>OU862897.1:26302285-27735619 GCA_917880725.1 Selenia dentaria
AATAAGGTGCCTGTAAACCCAGCCTAATGACTTACCATAGTGTCTGTACTCATACTTGTACAGTTTGCTAAGAGTTTAAATAACAGTAAGAAATAGGATCAATTAATCAGGTAATTAGAGCATAATTCATTGTTTTCAGTACAACATATTTGGGAATATATTTTGGACATTTCTAACATTTTAAGTACTCAAACCTAAGTTGGCCCCATAGTCCTTAGATCCCTGTATGAAATGGCATTGATTTGCATAAAAATATTATGTTAATATATATTTTTTTGCTGACAGTACATTTAGCCGAAAATCTGTGTATGCTGTTCAGAATATCTCAAAAAGTTAAGGAATTTATGGAAGGTTTTCTAAGACTGTAATAATCGACAAATTTTTAGGCAAAGCAGCCAAATATATTATCTAAGTTAAATGTTTAGTAGAGTTAAAATAAAACAGCTAATTTAATTGCACTAAAGAATTATAATTGTCAGTGATTTCAATATACATACTCTTTTACAAACAAACCATAAGTGATGAGTCTACTAGCAGAAATCCTCGATAGTTTGAAAGAAATCAGTTGAGAAATAGAAAACAAGGACTAAGTATTAAAAAAGACACTTGTGTTTAAAGCATTAGTTATCAAGTCAGGTACCTATAACATCGCCATTTCCAATGTATTACACAAAAATAACTTTAAGATAATATATATTATACATTCTTCAAATCTCTTTATTCAAACAAGTTTTACTCTAAACTCATCACCCCAGAAACATTGAGACAATGTGCAATCATACAACCACAAAATTAAAAATCACCCCACATTTCACTATCAAACTAGTCTCTATGCTTATTATAAAATTCATCTAAGTATTTCTTATAAGCAGGCTGGTTCGACCATAGACATGATGCTTGCTGATTTAAGGGACTCTGGGTGTTAGGTTCAGCTAGGAGACTTTGTATTGATAGTAGAATTGTGCGTACGTCATATAGAGCAGTCCACTTATCTTTTAAGATATCTAAACATATTAAACCACAAGTATCTACATTGGGGTGAAAACAAGGAGTAACAAACTTAACAACAGGAGGTGCATAAGGGTAAGAATTAGGGAACTCCAGTGACAGTTTGTACTTGTGGCCCGCATAGACAGTTTCAAGGGGGCCGCTTATAGTGCCAATCCATTTGAACAAGTTTTCACTCTCAGGGAATGCTGAAATACCTTTGTCTGCACATCTCATTAGTTCCATCAGCTCTTTTTGAAGTCTGTAGACAAAATGAAAGGATATTTAATATTCACATAGTAAAGGTGTGTCAGTAGTCTATAGCAGTAAGCATTTATATTTGGTAGACGTGAAAAATAGGTAAATTGCATATATCAAAAATTCTACTAACGCCAATTACGACTGTGCGAGTTTATTGTGCTCTATGCAACTAAATCAATAAAAATTACAATGTACTAAGTGACGTGACAATCAGATGCACAAAATATATTGTTTTACGAAATTAACCGTTAGGACAGGTTTGTGGGCGTTCTGATTTTGGGTTTGAAATACTTCGCAGGCATTTATAAAGGCAGGGGATTTTAAGAAACATTATCTTTTGAGAGCAATTTGGAAGTAGTTGTATATTTTACTTACCGTTTACTCACAGCGTGATTGTCTTTTAATTTTATCGTATCCTCGTTCTGTTTGGCGGGATTCGACGACGAAGCACAGTGCGGGTTGATATTTTGAGCCATAATAACACAAATTAAATAAATGTGATGTCTCCAAAATCACAAAATTTCAGTTGCAGCAAGACAGTTTTTTCCAGATAATTTTAAAAAGCTCAATTTCTATTGGATTGGTCGAATTTGATTGTCTTCAAACTGACAGCTGCACTGAACGCAATGGCGGCGAATAACGTACAAAATATCAAAATAGCGCCATCTGTAGAGGAGAGATAATTAGTTCGTATTTATGGTCTACCTAATAGCGCTAACACACGTTCGGATTTGTTACGACCGGACCACGTACTTGGTCCGCTTCCGTACCAAATCCGAACGTCAGTAGAGTAGTCTGGCTTGAGTCCGCTTCGGTCCGCAGCGGACATGGTCTGCTTCGTACTAAATCCGGACGTGTGGATGGTTGGGCTGGACAAACTACGACTAGTCGTGTTTGGATACGTAGTATCTTACAGTTTGTGGTATTTGGGACGCCAAGAAGGACGGCCACGCGAAGGCTCATATACATCATGGTGGAAATCGTTACCGACCGCGACATATTAATTGAAATTCTTCAATTATACAAAGATTTTAATTTAATACATACTATATTAAAGGTTGATATTTAATACATAATACAATTATATGTTATTAAATAAAAAAAAATTGCATTGTATATATCGGCTGAGAGCCCGACATGAAGTGTGACCCGGTATGAAGAAAACATGTAATTAATGTCTATTCCAACTTTAATCTTCGATCACTTATTAGATTACAACAACAAAGACGTGCGCACGCGGCGAACGCTTTTTTTTCGAACGGACTAATGCTGTTTGCCTCTACCGGCATTTACAGCGTCACCGGACGGCAGAGCTCCAGTCGCCAAGCGCAGCCGTTTTATAGGCGACTGTGGTGGTAGGCGCGTTGTGACTCAACCGCACGCCCGTTGCACGTGTTCCTTCACAATAACCGGCCGACGCCGTCACGGCCATGCTGACAAGCTTGTCCTCGAGCGCCAGGTTTCACATGGTATCGGGGAACAAAATCATCGTTTCATGTTCGTACATCCTGACATAATAATTGACAGATATCTTAAGCTATCTGCCTACACACACATTCATCTAGTACAGTTAACATTAACCCTTCAGGAATTACACACACACGAATGAAATCACCACCACACGGAGCTTACTGTAACATCATCACTTCGAGTCATCACATCACACCAAGTCGATATTTAATCTGCTAGGCTTAACACATCCTGTGGTGGTTTTAGAAGTTTCAAGTGAGGCACCCTGTATTCCTTACATCAATTCAATCGAAGTGAACACTGTTTTACAGTGAGTGCTATTCAAAAATAATACCTCCCAGTTCGTCTTGCCAAGATTGATAAAAATTACCTTCAGCAATTTGTAAGATTGTTCTATGTTTGCATTGCGCACTCGACCTACCCATAAGCTACTGCTGCCTACTAGAGCCCGTAGTGAACATACAGTTTTGTATTGTTGCTTTTGCAGACGTCCTTAATATCGGAATTATTATATGAACGGACACGATCAGCTATGATCCTTTTTGGTGCACCAAATAATACAACAGCATTTTTAACTGCTTTGATAGCATCGGAAGAGTTTAACGTGAACGTATGTTTCAACAAGAAGTTCTATGTAAAGGCATCAATGATAACGGAACAGTATTTCTTTCTGTCAACTATACCGCTTAATTTTTCTAGAAGGTCTAAGTGAACCGTATGCCAAGGAACTACCTGCGTTTGGGATTGGATGTAGACGTAAATGTTGAGCACCCTATGGGACTTTTGACGATTTACATGTGACACAAGAATCCACAAAGTTCTTTACATCGTGCCATACTTTGAAACCAATGGAGATCGTACAATTTTTGAAGATTGTTTATTCGTACCCTAGATGTTTTATTTCATCATGATCGTGGCTTATAAGAGACCACATCAAGGATTGAGGTAGCATAGGTAACCATTTCGTAATATTACTTCGTGGTATTTTTGGTATGTCGTACGTGTTTTAAAATTACAGAAGGCAACTCGTCGGATTGAAATTTAGCAATTAGGTCTTTCACGCAAAGCTACCCTCAAGTTCTAAAAATTCACGATTTTATCTGCTGGGGGTCTTAGAATAAATTCAGAGCCCAAACCATATAACGTTACAGTAGTATAGTAGGTAACCTACTATAATACTACTACTAACCTAACCTAACTAATCATCATCATCATCATCTCAGCCGTAGGACGTCCACTGCTGAACATAGGCCGCCCCCATGATTTTCCAAAAGGACCGGTTGGAAGCGGCCTGCATCCAACGTCGTCCTGCGACCTTCATCAGGTCGTCTGTCCACCGTGTCGGTGGATGACCTACGCTGCGCTTGCCGGTCCGTGGTCTCCACTCCAGAACCTTTCGGCTTAATGAATCAATGTTACTTATCTGAAACATCATGCGAAGCAACATACGTTGACATACCGGCTAACCGGTTGACCAACACCAGCACTGGCATAAATATCTTCTTTTTTCATGTAACGCTGGAGACATGCAGAGGCGATGTGGCTAGTGTCGCTGCACACGTAGCAGGACGCTTGCGGACGCAAACCCGGCGTCACGGGCGTTTTCCTGGCGCAGATGCAGATTGCCGCAACCTAAATTGGTCACGACACTCGTAGTCTCGATGTCCCATTCTGCCGCAATGGTTATAGTTTCCTCGAAATGGTGTTGTATTTCGGAAAACAGTAATAACCGAGCTTGCGATATTGGTCCTGTCAAATTGCGATGACCGAATTCGTCAAGAACTGAACTCGGTGGCCATCAACAACAAGCAGCCGTTATTCCGCACACTTCGTGGCTTCTATTTGAACCGATGGAATGAAGACCCAAGTTCGAGCGATTAAGAGGATTGCATAGCTAGTACTTTCCGTACTAAAAGAGAAAACTCTTTTCTACCTCTTAACATTGTCCGATTTCTGTGATTTTTTTTTCATGGACTTGATGGTTTTGATTTTTTTCGTTTTTTTAAGTTCTAAAAAAGTAAATTTATAGTACTTTGAAATACTGAAAAAATCAAAACGTACGGGCATAGTGAACTTTGTGATGATTCCATGAAAAAAAAAATCACTGAAATAGGACTATGTTAAGAGGTAGAAAAGAGTTTTCTCTTTTAGTACGGAAAGTACTAGCTATGCAATCCTCTTAATCGCTTGAACTTGGGTCTTCATTCCTTCGGTTCAAATAGAAGCCACGAAGTGTGCGGAATAACGGCTGCTTGTTGTTGAGAGCCACCGAGTTCAGTTCTTGACGAATTCGGTCATCGCAATTTGACAGGACGAATATCGCTAGTGCGGTTATTACTGCATTCCGTGGAGTTGGATCCATACCACCTCTGATATCGGCTGAGAGCCCGACATGAAGTGTGACCCGGTATGAAGAAAACACGTAATGTCTATTCCAACTTTAATCTTCGATCACTTATTAGATTACAACAACAGGGACGTGCGCACGCGGCGAGCGCTCGCAGCAAAACCGAGCTCCAGTCTTTTTTTTGGAACGGTTTAATGCTGTTTGCCTCTACCGGCATTTACAGCGTCACCGGACGGTTGGCGAGCGCAGATGGCACTCAGCCAGATGGGGGCGCAGAAGGCGCACCGCCTAAGGCGAGCGTTGAAGACGCTTCGCCGCAAGGAGAGGAGTAGGCGACTTGCTCAAGGGCATCACTAAGGTACGGACCTCGGCTTGGGCCGTCACCAGGAGAGAGGGGAGTAGGAGAGAATCGCCCCGGTACATAAATGTACCGTTGAGAAAGTGGGCCCTATGAATTTTTACTCTACGACTATTTGGAGAGAATCTAACCAAGACATAATTTTTGCCTCGAGCTCGCCGGCGAGCTCGGTGTTTGACTGTGTTTACCTCTAAATCATAACCTTGTGTACCTCGCCCACAGTCATTACCTCGCCCACAGTCATTACCTCGGCCGGAGCCTACACCGTGATCGGAATCACAACCTTGACTGGGGCTACAAACGGAATTACCTCGCCTCCCCCCATTTCCGCGACATGGGTCCACACCGCGACCAGGATCGTCGCGTTGTGCACTCATGACTGTACTTTGGGTGGGGCTACAATAAGAAACTTGAGTACCTCGCCCACAGCCGTTACCTGGGCCGGGAGCTCCAGTCGCCAAGCGCAGCCGTTTTATAGGTGACTGTGGTGGTAGGCGCGTTGTGACTCTACCGCTCGCCCGTTGCACGTGTTCCGTCACAATAAGCGGCCGAAGGCGATCCTGGCCAGAAAACGCCGAAGAATAATCAACTTTTGTCCAAGATAAACTACAGTTTTTAATGTGAAAAAAATATATGTTAAACTTAAGCATATCTTTGAGTGGTATCATCAATCAGATACATATAAAGAATAACTTCACTCGATAGAAAAAAACACCAAAGTCAGCTCTATTTGGGATTTTAGAATCAATTTTATACATAATTTTACTCATAATATTTTTTTTAATTTTAATTTATTGCTTATTAACTGAAAAATGGGTATCATCAATAAAAATGCTAAAAAGTTTAAATAGTAGTTTTATATGAATTTTTATCATGAATTCATGGTATCGAGACGGGCTTGCGCGACCGCCAGTCCGCTCGCAGAGTCTGTTGACGCCGGACGAGTGCCAAAATTTCCAATCTGCGCAGCGCCGCACACAGCAACAATTAAAATGGGTAACAAACATAATAAAAGAAAAAGATGCTCAAGTCTGGCTTTTAGAAAATCTTACGAGTCCAGGAGCAAACGACGGTAAGTACTAGTGCTGTCAAATTATTATTTTACTCATCGTCATAGACAATTTTTGGCCCGTTACGTGTATTCACGAACTGAATGCCCGGCCTAGTAGGTATACCTACCTACAGTACGTACAGATCGCGCGGTGAGAGTTTGGCTTTGACCTTCGGGTGGAGGGGATTACTGCGCATGGGTACTGTCACGCACACAATACTTTTCCTTTTTTATGTACCAGGTTGGATATTTGAGTGGGTCAAAATTCATGTACAGTGGTAATAATGCTAGAAAATAATACGAAATAGATAAACTTCTTCATTTATTAAAACTATTGATAGTTATTTTACTTATATAAAATGTTTATTTCCTTTTAAAGTTTACAGAGACAGCGATAAAAATTCTAAATAATTGTTTTTTTATAAAATTATTTATTCCGAGATACATGTAAAATTGGTACATACAAACAAAAGAAAACTTAAAATAATTATTAAATACAAAAGTTAACATAAAAAAAAGTCCTAGCCGCAGTGCTATTCAGATTCTGAATCAGTTAAAGGTTTAACGCCTTCTATGAAATCACCGCATGGTCCAGTGGGGCTGCCGCGACACGAAATTGTGCAACGTCTTTTGCTTGTTGAGGGTCCGGGTTCAGGGCTTCCTCGGTCGCAGTTGTCATCATCATCATCTTCATAACCATCATCAGAATCATCGTCTTCGGAACTATCATCGACGCGAATTATAAATTGCTCGGTAAGTAAATCAACTACATGGTCACTCTTGGCGTACTCTTCTTCTATATCTTTTACCTTTTTACATATTTTTTCCCATTCCTGGGCACCCATTAAGGATACTTTTTCTTTGATAAGTTTGGTACATTCTTGTAAATTCCATTTAACATTTTTGCTAGCTACATATTGTTTAATAGTAGCCCATGCCATTTCTTTGGGGTTGAGGTCTGGATGGTAAGGCGGTAATCTCAATATGCTATGGTTTGCTTCTGCTAAAATTTGATCTATTGAAAAAGTTTTAAATCTTTCTTTATTAGCTTTTATCAAGTTGTACAATTGTGGCTTGAGCATTGTTGAATCATATTGTATGCCTTTATCAGTAAGCCAATTCTGCATATCGGCTTTTTTGGTATTGGAGGACGGTGCTAAATCCCATTGTTTATTGTGGTATGAGGCGTTGTCGACAACCACTACAGAATTGGGTGGTAGGTTGGGAATTAATTGTGTCCTAAGCCATTTTTCATAATTCTCGTAATTCATGTTGTCGTGATAGTCCCCTGTTTTGGTGCCGGCTTTAAAAGTTAATAAAGCATTTGGTATAAACCCAGCTTCAGATCCTGCGTGGACTATCACGACTCGTTGTCCTTTAGAAATGGGTTTTTTTAGTCCTTCCGTAGGGCCATCGCTCCAGGCTTTGGTTGTTGAGTGCGATGAATCTACGTAGGATTCATCTGTGTAAACAATGGGTCTTCCTTCTTGTCGATATTTTCTTATTTTTCTTAAATATTTAATGCGTTGTAATCGGATATTCGATGTTTCTATTAGTAATTTACGGTTGTTTTCTGTTTTTTTCCAGCGAAATCCTAACTCCTTTACAATTACACGAAGACTTGTTTCTGACCCTTTAAAGTTTATATCTTCCTCAAGTTTCTTTTTTAGTTTCCCAATGGTGGGAAGTTCATTATTCGTCTTGTGAAAATTGTGTATACATCTTTTTATAACACCTTGGTCAAAATTATCAATATTCGTAACTGGTTTAGCTCTGGGACGTTTTTTTTCCAGGTGTTCTGAAAATAATTAGCAAATCGGAACTCTTGGCTTGATTTACGATATTTTTTACAGTGCCAATTGAAGTCTTAGTGGCCTCCGATGTCCGTTTTTGAATTTTAGCTAATTTACTGACTACACAATTTAATTTAGAAACAGTTTCCGTTTTCATTACCTGCATAGTCTGTATAGTTTGGTTATTCTCCGACTGACTGAGTAAAGAAGCAACTTCCTCAATCTGACTTCGAATTTGCTTCAATGAATCGATACATTCGTCAGCTTCTTTCTTTAAAAAGCAATTCACGTCATATATCATTTTCCGTGCTTGCCTTTTTAAAACAATGTTTTTTTTACGCATTTTCAAATCACTTTTTAATATTTAACAAAAAAAACTTAACTGACAAACTTAAACAAACAAACTCAACAAATAATAACAATCGACAACAATAAACAATTAACGAAAATAGCAATTCACTTGTGAACGTGATTGTACAACAGGAGTGCGCGGTACGTCGTATCGATGCGAGAGGCAGGGAACGATTGGAGCGCCAATCAGAGCACCGCATGCGCCTACACACCCGCCCCGCACCCCGCAAATTGCCCGTTGATACCCAATTTCTGATTTCTGCGCAATAACGGTCAAAGCCAAACTCTCGCCGCGCGATCTGTACGCGAGTTGAATGTCGAGCTGCCAAGCTGATATGGCTGTATTATCTAAGCGATACAGCCATATCGCCAGCTCGACAAACAACTCACGCGGACTATACGTGTTTTCGAAATAACGCAAAACCTCTCGTAGGGTGTCATTGTACTTATTTTATAATTTATAATATTTTTTACACATAGTTTTTTTTTTTCAGAAGATTAGTAATAGAAGAAAATAATGTAACAAACTCCAAGGACATTGGAATTGACGATACGTAAGTACATACCTTTTTTGTAACGTGTGCATTGGCTGGGGGCTTTCTTTACTTTTGAATTAGTCAATCAGCATAATAATTATATCACCGAGACATAAAAGTTTGCTTCATAGTATATGTATAATACAGGGTGTTAGGTGAGACCACAATGGCCTCGCTATCAAATTCGAAATCAGGAGAACTAAGAAAAATACCATTATCGAACATAGGCCGCTAACAAAAGGTAAACTAGAAAAGCTTAAACAAAATATAGAGTTGAAACTTAGTCTGGTGGAATTCACTTCTGAAGATCCACATGACATTTATTGTACATTATTTTCATTAGTAAGTACAGAATTTAATGAAATCTGTCCGAAGAAAAAACTGCAGCTCAACGGTAGGTTACAATTTGGTGACTGGTCAACTAGAGGTATTCGAAAAAGTAGAGACATAATGTTTGAGTTATATCACAAAAAATCTTTAAGATCTAGTAAAGATTTTCATGATTATGTAAGAAATTACTCAAAAGTTTTTAAGTCAGTATGCAAACGCGCAAAAGCTTTGTTTATAAGGGATAAAATTCAAAAATCTAATGACAAAATTAAAACAGTTTGGAAAACTATTAATACAGAGACCGGCAAAAGTAAATCTTTTAATTCAGAATATGTGCTAGAAATAGATAACCAAAAAGTTTCAGACCCAAGTCATGTTGCGAATTCATTTGAAAATTTCTTTTCTAACATACCACTAGAAGTCACCAAATCTCTTGATTCTTGCCCTTGTGTTGCAGGGGGCTTTCCGAAAGACAATTTCCCGCTCCAAATTCCTGAGTTTAGGTTCCGACATATATCTACTTTTGAAATAATAAAAACATTTAAAAGTTTAAACGTTAAAGCAACAGAGGATTTATGGGGATTATCCGTAAAAATGCAATGTCAATAATAGAAGTTATAGCGCCACATTTGATGATCATATTTAATTTATGTATTGATAGAGGTACATTTCCTGACCTAATGAAAATGAGTAAAATCACCCCTATTTTTAAATCAGGTAGTAAGGCCGACCCCTCAAATTATAGACCGGTCTCTGTGCTTCCGGCTTTGAGCAAAATATTCGAAAAGATAATGCTTCAACAACTCTTGTCTCATTTTAATGAACATAGGATTTTACACGAAAATCAGTTCGGTTTCACGAAAAGCAGATCAACAACAGATGCAGGAGTCCAGTTAGTCAAGCATGTGTTGGAGGCCTGGGAGAGCTCACAGGATGCCATTGGCGTATTTTGTGATCTCTCCAAAGCTTTCGACTGTGTAGAGCACCGCACTCTAATTTATAAGCTACACCACTATGGAATTCGTGGAGATGCTCTGAATCTTGTAGAATCATACTTATCTGATAGGCAGCTAAAAGTTGGCATTAATGGCGTGACATCTTCTGGATCTTTGGTCAGAATGGGGGTTCCACAGGGGTCGATCTTGGGTCCATTCTTATTCTTAGCATATATAAATGACTTACCACATATGGTTGAGGGCCTTGCTGACATAGTTCTTTTTGCGGATGATACTTCTCTGATTTTTAAAGTAGATAGGAAAGATAGAGAACTAGTTCAAGTCAACAACGCGTTAACTATTGTTTCAAATTGGTTCGCCGCAAACAACCTGCTTCTCAACGCAAAGAAAACGAAATGTTTAAAATTTTCCATGCCTAATGTAAGACATATAGAGCCAAACGTATTACTCGACGGAAATAAATTGAAAATTGACAAGGCAATAGTCTTTCTAGGTATTAGCATAGACTCTAAATTACAATGGGGTCCTCATATTGATGCACTATCTGGAAGACTGAGCTCAGCTGCATATGCGGTTCATAAAATTAGGCAATTGACAGATATAGCTACTGCTCGACTGGTCTACTTTGCTTACTTCCACAGCATAATGTCATATGGTATCCTGCTGTGGGGGTCAGCGGCGGACATAGAGACAGTTTTTATATTGCAAAAGCGGGCAGTTCGAGCCATCTACGGAAAATGGGTCCCCGCGAATCCTTAAGACAAATGTTCAAAGAAATTTATATATTAACTCTTCCATCTTTGTATATCCTAGAAAATATAATGTACGTTCGTAAAAATATAAAGAAGTTTAGAATAAATAGTGATATGCATAATATTAATACTAGAAATAAGGATAGGATAGCTGTATCTAAATTTAGACTCACGAAAACTAAAAATAAGTCCTTCTTAGGCAATTGTGTACGTTTCTATAATAAAATCCCGAAAGACATTACTGAGCTCACTGAAGGGAAATTCAAGTTACGTTTCAAAAATATACTAATGAAAAAAGCCTATTATAAATTGAGTCACTACTTAGAAGACAAAGATGCCTGGAAGCTTTCCACTTCTGCCTAATAGCCAACTATTGAATAAATTTGTTATTTTAATACTACTCATATGTAACCTCAATGTACAAAGACTTGAAAAAATAATGGCCCACGAGTTTCTTGCTGCTTCTTCTCGGCGGTGGTTCTTTTCCGAAGACAGCGGTAGAATCAATTAAAAATTTTGACGTTCATAAGAGTGTCTATGATGCCTAAACTGAATAAATAATTTTTGAATTTTGAATTTTTTTGAACGGGACGTCGGCCTTGTTCACTTTTTGATTTTTAACCAACTTCAAGGCAGGTTATCAATTCCACACGTAGGTATGTATACTAATGGAACTGCAATAATATTCACACGTCTTATTGTGATAATCTATTAGCATCAATAAACATACAAATAATATACACAAATATACCTACGTACTCATCATTATGAATAACTTTTACTATGGGAGCAACCCTTAATTTTTTTTTCGATTTCGGATTTGTCGCATAGTAAAAGTTGTTCATAATAACTAGTACATTCTTACCCCTCAATATTCTTCAACCCTTTTGTTACAGGATGAATAAAATGTTATAGGTGTTTGTATGCTTGTGTGTATGTTTGTCTACGCTTTCTATGGTGTTTTTACACTATCGCTTGTTTCTACAAAAATGATGCAGAAAAACCTTCAATTTTTTTTTCAAACCGCAGAAAATCACCTTTCTTGTTTCAGGACGACTGAGCAATCTGACCTGCACGAAGATTGTCTGGTAGCGTTAGAGTTAGAGCCGGAAAATTTGAATACCCCTAGAACTGAGTGAGTACTGCAAGTCTGCAACGGAATTTTGTTGTTTTTTTCCAAGAAAACTCGTAAAATATTAGTTGTTTGTTAGAGTTTGGCATATTTCTTACATTGGTAAAGTATATTCTTTATGGACATTACTAACATATTTATTTATATTTTGTTTTAGGCATGTGGATGAGGTTGACCCTTTTTCACTCACCATTGAAATCGAAAAGCTTGACGAATTCCAACCCATCAGCGGATGACGAATTATTGACATAAATTATCTAATGTCACAGCTTCAAGAAAAAGCGCAACATAATGATTTATTTGACTGTAAGCTTGATTTTTTCAAGTTGATAGGAGAAAAACGTACAGGCCTAAAATCAAAATTTAAGTTTGAATGCAATTTATGTCAAAAAGTAGTTGTAATTGACTCCGAAAAGTGTGAGAGCGAAGAAGATGTCGATTTAAATGTTGCTGCAACTACAGGAATCATAGCTGCTGGAATTGGATTTTCGCAATTCCAAGAAATTTTTTCTGCTATAGATGTACCGGTTTTCTCCGAAAAGTATTACATTAAATTACAAGATACCGTGTATGATAATTGGGAACAAACAGCTGCAGAAATAATGAAAGCTTCGGCGGAACGCGAGAAAAAAGCTGCTATTGCTGAAGGTCTTGTAAAAAATGGAATGGCTCTCGTAGATGTTTACGTTGATGGCGCTTGGGGCTCAAGATCATACGGAAATAATTATAAATCAATGTCAGGGACAGCAGCAATCATAGGAAAACGATTTGGAGAAGTGCTGTATATAGGTGAAAAAATAATGGCCCACGAGTTTCTTGCTGCTTCTTCTCGGCGGTGGTTCTTTTCCGAAGACAGCGGTAGAATCATTTAAAAATTTTTGACGTTCATAAGAGTGTCTTTGATGCCTAAACTGAATAAATAATTTTTGAATTTGAATTTGAATTTGAATTTGAATTTGAATTTGAATAAAAAACAAATATTGTCTCGTATGTGCCAGAGCTCTGAAACAAAACGTTCCTCCAAAAGACCATGCGTGCTATAAAAATTATGAAGGATCATCGAGTGCCATGGAAGCTGAAATAATTTGCGAAGGATTCAAATCTTCAGTTGAAATGTATGGTATAATATACGCAAGAATGATTAGAGATGGGGACTCGTCGACATACAACAAGGTATTGGAAGCCAAACCATATGATCATCTCAATCATATAGTTGAAAAAATAGAATGCCGCAATCATATACTGCGTAATTTTTGTAACAAATTACGAGCTCTTTTAAAGGAGACGAAATACCCCGTGAAATATAGAAAAACTCTTACCAATGAAAAAGTAATGAGTATGCGAAAAATGATAGTGACATCAATAAAATTTCACAAAGATTCAGGAAATGACAAAAGCACATCAATAAATTTGCTGCATAAAGACATCACCAATTCGATGGCACATGCCTATGGGGACCATAGACTTTGTGAGGACTACAACTGCTCCAAAGATAAAAATCTCAGCAACAGTACGACGAAGGAAATAGCAAATTCGACATTCCTATTTCGGGTCAATGCGATAGTTGCCACTGCAGCAAGCAAATCACGAAGCCTCATAGAGGATGTGGACACAAATGTAGTGGAAAGATTTAATAGCGTGATTGCCAAATTCGTGGGCGGTAAGCGAGTGAATTTTTCACAGAGACGCGGCTATCGAGGAAGATGCTCTGCTGCAGTGGTCGCATTCAATCGTGAATCTGCGATTTCGTCTGTCCAGAAGTTTATTCTGGGGAAAAGTCCTAGGGGAAAGGTTAAAGAAATAGAGAAGAGAAGGTCACAAAAAAAGAGAATTAACAGAATGCATCCCACGAATAAGAAGAAGTTCTGTGCAACATAGCTATGGACATACAAGATCGGCTCCAGATTTAAGCCCAATGCAGTTGGAAATGGCGAAAGAAGATTTTCTGCGAAATTTGAGAGCTATGACAAATGACAAAGCACACATAGAAAGAAGCACTGTTCTTCAAAGAGATTCCAGTCAGTGGATGGAACTTAGAAAAAATTTGATAACTGCCTCAAATTTTGGCCCTGTTTGCAAAAGAAAGCTGTGTAAAAGTAGTGCAAGCATGGTAAAAAATTTGATTTACAAAAAATATATAGGTCACATAACATTAGTGGCTCATGGAGTTGAACATGAAAAACAGGCTTTACAACAACTGGAGCGTCAAGAAAACATTAATATTGAGCCCTGTGGGCTATTTATTGACGAGACCTACCCGTTTATTGGAGCTACACCCGACGGTCTTGTTGGAAATATCATGATCGTTGAAGTGAAGTGTCCAATAACAGCATTTAAAAGTGGAATAGTTTCTGCTATAGAAGCAAATAAAATTCAACTTTACAAATATGATAAAAAAAAACAAAACTAGAGTAATAAACAAAAAAAGCAACTGGTATTACCAAGTGCAGGGGCAACTTCACGTCACAAAAAAAAATCTATGCATCTTTGGTATATGGTCAGGTGAAAATCATCTACTGATTGTTGAACGCATTTCTCAATATGACGAATTTTGGAAGCAAGAAATGGAAAAAAGATTGGTAGAATTTTATATGAAATGTCTCCTACCAGAAATCGTGGACCCGCGTCAAATCCGTGGTATGCCCATTAGATACATTATACTTGAAGACAGTAAAGAAAACAATAATTGCCAAGCCGTAAAGCCAGGTAAACCTAGTATCACCACTAATCACCCTACACCACTTACCCACGACTTATCCAACGATCACCGCAACTGGTCATCCCCCAAATCCATCTACCAACCTAGACAATTGCAGTTCTACGAATTTTAAGACAAATTATTGCATTTACACGCTAATTCCAAAGTTAATTCGCAAAATACCACTACATTTGTATATAATGAAATATTGTATTATGTTACGATATTTTTTCACGATTGCCCAAAAAATTAATGTTATGTATTTAGTTTACGAGTTAACTGTGGTCTATTTCAGTTTCGGCTAAATTGAACCCTTGCTTGACATCTCGTACTGCAATAGCCCTCAACTGTATTCCAGACTTATCACTATAGTCACTTGTATCGTGAATATCTAATACAGACGTGTGTTTTGTTTTTGATTATTACAAAATAGCGGGTACTTCGTATAGTGTATTGTTTCTTGTTATTATTAGTATTTTAATTGTGTTCTCAATCCTTGCATAATTATCAAAGAATTATTGTATAAAATATTGTTCTGAATCGTGTATTTTTTTAGCTTAATCTTGCTAACCAAATTATATTATGTACCGAATGGTAGATTGAAATGATTACTATTGTTATTATAAGATACCCAGAAATAGTAATAAACTTTATTTGATTGTATCTCATTGTATTTGTTACTAATAGAATAACGGTAAGTACACAATCACCCTAACATCCTGTATATAAAACGTGCCTTCGAAATAACGCAAAACACCTTAAAAGGTCATTGTACTCTTTATTATGAACAACTTTTAGTACAATGCCAACACTGAAATTGCGAAAAAAAAACTGCTGTTTCATACAATTTCACTGAACTTTGACAAAATGTATGAAACAGACGTTTTTTTTGCTATTTTAGGTTTTGCGTTATTTCGAAAACACGTATATTCAAATATTACTGACTGCAGCCCGCTTTCCTAAAAGACCCGCTCATCTTTCTGGGATAAAAAGTAGCATAATTATGTGTCAATACAGAATGTACTCTTCTCTCTCTAAATGTCATACTGACTTGATCTCCATTACTGAGGTACATAACGTGGCTGACGGGCGAAAGAAGTGCGCGCGGCGCATCGCGCACATCTTCTGTGTCGCGTAAATCAAGACGTCGCGCTCCCAAGCAGTGCGGCCTGAAGTAGCGTAAAATACCTAAAGTTCTGGGAAAGCCTCGCCTTAAACTAATCCCTCAACGACAAATCCATGTTATAATGTTCCACACTCACGTAAGAACTACGGTCACCATGCATTATTGTATCGTATTTGTGGTTCTTATAATGACATTTGTCATGATGTACACAAATTTAACCCCTCAGTCTCTTCTTTTAAGAGACTGCTATTATCTGTTCTTAAAAAATAATAACATTAAATTAAATATATTTTAGTACACAATACTTGTAAGCATGCTGTGTTCACAGCAAGAAGGACGTGCGCACCTGTACATGTTTTGTAAGATCTAAATATTATTTGTGTTGTTTTTTTTTGTGTACATCCAGTTCTGTGAACCAACAATAAAAAAAAAATATGAAGTCATATTATATACAATACAGATAAGGATTAGTTGTTTCATAGTTTTGAAAATTATGCACTACTTATTAGAAGAAAACCATAGTACAAACAGTTAATTACGTAGAAATAAACTCATTCCTACTAAAACATAATTATTTAACTCTTAATAATATCAGATCGCCTAGTCAGATACAAGTGCAGATTACTAATACAATATTTGCTAAGTAATGTATTTCAGGCGCATTTGTATAGAATATTGAAACGTGACTAAAACAGTGTAAACTATTAATTAGCTTAAACTGTAAATAAAAGATATATAATAAATAGATAAATAAAAAATAAAACATTTATTTAAATTATTACCTGTGCATTAAGTATCTGCGTGAAATAACTATTATTTCAAGGTGGTCTTGCCAGAGACGTGGCAAAAACAATCTTTTCTTGACGATTTCCAAAAAGTACTTATATACAATTACTTATATCTAGCTACAAATTTATACAAAATATAATCTACATTTGATTGCAGTATGTATTAAGTAAATATAGTTATATCGGTGGTTCTGCCCTGGAGCGCGACATAATTTTTTTACCAAAAAATGGAATCGACTTTAACACTCAAATGTGTGAAATTACTTATCGAAGTCATTTCACACTTTCTAGTGTTGAATTCGGTTCCATTTTTGATAAAAAAAAATTTCATCATTATTAGTGGCCCTTGCTAATTACGGGATCGATTGTCAATCACGTCAATGGTGATATGATATCATCAAATTAGGCGAAACACTTTTCAGTTATTGGAGTGTAATTCAAAAACTACTGGACCAAATTTAATGAAATTTAAATAGGACCACGCGAGAAGTACCAGCATTCAAACTAAAAAAATATTTTTAAATCAGTTCACCCAGTCGAAAGTTCTGAGGTAACAAACTTAAAAAAATAACAGACGAGTTGAGAACCTCCTCCTTTTTTGGAAGTCAGTTGAAAACCCGCTAAGTGCGAGTCGGACTCGCGGACAATGGTTTCCGTAAAAACAGCAAAATATCATGTTTCTTGTATGGGAGATTTATAGATCATGGTACGGAAACCTCCGTGCGCGAGTCCGACTCGCACTTGGCCAGTTTTTACTGTGACCAACGACATGATGATAACCGTGTGCACTTGAAGGCGTACGTGAAGCAACTGTTCGGTTTGGTCCTTAGCGAAGCATACTCGTAGTATATAGACATAGTACATAGTCCGCCGGACCAAGTACGAGCGTTTGTTAGGGATCCGGATTTGGTACGCGTACTTGGTCCGCCGGACCATGTACGAGCGTCTGTTAGGGCTTTAAGTAATATCCTGCTGCGTCTGTGCAAAAACGGGATAGAATTACCTATCCGTATTCCGTATACATAATTTGCACTAGTAATTAATAGTTCGTAGGTAATGATTTTGAATTATGCTAGTATATTGACGCACCTCCGAAAGAATTTCGCCACTCTAGAGCCTTACTATGATATGAGCTCATAAAGTAGGACTTGTAGACAACTGCCCGGTTTATTAATAATATTATCCGTTCACCTTTGAGAAAACAATATTCAAACAGTTCATCTAAATGAGCGTCATGGTATGACTTCATTCAAAACTGTGTATTAACCCAGCCAGATTTAAGAACTGCAGGGAATTTGCATGGTTTTTATGAAGCTGATAGTTATAGCCCCTGGGGTCTTACTATAAGCTCTTAAAGCAGGACTTCTAGATAACTGCTCCGCTTATTCGTACCATGACAACGTTATAGCAGGCCTGCCCAGGCCTACTATTCAAAAACCGTAGATGAACCGTTCACCTTGTTTTTGTATGGACTGACGTCATCGTGATACTTTTAATCCGCTCAGATTATCAGCTTACAAACGTCTACGCGTCTACAAACAAAACGTCTACAATTTTGGTTAAAGTAAATTGTTATAATTTTTGTAGCAAACAATGATCAAACAGTTCACCTAAATGAGCGTCATCATCATCATCATCATCTCAGCCGTAGGACGTCCACTGCTGAACATAGGCCTCCCCCATGATTTTCCAAAAGGACCGGTTGGAAGCGGCCTGCATCCAACGTCGTCCTGCGACCTTTCTCAGGTCGTCTGTCCACCGTGTCGGTGGACGACCTACGCTGCGCTTGCCGGTACGTGGTCTCCACTCCAGAACCTTTCGGCCCCATCGGCCATCTGTTCTGCGTGCTATGTGCCCTGCCCACTGCCACTTCAACTGGCTAATCTTCTGAGCTATGTCGGTGACTTTCGTTCTTCTACGGATCTCCTCATTTCTGATTCGATCACGTAGAGAAACCCCGAGCATAGCCCTCTCCATAGCTCGTTGTGCGACTTTGAGCTTATCTATGAGGCCCATAGTAAGAGACCACGTTTCAGTGCCATAAGTCATCACTGGTAACACACATTGGTCGAAGACTCTTGTCTTGAGGCACTGAGGTATTTTTGACGAGAAGACTTCGCGAAGTTTCCGGAACGCTGCCCAGCCGAGTTGGATTCGACGATTGACCTCTTTCTCGAAGTTGGACCTGCCTAGTTTGACTGTCTGTCCCAGGTAGATATACTCGTCAACAACTTCGAGAACTGAGTTCCCAACTGATATTGGGGTAGGTACAACATGGGCATTAGACATAATTTTCGTCTTGTCCATGTTCATCTTAAGACCTACCCGTTGGGAAACTCGATGGAGGCCTTCGAGCATTGTACTGAGGTCTTCCATGGATGAGCGTCATGGTATGATTTAATTCAAAATTGTTTAAGCCAAGTTTAAGAACTGCATGGAACTTGCATGGTTTTTACAAAGCTGACATCGCCACGATTCGTGGTGGTAAATTTTATTATTGACAAGCGACTTCGTTCGCATTCGGGCTCGCCATAACCTCCCATTTTATCTTTCCCTTCTTTCTTTTTATTATGTGGAACGCGGTGGTAGTCTTTAAAGTACATTTTAATTAATAATTTACGTTCTAACGTAACTATTAGGTGCGTATTTGATGCCTGATTAAATAAATGGTTTGATTTTGACTTTTTTATAATCTATTATGATTTAACCTATTTATTTATTTATTTACTGATATTTAATATAGTCCAACCAATTACATTAGTCATGCATGTCCAAATTAAATTATATAATGATAAGAAAATAAGTAGGTAAGTAACAAATTCAAATTTACAATGGTTCTGATTCGCTTGTGCGTACACTAAACTAAAATTATCTAAATTATGGTAGTTCTTATTACTAAAATCCACATTTGTATAACACATAAAATGATAATTCTATTCAAACGTGGGTTACAGTTAGTACATTATACATCAGTTTAGACTAGTTTAAAGAGCACAAACTTACATGACGATTAAATTTCCACCAAACATACCCACAATTAAAAAGAAACGGCAAATTAAAGAATTTTCACTTGCAAGCTTTATAAGAATTTGGACTTAAGCGTGAACAGAATAAAAATAGATTTTAGTTCGCTAGTTTAGTTTGGTGTTCTGAACAAGCGAATTACTACCAATAACATAAAAACAGTAATAAAATAAGGGCACTCGATTTACAAAGTCGGTCATACTATACGTAGTAAACTCTCCTAGCTGAACCTAACACCCAGAGTCCCTTAAACCAGCAAGCATCATGTCTATGGTCGAACCAGCTTGCTTATAAGATGTGTGATCTACATCTACATCTATCTACACTTCTACACTATATATTATATTATATTATATTATATTATATTATATTATATTATATTATATTATATTATATTATATTATATTATATTATATTATATTATATTATATTATATTATATTATATTATATTATATTATATTATATTATATTATATTATATTATATTATATTATATTATATTATATTATATTATATTATATTATATTATATTATATTATATTATATTATATTATATTATATTATATTATATTATATTATATTATAAAGAGGAAAGATTTGTTTGTTTGATATGAATAGGCTCCGAAACTACTGGACCGATTAGAAAAAATCTTTCAGTCATTAGAATCCTATATTATCCCTGATGGTCATAGGACATAGGAGATTTGCACAAATTCAGGGAAACATATGAAAATTTCGATTATGTAACAGAAGGTGTGAAAACAATCCTTATACCGCGTACGCTACGAAAACTATTGATCTAGAGCAAAGTGATGTAGCACCTTTTTATAGAAGACGTCAATGTCTACAAAAATGTTAAAAATATCATAGTCTGACTCATGTCTGAATTTTAAAGTTATGGGCAAAATAAATACATTTTCATGTTTACATATGCAATTGTACCGCCGAAAAATCCTTAAATCACTTTCGATGCGGAAATTATTGATAGTAGAGCGAAGTGATGTAGGTATTATAGAGGACATTAATATATACAAAAAAGACTGCAGTGTCATATGTCAACTATTACTGTACGCATAAATTTGTATTATTTCATCTAGTTGGGAGAAGCCACTGGCACTCGAAACACAGTTTATAACTAGTTCGAGAGCCTATGGATTCAACAATCTTATATGTAACAGTTTTATGCCAAATAAATAAACTATTATAACTATTATACTGTGCTTAACATACGGTTGCAAGGCATGGTCACTTATATTATATTATATGAAAAGACGAAGAGAAAATTGCTATTTGAATTCAATTCAAAAAAAGTAAAAAAATACTTCAGACATTGTAAGTAATAAAACAATAAGAAAGAGAACTAAAGCAACAGATGTAACACAAAAGATAAGACTATTGAAATGGACATGGGCAGGCCATGTCTACAGACTAAATAACGAAAGATGGACAAAAAGGGTTACAGAGGGGGTAACTCTGGACGGAAAAAGAAACCAAGGAGGGTAGTGGAAAAAATGGAGGGACATATTCTCTAAGATAATCGGACCTGACTGGATGAGGAAGGCAAGAGAAAGAGTAGAGTGGAAAGATTTAGGGGAGGTCTACGCCTAGAGGCGATACATTACCGTGTAAAATTCAATAGTTAATTACATAAGCCAAGATGTTAGATTTTTGTAGTAGAATAAAGGCTTTTTATTTATTTTATGTGAACTAATACAGTTATACTCGTAGTATTGCTTTTTTAAAGCACCTATTAAAAAGGCCACGAATTCCACCATTGTACAACGTGCTCGCAATGCCAATAACTGTCAGAAATGCAGAGACATCGCAAGGAGATCGACAGCCATGGAAATGGAAACTGGCGAAGATCCGCCTTTTACCGTCACCGTGCCCTACTAAGAAGATTATAATAATAAAGAGGAATGATATATGATTGTTAGTTTGTTTGTAATGCATACACGTAAAACTACAGCTGAGGGCTTTATGATTCAAGCAATTCTTTCACGAGTTTAGAGCTACGTACATTATGCCTGAGTAAATTACGCTATATTTGATTCATCCTCATCATCATCCATCACCACGGAGGTGAAAAATCAGTCGAGCGGTCTTGAGTGAATCGCTTGCAATACTTACACTTTATTTTTAAACACAACATATCAAATAGTTTCGCCTATATATCCTCGAAGGGGGAAGCAGTGGTGCCTACGCTAGACATGTTTTTAGTCTTATTTCATAAGAGGAGTCTATTGCAAACTATGGGGCACTCTTTCAAAATTTCTTCGTCAGAAATAGACAGTAACTGTCCAACCCGGGGATCGAACCCAGGACGTCAAAGTTTGGAAGAAAACGGCACTTCTACCTCTACACCAAGACCTAGCGTGTGAGCCGCTGGCGGGTCAGTTAGCTAGCTACCTATTAATATCAAATTGATATAAAAATAATATACTTATATATTCGTAGAAGTACTCTAACACTGTGAATGAGTTCGTCCGGAAAAGTACTACAACCATAAGTAGGTACTACTACCGCAAAGCAGTAATAATGTCCGCATTACCGTATTCCAATATGAAGAGTATAGGTGCCGGCAAAATTACAGGCACACGAGACTGAACAAATTAATATCTTAGGTTAAGGGCGTAGTGCAGTTCGTCACTTGCATCTGTGTGCTTTATCCGTAACCTATATATAAAATTATTGGAACCTTGGGCAGTAAAATAGTCCGGCTCATGATAATATTATGGCAATCGTGTTTTCGGAAAAGGGAAAAGAGATCTAAACGCGTCGATGATATTGCATAATGTATACACAGTTTGTTTTGTTTCATCATTTAAGTACCATACTCTCATAAATTACTATGGTATCCATCGAATCAAAAGTAGAGAAAATAAATGAAACTATTTAGGTACCACTTTCACTTTCATTGGTGAATTCAAAGTTCACTAGACCGTGAAATTGAAATATAAGACGCCGAAGAGACTAAACAAAAAATAAAAACGGGAAAGTGTGAAAGTCTATTTAAAGGTGGTGGTACCAATATCAATTTTACTAGTTATTATTGAAAATCAGAGTGTAGTTGTGTTGTTTGAGAAATGTTTTTCAAAGTAAGTTTGCCTTTTCCATTGATTATTTTCATTCTGTTATGCATTGTAACTATGCCAGAGTAATAGTCTTTACCTATGTATTTGGAGATTCTACAGCATTTTCAGATTTAATTATCTGTGCATTGGCGCGCAATTCAAAATTAAGATAAATTGTATTTGAAAGCCGTGTTATTTAAATTTCAAATTCAAGCATTTGTTTTTAGATAGTGTTTTGTTTTTGTGAAATTGTGGTAACTTTTGGCGCCAGGGATAAACTGAAAATTCGTACAATTTTCGAATGAGTTCCTAAGTGGAATTACCATTGCGTAAACAACACTAAACATTAACGACGTGTACGGGCCTAACACTGCTTGCATTGCATATACACGGTCTATTACTGGTTCAATCGTTTTAAATCTGGAAACTTAGAGTTGACGAACGAGCCTCGCGGTTGGTAACCATAACCATTGTCAACAACAAAGAATTAAAGACGATTGTGGAAGCGGATACAACTCAATCTACGGCTGAGCTTGCAGCGGACTTTGGAACGTCAAACGTCAGCTTTAGTATGAAAACAACATTGCTTAAAATCGGAGAAATATAAAAGCTAGATAAGTAGGTGCCACACGAACTAAACAACCAACAGCGAGACTTACGTGTCAAAGCATTCAAAACACTACTGAATCGGCATAGAAATGAGGGCATTCTAAATTGAATTGTTACCTGCGTTAAAAAGTGCATCATGTACGACAACCGACGCTTACGTTAACGTTCGTCTCAGTGGATGGACCTGGGTACAGCATCTAATCAGTGCGTTAAACAAAGATTACTCTTACGAAGATGATGGTGACTGTCTGGTGGACGAGGTGCCGGACTTGTACATCACAGTTTCTTACCGAATGGCACAACAGTGGCGGCAGATGTCTACTGCTGAGAATTTCAAACAATGATGGAGAAGTTCGCAATAATAATTTACCAACCAAGACTGATTAATCGTTCTTTCCCATTGCTTCTCCACGACAACGCCTGAACTACAGCTGGAAGCTCTGCGTCACCCACTGTAGTCACCGAACCTTGCCTCAACAGATTTCAACTTTTTCCAAAATTAGGACTATTTTTTAAGTAGGAAAATATTCATAACCCGAGAGGGAGTACAAAACACTTTCACTGACTTCATCGCCTTCCATCCGGCAGACTCTACAGTAAAGGATCTATTAGTAAAGTGATAAACAAACTACCATCAAAATGGAAAAAAATACTGTATAGATAGTTTAAGCCAGTAACTACTTTGCTAAAATAAAAAGAAACCTCAATTTTTATAAGTTTTCGCATACCTACATTTTCAATTTCACAGGTAAAGGACTAATATAGTATGTAGCTATGAGAATAGGAGTTAGTTTATTGCGATTAAAATCACAGTATTATTATGCACTAGTAGAAATAATCATATTCACTTGAAGAATGACAATGGTATAGCCATGCGAGTCCACTTAAAATGTTGCTAGTATCGAGCAAATAAAATAATGGCCATTTCGGTTAGGCAGAAAATGCTCAATAATAGCTATAATTAATTTTGTTTGATTTTACTACTGCATTTGTGTTTCTTCGTGTTTTGACGTGTTATGATACGGTGTTGAGCATGAGTGTACGCAAAGTGAACAAAATAATGAAACGTTGTTTTGTGTTTTCCTCGCCAATCTCCTTTAGAAAGTATTAGTGATGCATCCAAATCTATTACTAGAACGGAGTTAGACAGGACAGTGATTTATTCATGTGTCTGTGACTTGACTCTGACTGCTTGAACGGAATTCCAACTTGATGCAACTATAAATATTTACACATTAGTACTCATAGATATTCTTGATTTTCTAAGTTTGTACTGTAACTTGAGTATTACTTAAGTTATTTAGTACAAGCAAATGTATAGAAGTACGAGACCAAATATAAAGAGAAGATTGTAAAATAATTTACGTTGTTCATTGAGTAGGGTTACCAGTTCTCTGATTATTTCTATTTCTATCTACCACAGGCTATGGAGATATTTTGTGCTGTCTATGTTTTATTCAGTGTGACCATATTCGGCAAGATGCTGTCTATTTGGCAACTTTGGCCTTTAACTTTAATCACTGTCAGATGTTGATATCTTTAGTGATTGGCATGGCAATATTTAGTAATTTCCAAATTTAGTTGGCAGAACAAGTTTAGCTGTTGAGTTGGGCACTATTTAGTTTAAAAGGTACATAGGAATAAACATAGTTATCGCGGAATATAAAATGTATTTAATTTTCTACCAACTTCCAAAAAAAGGAGAAGGTACACAATTCGACTGTATTTTTTATGTTTGTTATCTCATAACTTTCGACTGGGTGAACGGATTCTCAAAATTCTTTTTTTTTGTTCGAAAGCTGGTGCTTCCCGTGTGGTCCCATTTAAATTTCGTCAAATTTCCAGGTCCAGTAGTTTTTAAGATACACTCAAACAACTGAATAGAATGGAAGTCAGTATAAAATTTTTCAAATTGTACTTTTAAATGTCGATTATCGTAGCCCTATTCTCAATTACCTCTGTTTTAGGTATTTACAATTCTAAAAACAAATTCGATAAAATAAGTATCTTTTATCAAATTTGTTCCTATATTAATGTATATTGAGTGTAAAATAATTCTCACAATAATATGTATCAAATAATAATTTATTTTATTTTATTTTACATGGAAAACAAACAGCTTTAGTTCACAGCATAAGTTCAGAATAATGAAAAAAAAACATAAGCCTTAAATAGTTTTCACTTATGGAACATTATTAACAAGTGTCCCTTGGAAACGCCAACACTTATTGAGATAAATCTCAATGAAAACATGTCTATTTATATATGTATCGTTACAAGTGAGTTTGGTACTAACTTAAAGTCTAATATTCAAAGCCATACAATAACCGTCTATAACAGCTTTCGTTACATTATAAGTTATATCAGTAAGTATCATTTGATCTTAATTTTAATTTGTGACGATGATTTAATTGACGTTTTGTCGAAGTAATCCTTAGCAATTAGGTTTTTAAAAGTGTTTTGCCTCATAATGAATAAATCACTATGTTTAGAGTAGTTTGAGTTAAAATATTTATCTACAAACTATAGTTTTATTTGCTTTCTTATAAAATTAGTCGCTGATATTATGCGCTGTGAATGTTTCTAATGTACTCGTATATTGCTCATGTTTTGATGCGCGTAACGAAACCTTATTAAATAACAAAAACACGCAATGGATTTAGCAACAAACATGTCGCTTCAATTTTACGTTCTATATAAGGCTTTAGTCAATATGGTTACTGGGTTTCATTTTGACTAACCAACTAATGAGGGTCAAAATAATTCTGATGAAGAAGCGTATTATGATGTTAATAAGAACGTATAATTTTATTAATTAATTTTATATCTATTGTAATACTATAAGTTCTCAAAAACGTGGGTCTCTATTTCTATATTTTGGCATTATTTCGGCATAATTTGCGTTACAAATTGGCAGAATTTGACAGTTTTCATGCCCAAGCTAAGTGGGGCAGGATCTATAATTGGAACCTGGTCACACTCGTTTGGATAAATTTAATTCGAGTATTTCATGTATACGTAGGTACGTATACCCTATGGAGTATGAGCTGATACTCTGAGATTCAAGTGTTCAAGTATATTAACAGACCATTATATTATGAGTATATTCCTTCTCTTTGTTTTGTTGTCAGATGGTTGCCATTGCCATCATATTCTATGGTTGCCAGCAGTGATGCCAAGTCAGAGTTTTTATAGCTAAATTTAGCCATAAATCAACTTCATCAGCTACAAAAATTCGATCTAGCTATTAACCCTTTGAGTCCCAGAGACGTAAATATATGTCAGTTTCAATCATAAATCTTTTTTTTAAATTATCATGGTATAGGAAGGATCAAGCTAAACACAGCTTGATCTACAGTTTCAGCTTATATCTCAGACACATATAATATTAAAAAAAGCTACAATATAGTTAACGGACGACAAATGACTCTGCCTGACATTATTACCATAGAGTATACTATTGTTTATTTGTGCTCTGTAGTGGTGGCTATTTTATTTGCCGTCTATGGCACAGACTTTTCCTCTGTCACAGAGCACAAAATCAATCAACCTGTGGTGCAACAAGTATTAGGTGGGAATTAATTAAAGATGAAAACAAAATCGCGGAAAAGATTGTGTGTACCTCTACCAATGATAAATGCCATATTAACAATCCGATGAGGATTAAGAAGAATGAAAAAATGCTGCAATGAATACGAGTTTTCTATAGAAGTCCTTAATAAAATTGAAACTGTTAAAGCCTACAGGTGTAGGTTACAGTTTGCTACAACATAAACCAAAATCGTTTTTTGTTGCTGATGATTAGATACATATATTGTTAGATTTAAGTTCTATTGTTATATATCGCACTAATAATACAATAGTGTTGTAACTCAAAATCGATAATTTTTCAGAATCAACGAAAAACGCATTACTCACTTTCTATTATAGATACAAATGAAATAAAAGCCTTATGAGATTTTAAAATGAAATGAAAGATATTATATTTTAACAAATATAAAAAAAAATATTGTAATAGTGAAGTTATTTAGGAATTTTGAGTTAAGACAGTATTACTCCAAACATAGTTTTCAAAATAAAATATTATTTTTAGTTACATCGTTATTGATGAAACATTTTGTGTTACGACAGTTTGAATTATACATTTTCTCTACGATTTCAGGTGATTTTTTTGTACTTACAACAAAATAAATACAACAAAACTGACTCTTGTATTTCGTCTATAGGTAGGTCCTTTGTTCAAATAAAACCAGATTATTTTTATTTGTGTTTTAATAGAAAATTGACATTTGGACCTTGCCTATACTTACTACTAAGGAGTTAAACATTTGAAAAATTAATAAAATTAAACTTTCTTTAACAAAAACAGTAATTTCTAACACTGATCACATAATAAGTGGTAAAGGTACACTTTTTATTCTTCAAAACATTTTGTACTTATTCTACAAAATAAACCTTCCAAAACAAAATACTTATTTATTCTGTCAATTGCTTACGTAATTACACAAAAATAATCGCATTGCTCATGAAAAAAAAGACATTTAAACAAAATATAAATACCAAAACGAATTTAAACATTTCCGCAAAAATGAAACAAATCTTCTAAAACAAAAACAGTCGTTCCTAATACTAGTAGCAATTTAAGTACACTTTCTACTTAACATTTAACAAAATAAAACTTCGATAACTAAGAAAAAAATAGTTTAACGAAATAAAGTACACTATTATTAATATTTCTTCTTATAATAATATATTTAAATTAGCCAGTTACTGAAGTATTTGCACAGCAGTATTCGTATTAAAAAAAACATTATTCTTACTTAGTTATACTCAGTCTGAACATCACCATGTATTTTCAATGAGTATTTAAAAATAAATAAATAGTAATACTATTTATTTATTTTTAAATTTAATAATTAAGTATAAATAATTAAATACCTGTATTTTGGTTTGATGTCTGTAGCATGTCTAATTATGAATTGTCTCTGTCTTGCTATGTCTCCTAAATTCCAATAATTCTTGAAAATTTCTTGTCTCGTTTATTTTTGACCTACATTTTAACCTGCATTTTTCGCCACATGTCGGACCAATTTTTCTTGCGGGTAAGTACTTGTTTTTTGTTTACCGATTCATACGCTTTGCCAGTATTGCGAAGTCGTTTGGCTACCTGGTGTTTCCAGGCTTGAACGTTACGCACCCTCTTCCTGCCCCTAGTATTATAGTTTTGATCTACCGACGAAATATTTGATTCAGTAGATAACCCACTGGTTCCAGCAACGGGACTTAAATTATCCAGAATTCCTTCATCTGAACTACTTGATGAAGAGCCACTTGACGAAGAACTACTTAAAGAAGAGCTACTTGAAGAAGAACTACTTGAAGAAGAACTACTTCTAGATTTTGTTGTTTGACCTCGGAGCAGACTAGGAGCTCTACTTTGCGAATCGAGAACGAAATGTGAATCATGGTCGGAATCATCAAAGTCACTCTGATCTGAATGAATGGGTGAAATGTAATATTTCCTTTGGTTGCATTCAGTTATCGGATTAACATTACTAACCATAACTGAACTGTTTACGTCAATTTCTTGAAGTACTGGAAGAATTGTAGATGATGATGGCACCGAAAGTGTCGATTGTTCTTTCGTAACGTCGTTGCCTTCTCTCTGGGTAGTAGATTCATCGATTATACTCACCGATGTCAATAATGACGGTGACGAATTCCTGACAAGTTCATCATTTTCTTTTTCATGGGGACAACTTGTAGTATTTGTTGCCATACCAACAAGTAAACGTCCACGATGCATATTGAACCTACAAAAATGTTATCAATTATTAATTTAGTCCAATACGTCCTCGTACTTTATGCGTGTCTGTCACAAAGACTGTAGTAACTCGAAATTTATGAAATTATAATACTTAGTAGGTATTTTTCTCATAACACTGCTAAACATTTGATTGAGTTTTAAATAATACTGTAATTCACAAATAGATATTATGACTAATTTATTAATAAACCATACAAAAATTTACTTAAAGTTATGATTCAACAAAACTGTATTATATCAAAAATTACTAACTGAATCAATAATAGTGTTATAAGTTAAAATATTATTTTAAGTATTGCTTGTGTAAATCAGTAATAGTGTAGTAACTCGAATAACAACACAGTCATGTTTAGACTTAAATCAACAATAGTGTATTAATTCAAAATAGAAATATAAATTTTACATACCTGATTCAGTAATAACGTTGCAACTCGAAATATTGCGCCAAGCGGCGCGTGCTTCCTCGATCACTGTTGGTCGCAACTGAAGATGACGCAATATTGCGGGTGGGGGGGTAGGCGACCAGTCAGTCATTAATAATGTCTTATAGCGCCATCTCTTATTCATTTTTTGCAGTATTTTTACGACGGTTTTAATGACTTGTGAGGAATTAAATTTTACGTTAGATTTTAATATTACGTCAAGTTCGATGTATTTTGAGTTACAACACTATTGTATTATTAGTGCGATATGTAAAACTGATCAAAAAACACAAAGAACTTTTGGCAATTTTTTTTTCATTAATTTAGCTATTGATGGTTTTTTTAATTACGGATCTGGCTGGTTATCTTTTCACAATTAAGTAAGCAACACTGGTTGCCAGCTTGCTTTGCTTGTGCTTGCTTGCATAGCAGGGTTGGATTTCGTAGTATAATTATACTATTTGTACCATTATTTCATAAAGCGTGGTATGTACTGCCTCAATACTACGGGAAAATACTATAGTTTTTATCATAATATTATAAACTGGTGTACTTGAAGATAATCTTCAAGTACACCAATTTATATTATTATGTTACTGGCAGGTCAGGCCATTTAGTTTTAATATTTTACCTTGCAATACTCGTAACAAGTACAAAAAATATATGTACGCATGGCAGCACCTAATCTGGCTACGATAAGTCAGGCAAGGAAATTGAATAAAACAAATAAACAACACAAACAAACAACAAAAACAAAAATGTTTTACTATCAGTCGTATGACAGATCAGTATAAAATGTGTTTTATGAGTTAGTGTGAGGGAGAAGCAAACTAATTTTAATATAATACAAGCCGAGATTCGGTAGAGGGTGATTGCAGCTCCTATGTACACTTTCCCTTATTTGTTACTTCAAAGTGAAGACGAGAAAATCTGTTGTTTCAACGCTGATAAACGAAAATATTATATGAATGAAAAATGCGTCTGGTGTTTTGGGCGAATGGAACTAAGCGCTAGGCTTGATGTGATATGTCCGATAACAATATGTTCCTAAAACTGCCTTATTTGCTCTTGTAAAGGCTCAAATTCAATGAATAAAACACATGAAATAAAAAGAAACGTAGTATAATTTTTGTCAAGTAGTATAATTTCAATTTCCATAGACAATAATTTTCAGAGGGTCTAAATCCAACCCTGTCGCATAGATTAATCAGACTATGCGTTTACTAGTCTCTATTATATACTCTTTGTTTACTAGCGTAGCGTTATATTCTCTTTGTGCGTTTGTGAATTTACAAAACATATCAAGAGATTCTGGTCTAGGACCTAGGTGTGGGATGATGGCGGCTTCTGTTGAAAAATGAGCACAATTATTTAAAATTATTGGGAGTCTCAAAGAATATTTTTGTTTTTCTGAGCCTTATCTGGGATTATTTGTAAGTGAGTTGGCTATTATACGGAAGTTTAATGCGTAGATTTCTTATTAATTAATCTTGATAAAAAAAACTTGGTTTCGTTTCGTTTAGTAAGTAATTTTTTCTTGTTGCTTGTAAATAGTATTTTTATTATTGGTAAAAGCGATTAAGATCAAGAGTGATCCTGAACTGGATCAGTGGAGTGATCCTCCTGATCTTGGTTCGGAATCAGATAATACAGATAGCACGTTGGTTAGTCTTTCTACAGGAGCTAGGAAGCGTCAACGTGCTCCTAGTGCTCAGGATGACTTAATTCCTAATAAAAAAAATATCAGCCCTTCAACTTCGACGCAACATTTCTATATTGTCCCTCAGTTTGACGTAAAAGATCTTCATTATGATCAGACGGATTTGGGCCCCTATGTGGTTCACTTAACAAAGAATATCGCTGACCCTGCTTCTGGTTATACTTTAAGAGTCTTAAAAGTAGCTCAACTTCTTTTCAAAAATAAAGTTACAGGCATTTGTTCGGATGGAATAAAATTGATAGGTCGAAATAAAGTTGCGCTTCAATTCAAAACGTGGGATGAGGCTAACAAGTTTTTGGAATGTGAATTTCTGTCTGCTTATGATTTTCATGCTCAAATTCCGACTTATAACGTAACGCGCACGGGTATTATTAAGGGCATTCCAGTGGATTGGTCCATGGAGGAGTTGGTTAATGCACTTGAATGCCCTTCTGGCTGTGGGCCGGTTTTAAAGGCAAGGAGATTAAATAGAAAAACATTTATTGAAAACAAGCCAGTATGGATTCCGACTCAAACGGTTGCAGTGACGTTCAAAAGTACATTTCTTCCAAAGAAAATTTTCTGTTTTAATGCTGCCATTAATGTGGATAAATATCAATTGCCTTCAATTCAATGCTTGTCCTGCTGTAGATTTGGTCATACTCAAAATTTTTGTCGATCTAAACCGCGTTGTTTTAAATGTGCACAACCTCATTCGGGCTCTACCTGTCAGGTAATTGATTCTTCTTGCCTATTCTGTTCAGGCAATCATTTTGCTACAGACAAGGTTTGCCATGAGCATAATAGACAAAAGATAATTAAAAACATTGTTTCGGAGGAAAGCATATCATATATGGAGGCATCCGCGCGGGTTCCATCCATCAATCGTCGTCTGTATGCGGATATAGTCAAATTTACGCCAAGTCCTCCGTCTCCTATTATTGAAAAGGCCCAAACGCAATCTGCTCCTGTCTCCTATAAAAAAACTGTGTCTGTGCCTCGAAGCTGTCCTGCGTCAGTTTGCAAATCTTACGATAAAGTAGCTCATAATGCAATTATTGCATCTCCTTCATCAACTATGACTAATGGTTGTGCATTAAATTCTGAAAGATCTTCTCAAAATGAAAACCTTTTGGAATTAATATCTTGTACTTTGTTAAATATGATTTCAAAATTTGATGAAATGCCACTACCGAACAATATTCTGCAGATTTTACAAAAAATCTCTTATGTCGTAAATTCTCAACATGGATCAGATTCTACAATGGAATGTGAGGAGCGCCATATCAAAGAAATGTGAGCTTATTTACTTGATTAATAAATATAAACCCATTGTTGCGGCTATCTCGGAGACATGGCTGAAGCCAGGTTCTAATTTTAGGTTACCTGGCTACGCCTGTTTTCGGGATGATCGTGACGATGGGTGGGGAGGTAGCGCCATCTTGGTTAAAAAAACTATGCCCTACTCTTTACTCTCACTTCCTCCTCACAGTAGTAGATTTAATGCTGTTGCTGTGAGATCTTTTGATACATCTATTTTATCAATTTATATTCCTCATCCTAATGCTTCTATAATTTCTGAACTCTCACTCATTTTTTCCTCTCTTCCTCCTCCGCTCATCGTTCTTGGTGATTTCAATTGTCATCACCCAATGTGGGGTTCTCGTGCTCCTGACTCATTTTCACCTTACCTACTTGATCTCATTGACGATTTCAATTTATGCATTTTAAATGATGGTTCTCCCACTCGACAGGTTTCCCCCCTTCAAAATCCTAGTGCTGTAGATTTATCTTTAACTTCTGCTTCTCTATCCTCCAAATTGTTTTGGTCTGTCCTTCCTAACTCTCATGGAAGCGATCATTTCCCTATTCTAATCTCCTCTTCCTCACAATGTCCAGCTCCTTTTAGTTTACCTCCTCTTTTAGAATATAGACTTAATAGTGCTGATTGGGATACATTTTCTTCCACTCTTGATTCTAAGGTATCTTCTTTACCTCCTATTAATGAGTTTAATTACTTAAATTTATATACAGAATTAGTAAATGCCATTATTGCATCTGCAGACTCTACTATTCCCATAAAGAAGCCTCGATCTAATATCCCTCTACCTCCTTGGTGGGATTCTGAATGTACTAGTGTTACCAAAGAGCGAAATGAGGCAGAAACATACTTTTCTGAAAATATTACTTATGAAAACTTTATTCTATTTAAAAAGGTTTTGGCAAGGTCTAGAAGACTTCTTTCTAAGAAAAAAAAAATTGGCTGGTCAAAATATTGCGAAAGTCTTTCTCCTCGCTCTCCTTCCTACCTTATATGGAAAAAAATCAAATCGTTTCGAAATTCCAAAAACAACTGTCGTGATTTGTCATCTAATGACTTATCATGGCTAGAAGCTTTTTCTGACCAGTTAGCTCCTCCTTTCGTTCCTCCTAAAGAATATTTTACTTGTTTTTCAAGTTCTGGGATCTCTAGTGTTCCTATGGATGACTTGTTTTCATTTGATGAACTTTCAGCTGCCTTAGATCACCTTAAAGACTCTTCTCCAGGCTTGGATGGAATTCCATATTCATTCATTTATCGGTCATCTTTGAATACCAAAAAATATTTGTTAAATATCATTAATAACATATATGCAAATTGTAACTTTCCTGATGTTTGGAAACATCAATTAATCATCCCAATTTTGAAACCTGGCAAAAATCCTTCAAACCCGTCTTCGTATAGACCTATTGCTCTATCATCTGTTATGGTAAAAATCTTTGAAAATCTTCTAAAAAACAGGTTAGAGTGGTTGTTAGAACATCGTCAAATTTTATCGAAGTCTCAATTTGGCTTTAGAAAAGGATTTGGCACTATTCATAGTTTAGGTGTTTTTACCACTGATATTCGCATTGCTTTTTCTAAGAATGATCATTTGATTGGCGTCTTTTTAGATATTACGGGTGCTTACGACAATGTGCAACTCCCTATCCTAAAACAAAAAATGCTTCAGTTAAATCTTCCTCAACGGATGACTTATGTCATTTTTAATCTCTTGTTAGGTAGACTAATATCGGTAAGATATCAAAATTCTCTGTTATCCCCAAAAATGGTATGGAAAGGCCTTCCTCAAGGATCAGTGCTGAGTCCACTACTTTATAGCTTATATACATATGACCTTCATCACAGTGTTGACTCATTTTGTGAAATCCTTGAGTATGCTGATGACATAGCTCTTTATTATTCTTCTAAAACTTTTTCGGAGTCAGTTTCTCGACTAAATTCTGCTCTCCATTATCTAAATATCTGGCTAGTAGATCATGGGCTTTCTTTAGCTTCAGAGAAAAGTAATGTTGTAGTATTCTCTAGAAAGCGGTCTATCCCTAATGTTCAAATTTTCGTTAATGATCATTGCCTTATGGTTAAGAATCAAGCGAAATTTCTCGGTCTTATATTAGACTCAAGACTAACTGGTTCTCCTCACATAGAGTATATAAAAAATAAATGTGAAAAAAATGTGAATATTCTCCGAGCACTCTCAGGGGTTTGGTGGGGTGCTCATCCTTTTTGTCAAAAAATACTATACAATGCAATTATAAGAAGTCATTTTGATTACGCTACTTTTCTGTTAGAACCTTGCAGTAAACTTTCTTTGAGATTATTTGATTTATTGCAATACAAATGTCTTCGGATTATATCTGGGGCCATGAAATCTTCTCCTATCAATGCTCTTCAAGTTGAATGCGTAGAGCCCCCTCTTTATCTTCGTCGTCAGTATCTTTCTGATCGTTTTTTTTTTCATGCTGCTCAATTTTCTAATCATCCAATTTTACAGAAGTTAATTTGTCTTAGTAATTTAGTTTCATCCTCTCGTTACTGGCGTCACAAGGATCCTCCATGTATTTTAAATTCACACAACAAATTACTTAATTTGTCTCACACTATTTATCAATTTACTATACAACCCATTTTTACTGTGCCCTATGAGTGTTTAGTTTTCAGACCTAATATTATTTTAAATTTTGGTGTTGATAAGAACTCTCCTGGTGCGGATAAAAAGTTTCTTGATATTTTAGATCGTTCTTGGGCAGGTTGGCTTTCGGTTTTTACGGACGCGTCTAGGTTAACGAGTAATGGTTATGTCGGAGCTGCTGTTTGGATACCTAGGTATCGTATTATACTTAACTTTAAATGTTCGTCTAGTTTATCTGTTTATTCAGGTGAATCAGTGGCAATTTTAGAAGCTGTTAAATATGTCGAATCTTATAAATTAAATAAATGCATCATATTTTCGGATTCTCTTAGTTGTTTACAGGACATTTATAAATTTCCATTTCGTGCGAAAGATATGTTACACACTAATTTGAAAATTAGAGAAATTCTTTATAGATGTTATTTAGCTGGTATCGAAGTAGTTTTAGCTTGGATTCCAGGCCATAGCGGCATTAAAGGTAATGAAATTGCAGATAATTTTGCTAAGCAGGCTACTGATTTAGGGCTGGAATCATACTGCAACTGTTTTTCTCGCGATTTACGTAACTCTACAAAAGTGCAGTTAAATGATAAATGGTCGAATATTTGGAATCGAACAAGAATGATCAAAGGTAGGCATTTTGGCTTAATTCAGCCCACCATACCTTCAAAACCTTGGTTTTTTAAGTTTAAAAATGCTGAGAAATGGGTCACTTCCACCGTAATTCGTTTGCGCTTAGGTCACGTTTGTTCTCCCGTGTTTCTTGCTAAAATCAGGGTCAGAGATCATTCGCTTTGTGAGTGTGGCCTAGATGACGGTACTTTAAATCACATTTTCTTTTCATGTCCTAAGTTAAATTCTTCTTTGTATGATAAACTTAATTCTGATATCGCTAGACCTACTGATATTAACTCTCTTTTATCGCTTGTTTTTACACCATTTATTTATATGTTATGTAATTTTATTAAAACCAATAATATACGTTTGTAAAAGCGAAACCAGTTTTTAATACTTTTGATATTCATATTACTTTCATTTGATTCCGTACCGTACAATGGTCACTCCTTCAGGGTTGGGGGAGTACAAGGGCAAAATATCCGCCAAAACATGACACTGGCAGAGTAACGTCTTTCCACGTTAAAAAGCCACATAAGAAGAAGAAGAAGAAAACATATCAACATAAGTTTACTCTTTTCACGTTTCTAATAAAAATCAGTTTGCCCTGTAAGCCTGATCGAGCCTAAATCAACATGCCGTGTCTAATTTACTTTGAGAATTCTTTTATCACTGAATCTAACTACACAGATGTGTCATCGTTGAAGTGCTTGATTACACGAAAATATGGAATTTCCACTAGAGAGCTATACGTGACGATAGACGGAGCACGAGTTCCTGATGATTTGGAGTTAAAATGCATAGAGAAAGTAGTGAGAGTGTCTCCGAGACTCGTTGGGGGAAAGGGTGGCTTCGGGTCTATGCTGCGTGCCATCGGGGCGCAAATAGAGAAGACTACGAATCGTGAGGCATGTCGGGACCTCTCTGGACGAAGACTTCGGGATATAAACGAAGAAAAGAGGCTAAGAAAGTGGTTGGAAGGACAGGAAGAGCGAGAACGCGAAGCAGTGGAGCGTAAACAGAAAAAGTTGGAACGTTTGTTAGCCGAACCCAAAATAGACGTTAACATGGCTCCTTCTTACGAAAAAGAGCGCCAAGAGTTGCCAGAGCGCGTTAGTGCAGCTATTGATGCAGGCTGGCAGGCTGCTGGCTCCTCAGAGACAGGTACAAAGCGTAAAGCTGGTGATGACAAGACTAAAGGCAAGAAAAAGGCCAAATTGTGGATTGATGCAGAGCTATCAGATTGCTCGACATCAAGTGGGGATGATGATGAAGATGATGAAGTAAAATTAAACTCAAAATTAGCAGAAAAGTTGTCAACAGACAGTGGGAATGAGTCTGATAAAGTTTCTGATAATAGCACTAAAGCTTGATATAATATTGTCTGTATTTGGAATTTTAGGACTCTTATTGTTCTATAGATAATCAATTTGTTGATATAACAAAATAAAGTTGATATTAAAATGTTAAGACATAAAAAGCTGTAGAAATATTGAATGTGTCACTCTCAACATAACAATATTATGTGAATAGAAAAATGTCTATAAATATACAATAACAATTGTATGATGATAACATCTCTTTTTAATAGTCGATGATGAAATTGAGATTGTTGCAATTCCGCCAATAGAGCAGTGATAGAGCAGAAAAAAAATGACTGAAATTGGTCAGTGGCAGAAGATTGATTGGCGACGTACAGCAGGTGCCAATAACCTACCTATTGTGGGTTTACCTTACTAGAGATAGATAGTTGACATTATTTGTATGGGTCGTTGTGTAAACATTTCTCACAGTAGTAAGGATCTGGATGATCATATCTTAAAGAAACTGAATATATTACATAAAATTAATGTTAGGTTAAGAATAGTAATAAATTATCAACAATAAAGTATGAGATGTTTCAATTATATTTTTTTACTTTTTCACATACTTTATAAAACTACTTGACTCCTTTATTTTATTAGCATTATTATAACGTTTTAAAACCGGCTAGGACTCGCGTAATATATACCGGAAATATTCCATTATAATATATTTAGCATTATTATATTTGTAGTAAGACAACTGTCCTTCGATAGCTAAATTAAAAAATAATTCAGAATGATTTCAATATTGAATAACACCTGTTTATATAATAACAAATGTGTTTCTACATCCCTTGTGAAATCTTTGAAATCTTATCTGCAGTGAAAATCATCATAGACCAATGTAAAATTGCGTGTATAATATAATATAATGTATACACAACTAATCCTCTACCCTAGGATATCCTTATTGAAAGTTTTTAATCATTTAATGATATTACTGAGTCATATTTCTGTGCACTTTGCTCCATTCAAATCGAAATGCTGACTTGATGCTTATATACTATATTCAAGTCATAGAGTCTTGGACATGTGGCTCCAGAGCATCCTAGCTGAGCCACCATCTATGTCCAGCAGTGGACGAATGTGGGCTGATGATGATGATGATGATGACACCAAGACCAAGCGAGCGAAGCCGCTGGCGGGTCAACTAGTACGAACATATTGTAAATATATATTTGTGTACACTGTACATAAATAAACAATAAAGTCTTAATTTCATTTAATTTATTTTTATACAATATTGTATTATACAAAGATACTCAATGGCCTATGGACTACCTATTGTAACAATAAAAAATTACAATAAAATTGTAATTATATAAAGTTTGTTGGGGTAAAGTTTTTGTAAGCAAATTAGAATAAAGTAAAATAAAATATTTGTATGAGTACGTATTTTGAATTGTATCTATGTGAGCGCTCCTATAGTATTATAAGCTTACTGTGTAAGCTAGAAAATTAATAAAAAAAACAAGTTCGGGCGCCTGGAGCGACCTCACATAAAGAAAATATATGTATATATATATATATATAAAATTAACGAACATTACCTGGAATAGCAGCCTAACTGGTCATGGCGTCTTTGTCGGAAGACGCGGGTTCAAATTGAAGATATGTGTTTATCTCACTGAATTGCAAACACTAATGGGTTCGAAAGACTGCAGTTTTTAGGCGAACGAGAACCAAAAACCAACGTGTTGGGAAGAAATTCCTGCGTATAGCTCTCAATGGCTCTTATTTGGCTTTGGCAGGCATGGTGCTAACCATCACAGGCACGACTTGCCTGCCTCACTTGATAATTCCAAGAAGGTACCTACACTCACGAGCACCAATATGTATACACTTCCCTAAATATAAAAGCAGTTTTCTCGATAAATATCGATTGAAATATGAAGATAGAATATTTTCAATAAAAATATAAGTTCCAGAATACTATGTTCCTAAAAACATGAAATTTTAATCAGCACAGCACAGTAGGAGAAAATCTGTTTGAAAAGTTGTTAAGTGGTTACATTGTGGTGCTCGTGATATACCTACTTTAAAAAAAAAACTGAACTGGCGCTAAAGATCTTTGTCTCGAAGTGAAGAGTAGAATGCAGTGCGATGCAGAACTTTACAGCTTTAAGCTTCATTTTTACCGTCGGGAGTACTTTCAGCCCATCTCACCAGACCAAGCCAGCATATAATAGAATTGATTGTATAAATCAGTGGACAATATATCCAATTGTACGAATTTACAGAGAAGTATATGGTGCCTGATGATGTTAGCGATGATCGTGCTGAGTGCAGCCAGGCCGCAGGAGTTCGATGATGAAGACGAGAGCTCCCTCGCTGGGGACAGGAAAGGTAGGTTTTGTAGTGATAGTACCTACTTTTGCAGAGTCCGTCTGAGTATCACACCTCTGCCAGTTATTCAACCGTGAAGCAGTAGTGTGCAAACATTACTGTGTTTCGGTTTGAAGGCAAACCTTTCAGTGAAATAACAGGGCAAGAGATTTAACATCTTATATCGCGTAATGGACGAATCCATTGCCATGCAGGGTTTTGAACTGTAGTACCTAGTTTAAAGTTTTGAATGAAATTGAACTGTAATGGGCGAGTGTGACGCTTATTATCAGGTGAGTGCCTTGCTCGTGTCCTCACTGATTGACATAATTAGTTAGACCAGCCATTCCCAAAGTGAGCGATAACGCCCCTTTGTGGGCGCTGTAGGCCTAAAGGGGGGCAAAATAAGAGACCCAGAAAAAAAATGGAGGCATTGGGTTCTTAGGTAAATTGGAACCTGATATCAACAAACTTATTAAACAGAAAAGATACTCTGTCTGCATACTATAAAGTTGTGTTTCAATATCATTTTCATTGGCTGTTGTGTACAACCTACTGCGCTCTGGTATCAAGTTAACTCTTGCAGGTTATAGTAAAAGTCTCGTTTAGAATGAATGTTTAACTCTCCGCTAATATAACTCACAATTATTAATTTAATTTGAAGTTATAGTGAAAGTAGGTATATAAGTAGGTGAAAAAATGGTGGTGCTAAAAATAATTTATTCTCAAAATGGGCAGTAGACTAAATAAGTTTGGCAACCCCTGGTCGACTGTAGAAAAAATTGATTCTGACTTGATTTTTTTTTCATTTCACACACTTATAATTCTTTAATTTCTTTACTACTGAGCCCCGTGGTTCTGTAATATGCTTGCTGGAATAATATTGTAAGAACCTAATAGGTAAGTCCAAATACATGGTCGGGAGTAGGTATTCATTACATCCCTGCGAAATCCAACACATAGGTATATACGGCGTACATTAAAATAGTTGTAATTGTACAAAGTATCTAAAGCCTTTAAACATAATTTCGTAATTTCATAATTGTTTATTTCTCAAGAAAAAACACTGACAAAATACTATTTAGTAAATTATGTTTCTTAACTAAGTAAGTCTATAAATATAATTTAACATAAAATAATTATGCCTGCGTAAAATATTTTATGGATCTTACATGTGTTATAACTATGCATTTTCACCAGGCGCTTACGCAATAATCATCTATACTCTATAGACAAGACAAATAAATAAATCAAAAGTCTGTACAGTCTTAATAACAGCTTTTCACTGAATGAATTTGGACAATACATAACGGCGCTTCCTTATTCATTGTATGTCTCTATGTTTGTTCCATGCCGGGCTCTCTTAGAATATTTGGACTTTATTTCCTAGTATATATTTTAGTCTATGGTTTGTTCTGTCTAATCTGCGAAACGGCTGCACTGATTTTGACGGGACTTTCATTGGCACATAGCTGATATTATAATAAGTTATTGATGCTACTATTATTTTGAAAAACTAGATATAAGTATGTTCCGCGCAGAAAAATCTTTGTGTTATAGTCGTTTTTCGCGCGTATACAGCTAGTATAAAAATAATATATTATTAGACTGAACCCTCTACATATGAGTACATATTGTGTACTCGTATTTAGAGGGTACTTGATAACTTCTTTTAACTGTAGGTTCCTTTTTCAATCCACTTCCATAAAATGAGGAGATTCTCAACTCGGTTTTTTTAAATGGTAAAACCGGTAAACACGGCTATCATCTAACTCGTTACTACTCCGACACCGGTGTGAGACCACGCTCTCCATGAGGATGGGCATCAGTACTGCCAGAACCAAAGAGAATATAAACGCTACGCCCCGAACACCGGTCAGAGTATAACGACTAGATGACAGACGTGAGTGTTTGCCGGTTTTACCATTTAGTTATGAGTTATCACGGAAGTTTTTATGACACGATTTTTTTTGTGTTTTACCTACCTCATAATTTTTTTGTAAGTAAACTGATATTGATTATTCATGTATCATTTGAAAGCTGGCACTTCTCATATATTCCCATCTAAATTTGATCAAGATCTGGGGCCTAACTATCAGCTTTTTAAAACCATACAAGTTCCGTGCAGTTCTTAAACCTGGCTCAAACAGTTTTGAACAAAACCGTACCATGGAGTGAGGCTCATTTAGGCGAATTGTTTGAACGTTGTTTTCTGCAAAAGTGAAAGGATAATACTGTCTCTGACATTGTAACAATTTACTTTGTCCAACATTGCAGACGGCTAGATATTTTAAGCTGATAAACTAAGAGGATTTAGAGCGTCATATTAACGAGAGTCCATACAACAAAAAACAAGTGAACGGTTTTTCTGCGGTTTTTGAATAGTAGGCCTGGGCAGGCCTGCAACAACGTTGTCATGGTACGATTAAGCCGAGCAGTTTTCTAGAAGTCCTGCTTTAAGAGCTGATAGTAAGGCCACAGGTAAGGCCCCTGTCCAGCAGTTATTGATAATCTATCATCTACATCGAGTATTAGCGAATGGAAGTCGGTTACAAATTTTGTTAACAATATTATGTTATATTTACAGATGACGTATCGCGCGTCCAAATCAAGGTGTACCGTGGACCCACGAAGCATGACGGTTACGCCCCCTGGGGATTCTGGGTCAAACAACCTTCCGATGAGGACCACTAACCATAACAACACAGTTCACTTACTCTGTAGTTAATAACTATTATAACATAAGTTACCGTGGTATTGCGCATAGTATTGTAAGAGTAGTTCGTAGTTTTCTCTTGTGTGAACTAGATGGCGTTAGTGGTTTAGGTTTGTTAATTAGTTTGTAAACCAAAGATTTTTTCTCTATAAACTGTTGTTGTATTAACTTGTATGTTTTATTTATATTATCGACAAACGGTATGTAGATCGAAGCGTACAATAGCAAAGCATCCACAGGCTCATACATATAAATAAATAAATAATTTGATTATATTCTATTTAGTTATGCGACAATATCCTCACGAGGTTCCAAATTAGGCAGATCATTAATGTACTATGATACATGCTCATGCACATTTAACCTGGAGGCTAATTCAACTATTTGACAACGTTCAACAATCCATCCCGCTGCAACTGCAGTTCGACTCCGGTTGTCGTTCGATAATTACCTACCTACCCAAAAATCCATTCTACTATTTCTAGAGATAAATTAGAACAAGCATTCATCTTATACACTACTTTATTATATATATACAACGTTAGTTAAAGTTCAGTTCAGTTAGTAAAGTTATGGTTCAGCTAAGGTTCGATTGTAATTTTAATTAGTAGAATCCCCGTCTGGAGATCGAACTCGGGACCAGCGACTGCGAAGGCAGTGATACTACAACCGGCCAGTCTTCAAATAAAATACTGTCAGTCTATAACGTTCTCGCTACCGTTTAGCAGCCCGTTTTTGTCCGTTCTTCTCAGTAGACTCTGTTTTGGAACGCGGCAGTAGAATCTGAATACGTTCATAAGAGCGGCTTTACTACTAAACTAAAGAAATTATTTTGAACCAGTAGTTATTTACGTAAATAGGTAACTAAACAGCCAACGTCATTATTCACCTATTCTTGATAAGTTTTACCTGACTCTATGTTGTACGAGATGGCACTAAAAAAATAGGTGCGTCGGCTGTGTAAAGAAAAATTTGCGTCTTATTGTTGAAAATGTTATCTAATGCAATCATGTGAGTTGCCCATGACAGTTACTACAGTGCCCTTTCCACCTGTACTTACTCCTGTTCTAGTAACTATTAAGTAAAGTTTCCTCGCCTGTAGCGATTTCTTTACTCCGTCTCCGATGCCGATCGCCCCTTGCTCTTCCATGCCCGACTAGAGGGCTTGCTCAGCAGTAGCTGCAGTATCATGTAGCAGTTACATGTAATGCTGACCAAGACTTCTCGTTGTCCCGCGGTAGGTTAAGTTAGCTGTTAACATTTCTTTTGTTCATTTTTAATGTCTTTATTAAATCAGCCTCTAAATAGGCAAGACGTAGTTTTAGTTCCAGTTTTAAAAAAAATGTCTTCCTTAACCCAAGTTTTGACTAGGTAATTAGTAGGTGTACACACGTCTATGATACCTTTTTTCATTACACTGTTTGGACTTATGTGGGTCTAACACGAGAAGCGTAAGGGTAGGAATCATATCGTTGGCATAAAACAATTGAATCAAGTACAAAAGTGACACAGATAACTCATAGCTTAATGAATTATAATTAGCACTCACAAGACGTAGACGACGAAGTTCCCGATATTTCGGCACAGTTACATGCAACATGTTCACGGGTAAACAAGGTAAACTATCAAATACCAGAAATACCGGGAACTCCAAATCGAGTAAATCTACTCGTATGTCTACATCCCGCGAGTACCTACTAACAATAATTCAGTTAACAACCGCGAAAGTCTTAAACAGCGTATGAACTCACGACAATGCGTGGCGACATGATAATTTGTTTACATGTACTTATGTAAGTACTATTTGTGATGTCCTACTAATATTATAAAATATAAACCCGAAAGTTTGTGAGTATGGATGTATGGATGTGTGGATCTTTGTTACTCTTTCACGCTCAAACGGCGGGGCCAATTTTGATGAAATTGGGTATGGAGGTAGACGAGCTGGACATCACATAGGATACTTTTCATCATCATCAGTAAGATCCACAGAATAATACGATTGACTTTGACTTTGAGACGTGCTCGACGACCGACAAGGGTGATGAAATGTAGTGTCAGTTTTTTTCTATATTGATTAATTTTATATTTAGTACCTAGGTACCTTATTTTATTATTAGTGTTTACTGTTTGATTTAATTAGTATTTAAATTTACTCATATAACCATGTTATTAATTTATGACGTTTTGGTATAAAGATAGATATGGCTTTGGAGAAGATAATAAGCTACTCAAAGTACTAATTCTGCGCAGACGTAGTCGCGGGCACCAGCTGGTACTTACTAAATACCAAATAATTGTTGAAGCCTGTGGTAGCTTCTATCCTCTATTTATCAACCGACTTCCAAAAAAAGGAGAAGGTACTCAAGTCGACGCTTATATTTTTTTGTGTATCTGTTCGGTTTGATGGTTCTTGTTTTATTTGGTAGAGTATACTTCTGAGGTCTGAGATTCTCCCATTTAAATTTTATTGAATTCGGTTGAGCGGTTTATGAGTTACAATCCAATACCTAACTAAAAAGGTTCGCCTACCATGATGATAGCATAATTGACGGTGAATGACAATCAATCCCGTAATCAGCCAGGATCATTAAAGAGGGTAAAAAGAAAATGTTATACCTACCTCAATAATGGAACCGAAATCAACACCAAAAAAGTGTGAAAAACTTGTCGAAGTCCAAGTACCATGCGCACAAAATTCTGACAATTTAATTTTATATGTTTTTTTAGATTTTATACATCTTTGATATGTGATAATTTATTTAAAAACATAAGTTATTTTATAATTTTAACTGACTTCAAAAAGGAAGAGGTATGAGACTTGTTTTTTTTTCAGTACGTTCACCAATTTCTGTTCCTATTATTAACAGAGCAATGAGGTTAGAAAAGGAAGTTGTTCTGTTATAAATATATACTAAATATAGGCTCAGAATAACTAGGACAACAATAACTAAGGTTTACGAGTAACTCCCCCCCGAGTGTTCCCGCCTTGCCGTGGCGGGGGGGCTCAGTAGCCGTGGCTTGGGTCACCACGGTGAAGCTAAGAGGAACCAATGGGCCTGCCAGTGATAGCCGATACCTGGCGGGGCTCCTATGGGCTTTGCCCTCCAAGTCCACACGGGAGTGGTCACTGTAGGTAGCGGTGGTGTATGGGCGCCACTGCAACTGAGGCGGGCTGCGGTGTCGTATGGGCGGCACCGCGGCTGAGAGTTAGGGGCCGCGGCGGGAGAGGAGTGCCGGTGTTACGGTGAGCCGCTCTCCCTGCCTTCCGCGGCCTTGACGGGGTCGCCACCGTTAGATGGTGGACGCGGTGGGGTCGCAGGGGAAGAGGACTGTCGGTATTGAGAGGCGCCGCTGTCCCTATCCTCTGCGGCCGAAGTAGCAGGCGGTGGGGCTACTCACCTGACCCATCGTAGGGGGACTTAGGGCGCCGAGACTCGGGGGAGTCTGGGTTCCATTTGCGGGCTTGGTCCCCCGTGGCGGTTGCGGCACGCCGAGTGTGCTGCAAGAGAGAAGGGTCCGGCAACGGACAGCCGCGGCGGGTTCGCGGTCGTGTGCGAAATCTGTCCCGCGTTCCCGCCAAAAGCGGCAGTGACGGAACACCGCAGAGGTTTGGTGGGTATGCTGCCCTTCTGGCAGAGACTCCCACATAACCACCGTGCTCTCCGGGGCCGGTGGTATCCATAAAGGATTACTCTGCGTCAAAAAAAAAAAAAAGGTTTACGAGTAACTAAGACATAACTAGTCGTTATCGAGACTAACCGCTAATAATTAATTAAGTGCGTAATGGGTGCGTTCCAACACGCGAGCACACGCCCCTGTGGAATCCATTTACAGATACATTAGCGTTATTAAAATTAGAACCGAACGAAATACAACAAAAGAGGTCGTTTTGTAGACGTAGAGGACTATGTCTAAGTATAATATTTCTTTATGGTATATAACTAGCGCCCGCCCCGGTTTCGTACGGGTGTAGTAATCTATACTAATCTATACTAATCTATAGGTACTTCTATACCTACTAATATTATAAAGAGGAAAAATTTGTATGTAAATGTGTTTGTAACGAATTGGCTCAAAAAGTACTGGACTGATTTCAAAAGTTCTTTCACCATTGGAAATCTATATTCCCTGAGTAACATAGGCTATACAGGGTGTTTGGTAGAGGGACCGACAAACCAAATGAGCGTGTTCGGGGGACCACTTGGAGAATACAAGTTGGCAAAAAAAAATCCCCGACACACCAAAATGTTTAACTTTTTTTTGTGATTTTTCCCTTTTTCTCCGAAATTGTATCTATTTTATATTAATTGGCTCCTGAACACGCTCATTTGGTTTGTCGGTCCCTCTACCAAACACCCTGTATAAGCTTTAATATAAGCAATTATAAACTATTAGTAGATACTGTAAACAAATATATATAAATATGTTTTTCAGTACCTATGGATGTTGAACTCAGTTGGTATTAACTGAGTTCATCATCCATAGGTAATAACTGCTTCCAAGCAGCAGGATGCAAGCACCGACAACGGAATCCTACAGTCATACCATCTCAGCCGTAGGACGTCCATTGCTGAACATACGCCTCCCCCATAATTTTCCAAAAAGATCGGTTGGAAGCAGCCTGGATCCAACGTCGTCCTGCGACCTTTATCAGGTCGTCTGTCCACCGTGTCGGTGGACGGTCTACGCTGCGCTTGCCGGTCCGTGGTCTCCATTCCAGAACCTTCCGACCCCATTGAGCATCTGGTCTGCGTGCTATGTGCCCTGCCCACTGCCACTTTAACTGGCTAATCTGTCACCGAAATAGCCCAGAAGATTAGGATCTCCTCATTTCTGATTCGATCACGTAGAGAAACCCCGAGCATAGCCCTCTCCATAGCTCGTTGTGCGACTTTGAGCTTATCTATGAGGCCCATAGTAAGAGACCACGTTTCAGTGCCATAAGTCATCACTGATAATACACATTGGTCGAAGACTCTTGTCTTGAGGCACTGAGGTATTTTAGACGAGAAAACTTCGCGAAATTTCCGGAACGCTGCCCAGCCGAGTTAAATTCGACGATTGACCTCTTTATCGAATTCTACAGTATAAGCTATTGAAATTCAGAGCAGAATGCGGGAAGACCTACTTGGATCGGTTAGACATTCTTAGAAAGATGTTTTTCCTAATACATTTGAACTTTGATGTAAAATTATCGTTATTAGGAATTTCACTAATTTAGTTTAGTTATAGCTTTGTATCACGTATGAATTACGTGAGCAAAGCCGCGGGCGAGTCAGGTCAAAGTCAAAGTCAAACTCATTTATTCAATTTAGGCATCAAAGACGCACTTATGAACGTCAATTTCTCATTAAGTATAATATACTTTAAAGACTACCGCCGCGTTCCAAAATATATAGAGCCTACCGAGAAGAAGCGGCAAGAAACTCGGGGCCATTCTTTTTATAAGTATAGATGTTTTTACAATGTGTTTACTTAGGTACTACAAATATTAGCTCCAGTGTGTTGCCTTACAAAAGAGAACATAATAATGGTATCAGTAGGGCAAGACACGCTACACTTTGTCATCCTGGAGTGATCAGTCCCTAGCTGTTTTATCCTCCAAATAATCCGAAATTTTGTAATAACCTTTTTGACAGAGTTTAATTTTAATAGTAATTTTAAACTTATTAATAGGCAAATCTCAGTTAACATTGGGAACTTTATTATAGAATCGTATACATTGTCCCATAAAAGAATGACTTATTCTGTGGAGACGCGTTACATTTACGGATAGCTTGTGCTTATTTCGCGTGTTGATGGAATGAGCATCACTCCTTTTATCAAAACTGCTAATGTTTTTCTTTACATACATTAGATTTTCATAGATAAACTGAGAGACAACAGTTAGAATGTTTATGTCTTTAAACTTCTGTCTAAGGGCAACTATGGGAGCTAAACTGTAGAAAGCTCGTATTGCCCTTTTCATACAGGTCATACTAATATAATATTATTCTAATATATTGAATGCGACAGTTTGTGAGCATGTACGTTTGTATTCCTTCAAACTGCCGCAGGCTGAACGGATTTGGATGAAATTCGGATTGAAGGTAGCCTTTACTGTTATACCGTACCTTTACAAAATACAAAGTAGAGTTTTTGGTTTTGCAAGTAGCAAAACCTACATGTTTGAGCTACTGAAGTGAAAAATATATTTTTTCCTGAAGGATTGCGATAATCATATTCTACACGGACGAAGTCACGGGCAATATCTAGTAATGAATATAAGCAGAATTTGAGTATTACATAACTAACATTATTATAGTGAATATTGTGAAGTACAGACAAGGCGCCAACTCAATGTCAGACAAATAGATTGTTGTCGGGTCTATGACGTCACTTCCCCAAATGTGGCGCCAGCTCTCCGTCGGTCGGGTTAACTCTTGCTGCATCTGTGACACGGCTCAGGAAGACACCCTCATTCCACGAAGCATCTACTATTCGTTTGTTTCGTGCCCCATTCTATAAGTAGGTACAGCGATGCGTCGACCTATCGAATATCACTTGATTTAATTTTAAAGTAATAAATACCTAAACAATGAACAAATTTTGCAGGTAAATGAATTATTTAGCTATAAGTTTCTCATATATATACATATATATATCTGTTCACCGGCCTTGGGATAATTCTCTGATTTCTGTTAATTCGGAGAAAGCTGTAGTTTGTCATAGTTTCCTATATCTGTTCACCGAGCTTGGAGAATTCTCTGATCGATCTGATCTGGCGGTGAAGATGGAGAAAGCTGTGTATATCATATCTACTTATACCTGTTTTATGAATTAATGCAAAATATATATTAATATGCTTTACTTAATTACGTAATTTGCTATTATATTCCGGTAGGTGAAACAGTAGTGTGCAAACATTCGTTGAAGGGCGAAAGGGTTTCCAGCGAAATTACAGGGCAAGAGAGTTAACCTCTTATATCTCAGGGTGACGAGCGCAGTGCATTACCATGCGTGGGTTTGAACTGTTGTAGTTTAAACTTCTGAGTACCACTGAACTGTTATGGACAAGCGTGACGTTTAACATCGGGCGAGAGACTTACCGTCTTGTAACAGATAGACATAAAAATTCTTACTCCAATATTTTGTTGGTTACGTAATCTGAATTATATCAGAGTCCTTGTGCTTACGTCATAGTCAATGATCTCATAATGATGACGTCACAGATAAGCTACAATATATATGCGGGTACATATTGATACTTTGTGAGGGGATAGATTTAAAGAATCCCGCTGTCGGGATGTGCTTCGTCAGAGGTGACGTAAATACTACATGGTTGGTCTCTTGTGCAAGCGGCCGCCTTGCTTGGTACCACCACTATGCAACATCCTGTTGTAAAGGGGTGTCATTTTGAATTTTTATTTGAATTATTTGAAATTCGATAGTACTATACTTTGACAAGCGCTTTTTACGGAAAAACATAGTTCGACAAGTCATAGCTTCGACAGGGCATATGTTTGATTTACGGGTCTTGGATGTTCTCGAGATACAAGGAATCATAATGCGGAGTGTGAGGGTGTAACTGTTTTGTTTGAACTATGATGGTACTTCATGGTACCGACTTTAACAAGTTATTTCACACTTTTTGGTGTTGAAGTCGGTCCACTTTCGGGTATTTTTTTTTAAATTACTGGGCCATTAGTATCAACGTCGTGGCAAGCCGCAATGTAACTCTCATAAGCAGGTTAGTGCTAACTGTCAGTCGCACGACACACCTGAAAAGTCACTTAAACAAATTTTGGTTGTCTGTAAATACGGTTTTACGGACGATAATTTTACTTGATAACGTCGTTGGTCGTGCCTCTCTATCGCTTGTTATGCGCTCTCGCTTTCACGCTCGGTTTAGGCGGAACGTGACAAAGGAACGTGACAGTTAGTCATACTTAGGTATTCGTGCGTGCAGCCGGCGTTCATCGATATTATAAGACGTTATCACGTCAAAAACTACGTCACTTAAGATCTTTTAAGTTTATTTATTTAAGTAACCACATATACGTTGCATCAAGTGAGAATTGTGTTCAAGAAGTCACAGTCACTTGTATAAGTCAGTCATAAGTCACCGTCTTGTCTAAGTCACGTGCTAGTAAATAAGCGGAGCTTCCTAAGGCGATTTACTAAAGCACGAAAACAAACTCCACTTGGCTCGCACAAGACTGTTAGAAACACGAACGGCTTATAATCCATACGTACATGTTAAATCAAAACTCGATGAAACACAATCGTAGGAAAATGAAACAAAATTAATATAGACACTGTTGTCGCGTTTCCTGTCATAGCAAGATGACTGTGTGTGCCCGGTAAATAATCATACTAAAATAAACACACGACAAAGAATATAAAGAAGAACACGTGGATGAAACAATGAGTCGACCACCAACGCACGCAATTTAGGCAACATTTGGTGCTAGGAGGCTTTGCCTCATACAAGGGTCCGTTCAGTTACCCTCTGATCGACTATGGCTCCAGTCAGAGCGCAGTACCGTGTTTACTGCGCCCGGGTCTTCCCTTTACTGAGATATTGCGTATATTTATACAAGTTATCTCTCTCATTGGGTTCCTGGTCAGTACAGTTTACCCCAGGAATGACACCAGCTGGACATGGGGTGTTCCCCACGAGGACCTCCACCATCCCCATAGTCCTGCCCAATATTCTCCAACAACATAGCCGATCATTTTGCTATCCCCTGTTGGTTACATCCGGATATGGATGCTCAGGGGGTGCATTCGCTAGCTCTTCAGTCCAATTTCCTTTACTACCAGTTAATGTACATTGTACGCAATCATTGGACTATGCCTAACCGTAAAACGTGACTCGTTAACGGTCGTCTCATTATCACATCACACGGTTCTTGTAGAACTAGGAATCATGAGCTAAAAGCACTTACCAGGACCTCTGCTGGTTGTTTTCCATCGAGACCTCAGCCAGTGCCTCACACGTGCTTACCCATCCGCCATTTTTCTCCGTACCCGCCTTCCTGCCGGCACGCCATTCGTAGTCTGCCCCAGAGATGCGTTAGCATCTGCTCGTCCGTGCCACAGAGTACCTGCGTCAAATCACTTACAAAAGGCAGAGTTGCCATAGTGCAAAAATAGATTGACAATAAGGATACAGTTACACTCACCAATTCGTTAACGGAAACTCGCGCTGCGCGCGACAACTGTTGGGGATTTTCCCGCTATCGTCAGTTGAGGTTACACGTACTGTCGTGAAGCCGTAGCATAAAGTGCGAAAAAGTATTCGATTAGCAAACGTCAACGTGTCACGCTTCGGCGTACAAACTATGAGTTATCTGTGTTACAGTGTGCCCTAGATACATGACAGTCTGTACTGTTTCACGTGAACGACACGTTACGTTACACTTACGCAGTTATTCGTGCAAGGTCCACCGCGGTGTTGACTGGTCGGCGCCCATGTACTTCTGGTAGGTACCTACGGCTAAAAACAGTAGTAGTTAAGAATATAACAAGTTTTTTATTTTTTGCAAATACTTATTCCCATATGAGATCTGCAGAAAAGTACAGAATAAAGAAAACTAAGTCTGGTACCATTCAAAACATGGTAGAAGATTAATGCAATACATGTTATTTTTAAGCACAACGTAACCAACCGATCACTCCTGATATCCTCGAAGGGGTAAGCAGCGGTGGTTTAAACATCTGCGTTTCGCCGGATATAAGTATTTTTCGCCCCATGTAATAGCTATGGGGCGAGCCCATTGCTATCTACGGGACACTGTTCTACCTCGGACTGCTATTGAGAATTTCTTTTTCATAAAATCGGCATAACTGTCCAACCCCGGGGATCCAATCCAGGACCCCGAGATTCAAAAGCGGTGTTTCCACCACTACATTAAGACCAAGCGAGCGAAGCCGCTGGCGGGTCAGCTAATCGTATAAAATTATGTATCAACTTAGGAATCGCCTCCCTAATACTTACTACTACACGCTACTGGCCTAGTATCATATACTTAGAGTAGGTACGCACTACTATAATCAAAGATATAGAGAAATATTTAATTAAATCCAGTTCATTTAATTATTACAAAACCTTTTATATATAATATCATTGTTGTCACGGAAATCGTTGAAACGCCTTTACATTACGTTTGTAATCAAAAACATTGTAACTGTAATAAACAGATGTTATGATGTAAAAAATCAATAGAAAGGTCATGCTAATAGACGAAACGTTATCAACACTGCTGATAGTATATTTTTATCGACAGATAAAAAAAAATAACAGCTATGCCAATGAAGGCTGGTTTATTCACAAGTATCTTCCCGCTACTCTGTGACTCATTCGGTGCTACATTTTAGCTGTAGCCGGACGCGCCAGTACAAATAAGATAAATCGAAGAATCGGCTAAACCGGTCGGACATCGTACCATTGTTGTTCCAAGGAGGATCAGCTTTAAACATAAAGTTACAACCTCCTTACAAAAAAGTCCTTTTGTAAAATACCTACAATTAAAAAGTTAAGTAAACGCGCGAAAATTCCCGTTAGTGAGGCGCGGCTGAATGCCTTCTAAATACAAACTTACAAACAGTAAAAAAAACAATGCCATGTGGCCAGTGCATTGAGTGCAAAGCTGTGACGGGACTTTTGTGAAATAAAAAAAATACTGGCGTCACGACCTGCGAGTCACAAAACAGCGACGACAGAGGGAATTTAAAAAGTTATGTGGGTGTTTGATAAACATCAACAGTGCCTTTCTAAGTAATTGAGTTGGCGGGAAATCGCCACGTGTATATTAAGTGAATTAAACATTATTGCGGTTTATGTGAATAATTAAAATTCTAGTGTAAAAATGTGTGGTGAATTAGGAAGCTGTGACGTGATGTGCCTTGAATTATGAATAGTAAGCAAACAATGCTTGAAGATGACACGGAAAATAATAGTCTGCATAAAATACTTGGGTAAGTAGCTTTTTTCCTGAAGTTACGAGTAGTGGGTAAGTAGCTTTTTTATGTAGGTAGTAAGTACCAACTAAGATGTTTATATTAGATTGTTATATCGTAAGCAGGCATCTGTATTCTGTGAAATCAACGTAAACATTGTAAATTTAGTAGAATATAATTATTTTCCGTAAGTTTTAAATAAATCTAGGTACTTTGATATATTTTAAATCTATCAAACAAAAGGAACTCATAGGTAGTGTAGAAGTTTGGTAGAAAGGTGTTTATGGCAGACTTATTACAGAGGTTATTTAAAAAAATATGAAATTGATCGACTGTTACATTTTTCTCTACTCTCGCAATGTTTTTTTATTTCCGGGTTTAAGTGTGCATGTGTAACATTTTAAGTTTTTTGATATTTATTTATCAAAAAACTTAAAATGTTTCAAAAGGTTTCAGTTTGAAAATGTTTTATGTAGGAAGTTTGCCCGGATATTTCAAAACCCAGATTATTACCTGAGTAAAATTTAGATTTTCGCTGTAACATTGCAATCTACAATTTTACCTTTTAATGGACAACTTGCAAGAAAAGGAATTAAAATACTTAAGTATTGTAAAAACAACTAATGAATATGGCTTTAGATCTAAAGTCAGTCGCGCAGAAGGGCAGAAAGCATTTAATTAAATTGAATAAGGGCCACTTGCACCAACAGCTGACATTTAATCTGGATTTAATCGTAAGTTAGTCCAACGTCTTGCACAGCATACGCTCGCTGTTAATTATTGACTTGACAGATGTCAAAACTAAATTGGTAAGTTTAATTTAGGACCAAATTTCTAATCAATAGAATACTTACTTAAGTACTACCGCTATATAAGTATATCTACACCGTGTAATAGTATAAGTACCTATTTGAAATAACAAAATTTTGTTTGAACAAGATTGGCTTGCATAAAGCGAAACCTAACCATTTTGATTGGTTTTTATGTTATCGTCGCAGTTTAATTAAATTTTAGGTAACTAAACGACTAGTTTCGTCAATAATTTTCATTGCAGCGATATTGTCATGAGGCTGTAGCACTAACAAAACAATTTGCGTAAAAGCATTCGTATCGTGCACGTCAACGCGTCACGCTTCCGCGTACAAACTGTGAGTTATCTGTGTCACGTGTGCCCTAGATACATGACAGTTTGTACTGTTGCACGTGAACGTTACGTTACACTTACGCAGTTATTCGTGTTAGGCACACTGGTGTCGGTTCTATACAAATTATCTAAGTCTAAATTCTTTAAGATTCTCTATGGCAGATTTATTCTGTTCAAGATCGTATAACACTGGCGATTGAAATTAAGGTACTTCTTATTTAGTTTTTAAAAACCAAAATCGTATAATGAATACTTGCGAATGTAATGCGGTAGTTCTTATTCTGCTAACACTAAAACTCTAATTCGTAGAATGCTTGTGAATGACCGTCCATAAAATTAACTTTTATATTATTTTACAAGGAAAACAAGCAGCCGTTTGCTTGTTTTCCTTGTATAGTAAGTTTAACTATACAAGGAAAACTCCTTGTATAATAACTTTAAGTAGTTATATACTTTTACTATTTAAACACGTTGTACACGTTCGTGTTTCTAGATTCTAGAATCTAGAAATTGAGGGTAAGAGAACTAGACAGATAGTTCAAAATTAATATTTCTACATCCGAAAAAGTAGTTTTTACTTTGATGTCAATTAAGTTTTTTTTTTTATTGCGTCTTTGTATCTTTAACTTTGAACGTTTTAAAATAATTTGTGTTCGGATATTTTTACTGAGACAAAATGGTAAAGTATTCTTATTATTCGAAAAATCCGAATAATTATATTTATAATAACTTTATTTCCTAAAAAAATTACATTAGTACCTTACATATAAATTAAACATCTGTAGGCCGAGCACGAAAATCTGCTTAAGTGTAACGTTATCGTATCGTTTACGTATTCAGTACAAACTATGAGTTATCTGTGCTACTAGTGTACTAGAAAAATGACCGTTTGTACTAAACAAGTAAACGATACGATAACGTTACACTTTAGCAGATTTTCGTGCTCAGCCCACTGAATAGCTTCTTAAAGCTAACTAGGTAAAACTCTAGAGGTTATCAGTGTACTGGTGGCCTTGCACTCGGAGAATCCTGTTTCGCAAGGACCACTTAAGTCACATTTGCTGAGTGTAGGTTATACGGTACGGTAGGTTTTTCTAAATAACTTTTATAAAATTATATTTCAAAGAAAACTTAGGTGCATATAGTTATTTTAAAAGAGAGCAGTTAGAGCGTTTGTATCAAAAGAGTGTCTGTATGAGGGAGCGTGAGTGTGCTGAAAAGTGTGTATGTATGAGTTGCTGTGTGTGAGTGTGTATCGGTGCACGTGTCAATGGGAGAGCTACAATGTGAGAGTGAAGATTTGATTATGTACATATTACGAATAAAATGTGGACGTTTTGTATAAGGGTTATGCAATAGTTTACAGGGTGTCTTGTTTCCGAATAAGTGAGTGATTGTAGGTATTTTGTAATTACTGCTTTGGTATCCCTTACTGTTTTGTCGTAGATGTCACATTTTTAAGTATTCTATTGTAAATAAACGGATGGTTAAAATCGGTTAAAAGTTTGGCAAAAATTAACTTTAGGCACAAAGACAGCACGAGGACGTCTTCGTCTCCGTGGGGCGTTGGTGATTTTTGCGTTGTTGATATATAATTTTTACGTTGCATTTTTAGGGTAACCTTCTAAATGTATGATTGGCGAAAGTTTAGAACTTCTGCTTCTTCGCAAAGTTAGTTGGTAGGATACCGGTAGGGCCGTTTTAACATTACTTTGAGTACTGAAAGCTGAGCCCTTTCCAGGCTGACCATAAGTGTGACTCCTGCTGCACCCTATCAGGTCAAGCAGTAACATAATATGGATTTGCAGAAGGCGACATACACAAGATGAATTATACAAATTATATTCGAATAGCGAATTTGCCGAATATCCGAATAATATGCATATTATATATATATATATATATATATATATATATATCTGAATTGCATGCCCTCGGTGCATTTATAAAAGGCAGTATTCATCTTATACTTCTTGTATATATAGTAAACATATACCATCTGAATCTGAAATCTCTGAAACGGCTACAACGATTATCATTAAATAATTGGTAGTGCAGGAGGTTTCAGGGGCGGTAAATCGATCTAGCTAGGTTACATTTTTAGAAAACGTCGTGGTATCCGTGTCTTCAGGCAATGTAAAACCGACACAGCAACACTAAAGCTAGGGACAATAGATGGCGTTATTAAATAACACTAAGCCTATGAGGGTTTGGTTTGAGTCAAAAGTTTAATTACGAGCAAAGATCGGTCACCTAGGTACATACTTGCTATAAGGTTCAGTAAGACACCAAGCTCTCACTGTCGAGCTCGAGGCAAAAATTACATTTTGATTAGATTATCTCCAAATAGTCATAGAGTAAAAATTCATAGGGCCCACTTTCAACGGTACACTGTACCGGGGCGATTCTCTCCAACTCCCCTCTCTCCTGGCGATAACCCAAGCAGAGGTTCGTACCTTAGTGGTGCCCTTGAGCAAGTCGCCTACTCTTCTCCTTGCGGCGTCTTCAACGCTCGCCTTAGGCGGTGCGCCCTCTGCGCCCGCATCTGGCTGAGTGCCATCTGCGCTCGCCACCCGTCCGGTGACGCTGTAAATGCCGGTAGAGGCAAACAGCATTTAGTACGCTGCGAAGTGGCAGTTATATTACTATTGTTTATTCTGTGGTTATACGCTTGCCCGCTGTCACGCGGCTAGTAAAGACAGTTTGACGCATTTTTTGATTTGTTATCTGCTAGATGACCCAACCGATGACTACATCGGGTAGGTGATGGTAGCAACAACAAACGAAACTGGCGAACCAAAAATGAATAGCTTAGTAAATTATGTTTCATAAATAATACGTCTAGCAATTAGTAACAATAACATAAAACGTCTGAAAAGAAAGTCCTAAAGAAATAGTGTCATGATTTTTTCTCAATATTGTAGACATATAAAAACATTTGATTGATTAATGCGTCATTACAAAAATTAAGCTAGCATCTAACTCGTTCTGAATTATGTGAAATCTTGGACTCCATCGACCTAAAAAATCTAATGAAGTTAGCGCCTAATTTAATTCTGTCAAGTGGTTGTAAACAGTCATTGTCAAGGTGTGAGGACAATGAACCAGGGCACGGCCCCCACTCTCTTAGCTATTGAACTGCGTTATCGCAGCTCAATTGCACGAAAATTGTCGTTTTTGACAGCTTTGGTAGTCTGCTCGCTATTCAGGTTCGATCACGTTCCAGCGGCTTGCTATCGATAGTTTTTGGCATATTTGGTATGCTGTGTTATATATACATATTACTATATATTATATATTCTATAGTCGATACTCGATCTCGCCTACCTATAAAGCTTGTGATTGGCGTACTCGCTATCAATTTTAGTTCTACAATTGATTTCAAAGTGGCACTGCTCTTATTTTCATACAATTTTTTAGCGGCAGTCGATATCGACCATCGATTGGTGTTATGTGGTAAATTCATGGTAGGCCTACTGTAAACTATTGTGTTGCGATTGCGTTGCTGCAGTGGCGTACATCGGTAGTCTAATCTGTAACATTAGTTTCCCTAATATTTTGATGGTTTTAAGAGAAAAATATATTTAATTATTGTTTTTTTTTGCTAGAAAACCTTTGAAAAATAAAACAAGATAATCATGTATGATACACGCACGTGAATATTGTATTTACATTAGATATATATTTGGTATCTACTCGCTGTTGAAAGGTTTAGTAAGAAAACTGTTTATACAGCTGTTAAGAGGTTTGGCAGAGCTCGTGTTGATACTACAAAATACTAATTAAATTGTTTTACCAAAAAAGGTAACCGACTTTGATTTGCAAAAAACGAATTTTTTTAAGTGGACGCAATCAAAATTACGGCAAAATTTGCAGTAACATTTCGATACTCGCCTCGTAAATTAAAACGTATATGAATACGTTCTCATAGCACTTGCAAAGGAAAGAATGCGTAATTTTGTAACTTCAAGACACGCGTAAATAAATTACACAATTTTGGTTTAGGTGCGAAAAATATCCTTAAACCTTAGTTATTATTACAACAATCAGAATTATATCGATTCCGTGAGTAGCAAGGGTCACTAAAACGGGTGAAAAAAAATGTTTACAAAAAAATAACCGACTTAAGCACCAGAAAGCGTGAAATAATTTGTGCTTTTAATTTTTTGATAACTTTTAAAAAAAAACCTCAAATATTTAACATTTACATCTGCAACAGGTGTGGGCATACGATATCAGAATCTATAACCGTGTCCAATCACTTGATAAATATTATATTTTTTAAACCAACTTCAATAAAAGAGTATCAATATTTTTTTAAGGTGCTTGTTAACCCATTTGTCCCCCATTTGAGGACTGATTTTCAAAATTCTTGTTGTTGTCGTTTGGTAGAGTATACTTCGGAGGTGGTCCCATTTAAATTTCATCAAATTCGATCAAGTAGTGTTTGAGATACGCCTAAAAACAGAGTGTTGATTTATCTAGATGATATCATCATTGCCAATAGATCCCGTAAGTCCCAGTCCCATAAAAATGGTGAATTTTATTTTTTACTAAAACTCGGTACGGCTTTCGAAAAAGTAATTTCACACTTTTTGGTGTTGAAGTCGGTTCCATTCTTTGGTAAAAATTGGTTTTCATTTTATTTTTTATTAAGCATTTAACTAACGATGCGGGAATTTTTACGCATTAAAGACGTGTGCCTCATTAGGACAGAATAAATAATAGAAACTTAGAGATTTTTTTGCACTGCACAGTGCTCGTCAGCCCGAGACATTGGTTTTTGAGTCTCTTTCAGTAGTTTCACTTGCTACAGTGCCCTTCACACCGTAACGCATGATTAATAGATTAAATATGTGTACCAGTTTGTCATGTTTGACAAGCTACAAGAAGAGTTAACTAAAGTGGGTCTCAGGATTAATACTGCGAAAACTAAAATCAACTTATCAACAATGGTCTACCAACTATCTGTCGAGGTCGTGGTGGAATATACCTACCTTGGACATAACATCACGCTGGGTAGCCTGAATCAAACCGCAGAACTCGAGAGACGCATTGCCGGGCCTGGGCGGCTTGCGGCGCAAATGGTTATATTTTGCGTAGCTGTCCATAGGTCTCAAAAGGAAAGTGTTCGAGCAGTGTGTGCTGCCTGTTATTACTTATGGAGCCAAAACTATTACCCTGATTGAACACTCCGCAGAAAGATTCCGTGTTGCTCTGCGAGCGATGTAGAGAGCAATGCTTGGTATCTTCATACGCGACCGGAAAACTAACGAGTGGATACGTTCGCAATCCAAAGTCAGGGACGTGATCAAGGTCATAGCGAAGCGCAGGTGACGATGAACAGGACATATTACGCGAATGGACCACGAACGATTGACTCGAAGGATGCTGGAGTGGATACCACGACTACACAAGACCCCAAGGAACAGCACCTAAAAGATGAAAAGATGACATCAGACGTCAGGCAGGTCATGATTGGATGATAAAAGTTCAAGACCGTAGAGATTGGAGGAGATTGGAGGAGGCCTACATCCAGCAATGGATATGAACAGGCCACTATAAATAGATAGATAGATGCGTTAACAGTTAGATACCATCGAGCTCGCTTCCCTACAAGCGGTTCCAAAAGCGTTATGTTTATAAATGTGGGGCAGCATTATGCTGAGACAGGGCCGGTTTCACACCACAATATACTCTTATGAGTCTGTGTTTAAGTTGTATTATTAACTCTAGTCTTACTAATTACTGTTTTTTGTCTCTATTTGTGTGTGTGTGTCAAATAAATGCATTTCATTTTATTTAAGAATGAATGGCTCATTGAAAATTACTTCAATTCAAATCAATTAAAGACTAACAAGTAGGTGTAAGTCTGAACACTGAGACTGGATTCCTCTCCAGATACATAGGTATTGTGAATCACAAAATGCAACTCTATTACTATAACCAGTAGGGCTATGGAATCGTTATTAATACGCACAATTGTCTTCCTCGCTATTTTGGCATGTAATGTTGACATCTGACATTTTGGTGCCACGAGCATAAGAGCAGCCGTAGTTTTCGATCCCTATTTTTAATTCATCTTGAAATATAATCGCAAAGCACCTGTTTTTTCTTATTAGAAATCGCTATTTTGAATGCAGGCCAAAAATAACGTCTGTTTTCTTCGGCTTTGGAACGTATAGTACCTAGTACCTATATAGCAATCGGCTGAAAATAGAAGTGTTTGATCTGGCCAATAATCTCAGACAGAGATGAGCAACGGCAAACCTGTGAAATACCTACCTACTTAGATTATATTCTAAGCTTACATTATACATTAGGGCTCGAGCCTTCCTCTCAGAAAATGGAGTTGGGTCATAATCTGCCAGTCGGCCCCAGTGCGGCTTGGTGAATAGGCCATGTCGAAGTTTTCAGGCCGCCCGAGGGCCTTCGCCATAGCCTAACGACTGTTTTCTTAAGACAAACAAGGACGGACGGCTTAGCGTACCTTCCGATGCACGGAAGCGCTCATTTTAATATCATTAATATCAATATCATTGAGATCGCCAAGTCAAGCTCCTCTGCTAACGCTTGTTCTAAACATACATATTATAAAACTTCAACACCATATTCTTATATTAAAAGTATGACCTTCGTATCCTTATTCCAGGGTTCCATATTGAGGTAGGGTTGATGACAATACTGTGCTTGGCTAACCACACAGGTCAATTCTGAGCGTTATTAGATCATTGCAACCTTACTATAAGATAGTGTTTGTTGGCGTCAGTAAGTATTCTTGTATTATATTCTTGTTACCCGCTAATTTTCAGCTCATTCAAGTAAGTCTCTTAGGTATTGACAAACGTCACGCTGCTGCGATTGAGCTGCCTTTAATGTCAAATTCGGTATTCTGTTAGATCTAGTTCTCAATCGCAGTTGTACAGCAATCGCATTGCTGTCATACGAATGCGCTACGGCTTGCGAATGTTCCCAATAAAATAATGTTGAAAACATTCTGTCTATCTTGCCTCAGTTAAAACATCAGTAGATTTCTGACCCTATGCCCATGCCATGTTATCCATGCTACTACCAGTAGTTAGACGGGTATTTGTTTTATCCATGTTACAATAACTGCTCAGTAGTAACATAGCAGATTTTTTATTACCCATATTACTACTGGCCAATATCTGTTCAATCAGTTCTAGTAGAAACTTCTTCCTTTTTCCGTAATCTTTGTGACAAAAAATATCTTACAGGACAAATAAATACTTTTTGTAATCATTTTACTCCTTAAAAACCTTCATAATATCACGGAAACTTCATTTTTAGATCAGACTGTCAATGTACGCAGTTGTAGCAACACGATAGTTTACAGAATATCAATTAATGCTCATCGTCTAATCTATCGTCGGTTTACCTTACTAGAGATAGATATTTGACACTATTGTATGTCAAATTTCTATCGGTAGTAAGGAAAACTGTGGATAGATAGATTATTGGCACTGGCCGTAAGTCAAATACTATCGATAGCAAGCCGCTGGCCAGCCCCAGGAGAAGTGCAATGCTTCTCATACTGTAATGTTAGGCCTTTTGCAAAGTCCGCATGGGGAAGTACCAAACCTATAATTATGTCAGTTATACAACCATATGGTTGTGCACGGTAAAGAAGAACCTTAAAAGATGTTTTTTATGTCATCTGTTGACGAGACGAGCAAGTAGTTCGCCTGATGGTAGCGTCACATCCTTAACTGTTGAGTGTCATCCAGAACTTTAAACTATAATATGTAATTGCATACCCTCTCGTCACCCTGGGGTATAAGATGTTAATCTCTTGCTCTGTGATATCACTGGAAACATTGCCCGTAAACGAAACAGTCAATTGCGTTTACAGTATTTGTAGAAGGCCAGCACAAATAGCCTGCAAACTCTGGCAATGGAATACTTTTATAGGTTAGAGTCTACTTGTTGCTGGTATCAAAATTTTACTCCTACTATTTATGTCCTCGATTACAAGCAGCTATATCAATCATAGCGCTTCCAATGTGTTTTCTTACAATAGCTCTCCAATTCATGTGCTACTTATGTCAAGACTCGCAGTAATTCGTGGAGCCGTAGGTAGTTTTTAAGGTTATCCGATGTGAGGAAAACCGGGAATAATATTGTTAGCCGAGAGCTGTACTGTGATTAACGGGATGAACGTATCACATAATGATGGCGGCACAACGGCGCGACTGAAAGGCGCCATTGTGTATCGATCTGCCAATGGGAGTAGCTTCGTCCTTACATTCCAGATTAAAATGTAATGTAATAAATACCGCTAAACTGCGGTTCTTTAGCTCTACGGGGTAACTTTGGCTCAAAACAGATCAAAATGAAAATCTATATATATTTATTTGCAAGAACATAGGTTATTTTAGTTGCAGTTGGCATCGCAATACATTGGTACTCCATGTTCTGCCTTTTAAGGCATGCAAAACAAAACTAAATTAAAACAATCAATTATTATGTAAATTAAATTAAAGTACTAATTAAATACTGACTAATACACTCTAATTAATATAACTACACTCTTATCAAACAATGACTGTCACAATTGTATCATGTTAGGGAATAGAAACATATTATACAATTAAAATTATATATAAAATTAAATATAGCAGTGCATCAACATATTTTAGGTAAGTACCTAACAACCCAATTCACCTACACTATCGTTAATATTTAAATATCGTAAATATACTGACAATAATTATTATCTACAATTATTCAATGCATGATAATAATTACAATTTAATCCAATATGTCAAATTTTAAATAGTGCCATTACAATACATTGATATTATTAAATTAAAAATATGAATTTTATTTCAATTATTATAAAATTATAATACCATGTCATTAATATAGTCGTTTATAGAATAGTAACCCTTATCTATAAGAAAGGTAAATAATCTTTTTATAAATGTATTACTACAATCTGAATCTAATATTAAACGTGGTAAGTGATTATATATCTTCGGGGCCATACCTAAAACGCTATTATCAAAAAGTGCAGTTCTGCGTGGCTGCACACTAATGACCGTGTTATGTATTTTACTTTTAAGAAATGTAAATAAATTTTAATTGTTCCTTGTAAATAATGCTATTTCATATATATACAAAGATGGGAATGTCATAATGTTCAGGCGTTTAAAATGCGGCTTACATGAATCTCTCATTTGTAAATGACATACTGGTCTCAAACACTTTTTTTGCGCTTTGAAGATGTTTTCTCTCTCGGTACAATTTCCCCAGAATATTATGCCATAACGTAGCAATGAGGTAACATATGCGTGGTAAGATGTCAGTACTGCCGATTATTCTACAACTTTAGAAAGCATAAATAAAGCGTAAGAAAAACTACTAAAGCTTGATTCACACAAATCAGTGAAGCCACAGTTCCGTCAACGTGTTCGCTCAGTTCGCTATCAGTGCTACAGTATTGTGTCAGTGATTCAATTCACACATGTCAGTACTCAGTTCACAGAGCTTCAGTGAAAACGTGCCCGTCGTCAAGTATCGTGATTGATGCTAGGTATGGCTCTGTTCAATACTGCGGAGCTAGCAATGATAGCTATTGCTTTAGACGAAAAAGAAGAGCAGCATCAAGAAAAAAGAGAAAATGGTGCATTTGCGTTCCTATTTTGTTCCACAAATTGGTTTTGTATTTCGAATCCATGTACTTTGCATGAGACAAATCATACAAAACCCTATTTTCGCAAGCCAATTCTATCAATCGCTCGTCCTCCATTTTGTTTTTGATGCCGCGGCATCCGTGATCCGACAAAAATATCGTCGTCAACGTATACGTCCGTGATTGCCGGTGTCGGCACTGACACTGACAAGTGGGGATGCGTTCATAGAGAATGTATGAAATAATATTTCGCACTGTGCCGGTAAGGTGCCGGTACTGTGTCGGAACTGTGTCTTCACTGATAAGTGTGAATCGGCCTTTAAGGCGCGGTCCAATCCTAATGTTAAAACAATTTACGGTGCTTTACATAAGGTTGAGAATTGCTTACCAGAATGGACGATATAATGCGAAAATTCAATTGAATACGTGCTAATACTTTTTATATTTATTTCGTATAATCAAATGATTAAATTTTAATCATAACGGAGTCCATAGTTCACTAGTAAATTTCATTGGGAATTCGAATATGATACATTCATTGAAATATATGCCCATAATTGAATAAAAATGCTTTTTCCCACGAAGCACGTAAGAAAAATTGCAAAATTTAGGTAATGTTGCCGATTTTTTTCTATCGAGCCAAGTTTGCTCAATCGTGTATTGGCTCCCATACTTCATAAGGACGTATATTCAATATACACTACGTTTTTTTTCGAACTTCGGTTATTAGGTTTAAGCGTCGAAAAACTAAGTTTTTGCGAAGTCGAATCATTAAATTTGGAACTGCGCATATTAGTTCAGCTTGCTTTTTCCATTTGAGGTCTGATTGCACATAAACAAGTTTATATTCGTACTTCCCGCCTCTTCGTAACAATGCCAGTTAATGTTGTAGTTCGACTTGTGTGAAACATACTTGTTTCAATATCTCAACTATTGATATATAGAAGATAACTTTTCATTATTATAAATAATTTCTTTATTGATTTATAATTTTTACACATTTTCGTAAATATTGAAAAAGATGGTTTTGGTTAATATCGAAAAATATACCAGTGTATCGTATTTTTTTCTGAAATATAAACTTCTTTCAAATCTAATCATTGGTATTATTATCATTATTTATTATTCAACAGGTCTTAGATTGACAAATTATAGTTTTTGGATCGAAACTATATGCTGGTTAATGTAACCCGATTACTACTACAACTTTGGCTCAAAAGTAAAAAATAAATAAAAATATTCAGATATATTTTTTAGGAAAAATATTACTACTATTTATTATCTTATATCTTTCTGTATTATATAAAACAGTAAGAAATTCACCATCTTCGTTAGTACTGACAAATCACTAAAATAAATAAATAAAATAAATTTTCACAAATCACTAAAAGTAGCTTTTTTTTTTTGACGCAGAGTAATCCTTTATGGATACCACCGGCCCCGGGGTGAGCACGGTGATTATGTGGGAGTCTCTGCCAGAAGGGCAGCATACCCACCAAACCTCTGCGGTGTTCCGTCACTGCCGCTATTGGCGGGAACGCGGGACAGATTTCGCACACGACCGCGAACCCGCCGCGGCTGTCCGTTGCCGGGCCCTTCTCTCTTGCAGCACGCCAGAACACTCGGCGTGCCGCAACCGCCACGGGGGACCAAGCCCGCCAATGGACCCCAGACTCCCCCGAGTCTCGGCGCCCTAAGTCCCCCTACGATGGGTCAGGTGAGTAGCCCCACCGCCTGCTACTTCGGCCGCAGAGGATAGGGACAGCGGCACCGCAGCCCGCCTCAGTTGCAGTGACGCCCATACACCACCGCTACCTACAGTGACCGCTCCCGTGTGGACTTGGAGGGCAAAGCCCATAGGAGCGGTCCCACCTCGGGCCCGCCAGCTATCGGCTATCACTGGCAGGCCCATTTGGTTCCTCTTAGCTTCACCGTGGTGACTCAAGCCACGGCTACTGAGCCCCCCCGCCACGGCAAGGCGGGAACACTCGGGGGGGCACTAAAAGTAGCTAAAGTAACCCGCATTTACTGTACTCTTTTATACTTGACAATCTAGTGTTTTAAACTATACAACTTTTTTAAATTATTTACTCTGCGTATTTAGATTTAATTATTTGTGGATTACTGCGCTATTCGAAATTCAAATAAAATTTATTCGTAAGCAGTGTTATTTTATTTTCAATTTCAGTCAATAATTTGTTTTCAGATACGGTTTTGTTTTTGTGAAATTGTGGTAGTTTTTGGCGCCACGGATAAACTACTGAAAATTCGTACAATTTTCGAATATGATAGATAGATAGATAGATAGATTAACTCTTTATTGACGCACCACAATACAAATATATGTTACAAATAAAATAAAAATACATTCAAAAATATTTCACAATTAAATACTTAAAATTAAAAATGTCACTATGTGCGGTCTTATCGCTCAGAGCGATCTCTTCCAGGCAACCATGCACTAAAAGAAATATTAGGCATAAACTACGGTGGTGTATAAAACAAGTGAAACACTGTTTTAAACTATCACGGTTGTTCTCTAAAGTTATATGATTATTAACGGGATATTTACCGTGGTAAGGTTGTGGAATGAGCTCCCGATATTTCGGCGCAGTTACATGCACCATGTTCACGGGAAGACTGAAGAATGCAGGTGGTTGGTCAAAAAGTATAAAAGTTAGGTGCAGACATAACGATCTACCCTCTTTCTTAGTCTTTACTACGGTTATCACTGGAACCCGAACTCGATCCTAAGTCCCGACAAAACACACTCACTGTATCACTGCGTATAGTATTTTGAATACATTTTGAACGCGGACTTTTATTTTTAAGACAACCTAATACTGGATTCCACGCACTGGCGAGTTGAAAACCATCACCTCGATTGAAATTCTGGCATTTCGAGATCTCAATAGTTTCCTTTACTAGCCTTGGTATGCAATGGCGTTCGATGGACAAAATTTTAGGGTTATGGAATTCAATCCAGTGGTTAGGACCCGCGTCCAGCAGATGCTCAGCTATGGCAGATTTGTGTCTTTCATTGTTTTTTACCGCCTTTATGTGTTCCTTGATGCGGCATGAAACAGTTCGCTTCGTCTGTCCTATGTACGAACTTCCGCAGCTGCAGTTAATTTTGTACACCCCGGGATGCTGAAAAGGAATCTTGTCCTTAGGGGAACGCAGACATTGCGCAATCTTCTGATGAGGAGTAAATATGGTCTTGATAGCATATTTGTCAAGAATTCGACCTATTTTGTCTGTGACTCCTTTAACATATGGCAAAAAGGTCGGCTGTCGTTCCACCTTCGGTTTCATCAGTTTTTTCCTTGGCTTGGTTATACTGACCTGAGCCTTATAACCATTCCTGCGTAACACCATCTGTTCGTAGGATAGTTCCTCTTCAAGGTGTTCTGTATCGCACAGATCATAGGCCCGATTTGTCAGTGAACTGACCACAGAATTAAGATGCCGGGGATGATGGTGAGAGGTGGCATGCAAGTACAGGTCTGTGTGTGTCGGTTTTCTGTACACTGTGTGGCTCAGAGGACCCGTCTTCATATACACTTACAACTTTGGCTTCTTTAAGTTGCCTATCGCTGAAGGTCAAAAATAGACGTTACTTTCAACTTAACTTAGCAAAGTACTGCTTTGGCTTAGCGAAAGTATACCTTTGAAATATTTGTCTATGATCTACTTATGATGCATTCATAAAATACGAAAATTGTATTTTTTTCAGGTTATTAAACCCAATACAGTTGAAGTTAATATGATGTCATGTTAATGTATCACTCATGTTTGTTTTAAATTCTGTAGTATTCATGCATTTTATCGAAAGGATTAAATATTAACGCATTCTGTTCATTTTACGTTGACAGCTCGTTCTAACAGGAAAATTTATCAGTATTGCCAACGCAAACAGTTTCTAGGCAATTATAGGTTATTAGAAAAGGAAAAAAAGCGACACCATTCGAATATTTGAAATGAAATGAATCATTTTTTATTTGTATTTTGTAATCTTTCTCAGATTTCATAAAGGCATAATTCAAGAAATCATTTGAGTCACCGCAAGTTTGTGTACAAAATGTAACAGAGGCAAGAGCTAGAGGTTAGTGACCATTCCCGCTCCAAAATAGAGAGTTCAATGGGTTTTTAATCAATCAGGATCACGTTTCTGGGACAAGGCGTGACCTCCAAGATCATATCATTTGACGCTCCACGATTCGTTTTGATCGCCTCGATCTCTTTCATTTGGAACTGATTTAATCAATAATAAGTGTGAAATAATTTGTAGTAGTCGGTAAAATGCGCACGTAGTGATAATAGGTACTTTTGAACTATCATGGTATCCATCAACAAGTTATTTCACACTTTTTCACCATTTTTAGTGAACCTTCCTACTTACGGGATCGATTGTCATTCAGCGTTAATTACGATATCATCGGGACAGGCGAACAACTTTTCAGTTATTGGCTCAGACAGAATAAAAAAGTCAAGACAGAATGTTGTGAACAGAGAAGTGAGGCCGGGTAAAACTACGCCTCGGCGTGTCCATACATATTTACATACAAAACCTACAACGAAACTACGCCTTGGTTCATCAGTCGAACTATCGCGGCGCGTGGAAGCAACACGTAAAGTTTTAATTAGCATCTAATTTAAATTTATTTATTTTGATTAATTATTAATAATTTTAATTTAAATTGAATCTTCATGGCGATACAGATTCACGCACATGTAGTTTAGAAAACCGGCCTCACTTCCTTGTTCACAACATTCTGTCTTGACTTTTTTATTTTGTCTGAGGTTATTGGATTGTAACTCTAAAACTGTTTTTCTGAATTTGATGAAATTTAAATGGGACCACCTCAGAAGTATATTCTACAAAACAAAAAATAATTATCGAAATTAGACTACTTAGCAAAAAGTTATGCGTGATCATACATAAAAAATATATACGCGTCGACTTTAGAACCTCCACCTTTTGTTTGGAAGTCGGTTGAAAATATGAATTTAACCACATTCCTTAAACATTGAAATTTATAGAAAGAAAATTCACATCCTCGGGCGGGATTCGAACCCGCGTCTTCTGACTCTCCGTGTCTGACGCCATGACCATCTAGGCCACCGAGGCTCGAGGTCCGAGAATTTTAACATTCCATCTGATTTAACAATCAGATGGAATGTTAAAATTATGTTAAACTAACATAGGTATAAACAAATAAAATAATTAATGTAAGACGTAACCGTCTTACGGGGACATTAATTATTTTATGTGAGTTTCTAGTAATTTGACATACGGTACCGAAAACACTCGCCATAATGACAAGGAGCAACAGGTATGCCGTTTTATAACTACCTGTACTTTTGTACTTCCTCTTTATTTTTATAAAACCGTAGTACACGTCCTTACAATATTAGAGGTTTTTTGATGACGTGACAGCTGACATGGGGAAGTGGAAGAAAGAGATGTATAATAAATTGATTAGATCTAGGCAGGAAGCTGAAATTGACATTAACCTAAAATATTCTGGAATTATACCAATAAATTTAAAGTCCAAGTCAAAAGTCTTATGAACGTCAATTATTCATTATAATGTACTTTAAAGACTCTACCGCCGCGTTTCAAAATATATAGAGCCTACCGAGAAGATGCGGCAAGAAACTCGGGGACATTCTTTTTATATAGATGTTTAGAATGTTTGCTACTTAGGTACTACAAATATTACATTTTATGGGTGGCAGAGTGACAGCTTGCCAGAAGTGGAGTATTCCAAGCATCTTTGTCTTCTATATAATGTCAGACTTTATAAAAAGCTTTTTTTATTAAAACGTTTTTTTACAGTCAACTTGAATTTGCCCGCTGTATTTAATAATCGTAACAATTCCACAGGCCGACGAAGAAGCGCATGCCTCATCCCCTTGCTTTTATGGATCGTGTTGACGCTGGTGACGTTCTGCTGGCTTGGAGAAGAGACCAGCAGGGCGTTGTTGCCGCCGCCTCCGCCGGACCAGAGCGTCGGCCACTTCAGGCGAAGCACAGATCTACAACACTATTTGGATAACATGTAAGTAATCTGGATTGAGAAACAACTTTCTGCAGTTCATAGAGGGAATTAGTCATATACAATCTATCCTCCTCCTTGAGCTGTGATCCTCATGTCTGAGGGTCGTGACCTCCTCCACCCATTGTCCTTTCTTTTAAGATATTACGTCAATTTGTCCGGTCATCAGCTATGTGTAGAGCATCGTGATCGGATGTATCAAGAGTGGTGCGAATCTGGTCGGACCAACGCATTGGACTGCGGCCACGAGATCTTTTGCCATCGACTTTTCCAGTCACCACAAGTTTATACAATATATGTATATATATAAGAAGTTCTTATGAACTGACTGACAGACAACGTACAGCCTAAAGCGCTTGTCGCAGAGACTTGGAACTTGGAGGGTGCTTTCCAATAAAAATAAGTTTAAAATATGTATTACGATCGACATTACAAAAAAAATACTCCACGCGGACGAAGTCGAGGCCAAAAGCTAGTGCTTCATAATCCTCCTTGCTTTGAAAGGTTTTTGGCTTGGAAAGGCGACCAGAACTGCAGTTATCAGGCGAAGCAGTTTATTGCAACATTGATAACATGTGAGTTTAGTTCATTCATGATTTACTTAACGCTTTGAGGACGTGCTTACGGCAGAATAAAAGATTTATGATACCATTAGTAGTATAGGTAGGCGCCTAAAAGTTAAAGTTAAGTTCTAGCAACTGTATACATAAATAGCAAAACATTTACATAGACATTTTTTTATTCTGACGGTAGTTTTAGCCGGGTCTTCTCACTCCCGGTATCAGACTCCTTGATCACTTGGCAACCGAGGTACCTGACTAATGAATCAAATTTAATTGTGTCTGGGCAAATGGACTATCGGCCAGCTCAAGAAACTTTATCGGGTCCGAGTTCCACGTCTACTTGTTGGGGAGTACGTATCCCTTATACGTACTCCGATGTTATGATCCCCTGGTGTTACCAATCAGTTGACATATCTATTGGTAGGAAACTACTTCTGTAACCGTCCGTCTTAGTAGGTACCAACGCAGTTAGATATTCAAATTCAAATTCTTTATTGAGCCTGTGGGCGTGGGTTACAGAGTTGGTAAGTATAAGCTGATACTTAAAAACTAACCACATATTATTGAAAAACATTATCATGAAAACAAAAATAATTATAAAATAAAGTGGTAGTAAAATTATATTGGTCAGATTAATATCATTTAAAATTTGTCAAGAGAGTAATATGCCTTGTTAGAAAGGAACTCATAAGCCGATTTTTGAAACTATTTATATCACTCCAGTAACGAACAGATAATGGCAATTTATTATAGATAAGCGGTGCCCTACAGAATTCACTGTGTTATTATTGATGTTATAATATTACGAGGATGTCGCAAGTTTTTTACAAAAAGGGCAGGCACTCTTTTCGAAACTGTGGTGTAAAATCACAATTGTGTTATGGCTATTTTTGGTTCTCTGGTATTCTAGGTCAACAGCAAGTACCTACCCGAAAGGTTTTGATTACCTTGTGAAATCGCAAAATATGTGCATAAACGGTCATATCTTATGGTCGCCTTGACACTTACAAGTCTGAGTTTTTCACAGGTGAAATAAACTTTTTTCAGTAAAACGTATTTAATATAATTTTTTTGTTGATACATCTACGTGTTCCTGAGAAAAAAAGTCGTGACAGACAGGTAGATGGACAACGGAGTGGCCTCTATTTTCCTTTACGAGATACGAGATTGAATAAAATCATTATCTCTATGTCATTCTTACATGGCCGTGACGCAGACATTATGTGTGTATCTTTATAATGAAATGTATGTTTATTTTTAGATGGGGGAAGAAGGAATAACGTCCTACTGTTGTATTGATATGTCGCCTGTCAACTTGATAACATCTGATGGCTTACACCATTACGGATCAATGCACTTACTTTAATGGAGATAACAAACACGTAGTGTGGGTGTAAGAAAACCTTTACCCTTGTTTACGGCGTAGGCTAGCAAACTGACGATAAAAGATATGCCATCTGTATCTGTATTTTCTATTCACCTGCTGCCCATCTACTAAGGCCAACACACGGTAAAACGCTAATGACGAAATTGCGACTCAATCTACTTTTGAGTTTGATTTGAGTTTATGTCATACAGTCCCGTAAGTAACCACACACGAAGCAACAAGTTTGAAACGCATTTGGCTTGCAGTAAACTAGTATCACGCTTTATTGTTTGTGTCGCACTTTTTCTGCCGACAAAATGGCCGAGGACGAAAATATAAATTTAACTTTGTTTTTGCTTATTACGGTATCAATCCGTTTTTTTTATCAGTTGTTTGTAATTCTTAGGCAGCTACAAACATACGAGGGTAAATATTATTTCCAATGTATACACATCGTTCTTCTTTTACGCCTTCTTGCTTGTCGAAGAAATAAAGGAAGAAGGAAAGAGACAGGCGTCTGCTTGCAGGGAAAACTAATGACTTGATACAAATTTCATCACGTTTAGGTTGCGCTTTTTATAGAAAAACACTGAAACTGGTTTCACACAAAGAGTTTTGAAAAAGTTTCATTTCAGTTGCGTTTCACCGTGTGTTCTGGGCCTTCGAAGCAAGTTTGATTGAAGTTGTAGTACAGGTTCAACTATCTATCGATTTCAATAATATTCATCAAAATATTATTTATTCAGACCCAAATATGTGCAATATATAAAAAGTCAGACATAATGCGGATTAACACGAATAAAATAAATAAAACAATTTTGAGCGTTATAATTACGTCACATATCCATATTTTAACGCGCAAGCTCTGTTTTAGGACGATTTTTGTTCAGATAGGGGCATACCTTATAAGAACAAGATAATAGATATATTCAGGCTCATGACCCCAAATTACCTTTAGCTTCATGCATGAGTGATGTTCTTTTCTATTCTGCATGGTATATTATTTTTGATAAAGAAAGAGTACACGGTATCTATCCTGGGTATCGCAAAACAGAACCGAGCTCAGGAAATCATTTTCTGATTGTTCCATAATCTAGGCCCCCACAGACTGGGTAGAGTAGGTATTAACAGGTCACAAAATAAAATACTTACCTATTCCGATGTTATTCGATGTCTGTCTATCAAGAACATTTTTTTCATTAGGAACGCGCAAAGCTATGAATGTGAAATTTCTATCAAATACAATCTTCTATAGGTATCTTAGCTATGAAAAAATCAAACTTGTAAGTCAACGCGATCTATAGATATAACCGCATGTTACATATTTTTCAATTTCACAATGGAATCAAAACCTGTAGGGTACCGGCCGAGAATGTGAATTTTTCTCTCTATAAATTTCAATGCCTGTAGGGTACCTCCATTTGACCTAGATACATGAAATTTGGTAAGTAACAATGTCTTACATCGCATAGGAAAACATTAGGAAAACGTACTTTAATAACAAATAAATCGAATTTACAATTACAAACGTAATATTTGCGGTTATTAGTTGGCAATACTGCGTGTAGGGATCGAACAGCAAAATTGAATTTTTCCTTTAATTAGATACCTCACCTAGGGGTCTGTAATTCTTTAGGAAAGTGTTGTCACCTTTCTTGAAGAACAGCACCACCACGCTTTTGTTCCATGCTTCTGGCGTTGAACCTTCTCATCTCAGCCGTAGGACGTCCACTGCTGAACATCCCCCATGATTTTCCAAAAGGACCGGTTGGAAGCGGCCTGCATCCAACGTCGTCCTGCGACCTTCATTAGGTCGTCTGTCCACCGTGTCGGTGGACGACCTACGCTGCGCTTGCCGGTCCGTGGTCTCCACTCCAGAACCTTTCGGCCCCATCGGCCATCTGTTCTGCGTGCTATGTGCCCTGCCCACTGCCACTTCAACTGGCTAATCTTCTGGGCTATGTCGGTGACTTTCGTTCTTCTACGGATCTCCTCATTTCTGATTCGATCACGTAGAGAAACCCCGAGCATAGCCCTCTCCATAGCTCGTTGTGCGACTTTGAGCTTGTCTATGAGGCCCATAGTAAGAGACCACGTTTCAGTGCCATAAGTCATCACTGGTAACACACATTGGTCGAAGACTCTTGTCTTGAGGCACTGAGGTATTTTTGACGAGAAGACTTCGCGAAGTTTCCGGAACGCTGCCTAGCCGAGTTGGATTCGACGATTGACCTCTTTCTCGAAGTTCGACCTGCCTAGTTTGACTGTCTGTCCCAGGTAGATGTACTTGTCAACAACTTCGAGAACTGAGTTCCCAACTGATATTGGGGTAGGTACAACATGGGCATTAGACATAATTTTCGTCTTATCCATGTTCATCTTAAGACCTACCCGTTAGGAAACTCGATGGAGGCCTTCGAGCATTGTACTGAGGTCTTCCATGGATTCTGCCATGACTACAATATCGTCGGCAAATCGAAGGTGAGTGATGTATTCGCCGTTAATATTAATGCCAAGTCCTTGCCATTCAAGAAGCTTGAAGGCGTCTTCCAATGTAGCGGTGAAGAGTTTCGGAGATATAACGTCTCCCTGTCTCACGCCTCTTTGCAATGGAATTGCCTTCGAACTCTGCTCCTGTACCCGGACTGACATGTAGGCGTTTTTGTACAAACACTTCAGCACTTCAATATACCGATAGTCAATACGGCACCGCTGGAGAGACTCAAGCACTGCCCACGTCTCGATCGAATCAAAGGCTTTCTCATAGTCCACAAACGCTAAACAAAGAGGCAAGTTATACTCTTCAGTCTTCTGTATAACTTGCCGTAGCGTGTGGATGTGGTCTATGGTACTATAGCCTTTTCGGAAACCGGCTTGTTCCGGAGGCTGGAATTCATCAAACCTGCGACTGAGACGGTTCGTTATGACCTTCGAAAACAGCTTATAAACATGACTCAAAAGCGAGATGGGTCTGTAATTTTTAAGAAAAGTCTTGTCACCTTTCTTGAAGAACAGCACCACCACGCTTTTGTTCCATGCTTCTGGCGTTGAACCTTCAAGTAAGACGGTATTAAAGAGCTTCTGAAGGACTTTAAGTACCGGTGTTCCACCCGCTTTCAGAAGCTCAGATGTGATACCGTCGTCACCAGGCGCCTTGTTGTTCTTAATCTGTTTCAAGGCCATTCTAATCTCGTACAGGCTGATGTCCGGGATATCTTCGGTATAATGTCGGGTCAGCTTGGCTCTTGGGTCTTTGGCCGAGCTGCTAACAGGTTTAGCGACCGAGGTGTATAGCTGTCCGTAGAAACTCTCTACCTCTCCTAATACTTCTGCTTTGGTCGACGCTACACTGCTCTCTGTTCAGCTTCGTCAACTGGCTTTGCCCAATAGACATGTCTCTTGCAAACACTTTGGAGCCTTTTTTCCGCTCTATCGTCTCTTTAATACGGTTTGTATTAAAGATCTGTCTATAATTATATAATATCTTAAAGATACGATATTCGTCTATTGAGCAGCCTATATGCTTCAGCATCATCCGAAGACTGCAGTTTCAATGAGCGTCGTTCAGCCATGAGGTTGAGGGTATCGTTGGAGAGTTTCTGTGGCCTATCTGTACGGTGGGGCTTAAAGTACTTGGAACCCACTGTTTGGACAGTTTCTACTAACCTGTTATTGATCTCGTCCACTGAAGCGATGTTCTCAAGGCAATCGAAGCGATTGGATAGCTCAAGTTGAAAGCTCTCGGGGTCTTGAATACGGGCACGAGTGGGTCGGAGCGTAGACTTCATCAGACGAGACCTCTCCAGTTTGACATTAATATTCACCGTGCCTCTTACCATTCGGTGATCACTACCGGTTTTAACCCTGTTGATCACGGAGACATCAGTGAATATTTGCCTTTTGGGGGTCATAATGAAGTCAATCTCATTTCTCGTGGAACCATCGGGACTCAGCCAGGTCCATTTCCTGTGAGGTGGCTTCTGAAAGAAAGAGTTCATCATAAAGAGGTTGGCCGACTTCCTGGAGAAAGAGGGACTTTTCTCCAGGAAGTCGGAAGTAAAAGTCAGGATAAGCAATCAAGTAAACATCTACGGGTTGCTTGACTCTGGCTCTGCCGTAACCATACTAGGGAACTCCTCACATTTACGTTTACTTAACTATGATTTCAATCTATTCACTGATGATAGGATCACTGTTACTGCAGCAGGTGGTCAGAAAATATCATCCGTAGGTTATATTCTCTTACCGGTAACTTTCGAAGACAAGTTTTCCATAATTAAGGCATATGCTACCCCAGAGATCGAAACAACCCTAATATTAGGGATCGACTTCTGGAAAATTTTCAATCTTTGCCCGAAATACTTAACGAATTCCAAAAATCTGTTCAATACTGACCCTGGGTTGTCAGTAATATCTAAATCTGCCGATATTTATTTGAATGGCTATGAAAATCTAACTGAGGATCAAAAGGCAATTGCAGATGACATCGTTCAACAATACCGCAATATATCTTTTACGGTACGGCCGACTTCCTGGAGAAAGAGGGACTTTTCTCCAGGAAGTCGGCCAACCTCTGCCCCCTACGGTTCCGTTGTCCGTATCCAAATTGCCCCACTTTCAACTCATCCTCGCTTCTCTTACCCAACTTCGCGTTGAAGTCCCCCATAACAACTAGAAAGTGCGTTTCAGAGGTATGTATGGCCTGACTAATGTCTTCATACATATCCTCCACCTCATCATCCGGGTGTGACTTCGTCGGTGCGTATACCTGAATGACCTTCAGCGAATATCGTTTGGATACTCTGAGTATTAGGTATACGACCCTATTGGAACCGCTATCGATCTTAACTATGTTGTTAGTAAGGGACTTGTGGACGAGAAAACCGACACCACCTTGGGACTGTTGGTCGCCCTCCCGGTAGTAGAGTAGGTTACCTGATTTTAGGGTTATCGTGTCCTCACCCGCTCTACGGACTTCAGATAACCCCACAATGTCCCAGTGTAACTTACTCATTTCTTCTTCCAGCTCATATATCTTCTCGTCTGTCCTCATTGTGCGTATGTTGTGTGTCACCAGGGTCAGTCATCGTCGTTGGGGGTGGTAGCCGGGCGTCTGCCGGGGATTCTTAGCACCCCCTGCCCCACCGTTACCGTGGCCGCTACCGTAGCCAGGAATAGCGGGGCTGCCGGGGACTGGGGGCCTGGTTCCTAATGTGTCCGTCATTGGGGGGATTTTGCCAATACTCGCCACGCTTGGCAGGCGGGTTGGCGAGCGCAGTTTTGGGGTTTTAATACTGGGAAGGTGCTGCTGCCCACCTTCCGATTGTTATCCCTTAGCAGATTTTTACGCACCCACGGGTAGAGTTGGGGGGGTACTATTCTAAGCCGGTATCCCACGGCACCGGCACAGCACGGTTGAACCTTCTAGTTAGACGGTATCAAAGAGCTTCTGAAGGAATTTATGTACCGGTGTTCCACCCGCTTTCAGAAGCTCCGATGTGATACCGTCGTCACCCGGCGCCGTGTTGTTCTTAAGCTGTTTCAAAGTCATTCTAATCTCGTACAGGCTAATGCCCGGATTGTTTGTACAAATCCTTCGGTGCACGAGTCCACCTCGCAGTTGGCCGGCTTTTATGTTTTTATCTATTATTTCCGATGTCATAATCAAATAGAAAGAACACGCGCCAGCATAAATTCTTTGGGATGAGACGTATATTTGTAATGAGAGAGTTAAACGTGTAAATTGTGACGATTGCTACATCCGGCAGTTTTTATTGTTCTTAAATTGGTCAATAAACTTAATGTCAAACACATTCAAGGCTTCGTCAAATCAAGAGGTAGACAGTAGTCAATTGTAAAACAGCTGTTATAAGAATTTGTAATCTCATTCGGTAATATTCTAATTATGAAATGAAATACCGACTTTTATTGGCATATTTTAGTTACATACTTCTTTAAGTAAATTAAAAAAATAAATTAAAGCATTATTCTCCTTACAAAACAATGCTTTAAAACAATTTTTTAATTATTAATGTACAATGTGTCCCGACCAAGGAGGTTTCAATTTAATTTAAGTACACATTATCTGTGGTGAGCGCCCTGCGCGCGTAACGCGCTGGTTCCAAGCCAATAGACCAAAAACAGAATAAATAAACAGACTTTTTCCACTGATATTGGCAAAATTGTGGTTACGCCGCACAAGCCATACAAACAAGAAGAAGAAGAAGACTTTTTCCATTTTGGCGCTATTTCGTACATACGAATTTGAGTACTTAATATTTTGTTGGATACAACTTTAGTAACAAAAATGTCATGAGATAAAATAGAGTAGTGTATGCAACTGCATATAATTAGGTATTAAAACACTCGTGTAATCTTATTTTGACTTTTAACTACACCCATGTTTTAATACCTTCTATTATATGACAGTTGCATAAACTACTATTATAGTATTACTTTTTTGAAAGTACTAACGCCTGCTTAGCGATACAAAACATTGCAATTATAGAGAGAAAAATTCCATCCTCGGACGGGGAAGCTGTCCAATAGATGTCGCTTCGTCCCCATGTGACGGTTATAATCAGATATATACTTAAAATTCGATGCTCGGACCTCGTACCTCGGTGGCCTAGTGGTCATGGCGTCTGACACGGATTGTCAGAAGACGCGGGTTTGAATCCCGTCCGAGGGTGGAATTTTTCTCTCTATAATTGCAATACCTGTTATAAGAGGTAAAGACGACCAAGCTTAAGTCAGTAAGTAAAAAATTGCTTTTCTTGGTCTAACCTAAACACTCATTGGCTTAGTGTTGCTAAACAACGCCATCTATCGTCAAGTATCTTTACTGTTGCTGTATCGGTTTTTTTATTTACATTACGGATAAATAGACGTTTTCTTAAAATTAAGTAGGTAAACAATTGCTTTTCTTGGTCTAACCTAAACACTTATTAGCTTAGAGTGGCTTAACAACGCCAAATATCGTCAAGTAGCTTTACTGTTGCTATGTCGGTTTTTTATTTACATTAGGGATAAATAGACATTTTCTAAAAATTAAGTAAGTAAACAATTGCTTTTCTTGGTCTAACCTAAACACTAATTAGCTTAGAGTGGCTTAATAACGCCAAATATCGTCAAGTATCTTTACTGTTGCTGTATCGGTTTTTTTATTTACAATACGGATAAATAGACGTTTTCTAAAAATTAAGTAAGTAAACAATTGCTTTTATTGATCTAACCTAAACACTAATTAGCTTAGAGTGGTTTAACAACGCCAAATATCGTCAAGTAGCTTTACTGTTGCTATGTCGGTTTTTTATTTACATTACGGATAAATAGACGTTTTCTAAAAATTAAGTAAGTAAACAATTGCTTTTCTTGGTCTAACCTAAACACTAATTAGCTTAGAGTGGCTTAATAACGCCAAATATCGTCAAGTATCTTTACTGTTGCTGTATCGGTTTTTTTATTTACAATACGGATAAATAGACGTTTTCTAAAAATTAAGTACGTAAACAATTGCTTTTATTGATCTAACCTAAACACTAATTAGCTTAGAGTGGTTTAACAACGCCAAATATCGTCAAGTAGCTTTACTGTTGCTATGTCGGTTTTTTATTTACATTACGGATAAATAGACGTTTTCTAAAAATTAAGTAAGTAAACAATTGCTTTTCTTGGTCTAACCTAAACACTAATTAGCTTAGAGTGGCTTAATAACGCCAAATATCGTCAAGTATCTTTACTGTTGCTGTATCGGTTTTTTTATTTACAATACGGATAAATAGACGTTTTCTAAAAATTAAGTAAGTAAACAATTGCTTTTCTTGGTCTAACCTAAACACTAATTAGCTTAGAGTGGCTTAACAACGCCAAATATCGTCAAGTAGCTTTACTGTTGCTGTATCGGTTTTTTTATTTACATTACGGATAAATAGACGTTTTCTAAAAATTAAGTAAGTAAACAATTGCTTTTCTTGGTCTAACCTAAACACTCATTAGTTTAGTGTTGCTTAGCAACGCCATCTATCGTCAAGTATAGCTTTACTATTGCTGTAACGGTTTTTTTATTTACATTACGGATGAAAAGACGTTTTCTAAAATGAAACAAATTTAAAAAATATGTGCGCTGTCATTGGGAACTTTGGGGACTGCAAATAAAAATTCGAAACTATTCGAATTATTTTTAAGACTCACAATCAACAACAATATCAATATAATAATAAGTCATGGAAACCATTATCGCGCCTAAAGAAGTTGTCACTTCAAAACTACATTATCTATGACGTTCGGTGACGATGACGCGAGTTCCTTGATAGTTCTTCACCCAAAAAGCCGATGACGATGACGCGGGTTCCATAATTTTGTTCGCTCAAAGCGCTAGAAGTTTTCTCTTCAAAAATATCCGATTTTTGACATCTCTTTTAGACATGCCTATTCGTGAAGTTCGTTGGTGTCAATGCAATCTGCAATTCCCACGTCACCAATTCATTCATCTCCGTCCCCCTTGCCTGCATGCGCCTTCTCCTCGCGTCGCACCCCAGTCCAGGCCCCGCTTAGGCCCCTTGTTTACCTAGTCTACGTTCTAGAGGTCATTGTCATCTTTGGCCTAGTTGTTCAGGGATGAACCTGCTAGATTATTAAAAAACTTTGGTTCCTCAGAACTCGGTATGTTTACTACTTCCTGGGACTCAGTAGTGAGGTCCCAATTGTATGCAATCTTCTGCGTGTGAGGTTTTAGTATTACTACAACTTTTTGTTACAAGCTGTATAGAAACACTAACCTTTGTGCAATATGCTATATGGTGCAAACTCTAAATTAAATATTATATTACTTTTTTTTTCCTTTTAACGTGGACTCATACGTGTTTATGTAAATAATTATATTTGCATCCAGTGAGTATACTTATTCAAGTAGGCAGAATCAAGTCTCTCTCATAAAAATAAATCTGTCATTAAGTCAGTGTCCTGTCTAAGCCACGTTCTAGTAACGCTAATAACACTTCTGCAAAAGTATTTTTTAGGCATAATTTTGAATACCCACGATGAATTTAGTTTTGTATTTTATTTTGTTATGTAGTGGTGTTTTTAACTGCCATTGCTTTGGTAACTGTATATTTTCCAATACATAGTCTGTATATGTCCCAATAAATAGAGGTATATTTCAGAATGTCCACTCCCACCATCTCCATCTCAACTCACCATCACACCAGCGCTCATCATCTTCATCATCGTCTTAGCCATAGGACATCCACTACTGAACATATAATATAGGCCTGCTCCATATATTCCCAAAAAGACTAGTATGACCTGCATCCAACGTCCTGCAATTTTTATCAGGCCGTCTGCTTACCCTTTCGGTGGACGACCTACGGTGCTTTTGCCGGTCCGTGGTCTCCACTCCAAACCTTTTGGACACACGTTGCTTTTGACACACTCAATCTTTCTAATTCCAGACAGCTCCTAATCGAGCCGTCATCAGCATGCTCCGAACACACCCCGGTGGTCATCATTGTGACCAGCGCACCCTCGCACGCGGAACACCGCCAGGTCATCAGGAGCACGTGGGGACGGCATCAGCACACGTACTTCATCTTGGGGCTTGAGAAACACCATGTTGATGAGACATTGGTACATATTTATATATTTTTATTTTTATAGAACATACAGGATTAAGCCGCGTTGACACGATCAGAGTCTGCTCGGACCGAATGGACTCGATACCTACTCGGACGCAACTCTGATTGTGGCAACCCATAACCCGAGCGCACTCGGACGGACTCGGTCGTTTCTACTTTGCCGAGGTAGCTCGTTTGAGTAGGAAAACAAAATGGCGTCTAATAACAACAACCAAACGACTCTAGCAAAAAAAGTGCCCTGAGCGTGACACAAGTAGATTTTTAGACTGTACAATCTGTACATATTCCATAAAATTTAACAATACATAGGTATTCGAAAATGTCAATAAAACAATAATGAAATATGTCATTATTATTATTCTAAGCTGATAGATAGTCATCTACCTTATTTGGCACTTCGCAACAAGAACCTTTTTCAGTTTATGTTTAAATGCTTGCAACTTTAGATATTTTACATCGTTCGATAGTTCGTTTTCTTTCGTTTGTAACAATTTTATTGCTATGACATATGTTTTTACAAAAATGCTGTTTAACAGTGACTGTGAGACTTTAGTACAAGTTATTCTAGAATGTTTATTTTCTAAATTAATGAATCGATCTGTATTTTTAACGAACACTCAATCCTCATAAATATATAATGAAAGTAACGTCATCGCATTTATTTTCTTGAAATCAAAATTTGCAACTATCTGTTTGAGAAGCCCCAAACATTGCTGTAAATTACAGCCTGTAATGCATTTCTTTTGTGTCTTAAACACCATCAAAGTATTTCCCGAGTTACCCCATTGCAATATCCCGTAGCGTAAGTTAGATACGACCGGGATATGCACTAAGTACTACGGTCTTACGTGCTGCTACCTGTGATAGTTTCGTGCTTACACAAACCTAGAAATGTTATTGCACAAATAAGATACATTGGTTTCCCAATTTGCTATGCGATCTAACATTAGTCGTAAAAAGCGTATGTCATTCACAAAGTCTATTTTAGAGTCATTAAATTGGACATTAATATTTAGATGACGTGGTTCAGGCAAGTGGAACTGCATACATTTTGTATTGTCTACGTTTGTAATAAGATTATTATTAATCGTCCAATTAATCACATTCGACAACGCATCATTAACATCCTGTTCAAAGTGTACATGACCTTCACATTTAAGTAATATTATCGAATCGTCTGCGAACGGTATAATTTTGTGGGTAACACAACAGGGCATGTCGTTAATATATAGCAGAAACAAAAGTGGTCTCAGGATGCTACCATGTGGTATCCCATATTCGATGGTGTTAGTATATCTGATTTCGCTTTACACTGATTTCTGTTATCTGCTCTTATATGATTCAATATAATGTTTTTAATTGCTCAAATAACTATAATATGAAAAACGTGCGTCCCATGATGCCGTAGGTGTATAACTTTTATAGTAGCGTCTTATGGCACACAACTTCGAAAGCTTTCGACATATCCATAGAACAATGTCCAACACCCGCGAACAAACGTTTCTACTCAATACATAAAAATTTGCTTAGGGATGGAAACCCCGTGTTTCGAAGGCAGGGCCAGTACCAACTGGGCTACTGGAGCTGCATCTCCTTATATCGATACCTCTGTTTTTTTTCTTAGTAGCTGCTTGGCCCAAAGACATCCGACGAAAGAAAGAGGTCCGTGCCCTTGGTAGTACAATTTTGAATAAATATTTCAATCGGTCGATGCCTCTGTTTCCCCATATCTAGAACAGGTGAGGTCACAGGATGGCGTTGGATCAAGGTCAATTCGGTCCTTTTGGAAATTTATGGGGAAGGCATGTATCCAGCTGTGGGCGTCCTACGGCCGAGACGATAATGACGATGACGATAATGGGCAAAATTCTGAAAAGCTTTTTCTACTCATGATTGGCATCACGATTTTACCATCTTACTTCTCTTCATTGCAAGAAACCTCATCCATTATATGACCGTTGAATTCTACAATACTAGTATGCCACAGTCGTTTCAGCCGCATACATGTAAAATATGAATTGGGCTTTCAAAGTGATATTTCCTACATAGAACCCAAGAATGGGGCCGGAAGGTTTTGGAGTGGAGAATGCGGACGGATTAAGCAGTTTATTTGTTTGTTTGAATTGAGTAGGCTCCGAAACGAATGGGCTGATTTGAAATATTGTTTGACCATTAAAATCCTAAATTATCTCTGATGAACATTAGATATATGTTTTGATTCATCACCACGTGGGTGAAACTGCGCAGCGCAGCGATGTAGCTCTGTTGTCTAATTTGGCCAACAATTCCATGAAATCCTTCCTGCGCTGATCGCGAAACAAAGGAATCCCTGGAAGTGCGACTCTACAATCTAGGTACTTGATGTTTGTTATACAATTGTTATTTGTTATTCAATATTCCTACGCCGGAGCAAGACATTGGTACATGAACGATCTAGCACAGATGTTCATGGTTTTGTACGAAATTACGAGATCCCATTACTAAGCTTTGATCAAACTGTCTGGAAAAACAAAACAAGAATTTGTAGATTTCAATTTTTTCTCGTGCCTACCAAGTTAACTACTGCAAATGGTTGTAGGTAATATACATAATCAGCCCATTATGTTTCACTGCTGGGACTCGAGCCTTCCACTCAGAGAGAGTAGTTGGACCTTAATTCACCACACGGGCCTAGAGCGGCTTGGTGGATAGGCTAGTGGCATACCCATATCGAAGTTTCAAGTCGCCCTACGGCCGTCGACATAGCCTAACGACTGTTGTCCTGAGACAAACCACCGGGACCGACGGCTCCGAAGAACGATAGCCTCTAGTTGAAAAGTGACCGCTAGTGGCACTATTCAACTGGGCACTTTCGTGCTTAACTTGTTGATCGGTCAAGATCGCCAAGTCAAGCTCCGCTGTGACCTTTTGTACGTATACTTTTTATTATTAAAAGTAATAATACCCTATGTTAATATAGTTTCCGACAATATTTCTAGTTTTTTATTATATGACCGGTCTGCTCTGAATGCTGATGCAAACTCAGAAATGAAATAGCCCATAAGTAATTTGACATAAAAAATCTTATATAAGGTAATTAAGTATATGTATTGTTATCTCTTTTTAATTATGTTTCATCATCATCTTCATCATCTTAGCCGTAATACGTCCACTGCTGAACATATGCCTCCCCCACAAGTTTCCAAAAGGACCGGCTGGAGGCGGCCTGCATCCAACGTCGTTTTGTTTAATTATGTTGAAATGTAATAAATTCTGAAGTAATTTAAAAATGGACCCTGGAGTTTGTAGAGAGTAGTAAATAATTAAAAAAATATATCTAAGGTGATACTTTCTCCATGTTTACCAGCTAAGATTTCACCTTCTGAGAGCCTCGAAAACACTCATAACTCCGTATCTGTTCTCTCCTTTCCAGGCAGACAATTACGTAGAAGCGAAGCAGTTTCGCGACCTCATCGTATACGACATGCACGACCACTACCAAAACCTCACCCTCAAGACCATGCTGATGGTGCAGTGGACCCTCGAGCGCTGTCCTCAAGCGAAATTCATGATGAAGACTGATGATGATGTGCTCGTCAATCCGTGGACGCTGAAGGTGGTTTTAGAGGAGAATCCGAAAGTTCCATTACTTGGTAAGTGTTGAACGATTAAAATCTCTCTTGAATCCAGTCTGCGCGCTCGTATCCTGATAAGTAAAATGCAGAATCTTTCTTTCAATAATATTGTATGAAAAAAATACTTAAGTTAGAAAAGGAACAGGCAAAGAGTAATAACCGAACAGAATTCATAAATAAAACTCGCTCTCTGCAGAAAAAAATTCTGAATAAGTCCATAAAAATAAACTTTCACGTCCAAACTCTCAGAATTTTCAGCGATAACACTATATTTGTTTATGTAATACATAGCCAACATATAGTACTAGATTAGTAACCAGCAGTTTTTTTCAATTGTGTTAGTATATATGGAAATATATTAAGAAAACGTACAAAATTAATGCATTTTTGCATTACATCGTCCAATATAACATGCGAATTTAAATCTTACGTAAAGCATCGTAAATTATTTCAAAATTGAGGTTGGACCACGTCTTATCTATGTAAAAACAAAAAGGGGTAATAATGAGGTATTACCCCTTTTTGTTTTATTTTTTATTATCATATACTTATCTATAATTACTATAACTCCTGAATAATTTTTACATAATATTATTATACGGTAAGAGTACGAGGTCTACCTGTTGTTAAGTAATCTGTGCCTTTAACAAATGCATTTCGTCACAAGTGACGATCTGCACTGTGCACGTAAACCTAAAAGTCTCATGTGGCTTTATTTTCGCGGGCACCCATACTCTTCAAACCAGAACATAGTTTGTTATAGTAACGCAGCAGAAATAGTATGGTGTCAGTACTTCCCTGGACAAACTCATCCACAAAAAGTTCTACTGCTACGTTATGTAATATCGATGTTTGAAAATTGCGAACGGCTAAGAAACCATGTGGCCAAGTGTTTTCAAATAACACGTTCCAATTTCCATAATGGTGTATGCGTCATGGAAGAGCTGGGCTTGCAAATATTTGGCAATTCGATCCAGTACTTCATCCATAAGGCCGCTGTACATAACATTGCTATGGGCACAGAATACATTACAGTTGGTGGGGTGACCTTAATATCGGCATTATTTGGAAGTACTCAGTACACGTGTTAGCTATTACCGCCCGGTCGTTCACCTGAGTCTGTGGGCGTTTTAACAAAAGTGTATTTGTATCAACAACGCGACCAGTTGAGTAATCATCCTTACTGTGACTTATCTTATTTTCTACCGACTTCCAAAAAGGGGGAGGTACTCAATTTGACTGTATTTTTTATGTTTATTACCTCGTAACTTTTGATTGGGTAAAACGATTCTCAAAATTTTTGTTTCAAAGCTCGTGCTTCCCGTGTGGTCCCATTTACATTTTTGAGTTACCTACACTCGAATAACTGTATAGAATGGAAGACGGTATTAATTTTTTCAAATTGTACTTGTATGCTATCTGTGGGCTGAGCAGGAATATTTGTTTCAGTGTTGATTTCGTATCGTTGATGTATTCAGTACAAACTATCATTTATCTAGTACAACTATGGCACAGGTAACTCATAGTTTGTACTGTATACGACAACAATACGAAAGCAACACTGAAGCAAATATTCGTGCTCGGCCCACTGGTTTTTTTTTGCATAAATAAAATAAAGGGCTTTGTCGCCATTGTGAGCATGCCGCCCTGGAGGGTCGATTCCACTTACTAAATATGTTCTGTACTGCAATCCAACCATAGCTGAATTATACCTACGTTGCCTTATTCTACTATTGAAAAACAGTCCAACTGCAGTTACGTTTAGACATAGACATAGACATAGACATAAAATTTAGTGTCCAAAAAAACAGGTTACAGAAAAAGGAAATAAAAACATATTGACGCCAGCGATCGATAAAAACTTGCTAACTCGATAGATCATGAAAGTGACGCTAACTCATATTCGTTTATAGTAGTGTTATATGTTTATTATATAGTAGCGGTTACGTTATGTTTACGTGACGTATGTAATGTAATTATTACTTACATTGAGAATATCTAGAAGAAGGCCTAGCTAGCTATAAGAAATAAAAAGGAACGTCAGAAATAAATAAAGTTATAATACATGACCTGGCGGATAACGTTTCACCATAAGTCCATAAACACACGTTCACCAAAGGTTCCAGTTAAATTCTGTCTTATCGGAGGCTTCAGTTCTGGGCTCAGGAGAACACGGGGTACTCCCAATAGTTTATTTATATAACAGGGCGAGAGTACTCATTAAACCAACACCTCTAATAAATATAAATATTTCTGTGTCTCGACACACCAAATTGGAATCTTCTTATAATGTTTTGTCCATTGGACGAAATCGGTGATCCAATCCTCTCTCTCCCAAGATCAAAATTCTCAAATCCCTGACGTCTCCTCTGTGTCATTCCATCATTGTTCTCTCGTTTTAAAATTTGTCACGTTGCAGGTCAGTATAGAAATAGTTTTTAAATATATAGTACAAATAAGGATTTATGCAATGATGTGATGGTATGATGTGATTAGAAATTATATCACACGTTAAGTTCCAATTTGTCTATAAAATAGTAGATTGGTTTTTGGCCGGCCTACACATCGTCTTCCGGTGCGTGGTCGCCACTCGAGAACCTTTCTTCCCCATCGGTTATCAGTTCTGCTAGCGATGTAGCCTGCCCATTGCCACTACAACTTGCTCATTTTGAGTGCTATGACGGTGACCTTAATTCTCGACTACGGATCTTCTAATTTCGGATCTTATCACACAGGAAAACCCCAAGCCCTCTCCATTGCTCGTTAATCGACTTTAAGCTTGTTAATGAGGCCCACAGTAAGGGACCACATCTCAGTATCATATAAGTCATCACTGGCAACACACACTGGTTGAAAACCTTTGCTTTCATGCTCTGTGGTATTGGAGACGAAAAGATGGTTCGAAGCTTCCTAAGCTGGACCTTCGTGCGACCTCCTTGTCGAATTTGGACCTACCTAATTGGACAGTCAGTCCCAGGTAGTAGTACTTGCCTACAACTTCGAGTGTATCGTTTCCAACAATTACCGGTATAGGTGGAACATGGACATTGGGCATGATTTTCGTTAAGACCAACCTGTTGGGAAACTCAACTGAAGTCATTGAGCATGGTGCCGATAACCTCGAGTGACTCCGCCATTATGACTATATCATCGGCAAAACGAAGGTTAGTGATGTATTCGCCATTCATGTTGATGTCAGATCCTCTGTCTGTCTGTCTCCTCAGATCCAGTCCAAGAGTTTGAAAACATCCTCCAATGCGTTCGTGAACAGTTTCGGAGAGATGACGTCTCCGTCTCACACCTCTCTGCAATGGAATTTGTTCCGTACTCTGGTCCTGTAATCGGACTGCCATTTCGGAGGACTCTGAGATCGAGACATTTTGGAGGCACTGGGAGGTACCGAAAATACAATGGGTCAACGGAGTTCCTGGATGCGGAAAGACGATTTGGGTGGTAAGAAGTTTCGATGTGGACAAGGACGTTATCGTCACAATAACGACAGAGGCAGCAAAAAATCTGAGGGAGAAGCTAGTCCACCGAATCGGAGACCTGGTGAAAACCAAGGTGCGCACTATGGCTTCTGTCTTCATAAATGGTTTTAAAAAGAATAAAAGCTACGGCCGCCTTATAGTACTCGTAGACGAACTTCTCATGAACCATTTCGAAGCCATAATAATGGCTTCCAGGCTGTCTGGAGCTAGCGAACTTGTCCTCATCGGAGATGTCAACCAACTACCTTATATCGACAGGTAAAACCTGTTCGAGTTCAGGTATAATCGCCCGAACCTGGTAACGAAAATCAGCCAGGAGTTGTTGTGCACGCACTGGAAACCAATGGATGTCGCGTATGCACTGAAGGAAATATATTCTGGTATATATTCCTCAGTTCCCCGTAAAAGGTCCCTGCGCCTCGAGAGGTACACAGGTGCGAATATCCCTAAATCCCTTTCAAACACCCTGTTCCTGGTAACACCAAGGAAAAAAAGGAGGCGCTGACCAGCCAGGGCTCGGAAAAGGGAGAGGGATCACGCACACTTACCATACACGAGGCCCAGGGACTGACGTACGAGTTTTGCCTTCGAAGATGACAGAATTGAATAACTTCTGGAGGACTTCAAGTATCGGTCTACCACCCGCTCTTAGAAGTTTAGTCGTAATTCCGTTCTCTCCCGGCGCCTTGTTGTTCTTAAGCTGTTTGAGAGCCATGCTAATCTCGTACAGGCTGATGTCCGGGATGGGATATATCTGCCTAGTTATAAATGTATATAGGTACCTACTCGAGCGTGCCACCTATATTACTGTATGCAAGCAAAGCAATAAACCAGTTGTTCTCCAGTCACCGTCTTGTCATTTGCTCCTGTGATTAGAACCGTACGTACACCTCATTGGCGACGAGGATACAAAAGGGCGGACGGCACTCGTGCAATGTTAGGAAATATAAAAGAGTTTAATTTAAATACAGATACGTTGAGTAGTTACATTAAACGTGTACGAGCTTTTTTTTGTGAATGTTATAAAGACCAATGTTCAAACATCATATCTAATCACGTTAATAGGGAATGAAACATACGACCTCATGACAGTGTTGTGTAGCCCCACGGAACCAGAAAAGAAGACGTTTGACGAGTTGGTGGCAATCGTGGAAAATCACCTAAACCCACAGGCCAGTGACATCGCTGAACGCATGAAATTACGCACGTGTTTGCAAAATCAAAGTGAAACAATAAGCGAGTACTTATTGCGTTTAAAAAAATTGGCAATGACATGCAAGTTCAAAGGTCAGGAATCGTTAGAGAAGAACCTCAGAGACCAATTCACATATGGGTTAAGGAACGAAAGGTACAGACAGCGGTTGCTAACCGAACGGGAGCTCAGTTTCACTAGGGCGGTGACATTAGCTACGTCGTTGGAGGCGGCGGAGCTTGAAGCTAAGCTGGGAGGAGTTAATGATAACTCTGAAGAGGCATCTCACAGTAGCGGAGTTTACGCAGTACGGCCCGGCGGTGTTAGCGCCGGGAGAACGCGCGGAGGCCGAGCGGGCACGCAGCGCGCTAGCGCGGCAGGCAGCGGGGGCGGCGGCTGGGCGGGCAAACCGCGACCCGGCACAAGCGGGAGCGGGGTTGACCGATGTCATAGGTGTGGATCACGGCAGCATTCACACGACAAGTGCGGTTACAAAAGTGCTACCTGTTACAAGTGCGATAAAGTGGGCCACATAAGCCAATATGTGTCGTAATAAGAAAAGACAGTCAAAGCTTTTTCAAGTGGATGGAAGTGACTCGGAGGGAGATCTTGGGTCTCCCACTTTGTATAGGATAGGTGACGGTCAAGAATCTGACGCTCCATGGTATTGTAAACTGGATGTGGAAGGCGTCATTTTGGACATGCAAGTTGAGAGCGGTTCCTCTGTACGTGCGATTTTAAAAGATACTTACAAAAAACTTTTTCCGGTTAGACCGCTGATCGAATCGGATAAAACTCTTACGGTTTACAGCGGCGAAAAAATCAAGCCAGTGGGTATTATGCCGGTTAACGTCGTAAATAACGATCAGCTGTTTACTTCGAAGTTATACGTTATCGATAACGGTAATTGCTCTCCTATATTAGGTAGAAGATGGATGCGGGAGCTGCAAATATCCGTACCTATCGTAGCTAACGTTTCGTGTGAGGAGAACAATGACGTTTTTAAAGAGATAATGCATAAGTATAAAAATGTCTTCGAACCTGGTATAGGTACTTTTAATCGCGGCACCATTCACTTGCAAGTTTGTGAGGGCGCGGTACCGGTCTGGCGACGTGCACGCGTCGTTCCGCACGCACTGCGGCCGGCTGTCGACGCGGAATTAGATCGGTTGCAAGCCGAGGGCATCATCAGCCCGGTGGAGGATGTCAGCGGCTGGGGTACCCCTATAGTAACCGTTAGAAAGGGTTCAGGGGACATTCGTATCTGTGGCGATTTCAAAGTAACCTTAAATCCGGTTTTAAGTGACGATAGATATCCTCTTCCTCGGATTGAGGACGTGTTTGCTGCCTTAAGAGGGGGACAAACCTATAGCAAAATCGATTTGAAAAGTGCGTACCAGCAATTTGTTTTAGATGATGAATCCAAAAAGCTATGTACTATCGTGACTCATAAAGGTAATTTCGTGTACAACCGCCTTCCATTTGGAATAAAAACAGCAGCTAACAAGTTTCAAAGAATAATGGATTCCTTATTTAAATTGAACCATGTCACCGTCTTTGTCGATGATGTAATAATTACAGGAGAGAACGAGACAAAACATATCGAAAATTTAAATATAGTATTTAAGCTATTGAACGACTGTGGTTTGAGAATCAGTAAGGAAAAATGCTGTTTCTTTCAGAAGCGTGTATCGTATTTGAGTCACATAATCGATGCCGAAGGCTTACATACTGAAACAAAAAAGGTAGATGCAGTTCTTGCCGCGGAACGACCCCGTGACGTAGGGCAGCTCAGAGCGTTTTTAGGCCTAATTAACTATTACTCAAAATTTGTGAAGAACTTTAGCACTGTCATCGCCCCTTTGTATATGTTATTAAAAAAGAATAAAAATTGGGTTTGGTGTGACGACTGTGAATCAGCATTCGTACAAATTAAAAAACTTCTAAAAAAGTCTGATGTGCTAATACATTTTAACCCCGACCTCCCACTGGTATTATCATGCGACGCCTCTCCGCACGGCGTGGGCGCATGGCTCGGGCACGAGATGCCAGACGGGCGGGTTCGCGCCGTAGCGCATGCTAGCCGCACACTCACACCAGCCGAAAAAAATTATAGTCAAATATGCAGAGAAGGCTTGGCTATCATCTTCGGCGTACAACGCTTCCATGAATACGTGTATGGTAGACAATTCGTGTTGGTCAGCGATTGTAAGCCTCTATGTTCCATTCTAGGACCTAAAACGGGTATCCCTTTAATGATGGCCGGCAGGTTACAGCGGTGGTCTATTATATTGAGCGAATACAATTACACAATGAGATGCGTTAAATCAGAAGATAATTGTGTGGCAGATTGTTTATAAAGAGCGGCCATGATTGAGACTGACAAATCTCTTAAAGAGGTAAGTCGCAGTAGCAGGGAAAAGTTAGACACAGAGTTAACAATCAATTTTATTGATGCGCCTAAACCTATCCATTTCAAAGATATAACGAAGCAGACAAGAAAAGACGCGATTTTAAATAGAATATTTGGGTACGCCTTACACGGCTGGCCCCCATGCAAAGACATACCTAACGAATGCAAAGATTTTTACAATAGGAAAGATTACATTACCTCAGAACATGGTTGTTTATTATACGGGTATCGAGTTATTATACCTAAGAGTTTGCAAAGTCTAGCGCTAAAAGAACAACATAGCAGTCATTTAGGTATAGTCAAAATTAAATCATTCGCGCGGACTTACATATATTGGCCAAAGATAGATAAAGACATAGAAAGAATGTGTGGTTTATGTGAAATATGTGTGAAAGAAAGAGATAATCCTATGCGAAGTAATCTAGTTCCTTGGCCATGGCCCACAGCGCCGTGGTACAGGGTACATTTAGACCATTTAGGCCCATTTAGAAATAGTCATTATTTGATCATTAACGATGCACATTCCAAATGGATAGAAGTTTACAAAGTTAGTTCAACCAACGCGGAGATAACGATAAGTAAATTGCGAGACATTTTTGCGCGGTTTGGATTGCCCAATGAAATCGTCACAGATAATGGTACTGCGTTCACGAGCAGTAAATTTGCCGATTTTATTTTGAAAAATGTTATTTGTCACAGATTGATCTCACCCAGACATGCTAGAAGCAATGGTGCCGCGGAAAACGCAGTGGGCTTAGTAAAAAAATGTTTAAACAAAGCCGTGCGGGAAGGCATTGCTCTTGACATAGCTTTAAGTAGGTTTTTACTGAATTATCGTAACGCCGCACAGAGCACGACTCAAAAGTCGCCCAGTGAAATGTTATTAGGACGCAGATTAAGGTCATGTCTAGATTTAATGAGACCAAATACACAAAAAAATTGTTAATGATGTACAATGTAAACAAATTAAAACCTTCGGGAGTAAACAAAGAGAGTTGTCATTAGGTGATGAAATTATGTTTAAAAAGTGGCAGAATAATAAAGAAATATGGGGTAAGGGCTTACTGTTGAATAAAATTGGGAATGTTATGTATGAAATTCAACATGGAAACGAGAAACACAGACGTCACATTGATCAAATATTTAAACTACCGATGCGCATTGATCAAAATCCCAGTAATAATTACAAATACAACCCGTTATTTGATAAATGTGACAGTGGAATCTGTGATGCCGAGGTGCCAAGGTCAAGTAACGTGACTACAAAGCCACATTGTCCCGAACAAACCAACGTATCACAGTTTTTCCCAGAGTCCTCACATAGAGAGGTGGAGGATCCTATTAATCTGAGTTCGGATACAGCGTCTAGTCCACCGGAGCAAAGCGACACAGAACGATTAGAATTCGAATCGGTCAGGGTAAACACACGTCGCGGCGGCTATAGACACCACGTGCCTGACTCAGACTAGTAGAGATAACTAATTAATGCATTTTTTTTTAGATTAATTAGTTAAGTTTTATAATGATAGGGGCAAATGCCCATAATATTTGTAACGGTTTTTATTTTTACACTTTGTTTAAGTATTGTTTCTTTTTAGTTTATGGGAGTAGAAGTGTACCTATAATTATTTTTGTATGTTTACTTCCAACCGTATAGGAGTAGAAGTGTGCCTATTTTTATTTTGTAATTTATATAGTAGTTAGTGTATTATAGTAAATATTATACATGTGTAAATTAGGGGATATATCTGGATGGTGTGATATATCTGCCTAGTTATAAATGTATATAGGTACCTACTCGAGCGTGCCGCCTATATTACTGTATGCAAGCAAAGCAATGAACCAGTTGTTCTCCAGTCACCGTCTTGTCATTTGCTCCTGTCATTAGAACCGTACGTACACCTCAGTTTGGCTCTGGTATCCTGCGTCAGGGTACGCGGTTCGCGCGTCAAGGTATATAACTGTTGATTGAAGCTCTCAATCTCTCTCAGAATCTCAGGCTTGGATAAAATTATACTACTATTTTCGCTCTTCAGTTTTGTCATTTGGCTTTGCCCAATACACGAATCCAAATCCAACTCGGCTGGGCAGCGTTCCGAAAATTTAGCGAAGTCTTCTCGTCTAAAATACCTCAGTGCCTCAAGACAAGAGTCTTCGACCAATGTGTGTTACCAGTGATTACTTATGGCACTGAAACGTGGTCTCTTACTATGGGCCTCATAGATAAGCTCAAAGTCGCACAACGAGCTATGGAGAGGGCTATGCTCGGGGTTTCTCTACGTGATCGAATCAGAAATGAGGAGATCCGTAGAAGAACGAAAGTCACCGACATAGCCCAGAAGATTAGCCGATTAAAGTGGCAGTGGGCAGGGCACATAGCACGCAGAACAGATGGCCGATGGGGCCGGAAGGTTCTGGAATGGAGACCACGGACCGGCAAGTGCAGCGTAGGTCAGGTGGACAGACGACCTGATAAAGGTCGCAGGACGACGTTGGATGCAGGCCGCTTCCAACCGGTCCTTTAGGAAAATTATGCGGGAGGTCTATGTTCAGCAGAGGACGTCCTACGGTTGAGATGATGATTATGAATAGACGAATCTTTTCCGAACACTTTAGATCCTTGGTTCCGGTCAATTGCAGCGTTTTACAATGTTTGCTCTTTAGTTTCTAAAAGTTATGTATTGTACTTTAAGCCACAATACCCATTGTAAGTAAAGAGTGATCATCACCCTTTTAATACTAGAAATGCAAATAGGATAGCTGTATCTTGTTTTAGACTTGCGAAGACTAATAAATCGTTCCTAGGAAATCGTGTGCGTTTTTACAATAAAATCGTAAGACACACAACTAAGCTCAAAGAAGAAAAAATCTTGTTGACTATAAAAAACGTTTTTATAAATAGGGATATTTTAAAGTCCAACATTATATAGAAGACCAAAGATGCTTGGATTACTCCACTGGCAAATTGTCACTCTGCCACCCATAAAATGGCCCCGAGTTTCTTGCCGCTTCTTCTCGGTAGGCTCTAAATATTTTGGAACGCGGCGATACAGTCTTTAAAGTACATTATAATGAATAACTGATGTTCATAAGTGCGTCTTTGATGACTAAATTGAATAAATGATTTTGAGTTTGACTTTGATTCCATTTTAAAGTAAGGTACTTAATTTTATCAATATCGGTTACTAAATAGCGCTGCAGTAAACATTCCCTCTTTTAAGGAAAAGTCCCCCCCATTCAAAAATCGGCGACGACAAAACATTTATATTAAATAGCAGAACATTTTTACATCAAAATAAGTTACAAAATGCGACCGTTACAGGAAGACCTACATGCAACCTAACAAACATACGAAAGTCAATATGGCCAGTTAAAGCAGAGACGCTCAATAAATAATAATTAATTTTAAACCTGTGGAGATTGCTATAGTAGGTCTGTTGTGGGTTGCAGGCTACAGACTGGCGGAGGTGGAGTTACACCACGACACGTACAACAAGTGGTTCCTGCCGCGCTGGCTGCACGCCCCCGACCGCGTGCCCGAGTACCTCTCCGGCACTGCCTACATCGTCAATGGTAACTACTCCCTCTAGCCTTTAGTTGCAGGCTACAGACTGACGGAGGTGGAGTTACACCGCGACACATACAACAAGTGGTTCCTGCCGCGCTGGCTGCACGCCCCCGACCGCGTGCCCGAGTACCTCTCCGACACTGCCTACCTTGTCAATGGTAACTACTCCCTCTAGCCTTTAGTTGCAGGCTACAGACTGACGGAGGTGGAGTTACACCGCGACACATACAACAAGTGGTTCCTGCCGCGCTGGCTGCACGCCCCCGACCGCGTGCCCGAGTACCTCTCCGACACTGCCTACCTTGTCAATGGTAACTACTCCCTCTAGCCTTTAGTTGCAGGCTACAGACTGACGGAGGTGGAGTTACACCGCGACACATACAACAAGTGGTTCCTGCCGCGCTGGCTGCACGCCCCCGACCGCGTGCCCGAGTACCTCTCCGACACTGCCTACCTTGTCAATGGTAACTACTCCCTCTAGCCTTTAGTTGCAGGCTACAGACTGACGGAGGTGGAGTTACACCGCGACACATACAACAAGTGGTTCCTGCCGCGCTGGCTGCACGCCCCCGACCGCGTGCCCGAGTACCTCTCCGACACTGCCTACATCGTCAATGGTAACTACTCCCTCTAGCCTTTATTTGCAGGCTACAGACTGACGGAGGTGGAGTTACACCGCGACACGTACAACAAGTGGTTCCTGCCGCGCTGGCTGCACGCCTCCGACCGCGTGCCCGAGTACCTCTCCGACACTGCCTACATCGTCAATGGTAACTACTCCCTCTAGCCTTTATTTGCAGGCTACAGACTGACGGAGGTGGAGTTACACCGCGACACGTACAACAAGTGGTTCCTGCCGCGCTGGCTACACGCCCCCGACCGCGTGCCCGAGTACCTCTCCGACACTGCCTACATCGTCAATGGTAACTACTCCCTCTAGCCTTTATTTGCAGGCTACAGACTGACGGAGGTGGAGTTACACCGCGACACGTACAACAAGTGGTTCCTGCCGCGCTGGCTGCACGCCTCCGACCGCGTGCCCGAGTACCTCTCCGGCACTATCTGTCTAACCTTAAAGCTTTAATATATAGTGATTTCAAATAAATTTATGTTGTTTAAGTTTAAAACAAAGTAAGATGGGAACAGAGCAAGCTTCTTTGGAAATATGTTTTAGTCAATTATGTTATATACAAACTGAGGTTACAGTAGGCTTAATCACACTGCCTTTACACTGTCTATTTAATTTAATCTTTCCAGGGAACTACCTTCAGGAAATCTTCAATGCTGCCAAAAATGTTCCTCTCATAAACCTAGAAGATATATACCTTACTTACTTAGTGTCAAAGTCTAAGTTAAACCTGAGCTTAGTCCACGATAGAAGACTGAATGCTCACAAGCCGTGGATAAGCTTTGACTGTCTGTACTGGACCTACGCAACTTTACACAGCTTCACGCCTTCGGAAATGAATCACGCGTGGGACAAGATGGAAAAGATAAGCAAGGAGCATGAAAACGATAGTCTCGTGTGTGGGTTTTATAAGAATTTCCTTGCAAATGATGGTTTGCTGTTTTAATGTTAGCTGCAGAATGTAGTAAGCAGCAGTAATTGCCAGGTGCTCTAGTCGGTTCAACAGGAAAAGATGTCATATTTTGATAGAAGGAAAGTTTGGACCTCGAGGAAAATTATTGAAAAATGCATTTAGTTAGATCTTATTTATTATGTTTTTGACATTAGTTGGTCAGATTGCAGTAAAATTATGTGGTTTCGGAATTAGCGGTCTATAAAGTCCGTTTAATTCTTTTATACAAAAACAACTTTTATAATTAAACAACTTAGAAATCGTTATTTTTAACGTATTCGCAATGTATTAGAAAAAATTATAATTATTTCTTTAGTACAATTGTTTTTACACTTTTGTAAAAATCATATTTTTTATATGAATTAAAACTACGATCTATATTGCCAAGTAATATTTACTTAACCATCATATAAACATAAAACCATTTATTATAAATTAAGTAAGTACTTATTCTATAGATAATTATGAGCGGGAATATTGCAGCAGGTGTACAGTGCCTAATAATTAAAATTGTAAAAAATAGAAATGATAATGCTTAGGGTCGGACGAATGGAAGAGAGAAAAAAATTGTACCTACAGCGAAAGTGTTTGTAATGCTCACATTATATTGGAAGGCACCAAGCGGTGTGCTGTGGAATAAGCTGGAAGAGATAAACAGAACAAAAAACAGAATAATAGTCTAGCTAGTCACGTGCAATCAGTCTGTTATGTTTTACTAGCTGACCCGCCAGTGGCTTCGCTCGCGTGGTCTCGCGGGATACGGTTAATTACAGTTTTTAACTATCCCACGGGAACTCTTCTATTTATCGGGATCAAAAGTATCCTATATATGTTTATCCCTCGGGAACTCTTTAATTTACCAGGGGATCTAAGGTATCCTATATGTTGATCAAGGATAATAATCTACCACCATAAAAAAAACAATTCACCGGGATCAAAAGTATCCTATATATGTCTATCCCTCGGGAACTCTTTAATTTACCGGGGGATCTAAGGTATCCGATATGTTGATCAGGGATAATAAGCTACCACCTTAAAAAAACACAATTTACCGGGATCAACAGTATCCTATATATGTCTATCCCTCGGGAACTCTTTAATTTACCAGGGGATCTAAGGTATCCTATATGTTGATCAGGGATAATAAGCTACCTCCTTAAAAAAAACAATTTACCGGGATCAACAGTATCCTATATATGTCTATCCCTCGGGAACTCTTTAATTTACCGGGGGATCTAAGGTATCCGATATGTTGATCAGGGATGATAAGCTACCACCTTAAAAAAAACAATTTACCGGGATCAACAGTATCCTATATATGTCTATCCCTCGGGAACTCTTTAATTTACCGGGGGATCTAAGGTATCCGATATGTTGATCAGGGATGATAAGCTACCACCTTAAAAAAAACAATTTACCGGGATCAACAGTATCCTATATATGTCTATCCCACGGGAACTCTTTAATTTACCGGGGGATCTAAGGTATCCGATATGTTGATCAGGGATGATAAGCTACCACCTTAAAAAAAACAATTTACCGGGATCAACAGTATCCTATATATGTCTATCCCTCGGGAACTCTTTAATTTACCGGGGGATCTAAGGTATCCGATATGTTGATCAGGGATGATAAGCTACCACCTTAAAAAAAACAATTTACCGGGATCAACAGTATCCTATATATGTCTATCCCTCGGGAACTCTTTAATTTACCGGGGGATCTAAGGTATCCGATATGTTGATCAGGGATGATAAGCTACCACCTTAAAAAAACACAATTTACCGGGATCAACAGTATCCTATATATGTCTATCCCTCGGGAACTCTTTAATTTACCAGGGGATCTAAGGTATCCTATATGTTGATCAGGGATAATAAGCTACCTCCTTAAAAAAAACAATTTACCGGGATCAACAGTATCCTATATATGTCTATCCCTCGGGAACTCTTTAATTTACCGGGGGATCTAAGGTATCCGATATGTTGATCAGGGATGATAAGCTACCACCTTAAAAAAACACAATTTACCGGGATCAACAGTATCCTATATATGTCTATCCCTCGGGAACTCTTTAATTTACCGGGGGATCTAAGGTATCCGATATGTTGATCAGGGATGATAAGCTACCACCTTAAAAAAAAACAATTTACCGGGATCAACAGTATCCTATATATGTCTATCCCTCGGGAACTCTTTAATTTACCGGGGGATCTAAGGTATCCGATATGTTGATCAGGGATGATAAGCTACCACCTTAAAAAAACACAATTTACCGGGATCAACAGTATCCTATATATGTCTATCCCTCGGGAACTCTTTAATTTACCGGGGGATCTAAGGTATCCGATATGTTGATCAGGGATGATAAGCTACCACCTTAAAAAAACACAATTTACCGGGATCAACAGTATCCTATATATGTCTATCCCTCGGGAACTCTTTAATTTACCAGGGGATCTAAGGTATCCTATATGTTGATCAGGGATAATAAGCTACCTCCTTAAAAAAAACAATTTACCGGGATCAACAGTATCCTATATATGTCTATCCCTCGGGAACTCTTTAATTTACCGGGGGATCTAAGGTATCCGATATGTTGATCAGGGATGATAAGCTACCACCTTAAAAAAACACAATTTACCGGGATCAACAGTATCCTATATATGTCTATCCCTCGGGAACTCTTTAATTTACCGGAGGATCTAAAGTATCCTAAATGTTGATCAGGGATAATAAGCTACCTCCTTAAAAAAAACAATTTACCGGGATCAACAGTATCCTATATATGTCTATCCCTCGGGAACTCTTTAATTTACCGGGGGATCTAAGGTATCCGATATGTTGATCATGGATGATAAGCTACCACCTTAAAAAAACACAATTTACCGGGATCAACAGTATCCTATATATGTCTATCCCTCGGGAACTCTTTAATTTACCAGGGGATCTAAGGTATCCTATATGTTGATCAGGGATAATAAGCTACCTCCTTAAAAAAAACAATTTACCGGGATCAACAGTATCCTATATATGTCTATCCCTCGGGAACTCTTTAATTTACCGGGGGATCTAAGGTATCCGATATGTTGATCAGGGATGATAAGCTACCACCTTAAAAAAACACAATTTACCGGGATCAACAGTATCCTATATATGTCTATCCCTCGGGAACTCTTTAATTTACCAGGGGATCTAAGGTATCCTATACGTTGATCAGGGATAATAAGCTACCTCCTTAAAAAAAACAATTTACCGGGATCAACAGTATCCTATATATGTCTATCCCTCGGGAACTCTTTAATTTACCGGGGGATCTAAGGTATCCGATATGTTGATCAGGGATGATAAGCTACCACCTTAAAAAAACACAATTTACCGGGATCAACAGTATCCTATATATGTCTATCCCTCGGGAACTCTTTAATTTACCGGAGGATCTAAAGTATCCTAAATGTTGATCAGGGATAATAAGCTACCTCCTTAAAAAAAACAATTTACCGGGATCAACAGTATCCTATATATGTCTATCCCTCGGGAACTCTTTAATTTACCGGGGGATCTAAGGTATCCGATATGTTGATCAGGGATGATAAGCTACCACCTTAAAAAAACACAATTTACCGGGATCAACAGTATCCTATATATGTCTATCCCTCGGGAACTCTTTAATTTACCGGGGGATCTAAGGTATCCGATATGTTGATCAGGGATGATAAGCTACCACCTTAAAAAAACACAATTTACCGGGATCAACAGTATCCTATATATGTCTATCCCACGGGAACTCTTTAATTTACCGGAGGATCTAAAGTATCCTAAATGTTGATCAGGGATAATAAGCTACCTCCTTAAAAAAAACAATTTACCGGGATCAACAGTATCCTATATATGTCTATCCCTCGGGAACTCTTTAATTTACCGGGGGATCTAAGGTATCCGATATGTTGATCAGGGATGATAAGCTACCACCTTAAAAAAACACAATTTACCGGGATCAACAGTATCCTATATATGTCTATCCCTCGGGAACTCTTTAATTTACCGGGGGATCTAAGGTATCCGATATGTTGATCAGGGATGATAAGCTACCACCTTAAAAAAACACAATTTACCGGGATCAACAGTATCCTATATATGTCTATCCCTCGGGAACTCTTTAATTTACCGGAGGATCTAAAGTATCCTAAATGTTGATCAGGGATGATAAGCTACCACCATACGAAATTTCATTTAAATCGGTAGTCGTTTCGGAAATGAGCCCATAGAGACAGACAGACAAACAGAGAAACAAAATATTTAAAAAAAAAAATTGTTCGATTTCCCTCCTTACACCCCCCTGACTCGGTTTTTAGCATTTGTTTTCATTGTACAGAAATTCGATCTCTACAGTTTTATTATATGTACTGATATTTGTCAATATGGAGTTCGTGGAGAACATATTATATATAAATACAAGGTGCTTTGCTCCGCCCTAATCTACTATGGTCAGTCCCGCGGATAACATCACGTGATGAATTTATTATGAACTAGCGGCTCTCCGCGGTTTTACCCGTGCGGTGATGGATGATGATGATGATGATGAATCTTATATAGCCTGTGTTACTCAGGGTGAAGGTAGCTTTCCAATGGTGAAAGAATGTTTTGAATCGTTCCAGTACTTTTTGAGCCAATTCGTTACAAACATACATACAAATCTTTCCTCTTTATAATATTATTATAGATTATAATACTTCTCATATCCGCTCCGCTACACAACTTTCACTCGAGCTGAATGAAGATGAACCATTACATTAACGTAACTCTATGGGTTCGTTCTTGTAGCTTCGCAGTGCAAGCACGCTACTTTGTCAATCGATAAATTCGACAATTTGACGTCGACATAATCGGTTTTATTAGTTTCAAATGTCATATTTGACATGTCGATCGATAACGTCGACAAATTCTATTACTTGACGTCGACAGTATCGAGTTTATTAGTTATAAATGTCATATTTTATTTGATATGTCGATCGATAAATTCGACACTTTGACAGGAATCGGTTTTGTTAATTATAAATATCATATTAGACAATATTAATCGTTACAAACCCTTTTATCGATGTTATATGTCGAATGTATTAACCACGTTGCAGTTCTTGAAAAAGTAGACAGATAGATAGATAAACTCTTTATTGCAACACCACATTATAAAATACAACAAACAAATAAAAAAACTTAAAGTTAAGTGTCACAATGGGCGGTCTTATCTCTCAGAGCGATCTCTTCCAGACAACCATGAAAGTAGTATGATTTCTGCGAAATCTATTGTATTATTGGTCAATTATGGCGAATGAGAACTCAACGGGTTAATCGACAAGGTACCGCACTTGCACTGCCGATCCAATGAACTCTACGTATCAACGGGCTGCCAGTCTATTTCTAAAAGATACCCTTTTTTTCTGAATTCCTTCAACTGGCACTTTACTTTGATATTCTTGAAAATGTGTGAAATGTGCAAAATGTTTTTGTTTTTGTATAGCCTTTACGTGCATATTGTGTTAATTTACTTTAAAGTTTTTTTTTGTCTGATAAATGTGAAGAAGATTAGGTTATTTAACATGAGGCCTATTCAGACCTGAGCGTTATTCGCTACCGCTGTGGGTAGCTAAAAATATCACGCGGAACTCGATGGGTAAATAGTATGAAGTTCCGTAACTGCAGCGATACTTGGCGGTATTTTCTCTTGTTTGGCAAAACTAGTTCCGCCGCCCCGCTAACCGTTGGCAACTAATATCGCTACCACGTGCGGTAGAGATATCCGCTCTGGTGTGAACAGCGAAATTAACGCATACCCTTTCGGATTTCTCTACCGCTCGCGGTAGCGAATAACGCCCAGGTTTGAATAGGCTTAAAGATGTTTTTTTTATGCGCTATCGCACAATACCTGCTGTGGCAACTATGGTTGCCTCGGCACAGCAGTTACAATATTACAGCATTCTGTAGAATGCTGTAATAATGTACTCCTCCTTGAGTACCTCCTCCTTTTTGGAAGTCGGTAGAAAATATGTAATAATACAATTTAATCAATCAACATATTTGTAGTGCTAGGACTTTTGTAGAGTCCGCCTGGAGAAGTACCACATCTTTGTCAGTTATTCAACTGTGCAGAAGTGAGCAAACATTACTTACTATGCTTCTCTCGTCACAGAGTTTCATAAAAAAACCTTAGGTACTTGCTTGCTTTGTGTTTTATTCCTTTGATTACTACCATAAGCACTTGACGGCGTTGGCCGCCTATTGTGACGGAGCATGCGCAACGGGCGAGCGGTTGAGTCACCGCACACCCATCATCACAGTCGCCTATAAAACAGCTGCGCTTGGCAACCGGAGCTCAGTCTGCTGCGAGTGCCCGCCGCGTGCGCACGTCTCTGTTATAATGTAATAAGAGATCGAAGATAAAAGTTGGAACAGACATTACGTGTTTACTTCATACCGGGTCACACTCCATGTCAGGCTCTCAGCCGATACATTTATATTATTGTGTTTACAAAAGACTGATGTACTTTTACGTTATGCATTAAGATTTATTTTAATATTCAATATATACAAGATTTATCAAAGGTAAGATTATGTAAGTCTACGTTACACTATGTGATCTATTTAGTAAAAGTCCATCTTAGTGAATATCTTGGTAGTGACATATATTTTGTTTCTGAGCTGCAGTTGAGCTGTACTGACGGGCTGAAAAAAGCCTGCAGTGCTTAGAGACAAGTGTCAAAGCACTGCACATGCTAGAAGTCAGCATTTTGTATTCAGGCATATGTTCGTTTCGCCGTATGTTCCCATGACCAAATCACTAATCTTGGGTAATTTTGGACGAAGAATAAATGTATACAAACAACCAGCACATAGGTAAAAGTGCACTAATTCTGATCCATGTTTGGGTTAAACAGGGATCAGAACACAGACCAATATTGTGATAATAGGTAATTTTGAACTATCATGAAATCGACTTCAACAAGTTATTTCACACTTTTTAGTGTTGAAACCGGTTTAATTTTTTTGTAAAATTATTTTTATTCTATCAAATGACCACGAAAAATGATGGAGATTCCCAGTTCGTCTGTATTGTATGTGTCTCAGCTTTTTACCTAGTGATTTTAATGATTATTTTTTTTAAGTTACTGCTTCTCACGCGGTCCCATTTAAATTTGACCAAGATTATAGTAGTTTTTTTTGATATTATTTATCATCATCGGGTATAATCTAATGGAAGTCGGTTTAATTTTTTTGTTAATAAAGTAGTTATTTTGATACTATGTTTATCATATAAGTTTGTATGAGATTGTTATTATAGTCGTGTGGTGATTTTTTATGTAACTTTACTTTGAGTTTGTAATAAAAGTCTTAGCTGCCTAATTAGTTTGTTAACTAAGTATCTATTTTGTTTAGAAAATGGTTGTTTTATTTTCATTTTTACAAATACTGTCCTGATTGATACTGCTTTGAGGGTGGCTTACATACTAACGCATGTAAGCCACTCAAATTGCTATATAACAAGCTAGAATAAACTTTCATATATAATATGTATTTCGTTCATTCATTTAATAGTTACGTGCAGCGCCATGCTCCACCTAAGTGCTCTACCTGATTGGAGCAGGTGTTTCCACATGGTGCCTCCACAGATACCCTTCTACCAATTATTATACAGCCATCGTTAAACGATGCCTTCCAAATCTACATATAAACTATAATGCAACTGCTATCACAGTGTGTAAGATATTATGTCAGTCGTCATAATTTTTGTAGTGAAATTCTCGTGAGTTTGACACATATTTAACTATTATTATTGACCGGCAAAACACTCGCGTTAGGGATCGAATACTTCGAGCATATCCGATGCTCATCCTCAGGGAGAGTGCGCAGTGGCGTCTGCGAGCTCCCGCCGGGCACTGAGCAAAACTGAAATCCGGGTCGACATATTCGACCCTTGAGGCAGTTGTCTCACCGCCGGCGACTAAGCGACTAACTATTGGCTATTTTCTCGTTCAAGAAACGTACAAAAGATATACATTACGTGTAAAGAAAAGCGATTCACATATTAAAAAGTTGATCCCTGACTGTTCACACTGCCGGCGAGAACTCGCTCTACTAGTTACAAATTCAAATTCTAAATTATTTATTGCCAGTTGTAGGTAGGTAAAGGTATTACAAGTAGGTATATTTACAAATGTTCCTTACAACTTACCCCTTTAGAGGTGTGCAACGTTCAAAACAAAATCTACATATATTTACATTTACAATAATAACCTTACCAAACAATATCTCCTTTATAAAATACATTATCTACGTAAAATCCATACCTACATAAAAAGGAAAAAGAAATAAATCATCATTACAATATTAAATTAAATTATTTAGAATATTAAGAAACAAATCTCAAATGCAGGTAACACAATGTATACATGTCACAATGGTTATAATTTACTAATCATTATTGCATATGTCAGAATAATAAGTAATAAAAGCAGCATAACTGAATATAAGAAATATAGTAAAAGTAAATTTAATTCATAATATTTAATGGAAAAGTTACAATATTTTATAATAAACCAATATTACAACATTTTATGATTCAAAAATTCATTCACACTATAGTAAGTTCTACCTAGTTTGTCGCTGAGCAACAACAGCTTTTAAAGATAATACTCGCGCAGCGATACTCGCCCGGCAATGCTAGTTTGGCCAGTAATCTGTGGTTTGGCGGTCAGAACGCGCCGAGAGAGGATTGCGGCAGGACTGTACGGTACGTTCGACCGCCGCGAGCGAGTGGCGCGAGTAATCGCCGGTCGCACTCGCACACTTGCTAATAGCCCAGCGACAAAACTATCCAAACTACACACTCGCTTCCCGCTGCTCGCCAACTCGTTCTACTTCCTAACTCTGCTCGCTTCTCGTTCATCGTCGGCGGTGGGACCACTAAAAAGTTACTCTATGGGGACCACTGCCTAACGTGAGTGTTTTGCCGGTTAATAATAATAGTTGAATAGTTGTCATAATGACAATCAATGTCCTACTATACAGTTATGATCTCACATTTGGGCTACGACTGACTCAAAAACAACCCCGAAATAGGTTTGACACAGACAGATGTCAGAGCGATAGTGTCGTATTTTCTGGTTTTGATTCCAGTTTTGGATATCGGCAGTCTTCTATATAGTATGACGGCAACTGTCCTATGTGACAGCTGTCAAACTAAACTTTAGTGTCGCGGAAAGGTTAACTCCAGAGTGATATTTTCGTTAAATAAGTGACCATCATCATATTTCTATCTATTATATATATTATATATGACAACTGTTGATTGAAATAAAAAAATATGGCAGCTCTATGACATTTTTGACAACTCCAGTAAGCAAAAATGTCAGGTAAGTTGATGATGACTGGTGCTGACAAAAGTGACATAGTGCCGCCCTTTTTTTTAGGCCTCAATCATCACTTGTTAGCAACTCAAATCAAATCAAATAATTTATGCTCTATAGGCCTACAGCACTTACACATTGTCTTTTTACATTGTTTTTCTTAAATCTACAACCGGATCGGAACGCGCCAAGACTGAGAAGAGCCGGCAAGAAACTCAGGGGCTTGTTATTTTACATTTTAATATCGCCAATTACTGTATTTAACAAATTTTCATTTATTTTTAGCTCCAGTGTGTTGCCCTACAAAAGAGAACATAATAATGGTATCAGTAGGGCAAGACACGCTACACTTTGACATGGTAATACAAGAGTAGGTAGATCCTGGAGTGATCAGTCCCAAGCTGTTTTATCCTCCAAGTAATCCGAAATTTTGTAATAACCTTTTTAACAGAGTTTAGTTTTAATAGTAGTTTTAACGGAGATACATAACAACAACTGAGATACATAATAGCCTTACAGGTATATATGAAAAATGTTTATAGGAAAAAATTCTAAATGTTATTAAACAGGGATGTATAAATATGACTATTACTAAGTCTCCGCTGTCCGTCCGTCTGTCTGTCCGTCTGCCACCAGGCTGTATCTCATGAACCGTGATAGTTAGACAGTTGACATTTTCACAGATGATGTATTTCTGTTTCCGATATGACTGATGTATAACAACAAATACTAAATCACCGGCCAAGTGCGAGTCGGACTCAAGCACCTTGGTTTCCGTAAAAACGGCAATATATCATGTCAGTTGTATGGGAGATTTATAAATAATGGTACGGAACCCTTCCTGCACGAGTCCGACTTTCACTTCGCCGGTTTTCATATTTTTGTTTCTATATTCAGTCCGCTCCGCGACATCTCATCGCTCGCACGCATTCATCGCTCGCTTGTGAATACATATATTTAATACGTAATTTATTTTATCGCGGAACGGTTAACCAATAACTACACTATGTTTACGTGTCCAGGATGTAGTGTTGAGCACTTGGATGGAGTGAGGTGCTCGAAATGTTTAATTTCTTTCTGTTTCTCGTGCGCCAACATAAGTGAAGTCAATTATCGCAAACTGGGAGTGGCAAAGCGTGCTGCATTACTTTGCGCCAGCTGCAAGTCTAGCCAGCAGCAGGCGACCGCTGTTGCATCTCCGAGTGCGCCGAGTGTGCCGAGTGCTTCGTCATCATCTGCCACACTTGATCAAGTACTGCAAGAGCTTCGAAGTGGAATATGTGGCATTAACATACGACTCGAGCAACTTCCAACCCTCATTCAAGAAGTGAAAGATATTCGAGAAAACCTTCGTGACATTAACGAATCCATACACTCTATGAAACAGGAAATACAGGACAATAAAACTCGAACTCACGATGTGGAATTAAAAACATTACAAGTAGAAAAAAGAGTGATAAACATAGAAACTAAAGTAGCGAATATCGATGACTACCCACATTTAGTAACAACTTTATCAAAACTAGCAACTGATTTTTCCAGCAAGGAACAGCGCGATAGATTGAATAATGTTGAAATCAAGGGCATACCTATTAAAAAAAACGAAAACTTGATTGAAATAGTATGTCAACTTGGTGATATTGTGGGCCAGCCCGTGTCGCCCTCTGACATCAACTTCGTGACGAGAGCACGCTCTTCCGCTGACGTCAAGCCCATCATCGTTGGTTTCCTTGGTCGATACATCAAGGGAAACTTCGTTGCCTCGGCCAGGGCTACTAAAAACCTAACCGCAGAAAAGCTAGGTTTTCTGAAAGTGGAATCGAAAATCTACGTCAACGATCACCTTACCAGTGAGAATAAACAGCTGCTTACCAAAGTCAAAAAACTGGCTGCTGAGAAGAACTACAAGTATACCTGGGTTCAAAACTGTAGAATTCTCATAAGGAAAAACGATACGTCACCGATCATTTTGATACAGAGTGAGGGCGATATAGCAAAAATTAAGTGACTATATTCTTATAATTTTGGTTTTTTATATTATATTCTTATACTAGTTTTACCAATGTTCCCGCTGAGCTTTTTACTTAACTATAACATTAATATGTCAATCAAGCCTCAATATCAATATTTATACTGCGCTATTTTACTATTAATAACCACCCAATTGTATGCATTATATTACTGGTCGGTTATTTATTCATTTATGCCTCATCAACTTATTAAAAATAATACTTTACTTTATCCGATATATCTAGATCAGTACTGTTATGTATTAAACCAAATACGTCACATTCCTGAAGTAGCCGGCACATCGCGAACTGTCACCAAACATAATACGTACAAACTGACTGCTCCCTTGGCTCAGTTGGTGGCGAGCCTGCCTTCTAAGCGCGGAGTCGCAGCTTCGATAACTGGCGGGGACAAATATTTGTGTGACGAGCAGAAATGTTTGTTCTCGGGTGTAGGATGTTGTTATGCGTTATTGTATGTGTGCATGCCGCCCGCTACTCAGCGAGTCCCAGCATTTGGTCAGCAATATTACGTTATATTGTTATTATTAGTGCATTATCTACACTTTAAGGTTCTATATTTGCATTCACGAGTGCCCAGAAAAAGCCAAACTACATGCTATTATTATAAGTACCTTTCATTTAACAACACCAAATGTCTAGTAATATTTTTTAAATTATATTTATTGTTTTGTTTGCAGACCTCTAGCCCTAACTTTTATATAATATATGAAGCTGTTAAGCGCCGTCCGCCACAACACTGTTGTGGCTGGATAGTGCACTATGGTTTTTAGTATTTATTATCAAAACGTTAGAGGTTTGCGAACAAAGACAATTCAATTTAAAAGGAACTTACAATTAAATAACTATGACGTGGTAGTACTAAATGAGACGTGGCTTTTGGATGGAATTAAAAGTGAGGAGTTGTTTGGTGACGTGTACTGCGTGTGGCGGCGCGACCGTGACTATGCGGAGAGGGAGCAGTCGCGAGGTGGAGGAGTCCTTATCGCCGTGCGCCGGCGCCTGGCTGCGCGCGTGCGCCCGGAATGGCACTCCACGGCAGAAGACATATGGGTCACTATTGTTTTAAGATCGAGCGGAGCTAATCCATCACTTAACTTGCACATAGGTTGCCTTTATTTATGTAATCAAAATCAAGGCCTTTCTTTCGCTTCACAACTTGTTAACTTTTCGAATAAAGTTCTATCGATCTCGGCGGGTAATCCGAATGATAAAATGTTATTATTGGGTGACTTTAATTTAAGCGATATTGTATGGTCGCAGTTGAACTACAGTAGATCCTTAAGACCTGTATTTAATCGAGCTAATTGTAACCATGTAGAATTGATGGATCTCATAAATTTGTGTAATTTGTACCAATACAATTATATAAGAAATTGTTTTGGTACTATACTCGACCTGATTTTGTGTAATGATGAGGTTTCAGTTTCACGCTGCCCGGATTCACTCGTATTAGAGGATAACTACCATCCAGCTTTAATATGTAAACCTCATTTTGTTCAAAATACATCCCTTTCTCCAGGCCCGAGACTTAAATATCTCTACGATAAAGGTGACTATCTGGCAATTTCTAATGAGCTTAATGAAAACGACTGGCAGTTGCTTTTGTCTTGTGGAAGTGTGGATGAAGCAGTTAATACTTTTAATTCAACTTTAAAAATTTTAAGAGACAAATATATACCGTTTAAATATGTACATGATAATAAATACCCCGTGTGGTATACGCCTGCACTGCGAAACATACTCAAAGAAAAAAATAAATTCCATCGGAAAACTAGAGTTTATCACAACAAGGCGGACAATAACTCTTTCAAGTTACTTCGCGAGAGGGCCAGAAAGGTTGAGCAGGAATGCTATAACAATTATATAGATAGAGTTGAGAGGTCGATACGTAACAATCCAAAAGTGTTCTGGTCTTACGTCCAGGATAACGCACTTAACAACTCTTATCCGTCAACTATGTTATATAAGAACAAAGAAGTTGCCTCGGGAAGTAGCATTTGTAATGCATTCGCTGATTTCTTTAATTCAAATTACCTGCCTTCGGTAACGCCTGCAGCATCACCTCCTATTTTGTCTGTAGTGCCTAGTTCTGCATCTGATATCTGTACTATAGAAATAGCTGAGACTAAAATATTTGAACTCCTGAGAACACTCGACTATAATAAATCGGCCGGGCCTGATGACGTGCATCCTCGTTTATTAATTAACTGTGCATCTAGTTTAGTAACTCCTATCTGCATTTTATTCAAACGGTCTATTAGTGAAGGAATAATGCCGAAAATATGGAAAACCGGAACTATAACCCCAATCCACAAAAAGGGCTCTAAGCGTGAAATTTGTAATTATAGACCTATATCTAAATTATGTGTACTAGGTAAGATATTTGAGAAAATAATACATAATCAAGTCTATGATGCCGTCAAGAACTCTTTTATTCCTCAACAACACGGTTTTTTAAAAGGAAGATCCACCACAAGCAATCTAATTACTTTCACAGATGCTATTACGAAGGGTATGGATGCTGGAGGCCAGGTGGATGCAATCTATACCGACTACAGCAAGGCTTTCGATCGTATAGACCACGGGGTTTTACTGGACAAGCTCTTAGCAGCCGGGATCCAAGGAGATCTGCACAGGTGGTTTACCTCATATGTTAATAATCGCTGCCAAACTGTAGTCCTCAATGGCTTTGCATCCATCTCGTCTCCTATCCCATCCGGAGTCCCACAAGGATCAATTCTGGGCCCATTGCTTTTTGTATTATTTATTAATGATGTGGGAAAGTGCTTCTATCATTCAGATTTTTTGCTTTTTGCCGATGACATGAAGATTTTTAAAGTCATCAATTCAAATGAGGATTTCGATCTGCTTCAGCAGGATCTCAATCGCTTTCGCAGCTACTGTGCATCCAACAAACTGGATCTCAATGTAACTAAATGCTCCTGCATAACATTTAGTAGGTCTCCAACTCCTTTGCAATATGTTTATAAAATCAATGATCAAGTGCTTACGAGAACTAACTCTGTGATAGATCTCGGTATTACTATTGATAGCAAGCTATTGTTTGATGAACATATTGAGAAAATTGTAGCTAAGGCTTTGAAATCGTTGGGGTTCCTGTTTCGCATTACCAGAGATTTTAAAACTATCAAAACATTAAAGATTTTGTACTGTTCATTGGTCCGAAGTAATTTAGAATATGCATCGCAGGTTTGGAACCCATGTTATGAAATTTATATAGAAAGGTTGGAGCGAATACAAAAGAAGTTTCTTAGCTTCATTAACTTTAAACACAAAATTCCAAGCCTTGATTATGTTCAAAATTGTAAGCGACACCATCTTTTACCTCTTGCTAAACGTAGAGAAGCAGCTGATCTTACTTTTCTGCATAATATTCTTCTAAATGTGGTAGATTCTCCCGATCTTCTGTCGTTGATTAAATTAAAAACTCCTCTACGTGCATTTTCCCGACGTAACTTTCTACGTATTCACACCCCGGACTGCTCCACCAATTACCGGAAAAACTCTTATCTCGTACGAGTCGCTAACGTTTTCAACTCTGTTTACTCACCAAATTCCGATCTGTTTACGATGAGGCAAAATGAATTTAAGTTAATTGTGAATAAATTATTCTTTACTTAATTATACCATATTATAGTAAATTTGGGGCTTGATGATAACTTTTGAAATTGTTTTATGATTGTGATTTATATATACTAACTTAACTTAACTGCAACGCATATTATGTTAAAATTTGATAATTCTCTATTTTTCGAATGTATTCTTTTTCCGAGGACACTGTACATTTATATTTATAAGCGAAAACTGATAAAAGTCAATTTTTCCTATTGTTTCGTTGAATATTAACTTTATTGATTAAGACTGTTTGTTTTCCAACATTGTAAAATAAAATAAAATAAAATATTGCAATATTTGATAACGCTGAAACAGGCGTTAATGCTTCAAAAATCTTATAAGCTATATTAAGTTAAATATGTGGTGCGCAATAAATGTATAATATACATGCTGCGCCCCGCGGTTACACCCGTGTGGTGAAGGATGATGATGATGCATCAAAATGTATAGCCTATGTTCATTAGCGATAATGTAGGATTCAAATGGAGAAATAATTTTTCAAATCGGTCCAGTAGTTTCGGAGACTATTCAATTCAAACAAACAAATCTTTAGTCTTTATAATATTAGTGTAGATGGTTCTAATAAAGTATTTATCTATCGACTTCCAAAAATGGAGGAGGTACTCAATTCGACTGTTTTTATTATGTTTGTTACCTTATTTATTTTGACTGGGTGAACCAACTCACAAAATAATTTTTTGTTTGAAAGCTGGTGCTTCCAGTGTAGTCCCATTTAAATTTCATAAAATTCGGTCCAGTATTTTTTTGAGTTACACTCCAATAACTGAATAGAATGGAAGTCGGTATTAAATTTTTCAAATTGTACTGTATTTATTTATTTGTCCCAGACGATGCTTTCAATCCAGGGTAAGTAGGGTCGCACCCGGGTGTATATGCCGCCCTGTCCCGGGAACCCGCACTCGGGGCCGTATGACGTCACCCCGATCACAGTCCACTGTACGATGAACACCTGCCCGAAGATCTGCAGCGGCCCGCCACTGTCGCCCTGGGGACGAGGAGAGATCACCTTCATATCAGTATTATATTATATGATTTACTTTATCCCTAGTTCCGAACTATCATGGCCATAAACTGAAATATTCACATATTTTAAACGACTTCTAAAAAGGAGGAGGTATTATTATGTTCGACTGTACGTATATTTTTGTATATGTTTACCGATTAACCCGTCCGCATCAGCGCAAAAAATAACAATAGATTTATGAATGAAACTTAACTCGAATGAGTCTTGCTGATTCGGACAGATTAATTACGTTAACGGCAGTTAGAAGATCGAATAAAAACCGAAATGAATTAATATATTTAATTAATTAAAAAGAATAAAACTAATTTACAATTATTTCCTAATGAATAACCATTCCGCTTCGAAGTAGGAATATGGAATGCTTATTCTTACAAATAGATTTAACACGCAGTGTCCGATTGACGTCATTGCTGCGTCGGCGAATTAAATGTGTTCAATAATTATCGGTGCATCTGCAACGTCGGCGATCTTCATATAGTAGACCTACGTAATTCCTCCACCCCTAGAACGGCGACTATTTTAGCACGTTGAGTGAAAATGTTGCCGGAATAGTGTCGGGATCTTCCTTCTTCATTGGTGCTGTTGGGGGTTTCTGGTCCGTTTTCGTAGGTGTGTTACATCTGCATACGTAGCGTCGGGTCACTAGTATGATAGTGAGTACAGCTGCGCTCGATAGTACTACGTAGAATGGTATGGTTGTGTGGTAGAAAGCATCTGATTTCAAATTGTCCACACGTAAGGAAGGCTGGATCATTAGTTTTTCTTGGATGCTGTGCAGCCCTTGGAGGTCAATGGAGTTCAGTTTAACATGGGTAGCTAGGTTACTTTGTTTCTCCGCGTCGTAGGGGATGTTCATCAGTTTGAGAGGTTGACCTTTGATCTCATCATTGTCATTTGCAATAGTGAACTCTTGTGATTTCAGGTGACATCCAGCGGGTATCGTAGCGAGGTAGCTTCCTTGCAGCATAGAGTAGTTCTTCTGGTTACAGTTGAGTTGTACCTTCGTTTTATGAGGGAAGGACAGAACATAGTGTTGATCGTCAAGTTTCTCCAGAGCTTCTCTCGTCAGGGTGACTGTCGTGAACTGGCAGGATTCCTGGATAACTTGATTGTGAATCAGCTCCTGGATGCAGTCAAATTTGGTTCGTATCTGGTGAGCGATTCCTTTTTCACAGAGATACCATTTTTTCAGCTTCGGGCATTCTGCCTCTATGTACATGAACGTCATCTCGTTAGTTGCTAGGAAGGGGAAGGAGGGGATAAGAGCCTGAGCGTGTTTGTTAGGTACTACTGATAATCTATAAAAATCATAACTATCCGTAGAAAAAATTGGAAACTTAAAAATAAAAACTATCTGCTTATTAATACGAGGGTCAAACTGAAAGTTCTTAGAAAATCAAAAACTGATTACATTAGCCAGTTATTAGTTTTATTATATCTTTTCAAAATATTGTCCATTCACGTCAATACACCGCTGCATGCGATGGAACCACTGGGAAAAGCACTTTGCCCACTCGTCCTTAGGGGTCTCTTCAATGGCATCGCGATACGCAGCCACCGCTTCTTCAGCATTCATAAACCGCTTTCCTTTAAGTTTTTCTTTAATTTTTGAAAATAAATAAAAATCACAAGGCGCGAGGTCGGGGCTATACGGCGGGTGACCCAGTAATTCAACGTTTGATGTCGCCAAATAGTCGATCGTTCGCTTGGCGGTGTGCGATGAGGCGTTGTCGTGGTGAAGGAGGATCCTACTGCGAGGTCGTTTCTCTCGAACTTTTTCCAAGACAAGTGGCAAACAATTGGTAGTGTACCATTCTGCAGAAACTGTTTTTTGATCCTCTAACACAATTGTTGCGAAATGACCTATCCTTCCAAAGAACGAGGCCACCATTTTTTTCCCCGCACTTCGATCTCTCTTCACTTTAGTTGGCAACTCCTCGAAAGGAAACACCCACTGAGCAGATTGTCTTTTGGTTTCAGGATCATAACAGTAAATCCAGCTTTCGTCACCTGTTAGTATGTCGAACACAGCATTTGAGTCACCTCCGTTAAATCTTTCAATCATTTTACGGCACCAATCCACACGATGGAGTTTTTGAGCCTCAGTCAAATTATGAGGTATCCACCGGGCGCAAAGCTTCCTGACCGCTAAATGTTCGTATAGGATTTTGTGCACTTGACTCATACCGATGCCTAAGCTTGTCCGAATCTGCTGATAGGTCACTCTTTTGTCAGTCTCTATCATACGCCGCACAACACAGATGTTATCTTCAGTCGTCGCCGTAGAAGGCCGTCCCTCACGTAAATCATCAGTGAGATTAGTGCGACCACGTTTAAACTCATTAAACCAGTTGTAAACAGTCGCACGAGATGGGGATTCATCGTGAAAGGCCAATCGTAGTCTATCATAACTTTCTTGTTGACTTAAATGACATCGAAAGTCATAAAAAATCATTGCACGAAAATTTTCTCGTGTTAAATTCATGTTGACGTGACACAGACAATTTTCAATTTGCCGCCAAATCGTAAAACAAATGACAAATGAATGAAGTATATACTCAGTAATATTGGCAAAGAGTTCTATTTTCAAATTATAGAATTATTTTTTTATTATATTGTTTATAAGTGGCCAGTTCTAAGAACTTTCAGTTTGACCCTCGTATAATACGATCCAGGTTTAATGATATCGTAATATTCCCTAAGTTCTAAATCTAAAATGTGCTCTCTGCCATAAATTAATTTAAGTTTCGCAACCATTGACTCTAGTGTCTCTATATCTATAGTCGAATGGTGAGTACTAGAAGCTCGTATAAAAGCTAAGCTATTTTCTATCCTAATTAACTCCTGAGTTAAGTCCTCTACGTTTTCGCTTATAACTTCTAAGAGTTGAGCGAACTTAGCATACTTAATTAGGTTGTTTTCTCTGTATGCGTCACTCTTCAGTATCAATTCTAAAGTAGAGTTGGTTTTATATTCGTTACTTACTATCTGTGCTATTACGTCATTATGTTTGGACATCCACTCCTTACTCATACTGATATGTGCGTTGAACTCATTTACTATTTTATCTTGATTGGTTTCTAAAGTTTTAATTGCGTCATTATATCTTAACGCATCGGCGTGATCTAGGTTTCCGGTTAGGCTTTTTATGATTGAACCTAATCCGTCTACAAGACCTCTTTTGACTCTATTGGGCTCTAATGATTGTAATTGTTTTAAGACATTGCCAAGCTTGCTAGTAAGATAATCTATTTGAATTTCGTACAATGAGTAAGTGTCGTTAGTCATTTGCTTTTGACAGTTTAGTAACTGAGTCTGTAGTGAGTTAATGTTATTTTCAATGTCATCTAGTTGAACGTACTGTAGAAACGTATGATGATGATTTGTAAGTCTCATAAGTCCGAGTTTGTACGGCAGAAGTCCTGGTCCATCGTCAAGGCTCTCAAGTTTTATCTGCTGAGGTCGCGTCATTGGAAGGATTGACATAAGCAGAATCCTGTAACAAATTGGCTGCTTTAGGCACGCGCTTAAGTCTCGATTTTGCTATGGGACCACGCTTTTTCGAAATATAGATGTGGATTGGCAGGTCAGCTAAAACTGTATCTTGAGTATATCGAGGGGCGGTCTTTTGTCGATTGGCAAGAGGATTTCTTACAAAGACTTGCTGTTGAGGTGCATATTCCTTCTCGGGTTCTCTATTTTTATTTCTGTTCTTGATTAGTGAAGTGCGATTAGCAAGTGATGAGGAATTGATAATATCGTAAACTTGTTTCATACGGTCTCTATGAACTTGGGTATACTGTTGTAACACAACTGTTACAACAGTATACCCAAGTTTATAGATTGCAATGACATTGACATAACACAGCAACCTGTGTTATGTCAATGTCATTGCAGTCTCTAGGGTCAAAATGTCCGGTCAATAAGTCAAACGGTCGGCATCTTGTAAAGCTATGTATGGAACTGTTGTAGGCAATAATAGCGTATGGCATGAGATTTACTATAGGCTCGTCTTTGTGCTGTAATTTTAGAATTCTAAGATGTTCTAAGAGTGTGGAATGAAAGCGTTCAATATTACCGTTGTCGTTAGGTGAGTGAGCTAATATTTTATGATGATTGACCTTATGGAGTCGTGTAAATTCCATGAACAGCTGATTGGTGAACTCAGTTCCGTTATCAGTAATAATAGTTATGGGAACACCATGATGGGTACAGTACTGTAAAAGTGCTTGCAATATGCTAATAGCTGTTCCGTCACGCAAATGATATGCTTGGCCGTATTTGGTGAAGACATCTATAAAAGTGACATATTTCTCACTCTGTACGGTGAATAAGTCCATGTGAACAATTTCAAAGGGCTTAGTGGATGGTGGCACAATATTAAATTGAGGTATGACTGGGTTTCGGTTGTATTTTGCTTGTCCGCATATGGTACACTCACTTATATATTTCGCTATTTGGTCTTTCATTTTTGGCCAATAGTATTTGCGAGACAAAGCTAAATGGCACTCAGTGATTCCGCGATGGTTTGTTTTACCATCGTGATAATGGCGGATTATCTCTTGTTGCCGAAGGTACTCCTTAACATTTTCTAACTCTACTTTTGCTAAGACAAGATTCATTGATGAACTTCTGAACTTATCTTGCAAGATTGGAATTATTGAATACATAGCCAAAGGACGATTAATTAAGATAGCAGTTTTGACTTTCGGATTGACGTACTCTTTAACTGCATTTACTACGTCACTCTCTAGGTTCGACTCTGATAATTGAATACTTATACGTGTGTGCGTGTCAAACGGTTTAGTTATTATGGGCCGTTTTTTCACGTCACTAACAAGGCTGAAATGTATCTGTCGGTTAAATTTGTTAAAAGGTTCGTCTGTAATAGGGATCTCTAGTATAGGATTTTCGTTGCTGGTGTGCACTGTTTCTGTCGAGGAGTTCGCTTGATGAGCAGGTAGCGAGTTGGATGGGTTACCCTGTATTGATTCAGATGGAATGCCTAATATAGAGTTTAATTCTTCGATATCTTCGAACAATGTCCTAGACTCTTTAGTATTGATCTCTATACGAGACAAGGCATCAGCGTTAGTGTTATTTTTGCCTTTTTTGTATATAACGGTGAAGTCATATTCACTAAGTCGAAGTCGCCATCTTGTGAGACGTGAATTTGGCTCTTTCAAATTCATCATCCACTGTAATGGTTTATGGTCAGTCAAGATTTTAAACTTCTGTCCGAATAAGTATGGTCTGAAGTATTTCGTGGCCCAAACTATAGCCAATAGCTCCTTCTCAATGGTACTGTAGTTAAGTTCGCTATCATTGAGTGTACGAGATGCATAAGAGATAGGTTTATCGGCTCCTATGGGGCCTTGTGATAAAATGGCACCTATAGCTACGTTTGAAGCATCAGTCGTTAGAATAAAATCTTTGTTGAAGTCAGGGTATTTGAGTATCGGGTCATTTGTCAGTAACGTCTTACATTGTTCAAAACTTTTGACATAGTCAGGGTCAAAGGCAATTTTCTTACCCTTTTTCAAGCACTGTGTCAAGGGTTTAGTGATACGTGAAAAATCTGGTATGAATTTTCGATAGTAACCTAAGAGACCTAAAAACTGTTTAATTTCTTTAGGAGTTTTAGGCATCGGGTACTTCTGTATTGCCTCTATTTTGTCAGGGTTAGGTTTCACACCCTCGCTGCTAATAATGTGACCCAAGTAGGCTGTTTCCAGCTTCAAGAACTCGGACTTGTCCATTTGTATCTTGAAGTTGGATTCCCTGAGTCTTTGGAACACTTTCTCAAGATTCGTTATGTGCTCCTGCAGTGAGGTACTGAATACTATTATGTCATCCAGATATACCAAGCAGATCTGGTTCTGGAGACCTCTGAGGATATTATCCATAACTCTTTGGAATGTGGAAGGTGAGTTCTTCAATCCCATTGGCATTCGGAGGAACTCAAAATGACCATGTTCCACATTGAAAGCGGTCTTCTGAATATCGGTGGGATCCATTTCAACCTGGTAGAAGCCACTGGCCAGGTCCAGGGTACTAAAGTACTGACACTTCCCCAATTTGTCCAAAACATCTGCTATGTTAGGGATAGGATACTTGTCATCAATGGTCTTTTCATTGAGCTTCCTAAAGTCAACTACTAAGCGCCATTTTTGTTTGCCCGAGGCGTCCGTCTTTTTCGGAACTATCCATATTGGTGAGCTCCACGCGGACTCGGAGGGTCGAATAATGCCTTGAGCTAACATTTTATTGATCTGGTCGCTAACCTCTTGTCGATGTACAAAAGGGTACCGATAACTCTTTGTGTGAACCGGTATTTCATCGGTTGTTCGGATGTGATGTTTTATTTGGTTCGTGAATGTTAGATTTTCACCTTCAATATAAAAAACATCCGAATATTTCGAGCAAAGAGCTATCAAATTAGCCTTTTCTTCTTCGTTCAAGTGGTCAGTACGTAACCGTGAAGTAACATCTCGTGCGCGGGTCGACGGTAGCTGCGTACGCGTGCACTCAGTATTAAATAATTCCGCGTGAGCTGGCCGATTGAGCGAGAATATTATATCGTTCGGTGTCGGGTTCTCGACTTCTAAATAGCCGCGATTATTAGTGACAGTGGTAACACATTCATGAACTATGCAATTACAAAGGACTTGCTCCGTAATGAAAACATCACCGTCACTAGAATCTACGGGGATGCGAATTACTTTAGAAGTCCCCGCTGGTATGATACAAGTACAAGTTCACATTACATGAGTTGTACATCCGAATAGGGTTCACAGCGGTCCGTGTTAAAAGTTGACCTTCTCTCAAATCGATTCGGGCCTCCCAGTTACTAAGCAAATCTAAACCTATGAGCCCGTCGAAATAATCATGAAACCTGTATATAAAAAGTTTAATACTATCAGGTTCACTGAACTCTGCAAAACACGGTAAAGTAATAGAGTAATTATTTTTACTTGTCGCGTGTATGTTGGTTACTTCGAATGGATCAAAATTGAGAGGATATTCTGAAAAATATTTATTTACGGCCTCGGGGCTAATAAAAGATTGGTTAGCCCCAGTGTCTAAAAGTAATTTTAATGGGGGGTCTGCAATTTGAATATAAGGCAATTGCCTCTGCGTTTGAAGATTTAATTCTATGTTGGTTTTGGTGAATTCGAAACCACCTGAAAATCCTGTTCATCATGACTAGTTCCTGCCTGTGGTTGATAATCGTCAGATACTTGGTTGTTAAAAGTCATGTCATGATAAGTCGAGTCACAAGCGAAACCGGTGGCAAAATCACTATAGTTATAATCAGTGTCGTAATTGTACTCCGGTTCGTAGTAATTGTAATACGAGTCATTATGAGCCGCGCATTCATTCATATGCATTTAGCGCGATTTAAAATAATTAGACGGAGGTGGGTTACCATGCTTATTCCAATCATGTCCGGTAAGCATTTTAGTAGGGGGCAGCGGTTTAGGAGTGAAGCGCTGAATTCCGCTCATAGGCTGAGGGCCTTGAGTTTGGGGCGGAACATTTCGGGGTGGTAACCGAAAAACGTTACTACGTGGGTTATAGTTAGGCGGCGGTGCAGCGAACATTCGTTGCGTATTAGTTGGCATACGATATGCGTTTGGCTCAGCAAATTTAAAAGGTTGAGGCGGGGGCCGCATGGGGCGCATGCCTACAGGTGCGGGCCAGGCAGGCATCGGCGCCTGGAAGTTCTGAGGTCGCGGTGGCATATAAGGTATAGCGGGAAGCGCGGGTGAGACCTTAGGGGTCTGTGAATTTCTAGAGCCTTCGTTTCGCGGTTGTAAGTACATGATGTTAAGCTCTTCTTGGACATATTCAAGCGCCTTCTCGATTGTCGCAGGGCGCATGCATCTAATACGAGAACCTAAAGGTTCTTTAAGACCGCGAACATAAGCCTGCATTGTAACCTTTTTGTATAATTCACGCTTCGCCTCTATAGTAGTGTGTATAGGCTCGTGTAAGCTTACATATGTCATAAGTGTACTGAACAGAGTTTGGCAATGGTCATAAAATTCTTGTGGTGATTTTGTGCCCTGTGCAGCTAAAGAAAGGTCATTGTACAGTGCCGTTTCGTCACGCTGATCCGAAAAGTTATTTATTAACGCAGTTCGGATACCTAGCCAACTCTCTGGTATGCCGTTAGAATTTATAGTACATGCAGCGGTTCCAGTTATTTTATTTAAAATTCCGTTCAACAAATATAAGTTGGAAAATTCACTTCCGGCCGCGTCACTTAGGTACTTAGTCGCTAATGAGTCACAGATTTTGACGAAACGTGTGAGCACGTTAGGGTTGCCATCAAAGTCCGGGACAAGGCGGAGGGCCTTGAAGATTGTGTCCGGGTCGTGAGACATGTTTAAAATTGAGTTATCTATTTCTAAATTATCTACAACTATATCTCTATTACTATCTACTGTTCGCTGGCGGGCCTGGCGTGATTCAGGTTCCCGCGAACTAGAGGCTCTGGGATGGTAAATCTTGAAGGTTTAAGATTCAAAAGGAGCAACACACGAGAATAATTCAAGTGTACTTACATATATTTCATCTCTGGTTTTCCTCTATGAATCGATTGCTAGATTCTCCTCTGTCCTGCCGCTGGTCCGTAAGTTCAGATATCCAAAACGGTGCTTGACAGCCACCCGGGAGTTTTATCGTCCTGGTTATCGATGTGAGATGGAGTCCTGACGTGTTCCCGTGGATATCCTACCGACTGCGCCAATTACGTTAACGGCAGTTAGAAGATCGAAAAAAACCGAAATGAATTAATATATTTAATTAATTAAAAAGAATAAAACTAATTTACAATTATTTCCTAATGAATAACCATTCCGCTTCGAAGTAGGAATATGGAATGCTTATTCTTACAAATAGATTTAACACGCAGTGTCCGATTGACGTCATTGCTGCGTCGGCGAATTAAATGTGTTCAATAATTATCGGTGCATCTGCAACGTCAGCGATCTTCATATAGTAGACCTACGTAATTGATTTCTCCCCCATTTATAGACCGATTCTCAAAATTATTTTTTTGTTTGGTAGAGTATACATCCGAGGTGGTTTCATAATTTTTTTTTATTTCATTTATTAAATTTAGGCATCAAAGACGCACTTAGGCACGATCAAATTCGATCTAGCAGTTTTTGAGTTACACTACAATAACTGAAAAGGGTTCGCCTATCTTGATAATATCATCATTGACGTTAAATGACAATCGATCTCTTAAAAGCATTGATGTGGAAGAAATAATTTATATTTATGCTTAAAAGAGTGAACATTTATTTTACAAAAAAATGGAACCAGCTTCTACACAAAAAAGTGTGAAATCACAAGGCGAAGACGGTTCTATTTTTTTAAAATAGATTTTGTGTTGTATGCTAGTAAATAAAAGACATAATGAAATTTTTTTTATTAGTAATTTAAAATTAAATAAAATAATAATAATAATAACATTCTAATCTATAAGCTCCATGGTGGGGGGAAAAGTGGCCAAAACGCTGGCGGCATTGCCACGCTGGATGGCAATGCTAAGTTTTTGCCCAAAATAGGCGCCAGCATTTCGGTCACCCGACGCCTCAAACAAATAAAGACATAATTAACTTTATACTACACCTGCTCGGAAAGTACCTTGATGCTTTATCAAATTTACGGTAGAAAGTACGTCATTGCATATCGAACAAATATGCGGCGAGAAAACGCATCTGAGCGGGAGAGAAAAGTGTATGAAAATCCATTTCTTACGTGGTTTTTCTTTTTTAATTTTGGGTAAGACTATGCGCTGGTAACCTAAATATCAAAAGCCAAAAAGTTTTTACAGTTAGTTTTTATCTCCAAGTTCGTAAAATGACACTGGCCACTAGCTGTGTGTTGGATGGTGTCAAACAATTTGAAAAAAGAACATGAGAAAATTGCAGACGCCATTGGCGCCATTTTCAATTTGTGTGTTGTTTGAGGATTCAGTTTTCGTAGAAAAGTAAAATAAAACTATCAAAATGATAAGTAGTGATAGTGATGATGAAGATTTTTTAACTCCGCCGCAGTTGAAGGAAACAGCAAAAATACTGATTGATAACCTTTTACCACAGAAATCAATTAAAAAATATAATAAAACTTATGACGATTTTTTGCAATGGAAAAGTGAAAAAAATGCGGCATCTTTTTCTGAAACTGTTTTGCTAGCTTATTTCAGTGAAAAAGCGCAAAAATACAAACCAAGCACGTTATGGTCTATGTACTCAATGTTGAAAAGTACTATATTGACAAGAAACGACATAAATATTCAAGAATACATAAAACTTACAACATTTCTTAAAAGAAAGTCGGAGGGATTCCGTAGTAAGAAATCAAAAGTGCTTACTACAAAGGATGTTTATTCCTTTTTGCAGAATGCTCCAGATGACAAATATTTGTTGATGAAGGTAAGTTTATGAACAAAATGCACTGGTTTAAAATTTATTACGTACCTATTTATGAGTAGAAATCTACTAGGTTTTCATGTTTGATATTTTTGTTTACAGGTTATTTTGATTTAAGGAGTAAATGGGGCCTGTTGTTTGCAAGAACTTGTGGATATGACAACAGACGATATCGAAATCCTCGAAAATTGAATAATCGTCAATATTCCTAACACAAAAACCAAAATTCAGCGATCATTTGTTATATCGGGCTTATTTTATGAGATAGTGAACAAATATAACGAAATTCACCCCAGTGACTTCAAAACCAATCGGTTTTTACTACAATATAAAAACAAAAAATGTACGAAACAAGTAATTGGGAAAAACAAAATAAGTACTGTGCCAAGAAAAATAGCTTCGTACCTTAATTTACTCAATCCACTAGAATACACTGGCCACTGCTTTCGCAGAACTTCAGCGACTATTCTTGCCAATACTGGTGCTGATTTAACCACAATAAAACGTCACGGTGGTTGGAAATCGTCCGCTGTTGCAGAAAGCTACATAGAGAATTCCGTAGAAAACAAAACACGAATAAATAACCAAATATCGGGATCGATTAATGTGCATCAAGACTCATCTCCTCAACCATCAACGAGCGCGGCGATGCCAGATGCCCCTCAGCAACCAGTTGCCCCTTTGGCACCACAGCCTTCTACGAGCGCAGTGCCAACAGCACAGCCAGTTATTCCTCCTACATTATCGCAAACATCTCAAACAAACATTAATGGAAAAAGTGTTACATTAAGCTTCACTAACTGCAACAATTTCAATATAAATTTCAATTAGTAAAGATTTAGTTTTTTATTTTCCTCGTAGGTGTAGTATAAAGCACTATGTATCACTCGAGAGAAAGTGCGATTCCCGATCTCGGGTGTTTCAAACGACACCCTCGACGGTAATCGGTCACTTTCTCCTCTCGGTGAACAATGTACTATTTCGGCCTCTTCCACATCACAGCATAAATTTTTTCAACATACAATTGCAAACCGTAGCTGAATTATTCGTTTTCTTATTCAGATGTTGAAGAACAGTCCGCTGCAGTTACGATACTATTGACGCCAGCGATCGATCAAAACTTTTTATTGCGCTAACTTTATAGATTATGAAAGTGACTGTAACTCAATAGCTACACAGAACACATTAATCGTGGAAAACAATGGGATCCCCTGGAATCACTTGGCTTTTCAATGGAGAATTAGTCTTTTATCTATTATTATTTGGAAAGAAAACACAAAGAATTCTAAATATAGTGAAGAACCGGTTCATTTAACACCTACCTTATAACTCTCTGATTACGGCTAAAATTTCTGGCAAGTCCAGACTCATAAAAAGTTTGTCAATATTTTCATTCAGAGCTGTAACACGCTGGGCGGTTTTTGATAAAATTGGGCATATACAAATTCTTCAGGTCTGGGATGTGTTTGTAGCATAACACAACCTAGGCTGGGCGGAGAAGTCTTGGGATATATTCTATATGCTATTATATTATCTACAGAACCAAAAAGATTGACAGTTCTTACCCCTGTCGTGTAATTAAATTGTGGAATGCTCTGCTGGCGTACGTATTGCATTGCAGCTTTGACCCTGGGTCTTTAAAGCGAGCGTGAAAAAGCATCTCGCAGGTCATCATAGGGGTGGCGATTAGTGCAGCTTAAGGCTGCACTAATGGTCATCGCTTCTTGATTCCATCTCCGCTTTCCATCACGCGAGTGGGAGTCACTTTGATGAACAGATATACATGAAACAACAGGAATAGACATGAAAGTTCCGTACCGTGCAAGTATCCTTGACTTGGCGGTGGTCTCCGTAGCACATTTGCGTGGCATGGTCGTAGCCCCGACTGAGGAGTCGATGGATGCCGTACAGCGAAGAACACTTGGATCTGCTAAACTTTTGGACGTTCACCTGGAGGAATAGATTGATTTCTTTAGATCATTAAATCATACTCAACTACTGGGACCTTTTACATATAGCAGCCGCAGTGCGAAGCAGTGATGGGCCAGGTATAACGAGGGCCGACCGTCAGATTAGACAGCCACAGGATCGATTCCTACCTCAGGCTTAAGCTTTCGGCGAAGATGTGATGAAATCCACAGCAGGCAGGGACATCTGGTATCTGCCTGGCTAGCTACCACCCTCAAGTTTGAAAACCTGCAGCTAAGTACTGACAGTGTGTTCCGGCAGCTTTCATTGATAGCCAGTCGCTATTCCAAGTCTAGTGTGATACTACCTATTACCACCATCATTGACCACCAAGTGGACAAACACTGGTCAGATCAAGTTTAAAAAGAACATAATTCTTTAGAAACCAATAAAGAAAAACTTATTATTAAGGTTTTCAGTTAAACACCGCCTGGATCTATAAATTTCCTTACAACTTGAAGAGTATCAGCGGGTTGAGTGCGAGGTCCCACGGCGCCCCATCCAGTGGCCGTCGCCATCTCTTCATCAGCATCTACTGCCAGATTCGGGAGACATGCTGGCATCACGTTCAGGTTGAAGATTATACTGAAACATATATGGAACTGATCATATAGGGTATGTCTTCCAGTAAATACATGTAACGAATATTTCAATTCTTTTAATGTAAATCTGAGTACTTATACTAACACTAAATAGTATCTTATAAGGCAAGATGTGGCAAGTATTCTGAATTGTTTACGAAGAAAATTTGTAATGTTCAACGTATTTATTAAAATATTGTTATTATGAATGGGATAGTTAGGATGTATATTTTGTTTCAGTTTCTGATGTTTCAGCACTGCTACAAGTGCTTCGTCTGCTTGTTCACCTACCCGCAATTCCTCAGTCTATCAGTTATCATGGCGTTTGGAACAGTGCAGAAATTTCGGTTCATAACTCAAACCAAATATATGTGTATGGTGCCTAACTATTGAATAGTACTACTAGGCTCTGCAGTGGTAAGGACCAAGACTGCGTAGACCTACCGTGTAGTAACTCGGCTTTCCTCGCCTCTAAACCAACCAACAGTGTGGGGTCACTACGGGCTCCGTTGCAGGAACTGATGTAAGTCTGGCTTACCTTCTTTGATGTGGACTTCTGTAGACTGTTATAACAGAATAGACTTGTTAGGCAAGAGCCGTCTTGGTTGATATAGCTCCTTGTAACCGAGGACATAAATGTAGAAGTAAAATATTGATGCCAGCCCCTATAGACAATAACTAACCTATAAGTCTTCCACTGCCCAGGGTTTGCAGGCTGTTTGATCTGGCCCACTACAATTCGTTTCCCGAAGGCGGCAGAAATATTCTTTAAAACACGCACGCTACGTTTGAGAATGTATTTCAGTGGGTGAAGAAAAGGAAGTACCGGACAAGAAATCCCGCCTACTACGGGGCGATATGGGATTGGGGAGAATAAGAACTACCATAGTGATTTTGAGAATTTTAGATATTAGTTCGTTAGTTTAGTTTGGTGTTTTGCACAACCCAATTGCTACCAGTGTCATACTACAATGTCAGTTTTCATACTAACCGCTGCGTAGTCTTCAACAGTGCAATGTCATGGTACTTAGAAGGCGGCTGGTACATTGGGTGCTTTATGACGTCTTGGATCTTGTACTTTTGCCAGAGGTGTTCAGGGTCGGAGCGCCTTAGGATGCCCAGAGCTGCGTCAGTTACTGATCCTCTGGAATATCCAATGTTCATAATGATTTGGGAACGGACGCACATAACTGTGATACTGAAGACGCTGCCACCCGAAGTACCTACATAAACATTCTTACACACCTATATGCTGACAGTTTTTTTCTATTTGGCTCCACTGTGTTTTACCCTAAATGCTATTGGTATATGGATAATGGTAGTGACCCTATCTTCGAAGTGATGGGTCTAAGCTTAGAACCCTTTTGTCCAAGACAAATATTTGTGTAACGTACAAACATTAATTTTCAGATCCTTATCTTTGTGATGTTTCAATGTGAGTGTTCGTGCCTCCCGCGACACAAGGGATTCTGTTGCAGGGTGTGAGTATGAGGTGTATTTCCAGCGTGCCAAATCCTTGAAAAACTTCGAATACTATATGTTCCTTGAGATGCCACTCCGGTAGCGTTTGTCCCAGGGATATATCAAGTTTTTGCTAAATTGAAGGATTTCTGCTATTATCCAGAGCAATTTGCTGATCTTGTCCCCTCTTGCTTGTTGATATAGGCTTTAAGTTTTCCCCCTTAGGACTTCCCTAGGATTATTACTTACGCAGAAGCACTGGCGATGCAATGTCCTGCAGTCAGTATGAACCTCTCGCTGAGGACCGTCCCTCCACAGAGCCACTGGACGCTCGCATTCCGGGATCCGTAGCCTAGTAACGCCTATCAAGTAAAATAAACTTCTATTAATGTTTGGTTTGCATAAATAAAACGCGTAGATTTGGACCATAATCGTATCCTACACTGAATTTTAGGTGGCTAAGGGGAAAGCAAATAACATACCTACCGAGTAGGTAGGATTAGGAAATGCGAGTGGCGCGATACTCGCTAATAGCCCAGCGACAAAACTATCGGAACTACACACCCGCATCCCGCTGCTCGCCAACTCGCTGAACTTCCTAGCTCTGCTCGTTTCTCTTTCATCGTCGGTGGTGGGACAACTGCCTTCGTAGCTAAGAGACTTGGGCCCCTGTTGTAAAGCGGTAACATCTGCCTATAACCGATGCATCCGTCACAAGTGAGGAACTGAACTGTGCCCATCACACTGAGGAATTAACTTAACTTTCATGTGCATCCTGTAATTTCACAACTTTTTTTCCCGTTTGTGTACTCACCATGTGAGGGAACTCGGACCGACTGGCATCCCTCCCACCGGCCGCTGCCACGATGGACACAAAGGTTTTGAAACAACCCAGAGTTGCGTTCCATTGCTTGAAGACAGTTCCTTTCTGCCCTTCTTTGTGCTGATACGGAAGCTCTAAGAAGTAATCTATGCACTCTGTCGGAGAAAATATATCAGTTTACACGCAACTTCCTGCTTTAAACAATTGGAATAAGTCACATTCACAAACTATACAGTTTTGGTTTTCCTTGCTTGTTGCACAATGTACTTAAGCAAAATATTGTTTTTTATGTTATTTAATAGAAGCCCGTTTATGTTTTGTTATTTAATATGTAGGTACAATAGATATATTCAATATGATGAAACACAATAAAGAAGTTAGAGTCATACTTTATTTTTCAACACACTTGCCCGTAAAGTGAGCCTTATTACATAGCTTTTAGGGTGCTATCAGACAGAGAGTTGTTACGCGTTCAAGCGTTCACGCGGTCAGATAAACACCACAGTTCCACCCACCACCACAAACCCACAGTTGACCAACGCAGTCAGAACGCCAGAACCTATTTGGGTATATCTATGTAACGTAATACAACACAACGAACGCAAAACTGACCGCATGAACACGCGATCGCTCTCTGTCTGATAGCATCCTAAAGGCTTTGACAAACAGCGGGCATGACGGGGCGCGACGAGGCGCGACGACGCCGCGCCGTGTTCTACGCGCGCTTACGTACTATGGACGTCTAACAGCCGTGCGATTCTCAAAGAGCAAACATTGTTGCATCTTTGACAACATCCGTGAAACAAATGACTAGTTGACAAGAAACGTTGGAAAAACAACCTTATGTACAAGGGCGATAACTCATAAAGTATTTGACATCGGTGATCTCGTCTACGAGCTCGTCGACGAATCATTAGAGAATCGTACGGCTGAACAAGCCACGGTAACGCTACGCCGAGCGCGTTAGCGTGGTGTGTTCTGTATGACGACACATTTAGGGTTTTAAACCGATCTTTAACAGATCCGCTGGGCTATTATGTATCTCAGTTGCTAACAAATGTTGATTGAAATCTTGAAAAATGGCGCCTCTGTCAGTTTTGGCAACTCCAGTTAGCAAAAATGTTAGTAAGTTTATGACTGGAGCTAACAAAAGTGACATAGAGCGACGTTTTTTCAGGATTTCACCAACATTTGTTAGGAACTGTGATACATAATAGCCCTGCCGTGCACAAATAATATTATAACCTAGTGCGTTAGATAATTATCCCTACAAAGTTGAATTACTTAGTACTTTACTGCAAGTTGTAGGCGAGTAGTTAGAAACTATTCAACATATTTGCGAGGAAAAACAAACATAATGTTGCTTTTACCGCACAAAGACATATACGATTGAAGGTCAGTGACATAATGAGAGACTTATGTGTTTCTCTTTTCTACCGACTTCCAAAAAAAAAGAGGAGTTACTCAACTCGACTGTTTTTTTGGTTGTTACCTCATTACTTACGATTGGGTGAACCGATTCTCAAAATATTTTTTTTTGCTTAAAAGCTGGTGTTTTCCGTGTGGTCCCATTTAAATTTCATCAAATTCGGTCCAGTAGTTTTTGAGATACACTCAAATAACTGAATAGAATGGAAGTCTGTATTTAATTTTTCAAATTGTATTATTTACTAGCGACTGCCCGCGACATCGTTCGCGTAGTAGGCTCGGCATTCGGTCTCGACGTAACCTCCCATCTTTTCTTGGATTTTCTTTCATAAGAACCTTCTCACAATAATTAACAATAAAAAAGAATTAGCGAGATTGTTCCATCCGTTCTCAAGTTATAGCGTGACCAGGAGAGATAGGGGTTCAGTTTTATATATATAGGTATATAGATCTATGTGACTTGACTCAGTCTACTTGAGTAGAGATCACACTTGATGCAACTATCTATCTAATACTTTAAACGAACAATTCTTCTATATACACATAATATACATACTTATAATCTTGATCTCGGAAACTGCTCCAGCGATTTTCATGAATTTTGGTATGTAGTATTTTGGTATGGGGGTTCGGGGACGACAACTCGATCTAGCTAGGTTTAATTTTTACAAAACGTCCTTTTTATCTATGTTTCCAGGCAATGAATACAACAGTTTGCTTGTTGCGTTCTAACTAGATGGCGTTACAATCGCATATCAAAATCCTGAATCGCGGTGACTAGATTCTCACGGAACTTTGTATTCGTATCTAAATCGAGTAAGCTCGGTCATCCAGTCCAGTATTAACATATTAACTTTAGGAATAGCAAATGTACAAACGTACAAGTCCAATTATAAAGGAAAAAACTAAACACTATTTTTCAGAAAGTGCTTGGAGCGCGATTATGTAAAAGACTTAGATTAGGTGAAAGTGTTATCGTATGCTTATGTAGTTTAACCCTTTGCGTCCCAGAGACTTACATATACGTCAGTTTACGTCCTATATCTCAAAAAGTAAGGACATTAGAAAAAAAAATTAAACAAAAGTTGAAGAGAAAAAACGATCTTTAAAACCAAAACATGCATAATTTTATTTACATTTCACATTTTATTCACAATACTGGTCTCAATAATTGCTGCCCTTAAGTGCTTAGGTTCCGAGATATCGGCTTAGAACCTTTTTCAAGATAGGGCTCGAAGCTTCACCTGGATCTGTCAGCATTTTGTCAGTGATTTTATAATCAGTAAGTGACCCTAAACCTTATAAAAAAAAGTTTGATCGTAATATGAGTGGAGGTTGTAGAAAAACGGCGATTTTTACTGGCCTAGACAATCTTGTCTCGTCTCGAGTCTCCACCCGAAAGTCCCGGGACTCGAGACAGCTAACATTACGAAAAGTCCCGGGACTTCGAGACACGAGACATCCCGGGACCCAAACCCTAGTGACAATGTTGTAAACTCATGGTAGACCTGTGTATGTAGTTGCGGATGTAACTGCGGATGTAGTTTAAGCGGAATTCTGAAGTGATATAAGTAAATGATTTCTTAGGTTTCGCAATTCGTATTGAAATTAAACATCTTTAACGGTCAGGATAAAATAATATAAAATTATACACGGTATAATCCGTTTAAAGTTGTTTAGTTGCAGCGTTAATTAAGTTTATGTTGTTTGTTTTTATGAAAATAAAATGGTGTTAAAACACTTACGGTTCCATGACTTTTGATCAGTTTTCCAAAGAAAAAGTCCTCTCGGATTAATTTCTATTTTCCTGAAATATAAAGAACATTATATTGTAAGGAACAAAACAATATATTCATATACATAAGTAGGTCACGTGTTTTATCTTATCCTATCCTACTAATATTGTAAACGCGAAAGTTTGTGAGTATGGATGTATGGATCTTTGTTACTTTTTCATACACTTTGGGCCAAACGGTGGGGCCAATTTTGATGTAATTATATTGATATGATACTTTCATCATCATCATCATCATCCATCACCAAGCGGGTGAAAAGGCGTAACATTCTTGGGCATAGCATAGACAAAATAACAAGATCTCGCCCTGAGTAAAGATCGTAATGAAGTATATGAATAAGTTTGTGTCAGGTTCTGATAGCATAGTCAAAAGCCAAGTCAATTTGACAGCTCGATACACTAGACGTGCTCGGCGATCGTTAAGGGTTATGTAATGACAGTTTTGCTACTCGAATTACTAATCCAGCGTAGACGACGTCGCAGGCACCAGCTAGTAGTGGAAATAAACGCAGTACCTTTTTCAAACGACTTCAAGGATTCTCAATTCTATTCTATATGTTTTTGACTTGATAACGTCTTATAAATCGATGAACACCGGCTGCAGGCATGAAAAAGTATGACTCATTGTCACGTTCCGCCTGAGCCGAGCAAGCGAGAGCGCGGAACAAGCGATAGAGACGCACGATCGGACTAAGCGTTCGGCTTGTCTTATGACGTTATCACGTAAAATACGTAAACAGACAACCGTTTTGTATGTATATGTTACGCGAACATTCCGCCAATGCATCAATTTAGATGATTCTTTTTTGTTTGGTGGATCACACTACAGAGGTGTAACCTCTTAATCTGTTGGGATCAGCAACCCTCTTTAGAGGCAAGGTTCATTCATAAATCCATTGTAATTTTTTGTCCTGATGCGCACAGATTAATAATGGTCCATATTACTTCATCAGTCGAACAACCCAGACACAATAGAAATTTCATTGTTATATTGACAATCGACTGGTGAGGGGTTATAAAAACAAATATAAATTGTATCGAAATTGATTTAGCACTTTTTGAAAAAATCATCAAAATATATACCAAGTTTGTTTTAGTATGTGGTTCCCTTCAGCAATATGTTTTGTACAATAATTTATCATCAAACGACCGACAAAGACCCGACTCTTAAAATTTCGAGAAGGTATCTTAAATAATAGAACGGAAGTCGGATTATTTTTTCAAACATTTGGCCAACAATACAATAGATTTCGCAGAAATCAACCTACTTTTCTAGGAACTGCAACGTGTGTGGTTAAGCAACACACATGCCACTAACACTCGCGGTGGCACCCAAAACTTTAGAGCGATAAACCTGCGCTTTTTATACCGAAACGTATTTACGGTTTGCCCTGTAAGTTCTTCTTACAGTTAAGCTGATTCCCAGTAAAGCATCGAGCTCCATCACTGCTTGGATGCAGAATATCTGACACTGCCTTGGAACCCATCACTTTTGACCATCTTCCAAAACATGAGAAGTTTGGCTGTATTATTTTTGCAAATGTTTCGCGTTTTATCCTTCAATTCGAACCGATTCCGATATTGTCTTATTTTTTTTATATTAGGCTAATATACCTTCCTTTTGTACTTCATCAACCTCGAGTCGAAAGTTCAAAACTGATGCTCAACAATAGAAAAATAATATTTGCATAGCATGTTAATGACTTACTGACTAGCAGTTAATGACGTATGTCTTAAAGGCTTGGGAGAGCTCACATGATGCTTTTGGTGTTTTTTGTGATCTCTCCAAAGCATTTGATTGTGTGGAACACCGTATACTGATTCGAAAGCTTTTCCATTATGGTATTCGTGGAGCTGCACTTGATGTCATCGAGTCATATTTATCTGACAGGATGCAAAAGGTTGGCATAAATGGTGTAACATCTTCGGGATCTATAATTAGAATGGGTGTTCCACAACTGTTTTTGGAACTTGGCTCAAAAAATGTATGTCTCACAGATAAATAATTTAACCAGTAGGTAAGAATCTCGCAGAGCCATATATGTAGATGGAACGGGTAAGGAGGAAGCTAGTTATATCAAGTATTCTGAAACACAGTACCCACTAGTTCGGGAACCAGTGGCTTTCACATTTTTAATTGTAACAAATTATACAACAATAAATACTTTGATTGATTCTGAACCACACTACCCAAAATGTATCTGGTAAAAGACCAATAAACTAGTAGACTGGTAGCAGAAGAACTCTTTCGCAAACGAGTTCTTTCAGGGTAATTTCTGCCACAAACATAATATTATCGCTAAGCAGTAATGTTGACATTTCAAGGGGTATTACTTTGCAGAAATCCATTTTAAAAACGATATTAAAACCAAATTTGGTGACACTTTCGATGGAAACAATGCTTATGGCCGAGTTGACGTGTGCACCACCCTCCCTCCCGCATAAACTGCAAACGGGAAGTATACAGAATAAGCAACACACAAAACAACACAAAAAAGCAATAACTTTCTAGACACTACAACTCTACGAACTAGTGTCTACCTTAACCTATAATGTTCACATTACCATGTTCCGATTTGAAGGGTAACGGTGCCGGTAAAATTACAGGCACCACCACGTAAACTTCATGATTGTTCCATAGCCACATCAAAAAACTAAAAATTATAAATCGAAAAAATACGGGCTTTTCCTGGAGAGTCCTACTACCTCACCACGTAGGTATAGGACTTCCTATAGGAAGTTAAAAGTAATGTGAAAAGTTGCTTACGAGACGTCTTCTACCAGCAAGCAGCTGGTGCAGCAGACCACAGGATCGGTACCAGCGAACGAGCACAGCTGTCGACAACAATATGTAATAGCATCATCAACCACATACTGCAATGTGCTTCAAAAATGATTATTGATGATAGACTGCAAATAGACATTTGTTCGTAAACATTGATTTTCAAATTAAGCGGAAAGGGAATAATTCAAGTGATTTAAATTGATTTTACCCTCGGTAATTTATGGTCTTGACAATCCACCTAAATTAACCATTATTTTCTCCTTTGGTTTGTTTAATTTAATTTATTTTTTAACCGACTTCCAAAAGGAGGAGGCTATCAAGTCGACGAGTATATTTTTGTATATATGATCATACATAAAAAATATACTCGCATAATTCTATTCGCATAGTTTATTTTTTTTCTTTGTTTGGTAGAATCTACTTCCGAAGTGGTCTCATTTAAATAACATTAAATTAGGTAAATCGGTTTCACGCTCTCAATAACTGAAAAGTGTTTCGCATATCTTGATATGGTTATTGACGTCGAATGACAATCAATCCTGTAAAGGTCAGCAAAAAGGGAGAAAAAATATTTTTACCACAATATGGAACTGACTTCAACACACAAGTGTGAAATAACTTGTCGAACTCTGTACCATGCACAATATATTGTGGTAATAGGTACTTTTGAACTATATTGAAGTAATGAAGTCGGTTCCATTTTATGTTTTTTTTTTATATATTTATTATTTAGGCCACAGCAGCGCCTGTGAAGGGGAGCTGTTTAGGACGTTTGGGGCCGTGCAACAGTCTCCATCACTCCACCATAGACTACTAATACAGAGGAGGGAGGCTGCTATATTTTTTTATCATAAGAGTGAATTTACATTATGACGAGAACCCCAGGGGATGGAGGCTATATATAAATACAACCATCGTAGTAACCCTTAATTAGAGGGGTTGGTTTTGAAAGCCAACTGCTATGGTTTACTTCTTAATGTAAGTGAAACCTATAGAATGTACCGGAGGAAAGTCGTTGTTGTTCTGCCGGTCTATCAGCAGGGTGAAGCATTGCTTCCAATGGCGGCAGGTGCCCGGGTGTCCACCGGCCATGCATGGAGCGCCTGGAAACAGGATGTAAATAATATCTAAGATCATTACAAGTATACTTCAATAATGCAAAATCAACTCTACTCACGAATACGTCTACGTCTGAAGCTGTAATATCTTTAGCAGGAGCTGCTAGCGCGTGTAGACACAGGTGAAAACAAGCAATTGCACCCCGTAAAACGTATTTTTATTCATAAAAAATAATGTAGTGAACATTATAAAACAAAAAAGTAATTCGTCAATGTATGTGTATTAAAAATTGCTATTTTATAACATGTATTTTATGTCATATACAATTGTGAATAAAGAGAAAAACTGTTTTGAAGGAGAATACGTACCTAATATAATTGATATTTTTTTAAATATACTCAAGTATGTTAAAATATGTTTTTAATTCCGTCAATGTGTTACTTAAACGTCTTATATAAACCATTGTTTAAGAGATAAACTGCTTTAAAACTCTTCTTTTTATCATGGTCAGGACTTGACAGCATCTTAATAACAAAATGATGCTCATTCCATCAACACGCGAAATAAGCACAAGCTATCCGTACATGTAACGCGTCTCCACAGAATAAGTCATTCTTTTATGGGACAATGTATACGATTTTATAATAAAGTTCCCAATGTTATCCGAGATTTGCCTATTAATAAGTTTAAAATTACTATTAAAACTAAACTCTGTCAAAAAGGTTATTACAAAATTTCGGATTACTTGGAGGATAAAACAGCTTGGGACTGATCACTCCAGGATCTATCTACTCGTGTACTAAGATGTCAAAGTGTAGCGTGTCTTGCCCTACTGATACCATTATGTTCTCTTTTGTAAGGCAACACACTGGAGCTAATATTTGTAGTACCTAAGTAAAAACATTGTAAAAACATCTATATAAAAAGAATGGCCCCGAGTTTCTTGCCGCTTCTTCTCGGTTGGCTCTATGTATTTTGGAACGCGGCGGTAGGCTTTAAAGTACATTATAATGAAAAATTGACGTTCATAAGTGCGTCTTTGATGCCTAAATTGAATAAATGATTTTGACTTTGACTTTGACTTTGAAAACAGTGGGCTTGCAATTTATAGGACTAACTTAGGGCTATGCAACAAAAATGCAGATCACAGAAACAAGGGAGATATGAAAGGGGGGCGGGGCCGGTGTCGCAGCAATATATACAAAAACAGAACGCATTACTCGCAGCGGTTCGCAACTTTTGCACAACAACAATTGCATGTAAACAGTTTACAATGCTTGCTCTGTACTAGCGAATATTCAAACGTTGAGTTTTAATACCGCAGTGGATAATGAACTTATTGTAGCTAACAGATTACGTTGAAGCGCGGAATACGGCCGCTGCTTGCGACACCAGGTTTTGTAGTCAGTGCACGGATTGGCATCTCTCTAGATCTCTATGGTAAAAGCCACAGACCATATAACCACTTGACTGTTCATACGGCTTCCCCTCAGCTGCCAAGACTATAACAATAAAAATCTAACGTATCGAACCAACACGTCAGTACCAGTTTGACTTCGTGTGGAGAACAAGCTGATGAAAAAAATTTAAAACAAATTCAATTATGCCTTATTGGTCAGTAAAGTGGTACCGAAAAAACAGGTAGACATTCAGGTATGCAAAGGATGCAATTACATTTCACAGATAATTTTAGTTTATTAATTATTGGAAGAAAACAAAATACACAAATGAAGTAATTAAACAGTGACTGAAAAATATGGGAACGCGTTGATGTCTTTTCCCATCCCGTACTGTTCTTTGCAGTTGTAGATAACGCCGTCTCTTTTATTGACTGGCACGTGTAATTTAGTGCGGTGCTCCAATATTAATTGGCAATTTATCGATTGTATATATCGACTGTGAAGAAAATAAATCTTCTATACAATATATTCATTATATTAAGAGTGCATAAAAATACAAATAATTATTCTGTGTTTTATTTATATTTATTTATACCTTCACGTTATCATCAATTATGTAGTAACATTTGTATATCTTTATAGTATTAATTTTATAAGCACTAACACCTACTTTAGCGATCTCAAACATTGAAATTTTAACAACAACAATTACAAGGGCTGCGATGTCAATACGAAAGTTTAAGTATTTCTAAATAATGCTTCTTTCGGTTGGATGGTACTGTTAAACTGTCCAATGGTTTACACTCCGTCCCCGCAAGACGGTTAGTCAAATAGAGAGTTAAAATTCTATGCTCGGACCAGAACCTCGGTGGCCTAGTTGGTCAATGGCGTCTGACACGGAGAGTCAGAAGACGCGGGATTGAATCCCGTCCGAGGATGGAATTTTTCTCTCTATAAATTTCAATATTTATATATCTTATCTAATAATAATGTAAATAAACACGCGAAAAAAATAAGTAATAATAATAAAAGTGTAATATGAAACATAATAATAATGGACATATTCTTAATATATTTTTAAATAAAATCACTATACCTAGCACCTACTCTGTTTGTGCCTCTTTAGTTTGACTAATTGGATAATTCTACTACTTCTTCTCTGCCCAGCTGGCATCTTTTTATATGATTTAGATATACACACATAGTTATTTTTAACAATAACATGGAACCGGCTTCTAAAAGTAAAAAGTGCGAGTCGGTCAAAAATATATATAATTTGTAGGTCTCGTCCTTACATTGACAAATTTTACGGTAGTACAAATCCAGTATTGTATAGAATGAGGTGTTGTATCCTTGTATCCTAATGACTGTATAATATACAGTGCCGAAAAAGTATATAAATATAATCTAATTGTTTGTTTAAAATCATTACTTAATCACATTTTGTGTAAAAGCTTTGGATACTTTGTACAATTAAAACTATTTTAAAATTATAACGATGTTGTTTTACTGTGGTAAAAATATATAATTATTTGATGGTGGTATTAAGTAAGTAAGTACTTACATACTGAATAATCAGTAAGAATACGATAAACAGACAGTGATAACTATTTTTAAAACGCAAAAAAATACATGCTCAGATCAATGTGTTCTGTTTCACCGTGAAACATCGAATCAATTATTAAGATAATTTCATTAATAAAGTTTTTTTTTACATAATCTTATTTGCTTAATACTCACATACATATTTCAGATCTTTGTACAGTCTGTTAAGGTACCTAAATGATAATTTGTAGTGAACTTTATCGACAACTAAGGTGATTACATAATGCTGTACCACAACACTATTTAGGTACTATGAGTAGAGCTACATTTTGAGCCGGCCAATCAAAATCCTTTTTTGTATGTAGCCCCCCGACCCGCAGTGGTGACTTGTATTCTTAGAAGAAATAGAACTACACGCAGTCAAGTGGTTATATGGTCTGTGGTAAAAGCACAGAAGAAAAGTAAAATGTATGCATGGTCATCGCTCGCTTGGTCTAGGTGGTAGTGGTGGAAGTACCTTTTTGGATTTTCGAGGTCATGGGTTCGGTCCCCGGGTTGGACAGTTATTGGGTTATTCTGAGAAAGAAAGATATTCTCAATAACAGTCCGGAGACTGGAACAGTGCTCCGTAGATAGCAATAGGCTCGCCCCCTATTACATGATCACATGACCAAAAACATATATGGCGAAACGTAGGCGATGAAAATACCGCTGCTTAACACTTCGAGGATATACCCCATAGGCAAAATTATTGATTCACTGAAGACCGCTAGACTGATGTTACCGCCCCGCGGTTTCACCTCCGTGGTGATGGATGGTGATGATGAGGAAAAGTATCATATTAAAATACCGCTCCTTCAAGGATATATTTATAGGCGAAACTGTTTGTTATGTTGTGTTTAATAATAACATGTAGGTAAGTATTGTGGGTGATTCACTCAAGACCGCTAGACTGGTTTTTTACCTCTGTGGTATTACCACGGAGGTGAAACACCATTCCGCCATCATCAGGCGGAATCGCTCGACTACAGTCGGCTAAACAATAAAGATGAATGACATGCCGACTCTATCGCCGAGCACGTCTAGTGTAGCGAGCTGTCAAAATCATTGCGTGGTTTTGACTAAGCTATCAGAAACTGACACATCTTTGACAGAACTCTATTGACAGAAAATAAGCCATCATTTCGATCTGGACGTAGGCGGAGATCTTGTTATTTTGTCTATGCTGTGCCCTATATTAGATTTTTTCACCCGCGTGGTGATGAATGATGATGATGATAACGATGAAAAGTATCCTATGTGTTAATCCAGCGCTTCATCTACCTCCATACCAAATTTCATCAAAATTGGCACCGCCGTTTGAATGTGAAAGAGCAACAAACATCCACACATCCATACTCACAAACTTTCGCGTTTATAATAGTAGGAAGGATAGGAAGGATAGTAGGAAGTAGGATAAACAAAGAGTGGTACTTACTGTGTACCTACTGTGCCTTATAATTACATTAATTCTTACCTTCTGGTAAGTCTGCAGCCACATTCCATAACGGCACGAACAGGAACACTAACTCGTATGTTTTCATTTTGATAAATTCAAATATATTACTAATTATATTAAGTCTTAAATTGCCTTCGACAGACACATAATACTAAAATGAGTCACTGAACAAACAAGCTTATTAGAAACGTCAGCTTGAACAGGAAATGGTTCTCAACTAAGCAGCCGTATGGAATTCTTTGTAAACATTTATCTATAGGTACAGTAGAATCCGTTTATTATGACTCCGCCTATATTGACCAACCGGTTATTATGACGTAACTATACTACGAAGTTTGGTTTTCATATGAAATTCTTTATAAATTAGTCGGATATAATGACTTCCCTTACAGTGACATGTCGCTTATTATGACCCATTTTTAATAAATAATGTCCGGTTATAATGACCGACAGGATTCTGTACACCTTCGGTAATGTTCGTTGATTCCCGACGACGTTCGGCACGTGGCTCGTTTTTGTTTTGAATCTCAGTGGGTAATTGACGCTTGAAGGTCACACGTTGTTTTTCGTTTGTTACTGTGAAAAAAATGTCATCTCAACGACGGAAAGCATTTACAATTGAGGAGAAAGGTGCAATAATATGCAGATTAGAAAATGGAGAAACTAACTCATGTCTCGCAAAGGAATTTGGCGTGGGTCATTCGACAATTTCAATGATTTTTAAAAACAAGAACCGCATTAAGCAGTCGTTCAATTCAAATGTTTTGAAACCGAAGAGGCTTCGAAAATCACGACAAGAAAATGTTGATCAAGCATTAATTCAGTGGTTTAAAAACATGAGAAACAAAGGAATACCTGTCAGCGGCCTTATGCTACAGGAAAAGGCAAATGGTTTTGCCGCGCGTTCTGGTATTCTCGACTTCAATTGTTCTGCAAGCTGGATCAGTCGTTTTAAAGTTTGACATAACATTGTGGCGGGAAAAATTGTCGGTGAATCTTCGTCTGTTGATCAAAATTCAACAAGCACTGGTTGATATCTGTGTGGCCAAATTTACGAAGACAATTTTCTGATGATGAGATATTTAATGCTGATGAAACTGGACTTTTTTACAAATTAATGCCGGATAAAACTTAAAAATTTAAAGTTGACAATTGTAGTGGTGGTAAGTTGTCGAAAGATAGAATAATACTGTCATGGTAGCAGCTAATATGAGTGGCACAGAGAAAAAGAAATTGCTCATTATTGGAAAGTCACAAAAACCAAGATGTTTTAAAAGTGTCAAATCATTACCTGTCGATTATGCTAACAATCGTAAAGCTTGGATGACGTCAGAACTTTTTGAAAAGTGGCTTCGTGATTGGGATTTGGTGAAGAAGAAGAAAAAGATTCTATTGCTGGTTGATAATTGTCCGGCCCATCCAAATGTTACTGATTTAAAGTCTATAACACTTGCTTTCCTTCCGCCGAATACAACATCAGTACTACAGCCAATGGATCAGGGAATAATACGATCACTCAAAACGAATTTCAGGAAGAACCTTGTGCTCAAAATGATTAATTGTCTTGATGCTAATGAAGACAACTCTTCTACAAAAATAACGGTGCTAGATGCAATTCTGATGGTTAATGATGCCTGGAATAAAATGTCACAAAGTACCATTCATAACTGTTTCAAACATGCAGGATTCATTGAAAACCACGCCGGTTTACCTATTAAAATATCAGACCATGAATTCGATGAAGGAGATGACATTCCTTTATCTTTGTGGTCACGAAACCTACATTCAGATTCTTTAGCAGCACCGGAAATGTGGGAAGACTATGTTGACATCGATAGTGCTCTCCTCACATCCGAAGAACCCACCGATGAAAATATCGGGGTAAGGTCTTGAATCGAGTCGCCTGAATTTAGGGGGGGAGTGGGGGAGGGGGGTGGGGGGAGGGAGGGGAACACCCCCCCACCATTTTTCCCTGCCGGAATCGCGTAGTTTTTTTTAATTTAATATCAAAGATCAATTTTTCTACTCTATTTAAACACTTTTTTGGGAACTGAGTTGCCCCCGTCCGTGGGAGTATACCCCAAATCTGAAACCCCACACGTGGTTCCCGGGTGGTGCTAAACAGGCAACAAAACACTGGTGGTAGGCTTTGGCCGTGGCTAGTGACCACCCACCGGACAAAGCCGCGCCGCCAAGCGGCCTAGCCGTGTTCCGGAGCGATGTCCGGTGTCGCCGTTCGAGGAGGTGGGTCGGAATGGCTGCTTCATAGATACAAGATCGTTTTTGACATACATACTAATGCTTCATCGGGTAACTAGTCGCGGAGGGTAGCGGGATCCGAGGCACGGTGCACCGCTGGCCGACCGCAGTTAGTAGGGGGCCCAAGTAGTGAACTAGCCACTCACGAAAGGCTGCCCCGCCAACTAGCGAAAAATCCCGGGATGCGCCATCGTGCCGGTCGGCGACCGGAAGAAAGGGCCCGATGGACATCCCCGGGGGGGGCTCGGGCGTCCCCGCAGTCTCCAGACTAGTTCCCCACAGGTGTTGCTTTGTATGTATGTCTACTGATCAGTATCGTGAAGCCTTATTCCACTGCTACCTTCTCACCGACAAAATTCACTCGATGACATGACACGAAATAAGAGGAAAACGGTAAAACAGCGGTTGCACGCCCTTTCTCTAAAAGTGCACCTCACTAATATCCGAGGTTTGCACTCCAATCTCGCGGCGGTCCACTACCATCTAGAAACCGAAAAACCGTCACTCTTGTTTCTAACGGAGACGCAGATCGGATGTCCGTCAGACTTGGCGTACTTGTTGTACCCAGGGTACACCCTTGAGCACAATTTCAAAGCTCGGGCTGGTGTATGCTTGTACGCCCGGGATGACATCTGCTGTCAGCGTCTCCGTATTCTCGAAGATCATAGATTTACCGTTTTGTGGGTCCTAGTGGACACTGGTATTGAGAAGATTCTCTACGCTTGTGTCTACCGTTCGCACAGCGGAGATCAGGAGACTTCCAGGCTCACTGAATACCTTAGTGAGGCAGCGGATGTGGCTCAACTAAGGTATCCGTCGGCTCAGTTAGTGTTTCTGGGGGATTTTAACGCCCACCACAAGGAGTGGCTGTATCCATACCAGGACACTGACCATGCTGGGCGAGAGACGCGAAACCTTGCCTTAGCGTTAGATCTCACCCAGCTGGTCCGAGATGCTACCCGGGTACCTGACGTTGATTCCCACACACCCTATTGCTTGGACCTTCTGCTGACAACAGATCCAGACCGCTATTCAGTGTCAGTATCATCATCCTTGGGTAGTTCTGACCACTGTCTGGTGAAATCTGTATCAGTCTACTCCCCGCCTGATCCCAGCCCTTGTGGCACCCGGCGGCTGTGGCGATACAAGTCAGCAGACTGGGACGAGATGCGGTCTTTCTTTGCATCTTATCCTTGGCAGCCTGTGTGCTTCTCTTTCGATGATCCTTCAACCTGTGCGGATGCCGTGACGGAGGTACTGCGTCTGGGTATGGAGTATTTTATTCCATACTCGGATTCAACGCTGTCCGGCAAAGCTCGCCCATGGTTTGGACCTGAATGTGAACGCGCAGAAGCGCTGAAGCATGAAGCGTACCTCTCCTGGGTTGACGCTCACACCGCAAGGCAAGGGACATACGTCAGAAGAAGATAGCGTTTAACAAGGCTGCTAAGTCCTGCAAAAAGGTGCTTCGGAGGGCTCGCTTTGACCACATCGGCCGAGTAGGTGATAAATTAGCTTCGTACCCTGCGGGTAGTAAAGCTTTTTGGTCCCTGGCTAAGTCGGTCGAAGGGAACTTCTGCCGCCCCTCTCTGCCTCCATTGCTGAAACCTGATGGGACGCTGGCACACACCGCTGAAGAGAAAGCAAACTTGTTTGCTTCTCTATTTGCGGAAAATTCGCGTCTTGATGCTGGTAGCGCGATACCTCCAACTCCTTCTGGCTGCTCGACATTTATGTCGGAAATTAACATTCGCCAAGCTGAGGTTCGCAGAACGTTACGCAATCTTGATGTGAATAAAGCCAGTGGTCCTGATGGTATTCCGGCCATAGTTTTGAGGACATGTGCACCTGAGTTGGCTCCTGTACTGACACGTCTCTTTCGGCTTTCTCTTAAGACTGGCAAAGTACCGAGTTCTTGGAAGCTTGCTAACGTGCAGCCCGTGCCCAAAAAAGGTAGTCGTGCTGACCCTGCTAACTACAGACCCATTGCAGTCACGTCCATTCTCTGTAAGAGCATGGAACGTGTCTTGAACAGCAGGCTCCTGGCGTATCTAGAATCTAATGACCTCCTCAGTGATCGACAATATGGCTTCCGCCGGAATCGTTCCACTGGGGATCTTCTAGTATACGCCACACACATCTGGAGTGAAGCCATAGAGAAATACGGGGAAGCACTTGCGGTTTCCCTAGATATATCTAAGGCCTTCGACAGGGTCTGGCACGATTGCCTTATTAGCAAGCTTTCCTCTTTCGGCTTGCCCATTGGTTTCATTGCGTGGATATCGGACTTTCTGAGGAATCGATCTATACGAGTGGTCATCGATGGCCGCTCGTCCGATCCAAGGGCGATTAATGCCGGTGTTCCTCAAGGGTCGGTGCTCTCTGCAACACTCTTCTTGCTCCATATCAACGATCTGCTAAAACCCGGTATCTTTGGGTATGCAGACGACAGCACTGTTGTGGAGAGCTATATATCCAACGCGCGTGCCAGTGCGGCCGAAATTCAGTCACTAAGAGAGACCATGGTTGAGCGCTTGAACCTCTCCCTTAAGGCAGTCTCCGACTGGGGCGATGCCAACCTGGTGAAGTTCAATGCAGCAAAGACCCAGGCGTGTCTGTTCTCTGCCAAGAGGAGGCCATTTGATCTGGCTCCGACTTTCCGTGGTACAACTTTGCCGATCACTGACCACCTGGAGCTTCTTGGCATTACTCTGAACCCAACTCTCAACTTCGGTTCCTATATTGAGTCGAAGGCTCAATTGGCTGCCAAAAAGCTGGGTGTTCTCGCAAAGGTGCGACAGTACTTTAAGCCGGAACAGTTGCTTACCTTGTATCAAGCACAAGTTCGGTCGTGCATGGAGTACTGTTCGCACCTTTGGGATGGATCGGCTAAATGTCAGCTTCAGGCGCTGGAATCGATTGAGAAGAGAGCCAGGAAGCTCATAGGCAGTGAATCCCTTTGCAAATCTAAGCTGCAAAGTTTAGAACATCGTCGCAAAGTTGCTTGCCTTTCGGTTTTTTATCGGTTGCACTTCGGAGAGTGTGCATCGGAATTACACGATCTTATTCCCCCATCCCCATTTTATCACCGGACGAGCAGAGACACCTCAAGGCGTCACCGCTACATGGTTGAAGTTCCATGGACTCGCACTAAGCGGTTTTCTGGCTCTTACATTGTGCGAACTGCCAAACTGTGGAACTTACTGCCGATGTCTCTGTTTCCTGATAAATATAATCTACGAGTCTTTAAGTCGAGAGTGAATCGGTATCTTCTAGGTAAGCGCGCTCCATCGTAGATCACAACTACGCTTAACATCAGGCGAGTTGTGGTCAAGCGCTAACCTATTGTACATAAAAAAAAAAAAAAAAAAAACTTTTACACTTAACTTTGGGGGAGGGGGAGTGGGTAGGAGGGGGGGTTGGGGGCAGGGAACCCCCCCCTACCATTTCCCCCTGCCGGAACCACGTTTTTTTTTAAATTTAATATCAAAGATAATTTTGTCTACTCTACTAACACTTTTACAACTAAATTTAGGGGGGGGGAGAGAGAGGGGGGGTCAGAGTTGGATTTGTCACTAATTTAGACCTAACCGGTCTGACTTGGACTCCGGGTGGGCTCCCGCCAGAAGCTCTAGCGGTCGCCCCTGAACGTTGCTTCGCCGCATGAAGTCGAGTTGAGCGAAGGGGGGAGCTGGCGAGCGAAACGAGCCGGCGACCTCCGTAGCGAAACGACCTCCCTTGAGCTTCTGGCTCCCGCATTATTTATAAACACTCTAGGGGTAGTAGCCACAAGAATAGGTGGAGTCGGGGTGCTCTGTGTCGGTTTTCTGACTACTTTCAACCTAACCGGTCTGAGTTGGTCTCTGGGTGGGTAAGGGAGGAAAATAATTTTCACAAAACTATGTAGGAGTATTTATTTTATTTTGTAAACATAGTTAAATCACAAACCTCAAAAATAGCGATCAAAACGTTTCGTTTCACGAACATAAACATAGCAGACGTTCAAATTTATGCAATATTTCCTGATATTGCGTTCCGTTTCACGCATCCGCATGTTTTTCGTGTGAAATTACAGAAACTTTAAATATTAATTTAAAATACTTTCGCGTAACTCCGGCAGCCAAAATCGAATTGGGAGGGTCAAGACAAAGCCCCTTGACCATTCCACAGTAGCAGAATCCTCAAATTCAGGCGACTCGATTCAAGACCCGACCCAAATATCGTACATAACATTTGTGCTAAGGAACAACTCGAAAGTGATGGGAAAGAAGAAGTCGAGGAAGAACCATTACCTACCGCAGAAGAGGCATTAAAAGCTGCAGAATTTTGTGTGAAACGTGCAATTTTGATTTTGATTTAATATGTATGTATAACTATGTAATTACTATGTTTATGTATTAAACTACTTAAGTACATTCATATTTACATAAAAAAGGTTTTTCATTTCACAAAACGCTTTGTATGACGTCCGCTTATTATGACTTGTTTGTCAATTCCTTTCGATGTCATTATAAACGGACTTTACTGTATATGATATAATGTATACCTAGCTGCGCTCCGCGGTTTCACCCGCGTGGTGATAATAATAACGCAGGGGCGGCTTTGTGGCATCGAGCCATCGGTGAGTGGTGACACAGTGGACCCTGATTCTCCCTGGGGCTAAATGAGACCCCTGACTTGCCTTAATTGACCGTCTGGGAGTGGAGATGCAAGAGCAAGAAACAAAAAGCTCCAAGGGTGGAAGTGTTAAAGGGCATAACGCCGGTAGTAGCACTCTAGTGAAACCGCAGCACACCTCTCAACACCCTTTAGCCATCCACACCAACGTTGCCCCTTTGGTCACCATTGATGGTGGACCTTATAGGGGGCCCATTTAGTGGGTGGCAAGTCACCACCTGCCTAAATATTTTGAAATGAGACTGAAATTGGCAGGTGCCGTAGTCACATCCATAGCCATCCTTACATGTATAAGTTCATATCAATAGCCTTGTTATTTAACCCATTTTTGTAATAGATAATCCATGTCACCGTCATCCCAAATTCTGTTTTTATACTACTTTGTATTTTTATACTAAACCGGCCTCTAATTGTTGGCTACAGCCCCACTTATGCCTCTGTAAAGGACCGAATAACAGATCCGTGAATAAAAATGAATAAATAATAATAAAAATAATGTATTTATTAATGCGCATCAACTAATCTAGCTAAAACATAATGGAATAAGGAATTCCAAGTAGGTAAGAATTAGGTACCTACACATAATAATAACAGAAAGTTTTGGAGTTAAAGACAATAAAATTTCATCACCCTTGACCACCACTATATATATATATATATATATATATATATATATATATATATATATATATATATATATATATATATATGAAACACGTTAAGATATGTAAGTTTCTCATTGAGATTTATAGCTACAGGCTTTTTAATATTATTATTTAATATGAGTTTAATTACATTGGTGTTTTTAATATATAAAACAAATAAAATATCTTTCAAGTCATCATAAGGGTGGCGATTAACGCAGCTTACGGCTGCATTAATGGTCATCGCTTCTTGATTCCATCTCCGCTTTTCAGTTCCGTCAGTCTGATATTTCTTGAGTTTAGCGTCTTTAAACGAACAAACAAAACGCTTTTCCTTTTTATGTCATGAGTTTTATTATTGTTTATCAATCGGTGACAAGACGAGTAAGACGCTCGCCTGATGTTAAGCGTCACGTTTAGTTGTATCGGTTCTGTGGCCCGAGCACGTTTGCTAAAGCGTAACGACATAGTATCATACTTTGTACTGTATACAAACTATGAGTTATCTGTGCCACAGTTGGACTAGATAAATGACTGCATCAACGATACGATTACGTTACACGTACGCAAAATTAGCTGCGCGGGCCACAGTGCCGTTTAGAAACTTGAGTTAAAAACCTTGGGAATCAGAGACAACGGAAAGAATACTCAAGTTCAAATGGTCGTACAAAATTGCCATTAAAAGTCACGCAAGTAGTAGACGGTAGCTATAATGAATAATATTTAAGTATTAAATATTCATATTAGCCGGCAAAACACTCACGTTAGGGATCGAATACGTCGACCCGGATTTCGTGCATGTCAGATGCTCATCGCTTAGCTCGCGAGCTCTCGCCGGCCACTGTCAAACGCCGTCGCGCACTCACCCTAAACATGAGACGTGTTCGAATCCTAACGTTAATCCAGTTAATCATCATCAGCATAATCAGCCCATTTTGTTCCTACTGTCGGGCCTTCCTCTCAGAGAGAGGAGATGGACCATAATCCACCACGCGGGCCCAGTGCGGCTTGGTGCATAGGTTAGTGGCCAACCCAAAGCGAAGTTTGCAGGCCGCCCGAAAGCCCTCGACATGGCCTAACGACTGTTGTCCTAAGACAAACAACCGGAACCGACGGCTTAACGTGCCCTCCGAAGCACGGAAGCGTTCAGCTGAAAAAAGCGACTAGCGGTCACCCATCCAACTCCTGACCGCAGCAAGAGTTAGAGACTACGAGCGCTTCAGTTAATAATAATAGTTTAATATATCTCATAAATCACGAGAATTTCAAAACAAAAATTGTAGTAGTTGTAAGTTAAGGTTATCGGTGATTTCTAACATTCCTAGTGTTCGACCGTCACAGCCTTCTGATCCGTACATGATAATAGAATAGTGCACAAGCGAAACCCTAGAGATAACATCAGATGCCGAACTAGGAAACTCCTACCGGATATGGGATTTTCGATAAAATTCATGGAGTCGCTAAGGTGCATTTACACGGGCAACTATTGCCGCCACCAGCAACTGCCACTAAGCGACCAACATGTTGCAAGTCGTATCGTCCGTCCTTGCAATCTGCAGATTGTTGCAGTAGATTGTAACCATGTAGTAACGTGATTAGTGCGGTTTTAACTGATGTTTTTTAATTACTATAGTAATAAAAATCACAATAGTAACCAGTCTATTTTGAAAGACATGATTTATTAACCCCTCCTATACAGTGATAATTGAATCAAAAGATTTATGAATGAAACGCACCTAAATTTACGTGAAAGGTACGCAAAGGGTGACATGAATTTTCTGTTATTGTGACCTACACAATAGATATTGAAATAGAAATAATGTAAATATTTTTTGTACAAATCGACCGGGTTCGATTCCTGAACTGAGTACATATTTAACAAAATCTATGAATGCAGTTGTATTTACACTAAAATGATGTCTTATAGTTTCAGTCATTTAGGAAATCTGTAATTCAGATGTCAGATATTTAAATATCTGCGTGATGCAATAGTGCTCAAGTATTGTACTGTGTTAGGGTGTGAAGGGCGCTGTAGCAAGTAATGTAGTAACGGCAACTATCCAACAAGATTTGATAGTTGGTTTGTTGGATTGGAAGCTGGTTTTACCAAACTCAAAATTAGCAATGCATAACTAATCCAAACCCTATGGCCGTAAAAATATATCATAAATTACCGGTACAACTAGGTACAAGACATTAAAGATGAGTACATATTTACAAAAACGCTAAAAAAGGTACTGTTGACTAAATGCTACTATAGCCTTAATGAATACTTTTATGAAAAACAATTATTAAAGAATAGATCGGCCCGCTCCGGACAATGTTGCCATAGGTACCCTTAGTCATTATGAAACACACACAAAATATGTATATTTAAGACTTGCTTAAGTAAAATGTTGCAGTACAGCTATTTAATATTGAGTATTACGTGCTGTTGCGATTGTGACTCTAAAACCAAAGTCCCAAAGCATATATAAATAAACATATATAAACATATATAAATACATCCCATCGGTGTACCTTTACCAGTTAAATGCTCAGGGAGCCACTTTATGTCCAAATGTTGTGCTTACGATCGGTCTTCAAAAATATTATTACGGCAATAATAGTCCGTGCAAGTCCACCATAACGGGGTTTATCTCTGAGTGAACCAGATTAAAGTAACAGGAAAATGTACACCATACTTTATTGTTATTAAACTTATAATCGGAACGTCTACGAACATTCCTAATCTAGCACACGTTACAAACAAGTTTTTTAAAGTCACTTAATGCTATATATAAAGTGTATTTATTTGTGAATTGATTATATTAATTAAATATAATTCACAATGATAAAGATCAAGTTAGTGTTTCTGTTCGTGCCTTTATGGAACGTCGCTGCTTGGCTGCCAGAAGGTAAGAGTCTTTGTCTCTGATGAGTTTGTCTGTTGACTGTTGAGTTGAATGAGTTTTAACTGTTTCAATTCAACCCGTAGACTCGCCAATCGCCATCATCCTCCTCAGTCGTTCCCTCAGTGTTGAGGATCGTAACTGTTCTGAAATCTCCTAACTGCTTCCCTCCACCTTTTCCGATCTTTGGCTTAATGGACAGTTATGTTAACCGGCATATCAAGCTGCTGCAAAAACCGTTTTGGGCTTCTGCCTCTTGACCTATTACCCTCTATTTTACCTGTGACAATTAATCTTTCCAGGTTGTCAGGGTTTCTGCGTGCTACATGACCGAAATACTGCAGGTCCCGTTGAAGATAAATAGTACATAGCCTTCTGCTGTTTTCGATTTTAAGCTCTTTTAGGATCGATTCGTTGGTTCGAAACGCTATTCAGGGGAATTCTTAAAATTCGGCGCCAGCACCACATCCTAAAAGCGTCTATTTTCTGCCTGTCAGTGGCTTTTAGAGTCCAAGCTTCCGAGCCATAGAGGAAAATTGAAAACACAAGTGTTCCAACTATGCGTACTTTTGTTATCTTCTTTATATTGCTGTTTATTATGAATATTATGTTGACGAACATAAATTTGGTCTTGTTGCCGTTAATCACCAGATCCATTTCCTCACTCACAGTCTCCACACGACTCAGAAGTTCTGACATTTCTTCTTCCGAGGATGCAAACAGAGTGGTGTCATGTGAAGGTGGCGTGTGGCCATTCGCCATATTTGACAAATAATACAATTGTTTTCTTAGAAATAAAGCTACTTTTCCAGAAATTTTAGCGAGACTAATTATTGCAATTTTAGAGAGAAAACTCACATCTTCGGACGGGATTCGACCCGCGTCTTATGACAGTCGTATCAGATAGGCGCGTATCCAGCCCAAAAAAAAGGTTATGGTCACAGCCACCCGAAAAACAGCCATGTGCGAGTCGGAGCATGAACTCTCTCATGATCTATATAGTATCAAGATGCTCGCCTGATGTTAAGCGTCACGTTTGCCCATAATAAATAGTCCAGTGCCATTAAGAATTTTGCACTATGTAAAACACTTCAAAACAAAGTAATGAAACAACTACAAAGAACATCGTTTACATACGTTTTTAAATGTACTTTCGTAAACATTTTATATTTAATAATTTTATTTAGGTGATTACTTAAATTATAAATGCAAGCTTACGTTTTTTTCGCGAAAACGTTAATAACTTCATCGATATCCAGGTTTTGTATATTTTATTAAGGCATTGGATATACTCGTAAAAGGCCATATCATCAGCCTGTAAAACCATGAAAGTGTGACGTCTAATGTCACAAGCCTTTTAGGCGTTGTGGGCATGCCCATCGTGCCCACAACGGTGGATCCGCGCTTGGTATCAGTCGCCATAATCACGGTCATGGCGTCTGACACGGATCGATCACCGAGGCTTACTATCCGAGCATCAATGTTTAACTAACTATTAATTACAACCGTCGAATATTTCTCTATTTAATTGCAATAATAAATTACATAACTTTAATCTGCCTTTAAAGCTACGTTTATTTACTAACTTAAATATCAGTATGAGTAGCATATACCTACCTACACATTATAACTGCATTCGGTATGCAAGCATGTCAAAGTATAATTACTATTAATTACGTATTTGTAACTCATTAATTAAATAATAAAATACCACAACACTAAACAAAGGATTAAATAATGTGCTAATTAATAATATATAATCTGAAATAATATATTATACCAATTAAATTTCCTGACCAGCTTGACAAATGTGTCAGATAATTGTACCTAACTGTCGCTGCACGTAGTTTACATGCACTCCGACAGATGGCGTTGGTTTTACTTCAAGTCACGGTAAAATGTTACCGTGGTCAAGTAGAATTAGCATACAGATTTCTTATAGTAGATCCAACCGTTTATCCTCTTTTTGACAGCACCAATAGAACGTAACATGACGATGTTACGCAAAAGTTAACTTATAAATGCGAGGTTTTAAAAATATGACAACTGCTTAAATTTGCTCCTTGATCCCGTATAATAATCATCTTTCACAAAATGAGTCCATAAGTGCAGTAGTTTTTTTATAAATTCCATAAAATAACAAACGTTTTTAAAAAATTACGTTCTATGGCTATCAACATAGTGATGTTACGAAGTTACGATTGAGATATCGATATTGTTTATGAACTATTTTTACACGGGTGTTTTCCGTTCTCGGCACATAATATCGGATTTATTTTTATGTAAAACCGTTATATTGATGCGCCTCAGGAAAACATACAGCATTATTTGAAGACGTGTTTATCTCCTGGTGTATATCCAAAAAAGAACAAGGTTATGATGACTATGATGATTACAAGTACAAGTCATACTTGACGAAGCTGTTACCGGTTAAATCTGGGATGGCCAGCGAGCAACACGGAAGGGAGTAGGCATACACAGCGTTTCCCCTCTGTCAAAGTACAAGTCCGCATGGACCATGGAGTTTGATAATATACTGTGGGGTGAGGGCGGGGCTAGATTTGTGAATGGTGCTTTATTTTTTATGTGTTAGTGATTTGGTTGTGTGAGTATGATCGGCAATGGATCGGTACAGGTATGTTTTGTATGTAATAGTGCGGCTTTGCGCTAGTGTGCAACTTCCCCTCCCGCAAGAAATGACAGAAAGATTTGAACAATATTTTTTAGCTAAGGCTACTCCCTTCCGTGTTGCTCGCTGGGGATGGCAGACATTAAAGTCTGCCGTTTGGTACCAGAAAATAGTAAAGTTTGAGCAACCCCAATTCCAATTTAAGCAAACGAAATCTAATCTTTTATTTTTATTTATTTATTAATCAAAATCAGATTCATCGTTGCTGTCACTCGAGCTATTGCCGACATTTATAATTAATTGTTGACTCATATAATCTATCGCCACGTGTTTATCCCAATCTGCCATTATAGTTTCTTGTGTTTTTTGAATTACATTTTGCCAGCTTTCCGCAGTTACTTTCACACATGCATTTTTTAATAAATTTACCATTTTGTTTGCCGTGAATGGGGGTTTTGTGTTATTTCTAGCAGCGTGTCCTTTAACTTGAGCCCATATTAATTCAATGGCATTGTATTGACAATGATAGGGTGGAAGTCTAAGAACCCAATGACCATGTTCTGCAGCTATTTCGTCGATCACATATCGTTTTGGGAAGTGTTTTTTTGTTCGTAATATATTTAGTAATTGTACTTTTAGTAAGGAGTTATCAACATTTTCACCATGTCGTTGAAGCCAGTCAATGATTACTTGTTTTTTGTCGGCCTGGGTCGGCATTTTATCAATTTGGCGTGAGTGATAGGATGCGTTATCCATAATAATAACTGACGGTTCTTCCAATGATTGTACCATTTCCTTAAACCAACTTTCGTAAACCTCAGAATTCATTTCTTCGTGGTACTCAACTGTTTTTTTGGATTTAAAGGCCAACAAAGCATCTGGCATGAATCCTTTCACAGACCCTGCATGGCAAATGATTAGACGTTCTCCTTTTCCCATCGGTACTGAGGTAGTGGAAGCAGCGGTGTCATCAGTCCAGCTCTTAGACACTGTGTGGTTCGCATTCAGCCAAGTTTCGTCAGTGAAAACAACATTTGACCAATCTGTAATTTTTTTGGCTTCGCTCAAAAATTCGCAACGAGCAAAAGCTACGTCGCGACGCTCCATCAATATTTTGCGTTTGTCCGATTTTTTATAAGTAAATCCAATTTCATTCAAGACCTTTACCAATGACGATTTTTGACCTCGGAACAAATCACATTCACGCAAAGAAGCAACAAGTTTTTTAAGTGTTGGAACTTCTTTACGTAAGTAATAGTTATATATATGACGGCGTATAGCGTCTGCGTCAAAGTTGTCAACCGAAGTCACACGACGTGGTTGGCGTTTTTTCTTCGGCGTACGAAGCTTATTCTCCTGCATGCCGCTTGTTCCGTAGGCTTCGGTAGTAATTTTTGTAATCGTAGATGCACTAATACCTAACGCGGCCGCAACGCGCTCTCTCACTTGCGACAATGGTAAAAGCGGGCCGCCATTTTGATACTCTGCTTCAAAGTAATTACGAAGCTTGATCACCATTTCTCTCGTCTGTCCTTTCAGCACTGATCCTTTCGGCATTTTATAGTTCCAATATAAAACTCAGCAAATAATTACTAGCACGGGCGTCTTGTTGCGAGTGACAGTGACAAATACAAAACGGCGGTGGACCATTGAGTTTTACTACCTTGATAAAATACTACTGCTTACCCATAGACAAAAAAATTGGCAGTCATAGGAATTGCCGATAGAAGTGAAAACTTATAACTCAGAATTTGATAGCTTACCTTGGAAACTACACGGGTGTAACCGGACGGCGTGGCCTCGCCATCTGGGCATGGCCATCTAGAAATGCGTCAGCATTTCCCATTGGCTGATGCGTTTCTAGATGGCCATGCCATGACGGCCTGTCCACGCCCTTTCAACATTCCCCATTGGCTGACGTATTTCTAGATGGCCAATAGCCATGGTCATGGCGCCATTCCTAGGACTATTCTCTTTCCGCACAGACTCGATAGAAAAATGAATCGAAATCGTGTCCACTATAATCACTTGGTCACAACACTTTAACTGACAAATTAGATCTGTCAAAAAGAGGATAAACGGTTGGATCTACTATAGCATATATTATACATATCTTTAGTTTACATCTATGGTGTACGTGAAAATTAGGTTCTAATATAGTTAATGAACCTACAATTCAGTTTATATAATATTGTTAATGTGTTTTTTTTTGTTTTTTTTTTAAATTCGATTTTTATTTAGGGACTTTTAAACATCGTGTTTATGACAGTCCCATCATAGCCTTACATACAAATTACACATATTTTACGCAACATTAATACATTACAAAATTATATATAAATAAGATAACAAAACTATAAATAAATAACTATCTATATAAGTTAATTATGATGATGGGTGAAATGATTCATGAACTGAGACTAGGAGTCACTAGTTCATAAATCATTCCAGCTTCACTAGACGTTGGACATGACAAAATATTAAACAACACACCCAAATGTGTTCTATTTACATTAAGATTGTGAAACATTTTCTGCCTCTCAGCCTGGTTCCGGGTACACTCCATCAGTATGTGATATACGTCTTCAGGTTAATCACACACCTCACAATTAGGCGATGACACTTTACCCATCATATACGCAAACTTCTTAAGTGGAATGTGTCCGGAACGCAACCTGTGTGCAACAACAACACTCGTTCGGTTCACATTACCCACAAACACACGGTGAACGGTGAGGCTGCATTATTTTATACTAGACTCCTTTACTTTTTGAACGTTCATCAAAATATTCTTTCCAAACAATAAAACATTTATCTTTAAATTTAGGTAATATTTCCGAATGAGAGGGAATTGTTTAAGATTATATAATTACTTGCTGCGCTCCGTGGTTCCACCCGCGTGGTGATAAATGATGATGCTGACGAAAAGTATCCTATTTGGTAATCCAGCGTATCATCTACCTCCGTACCAAGTTTCATTAATACTGGCCAAGCCGTTTGAGCGTGAAAGAGCAACAAATATCCATCTATCCATCCACAAACTTTCAGAATTTATAATATTAGAGGAAAGAGGGATATTTATAGTCAAACTTATTTATTCAATGGTGAACCATTTTCTAGTTCGGCATATTTTTGTTTGAATTGCAGGAGCTCCATGCACGGCTGACGGGTACCCTGGGACCTGCCGCCATTGGAAGAACTGCTACACCTTGCTGATAGACCACCGCGACCAAACCTACCCTCCGGTAAACTCGCATCACATACAAGTTATAATATATACTTAACACGCTTTTCTTTCCTGGTACATATACAATAACCCCACTACGGAATTAATTAGTACATTAGGCGCTTTATAGACGACAGGGCGGGCTGGGGCGGTCAATTTTGCCGCGAACAGTAGCGCAAAGGGAATCCTATACCTACCAACGCACACGGAGGACAAAAAGACCGCGCCGCCAGTGCCCGCTGGACACTGGCGGTCTATGTTGCTTCGCGGTCAAAATTACACCCCGCCCCGTTGGCTGACTAGCGCAAAAACATAAAATCCGACCTTCTTAGCTTCGCTGCAATCGAATGCTCGTGGAGGTCGGTTGGGTGGATAGATACTAAATAGGTAGGTGTAGTTATCCACGTTGGAGCGCCTCCATCCAATAGGGGAGTACTTCCTTCTATGCCTGATGTTGTTGGTCCAGGGACACCTGCCCGACTGTCCATCTTTGGAGGTTGTATTTAGGTTGCTATGCCAAAAAGGCATAGTTCGTTATCGCGAAGGAAATTGTCATTTTTTGCGTTCTAATTTTTTTAAATTATTACTTTAATATTTCTACCCACAGACGTCAGGGTCCGTGCCATTTTTTTACATTTACTAAACTTAACTAATTAATCAACTATTTAAATATACATCTTTGCATACAATGAGGGAACATAATATACTCAAGAATAAGAATAATAAGAAGTAAAATAAGAAAAATAAAACCAAAATTAGGCATCCATTGGAATTACTAGCAGACCGGTCTCCGCAAGCAGCACCCGTTCACGAGTTGACGCATGTGCCAGCCATCGCCTTCCTTTTTTTTTTTTTTTTTTTCTTTTTTTTTCTTTTTTTTTTTCCGTGTGGGGAATGCTCTTACGCATCCCCGCCAACCTGGGGAGGTTCAACGGGGTATGTCGGACTCGTCATCTACGCGCTAACTGCACCCATAGCAGCAAGCAGACCATACCGACTAAACCCCACACGGTGTTCCTACGGGCGCCTTGATGCCGGGTCAGCGGGTACGTTTTGGAGTCGTCCGTGGTCCCGGCGGCGTTAGTCATGAAGACCTCATCCGAGTGTCGGAGATTCTCCATCTCCTTCTCTATGAGCGGCGCGCGGGAACACCGCGCGCGCCATCTCGGGGCTGTAGCTATATGAGCAGCGGACTCCCCTCAGTCCGCCACCCTAGACCCCTTTTATGGTGGTCGAAAAAGGGCTCGAAAGCGCCTGCCTCGAGCACCTGCTCTCCGGCGGCGGATCGGCAGAGTAGATGTTATTTCTCGCTCACGCTCCGCTGCCTCCTTCTGCGACACCACTTGTTCGCAAAAGGCTAGAGCCGCCTCCCATGACCTGTCGCTTTCCAGCATTGCCTTGATCAATGCTGGCAGGGAGAGGTCGTTTCCCACCTCAGCGACGAGGATACTACGTTCCACCGCCCACGCACTACACTCCTTCAACGTGTGTTGAGCGGTATCCTCGTCGTAACTGCAATGGTGGCATTGCGTTGTTGGCTCCCTTCCAGCTATGCGGCACAGGTACTTACCAAAGCAACCATGCCCTGAAAGTACCTGCACCAACCGGAAGGTAAGACATCCATGGCCTCTATCCAGCCAGTCCTTAAGAACGGGCCGGACAGCCTCGACGGTCCAGCTACCGGCCCTTGGTTGGGCGAGTCGCTCCTTCCACTTTTCAACCAAAGCCCGTCGAGCTTGGAACTTCCAGGTCTCTATTGCCCTTGGTGGGGGAAACACTCCTTGGAGGTGGAGATCTTTGCGCCACTTGTACATAGCGGCAAAGATCTGCGCCTCCAAGTCCCAGGGAGGGGATCCCGCCAACAGACACGCCGCATCGTACGAGATAGTGCGATAACCGCGTATTACCCCAACGGCCATCACCCTCTGAGGTTTCCTCAGGAGGGCAATGGATTGTTCGGTCAGGGTCTCCACCCACACTGGCGCTCCGTAGAGCGCCATGGATCGCACCACGTCCATATATAAGCGACGAATTAGCGCACTGGGGCCTCCGAGATTAGGAAGCAGCCGTTTCAGCGACGCGGCTGCAGCCATCAAACGCGGGACCAAGCGGGTGAAGTGTTCCCGAAAGTTCCAACGGCTATCAAGGACGAGTCCAAGGTATCTAACATTGGACTCGACCTCAATACGGGTTTCACCAATGGTGACGTGGGCACCCCTCGGTGGCGCCCGCCGCGGGCCATGAAAGCACATGGCTTCTGACTTGTTGAGCGCCACCCGGAGTCCCAACATCCCTATTCTGCCAACAACGAGTGCCACGGCTTCCCCTACAAGACGTGCAGCCATCTCGTATGTCTCACCCCGGGCAGTTACAAGCGTGTCGTCTGCATAGCAGGTTACGTTGGTGCCCGGGGGGAGATTTCCTCGCAGCACCCAATCGTATCCGATGTTCCACAGGAGTGGCCCGAGAACCGAACCCTGTGGAACACCGCACGTCATTTCTCTGTTCCGCAGCCCACCGCCGCGTACTGGGTACGAAATATACCTTTCAGAAAGGTAGGACCCGATAATCCGACTAAGGTAGGGAGGCACGTTGTGGTACTTCAGTGCCTCCCTTATACAGTCCCACGGCATGGAGTTAAATGCATTGGCGATATCTAATGATACTGCCACCATTATCCCGCAGTGGGACACCACCTCATCTGAGTAGGCTTTAATGCGATTGATGGCATCAATCGTCGACCGACCCACTCGGAAACCATATTGGTTGTCGGACAAATCAGGGCCCACCTCACTAAGGTGCCGATTCAGCCGACCTGCTACGACACGCTCAAATAGCTTGTCGGCCTCGTTCAACATAACTATAGGGCGGTAGCCTGACGGAGAGTCTTCTGGGCGCCCGTATTTCTTTAGAAGAACGAGCCTGCCCGTCTTCCACATAGAAGGGAATCGACCCGTCTCCAGACAGGCATCCAGTAGCCTACGGAATCGGTTCCCCAGAGCCCCCATTGCCAAGACCCAGGCCCTTCCCGGGATACCATCAGGCCCTGGAGCCCTGTTTCGGCCTCGAAGTTTGAGAACGGCAGCCCCTAGTTCCCCTTGTGTTACTTGTGGGGGTGTCTCGTCTTGGTCCGTCTCCCGCGTCACATCGTTACCACTATGAGAAACCATAGCAGGGGGCCTGAACTCCACTCTATTTGGAAATAGAGTGGACACAATGGCCTCCCGCAACCTAGGATCGAGACTCTCTGTGAGTGGCGGTGCCCAGGCCCTCAGTTTTTCACGCACCATCTAATACGGGCGCCCCCACGGATCTAAATTGAGAGTCTCGAGGAGCTCCTTTCGTGCCTGATCCTTGGCTTTTGCGACTGCTAATTGCAATGATTTAACAGCAGCTCTGTAAATCTCGCGCAGTTGTCCCTCAACCTGTTCATTCCTGTGTCGCAATCTGCGATGCCTGGTGTACCGGCGTCGCGCTACCTCGCAGTCTGAGCGTAAGTCTGCAATAGTTTGCGACCACCAGTACACTTGCCGTTTAGGTGGTCGCGACTTGGCCCGAGCCATACCAGCATCGCATATTTGCGTCATGGCCCTTCGAAACCATTCCGTCTCCTCTTCAACGTCAACCGGTCCATCTAGAGGAGGAGACTGCCATGCCTGTACGATCGACGCTTCGATAAGAGCCTCTCGGTTTAGACTTCTCAATGCCCACCGAGGAGTTGATGCATTGAACCTGTTAGAGCTTCTGGTACCAGGATTGACTGGAGAAGCGGAGACATCAAATCGTATATAAAGGTGATCCGATAGCGTCTCCACGTCTTCCAAAACTCTCCAATCACGTACGAGACGCGCAACAGAAGGGGATGCCAAAGTAACATCTACAATAGACCCGCCATTGTGTCGCACGCATGTATTTACCGACCCCTGGTTCAGAACCACAAGGCCTGCCATCATCGCCCACTCTTCTAATGCCTCACCGAAGGGATTCGATGCTGGCGACCCCCAAGCCGTAGATTTGGCATTGAGATCGCCAGCAACGAGAGCCGGACGGGGTTGAGCCTGCCCAAGTAGGGCTCCTATCCTATCAAGGAAGGTCTCAAACTCGGCAAAGCTGCGATTCGGAGAAAAATACACACCAACAAGCACCACTTCTTTCCAAAGAACCGCCACATAACCTCTGCCCCTAGCAATGACTTTAAGAGGTAGCGTCCCGACACCTGCTGAAGCTACAATGGCCACCAAGCCGTCCACATCTCCAACCCATTTATCACTGGGAGGAACGTAGTACGGCTCAGCAACCACTGCAACCTCGATTAATCTCTCCGCCATACTTTGCAGTAGCAAGTCTTGCGCAGCAGCGCAATGATTTATATTCCCCTGTAGGAAGCGATGAGCCATTATTGATATTAATTAGTACTCATAGCCTCCTCGCCCCCCGCTTGGGTAAGGGGACAGCTTGGTGTTTCCCGAGCTTTCGCTCTATTTTTGAGCTTAGGAGGGGAGCACTTTTTGCTACCCATCCTGTGGTCTGCCGGTTTGTTTGCTACTGCACAGATTGAACACTTTGGAACAGCTGCAACACATTTGGCCGCCTTGTGACCAGGCTGACCACACCGGTAGCACTCATTGCTACGATCTACCTCCGCATTGCACTGTGCTCGTACGTGTCCCACATGCAAGCACCGAAAGCATCGCATAGGCTTCGGTTGCAGCATATAAATGCGTGCTGCGATCCAACCGACCAAGAGTCGACCCCCATCACGAAGTCTTTTCGCGGCCGCCACTGGGCAGCGCACCCAAACAGAACAGTTGTCTCGGGAATCACGTCTCAACTCTCCCACCTTCACTGATTCTACCGTACAGCCACCTTGCTTCACTATGGCGGCAGCAATCTCTTCAGAAGTGGCCGAGTCATCAAGACCCGTAACACGCAGTTCCGCGCATTTTGTTGGTCTCGAAATGGTGACCACCTCGGTGTTAAGTGCCTCCCTCAGCTTTTGAGCCAAGGAGTCCGCTTTACCCGCGCTTGTTGCTCCCGGAATCTCCAGAATACAACCGCCAGTAGCTGCCTTCCTAAAACGGAGGCCATCGATCCCGCAACCAGAGAGGTCGATCTTGGATCTCGCCTCCGCCAGCAGTTCTGCATAAGTGACCCCATTTTCTTTGGCTCCGGACTGTAGTGTGAGGACCACGGCCGCAGATCGAGGATTACGTAATTTCACCTGCATCGGCTTTCTGGAGCTGGCTGGCATTGGAACTGTAGTTTGGGTAACTACAGGTCGTTTTTTACCTTTCTTCACCACTGTTGACCAACCTTCTTCCTTTGCATCGGAAGCTGTTGGAAGCGAGCGCTTAGCAGCGTTCTTGGAGACCTCCTTGGATACCGCCTGCTTGGGGACATTCGCAGCGGCTTGTTGAGGTTCCTTTTTTCCTTTACGCTTCCTACGCTTTTTCTTAGATGATCCCTCTGGTTGGACTGGTTCCACCACCGTCTCCAGCGTGACTCTCTTGTCAACCGCAAGCGGTGGACGGAGACGTTTTTCCGGTAGGAGACGCTCCTCCAAACCTTCAAAACGCGCACTCATCATTCTTCCTACTTGGAGCATAATAGAGCGCGTTATCTCCTCCACAAAGTTAGTCCCTTGTGCTTGTGAGGGTCCCTGTATATCCATTCTTTCAGGCGATGGGCACCGAGGGGACTGAGGGGCTGGACCCTCACGGGCACACTTAAACTCTTTACGCAACTCTTCAATTTCTTCCCGTAGAATCGCTACTTCGCCTTGCAAGCGGGCATTGTCCGCCTGTAGTTTAGCCGTCTCGTCCGAGGTGGTTCGTTTGTGCAAGACCACCACTGCAGCCTTAATTGAAGCTGCCGCATCCCTTAGGGCACGCTGAAAGGTGCCCTTTAAATTCCGTGATTTTGTTGCAACCTCGCATATTATTGCAACATCGTCTAGTACTTGTTTATTAATAGCTTCGGCCGTTCGATCGTCAATGGATTCCATTGCCCCCAATCCTAGCACTTCTCTATTCTCGTGAGCTCGTTGTGCCTGATCTACTATCACAGCTTCAGCAAGCTCTCGGTCCTTCTCACGCTTAACTTTGAGAAACTCTTTCCTTCTATTCTGGGCGGAAAAAGGCGCCTTGAACACATCAAGAGCGCTTCCGTCACAATCGCTGCACTCCGATGTGGCCTCATTGTAGCGACGTCTTTTGGAACCCAACTTTTGCCAAAGCTGACCATCGGAGGCAGTTGATCGTACTGACGCCACCGTCTTAACACTTGCATCTGAGTCGCTCTCCATTTCCGCTAAAGTTTCCTTCTCTTTCTCTTCTTTTCCCTTTCCTCTCAACTTCATATTTTCTTTCTTCTTAGGGGCTAAACCCCTGCAGCGTTTGTTGCCCCCCCCAGATACGATGGGGCTGAATGCCGAAGCATCGAGGGACTGTATAGCCTCGTTGAGGCTAGTACCCTCCTGGGGATTATTTTTCACATTCGCCATTTTTCATTGTTTTTATTCCTTTTTTTTTTATAAATAGGGGGTGAGGTCTCCCTATGATGGTCTAGCGGCCGGGTTCCCCCCGACCATGCTAGTGCCTGCGAGCCCGAACGCATATTGCTCAAGAGCAATACGACTCCGAGCCCGCAGACCCAAGCACTCCCCTCAGCGACCAACGAACCTTGAGATTTGGTCAAATCTGCTTTTACTTATCTGTTGCTACAGCCAACACACGCGTAAGGTGCATAAGAGAAAAGTACAGATACGCGCCGACTACCACCGCAGACAAAAAACCAGATTATTTACGAAACAGATCCTTCTTGGATCATCTTCAGCAGCGGTTTAGGAAAAAACCACCGATAACTCCATGTGATTACCCCCAAATCAGGTAGGTAGGTCCAGATAGTTTACCCGAATCCTCTCTCACATAAAACTGAGGTCAATAATGAGCTCAATTTGTAACCCATTAGCCCCATCCACTGTGCCTTATGCTGACTTCATAGGGACACGTGGAGGGGCCCAGAAAGTATGTACATATTTACAATCACAAATATACAAATAATTACAACACAATAGACTACAAACACCCTATATACAGAAAACCGAACAACAGATACAAACACAAATACACGCGGCGCCTGGCGGTTTCAGTTACATCTATTTCTGAAGGAAGTAGACTAGAACAGGCAGCAACCACGAGAAGGAAAACCACCAGGCTTGCCTTGGGGATCTGCACGACTTGCGCTCTCCCCCAAGACCAACGCCTCCTTACCCATCCGGGATGAGTAAGGAAGGTATGGATTTATCCAAAACAAGCAGCGCGGGGCATGCAAGCTAGGCAGAGCAACTACTAATGGATAAACCCAGACCCGCCCAGCCATCGCCTTCCTCAACCATATTTGAGGGAAGGTGGCGACCCGACACACGACGCCGCCACTTGCCAACACCTCTTCGTGAGTATGACTGGTCGGAATGCCAATATTTACCCATTACATTAACTACAGATATTACGGTTTTTTTTTGTGTTTGACGTCATTAAGTCGTAGAGGACTGCTTACCCACATCTCATTTCAACAGGGCCTCCATAACCACGCTATTTCTATCTCTAAAGTTCTAAAAAGTTCTAAATATTTATGTCATCTTGATATTAGCGCCATCTGTTAGCTTTGTGGCGTAGTACGGACGATGATTGTTATCAGCTAAGCTTCTACGCTTGGTTATTTATGTAGCGATGAGTTGCAAAGAATATTTTGAAAGCATTTGACAGACTCTCTCTGCCGTTCAGGAGAAGTGGCCTCACTGCTGATATAAAGGGCATAATCCTAGACTTGCCGCTGAGCGCGCCCGTGTCGCCCGCCTTCGATCCGGAGACCATCAAGTCTACTTCCACCCCCCTCGCGCCCGCGCCCTCCCCCCGCGCACACCCCGCCCAGAGGGACGCCAACCGGTGTCACATCATGTAACTTAACTAGCGGAGATACTAGTGGCTGTCAACTGGGGAACAGATCTGTGACGTCTGGTACAGAAACTTAATATAAATAAACGTTAAAAGTTTGAATCGGAAGTTTGCGACGTTATTGTTATCTATGTAGAGAATACCGTCCCTGGTGGTGTCTTCTACTTGATTTATTAGTAATGTAGCTGTAGAAAAGAAGCGTTCATAAGAAACGTCATACATGACATGTGTTCATAAATCATGCATCTATTCCCCGGGATGACTGTATAATGAATTACTAAGTATATTTAGTAAAAAATATATTGATAAAAGAAAATATGTCAGAAAGTAAACTGTATTGATGTAGAAATAGTTATAAACAGTGGGTGCGATATATGCATTTCATGGAGATTATACCGAGCCAACCTCGTCAAGTTCACACGAATTATCTATAGATTTATATAATTAATAAACCCACCATGTGTATCATGGCAGCCGTGGTGGTACCGGCTTCGAAATGTCCCTAACTTTTCCCGTGGGTGCCGTAAGAGGCGGCTAAGGAAATATCCGGGAAATGGGCAGCAGCATTTCCCGCAGTCTGCGTCAACATCCACTGCGATCACCAAGACGCCTGCCAAGAGTGGTGCATTAAGGCAAATCCCCCCCATGACAAATAACATTAAACCACGGCCACCAGTTCCCGGCAGCTCTGCTATCCGTGGCTACGGTAGCGGCCATTGTAACGGTGGAGCAGGGGGTGCGAAGAATCTCCGGCAGAGATCCGGCTACCAATCCCAAAAACGACCGCTGGCCCTGGCAACATACAATACACGCACGCTCAGGACCGACGAAAATATGGTCGAATTGGAGGAAGAGATGCTCAAGTTACGCTGGGATGTCATGGGATTATCTGAAGTTCGAAGACAGGGACAGGACACGATAATTCTAAATTCCGGCAACTTGTTCTTCCACCGGGAGGGAGACCAACAATCCCAGGGTGGTGTCGGGTTCCTCGTCCGCAAGTCTCTCGTTAACAACGTAGTGAAAGTCGATAGTGTGTCGGCTAGGGTAGCGTTCCTTATACTCAGAATAACCAAACGGTATTCGCTGAAGGTCATACAGGTATACGCACCAACCTCGGCACACTCGGACGATGAAGTAGAAAGTATGTACGAGGATATATCCAGGGCCATGCATACTTCTGAAACCTACTTCACTGTTGTAATGGGAGACTTCAACGCAAAGCTAGGCACAAGGAAACGTGATGAGTTAAGAGTAGGGCCATTTGGATACGGGCAGCGGAACCCGAGGGGACAGAGGCTGGCTGACTTCATGGAGAAGGAGGGACTCTTTATGATGAACTTCTTCTACATGAAGCGGCCATCCAGGAAGTGGACGTGGATAAGTCCCGATGGTTCCACTACGAACGAGATAGACTTCATCATGACGACCAATAAGTGCATATTCAATGACGTCTCTGTGATCAGCAAGGTAACAACCGGCAGCGATCACCGCATCGTAAGAGGCGCATTGAATATCAATGTCAAGCTTGAGAGGTCACGTCTGGTGAAGTCTACGCTCCATCCAAATCGTGCCCAAGTCCCCGAAATGTTTCAACTTGAACTTCAAAACCGTTTTCAGTGCTTAGCTGAATGCGACACAGTGGATGAGTTGAACAACGGGTTGGTGGAAACTGTCCAAGTGGTTGGGTCCGAATTCTGTGAGAGAAAAAGGCCGCAGGAAAGCTCAAAAACTCTCAAAAGAAACTCTGAAACTAATGGCAGAACGGAGCGAAATGAGACTGCAGTCTGCAGTTTATATGTCGGACTACGGTAAACTCAATAGACGAATTTAGAAGTCCATGCGACACGACTTGCATGCTTATAATACTGCGCGTATTACGGCAGCAATTGAGCGGAACCAGGGCTCTAAAGTGTTTGCAAAGGATTCGTCTATTGGGCAAAGCCAAATGACAAAACTGAAGACCGAAAATGGCAGTATCGTTTCATCCAAGCCTGAGATTCTGAGAGAGATTGAGAGCTTCTATCGACAGTTATATACCTCGACACGCGAACCCGTTACTAAAGTAGCTCAGGACACCAGAGCAAAGTTAGTCCGACACTATACCGAAGACATCCCGGACATCAGCCTGTACGAGATTAGAATGGCTCCCAAACAGCTTAAGAACAACAAGGCGCCAGGAGAGGACGGAATTACGACTGAACTTCTATGAGCGGGTGGTAGACCGATACTTTTAGTCCTCCAGAAGTTATTCAATTCTGTCATCTTCGAAGGCAAAACGCCGGAAACGTGGTACAAGAGCGTGGTGGTGCTGTTCTTCAAAAAAGGTGATAAAACCGTATTGAAGAATTATAGGCACATATCGCTCTTGAGCCACGTGTACAAGCTGTTTTCGAGAGTCATCACGAACCGTCTCGCACGCAGGTTTGATGAGTTCCAGCCTCCCGAACAAGTCGGTTTCCGAAGAGGCTTTAGCACCGTAGACCACATTCATACACTACGGCAGATTTTACAGAAGACCGAAGAGTATAATAAGCCACTGTGTCTAGCGTTTGTGAATTACGAGAAAGCCTTCGATTCTATCGAGAAGTGGGCCATACTGCAGTCCTTGCAGCGATGCCAAACTGACTATAGGTATATCGAAGCGTTGAAGTGTTTATACAGCAAGGCCACTATGTCAGTCCGACTACAGGACCAGAGTACGGAACAAATTCCATTGCAGAGAGGTGTGAGACAGGGAGACGGCATCTCTCCGAAACTGTTCACTAACGCATTGGAGGATGTTTTCAAACTTTTGGACTGGAAAGGATCTGGCGTCAACATTAATGGCGAATACATCACTAACCTTCGTTTTGCCGATGATATAGTTATAATGGCGGAGTCGCTCGAGGATATCGGCACCATGCTCAACGACCTCAGTAGAGTTTCCCAACAGGTTGGTCTTAAGATGCAACACACTGGAGCTAATATTTGTAGTACCTAAGTAAAAACATTGTAAAAACATCTATATAAAAAGAATGGCCTCGAGTTTCTTGCCGCTTCTTCTCGGTAGGCTCTATATATTTTGGAACGCGGCGGTAGTCTTTAAAGTACATTATAATGAAAAATTGACGTTCATAAGTGCGTCATTGATGCCTAAATTGAATAAATGATTTTGACTTTGACTTTGACTTTGACTTTGATGAACATGGATAAGACGAAAATCATGTCCAATGTCCATGTTCCACCTATACCGGTAATTGTTGGAAACGATACACTCGAAGTGTTAGACAAGTAGGTACTTCTACCTGGGACAGACTGTCCAATTAGGTAGGTCCAACTTCAACAAGGAGGTCGCACGAAGAATCCAGCTCGGATGGGCAGCGTTCGGGAATATTCGATCCATCTTTTCGTCCCAATACCTTAGAGCCTGAAAACCAAGGTTTTCAACGAGTGTGTGTTGCCAGTGATAACTTATGGCACTGAGACGTGGTCCCTTACTGTGGGCCTCATTAATAAGCTGAAGTCGCTCAACGAGCAATGGAGAGGGCTATGCTTGGGGTTTCCCTGCGTGATAAGATCCGAAATGAGGAGATCCGTAGGAGAACTAAGGTCACCGACATAACTCTCAAAATTAGCAAGTTGAAGTGATAACCGATGGGGAAGAAAGGTTCTCGAGTGGCGACCACGCACCGGAAGGCGTAATGTAGGCCGGTCCCCCGCTAGGTGGACCGACGACCTCATAAAAACCGCGGGAAATCGCTGGAAGCAGGAAGCGAGTAGCCGGTTCAAGTGGCGTTCTATGGGGGAGGCCTATGTTCAGCAGTGGACGTCTTCCGGCTGATAATGATGATGAATGATGATGATGATGAGTTGTGAGTAGAATGCGGCAGAGGTCGCTCGCTACAAACCAATGGCTCTCGCACCATCAAGTCTAATCTAATTATTCAATTTAACAAAATCCGTTGAGCCGTTGAGATTTGTTATGAGAGGACATAAGAACGGACATGCATACACAGGTACATACATGTTAAACACATTACACTCCTTTTGGGGTTTGCCGCAGTCACGTAAAACGGAGGACAGGTCCTTGGTATTGGAAATATTACAACCTGATCATCACATCATCGAAACAGTGAACCAGAAGTGATATCACAGAATAAATAATAGTACTACAACTAAAGTACTCAAACTGAAACAAATTAGCTAAAAAATTTAAATTAGAAATTCCCTTAAGCCATGGTTTAAACTCGGGCCTATCTTTAGCCCATATTTATAAGGCGGATAGTTTCTAACTAAAGCTTAAACCCAGAAACTTTGCAGGGCTTCATGTCAAACATGCCTAAGGCATTCCGCACGTATTAGGCCTAGCGCGCACTGCGTTGCGTTTTTATAACGTATATTCAGTGAAGTACGGAGAGTCATAGAAGTGCGCGCACTGCGGTGAAATAAACGTACTGGCATGCGGTAAAGTCAGTCGCTGCAAATTTTTTTGCAGCGGTGCAGCGCGCGTACTTCGGTCTTTCTCCTTACTTCATTGAATATGCGTTATAAAAACGTAACGCAGTGCGCGCTAGGCCATAAATACAGAGGTAACATGGTTCAGCCGCCGAGTAGACGGGCATGGGATCGATCCCCACCTCGGGCTTGTGATTTCGTTGTAGGTAACATCGTGATGAAATCCACATCATGATGGCACTTCTGATGTCCGCCTGGCTAGCTACCACCCTCGAGATTGTACATCTAAGTGCCTAACAGCGTGTTTCGGCAGCTGTCCTTGAATACCTGTCGCTGTTCTAGGTCTAGTGTGATACCACCTCCGACCGCATCATCACTGACCATCAAGTGAGATAGTCGTCAAACTCTACTCTACAATGTTATAAAACAATATGCAGTCAGTTTATATATACCTACGAGTGAATCGGCTGAGAGCCGGACATGAAGTGTGACCCGGTATGAAGAAAACACGTAATGTCAGTTCGAACTTTAATCTTCGATCACCTATTAGATTATGACAAAACAGAGACGTGCACACGCGGCGAGCGCTCGCAGCAAACTGAGCTCCGTCCGACCGCCAAGCGGCCCAAGCGCAGCCGTTTTATGCGACTGTGGTGGTGGGTGCGTTGTGACTCAACCGTTCGCCCGTTGCACGTGTTCCGTCACAATAGGCGGCTGACTGTATATATATGCATTATTAAGCAAGTTATGTGTTTGTCTGCAGGTCTGTTCGTTTGCTGGGCTTGATACTGTAATCTGCTGCACTAGCTGCCGAGTGGTAGATGACGTATCGTAAGCAAACCCCGGTGTATTATCTATATTATCTAGCTGCGAACAGTAGACCTCGCGAGCACGGTCTTATCAGTGGCCAATTTTTGCAATACTTCACTACCTATAATGTCTGCCACCACGTGACCAATTATTATGCTCATATCGAAATTCCTCTTTAATGTTAGGTACCTAATGTGTACCTAAATCTCCGCCAACGTCAAGATCGTAATGATGACGGATCTGTTAAAGTTTGTGTCAGTTTCTGATAGCTTTGTCAAAAGCCAAGTCAATTTGGCAGCTCGATACACTAGACGTGCTCTGCGACTGTCAAGGGTGATGAAATCTAATGACAGTTTTTTTCCATGGTGATTAATTTTATATTTGTATGTACGTAAGTCCTGTATTTTATTACTAATGTTTATAATAAAATACAGGTACATATTATTATAATAAAATACATAATACTGATTGATATACTAAGTATTTATTTTCTCATATAATACTATTATACCAATTGCGTTTGACCATGTACATATTTTATGACATTTTGGTATAAAGATAGTTATGGCCTTGGACAAGATAATTAGGTACTCGAAGTACTAATCCTGCTCAGACGAAGTAGCGGGCACCAGCTAGTAGTAAATAAATACTAAACCTATTTTAGTATAATAGTGTATGCCATTTAATTAGGTATTAAAACACTCCTGTAATACTAATACCGATAAACCTACACTCGTGTTTTAATAACCCCTATTTTAAGACCGTTGCATAAAGTACTGTTTTCTTTAATAATTTTGTTTGTGTCCATTGACATGTAAAATATTTCCTATACACTATTTGAATACTGTCAAGGTGCTTTATTGTTTTCATACATTTTATTTGTATTTTTATATTTTTTATATAATTACGTTTCTATATATTATAAAAATATGTTGTTTATTGTATTTTAGTATTAGTTTATTCATAGTATTTCATCGTCATCATCATCTCAGCCGTAGGACGTCCACTGCTGAACATAAGCCTCCCCCATGATTTTCCAAAAGAACCGGTTGGAAGCGGCCTGCATAGAACATCATAGTATTTATAGTGACATATTTACTAATTTTGTATTGTTACCGTACATGTGTTATTTGATACTCCTCTGCGAATGGGTTGTCTGTAAGAGATCGCTCTGAGCGATATGATCGCCTATTGTTGCACCTAGTTTTTAGCATTGTTTTTTTATTTTCTAATATTAAGTCATAAATATGGTGTCTCAATAAAGTGTTATCTATCTATCTATTTTGTAGATTTGTCTTTCTTCGAGTTTTGACGTGTTATAGCGGTGGACTATTACCCGTTATTTATTGACTGAATAGTGTTGTAAAAAAGATAAAAAAAACTTACTTTCTTGTGTTTATTTACTTTATTACTTGTTAGAATAATGAAAAATGTGTTGTTCTTTCAGGAAAATAGTATATAACCCGACGAGTTCTCCGCAGTTCTTGTACAAAACGGATCAAATATCATGGAACCGTAAGTGTTGTATACATCTAGTTACTGTCATTAAAAAAAGGATTATTTATATATATATATATATATATAAATAACAAGAAATACTTTTTCATTTTGATATATATGCAATAGTAACGCCGGTACAAACCAGGCCACATTATTTGTACCTTGGTATTAATCCTTATCTACTCTAAAAATAGAGAGGAAAGATATATGATTGTTTGTTTCTTTACAATGGATACAGAGGTACAAGTACAATTTGAAAAATTTAATACCGACTTTTGGACCGACCGAATTGGAGTGTATCTCAAAAACTACTGGACACAATTTGATAATATTTAAATAGGACCACAAGGAAAGCTTTTAAACAAAATAAGAATTTTGAGAATCGGATCACCCAGTCGAAAGTTATGACATAACAAACATAATTTTTTTTTTGTCGAATTGAGTACTTCCTCCTTTTTTGGAAGTCAGTAGAAAAGTCCTTAACAAATTCAAACAATTCTTTTACTAGTATAAAGTTACATTATGCCTAAATAACATATACGCTATATTCGATTCGTGCTCATCATCATCCATCACCACGCGGGTGAAACCACGGAGTGCAATACTCGTGTATATAAAAATATTATATTATATTTATTTACTTAATTTTAGTTTTTTTAAACCCTGGGTATTGATGAAAGGGTCTATTTCTAATATAACGGAAAAATAACAATTAAAATTGTGTGCCACGCGCACGAAGCTGTGTAACCTAGCAGTTCATATTTAGAAAAATTGTGAGATTCTTTTAAATATATGGCAATGGTACCCTGTTTAATTTATTTAAAAATGTCATTGGGATATGATAAGATAATCATTCATTTGGAGAAACATGAGTTTTATACACACACAAGGTTTGTTTATAGAGGTAGTTTGTCATAACATTAAAGCTCGTCATGTTTTGCCCATATAGGCGCGTACACATTTGTTGAGAGATGGCAAATAAAACCATATAAAAAATCTAATAATGCAAGTCAAATAATAGTTGAATAATTGATTAGAATGTCAGGAAGTAAAACAGTCATAATTCATAGTATAGTGTCATTTCCACAAAAAGATCCATTTGTATACAAGGGAAGAAGGTGATTCAAGAAGTATGATTGACTTTGTGATTGTGGATGAAAGGCTGAGGACGAAAATATTAGACACTCGGGCGTACCGCGGAGTCGGCATCGATTCAGACCACTACTTGGTGGTAACACGTGTAAATGGCCTTTTTAATCGATGGCGACACCGAGTGCGTGCACCAACAAGTGTGAATTGTTTGGAACGAGTGAAAGTTGAAAATTTGCAAGAGAAGGATGTTGCAAATCAGTATGTTATTAAGCTGCAAGAAAGGCTTGATGGTTTGGAAGAGATAAGTGAAATTGAAGAATTGTGGATGAAATTTAAGGAAGGAGTGGTAGACGTTGCCATCAATGTGTGTGGAATTTCTAAAAGGCGAAAAGGAAAAATGCAAAGGAACGTGTGGATGGATCAAGAAGTGCAAAAGGCTGTGGATGAAAAGAAAAAAGCATGGCTGGATTGGTTAGCAACAAAAGCTAACCAAAAGGTACAAATGGCAACGCATGATGATGTACGTGAAGCAAGAAAGGATTATAAGAGATTGAAAAAGATAGTTAAAGAAGTTGTGTGCAGAAAGAAAGATGAACGAAAGGATATGTTTGACAAAAGGCTTTCTGATGATTTCCAGTCAAATGTTAAATTTTTCTGGAAATCCATAAGAACAGCTCGAGGCAAAAACACAAACTCAGAGCTTAATCAAATCAGGGGTCATGATGGAAGCATGATAAAAGGAGAAGAATGTGTGTTGAAAAGATGGAAAGAATATTTTGAAAGTTTATTTGAAAGAGAGGGAACACTGGACCAGGTTCCGGAAACCTATATGAATGATGATGAAAATGAAATAGGTATGGATGAAATTTTGAAAGCGTTAAAGGGTATGAAATTAGGAAAGGCTGCAGGATATGATAGAGTGTCAGTCGAGATGCTGAGAGCTGGGCGAGGCATAGTAGCTAGTCTGTTGCACCGCCTTTTTAATATGTGTTGGAGGAGCGGCCGTGTACCAGGTGACTGGTGCAAGGCTGTGATTGTGCCGCTTTATAAAGAAAAAGGGTCGCAACAAGACTGCAAGAATTATCGCGGAATCAGCCTCCTCAGCGTTGTCGGTAAACTATATGCGAAAGTATTGATTGAACGAGTGATAAAAGAGACAGATGAGAAAGTGTGGGATGCACAAGCAGTGTTTAGAAAGGGAATGGGATGTACGGATCAGGTCTTTTCTTTACGATGTATAGCCGAAAAATGCTTGGCGAAAAGCCAAAAGGTCTATTGCGCTTTCGTAGATTTAGAAAAGGCTTATGATAGGGTGAGTAGGCATGAACTGTGGTCAGCGTTGTCTATGCATGGGCTGAAAAGTAACCTGATCCAAGCGCTGAAATCCCTCTATAAGGATTCCAGTGCTTGCGTTAGGATAAATAGGACATACACTGATTGGTTTAACATCGAAAAAGGTGTTAGACAAGGATGTGTAGCGTTACCGTGGCTGTTCAACTTAATCATGGATAATTGTTTGACAAACCTGAAAGACAGTGAATGTGGATTAAGAATGAACGAGTTACTCATCAAATGTCTTCTCTACGCTGATGACCATGTGATACTTGCGTCGTCGGTAAAAGAGTTGCAGGAGATGGTAAATGTTATGCAAGAGACTTTAGAAAGAAAGGGAATGAAAATAAATGTAAGTAAGACGAAAGTGATGGTGTTTGAACGAGATGATAGAGTGACCGATTGCAATATTGTGATTGGGGGTGAAAAAGTGCAACAAGTGAAAGAGTTTGTATACTTGGGATCCATGTTTACAAAAGATGGTGAGTGTGAAAGTGATATAGAAAGGAGAGTGAACGCTGGAAACATGGTAAACGGAGCATTGCACGCTTTTATGAACAGTCAGAAGGTGTCTAAAAAGGCTCGTCTGGCTGTTCATAGGGGAGTGTTGGTTCCGACACTGATGTATGGTAGTGAAAGTTGGGTGTGGCAGAAAAAGCATGAAAGTAGAATAAATGCTGTGGAGATGAGAGCATTGAGGAGCATGATTGGAGTGAAACGGAGTGACAGGATAAGGAATAGTGTGATAAGGGAACGATGTAGTGTGAATGAGGGTGTAGTGACAAAAATCGAGAAAGGTATGTTAAGATGGTTTGGACATGTGGAGAGAATGAATGAAATGAGAATGACTAAACAGGTATACATGGGACAAGTAAACGGAAGTGTTGGAAGAAGAAGACCTAGGCGAACGTTCCGAAATCAGATTGAAGACGTTCTGAAAAAAGGCCAGGTCAAAAGTACCCTAAACCGACGCTTATGTATGAAAGGATTGATGAGTATAGATGAAGCGACAGAGATATGTCAGGATCGTAATAAGTGGAAATCCGTGGTCTCTGCCTACCCCTACGGGAAAGAGGCGTGATTTTATGTATGTATGTATGTGTCATTTCAATTCATGGAGTGTCATAATTTCAAAAATACTAGGTGCACAGCTAAACATGCTTATTAGCTAATATATATAATAAATATTAATATATCGCTACAATATAATAAATCACTTCCACTATAATAACATCTGGTCAGTAATATTTATTTAAGCTTAGTTTTAAATAAATTTGTATTTAATTATTTAAGTCCTTTATAGAATTCGGTATTCTATTATAAATAGCAGGTCCCATACAAAAATGCTATTACTCATAAGGGCCTTTTTTGCCATGTGCATGCTGAGTTTATAGTTGTCACGTCTGTTACGCTTAACTTTCTCAGACTGATTTTACTAATGAAGCTACTTCTAAAATGGTATTTAATTAAATCGTTTCTCGGCAGGTTGCATAGATTATTATATACAGCTCCCATATCAAAGTAAAGAGGGGAAGAAGGGAAACATTTCGAAGACATGGGATCCAACTAGAAGTTGTTTTCAAACTAAAATCTGGGGCGTGGCGGGTGTAGGCGGGAGGGATGCCTACAGAACGGAGTTCCCTCACATGGTGAGTACAAACAGTGAAAAAAACCGTGGCAGGCGTCATGACCGCTAGTCCACCGAGACAATCCATTATCCAAGCATCGACTTTTCCAATGTGTGTTACCAGTGATGACTTAAGGCACTGAAACGTGGTCTCTTACTATGGGCCTCATAGATAAGCTCAAAGTCGCACAACGCGCTATGGAGATGGATGGATATGGCTATGCTCGGGGTTTCTCTACGTGATCGAATCAGAAATGAGGAGATCCGTAGAAGAACAAACGTCACCGACATAGCCCAGAAGATTAGCCAGTTGAAGTGGCAGTGGGCAGGGCACATAGCACGCAGAACAGATGGCCGATGGGACCGAAAGGTTCTAGACGCAGGCCGCTTCCAACTGGCTCTTTTGGAAATTTGTGGCGGAGACCTATGTTCAGCAGGGACGTCCGATTGCTGAGATGATGATGAAGATGATCGAATTTAACTCTCTTTAACCTACGGAAAAATAATAAGTTCTTCGAAGCTTTCCCCGATGTACGCTGTACTCACTCACAGTGTCTAGAGGTGTTGCAGTATTGTGCTGAACGCGGGATTTTATTAGCTCGATCATTGGATCCCAAGCAGGCGGTACTTGCCAACCATCATCTCTATTGAAATTAGGGTGTTTTAAAAATCTACGCCCTTTCTTAACATTCACGGCACACAGCGGTTTTCCCTAGCGCTAGAATTTGTGTGTTCCATATTAGAGTACAATTATGTCGTCATCTGATGAAAATCATGGCCTGATGACCTCTGGGTTATTTACAAATTTTAAATATGTATTCAAAATGGACGAAACCGTTTCTGGTGGCCCATACCTTATTCAGTAATCTGTGCCCATACGTCGTTATAAAGGAATTAAATAGATAACCTCATATATTTAAGACAATTTATGAAATGAAAAATGAAACTAATATTTTGATACTCGAAAAATACAGACCTTATTTACTTGAATAGTAGAGTGACCAGGGAACCAGGAATAGAGGATTTAGGTAGATCTTTCTTCATTTTACTAAGAAGTCATTACAAGTTTCGTGTCATGCGTCACTTCATTGCGTTACTAGTAGCACGCTGAGTGGCACGTCAGGTCGTGTCACGCTACGCCACGTGAATGGGCGCTACTCCATACAATTGCTTTGAATGTTGGTGCTAGTGGCAAGTTACATGGCAGGTCACTTGTCAGATCACGTGTCACGTTGCTTAGGTGGGCACAGCGTGAAATAATGAGAAGCAAAGAAATGCTAAACGCGGAGAAACGAAAAGTTTTCAATGCTTCTATCCTGTTATACATGGCAGACATGTCTGACATACGCATGCCAAACTTGGGCATTAACTAAACAACAACAAAATAAAATTAATATATGTCAGAATGGAACAGAGGGAAGCGTACTGGGATTAAGGAGAAGAGTTCACATTGGAGTCACGACAGTTTTAAGACAGACTTTCCTCACATAGACAAGTCTGTCTTAAAACTAAAACCAAATTGTTTTGCCTATGACGCGTCGCACATCTAAAACGAAACTGTTTTGACTATGAGACAATTTTGTCTACAAGAGGTTGTGTTTGAAGTGTGCGCGTCTTCATAATTTTTGTAACGCAATAGTCTTAGTCTGTCTTAAAACTATCATGACTAAAGTCTGCGCTCAGCCTTAGAGTACTAAAAAGACAAAAAGAAAGACTCAGTTCAGATAATATGCAGAAAATTCAAATGGCGCTGGACGGGGCATAATATATTTTGACAGGAAATAAAGAAAAATGGAACAAAATAATAACTGAATGGTATCCTTGAGAACGCAGATTCAAAAGAGGAAGACAGACAAAACAATAGGAAGACGATTTCAAGAAAGTATAGGCCCAGAATCATTACATATAGCAAAAGATAGAAACAAGCGGAAACCCTTAGAGGAGGCCCTTGTCGAACGAGTTAGGTATGTGGGGAGACCAACTAAATACAGAGTACCGAGGACAGAATTCAGTTTAAGTACAATAATTAACCTACCTCTATTTATGCTTTAATGTTATTTCTCTTGTCAAATAACTAACAGTGATACATGTTTATTTTAATTTATTTTCGTTTTATAAGTGTTTTAATAGAAGCGAATTCGTACACTTTTTTTTAAATCTACACTCCACAGACTCCAGGGTCCGTGCCTTTTTTCAACTTTGGGATTTTCAAAACTTACGACTAATTTATTACATTCAACAAATATACATACATGGGGAACGTATTAAACTAACTAACTATTTACTATATTATATACTAAATTTTTTAACTAATACATATAACTAAATTTATTATTACTATTAAGATTATTCTGAGTTGGTGTAAGCATTCACAGCAGACCAGTGTCCGCAAACAGCACCCGTTCACGAGTTGACGCATGTGCCAGCCATCGCCTTCTTCAACCATTTCTGAGGGAAGATGGCGACCCGCCACACACGCCACCGCTTGCAAACCCATTTCCGTGAGCATGTCTGCTCTGAATGCTCACGCCATCTCTTTGTCAGTTACAATTTTTACACTAGTTATATTAGAACTTAACGCTAGTTATTTACGCGGGTTATTGAGAGCCCACATTGCCCACTTTGCGCTGAAGCAGGGCCTCCATCACCACGCCACCAACTAACAAACTTTTATGTTTACCATACGAATACTTTTTAGAAATTGTCCGTGCTATATATGCCTTTACGTAGCATAAGATTAACAGTACAGGCTGCAATCCAGTGATACCGGTAGGACTACTAAGTATCTCAGGTGCTACCAAATGTTGATTGAAATCGAAAACAAATGGTGGCTCTATGTCACTTTTGTCAGCTCCAGTCATCAAATTACTAACATTTTTGCTTTGGCAAAACTGACATAATGCCGTCATTTTTTATTTTTCCAATCAAGATTTGTTAGCAACTGAGATACATAATAACCCTGCTGGTTTTCTTTACAGGGAGTTCAAGTTTTGCCGAAATTCTTAACAAGAGTAGCATGTTTTTATATTTACACTATTCCTCCCCACAGCAAAATCTACGTTTGCTTAATAGAATTTTTTGCATATATTTAACTAAATTTCTTTTTTAAATTGTTAGGCGTTACTAGGCTACGGATCCCTAGATGCGAGCGTCCAGTGGCTCTGCGGAGGGACGGTCCTCAGCGAGAGGTTCATACTGACTGCAGGACATTGCACCGCCAGCGCTTTTGCGTAAGTAATACATTGCTAGGCTACGGATCCCCGAATGCGAGCGTCTAGTGGCTCTGCGGAGGGATGGTCCTCAGCAAGAGGTTCATACTAACTGTAGGACATTGCATCGCCAGCACTTTTGCGTAAGTAATACATTGCTAGGATACGGATCCCCGAATGTGAGCGTCCAGTGGCTCTGCGGAGGGACGGTCCTCAGCAAGAGGTTCATACTGACTGCAGGACATTGCATCGCCAGCGCTTCTGCGTAAGTAATACATTGCTAGGATACGGATCCCCGAATGCGAGCGTCTAGTGGCTCTGCGGAGGGACGGTCCTCAGCGAGAGGTTCATACTGACTGCAGGAATTTGCATCGCCAGCGCTTTTGCGTAAGTAATACATTGCTAGGCTCTGGATCCCTGAATGCGAGCGTCCAGTGGCTCTGCGGAGGGACGATCCTCAGTGAGAGGTTTATACTGACTGCAGGACATTGCACCGCCAGCGCTTCTGTGTAAGTAACACATTGCTAGGCTACGGATTCCGGAATGCGAGCGTCCAGTGGCTCTGAGGGGGCACGGTCTTCAGCGAGAGGTTCATACTCACTGCAGGACATTGCACCGCCAGCGCTTCTGCGTAAGTAATACATTGCTAGGCTTCGGATCCCCGAATGCGAGCGTCCAGTGGCTCTGAGGGGGGGACGGTCTTCAGCGAGAGGTTCATACTGACTGCAGGACTATGCATCGCCAGCGCTTCTGCGTAAGTAAAACATTGCTGGGCTACGGATCCCGGAATGCGAGCGTCCAGTGGCTCTGCGGGGGGACGGTCCTCAGCAAGAGGTTCATACTTACTGCAGAACATTGCATCGCCAGCGCTTCTGCGTAAGTAATACATTGCTAGGATACGGATCCCCGAATGCGAGCGTCTAGTGGCTCTGCGGAGGGACGGTCCTCAGCGAGAGGTTCATACTGACTGCAGGAATTTGCACCGCCAGCGCTTTTGCGTAAGTAATACATTGCTAGGCTCTGGATCCCCGAATGCGAGCGTCCAGTGGCTCTGAGGAGGGACGATCCTCAGTGAGAGGTTCATACTGACTGCAGGACATTGCACCGCCAGCGCTTCTGTGTAAGTAACACATTGCTAGGCTACGGATTCCGGAATGCAAGCGTCCAGTGGCTCTGCGGAGGGACGGTCCTCAGCGAGAGGTTCATACTGACTGTAGGACATTGCATCGCCAGCGTTTCTGCGTAAGTAATACATTGCTAGGCTATGGATCCCGGAATGCGAGCGTCCAGTGGCTCTGAGGGGGCACGGTCTTCAGCGAGAGGTTCATACTCACTGCAGGACATTGCACCGCCAGCGCTTCTGCGTAAGTAATACATTGCTAGGCTTCGGATCCCCGAATGCGAGCGTCCAGTGGCTCTGAGGGGGGACGGTCTTCAGCGAGAGGTTCATACTGACTGCAGGACTATGCATCGCCAGCGCTTCTGCGTAAGTAATACATTGCTGGGCTACGGATCCCGGAATGCGAGCGTCCAGTGGCTCTGCGGGGGGACGGTCCTCAGCGAGAGGTTCATACTGACTGCAGGACATTGCACCGCCAGCGCTTCTGCGTAAGTAATACATTGCTAGGCTTCATAAACTTGATTAGTTTTCTTTGCCGTTCATTTATTATATAGTCTTCCACAAATGATGCAATCTTTATGAAGGGACTAATCTTTTATTTGATGAACGGGTTCAGTTCTTGGCTCTGGCGTGCGGCTTTTAAAAATCTTTAATTGCAATTGTTTTAATTTCTCATAAGTTTCTAAATAAAGATAGGTACAGTGTTTTGCGTCTGGGGGGTTTGTATTGGTTTGGTACAACTACTGGTATATTGGTTTGCCTTTACAGCTAGATATTTTCCAGAACTTTAGCGTTGAGAACTAAAATACTATACTGTTTGTACTTATCCAAAATTCTTACGAACAAATGAATTTGAATTTGTAAAATACTACAAATTTACAAATTACGATGAATACGCGATATAGTTGTATCTGGAAGCTTTTGAGATGTATGCTTGTAAGACAACAAACGACCATACAGACATTTACAAAATTGATTGATGGTGTTCTAAAGATGATATATTAACCAATTATCTATAGATTTTTTTAAAGTATTTCTTAGGCACAGAAAGTTTTGTCTCTACAGTTTCCTTGTAGCATAGGTATAGTATAGGACGGATAAATACACTACTTATGATTTACTAGCTGACCCGCCAGCGTCTTCGTAGGCTTGGTCTTGGAGGTTTCATTATCAATCCCAAAAACAACCCTTAGGGGTCGAATTTCACAAAATCCCGTCTTAGTGAGCACCTACGTCCTAAAAAGAACCCCATGCAATATTTTAAACTTTTAAGTAACGAAGTTTCATACAAACTATCAACCCCAATAAAAACCCCTTAGTGATCGAATTTCAGAAAATCCCGTCTGAGTGAGCACCTACGTCCTAAAAAGAACCCTCATGCAAAATTTTAAACTTTTAGCACTCGCAGTAACGAAGTTTCATACAAACTATCAACCACAAAAAAAACCCTTAAGGGTTGAAATTTATAAAATCCCGTCTTAGTGAGCACCTACGTCCTAAAAAGAACCCGCATGCAAAATTTTTAACTCCTAGTAAAACCACTTGTAGTTTCTAAGATTTGGTGATGAGTGAGTGAGTGAGTGAGTGATCTTTCGCTTTTATATATATAGAAGAAGATCCATTACGGACGTATACTATTCCAGAGGACCAGTAACGTACGCCGCTCTGGGCATCCTGAAGCGGTCTGACCCTCAGGACCTCTGGCAGATGTATAGGATCCAAAGCATCGTACGGCATCCAATGTATCAACCACCTTCTAAGTACCACGACATCGCGCTCTTGAAGACTATGCAACGGTAAGAATTGAAACTAATACGAAGATTGATGTACGAAGGAACGATGAGGCATCACAGCTGGTGTAAAAAATTGTTTTGCTGAGTTTAATATAAAAGAAGTTATTAGTCGATGATAGCTCAGTCCTGTTTGTTCCTACTTCTGTCGTGTAACGAAATTGTGGAATGCTCTGCCGGCGTACGTATTTATTTATTATTTACTTTAACCCTGGGGTTTTCAAGTGGGGCGTGAAGAAGCATCTGTCAGGTCGTCATAGGGGTGGCGATTAGTGCAGCTTACGGCTGCACTAATGGTCATCGCTTCTTGATTCCATCTTTGATTTCCATCAGGTAAGAGGGAGTCACTTTGATGACCAATTACAAAAATAGTAATGAGGATTGCTAATCCCACGGCTACTAGATTAATCCCTACCTAGGACTTGAGCTTTGGTTAAAGGTAACATCGTGTTGCAATCCATATCATGGTGGTCGGGCCCACCTGGCATCCTGCGTTCCTCTAGCTTGAGCCTGTCACGAAAAACCTAATAGTGTAATAATTACACACAGAACACTATTTTGACAGCTGTCTTGAGTGCCAATCCCCATTTCAGATCTAGGTTGCTGCCGAATTTAACCTCATCATCACACACCATTGAGTGAGAAGATAGTTCAACATTAGTCAGAGTTTTAATGAAACCATACTGACCAGTTCCATAAACTTTTCAGTATAATCTTCAACAAGAACGCGATGCCGGCATGTCTCCCAAACCTGGCAGTAGATGCTGATGAAGAGACGGCGACGGCCACGGGATGGGGCGCCATGGGACCTCACACACAACCCGCTAATACTCTTCAAGTTGTAAGGAAATTTATAAAAGTCGGAACTTTTCATGTTGTTTAAGAGCGGATACATAGCCAGCCGTGGGGTACCGGCTTAGAATAGTACCCCCTCAACTCTACCCGTGGGTGCGTAAAAATCTGCTAAGGGATGACAATCGGAAGGTGGGCAGCAGCACCTTCCCAGTATTAAAACCTCAAAACTGCGCTCGCCAACCCGCCTGCCAAGCGTGGCGAGTATTGGCAAAATGCCCCCAATGACAGACACATTAAGAACCAGGCCCCCAGTCCCCGGCAGCCCCGCTATTCCTGGCTACGGTAGCGGCCACGGTAACGGTGGGGCAGGGGGTGCTAAGAATCCCTGGCAGACGCCCGGCTACCACCCCCAACGACGACGACTGGCCCTGGTGACACACAACATACGCACGATGAGGACAGACGAGAAGATATATGAGCTGGAAGAAAAAATGAGTAAGTTACACTGGGACATTGTGGGGTTATCTGAAGTCCGTAGAGCGGGTGAGGACACGATAACCCTAAAATCAGGTAACCTACTCTACTACCGGGAGGGCGACCAACAGTCCCAAGGTGGTGTCGGTTTTCTCGTCCACAAGTCCCTTACTAACAACATAGTTAAGATCGATAGCGTTTCCAATAGGGTCGTATACCTAATACTCAGACTATCCAAACGATATTCGCTGAAGGTCATTCAGGTATATGCACCGACGAAGTCGCACACGGATGATGAGGTGGAGGATATGTATGAGGACAATAGTCGGGCCATACATACCTCTGAAACGCACTTTCTAGTTGTTATGGGGGACTACAACGCGAAATTTGGTAAGAGAAGCGAGGATGTGTTGAAAGTGGGGCAATTTGGATATGGACAACGGAACCGTAGGGGACAGAGGTTGGCCGACCACCAAAAGGCAAATATTCACTGATGTCTCCGTGATCAACAGGGTTAAAACCGGTAGTGATCACCGAATGGTAAGAGGCACGGTGAATATTAATGTCAAACTGGAGAGGTCTCGTCTGATGAAGTCTACGCTCCGACCCACTCGTGCTCATATACAAGACCCCGAGAGCTTTCAACTTGAGCTATCCAATCGCTTCGATTGCCTTGAGAACATCGCTTCAGTGGACGAGATCAATAACAGGTTAGTAGAAACTGTTCATACAGTGGGTTCCAAATACTTTAAACCCCACCGTACAGATAGGCCACAGAAACTCTCCAACGATACCCTCAACCTCATGGCTGAACGACGCTCACTGAAAATGCAGTCTTCGCATGATGCTGAAGCATATAGGCTGCTCAATAGACGAATATGGAAGTCCTTGCGACACGACATCCGGATCTTTAATACAAACCGTATTAAAGAGACGATAGAGCGGAAAAAAGGCTCCAAAGTGTTTGCAAGAGACATGTCTATTGGGCAAAGCCCAATCTCTACGTGATCGAATCAGAAATAAGGAGATCCGTAGAAGAACGAAAGTCACCGACATAGCCCAGAAGATTAGCCAGTTAAAGTGGCAGTGGGCAGGGCACATAGCACGCAGAACAGATGGCCGATGGGGCCGAAAGGTTCTGGAGTGGAGACCACGGACCGGCAAGCGCAGCGTAGGTCGTCCACCGACACGGTGGACAGACGACCTGATGAAGGTCGCAGGACGACGTTGGATGCAGGCCGCTTCCAACCGGTCCTTTTCGAAAATCATGGGGGGGGGGCTATGTTCAGCAGTGGACGTCCTACGGCTGAGATGATGATGATGACATAGCGAGCGTTACGTAACAGCGATTCTGCGAGCTGTACAACATTCAGATATCGGCAAACTTTTGCGTTTCTCCGCCGTTGCTTTATCTAGGTACTGATGTAGACAAAGCCACGGCGGCGGCCTCTCTAGAATCATCATAACTTACACCAGAAGTGCCTAGATAATTAAATTAGCAATGTCACAGAATAAATGCTACTCACCATGCACGTAAGCCGACACGAGCAGTGCTATTCCCACACAATACATATCAGTGACGGCCTCGGTGTTTGGTAACAAAATCAAAATCTCAACCGGATCGGAATACGACCACGATTGAGAAGGTCCGGCAAGAAACTCAGCGGGCTTGTCTTTTTACATATTTTTTATCGCCATTTACTCAATGTATTTAACAAATGTTCCTATATTTTTAGGCATATTTAAATAACTGCCTTTTAATTTTAAATCACACTGAAGTGTCACCTGCAAACAATACAATTTAACCAGTGTAAACACTTAAGTCCACTCCTGGCCAGGGCTCCTCTGAGGTACAATTAATAGTTATAATCGGTTTTTTACCCTATTATCTCAGACAAAATAAAAAAGTCAAGTTGTGAACAGAAAAGTGAGGCCGGGTAAAACTACGCCTCGCCCTGTCCATACATATTTATATATACAAACCCTACAACAAAACTACGCCTTGACTCGTCAGTCGAACTATCGCGGCGCGTGGAAGCAACACGTAAAGTTTTAATTATGATTTAATGTAAATTTATTAATTATTTATTATTTTTTATTAATTTTATTTATAATTTGAATTATAATGGCAGTACTGATGCACGCCCATGTAGCATAGAAAACCGGCCTCACTTCTCTGTTCACAAAATTCTGTCTATAATTTTTATTTTGTCTGAGCCTATTATATGCTAAAATGAAATGAATCTAAATCTCCAAGGTGAAACTTCAAAAGTTCAGCAGCTGGATTTGTTCTACGCTGTACGGCGTTCACCGACTCCTCGTGCGAGGCTTCGACGAAGAAACCCAGATGTGTTACGGAGACCAGCGCCAAGTCAGGGATACTTGCACGGTAGGTGACATATCAGAATAAAATGAGTACATGGAAAATAACATGTTGTTTAGTTCATAAAAAGTAAACAAGATGGCGTTAGTGTCGCTTTCTCACATCGCTGAAACATGGAAGTATTTGTTGCACAGAAGTCATGATATTTAAACGTAAACAAAATAAATTTGTCTCAACCTGAACCGAGGTTAGAACACGGTACGTGTGGTTTTATTTTAATAGCATAGTCTCTACCTGGTTCTTCTAAAGGGTACCATCCAATATACACGTTCAAGGACAAGGACTTTCCAGCTCCATACCGTGAAGGGAGAGGAATATTCCTCCTCGTCGGGATGCAAATTGTAAGAAGCTTGGAAACCGAACTTACTAGGTGGTAGGTCTTATGCAAAAGGCCGTCTTGGTACCACCGCAAATATATAACAATAATAAGTTTTTTTTCAACTTTTTAAGTATTGCCTTCCAAAAGCCCATATACTTAAGTTACAACTATAACACACACATGCACTAAGACCCACACACATACACACCCTAACGCACACACTCTCACACACATATATATTGCCTTCACATGTTATCATTACATGCACTTCCTCTTGCTTTACTTATAAGATATTTATATTATAACTGTTAATATTGAGACTTTTATGGAAGCAGACGGCCACGACACAAGATTTATTCTTAGTGTGGACTTTGCGAGACTTATTTTCCTCAGTGTAAAAAGAATAATAATGACCTAGTGCTAATTAATTTCTGTAATTACCTTATTGTAATTTGTAATGTGTGACAGTAATACAAGTCTAAATTCTAAATAATCTAGAATTTACAACAAAATTACTTATTACAAAGTTAAGTATTATTAACACACTTAGGCCGCTTCCTGATTTGGTGGTACAGTATCCTTTCCTCTGCCTTGTACCTATGTTCAAACAGCGATGTGGTGTATCTCTAGCACGGCCCTACACGTGTAGGGGGTGACCTTGGTGAGCAAGGTCATCCCTTCCCAGGCGCTGAGGCCCGGTCAAGATCAATCCGGGCCTAACGCTGGGGCGTGATAGTAAATGCCAGCGCGACCCTGTCTCGCCCCACCTTGGCGGAGGACTGCTCACGGAGGGTTTTATTGGGGCTGAGCCCAGATACCCCCTTCCGCCGCGAGAGTGGCCACGAAGTAGACAGCATTCACCCCTCAAAAAAGGGGTGTGGTGTATGCAAATCACATCCAGAGTAGGTATTTCAAACGTTGCGGAGGAATTACTTGGCAAAACAGAATAAAGTTTGCAAACCATATTCATCAACATCCTGGTCACAAAGACATCTAATTATAAGAAGAATGTTTTTAATATGAGTATCTACATCTACAACTGAGTCGAAGAATAAGGAATTCTCTTTCTACGTTCTACAACAGGTTATTATAATCAAGTGTTGGATAGCTTCAAATTTAAGAATAGTGTAAGTCACTGGGCTCTTGGTAAATTGATTGTATTATATCAACGAATTTGTAAACTGTAGTAAATCTAAAAAACGAAAATTGTTAAATATTTACACTTTTATATGCGGGGTGATTAGAATGGTTTTGTACTCCATTCTCTGAATAACATTCATCTTAATAAAAAAAAGGCGGATGCCTCGTGTAGAGGCGAAAAACGTGTCGAATCGGTTGGGGTAGTTTGTGTTGTTGGAACGAAGTTCCTTATCGCGTTTTGAAAGGGGGCTAGACGGAAAAAATTCTTAGGAAAAGTTGTCACGACACTTTTTGCTATAGTAAGCTGTCTGTCTGTCTCTCTCTCTCTTATAGAAAGCAAGTGCGGCGTCGCATGTTTCTCTGTCTGTCTCTCTCTCTCTCTTATAGAAAGCAAGCCAGATGTTGTAATCGTAGCAAGTGGCGCCATTTAGTTCCGTAAATTTATACTAGATGGCGATTCAGGTAAAGTTAGCTCGCGGAGGCATTTCATTCACTGGATGTAATATGTAATTTTGAGAAATATATATTTTTGAACACTTCCCATACGCAGAAAGGAGTTCTATTGAAGTAACCCTATACGCGCGATTATCGGAACCTATTATTGGAATATTTACCATGGTTTTGTATTTTAAGCATTATTTTTTCTGATGAGGAACTTCGTTCCATCCGGGTGTCCCTTGACACCTCTCAAGTTTTTTTTTGTGTGTTGCTTATTCTGTATACTTCCTATTTGCTTTTTTTTGCATTGTGCTATTTGCATTTTTTTGCATTGTATACTATTTGCATTTGTGCGGGAGGGAGGGTGGTTCCCACTGCATCTCTACGCTATCATAAGCATTGTTCCAGCGGAAGTGTCACTAAATATTGCGTTTAGTATCGTTTTTGATAATGAATGAATCAATAAATTATTCATTTTAATATCAACGTGTTTTCTCCTTGCCTTCAGGGCGACAGCGGAGGGCCGCTGCAGATCCCCGGGCAGGTAGACACATCCCAGGCCACCGTGGTCGGGGTGACTTCGTGCGGCTTGGGTTGCGGATATCCGGGCCATGGCGCCATGTACACCCGGGTGCGACACTATGTGCCCTGGATAGAGAGTATCATTTGGCAATAAGTCTACACAATACGCTGGCAATGAAATAATATAAGCTACAATGAACAATCCAACCATTTTGTAGTTTATTTAAGGCTTGTATAAAGCCAACGACCTTGTCCATATACTGTGTAAGTTTGATAAGTACCACAGCTAGACACTGAATCAGCACAATTTCCATCCTTCAAATTTATTTAAAAAAATTATAAAAACCCGGTTTCAACACTAAAAAGTGTGAAACAACTTGTTGAAATCGGTACTATGATAGTACAAAAGTACCCATTATCACAATACTGTGCGCATGGTACCGACTTCGACAAGTTATTTCACACTTTTTATTGTTGAAGTCGGTTCTATTTTTTTGGTTTACAATTTTTTTTCACCCTTTTTAGTGACCCTTGCTAACTAACGCGATCGATTGTCATTCATAAGGGTGTTATCACCAAGATAGGCGAAACACTTTTCAGTTATAGTTAACTCAAAACAGCTTCACGGAATTTGATGAAATTTAAACCAACTCTGAAGTACACTCTACCAAACAAAAGAATATTAATATCGGACTACTCTGCAAAAATGTATACGTGGTCATGCATAAAAAATACGACTGCATCGACTTGAGAAACTCCTCCTTCTGGAAGTCGAAGGTTGAAAAAGAATAAGTGTCCACGGAAGATATCTCCGAGATAATTCACTCCAATCGGAAAAAGTAATCCGGGAATACAAATTTTCTTTTTAGATCTGGATAATAATTCCAATATTAAAACAAAAAAAAAACTAAACCAGATTAGGTGTAATGCAAAGTAACAGATACCAATTGATTAATTCTAAAAGTTAAGCTGTATTAGATTACAATATACGCAGGCACTTGAAACATGTTACAATCGTAAGAAAAACATATTAAATAATACATTTATTTTTTTGATAAAATACATACTAACTTCTAGAATGTTTATGTACAAATTTAAACAAACACGCAGAAAATACTCTTTTAACGTGTTATGTAGTATTGTGTTCTCTTGGATCCTGATCAATACTTTTGGGGAAGGGAACCACAAACCAAAAGGTTACCTGTGTCACAGCATTCGTCCTATTTTGCTCTCTGTATATCTATGGTTAGTGTGTATATGTTTTCAAAAATTGGATTAGGTGGATCGATTTCGGTAATCATAATGGGACCACCTCTGAAGTATAAACTACCAAAATAATTGTTTACCAAAAGATTGAACCGACTTCAACACCAAAAAGGATGAAATAACTTAAAGTCGGTACCATGATAGTTCTAAAGTAGGTACGTCACAATGTTGTGTGCGTGGTACCGACTTTGAGAAGTTATTTCATAGTTTTTGGCGTTAAATTCGAATCCAATTTTGGAAAAAAAAATTCACCATTTTAGTGACCCTTGCTACTTACAGGATCGATTGTCATTCACTGACCATTACGATATCATCAAGATAGGTGAACACTTTTTAATTTTTGGAGTGTAACTCAAAAACTGCTTGACCAAATTTGATGAAATTTAAATGGGACCACCTCGGAAATAATTTTGAGATACGAGGGAGAAATAGACTAATACACATAAGAAAATACATAAGTACATATGAACATATAACCTCCTTCTTTTTTGAAATCGGTTAAAAATTAGTAATTGCGTTACAAACATATAAAAAACTGCCCGCCGAATTAACATTTTCAACACACCTACTAGAAAAGGGACTCTTATTGAACGGTAATTAGAATCAAAATGCAGCGTATTTCGAACGCGTGCTCTTTACTTTCCATTCGAGTGGGAAAATTAAAGTTAAGTTTTTAAAAATGAGCAAAAAGTTGTAACATGAAAATTTAAAAACTTTTTGCAAATAAAAAAACTGTATTCGTCAAAATACAATAGAAAACAATTACATTTTAGCAAATAAATCATTTATATGATTTATATGTCTGCATCAGATTGAAAAGTTAAAAATAATAGTATCTGCTACTTATAATAATGATGAAACACTTTTTCTTACTCCCTACGAACAATCCGCAATCTCCAATATTTACTCAAGTCACCCAAGAGCAAAATCATGATGTGTTTAATAGCAAAGCGTTTAAAAAAATTATAGGTATTATAACAATTGTACCTTCAATAATTGATTTAATAAATAAAAAAATACTATAACCTGAAGTTTTTTTAAGCAAGTAAGTGTGTTGAAAAACGTCGTATGAAACTCGTGCGCGTTGTTTATTACAATCTCTACTCCATGTAGGGCTTCGATCTTCGATCTCAGGCTTAAAACCCGTCTCATAATTGTTGCATAATGTACTATTTCTTTCTTTTTTGAAGAACTTGTACTGTAAAACGCACTCAAAAAAGGACCTCATTTCTTCGAACAAACTACTCATAATAGATCCTTGATTTAATTTTTACACATAATCTAGACGCGTAAAACCCGGAATCCAGCGGGTAAGATCTAGTGTGGTACCACCTTCGAGCGCATCATCACTAACCATCTAGTGAGGTAGTGGTCAAACCCTAGTTAATCAAGTACAAAATACATCTGAGACCATCACCAGAATCAGTACCGTGAGCATGCATGGGTTGTTGATAGGATAAAATTTGACAGTAATTATCGATAAAAGACAGTCCGTGATATAGCTGGCTAGAGACAGTACGATAGATAAAATCAGCCGTGCGATTCTCTAATGATTCATCGTTGCGCTCGTCGACGAGCTCACCGTTGTCAAATACTTTATGAGATATCGCCCTTGTACACAAGGTTGTTTTTCCAACGTTCCATGCCATCTCATCATTTGTTTCACGGATGCTGTCAAAGATGCAACGATGTTTGCTCTTAGAGAATCGCAAGGCAGTTTATTACTGTCACATTTCATCCTATCTTGTCCTATCGTAAAATGTATGCTTATCCGACATAAAAGAAGAAAAACAAAATGAAAATGACGGAGAATTACGTGTTGCTTTTGACAAGGGAAATGGCCATGGAAAAACTATCTATAAAACTAAAAACAGTTTTTATTGTCAATCCTATATAGTATGTGAATTAAAATATGTTACGCAGCCTTACCGCGTCACAAAAAAAACGTAAACGCTTATAAATATACAGGGTGGTTTTATGAGAAGAACGGTCAAGGTAAAGTCCGGAACCACGAGAGTTGGAGAAAAATCGTGAAAGAAGACATGCCCTCCATTTATGAGAAAACAATAACTGCATACTTAGCTTTTTTAAATCTTTTATTTTTGACGGAAAACGACCCGAATGATTTTATGTATAGCTTATACAAATAATGTATAAGTGATGTGTTACATCGTGTATGAATGGATCGCAATAATGTCCGAATGTCCAGATGCGTGTGCGCAGGTGTGGCTTGCGATAAGGTTAATGTGTTTTTCTCTTATTTCTATTTAGCATTGTGCCATTCAGACGTACGTGGACGGATTGGGGATATCAAATAAAGAACGATTATTGAACATTCACTTTAATTAGCTACTTATTTATACTTGCATTTTTTTATAAGTTGACTTCTTATAAAAATTCATTATTAAAGCAACTTCTGTCTCTGGTCTTACGTGTAAGCATAAAGGAGAGAAAGTTCCTAGAGATCTTACTTAGTAACCTTTAAAGATATTTCCAAAAGTAGCAACTGTGAATGACTCGGTGTTGCACACACGCTTCCAGTAGGTACAATTGACGACGCTACAGTGCTCTACAAAACCTCAGCTAGCATAAAGAATCATGGGTAATTTAAAAAATGCACGGAACACTCTGTACTAACGCACTCAGAGACTTGCCTTACTCGGCTAAACATAATTAAAAGTCTCTGTCACTCTGTCACTTCGTCACTCTGTCACTCTGTCAAACTGTCAAACTGTCACTCCGTCACTCCGTCACTCTGTCACTCTGTCACTCTGTCACTCTGCCCGATTATGAACGACTAAATATCACTAAATATAACACTTAACAGTAATTCACTATTAATAGAGGATACAACTTGAAGAAACACATAATATCTACAAAACCATTGCGTTATATTCGCACCAGACCTGAATTCTCTGATTAGTTTTAGTCAGCATGAGCTTGAGCTCATCGATGACGCTTAAATATTTACCCTAAACGCTGTCCTCTGAAGTAAACATTCTAATATTAAACAATTCTCTATCTGAGTCCCTCCCTGCACTTCCATAACAATGCATCAAAAAGCGAACCGATGCGGAAAGTCATATAAACCGTCCAATCGCAATCTGACCAACTGTCTTGCTACTTCCGACTGCAGCCGCCATGGACCTCAAACTGATCCTGGTCTGCGTCGCGCTGGTGCTCCTGGCTGTCCAGGATATGGTGCTCGCTGGTGAGAACATTAACTACGTTTTTCTTTAAAATATCTATTCGTCGACACTGATACGTTTTCTTTTTAAACTAGTATATTTGTGTGACTACGTGATGGAGCTGTCTAGTCTAATTGTATCAAAAATGAAGTCATTCACGTCAATACGAGTAGTGAAGTATAGCCGTGCGATTCTCTAAGCGCAAACATCGTTGCATCTTTGACAACATGCGTAAGACAAATGACGAGATGACAAGAAACGTTCGAAAAACAAGCTTGTTACAAGGGCGATATCTCATAAAGTATTTGACATCGGTGAGCTCGTTGACGAGTGCATCGACGAATCATTACAGAATCGCACGGCAGAAAGGACAATGACCAAATGTATGAAGATTATGACTTCGCGTGGACAGATTAATTAGGTACTACTGCGATATAGGGTTGTTAGATTTTATCAGTAGGTAATAGAATATTATATGAACTTTCTATCAACATATTTGGTAAGGCTATTTTTTATACGTAAAGCGGATTGTGGTCGATTGCCTACTTTGAATTTTGGGTCGCAATAATCTGTCAACCAATTCACAATGCAGCTATCACATTACATTATTATTGGTATCACAGTGAAGTAAATGTCAGAGTATAGTAGTGACGTTGTTGTGAATGCTGCCATCACAATAATTCAACAAACAACAAATGTGAATGTGAAACCATAAACGTCAACGTCTAGCTACGAGAAAGCTACGAGAAGCGCGGCCTTAAGATCTTTGTTTTAATCGTGATATCCAAGCCGGATAACAAATTAAATTAAACTAAAATTAGTAATTAATTTTTAATTTTAGTTTAATATTAAATGTGACTGTACAGCCACGTTTGCTGTTGAATGATATAATTTATCCGTCATAGAATGATGTTTAAGAACCTCAGCAAAATACGTTCCTTCGCGTCAGTTCTTAGATAAATAATCTACATTTTTTAATATAAGATCATTGATTATAAAGTAGCAACCAGACAACACAAAGAAATGCGATTAAATATACGTTTTTGTTTTTCGCTGATATAACGACACCGGCAATATATACATTTATTAAGATATTTCAGCACTTTTATATAAACGCATCATTTCACATTGGTTGAGATAGTATGCGTTGGAAATATAAAACTCAATGTTTGTAAAAGGGCAGCAAGTAGCAAATAAAGTAACGAACATCAAGCAATAACAAAGAAATAAATAACAATAAACAATTTGCATTTACAGTTTCTCAAGTTTTGTTTGAAAACTAATACAGTGTTTGACCATTTTCTCATTTGATGGTAAGTATCACATCTAGCTATCTAGGACAACCGCCAGAACGCATTGCTGGGTACTTAACGACAGAGATCCAAACTTGAGGTAGCCATGCGTGGACGGAAGAGTCCTACCACCATGCTGTGGATTTCATCACGATTTTACCTTTACCGAAAGTTAAAGCCGAAGTGGAATCGATCCCGTGACCGTCAAATCTACGGCTGACCCTTGTGGCCACTGGGCAATACTACATTCTCATATAGACCAGAGTTATCGGTGTGATACAGATGTCACACGAGTGGTCATGGGTCGTCGTTAAAATAATAATACTAAAGATACGTGTTTTTATAAGACCATAAATAAGGAATAATATTAGTAAAGCCTGGGATATGACTCCTGGTATATACTCTTAAAGCGTACGTTCACTGACCCTAAACCTCTATCCCCATGGTAATGAAATCATAATCCAAAAACCATTCTAGAGTTCTTATACAACCGCATCTTACCAAAGCAAGAAGAGCTCCAAGATCTCTTCCTTAAATGCATACCAGGACGCACAACCATAAAAATTCAGGAGAAACCCGTTTTACAAGTTCCTAATGCTAGTGACGAATCTGGTGACGATGATGACGGAAGAAGAAGCCACATGAGGTTCAAGACAGAGGATGAGTCGTGTCAAGTGTGTGTCTGCTCTGTCGAAGGGAAAGATGAATACTGCAGTAAAAGACCAGCGATGAATGTGAATGAGTGTATGAGGATGGCGGTGTTGATGGACCAGTTTAAGAAGAATGAACCTTATGACCACGAGAAGACCCTATCGTACATGATCAGGAGAGGTTCGTGGTACAGGGTTATCTCTCTAACATGTTTATCAGTGCAGCTGCTAGAGACGCAATGTATTATGATTAGAATATAATAACTGATAAAATTGCACGTGCACCATAGGTTCAAGTGCTAAGGTTAAAAAAACAATTATAAAACAGTATTCCACGCGTAACAAAGCAATTGATAAAGAACAGTGTACATATCATGTATTGGTGTAAAATTTGAAGCAAGTTAAAGAAGGAAGGCTGGCACCGTAACATTATTTAGATTTTTGTTACTTGTAGCAGAGTAGGTATTGTCTAAAACTTCTAATAAATAAATACTAATTTCAAGTTTTACGTGTAGTGAAAGAAAACTGTAGTTTACAATATTTTATTCACAGACAAACAAAAATAATTTAAAAACTCAAACTCCCGAAAACGGAATGTATACTCAACTTAAATTAGGATTAATGTTATTATTATTAGGTACTTGAATTATTAACCAAATTCTATCTATCATGCTCCTTACAATAGATCTCATCTGGCACAACGACGAGATCCCCTATGATGCTAAGGCCAAATGCAAACGAAGTCATTCGTACTATAGCAACAGTCTTAATGCCAATGACACGGACATCGACTTGGCATCTGACATAGAATCCCTCATCAACTACGATAACAAAAGCATTTGCTTCTACTGCGTTTGTACTGTCAGCGGTGACGCAGCAGGGTGCATTCCTCGAAGCCCTTGGACCTGCGAGTACTTTAGAAATCTTCGTGAACCAGAAGCTATCAGGGACAAATACAAGATAATGTTTCATCAAGACAGACCGGGCTACTTCAGACAGTTGTCGTATCGTTTGAGAAGAACAATGGACGATGGAGTATTCGATTTGATTGAGAGCGGTAGGCTTCCACAGGGTTTTGTTTTGGCACCGGTGTTATTCCTCTCTGTGCTTTATTCTTAGTCTTTTGAAGGTGTGATATGTTTCCTTTTTTATTAAATACGTGAACTATTTTTTATAATTATGTTATTATGTGAGTTTAAGTGTAAGTTGTAATTTTTCAGTGCCAGTTATAGTATGTTGTTGCACGTTTTTTAACTCTCCGCTTGTGTTATGGATGAATCGTCATACGTATATATTTAATAAGGCTATAACATTACGAATTGCGATTGGTTAGGCATGAAGCGATTTTACTCTAAATTTTTGGTTTCAATCAAATCCAACACACACATTTATGGACTGGAATTACTAAGGAAGTTAAGGAGATATTTATAGGACATACATCTGACGTAACATAGAATATTGAAGTATAGCTGCGCCCCCTGGGTTTCACCTATTTGGTGATGGATGATATTGCTGATGATTTTCTTATTCCTAAAGCACTCTTGTAATAGAACTTACAAAATAAAAATAAATTATTCAAACAGTCGAGCCGTTATTACGAGTACATTTAAGCGAGGCTACCGAACAGTAATTGATTTTTATGTATGGAAAATATGTACATATAAGAAGATGGAAGAAACCATGGCTTATGATATATTACGTCAGTATCGCTGCAATGAAAACATTCACGAAACTAGTCGTTTAATCAATTAAAGTCTAATACGATAACATAAAATCCAATCAAAATGCTTAGCTTGTCGCCTTTTGCAAGCCAATCTTGTTCAAACAAAATTTCGTTAATTTCAGTTAAGCAATTACACATGGTGTCTATAGTGTTAGTGTATTTATAAACATGACACAAAATTTAATTACCAACTATGACACCTTTTTTTTAAACATGTAGTAAATGAAAGATTGGTTGCAGGAGGCGACTCGCTGTGCTGCGGCCATCCAAACGGCCACCGGAGGCAGTTGCATCATCAGGTCAGGAACAAGATCCGACTCTTGAAGAACCGTGTCAACAAGGAGAACCTAATGAGTGGTGCGCCAGGAGGAGACTACGTCGACTTTATTGTTAACAATGATTAAAATAACCATAGAGAAGCCAAAAGGAGGGAGTGTACGATGATCATAGAGTTATAAAAAACAATAATTACATGAAGATGCCTAAGCTTTTAACATAATTTAGATAATTGAGAATACAAAAGATTTATATGAAGGATGGACACTGAAGATGGAGTATTGAAAAGACGAAACGAGTCAATAAATTATATGACAATAATTGTGGAAAAGAAAAATTAACAGATTATAAAACAGGGATTACATTGTTAAGCAACAAATGCAAAAAGAAAAAAGATGATTATATTGAAACTAACTATCTTGATTTAAATTTATTGAGATAGTATTGGAAAGAAAATTGGGTAAATTTTGAGAGTCTAGAATGGCAATACACATTATATAATTTATATATTTTCAAACAACGACCAGATAGTTTCACCAGTGAATTAAGTGTTTTGTGAGAAGATTTTTGTTTTTACTTTTATACGTTTATAATTAAACTAAGTGTCTGTAATGTGTTTTTAATTAATTTAGTAATATTTTGCGCATGAATTCTTTTCCAAATTCTTGGCACATTGAAATGCACCATATGCACATGTCCTTTCCAGCTGCACTGATAACACAAGCACTGTTTAAGTTAATGATAAGAATTATAGCTAGAGTTTTCAGCACTAACGCTTGCGGTGAGCTACAATCAGACCTATTCAAAACAAAAGGTAACCAAAAAGCATCTAATGCAGCATACTAAGGAACTATTTACTGCACATTCGATCGCATTATTAGAACAGTAGGTCTACCATGAGTTTACAACATTAACACTAATCGATGCTCGGTATCGACTGTCGCGAAAAAGAAAAAGAACAGTGCCACCTTGCGGTTAATTGTAGAACTAAAATTGACAGCGAGTGCGCCAATCACAAGCTTAATAGGTAGGCGAGATCGAGTATCGACTGTAGATGACATTTATGTTGCCAACTCATGGTAACCTTCAACCTTAAGGTAAGTTGTTAGACGAATGCGATGTCATTAGCGGTTTGCCGTATCAGATGTCTTCTTGATTACCCAGTTATTTATAACGAGTGAAACCTGCTAAGGTAAGATTTTTTCTGAATAGAAAAAGGCTGACACGATTTTTAACCCGCTTCCAAAATAGTTTACGAGAAGTTTATAAACATCTGTAATTTATTGTTTGAAAATTCTCGTGAGTATAACACATATTTGCTTAATGTCAAAACTGACTACTCACATAAGATACGTTTTGAGTATTTCTTATTGCGCTGTAAAATCGCAGCGATCACTGGTAATTATGTGTCAGTTTTTATATTAAAGGAATAACTGTAATAATCTACAAAGTAAAAGTTATATTAAAAGTAAAGTCACAAGATTCTTTTCTATGTCTACTTTTATGATAAAAAAAATCTTATGACACACTATATTATGCAGCTTAATTGCTACGTATTTTGGTATTATTTTTTATAGCTGACAGTGATAATGGGTAAGTAAATTGAGTTATAATTATTTTGTCAGTTTTATTTAAAATAAATATACAATAAAAGACGCAATCTGTGTGCCTTGTAACACTTTTACTAAAATTGTATTACGGCAACTTATTAACTTTTCACAAGTTTACTATTCATTGGTAAAGATTAGAAACTAATAATCATACAACTTTTGTCTTACAAAGTTCTCTTAACTTCAGGTCCTTTGTTTTCCACCGCAAAGTGAGCCGTGTAATTCTCTATGAGCAAATATCGTTGCATCTTTGACAACATCCGTGAAACAAATGACAAGATGACAAGAAACGTTGGAAAATCAACCTTGTGTACAAGGGCGATATCTCATAAAGTATTTGAGATCGACGAATCATTAGAGAATCGCACGGCAGTAGTTCATTAACAGATAGTACAAATGCTCTCCCCTTTCTCAAGAAGAAACGTGATGAAATGAAACTTAAGTTTACGAAAATGCTACTATTGCATAGGATTAAACTGACTGAGAACATAAATAAAATAGCTTATGATTAAATTTTTCACAAACTTAGTGTCTTGTGAAACATTTAGTTTATTACCAAGTATCGGTAACATCATCACCATCACCAAATTAGGTATTGAATTCATCTTAAACTAGATTTATAGATTTTGTTATAAAAACTAACGTGGTTTTCACTCATTATTAATTACAAATACGAGATTACTCACGTAATATTTATCGGATAGCTCCGACTATAGTTTCGACCACATTCAGTGGCCTTTTTCAAGGAGTGTTCGGGACGCCCGCGTCGATGACGATCGCCTACGGGATTACTCACGTATTTGTAATTGATAATGAGATTTATAGATCTAGATTGCGGTGACCCAGATCGGCACCTTAAAGTAAAATACATCTTGGAGTTGGATGTAAACATTAAGTTTTATGTAATAATTTAAAATTTCAGTGGGAGATGAAACGGCAGACCAGAAATGTGTACCATTTGTATCAACGTACACAGATTGTACCTCAGGTATTTTTTAAATTAATTATAGCTATAAATGATCCACCCATACCTTCTTCTTCAACTAAGATGCCGTACAGAAAGAAAGATTACATCTCTATTTCTTTTCTTCAATCTTTATTTCTTTGGCAGAAGTTCAGACTGCACTAGTTGCCTACATTGTAAATAATTCTTTATACAGGCTGCGAAGTTGTGGAGTCTTTCTGTACCCTAACCATATAGTAATTATTTATAGCACTATAGTAAACTCGGAGGCAGGAACACTTTGAGCCACAAAAACCCTTAACGCATTTGACACCATTAATCTTGCCTTCAAACCTAACCATTTCCTGTGCAAATATCTCTGTGATAAGCTGAAACGTTTGTAGTAGGCTCTTGGATGTGTTCATGTATGTATCCATCTTTCTCAAGACACAAAGGATACTACCGGGTTACTTATGTTAAATAATAAATATTAGTGAGCACAGATATTCGTTTGTATTTAGTATTTCATTGGCGCCTTTTCAATAAAATCGTATGCCTTGCGCTGTCTACTTATTGACATACCAGTTTCAAAATCCAGATCCAAAAAGAGCTGACATGTGCTTAATGTACTAAAGACTCGAAACAAATCAGATTAAATTTATTGATTCAGGCGTTACTTTGTGGAAATCCATTATCAAAAAACGATATTAACTTAGTGAGCTCCCGACTATGATCAAATTTGCAAACCAGAGTTGCAAAAACCCCGCAAAAAAACAAGTGACTGTCGCTTTTTCGTTGATATCTTTCAAATGATAATTTGTTTTGTAAAAAAACTTTCCAGGTCCTTTACAGCATCAATAAAACAAAACATTAGCTGAAATCTATTGTATATTTGAATAGATAACATTTTTTATTGGTTCCTTATTTGATTTGGCCTTGGCATACCTGTATGCCAAGGCAGCTTTACGAAAATTTGTTTGGCATACAGGTATGCCAAGGCAGCTTTACTGGTAAGATTACAGTACAACGCAATGCGTTGTTCTCTCACTGTCGGTCTAGCGCTCGACGAGTCAAAATCTCCTGAGACTGTCTCGTGTAGAGGCGAAACACGTGTCGAATCGTATTTGGTTTATTTGGGTTTTCTTGTGTGTATTTTATTTTGTATTCTTCCTATTACCGGTGGTACCCCACGGTCTTACTCGAAGGTTCAACGCCAGAAGCATGGAACAAAAGCGTGGTGGTGCTGTTCTTCAAGAAAGATGACGACACTTTACTTAAAAATTACAGACCCATCTCGCTTTTGAGCCATGTTTATAAGCTGTTTTCGAAGGTCATAACGAACCGTCTCAGTCGCAGGTTTTATGAATTCCAGCCTCCGGAACAAGCCGGTTTCCGAAAAGGCTATAGTACCATAGATCACATCCACACACTACGGCAAGTTATACAGAAGACCGAAGAGTATAACTTGCCTCTTTGTTTAGCGTTTGTGGACTATGAGAAAGCCTTTGATTCGATCGAGACGTGGGCAGTGCTTGAGTCTCTCCAGCGGTGCCGTATTGACTATCAGTATATTGAAGTGCTGAAGTGTTTGTACCAAAACACCTACATGTCAGTCCGAGTACAGGAGCAGAGTTCGAAGGCAATTCCATTGCAAATAGGCGTGAGACAGGGAGACGTTATATCTCCGAAACTGTTCACCGCTACATTGGAAGACGCCTTCAAGCTTCTGGAATGGCAAGGACTTGGCATCAATATTAACGGCGAATACATCACTCACCTTCGATTTGCCGACGATATTGTAGTCATGGCAGAATCCATGGAAGACCTCAGTACAATGCTCGAAGGCCTTCATCGAGTTTCCCAACGGGTAGGTCTTAAGATGAACATGGATAAGACGAAAATTATGTCTAATGCCCATGTTGTACCCTACCCCAATATCAGTTGGGAACTCAGTTCTCGAAGTTGTTGACGAGTTCATCTACCTGGGACAGACAGTCAAACTAGGCAGGTGCAACTTCGAGAAAGAGGTCAATCGTCGAATCCAACTCGGCTGGGCAGCGTTCCGGAAACTTCGCGAAGTTTTCTCGTCAAAAATACCTCAGTGCCTCAAGACAAGAGTCTTCGACCAATGTGTGTTACCAGTGATGACATATGGCACTGGAACTGGTCTCTTACTATGGGCCTCATAGATGAGCTCAAAGTCGCACAACGAGCTATGGAGAGGGCTATTCTCGGGGCTTCTCTACGTGATCGAATCAGAAATGAGGAGATCCGTAGAAGAACGAAAGTCACCGACATAGCTCAGAAGATTAGCCAGTTGAAGTGGCAGTGGGCAGGGCACATAGCACGCAGAACAGATGGCCGATGGGGCCGAAAGGTTCTGGAGTGGAGACCACGGACCGGCAAGCGCAGCGTAGGTCGTCCACCGACACGGTGGACAGACGACCTGAGGAAGGTCGCAGGACGACGTTGGATGCAGGCCGCTTCCAACCGGTCCTTTTGGAAAATCATGGGGGAGGCATATGTTCAGCAGTGGACGTCCTACGGCTGAGATGTTGATGATGATGATGATTCTTCCTATTAGCAGTTTATGCGGGAGGGAGGGTGGTGCACACCCCCAAATAGGCCAAAACCATTGTTTTATTCAGCGGAAGTGTCACTAAATATTTTTAATATCGTTTTTTGAATCAGATTAAAAGAAATGACCCTGAGAGTATATATTACATGTGACATAGATATATGACCAAAACAACGTCCCTACGTTTATCTTTGATTAGTCAGTTCTAATAAGAGGTAGGCCCTCCGAAAGTATGTAGATACTTAAACAACCTAGATTTTAGAACTACTTTGTGAATGCAGGTCAAGATATTAATAGTTGTGAGTAAAACGTCAGTGGCATTCAGAAAAACTGATGTACAGACATACGAGTACATGGAGAAATGATTTATTAGAACCTTTGACTTTAGGGAGCTGAGTAAGTCACATCCTTATGATCTAAGGTGGCGCCAATCAGATAACATTATAGATGATATGACTCTTCTAGAAGTCTCATTCTGATTATGTTCAACTTAATGAGACATAATACTCGTATACAGCCATCTCTGTCCCCTTCGCTAGATAAAAATGTACTGAAGAGACATGCTCATTGCAATTCTGATATTGTCGTGGACTAGTGAGACGCTTACCATCAAATAAACTAATTTCCCACAACCACCACCTCGTCACTTTGTATAAACGAAACTTGTAAGAGATCTTAGGCATAGTCAGTCAGGAATCGTGGAGAAACATTGGTGTTTCAGAAAACTCGTGCGGCGGTTGCGATAGATGCACGTGCTCAGCTGAAGGGAAATGGAATTGTGAGACGGTCAAGGAATGCACGCAAGATGAACTAGAAGAAATCAAGGAAGACGACCTGAATAGAGCCTTGGATCTGTTGGTTTATGGTAACTATTTTACTTATTACTGTTAGCTGTCCAAAACTTTTTCTCTTTGAACGATGTAATACAGAACTGCAATAGTGACAAGCAATAAACAAAGACATCGTCGCTTAACATTAGTCGGGATCAAAGTCCAGTTTATTTGGCGTTTATAAGAATTACTTCTGGGGTGTCGGGTTGCAAAACGTAGGAGTCGAGAAAACCTGACTCATGTAGACGGTAGAAGCCTTTCCTGGAAGAATCTGTATTGGTTGGTATACCACCGCCAGTGCTAGTTCTATTTTGCCTCGTAGCAATAATGTAACAGCACTAATCTGTTACGGTTTGAATGCTACTGTAGCATGTGGAAGTTCTGGTTGAACTAGATATCAGATTTAAGGGTGGCAAGCGCACACCACACAAAACTTGATGTTTTGAGTGTTTGATTACAATCCCACTTGCAAGTCAGTGATGATGATGTCGAAGGTAGTACCACAATAGATCTAGAATAGCAATTTGCTCGCAAAGACTACTGGAGTATACAGTTAGGTGTTTAGGGACAGGCTCTCCATCTTGAGAGTGCTTGTTACCCTAGTAGACCAAATAGTGCCCTACCACCATGCTGTTACTGTCAACGAAAGCTTAAGCCCAGGGAATCGGATTTAGCGACTAACCCTGAATATCTTTGGGGTATTTTTAGAGTATTGCTTTGATCTATGGCATAGTAACGGTTATGGACAGGCGTTACGTGCACTGCTTGCACAATCTTAGGTAGATACAGACTTGGAAAAACGATTGAAAATCACAAGGTTGTTGTTGATTTTATTTCAGATTTACAAAATCGAGATATAATAGAAGCGGCGACTTCTAAAACACCTTATGTGCCTTCACCTGCGTCATCACAAGCTGAGAAACTCTTAGGTATTAATCAATGTATTTTAGACTTAAACATTTTTACTAACAATAACATTGTGCACACAAGCTTGCAATTAAAAGGAATGCGATTGATATATTAAAGGGATATACATATAGAAACTTATTCATAGATAGCTGTATACATACCATGCACTTGGTTTTATTGCATTTTATTTGAGATTATGTTGGTGCACAATTAAAAGATAATGCGAAAGTAAAATTTTCAAGAGTAAGGATAAGAATATCAATACGCTCACTCTATTTGTGTTTTGGAATAATATTATTTACATACTAGCCAGCATGAGTTATAAAACATTCACGGCTTTCAAATAATAATGTAACAATTAATATCTACAATGAGTATTATATCTGGAATCCATCTTGGGTTCAAATTTACGTAATTAATCTAAAGCTTTAAATTATTTCTAATCATTTTATCTCTTAATTCCAATATCAGATGTTGGCATTTTTAGACATATTAACATTAATTTATTCATTAATTGTTTATTGTAATTTGACAGCAATTGGAATTTGCCAATTATTAACACTAAGTGCAAAAATGGCAATATTTGGTAATAACAAGACAATCATAACTATTTGGTGCTAAAGTTAGTTGTATCAAACTATCCCCACTATGTTGTGATAGATTTTCTATAATTTAATATATTACATTTTATTTTCAGGATATGTTATTGGTATACCTCGACACAAGCACTCTTTTGCACATTGAGTTTATAATTATAGCACATTGCACTTAAAGTCACGTTTTTATTTCTTATTATGATCAGAAACGAAAGTTAAGTGGTAAGTAATGTCGATGTTTTTTTTTCTGTTAGCTATAAGTTGTGGTACATTTTATCAACTTCTTTTGCAGGCGCACATGCTGGATCAAATATTTTTCAAGATGACAGTGACGAAATGAAAAGAGAAGATGAAGTTTTAAAATTCATTATTAGAGGGAAGAGATCCGTAAAAGAACAAAATACAAGCGAGCAAAAAGATAACGGAACGGTCACCTTCTATCATACCATCGACGCAATTAATGAAGGTAACATATATAAACAAAGATATAAAATACCATGAAAGTATGGATTAAATGATAAAAAACAAACTTGGGTCACATAACTACATAATATATTTGTAATTTAAATTGCAGATACGTTAAAAAACACGAATATATCAGGCACTCTCAAAGCTTCTCAAGTCGATGTTATACCACAAGCATCCAGACGATCTGAATTGTTAAACAATTCGACATCTCAATCACTACAAATAGAATATGCGCCTCCTATAAATAATCAACATGCAGCTGATAACAGAGTCGACACACCAGCCATTCATGATGATAAAGAAGATTTGCTGATCCACCATAAAATACATAACATAGTCGGAAACCAAAGCCAAGCAACAAGAGATAAAGAATTGTCAAAACTCGTGGTCAATGAGCTGAAGGGTGGCGCTGAAACTATTGGAGACAAAAATGCTCCAGTTATTTCTAATATTACTTTCACTTCGGAGAATGATACTTTGACAGCTATGGCTTTTATTGCTGGTAACTTACTAAACAAATTATGGAATATGGAAAAAGATGCCAGTGACAACTCTTTGGAAACTGAAAAAATTAAACAAGATAAAATTGATAACCTTCTTCAGTTGTTTAAGGAACCACTAAATTTGCGTCAAGAAACATTTTTGAGAAACGCTTTAGTAGAACTATCCACAGCAATGGAAAAAAAAGATACGGAAAATCTGTCCTTATGTAAAAATATTGAAGAATTAAGGAAGACAGCAGGCTTCAGTGAACTTAGTGAGAAAGACTTCTCTAAAGAGAAGGGCAAAATAAATGAACCAATAGATATTTCCCATAAACAAAATAACTCACTGGTGGAAAGAGAAGATAATATAACAAAATTAAACCAAAAAGCTGCTACCGCGGACGCTCTCAGTAAAATAAACAATGTTTTAGATTTAATTAAAAAATATGAACATGTACAAAATAATTTGAGTGATTTCAATTCCAATTCAAATAATATAAATAAAAATGTCAGAAAATCTTCAGATAAAAAAATAACGCAAGAAGAAAACGCTACATTGAGTGAGTTCGGGAATATTTTACAATCATTAACCGCATTATTATTACCTAACAAGAGTAGTAAAAAGATTAGCAAAGGAATAAAAAATAATAACATGTTAAGCCATGATCATGATGTAAAAAATAAGTTTAAAAATCTTAATTTGGCAGATATGACTTTATCAGCTAAAGACAAGGTCATTTTGGATTACCTTACTCATATTCAAAGTAGTCCTGCTTGCCTATTAAATAAATCACAAAAGAAATTTTCGCTTCCAAATATTGAAGGAGATATTTTACTAAATCTTTCCGAATTCTTCAAGATAAAATCTTTGTCTGATTTGTTAAAGTTAGTAGATTCAAATAAACAGAAGGAAAAACAAGACGAAACACTTGTCATGCGTTCCCAAGTAACTACGCAATCAGAACTATCTCCGACAGAAAATAATCACGTACATGTTATTACAGAAAAAACTAATTTATATACAACAGAGAAGCCAAAACTAACTAAATATGAAGTTACAAAAGAGAAATTAAAATTACATCTTAGGACTATTTTAGAAGATCTTATCGAATTACAAAACATAAGTGGAAAAGCTTCAAGTAGAAATAAAATAGACATCACGCAAGCTCTACCTTGTATTTACAATTTGTTAAATGTGAATGTGAACACAAGCGATGCTATTTATACAGCAAAACAACCAAAAAATACTGAAGTTGCTAAAGCAGAACAGATTAACAAAGTGAAGGAAATATTCGATAAACTAAAAAGCGAGTTACATTCATCAAAAACAAGAAGAACATACGTAGAAAGTAGACCTAGACCAAAATCAGCACTCGTATGGGAAAGAACAATAAAAAATCTTGGCATCAAAAATAAACTTCAAACCCGTAGAAATCTAAAAGTAGAAGCACCAAAGCCACTTGAAGAAGTAATGAAAACAATTGACAATATAGACTCTTCAGGGTCCAATACATACAAAAGTATAGCTTACTTGGCAGAAGTTCCTCCAGCAGAAAGACTTTTACTATTAAAAACTTTAGTAGTGGATACCAATAAATACATCAATGCTTTAAGAGAATCTAAAAAATCGATAGAATCTATAACTGAGCTTCCCATTGATCAATATACGACAATTGCTGAGTTTATCGACAATGTAAACCTAAATATTAACCTTAATGAAAAAGTGATCAAACATTTAGATGAATCCTTGCAAGCAACATATTCACCAAATCAAGAATTGGAACCACCTAAACGATTTAAAGTTTACAAAAATGCAAAGGAAATTGAAGGAGTCACTGTGAAAAATAATGTTATCAAATTAACTCGGAATCAAGTAATAAATCAATTGATCAAAAACCGTATGATGTACTATTTAAGATTAAAAGCAGCTACAGGAGAAAATCAACATAGTTTTACTATAGATTTAGCAAAGAAGATTCTATTGTATTTAGAAATAGGCAACGATAGTCTTGCAAGGCAGCTTTACAACATTTTCATCACTAAAAATAAAAGTAAATCAATAAATACTTCAGTCAGCCAAGTTTTGAGTGAGTATTATTTGCTTTAACTTAAATTCCGTATGTCAAAACTCAACATTGTATTTTTCCAAATTATCAAATCACAGCAATATTTATTAGCTATTTACATTTATTCAGGTCAGATAACAACTAGTTATATTTTTATTTGAACTAAATCTTTCAAATATATATTTATTTTTATGATTTGACCACCAATTCTAGTAAATTCTATATTTCGTGGGCCCCGCTACCTATGCAACAATATAACTCCTGATAATGTGACTCAACTGGTTGAGTAAATTACATATTATATGAAATGTTGCAATGTTTTCAGTCCCAGAAAAATATGACACCGTGAATCAGCAAAAGAGCAGTAGAAGAAAAGCCAATAAAGTGCCCCTGATTGACTTCGTAGACCCTACGGTTGGCAATAAAGGAATATCGTGGGCGAACCAAGATCAACTTATCAAGCAACTTGTCAGTATTAAAAATATGAAGATTTAAAAGTTTTATTCAATATTTTTATATTTTTTACTAACAATAAATATTACATAATTTACAAATTTGTACTTTATTTTCTAATATGACGGAAGGTTTTTTAATTCATTCCACTTCTTCGGTCTTTGATTTTGGTGTCGTTAGAATTTTCTGTTTGGTAGTATTCAGCTTATCTGAAAATATTAAAGGGATGTTTTAAAATAGTGTATAAACCGATAATGTGCATTTTATTGACAACTGATAATTACTAATGGTACGAAACTAACCTGCATGAGTCACTGATTTTCTTTTATTCGTCTTATGGGATGTAGTTTTTGATTGTCTTGTAGTTGCATTAAGGTGTTTCTGATTACTTATCTTCTTTTTGTTCTTGTGAGCTGAAAACATTACTTTATACAGGTTTACTGGTAACTTACGCATAACCTTTTAAAGGTGACATAAGTACATCAAAACTAACAACTTTAGTTAAATTACTTTTGTAAAAAAATAATGATTTAATTTTTTTCTAGTTTTCCATTAATTTTTAGCTCGATGTCTCGTAAATGACTATGTTTCATTCATTCCATTCTACGCCTAAACAAGATTACAATTCAAATATTTTGGAATTTCCAGGAAATTAAAAAAAAAACGGTTGTCTCTAAGTTTAAGTTTAATGGATGATAATCTCTCAAAAAACCTCTTCATCGCATGTTCCGCGCTCTCGCTTGCACGCTCGGCTTAGGCGGAATGTGACAAAAAGTCATATTTTTTCATACGTTCAGCCGGCGTTCATCAACTTATAAGACGTTATCACGTCAAAACTGTTATCACTGAGTGGGCCACCTTCACTGTCATATTAAGGTACGCCTATGTACCTGCAACCTTGACGACCGCCGACGGCAAGCTAAGCAGTGTGTCAAACTTAGATTAATCATTGGTCTCGCTCTCGCTTCGACTAGATACCGCGCTATTTAAAAACAACAGCTCCGTGAATGCGGCAACTCAATATTGTAGGGTGTGTAATGCTAATTGGGAGGATGCTAGTGCGCGTGAAGAATTGTGTTGCTAGCTACTAAACTGTCACCCAATTAATGGGAAAATATTGTATGTTGTGGTTAAGTATGTATGTTACTGGTTATAAATGTAGTTCAGAAAAATACATTAGCCTCATGTATAATGAGAAACTTAGCTCACTTATATCATAATATACTATTATTTAACTATGTATTTAGATATTTATATGAGAAGACAAATAACATGTATTTAGTAATACTCGTATCTATAGTGCTTTCTATTTCCATTCCACCAGTCAGTAATTTGGTCCTACCTTTTGTACGTAACGTCTTAGGCTAATTTACAACTAATAGCTGCGTAGAAACAAAAAAAATTATAAAACAATAATCATATAGGCATAGTAAAACCTACATGTACCTAATTATGCACAGGTTAATAGACAGTCTAAACATTATTCATCATCATCATCTCAGCCGTAGGACGTCCACTGCTAAACATATGCCTCCCCTATAATTTTCCAAAAGGACCGGTTGTTAGCGGCCTGCATCCAACGTTATCCTGCGACCTTTATCAGGTCGTCTGTCCACCGTGTCGGTGGACGACCTACGCTGCTCTTGCCGGTCCGTGGTCTCCATTCCAGAACCTTCCGGCCCCATCGGCCATCTGTGCTGCGTGCTATGTGCCCTACCCACTGCCACTTTTACTGGCTAATCTTCTGGGCTATGTCGGTGACTTTCGTTCTTCTACGGATCTCCTCATTTCTGATTCGATCACGTAGAGAAACCCCGAGCATAGCCCTCTCCATAGCACGTTGTGCGACTTTGAGCTTACTTATGAGGCCCATAGTAAGAGACCACGATTCAGTGCCATAAGTCATCACTGGTAACATACATTGGTCGAAGACTCTTGTATTGAGGCACTGAGGTATTTATACGCGAAATTTCCGGAACGCTGCTCAGCCGATTCGGAGAATCATTATTATTAATTACATATCACATTCAACTAACATGTACTACTTTACGATACATTTGCCTTTTGGAATTTAACCATTTCTGCAATTTTTTTCTATTCTCTCTATATCTCTATATTTCTATCTCTATTATAATAGTACATATGTGAAGAATATCGAAAAGAGAATTTGATTCAGCTAGTGGTTGAGAAGTGAATACTTGGATAGCCGAATCATTTAATTTTATGTATAGCACCGTTGTTTGCTCCTCACGCAATTATATGCAGCTAGAGAGTAAAAGTTTAAAGTTAAACAGAATTTCTCGAGTTCGTTAGTATACTTTGGTTTGGTATATTTAGTAGTAAAATATAATAACAATTAATTCACATTATAAAAATCTAAACCATAGTACTTGATTCTTATATTATACGGCAACACTGGATGGCGTTTAAGGTTAATGTTATTTTATGTTGAAATTTTGAAATTATATGGTATTTACTGATCGTATGTGATCCCAGTGTATTTCTTATTTCTTGTAGTATTATTTTTACACATTTTCACTTTGCAAACAGGCATTTTACTTTGGATTACGACCAAAATTACAAAAAAACACTCGGTACGTTAACACCACGCTGGTTGGGACGTGACTGACTCGAGTGGGCTCGAGTACGCCGAATTCGGCGTAGTATTAGTTGCCGCATTTTGCAAGTACGCCGGCGGTATCTAGTCGAAGCGCGTGCGCGGCGACTGATCATTAATCTAAGGTGTCAAACTACCGACGCTAAAAAATGTAGAAAAAGAGAGACGAATTATGTTCTTGGATTTTTACGGTGTGCTATCGCGTAGATGTTAGGTACCTATGCAGCTATTTTTTTATTAAAAAACCGGAATCAGTTCTAGTTACAATAGTTGAACTGTTTCGAAAAATATTCACAAACTTTATAACACTCGTCGTCTCACAAACTATTACCTACTCTTGGGGGTGACAATTGCTCGATGTAGGCACATTCGGAAATATTCTCGCGAATTCGCAGCAAGCTTCAGACACATGTCTTGTCACCACACGAAGCATAAGCACGCATCATTTCTGTGTATCCAATGCTACGCCTCACCGCAACCCCTTTTCCCTACTAGATAGTAGATACCGACATATCACACCGTGTGTAGAGTACACACGGTGTCTTATCTTAGTCTGTAATCTGTGACTGCCAAGAGAGAGTTTTTTGACTAAGAACATTTAGAAATACAATTTTTTTATGTACTTATTTTCATTAAATAGTTATTGCTGTCGTAAAACAAAAGATGTCATTCTTGATGAACCAAAGTCGCCTTTAAGTGGTTTTTCGATAATTATCAGTAATCTTGTATTACCACACATAATTTCTGAGTAAGATTACAACATGTCGTCAGTAGGTGGGAAGTCACATTGTCTTAAAATTGAATAAGAAATACTTATATGACAAACATAATTTCCAACAAAATTTTCCTTTTATAATAAAGACCCAGTTTGGTAGATATAACCACTGACTAGAGCCCATGATGCAAATCATTCTCAGTACATACCCAAACTTTTTCTTCCTTTTCGTTTGTTGGCTATAGCAGGATTGATCTTTCCTCGCAAATATTTAGGAATTATGTTGTTCATCCGATTTTTCATTCGCTTTAATTGTTCTTCTAAATCTCGTTTCTTTTTACGTACTATGTTTAAATTCTTTTGCCATCTCAACATAGCCTGTTCGTACATGTTTTTCTTAGCCAGTTCACTAAACTTTTTTTTAGTAATAGTTTTGACTATATCAGACTTAGGAATTTTCTTTTTGGCCATGTTAAATACATCCTTCTTGGAATGTCTTAAAAGATTTCTTATCTTTTTCAAAAACGATTCCTTTATCTTTCTTTTAGTTGTACTTTTGGCATTTGTTCGCACGTTGTTTCCTTTTCTGTCTCTATTGTAGTTTACTAGAAATTTAACTTTAGTATTAATCAAATTTAGACCATTGTATATGTTGTCTATAAGTTTTTCAGCCACAGGTGTTTCTATAGGTATCATTCGTCTACTATGTGCAAAGTTAACCAAAGCTATTGCATCTGCCATTCTGTTGATATCTCCCGATAAGGTCAAATGGAGTAATTTCATTGCGTAGAGCTTTTCGTGCTTTTTACTTTTTTCTAAATTGTCTGTCATCCGTGGCCAATCTTTTCCGATTCTTTTTAAATCATTGGTCAAATTGTATCCAGTATCATATACTTTAAAACCTATTTCAGAAAAGTCACCTTTATAGTGTTGCTTTATAACTCGTTTCATTATTTCCTTACACGATTTTGATAAAAGTGCCAAAGCGTTTGTCTGTGGTATACCTTTGTCTAGCTCTTCGAGAATATCAATAATGTAATTTTTAACAGTGCTTTCCGTTTTACGATCAAGTGGGTTCAGCCAAAGTCTCCTTGAGTTTATATATTTGATTGGTTCAAGTTTGATGTCTTTTCTTTTAAAATTGCTAAGGCTACCTTGTCTATACATATAATGTTTCATTGAGTTAATTAAAGTTTTCAGATCATCTGGAAGATCAAGTATCTTTGAGATTTTTTTAATTCTAGCAATATCTTTGAGAACCTGGTAAATATCTCGTTTAAGTTTATACAGTTTTTCGTCTAATACATTCGGATTTTTTCTCAAATGTTCTTGAATATCTGAAATTATATCTAGCTTATAAATTGAGAAATATGTGCTACTGCTATTTGTTGCAACGGGTTCTTTTGTGACGTTAAGGTTCGTGCTATTGTACATTTTTATATATCGTACTAGATTTTCTTTTATTATCAATAACTCTTTAAGCTCATTTTGCTTGTCTTCAATTATATTTGTTAAAGGCATCAACACGTTGTTTTTAAGATCACTATTCATGTCCATAGTAGTTCTTAATGTTGAAGGACTATATGCTAATGTTGAAATGTCTGCAGCTATTGTAGTGTTGCTTTCATTGTTTACCGATGAGATGTCTCTTTTCATAATATTTACGGCATCAAGTTCAAATCTGCCATTTAAAGCGTTAATCATGTTATTATCTTCTATATAAACCTTACTTCTTTCCGAGTTATCTGAAACTTTACATAAAGTTAATTAATATACTAAGCTTGATATTATTAATGGTACAGTAAACTAAAATGTTTATATTCTTTTTTTTCATATCAAATTCTATTGAACGATATTATAGAAATAATGTTTGTTATACCCATTTTTTTTATACCGGAAAGACTTCATAGCAGTATCATTTGCCAGAAATATTATATTGCTTATTACTTAACCTACAGTGCCTCTCTAGTAGGTATCCTTTTAGATTTTTTTTTTTTTACAAAACCGATTTAGGTATTTAGATTATTAATGTGTCTACCCACTTATTTCAATTTAAATGTGTTACGATGTGGTTTGTAGTTGGCTTGCGTCTGTTGAAAGTAAGGAACATAGTTTCTGTTTCTAAGTTTACTAGTATTTTGATAGGTAAGCAAAAGGTTAGATAAACTTTTCCTGGAGTATCAGATCAGAGCAAAGGCATATATAGATGTGATGACGAGCAAACAAGAAGCAGCTGGTTACCAGTGACTACAACAACACACACGCCGAGCAAATGTAGCATGCGGGCGAAGCACCAGGACTCAAACGATCTCAATTACAAATAATATAAAATTATTTACTAGTTCTTTTAAAAATCTTTATACCAAAGAATTAAATTTAGGAACGGGATATTTACCATACATATATGTGAATTGAAAGAAAGAGGGCAGACAGTTTCGTCTACTCAAAACAACACCTACCCGCAGATATTTTAGTTTACACGTGAACATGGCGCATGTAACTGTGCCGAAGTATCGAGAGTTTAACATAAATACAATACATTCTTGCATTAGTGACCATGTCAGTTTAAAAACATTATTAAACAGGAATGAGGACTATAACTCTATTATATAATCAAATCAAAATTTAAAAATCTGAATTACGTTAATAAATTGTAGAAAATTAAAACATTGGTGAATAAAAAAAATACTAAAATAAATTGTAAGTATTGCTCTTGAAAGTATGGAAATATTGTTTACAAAAAAAACTAATATTGAAATTATAAAGAGCTTTACGTTAAACTACGAGTATATTAATGAGCAAATTAAAACTGATTTAACGGTATTAAAACGGTGTTATTTGGTTACTTATCATTTGAAGGCGATATGTAACCAAATGATACCGTGTCAGAAGCTATATACGTACTTGTTTTATTATTATCTAATAATTTGTTTCCGTGTGGATATAAATCTACAACAAAAGTGGTATCGTTGATGGACTCTGTGACACTCGTCGCTACATCATCGTTTCCTTGTTCAATATCATTCAAAATGTTTATAAATTGATCACTGTCGTTGTTTTTAACAATTTTGATTTCATCTAAGTCCATATAATCAAAAGTTTCATTGTCTTTCAGCTGCGCTTTTCTTCTTTTGTAAGTTTGGTCTTCAGAAGTGATACTTTTCAATACTTCTTCAAAGTTTAAATACTCAGATTCGACTGGTTTACTTGAAGTAGACACAAATTGGTTAACATATTCTGTAATAAAATAACACAGGAAATAATACTTTGATTACTACTGACTACTAATGATTACGTCTAAGAACTTAAACTACCATACAACCAACTCCTGCATTTTATGAAAACGACACGCCTGCATCTGATAGTTTCAGAACCGTATGCTAAAGCTTTGCGTTGCCACCCTGCGACATTGGTTTTTGAATCTCTTTGTCTAGTAACGTCACTTGCTACAGTGCTTTATCGTGACACGGTACACTATTACTTCAAAGCAACCGTGCGATTCTGTAATGATCATCGAAGAGCTCATCGACGAGCTCACCGATGTCAAATACTTTATGATATATCGCCCTTCTACATAAGGTTGCTTTTCCAACGTTTCTTGTCATCTCTTCATTTGTTTCATATGTTGTCAAAGATGCAACGATGTTTGCTCTTAGAGAATCGCACGGCAGAATATATAGCAGTACGAATCAAGAAGTCTGTTACACAAACCACTGTCCACCATGTAAAGCAGGCTTGCTTACCTCTTATGATCCGAATCTCAACTGCTGAGTAAAATACGTTCGCTCATGGAATAAAATATAAAATAAAATGAGAAAAAGAACCGTGGCTTTTTCTCATTTTATGATGTTACCTTACGTAAGTACAATAAAATTACACAACCGTTTTATTTCTTACAACTGAAATACCTGTTTGAAGTTAAGTGTGGTAAAACGGTTTTTTAAGGATTCATTTGAGACTTTGGCACCCTACTAGTAACTGACTCCACCCGCCTATTGGTCTTTATTTTTATTTAAAAGTTGTCTTCTAAATCTTTTTATTGAATTATTTAAAATTTCACAGCATAATTATGTAATATTATGGATGTAGTAATTTTGACATTGTATTGTGTATGTAATGTAATTAGCATAAGTAATTACAATTCATAACTTCGAAAATAATATAAATTTAATTGATTTTAAGTACTTTTTATCACAATAAACTCAACTTAATGGAAACTATCACAAAAAACCTAAATATACTCGTAATTACAGACGTACTAGAAATGTGTATATTATCAATGTTTTTGTGTTTCCTCTATAACAAAAACGGTTATTAATAAAAGTCGGCAACTTGGAGCGATGTGAACTAAGAAAGCAATAAAAAGGGCAAGACGTTCTTGCGTTAAAGATCTTGCACGAAGAACTAAAGCCGAAAGAAACACAATTTATTTGTAAGTGCATGTGTCGTGGTATGGAACCCTTCATGTACGAGTGTCAACTCTTGGCTGGATTTCTTTTCCTTCCTTACCTGCGTCATCTAAGCGTTGAGTATCATTTTCATTGTTGTCTCCGGGTGTAACATCAGCGGTGAGATTCGGTCTGACTCCATACATCCATTCAGCAATGTCGAGCAGATTAATTTTAACTTCAGGTTTCTCAGTCAAATCATTATTTTCTTTATCAGTTATATTATCACTTGAACGTTTTCTTCTATTTATTGCTTCTGAAAGGGAAATAGACGTAGAGCTGTAAGCGAACTAATCTACAGACTAAAAGTTCACGACGCCTTTAAATAAACAATAGCAAATTGTTCAGGTCACACACATCTAAAAACGTTTGCGATCACTTTGAACGCCTTTGATCCCGTATATGACGCTTCATGAGAGCAGGCATGTATAGATCAGTTGCTATTGATGGAATCGTCAGAACATTCCGAGTTAACCGTGGACACCAATTTGTACTGGTCGATAATAATGCGCCCGCCCATCGAGCTCAACGAGTCAATGCTGCTCTCCGAGAATACGACATCACAAGGTTAGACTGGCCTGTCGACTCGCCTGACTTAAACCCAATAGAGCACGCGTGAGATGCTCTTAAGCTGTTTGGAACCATCAGCCATGTTCCCAGACAGTGCCAGAGCTCAGGGAAGCCGCTATTGAAGAATGGGACAGGTTACCCCAAGAAATGCTAGATAACTTGATTCTCAGTTCGCTCAGGAGGATCATCGCATGTGTTCGAGCTAAGAGTTATATTATATTGAATATAAACCTTTTATTAATACATTGATGGCTAAGTGCAATTTAAAAAAAAATAAGCTAGTGATCACAAACTTTTTTGATGTGTGTATGTTGCAATTTACGAAAGAAAAAAATCATATTTGCGCATAGGAAGAGAACCCGCGTCTTGACCATGACGCCATGACCGCTATAGGCTACTGAGGCAACCATTCGAGCATTACTGTGTTAGGGTGTGAAGGGCATTGTAGCATGTGAAGTTACTCAGCACTGACGCAAAAGCCACGTCTAGTGACAAGCGCAGCGCAGAGTCGTGGGCAAGCGTACTACTTACCATCAGGCGCACGATCTGCGCGTATCGTCAATTGACAACATAGAAAAATAACAAAAAGCTAAGAAGTATACAAATATTACGCCACAATAGTGGTAGTTATAGAATAGATTGGCGTTCTACAGGGAGGCCTATGTTCAGCAGTGGATGTCTTCCGGCTGATAATGATGATGATGATGACGCCACAATAAGCGGCATTATCATTAAAATAAATATATTCCAGAATCATTAAGTTAGAATGTATGTAAAAAAATATAGAGATGGCATGTTGTTATAATGAAATTTATAGAATATAGAAATTCACATCCTCGGACGGGATTCGAACCGGCGTCTTCTGACTATCCGTGTCAGACGCCATGACCATCTAGGTCACCGAGGCTTGAGATCCGAGCATCGAATTTTAACTCTCTATCTGATTTAACCGTCTTACGGGGACAGAGCGACATCCAACCGAAAGAAGCATTTTTAGAAAAACTTAAACTTTCGTATTGACGTCGCAACCCTTTATAATTTTTATAGTATTACTTTTTTAAACCACTAACGCCTGCTTAGTGATCTTTATTTAATATAAGAATAAGCAAGCGTTAGTGATTTAAAAAATTAATACTATAAAATGTTGTTATATGTTAATGAAAAATGTATTTAAATACATTTTCAACACACTTGATCATAGAGTGGCTCTAATTTCAGCACAATTAGGCACATAATGACCCCTGTAATCAAGCTGTGGCTTTTTCATTGCTATTATTCACAAGTAAGTTATAGAGTTTTTTTTATTTTGTTAGTTGAGTTGCTTTGTTCTTAAAAAGTGTCGATACAAAAAATATCCATGAAGATGTTCAATAGTACAAATACATTAATGTACCTATTGCTTGCTTATTTCGTGTTTCAAAAAAGATTCAACTTTAACTATGATTAATAAAACTTTAACACAAATATAACTTTTATGTTCTTGTAACAAAGAAAACTTGAAATCCCATTTTGTAAGTGGCTGAAACGCTATCCGCGTAAAGCCAAAAAATTAAACCTCCTTCTTTTAGTCTATGGCCGGTTGTCATTGTTAGATGCGCGCGCATAGGAAAACTGATTAATCATTTCCGCACTTACGAAACATTTTCCACCACAGACCAAAATATATACTAGTTTTTCACAACTAGATACGTAGTATCTTATAGTTTGTGACAACTCGTTTTCACTGTTGTAACTAGAGTACTTGTAGACGTTTTAAATAATAAATATTAATTAAAATGTCTACAAGTACAAACTATGAAGAAAATGATTTTTGAATATTATTTTCTTCACAAGTGCGTTGAAAAACGTCGTATGATACACGTGTGCATTGAAAGAAAGAAAGAAAGAAAAATATATTTGTTGATGAAAAACAATATGACATTTTGCCTAAAACATACATAAAATTAATAAATAATTTTCTACACTACACAATCTATTGTTTCACTACAACACAGCCCCAACTCAGCATAAAGCTGATTGCGTTGAAGCAACCAGCGCTGGTCTTCCGTTGGGGCTGGCGGTGACGTCACACACGACTGCATCGAGCGCATTTTGTAAGAATACAAAACAAAACAAACACAACACTATAAATACTGAATACAATACTATATAAAAACAAATAGGCAATATATTGATGATTACCGTCCTGGGCTCCCACCTAACGGCTCGGATCTCAATGGCGCCTGAGCGGTAATCACCTACATTACGCACTTGTACCACAATGTACTCCTAGTTCAATAATATAGAGATAAGCTAATACGCACTAATGTAACAGTATATTAATGGTTTATTACGCTATATCACTGCCAGTAGGCCACTTACACACAATATACATTAATATATTCCAATGAGTCTAAACTGTATCGCATACATTCTGACGTTTCAAGTTATAATTGTTTATTACATTATTATTATACTAAATGACAGTAAATTAGTCAGGATTGGCATTATAATTTATAGGTATAGATAATATTATAAATGTGAAAGTTTAGATGGATGGATGGATACATGCATGGATGTATGTTACTCAATCACGGCAGAACGGCTAAACGGATCTGGATGAAATTTGGCACAGAGATAGATTATAGTCTGGAGTAGCACATAGGCTACTTTATATTGCCTCGCACTTGCCGAAGGCCGAGCCTACTACGCGAACGAAGTCGTGGGCAGTCGCTAGTAATTTATATATAAGAATGAGTTACAAGGATTAATGAAAGTTGAAGTTTGTATGCCCGCAAAAACAAGTTTTGGCTGGATATTGTGCATATGAACTTTTGTACTTAAAACTAATTAAATAAATGATTGGGATTATAACTATCCTGCTCTGGTTCAAATAAAATATCTATCACTTTCAATGTGGAGATGAAATCTACCAGACATAGAGAACAGGAGAACACCAACCATTCTCCATCAGCTTCTCAATGACCATGGCCAGCGTGTGGTGGTCTACATCCAGCTCGACCTCCGGGAGGCACTTCTGCACCTCACTGCATCTCCAGGACCCAGCTAACGTGCAGTTGCAAACCTTGCAGCCAACGCAAATATTTTCTGAAAATGAATGGACGCAAAAAGTTACATTTCAAATAATCACATCGTTATATTTTATCCTATTCTTATCTGCAGTATATGATCATGTTCTGGATAAGCTCAACCACTACATTCGGTTCGATAATCCACAAATTCTAGCTATGGAGAACTGCTATGTATGAGGCCATAGAAATTAAAACACCCTAATTGTAATAGAGATGATGGTTGGCAAGTACCACCTGCTTGGGATCCAGTGATCAAACAAATACAATCCCGCATCCAGCACAATACTGCAAGACCTCTGGACAATGTGAGTGTCTACTGCGTGCATCGGGAACGTTTTGATTAGGCGGTCATAGATGTTTTATTTATATCTATGTAGGCGATACGTATTATATAATGTCCATAACTTTATAACAGACAACTGTCGTCCAGTCTACCCGTAACCATGTTCACTGAAGTGTTCGAAACGGGATCTAATGATATAAAACGCAATTTCATTCATTTAAAGTTGTTTAATCCTCACATTTTCACAAGTCAAAATTGAAATAAACCTTCGCAACGGATTTTTATGTTGCTTTCACCATCAGTTACATAATTTATTACGCAAGTTTTACATATTTAACAAAGCCTAATTTAGTTTTAATACAAAAAAGTTCATTATCAGATAGTAGAAAAAAAATACTTCACATTTATCAACTCCTTTTATCTAAATCACCTTAACTAGCCTCTACTTTACCGAGGTCGAAGCGCATGCATGACTTTTAGTGATTTTCCGAGTAACATTGAAAGTTCCAAGAGAATCGAGCATTTTGTAGCTCATTTGCTATCGGCGAACGGTACAATGGTTTGCTATGCACAAACTTGAAAATATTTACAAACTGTGTTAGTTCTCACACAGGCTTTACACCTTTTAACTACTGTAATATTTCTAGTATATTACGCATAAATGCTTCTTGCTTAAGTACAAAAAATATTTATTCAATTTAGGTATCAGACGCCCTTATGAACGTCAATTATTCATTATAATGTACTTTAAAGACTCTATATCTACTCTACTCTATATCTTGAAAGTCTATATATTTTACAACGCCACGCTCTAAAATATATAGACTACCGAGTAGAAGCGGCAAGAAACTCAGGGCCATTCTTTTCATATAGATGTTTACAATGTTTTTACTTAGGTACTACTATTATTACATTTTATGCAAGGCAGATGACAATTTGTCACAAGTGGAGTACCTACTGCAAGGCCAGATATTCTCTAGACAATTTTTTTTCAATATTTTAGAATACCCCTTTTCAAGTTCACGTATCTTACACCCGCAAATGAGCCTTTAATTAGCAAAATGTTAATGAATTGAAAGACACGCTTATAATCTTCTTTCTTTTTACCTACACTTTATCTATATTAATAAAATTTAAAATTCAAAAGTAGGTATCTATTAGACCTCACACTTTGCAAAAAGTGGCGTTCATTACATAAGTTTTGTTAACATTAGTGTGCATAGGAACACTTGTTTTTTTATTTAGCCCACGAAGCCAGACAATTTGGAAGGCACTGCTCTAAAGGGCTTAAAGATTACTAATTAAATGAGAGATAAGAGATTTATAATCAGCCCGTTATGGTCCCAGGGATGGGACCTGACCCTGGCCATAATCCTTCACGGAGGCCCAATGCGGCTTAGTGGATAGGCTAGAGCCCAACCCGTGTCGAAATTTTCTGGCCGCCCGAAGGTATCCGACATAGCCTAACGACTGTAGTCCTAAGGCAAACAACCAGGACCGCCGGCTTAACGTGCCCTCCGAAGCACGCAAGCGCTCAGTTGAATGCCACTAGCACACACCCATACAACAATAGAGATTGAGACTAAAAAATAGTTTTATTTATGTACTTGTAGTGCAGTGCAGTACACCTTTGAAGCGATAGGTAACACTGCAACTCAGTAGCATCACGTGCTAAGAAAATAAGATTTCTTTTGTTGTGTTTAGCTCCTTAGAGGCTTGGGCCTGTAAAGAGTTTCACGGAGGCACAGATGTACATGGAAGAAAGTTAACGCTGAATTTTACCTCCGACAAAAAGTATATCATTATTGAGTCAGCATTCTGATCACATGATCCTCTACTAAGCATTCATTATAATAGTAGTTTTTGGATGGTAGTGCGTGTTAAGTAAATATTTAGTACATATTTTACAAGAGATATAAACAAACAAATGACATAATAATGCAGTTGAAATAATGATGTAACAGCCACGCATTCTTAAAACATGCTCAATTGTAAACACAGACGATGTGGAGTTATACAGTTTGGTTGTAAATGTCGATTTGAATTCAGTTTTTACACCCTTTTCAAAAACTTATGCAGCATACTTAGGAGAAACAGAGATTCAAACAAAGCGTGCTCTTATAAGGTCAATAATAATATACATAAACATTACAGGCAAATTTGATTATTGTTACTTTTTAATTTATAATAAATAAATATATATAAAATCATTTATCCATTCATAAAAAAAAAATTCACCATAAAATAAAACTGTCTTCAACACTTTTTAGTGTTGAAGTCAGTACTATGATAATTCAAAAGTACATTGTAATATTGTTCGCGTGTTTTCGACTTTCACAAGTTATTCCACACTGAGTGTTGAAGTCGGTTCTATTTCTTAGTAAAAAAAAGATTTTCACCATTTTCAGTGACTTACGGAATACACCGTCAAAGGATGATCTCATCAAAATAGGGGAAACACTTTTCAGTTATTGAAGTGTAACTCAAAAACTGCTCGACCGAACGATGAAATGTAGGTATATGAGACTACCTCAGAAGTATATTCTATCAAACAAAAAAAGAATCGTTAAAATCGGTTCATAAGCGACGATGTTATCCGCGAACACACAAAAAAATATACGGTTGGATTGAGAAACCTCCTCCTTTTTTTGAAGTCGGTTATAAACTAAATACAATGAAAATATTATAACCAGAGGGCCGAACACGGCAATCCGCTTAACGTTATTGCATCGTCTAAGTATTTAGTACAAACTATGATTTATCTGTGCCACTATTGTACTAGATACATGATAGTTTGTACTAAATACGTTAACGATGCGATTACGTTACATTTAAATAGATTTTCGTGCTCGCCCCACAGTAGGCAAAAGGGTAATGCTCAGCATAAACAGCGCTTTCGTCCATCAGACGTGTGCTGCACTGATTTTCAGCATATCCCTGCTCGGGCAATTGTTTGCCGAGAAACAAAATAAAGAAATAAAATAAAGCGGATCACAAATGGAGAAATATGACATTTTAATTTGTTTATTTTACTGTCAATTTATTTCACTGGAAACATTGCCCTTCAACGAAACACAGCAATGTTTGCACACTACTGCTTCACGGTTGAATGACTGGCAAAGGTGTGGTACTCCCCCAGGCCGAGTTTTTATAAGTTATACCACTACAAAGGTATGTTACGCAATCAGTTCCAAATTCTGTCTTCTTAGTATAACCCGCGGCACGTAACTCTAGCGCTGACCGTTATTGCGCAGAAGTCAAAAATTGGGTATCACAGGGGGGCTACAGGGACGAAGGACTCTTGTCTCTCTCTGGCACATCGAAGACGAGGGACTCTTGTCTCTCTCTGTCACATGTGCGCGACTGTACCCATGCGCAGCTATCCCCTCCACATTTCGCTCAGCGCTAGAGTTACGTGCCGCGGGTTATACGGTGTTTTTGTTTGATGTATTTTATGTGGTGTTGCAATAAAGAGTTAATCTATCTATCTGTTACAGAAAGACGCTCAAGTTGAGATTTGTCAGTATATGCCACACAAAGTTTAGTAGTCAATAGTCAATAGTAATTTATTCATCTATACTATATAGGTTCAAAGAGTACTAAACCGATTTAAAAAATTCTTTCACCATTGGAAAGCTACATTTACCCTGAGTAACATAGGCTATATAAGAATCATCATCATCATCAATCACGCGCGGGTGAAACCGCGGAGAGCAGCTAGTAAAAACATTTTAACAATGTATACGTATAATACTGTATGAACTATAATTTAAATTATTCTTTACAATTTCTATAATCAATACTAAATCAAACAAAAATAATCAAAAATACAAAGGAATGTTAAAAATACAATGTCAAAAATAGTAATAATGTCAAAAACTCGAGATTGTTGATTAATGTTACCATAATGAATAATAAAATTGAAGAATCCATAAATTTCTCAGAGCTATTAGTATTCTAAAATTGTATGTGCTTGAGGAAAGGGTGACATCATCAGGAAGTCTTTTGTAGATAGCTTTACTCGTCTATACACCAACTTACCAGACTTTTACTCACATCCATCATGAAGCTTAGATACTATTGAGCATACATCTAGAATACGGTCCCCTAAAGCAAAATAAGTAAATATCTACAAGTAGAACGTCTTCCCCACTAGCGTTGATTCACGCAGGTTTGGCGCGAGGCACGTGTAGGGATGTCAACGCATCTACGAACAAATCTTCGATCAATCTTTTTTGTTGGTAGCATACGTACACAACAGAAAACAATGACATTTAAAAACTTCCAACCCCGACCGCTCTGCCGGCACTCGCGTAATGATCGCCGGCAAACGTCCTCCGCTCCAACCACACCGCCTCTTCCCACTTTTGTAGCCTATATCGCGAAGACGTTCTACTTACTCGGAGCCGCGCGCTCCATGTACTTTTCCAAGAGTAAGGACATGGTCCTGTAAAAATGTCGTTTATACAATCAAAACTACTCACCCTTGCTGCAGTCCGAGTAATATGATACGAGCGGTATGCACTTCTGGACTGACCATGAGTTCACAGCTGGAAAAAAGAGAACACATTATTATTATTATTTTGCAAGAAGCCGTCTTGGATGGTACCACCACAGTGCCAGATATTTTGCCGCAAAGCAATAGTGAGCAAGTGAAGGGTACTGCCGCAGGTGCAATTACGGGATGATAAATACTCGAAAACAATGTCTCGGGGTGTCAAAACTACAGTTTTGAGATCTAGGAGGCACTGCAACTATCTTGGAGAAGTGTAGTGCTTAACATCAGGTAAACAACTTGGTCGACTTGTCAAGTAATAGAAAAAACAATCTATTTTTAACCGACTTCAAAGACAGGAGGAGGTTTCTTAATTAGACCGTCTATATATATTTTTATGCGGATAACTTCGTGGTTTATGAACCGATTTAAAGCAACTTTAAAAAAGGAGGAGCTATTCTCAATTTTTTTACCTTCACAATTGTCTATAATATTGTTACCTTTATATAAAATTATTTGAACGCCTATTTCGGTAGAATTTTGATGGAACCGTTAAGAATACTATTAAAAGCTAATAGAGCTACTATTGTTTATACTTACCTACACAACATTTTTACAAATAAATAAATTTCAATTAAAATTTTGAATTTATTTTTGGTGATGACAGTAAAAGCATGTGATACTGTACCGTGCAGTAAAGTTATAAATAAATAACATATTTGGTCTACACCAAGTATTTTTTTTATTCGTGATAGATTACTGTTTGACTACTGATACTGATGAACTTAAAGTGGTTTTTGCATAGCAGCTGTCGTTGAGAGCAAGTCGCCATTTTTCATCCACATCTCACAATGAGACAGGGGGTAATATTTTTAATTCACCAATACTTCTTGAGTGAACGAGATTAAAGGCATCAACAGCCAAAATTTCAAGTTTGTAGCCTCAATGGCTACAAACTGACTGATTATTTGATGATGAATCAGTCATATTGGCCAGTCAGTCAGTTCTATAATACCTTATTATGTCTCACCTTGATCAGTCAGTTCATACATCATCTCGTCGACCTGCGTCACTTCTCCTGCATCCTCTGGTTTTTCCAGGATCTCGTCTGCTTCCACATAGTACTCACACCTGGATTTGTCCAGAGAGGCGCAGTCGTCTCCATAGCATACACGGCAGGTATCCTGGGTCTCGCGGCGGAAAAACGTCAGCACTTCATAGCGGAAGGTCGTGTGGGGGGTTGGGGCTGGAAAAGTTGGTTAATACTGGTAAGAAGACGGCAAGCATTTTGACTAGAATAGCTAGATTGTGGTCTTTAGTCTATCTGCAGTAAATTGATAATATTCTTGCATGATGAGTTTTTTGCGATTCTTTTCATAATCATGACGACCCTTTTCCGAGAAAAAGACTGTGTGTAGCGGTTATAGAACGTTTGACTTTTTGAGACAATTAGGAAAATAATGCCAGATTTGGCGGAGCTATCTTAGTAAAGCCAATCAGCGTCCGTATCCAACACTTTACCGATTTCTGAATTTTCGGTTGTCTTCGGAAGAAGAACTGATAGAACTCAATAGTTTGTAACTAAGTGAAGTGAAAGATGGTAATTGAGGAGAATTTATTGCGATCAACGCAAATTTTGCTCGGATATTACGTGATGAGATCTTTACGCGCTGGACCTTCTCAATTCAAGCCAATACAGTTTTTATTAGGTTATTTGGCGATACATAAAGTGCGAGGGTACTAGAAACTAGAGAACTGTTTACATGGCTGAGAAAGGCTTAGCAAAGCGAGGTTACAAATTATGTGAATTCTTAGTAAAGGAATTTGAGTTTGAATAACGGGTTTTATTCATTTTTTCGTGTAGTTTACTGGACGAGACTAGTTACAGAAAATATCAAGATGTGCATATTTAAAACATGTTTAAAAAGATGAAGCCTATCGCTCGAACATTTAAACCTGAAGTTGCGATCGATATGTATGGACAGCTACCAACTTAACCCACAGGAATAGCGGATGGGTGCTTACACCCAAAAACTGGAATTTCTAGTTTTACCAAATATTCCGAAAACATTCTGTGAATGAATGCAGAAGATAGATCGATAGATTGACTTTTATTGGAACACCACATCACAAATACATTACAAATGAAGAATTTCGAAACACTTGTATAGAAATATTGATGAATGATGTCATAAAGGGTGGTCGGATAGTATATTATAGTCATACTTACTTACAAATTACCTATATATTTTTCATGTTTACATAACAGGGCACAAAGAACAACTACTAAAAATAACTACAATAACTATCCATAATATGCGATAGATTTCCAGCCAAACTCTATAACTTAAGAATTAGGTTAAAATCAGCCATAAGCATACATACATTTGTATCTACAAGTAGGACTTCACATTATAAGCCCCCTAAAACTAGTCCATAAAAAACTGGGAATTGTTTCACTGGGCCATGGCTTAACATTGTAGTGTCTCTCATTTTCTTCAAATATTCAGGTAATTAACCGCAAACATTTTTCAAATCCATACGAGCTTAAGCTAAGCCACCAGCAGCTTCCTTCGCTTGGTCTATGCGATACAAACCCACACAAAATGTATATTGGTACATATCTCATATCTCACCTCCATATGGGTTAACTTTCAAACCCATAGTGGTTGCTCACAACATAAATGTCATCAAAATCTAATCATCAGGCTAAAATTTCATATTTGAAGATCGAGCCATTTAGGCTCTTCGTGGTTGGATCAGTCAGTGAGTCACTCAGAACAAGCAGTTATATAATCAAAAAACGATATTAAAAAATTTTTAGTGACACTTCCGCTGAAAAAGAAACAATGATTTTGGCCTATTTGGGGGTTGACTGTCGGTCTAGTGCTCGACGAGTCAACATCTCCTGAGGATGCCTCGTGTCTATTTGGGTTTTCTTGTGTGTTTTTAATTTTGTATTCTTCCTATTAGCAGTTTATGCGGGAGGGAGGGTGATGCAAACCCCCAAATAGGCCAAAATCATTGTTTTTTTTCAGCGGAAGTGTCACTAAATATTTTTTAATATCGTTTTTTGATAATGGATTTCCGCAACGTAACGCCTGAATCAATAAACTATCAGTTATATGATGTTTAGAACGTATGTCCTGGGGCCTTTGTTGTTTGCTGTTTATTGTATGTCCATAGCATCTGTGATTCGGGGAGTTTTTATGAGTAAATTTTCAAATTTTACTTTATTTGTATCAAAACACTTACCGGAAAGGGCGAAAATGCCAGCAAGCAGGAGGGCGGACGCGGCGCGCATTCCGAGTACTCGAATACGTACTGTACTCGGATTTCGTAATATGTTTACTGATCACAACTTTAGGGGAAGGGGACGGACTCAGCTCTCGAACCTAATAAGGTTCTTGGTACATTTGCGTAGAACTGGAAAAAGGTGACTGACTGCGTAAAGATGTTACATAGTTTGAGCCCTAGAAAATGCGGTTTTACTATTATTTGATTGATTTGGGTCTGTTTGAGCTGAACTAGAATTATATGAAGACTGGTAAGGAATCAGAATTAGTAGTCAAATCTTAATACAAATAAGGTTCAAATCACAACTATAAACAGATGAGATGAAGGCATTTGTTTTTTTTTTTATTTTATTGTTTTATAAAACATCACATAGAAATAAATACACATCAGTTTTTTGCACCGTCTTAAATCTAAGTAAGACTTGTGGTGGGGCACAATCTTGATCGAAGATGTTTCACCGGGTTTTTTTCAGCCGATGTATTGTTTCAGGTACAGTAAGCAACCCTGAAAATTACTTATTTATATAATTAATGTAAAGAACTGACTAATAATTTATCTAATTAAGAGGTAAAGTTTTACATCTTACTTAAAGAAACTTTATTTTGAAAAAAGGTCAAAGTCAAAATCATTCAATTTAGGCATCAAAGACGCACTTATGAACGTCAGTTTTTCATTATAATGTACTTTAAAGACTCTACCGCCGCGTTCAAAAATATAGAGCCTACCGAGAAGAAGCGGCAAGAAACTCGGGGCCATTCTTTTTACATAGATTTTTACGTTTCTGTTAAGGTACTACTAATATTACATTTTATGGGTGGCAGAATGACAGCTTGCCAGAAGTGGAGTATTCCAAGTATCTTTGTCTTCTATATATAGTCGTACTTTATGATATGCTTTTTTTATTGAAACGTTTTTTACAGTCAACTTGAATTTGCCCTCTGTGAGCTCAGTTATGTGTTTTGGGATTTTATTGTAAAAGCGCATACAATTTCCTAGGAATGACTTATTACTCTTCGTAAATCTAAAACTAGGTACAGCTCAGCCTATATCCTATTTGTATTCCTAGTATTAAAAGGGTGGTGATCACTATTTAACTTATAATAATGTATTTTTTTACGAACATACATTATATTTGCAAATACATTTCTGGAAGGCAAACTTAATATATTGATTTCTTTAAATAAATCTGTGAAAGATTCACGGGGACCCATTTCGTATATAGCTCGAATAGCACGTTTCTATAGGATAAAGATGGTCTCTATATCAGCCACTGAACCCCATAGCAATATCCCATATGACATTACGCTGTGGAAATATGCAAAATGTACTAACCACGCCGTAGAAACGTCTGTTAGTTCTCTTATTTTACGTACCGTATATTTAGCAGAACTGAGTCTCCCAGACAGTGCATTTATACTCGTATGAGGACGCCATTGTAATTATGCGTCTATTTTAATGCCTAGGAAGACTTGCCTTGTCCATTATGAGTTTAACGAGTTTAAAAGTTTATACCTGGTATGATCTGATCACATTATTTGTGATGTAGTTAGTGTTGACTGTTGTTAACGCAGTTGGTAGCAACGCTGCCTTCGAAGCCGCTGGTACTGAGTTCTATCCCCGGACTGGCCAAATATGTTCATGAAGATGTCTGTTCGACCTGCGTCCGGGTGTGTATATGTATATAAGTATGTAATCTACCCATCAGGTGACCATTGTACAGGCTCTGCCTAGCCTTGGACCTAAAGACCTTGTGTGGATGATGTCCCATATTATTGTAGATAATTTAACACGTTCCGTGTGTACGAGTACCTGGAATAGACTGTACCTATTGAAATTTTAAAGGTCTTGATGATTTATATAGTAAGTAGTTAGTACAGAGACGGGCATATCGTTGGCCTTAAAGCTTCATCGTTTAACGCGGAACTGTACCCGCTACGAAATTACCCAGAGATATAGCTGTTTAGTCTCATTTGTCAACTTTCACTTGCTGCAGTGCCCTTCAACTAAACAATGTAACTCTGACGCAGCTTCGAGGTAGAGTACCTGTTACTAGATATCTACCCACACATATATTTATGTATGTATGTTACTTGTTGGTACCGTCTGGAGACTGATTCACCGAATAATAAGTCCAGTCCCACCATCTTATCTGTTCAGTTGACAACGTCGCTAAAGGAGAATTTGGTATTGCAAACAGAAATTCATCAAGAAAACAGCGAATCAAAACGTAGGGCAGTCTTTATTATGCATTTATTTATGAAATATTACAATTTGCAGAACAAAGATTTGAACTACAGTATACATCCATATGTATACGGGTGGCCAAAATTGGAACTGCTGGCTGCATTTTGCCAATTTTATTGTGCCTGGTGCATTTTTCCCTTTATAAATAGACTCCGACGTTTGTAAATTTGCCATTCCTAAAGTTTTTTTTTCCCTTTCCCTGTTGTTCAGGGAGTATGGCTTTGCGCGTCTTATTCCTAAAGTTATTTAAGTTAATAATAAAAAAAAAAAACAAGTGAAGAACATTTCCAAAGGGTTAAAGAATTGAAACAGGAAAATCCAATAACACAAACATATAATGTAAATAACACTTTGACATATCAACGAATTATATGATTCACAAACCTTGTTCTTTATTCGATCGCGTCAGCCACAAGAATCAAAGAGAATATGATAAGAATGACGGCAAAACATGGCGGTTGACCGACTGGAATGAACATCGCAAGATTAAACTGAAATACGTCAACTATTTGTAAAACATACCCACAATTCAACAGAAAGGTCTAACTTAAGTGTTAGGTTTTAGTTTCTTTCATGTTTTAATGAAACTATTTACGATTGAAGAGAAACGTTTTTATATATTAGCTGGACGTTTTGGGTAATCTGTGGGCTGCAAAGAAAAAGGTGGTTTAATTCGGGGATTATGAAAAACCGCTAGCGTGGATATGAGATATTTATTCTAAGATTGTTACAAGAGGATTAAACTACATATATAAGGTAAAGTTTGCATGTTTTATTACTCGATATCCTGACTGTTTCGTATAGCTAAATACTTAGCGTTTAAATAAGGATTGTCATTCGAAGAAGTTCTACCATAGATTAGAAAACTAAACAAAACAAATAAAAAATATATATTTAAGAATCGACGTTTATAGATGGGTTTTCCTCCCATTAGCTGCCTGAGTTAGGGCTACTAAAACTCGCAAAATGCACATTTAACAATCGTGTTTTCGATTCTTTTATGTACCGTATTCCTACTAATACATTTTCTACCGACTTCCAAAAAAAGGAGGAGGTACTTAATTAGACTGTTTTTTTGTTTGATACCTCATAACTTTCGACTGTGTCAACCGTATCTCAAAATTCTTTTTTTGTTTGAAAGCTGGTGCATTTAATTAAAATTCGGTCCAGTAGTTTTTGCGTTACACTCCAATAACTGAATAGAATGGAAGTCGGTATTAAACTTTTCAAATTGTACTTGTAAATACCACATATTCTAGAAGGGAATATGTAGAACCTCAAGTCCCTCCCTGCATGGTAAACGTGAAATTTCTCTAATGTTTATAAACACGGCCGTTCGATCGCGGCTGCCCGAGGTTCGTCACCACACTTACTGCTATGATGGAAGACTGGCGAGCTTGGTTTCTTGTGCTGCTTGTGGATTTGGCCTTTGGAAGAGGTGAGTTTATTTATGTTACCAATTGATAAGACTAGCATTACTTTTACTTCCTCCAGTACGTAGTAGATGCAGATCATCCAGTGCTTCAAGTTTAATTGGCCATCTAAACTTATACGCTGTGCGTACACTTTACTTTTAAGGACAAATTAACCCAAAAATTCTTCCTTAGTAGATGCTGTCAACATAAACTGTCAAGTTTTATCAGGTGCAGTCCGTTTCTACCGACTTCCAAAAAAGCAGGAGGTACTCAATACGCCTGTATGTTTATTTTTTATGTTTGTTACCTCATAACTTTCGACTGGGTGAAACGATTCTCAAAATTCTGTTTGAAAGCTGGTGCTTCCCCTGTGGTCCCATTTAAATTTCATTAAATTCGGTCCAGTAGTTTTTGAGATACACTCCAACAACTGAATAGAATGGAAGTCGGTATAAAATTATTCAAATTGTACTTGTGTCCTATTTGCTCAGTAGTTGTGTTTGTAAGCGGTCATCTAAACTTATACACTGTGCTTATAGATTACTTTTAACCCGTCGCGGGTCGAGCGTACACCATGTGTACGAACAAAATAGTGTTAAGTCAAGTCGCGCGTACACCTAATGTACATATACATTTTTATACCTCTGGTTTGTAACTAATTTTATCAGATCAAATGCACTCCACTGGTATAAATTTGCTTTTAGTTGGTCAAACTATTCAAGTGTAGTATTTTTTTATCTGAACTTTTATGCGGAAAGACACCGAAAGAAGAAGTCGCTGGATAGGTTAAGGACAAATTGACCCAAAATTTCTTCGTTAGGTGGATTTGATGCTGTCAATTTAAACTGTCAAAATGTCATGTTAGTAGCCCCCAGTGGTTGCTTGCTCTGCATTGGTGAATCATTATGTCAGTACGAGTCATGTTACTTGTATAATATGTAGTAATCACATATTATAATGGATAAAGTTTGTGAGTGTGTTTGTTGATTTTTCACGATCAAACGGCTGGACCCATTCTGATGTAATTTTTTTATAATGGTTCATTCATCAATTGGTTCTCACGCCTGATGGAAAGCGAAGATGAAATCAAAAAGCAATGACCATTAGTGCAGCTTACGGCTGCACTAATGGTCACTCTTATGATGACCTGAGAGATGCTTTTTCACGCCCCGTTTGAAAGACCCAGGGTCATAGCTGCAAGGAAATACGTACGCCGGCAAAACATTCCATAATTTACTTACACGACAGAGGTAGGAACTGCTAATAATATGTAGATAAATGAGGTGCTGCAAAACATATAGGATTCTTTTCTTCATCATCATCCATTAATACGCAGACGAAACTGATATATGTATGATATAAATGGATAAAGTTAATGCCTGCCATATCAGTGGTAAAGCCTCCCCCCTCCTGGCGGTTCTTATATAATACATAACTCATTGGATCCTGCAGGGCACTGCTTTCATCACCACGCGATGGTTACCGCTACTCGCTGCTGCTTCATACTTCTGGACTACTTGAGCTGGAAGGTTTGACGCTGTGGTAGATCACTGTGCATTATCCCCCTCTAACTGAACGTCGTCACAATGCTGACATACTATTTCTCAATCAACTGTCACCTCAAACATTGATTGCCCCGAACTACTTAACAAAATCAATATGCTTACGCCAGCCAGAACTCTTCGTCATGGTTTTTTCTTTCATCTTCCATGCACTGCCACAAATTACCGCAAGAGCAGCTGTATTCACCTGTTTCATATTGATACCTATTATCTTTTTACTAAGTGCCTTATTCGGAATCGTTAAGTTACTTATTGTAAATCATTGAGTCACTAGCCGTGGGGTGCCGGCTTACAATAATATTATGGGCTTATATAATCGCGGGCAGTTGTTTGACGAGCTGAATTTTTGTTTGTCATTTTCCCCTAACGGCCGGTATTTATAATATATTAGCGACTGCCCATCTTTTCTTGTTTTTTTTCATAAGAACCTTTTGCTGAAAAGTAATTAGGGAGATTGTTCCATCGATTCTCAAGATATAGCGTGACCAGGAGAAACAAGACTTCATTTTTATATAATAGACTAGCAAACCCTGCGAACTCCATTTCGCCACCAGATGGCTTCGTTTTATGTAACATTCCGTTTGGCGCCATCTACTTAAAATATTGGTTTGTAGTACATGCTATGTATCAGAGATGGCGCTGAATGTAAAAAAAGATTTTCCCGCTTTTCTTTTTACATTTTTCCTGAATTTTCTTTACTATAAACCTCACGGAGCCCGAGACCTTTCCAACGAATGCAAAACCGTGGAAATCGTTTCGTGCGTTCCGGAGTTATAGCGTCAGGAAGGAAAACCCGACTTATTTTTATATGGTAGAAAAATATATCCACAGCAGTGTGATTCTCAGGTGGGTCTACATTAGTAATATTTTACCGAACATTATCCCGTGACCGTAACAGATTCGCGTGTCAGTACCGATAGTGTGGACGTCTTTTGGTACGCGAACAGCCATGCGATTCTCTATGATTATATCTCACTCACTCACCGATGTCAAATACTTTGAGATATCGCCCTTGTACATAAGGTTGTTTTTACAACGTTTCTTGTCATCTCGTCATTTGTTTCACGGATGTTGTCAAAGATGCAACGATGTTTGCTCTTAGATAACCGCACGGCTGATATTGTCAAGCTGGAGTTACGATTCAATCCATTCCAAACACTGAAAGCATGTGCTTTCATGTAATGTACGGCAGGCCAATATTTGACAGGTTTTCTTTACGGTCACGTTTAAAAATTCAGACAGATAAATAATGAATCGGTGAATTTGATGAAAATATGGCGCACATCAGCCTCTCTAAAAATACGGAGATACTTTCCTATTTATATAAGAAGCGAGTTACAATAATGCTATAAAAATTATGCAAAATATTGCACCATTTTATAGCATTTTGCACCACACACGTTGTCCTGGAAGAGTAGGTTGATGTCTGCGAAATCTATTGTATTATTGGCCAAATATGGCGAATCGCGAGTCAACGGGTTAACCCTTTCCCCGGTTGCCGTGCTCTGTAAGGCGGAGAAGACAATTTTATTATTTCCACTGACAGGTGATACAAACGGTGGAAATACTATTTCTCTCCACCACGTGCTAGGCCTGCTGTAGAGGAGAACATCCGGTCATATGCGGACAACCGGTAGCAATTTTGCTCAAGCTATCGCAGAGACGGGCACTTGTGTTTCGGATTCGCTAAGTCACTAAAAGTTATTTATCTTAAATATAATTAAGTACTGAGTTTATGTAATATTCACATTTGTTACTTGAAATAATCGACCGAGTGCGCGAAGCGTCTCTGCTGGTCAAATTGACTTTCACCTATCCGTATGTTTGTTAGGTCAATTTTATTATTTCCACTGACAGGTGATACAAACGGTGGAAATACTATTTCTCTCCACCACGTGCTAGGCCTGCTGTAGAGGAGAACATCCGGTCATATGCGGACATACGGTAGCAATTTTGCTCAAGCTATCGCAGAGACGGGCACTTGTGTTTCAGATTCGCTACGTCACTAAAAGTTATTTATCTTAAATATAATTAAGTACTGAGTTTATGTAATATTCACATTTGTTACTTGAAATAATCGACCGAGTGCGCGAAGCGTCTCTGCTGGTCAAATTGACTTTCACCTATCCGTATGTTTGTTAGGTTGTGTGTTGGTCCTCCTGTACAGATTTCTCTGTACGCATTTCACAACCAATCTTGACGAAACTTGGTATGCATGTTCTACTATTCAATGTATATTTATGTCGTTGGCGATTTTGGAGTGGGGGGTACTTTTCCTAAAAATTGAGGACGTTAGCTACGGCGCTATTTACCGACCGATTTAGATAAATTCGGTACACTTATTATAAACCAGAATTTATAGAGGAATTTCGAGTATGAGCATATTAAAATAGGTTGCTGAGATAAGATTGTGAAGTTTATAAACTGGATGACATTGGTAACATTCGGCAAGAACATTTGGTACCAATAACATATTATAATAAGTATTTAAGCAAAACTGGTCAAGTTCATGTCGAAATAAATGTTTCCAAAATTTCCTGAATTCCGATGACCTGCAGATCATCAATCAGCTCAGACTGCTTCAAATGGCCGGTGATAAGACTGTGTTCGCTAAAACAAATCCCCACCCATAGTCACACTAGATACAGCGCTGCTTTTATTTTAGTAAACTTCAAAGACTTGCATAACTAGACTTTATCTTTTTTAAACCAATCTAATTTCCATATTTCGTAACAAACCTACTCCCCCACAATATAGCAAAACCAATCAATAGTCGATTGTTTACCGCAATCACGTGGAGTGTCCAAACAGTGCTCGTGGGACACAACTGCGATACGATTGCAACGCCATTGTCATAACAATGGCATACTCACGGCGGGTGTTACCTCATTACTGATACAAATGCAAACATACGAGTAATGTTTCGAACCAGCGTGGTGATGACAATGAAAATGCTCAAATTACGCACCATATTACAATGGGCCGCAAAATTACGCATCATACTACAATGGGCCGTACAAAATCGATATATAATTTTAAAAACATTTATGCAATCCTTTTAAAATAAAAACTGTATTGAAGTTTCAATTAAGAGCGGACAAATCATGTTAAAATTTTTCCTTGTGACGTTTCTCGTAGACAGTATGTCGCGCTACTTCCGCTATAGAGCACGGACTCGTAGAAACGTGGATATGATTCTCTCAATTAGCCATAATATGGAGAAAGGTTATCACTTTCTTTGAAGGTGGTGGATAAAAGTTTATTTCCATTCAAAAATGTCTCGCGCATATTACAACTATCATATTTTAGTCGGAGGCACGAGTATATCCGAGATGCCACGAACCCCTTCGATTACCCAGATAATGAGTTCAAGGACATATTTTGGGTCAACAAAAAAATGGCATTGTATTTATGTGAGGAGCTTAATAATGCATTGCAGCCTCAAAACCATACGAATGGTTTCCGGTGCATATAAAGGTTATTATTGTATTACTTTCCTGTCTACATTCTGTGAAATATCTAACTTAAATAATAATTATTTGGTTTTATTCTACAACCCGGTCACAATATCTGTGCACCTGACCTTGTGACGTCATATCGGCTGTCTGGGTACGGTGTGAAAAAAAGTTTTTTCGAGAAATGTGGAGGTAAAAAAAATACTAACCTTTTCAAATCAATTTACTATTGATGAAGGGTTTGTTATTAAAAAAACAATAATTTTGATTACAAAAACATTTATTATTAAACTCAGTCACTATAAATTATTGACTCTATGCCTGACATTGTATCTTCCTCACTCTCACTTTCTGAACTCACCGAACTATCTTCCCTTAAAAGTTGTGTGATGTTGTCATCTGCTAGATGATCCTTTTCCCAGTATTCTCGCTGTAGTCTCTCCACGTGATTCACTTCTTTTTTTTGGTCAGCTGGGGTAATTGACTTAATCGCATCTTTTGTAAGTTGTTCTATTTTCTTTTCCGATTGGTCAATGTTTTTATCTGCCACCCTTTGCTTTACCAAGTTCCATATATATTCGATAGGGTTTAGGTCACAATGATAAAGTGGCAGACGCACAACTTCTTGGCCATGCATTCTCCGATTCAAAAAACTTGAACACTTTCAAGATTAAATTTCTTGATTCGCTGTGTATTGTTTTTCCCATCACTTCAGTTTAACAGCTACAACAATTTTAATAACAACCAAACCAGTCCAAACTTAACAGTCAACAGTCAAAACTTAACAATAAATATTAAAAAACAAAACAACAACAAAGCGAAAATATCAAAATTATCGGGACGTGTATCGGCAACGAAGATGCTAACCGTACTGTCGCACCGGGGAGTGCGCGGAGAGGTGACAGGGGAAGCGGGAGAGGCGCCGCATTCCAGCGAGGTGCACAGATATTCTGACCGGGTTGTACAATATGTCCTCACTTATATATACGCATGAAGAGTCTTAGTAAATGAAATAGGATAATGCGAATGGATATGGATATCACGATATGTATTTGGATATATTCTGATTTATTCTGTTTGAAAGTTTGGTAAACAACCTAAAGAGATATAAATACTACGCGTGTTTGATGTATCGATAAAATATTGAAAACAGATGTGGCATTTTTGTTAAATTTGCTTTAAATGGCACATATGAAGTACAAATCTATAGAGAACGCTACTCCCGCCGTCTATCCACGTGGATCTAATATTTTCTGGCGTTGCCGTGCAAGGGATCTCCCTTGCGAGCACGGCATGTCATGGTGGAAAGGGTTTCTTTCCTCTCCACGGGGAGAAATAGTCCACTGCCCGTGCTAGCCGTGCAACCGATTCTCGGGAAAGTTTCTGAGCAGGTTCGATAATCGATATCTTTTTAGGAATAACTATAGACGCTGAATTGCAATAGAGTCCCTACATTAAAACATTGTAATCAGCCTACTAGGCTCAGTTCAGCGGCTTATGCTCTTAAAAAAATGGACTATTAACTGATGTAGACACAGCTAGAATAGTTTTTAGTTATTTCCATAGCGTTATGACTTATGGCATACTGCTCTGGGGATGTTCTGCATATCCTAATTCTATTTTATACTGCAAAAAGGGCTATACATGCTATCTACAGTTTAGCTCCCAGAGTTTCCCTTAGACAGAAGTTTAAAGACAGAAACATTCTAACTGTTGTCTCTCAGTTTATCTATGAAAATCTAATGTATGTAAAGAAAAACATTAGCAGTTTTGATAAAAGGAGTGACGCTCATTCCATCAACACGCGAAATAAGCACAAGCTATCAAAGTCAAAGTCAAAGTCATAATCATTTATTCAATTTAGGCATCAAAGACGCACTTATGAACGTCAACTTTTCATTATAATGTACTTTAAAGACTCTACCGCCGCGTTCCAAAATACATAGAGCCCACCGAGAAGAAGCGGCAAGAAACTCGGGGCCATTCTTTTTATATAGATGTTTACAATGTTTCTACTAAGGTACTACAAATATTACATTTTATGGGTGGCAGAGTGACAGCTTGCCAGAAGTGGAGTATTCCAAGCATCTTTATCTTCTATATAATGTCGAACTTTATAGTAAGCTTTTCCGTACATGTAACGTGTCGGGACAATGACTTTTTATAACAACTGTTGGGGGTATATTAAAAAGTATCTCCATACTTCAAGACAGTGACACCCGCCTCTTCAGTCCGCTCGTGACCACGATCAATGCAACTTGATCGAAACGTCGAGGTAAATAAATACTATTACTAACGCGATTAAGCCCCGTTAATATAATATAACTATGTAACGTGTCTCCACAGAATAAGTCATTCTTTTATGGGACAATGTATACGATTCTATAATAAAGTTCCCAATGTTATCCGAGATTTGCCTATTAATAAGTTTTAAAATTACTATTAAAACTAAACTCTGTCAAAAAGGTTATTACAAAATTTCGGATTACTTGGAGGATAAAACAGCTTGGGACTGATCACTCCAGAATCTATCTACTCGTGTACTAAGAGATGTCCAAGTTTAGCTTGTCTTGCCCTACTGATACCATTATTATGTTCTCTTTTGTAAGGCAACACACTGGAACTAAAAATAAGCGAACATTTGTTATATCATTTAAGAAATTGGCGATACAATTTAGAAAGACAAGCCGCTGAGTTTCCTCCCGGATCTTCTCAGTCGTGTTCGCGTTCCGATCCGGTTGTAGATTCAAGAAAAAATAAATGTAAAATGACTATTTGTAAGTGCCCCCGTAGGCCTGTACAGAATAAATGTTTTGAGTTTGAGTTTATAGACTTTATGGTTAAAAAGCGTACTACTTAATTCAGCTTTTTTTTTTAGTAGCTGCTAGGTCCACAGACATAAGGTCCATGCCCTTGGTAATACAAGATTCCTCATCTTGTCCGGTCAATATTTGGACATGGATAGGTGTTAGCACCATGTACTTAATTCAGCTTTAGCTATGCACAAACATACTCGCCAGGTCTACATTTGACAGAGTCACTAGAATTATATGAATAATATGAAGATAACATTTAGGTTACCCTCGATATCGTTATAGCATGTAAGTAAGAACTACTTGTTGTTGGACGGAATGTCCGGAGAAGGTCGAGACCCAGCTATACCTTATGTACAGGGGACCGAGGGTACCTGTAGCCTTACGAATAACAACTGATTTTTAATAAAAGTACACTATTAATTAGATTCAATTAAGAATTTATAGGCGCAGTAGCTTGTCCACGGTGTCGACCTGATAAAGGTAGCAGGATGACTTTGGATGCAGACCGCTTCCAACCGGTCCTTTTGGAAAATTATGGGGGATGCCTATGTTCAGCATTGGACGTCCTACGTCTGATGATGATAATGATGATGAAGAATTTATTATTTACTATATGGAGTAACCAAGGTGTGGCTCAAATAAAAAAATATCAAATTCAAAGAAATTCAGGTCTAATTTTCCAACATACCACAATCTTGCTTTATAATTTTCTCATAATCATCATGCGCATATTTTATTTCTTACAGACATTCCCGTTAATACAAAATTCGTGATCAAGGAGATCGACTCTTGCCCAGACGAGGGTTACTACTTCCGACGAGATCTGTCTCCCAATGCCGTCAACCCTGGACCGTGTTATCTGTGCTTCTGTCAGAACAATGGAACTGCTGTGTGCTGGGAACGGGACCAGAGAAGATGTGACGTGGAGAAATTCCACCATCACAGGGTAGGAAGGTAAGACACGCGTTTATTGATCATGAAAGAAATATGACAATGCCTATAATATTTAGGTGGAGCAGATGAGTTTTGTAGTCAGTTTTCTTGAGATTTTTCCTATTTATTTCATAATTCCTGCTTATATCCAACTTATTTGATAAAAGCTTTAAAAGTACTATGTAAACGAAAGCATTCTCACTTTCCAGTGAGAATGAGTACACTTCAAGTTTTGAGCAAAGCCCAAGGATGTCAAGGAATTAAACATCTCTTTCAGGCGATCAAACCCCCCATTTGCGATGTGGCGATTGGCACCCCTGTGCTTTGCACATAACTTGTCTAACGAGATAACCTGACTGCTAGTCGTTTAGTAAATATAAAGTTCAATAATTAACTAACTACAATAGGTATTATTATGTAATTCTGTTGCTAACAAATGCGGGTCATAATAAAAAAATGGCGACTCTATGTCCCTTTTGTCAGCTCCAGTGATCAACTTACTAATATCAAAGTAAGTAAATATCTACAAGTAGAACGTGTTCCCAACTAGCGTTGATTCACGCGAATTTGGCGCGAGACGCGTGTAGGGATGTCATAATCGCCACAAAACAAGTGCACATCGCATCTACGTTTTGTTGGTAGCATACCTATGTAACAGAAAAAAAATACATTTAAAATCTTCAAACCCAGAATGCTCTGCCGGCACTCACGTAATGATCACTGGCACAGTATAAATATAGAGAAACAGTACGGAAACTACCTACAAACGTTCGAAACGCACATAAACATGCGCATCGACGAGAGCCCTAAGCGGTTGTCGCGGTGCTGTCAGTAGTGAGGCCGCGTCAAGAAGAGTGATCACGTATAAGCTTATTCCGCTTAACTAGGCTTAGTTTGTATACTGTTGAATCTTTATACTATGTAGCTGGTATGCGTCCTCCGCCTCTTCCCACTTTTATCACCCATTTATCGCGATGACGTTCTACTTCTTTGTCTAAGTACTTGCCTAATATTCTTGTTTACTGGAGTTGTCAAAACCGTCATAGAGCCGCCTGCACGGCTAGCACGGGCCGTGGACTATTTCTCTCCGTGGAGAGGAAAAAAATTATTTCCACCATGTCATTTTTATCTCCCTTGCGAACATGGCAACGCCAGAGGATAGTTTATCCATGTGGATAGACGTCGGGAGTAGCTCTCTCTATGGTTTTGTACTTCATATTTCCCATTCAAGGTAAATTTAACAAAAAAGCCACATCTATCTTTAATATATTAATAATCCATCAAACATGTATATCTAACGTAGTATATCTCTTTAGTTGTGCATGAAACTTTCAAAATTTAAATCCACGCTTCTACGAGTCCGTGCTCTATAGCGGGAGTAGCGGGACATACTGTCTACGAGATACGTCAAATGGAAACATTTTATCTCTTTCCCCGGTTGCCGTGCTCTGTAAGATGGAGAAGACAATTATTTCCACTGACAGGTGGATAAAAACGGTGGAAAGTCTATTACTCTCCGCCGCGTGCTAGGGGTGCTGTAATCAGAGGTCGAGCCATTTTTATAAGCGGAAAGACTAAGTAAGCGATATTATAAAATAAATATTTATTATAAAATGTACTTTACGCGTGATAATTTCTGCAGACAATCCAGATCTCGTCGAAGTCCTGCCAGCCTAAGTGATATTTTCTTTAGAGATACAACCAGAGACTGTGAGTATTCGTTTATTACTATTATATTATATCACCGTATTACGAGTTTTCTTCATCTTTATTTGAGTTTATTTATACCCATTTTTATCCTGATCCTCATAATGCTACTTTTCATAATTAAGGTTGGCCAGAAAGGTTATTAAAGCGAAATGAGTGTAGATTACGACACAAATTTCATGATTCCACTTCGCGAAAACTTAGCTTTTCGACACTTAAACCTAAGAACCGAAGTTCGAAAAAAACGTAGTGTAAATTAAATATAATAAATCAATAAAATATAAAAAATGATTATAAAAACTTCTTTTGCTACTTACTATCATCATTGACATCCAACCGGTCCTTTTGAAAATTTCTGGAGGAGACCTATGTTCAGCAGTGGACGTCGTATGGCTGAGATGATGGTCATCATTGATGTAGTTTTATATATCACAATAGATATGTAATAAATTAATTAGCCATCGGATCCACTTCACAGGTTTTTCAACCGACTTCCAAAACAAAAGGTTGCAGTTCTCAAGTCGACGCGTATATTTTGTTTATGTATGATCACGCATAACTGTTTACAGAGTATTCTGGTTTTGATAAATATTTTTAGTTTGGTATAGCAGTTATACTTCATAGATGGTTCAATTTAAATTTTATCAAATTCGGTCAAACAGTTTTTGAGATACAATAAGTGAAAAGTGTTTCGCCTATATTGATATATCGTAATTGACAGCGAATGGCAATCGATCCCGTAGTGCCTATAGTCACCGCGTTACCAACTGACTCGTGGGGCCATAAACGTCAATAGGGATAGGAATGTGCAACGCGTCCTAACATGTTATCGATAATCCGCTACCTGCATTCGACCCTCCTTAGCGCTCGCTTATCGCTAGCTTCTGATTGGTCGTAACATCATGCCGCTGCAAATTAACGGGGTCACGAAGTGATAAGGCTACCACCATATCACTGCCAATACAACCCTATAGAACTCATCTGGGCTCAGGTCAAAGGAGAAGTCGCTGCGAATAATAATACATTCAAGATAGCAGATGTTGAAAGCCCTTATAGTGACCATTAAGCACTACTGAAGAGGGAAAAATTTTTTCACTTCTAAATGGAAACGACTTCAGCGCTAAAAAAGTGAAATAACTTGTCGAAGTATTTTTAGAACACAACCTGCGATGTGGATAGCCATGGCCAAACCAGTATTTTTGTTTCAGTATTTAATAAGAACTCACCAGAAGAATGCAAGCCGTTTGAAGCGAGCTACAGCAACGGCTGTCCTCCAGGTCTGTAGCACAGTTTAGCTAAATACCAGTGTTTGTTTTACAGTCTTTAACAAGAGGTTAACGGAAAAATGTGAACCCTTCGTGTCCAGCTTCAGTGATGGCTGTCCGCCAGGTTTGTTTATCTTATACCTTTATCCCTTAGAGTATACATGAGCAAGCTATAAAGTACGCCATAATAATTATAAACCATAAGCACAAGTATGATCAGGCCTACTCCCACCTTTTACGAAACTATCATAAATCAGGAGCGTTTTGTAATAAGCTTAATAATCATACTTACTATCGTACTCCCACCGACACAAAACAGTCGAACATATTATTTCAATACTATCAAAGTCAAAGTCAAAGTCAAAATCATTTATTTAATTTAGGCATCAAAGACGCACTTATGAACGTCAATTTTTCATTATAATGTACTTTAAAGACTACCGCCGCGTTCCAAAATATATAGAGCCTACCGAGAAGAAGCGGCAAGAAACTCGGGGCCATTTTTTTATATAGATGTTTTTACAATGTTTTTACTTAGGTACTACAAATATAAGCTCCAGTGTGTTGCCTTACAAAAGAGAACATAATGATGGTATCAGTAGGGAAAGACAGGCTATACTTTGACATCTTAGTACACGAGTAGATAGATCCTGGAGTGATCAGTGCCAAGCTGTTTTATCCTGCAAGTAATCTGAAATTTTGTAATAACCTTTTTGACAGAGTTTATTTTTTATAGTAATTTCAAACTTATTAATAGGCAAATCTCGGATAACATTGGGAACTTTATTATAGAATCGTATACATTGTCCCGTAAAAGAATGACTTATTCTGTGGAGACACGTTACATGTACGGATAGCTTGTGCTTATTTCGCGTGTTGATGGAATGAGCATCACTCCTTTTATCAAAACTGCTAATGTTTTTCTTTACATACATTAGATTTTCATAGATAAACTGAGAGACAACAGTTAGAATGTTTATGTCTTTAAACTTCTGTCTTAGGGAAACTCTGGGAGCTAAACTGTAGATCGCTCGTATAGCCCTTTTTTGCAGTATAAAAATAGAATTAATATCTGCAGAACATCCCCAGAGCAGTATGCCATAAGTCATAACGCTATGGAAATAACTAAAATGAACTATTCTAGCTGTGTCTACATCAGTTAATAGTCTAATTTTTTTAACAGCATAAGCCGCTGAACTGAGCCTACTAGACATTTTTTAATGTGGGGACCCCATTGCAATTTAGCGTCTATAGTAATTCCTAAAAAGACCGTTGACTCCACAAGGTCCAACCCTGTTCCATTTAATTGTATATTGGATTCTACTTGTCTCACATTTGGTGTCGAGAACTTTATATAATTAGTTTTCTTCTCATTGAGGAGAAGATTATTTGTATTAAACCAATTCACAACTTTAGCTAATGCATTGTTGCCATAGTTTAATAACTGCCTTTTAAATAACAGTGAAGTGTCATCTGCAAACAATACAATCTCGTGATTCTTCTCTACATAATAAGGTAAGTCATTAATATAGATTAAAAACAAGAACGGTCCTAGAATTGAACCTAGTGGAACGCCCATTGAGATTATAGAGCCGGGCGATTTTTTACCATTTATGTCAACCCATTGAATTCTATCATTTAAATATGAAGTCAAAAGGTTGAGAGCCATGTTCGTAATACCGTAGTGTTGTAATTTCCTGACAAGTATATCATGTCGGACGCAGCCAAATGCCTTAGATAAGTCACAAAAAACACCTAAGGCATCTTGAGAGTTCTCCCAGGCATCAAACACATCTTTTATAAGTTCTATACCTGCGTCTATAGTAGAGCGATTCCTTGTAAACCCTAATTGATTTTTATGGAAAATTTTGTTTGCACTAAAATGAGTTTCTAATCGATGTAATATAATTTTTTCGAAAATCTTTCTTTTTTAATTGTACAGAAATAGGCCGAAAATTTGTTGGATCAGTAGTACTACCAGATTTGAATAAAGAAACCACTTTACTGTGCTTCATTAAGTCAGGAAATACACCTCTTGCAATATATCTAATAAACACAGCTGCTAGACTGGGTGCAATGACATCTATAATTGAAGAAACGGTCTTCACAGAAAGACCCTATAGGTTTGCCGTTTTTTTTTGCATCTAGACTTTTGAAACTGCTTACAATATCTTTGCAATTAATTACTGAAAATTTAAAAGCTGTGTCACATTCAGTTACTTTGTTTAAGTAAGATCTCAGCAGAAATGGAGGAAGATTTCAGAGTTTTGGTTGTTAAAGAAGGAATATTAGTAAAAAAATTCTCAAACTCGGCCGCTACCTCCAAATCTGCTCTTACATCTTTATTATTCGTTTTTAATGAAAGTCTCGATTACGCACTGTATTTCTACCAGTTTCACTGTTTATAATGTTCCACGTCATTTTTATTTTATTAAAAGAATTTTTGATCTTATTTCTTAAATAATAATAATAATAATAATTTATTTCATAATATTAGCACTTACATAGTTTTGAACTTATATAATATGGCTAGAATGTTACACAAAAATGTTTGAAGTGTCTGTCGCCGAACTAGGCTTATCGCCTGTGTTTCAGCATACAGCGCCCTCCCCCTATTTTATCTCATGGAACTAGCTTCGTATTAATTACTAATAATCTTAAATATTTTTAACTTGAATCTGAGGCATATAATTAACAATGTAAGTACACTAAACTTAAATAGATTAAAACATTAAATACCAAAAATGTTGAAAAAAAGTTTAAAATGTTGAAAATGTTGAAAATGTTCCTCTCTGTGTGTACAGTGTAATTGCATGTGTGAGTGTGAGAGGGTGTCAGTTGTGAATCAAAACTAATTAAGGACCAAGTATTTTAAGTACATATTTTAAATATGGAAACGAAAAGAAACAAAGACTGAAAAGGAGCATACTTGCTATTTAAATGAGAATAAAATAACAATTATTATGAGTTTAATGTCTGCATCATAAAATAAACGAAATTTGATTGGTTGAAATTTTAATTTATATTTATCTTTCAAACATGGTAAGATAAAACTACTACAAGTAAATAAATATAGACTGTGATATGTATATATGATATTACATTCAAAAGCTCCTCTATTTCATCATAACTAAGTTTTTTCAACCAAGACGTGACTTTGAATTTAACTTCAGAACTTGACAAAGGATATATGTTAAGGCATTTGTTTATTTTGTTGTAGAGATAGGGACCTAGAAAATAAGAGAAACGGTGACTGAATATTGTTCTGAGTTTATCCGGCAGGGTACAAACATTATGTTTCCTTCGTCTTTTTTCCATGTGGGGTTCAAAAGTTATCATGGAATGTTGTCTGAGAATAGTGCTCAGAATAAAAAGTTGTCGAACAGAAAGAACGTTACAAGACTCATACAATAAAATAGTAGGAAACCGAAAAGGTCTACCAGTGCTGACTTTCAATACAGCTCTTTGGGATATCTCTAGAGGAAGTATGGTTGTTTTCGGAGCGCCTCCCCAGGATGAAATGCAATAAGTAACGAGTGATTGACATAAAGCTAATTATATTTGTTTAATTAGGTTTGATTGTGCAATAGGTTTAAGTTTTTTAAAAATAAACATGACTTTATGAATTCGTCCACTTAAGTTCATAAAGTGTTGTTTAAAATTTAAATTGTTATCTATTGTAATGCCCAAGTATTTAATTGAAATAGAAGGTTCTATAGCTCGACATGAACAATTAGCTATATTGTTCAAAATACAGAAATAATTATGTGCATATAATTTTAGGTTGTTTAGGACTGGGGTGCTTCGAATTGAATACGTTAAATATTTGGTTTTTTCAATGTTGAGCAATAAGGCATTTTCGTGTAGCCATTTCGTAACGACATTGAAACCTTCTTGAGCAGCATCGAAAACATCGAACCATGATTTGGCAGCGAATGTTAGAACTGTATCATCCGCATAAGAAATTAGTTTCCTATTTCGAGGTGCTAACGAACAAAGATCGTTTACATTAACTAAAAATAAAGTAGGACCTAAGATGCTGCCCTGTGGCACGCCGCGGGTTACAGGGAGCCTAATACTGATGTAATCTTCAACTTTAACACTTGGAAATATTTCTGATAAATAGCTTTTCAATAAATTCAGTTGATTACCACGTATTCCTATTTATTCCAATTTGGCAATCAGAATGGGGACAGAGACTGTATCAAAGGCTTTAGCCAAGTCCAAAAATGCAGACAGACATTTCATTCCACTATCTAAGTTTTGGGAAATAAATAGATTTAGCTGAGGAACAGGCTCGTTTAAATAACTTAGAATAACTTTTTAGAATAAGTTTTGTGATTATAATGCTGGAATGTGTAATTGTAATGCTGTCAGAGTGTAAAAACTATTCCCGAAAGCAAAATATCAAATCAAATCATTTATTCTGTATAGGCCTAACAGGGGCACTGACAAATTGTCATTTTACATTTATTTTTTCTTAAATCTACAACCGGATCGGAACGCGACCACGGCTGAAAAGATCCAACAAGAAACACAGCGAGCTAGTCTTTTAATTTTTGTTTTTCGTAACTTAATGTTTTTAATAAATAGCCTTTTATTTTTAGCTTCAGTGTGTTGCCTTATAAAAGAGACCATAATAATGGTATGAGTAGGGCAAGACACGCAATACTTTGACATCGTAATACACGAGTAGGTAGATCCTGGAGTGATCAGTCCCAATCTGTTTTACACTCCAAGTAATCCGTAATTTTTTAATACCTTTTTTGACAGAGTTAAGCTTCAATAGTAATTTTAAGCTTATTAATAGGAAAATCTCGGATAACATTTGGAAGTTTATTATAGAATCGTATATAATGTCCCAAAAAAGACCGATTTATTCTGTGGAGACGCGTTACATGTATGTACGGGTAGCTTGTGCTTATTTCGCGTATTAATAGAATGAGCATCGCTCCTTTTTCAAAACTGTTTAAATTTATTTTTAATTTTTAATTAAAGAGTAGTAACTTATTTTCATCGATAAGTAGTAACATAGATAAGTATGGATAGCCCATTTTCTTACGATTGACATAAACGGACCGGAACCATCCGTGCGCTCTATAGCTTGCTTGTGTATATTCTAAACATTATCCTTTTGAAACAATTCATATCACTTTCCTTAATTTTTATTGACTTGTGTAAAAGGGAATATTATAAATATCGATATTATGAACGAAGTTTGGAGTAAAATAAAAATAAAAAGCTAGAAGCAAAAGATTTTCATCATGATCTTTTTTATATTTAGGTACATCATTATTTTTCTATACTGATCTCTTTTTACTAAGTTTTGTTTCCTACAAATGGACTAAATGCATACTAGAATCTTCACTTCTAAAAATATGAATTCTTTCACATCCTAAAACGTAGTATAAAATTAAATGCTAAATAAACCATTGAGAATAACAGTAAACCCATTCGTATCATTTCAGACCTTAAGAGAAGAATTATATTAAAATAATAGAAAGATATCACATCGACTTTGCGCTAATAACAGTTCAAAATATGACTCAATGAAATGACTGCGATGAACGACTTACAGCCGTTTTCAATATTCTATCTATCCACAGTTTTCCTTATTACCGATAGAAATTTGACATAACGTAAAACCATACAAATAGTGTCAAATATATATCTCTAGTAAGGTAAACCGACGATAGATAGGTTATTGATAACGGCCGTAAGATCTGATTTCACCAGTGCAACTGAACGCAATTCACGCAGTTAAAGCCATCAGTCGAAGGCGGCATAAAATTCTAACCAATGACATAAAAGGTTCTTTATATTGCACCACTTCTTGCCATGGAAACTTGATCTCGTTTACGCTGAACTCTGTTTTATAGAACTTAATTAATGGTGAAATCAGTGCCTTTAGATACGAGTATTAGTGTTACATACTCAGAGGATTGTCTCGTGCTTCCCCACGATTTCTTAATAATTTGACATGCCTTCTTTTTGCAGCGGACTGGTGCATCGGGTGCACAGTTTGCGATTGCGATGCAAATGGTAGATGGGACTGTCACGTTCTCAGCTTCTGTGATGGAAGTAAGTTGCAAACTGTGTATTTTTCAATTTAAAGTACCTCATTAAATATTGGTATACAAAGATATTTTCGATGAAAATATTTACAACCCATCAAATATGAGAATTTCTTTACAACAGTCAACTGTTGTAAAGAAATTCTCATATTTGATGGGTTATAACATAAATAATGCTATTTTCAGAAGAAAAGAAAAAGAAAGTTAAGCCCGGAAGACGATCAAAGACCGGCAAAGATTCAGATGGCTCCAAAAATGTAGGTAGAAAAAATATAGGCAAAAAGAGTCCAAGCAAACCGAAACCCAGAACTATAACTACACAAATAAAGAGAAGTAACAAGAAAACAACAGCAGCTGTACAGGGTAAAGCTCGAATTAAAACACCAAAGCCAAGAAAGAATCCAAAACAAGTTGGTAAAAAACAAAAAACAGTCACAAAACAACAGCAAAAAAAACCTATTAGAAAGTTGACGCAGACCAAAAAGCCACAACCCAAGAAACCAAAACAGAACCAAGCAAAAGTAAATGTTTCAAAAAACAAGATTGTAAGGAAAAGTTACAAACCAAAATCTAATGCTACAAACGAAAAACCAAAATCTAAACCAAAATCAGAAATTGCGAAAAAATTCGCAAAACAGTTAGCTCTTCAACGAACTGATTTAGAAAAGCTCATAAATCCTAGTAACAATAATGAAACTATCAAGCTAGGACAAAAAATAGTAAAAAAAGTAATGACAAAGGTTCAAAAACTTCTTAAGTCTGAAATTGACAAAATAAACTTAACCAGAGTTCAGCGAAGTGCACTGTTTAATGGAAGAGATTGCGGCAGGGTAAAAAAAATGGAAAAGAGTTCATATAATGTTAAATCTAACGCTGTTGCAAGAAATAAAAATAAATATAAAAGGCATTCCAATTTAATGTTAAAATATACTAAGGGAGAAAGCAGACGTAAAAGAGAAATTTTTAATGAAACTCGAGCAGAAATAAAACATGTTTCTCCTCTTATTTTATCTCCAGGTAAGACCAATGAGCTATTTAATTAAACTTGTCATCAATTAAATGGTTTCTGAATCAAACAATAATATTAATATGGCTAATGATATATTTTTGTTATGTAGTGTATTATCTCTTACCTATTTTGTCGTTTCAGATAATAACTCTGTGATTCCACTTGAAACCAAGAAGAATATTGTAATTAGTGATGTGTTATCTGATATGAATTCTACTTCTCAGCATGAAAATTACTATAAATACTCAATGCGCAATGATAGTAATAAAATAATTAATACTTCAAGTACTACTGAATCAATAATCAGAACTTTTCAAAACAACTCCAATGTGTTCTATAATATTATAATTCCTATAGCATCTATTAGTAATGTGACAAGTGATGCAGCAAAAAATATAAATGATATACATAAAATAGTAAAAACAATACCTACTGGTGATCCCGAGGCTAATGATCTGAAGTTTTCTAAGTGGTTTATTATAAAAACCAATAAGAAGAGTGTAGCTAGAATTTTAACACCAAAGTCAAAAATACAATTAGGAGATTATACTAACAAAACGTATACTAACAAGATACCTAAAAATAGTAGCAGTAAAATTGGAGTAACCAAGAGACAGAACTTCAAGAAAACTGTGACTGGATACTATAGTATACCTAAAAATTATTCCAAAGACCCACCCAGTCAGTATAATACTGATGTAACTGGACTAGAAAAAGTTTTAAGTAATCTAATTAAAGATGTAAACGACAAAAGCTTAAAGCGAGTACGCCCGAAGCCTAAAATAGGTGTCATGAAATACGTAAGGAAATTCTTCCATAAGCTGTTTTCAAAAAAGAAAATTAAAAAAGATAAGGTATACGGCATGGGGCCTAAAGAAGACCACACATTACAAATCTTGTGCGAAAATATTGGGCGTTGCAAAGTCAATCGACACAATAAATTTATTTTAAAATACAAACTAAAGCAATTGAATGAACACACAACAACTATACTTAAATCAATTACAATAATAAAAGGCTTGCTCCATCTATTAGACTTGCCTTATAATAATACTTTAAGTAACCGTAGCGAACCTGTATCTTTTGTAAATGATTTACGAAAGCTTAGCACTATACTAAAAGATAGTTATACTCACGAAGGGATCGATTCGCCATTAAAGGATACCCAAATCACTCAAATAAATTATATAAAAATGAACACTCAAACATTTGTCGAATCCGTTACAAAGTTTGCTGAGATTCTCAATGACATCATAGTCATTACGCAAATAAATGTTGAGAATGGCCGATCTAAAGCACCTGTTATAAAAACCTTTAACGAAACAGTGCTATTTTACAAAATTAAGAAATTACTTAAAACATATAATATAGTTCAAAATATTTTTATAAAAAAGATATACGAATTGATCAACGGGTTTGAAAAGAAAAGTACTAAAAGTTGTACAACTACAACAGAAAAACACGTTAGCAATGTCAAAGCAATAAGAAGTGATAAAGTTATTGACACATATTTAAAGAATATAATTGAAAACCTTAATAGGTTGAAGAATTTAGCTCAGGCTTTAAGCCCCAACAGGGTAAAAAGAGAATTACATGGAAGAGATAATGCTTTGGAATATTTGTTAACCTTGATGGAATATTTTATAAAACAAAACCATCCGTTAGACGCAGCACCAGGTATGTTTCTCCAAGATATTATTTTTCTTTCAACTCAAAAGATTCATTCTAATAATATTTGAAGTTTGTGAAATAAAATTTAAGTCCTATAATAATTTTATTGCAGCTAACGATGGCATAGACTTCTTAATAGATGCGATTAAAAATGCTCCAGACATAAAACCAATTAAAAAGAAGGTTTTAAATTATGCCTCTGGTCTACAAACTAAAAACACTGATTTGAGTGACCTCATAGATGAAAAGAATTCAGACTCTAACAGGATTTCGAAAGAAATGATTCAAATTAAATCGGAGGAAGAAAATGTTACCAAAGATGACAATAATGAGCTAGAAGACGATGCTACAGAAGATATAAATAAGGCTACTCAGAAAATTTACAACAGAAAGTTCGGCGATGACCATACATTAAATGAAGACCCTACCCAAACAACATCAGATTACAATAGCTTTACTAAAAAACGCTCAAACGAGGAACAAAGTAAAACCGGGTTTGAAAAATTTGAAAGTAACGTTGGTGACCTCAACAGAAATGAAATGTATGTGGGTGAGGCAGAAGATGAAGTTATTGAAGATAGTCCTATTATTGTAGATATAGCTAATGCTACTGAACTTACAATGAAAACTGAAGAAAACACTACACCAAATACCAATACTGCAGAAATAAGTGTTACAACTAGTAAACTGGAGCTACAAGCTACAAGTAATGAGTCTAGTTCTGAGAGTCAAGATTTTACGAGTGATTTGAAAAGATCAAAACTCGATTGGATAGAAGCTACTTTTGACAAAGAAATCAGACATTTTAGCGCACTCAATGAATCTGTTCCCAATTATATTATCCATTCTCTGAAACCTACGCTGACAACACCAGTACCTAAAAAAGGAACTATTAAATTCACAGAAAACATAAGTGGTCTTTCTGCTGAAACCGACAATTTTGGAACTGGAAGTAGGAAAAAGTCATTAAAAAACACTAACAGTGATGCTGTAATGGATATAAAACAAACAGTATTTTTAAATTCACTAGATTATGGTAAAGAAAAATCAGAATTTGAAGAGATAGAATCTAGTAATGAAGATAAATCTGATGATGAATCTGCTGTATATTTTGTTTAGCCATAGAAGAACACGAATAAAAGTCTGTGACATTTACCAAAAAGAAATAATAGGTATGTTCGTTTTCAATGATCATTTCGTTATTTATTTTCGGTTCAAAATCCCGACCCGTAGTAAATAAATAAAAGTTGATCAATCTGAAACGTTGTTGCTGTTTTCTACCGACTTCCAAAAAAGGAGGAGGTACTCAATTTGACTGTATTTTTATGTTTGTTACCTCATAACTTTCGACTGGGTGAACCGTTTCTCAACATTATTGTTTTGTTTGAAAGCTGGTGCTTCTCGTGTGGTCCCATTTAAATTTCAAAATTTCATCAAAATCGGTCCAGTAGTTTTTGAGATACACTCCAATAACTGAATAGAATGGAAGTCGGTATTAAATTATTCAAATTGTGCTTGTGTAATAATAAAACGGGATCGCTTGTCGCTGGATGGACTCGATTTGTCGATCGACACCGCGTACTTGTAACTATGATGCCAATCCTGTTTTATTATTACAGAACATGGTATACCTATCCCTTGTGGTCAACAGATTAGTTGGGCAGCTCATTCGCAGCACGTCTTTTGTTTCCAGTAACTACGTACAAATATATCAATGTTTCGAATATATCATAGACTCTAATGCCGCGTTTTTTATTCTTAGTGGACGATTAAAAACTTGTCTTCGACATTATTAGCTACATTTCTATGTATTGATTTTAAGTCGCACGGAACATAATTATATAGTTCTTTACAAAATCCAAACAACGTATTCAGGTTCCAAACTAGGCATAGCCTGTACTCAGTTCAAATAGACATTTTCATGCAAATGTTAAAACTTGTCCGGGGATCGAACCTGGGACCAGCTGGATGATAAGGCAGCTACTAACTCAGCCAACTGGCCATTTAAAATTAATGTTGTAAAGATTTTAAACATTTTTAGGATAATACACTGAGCAACGAGTGAAACAGTACTTGAATGATGCCTTCATAGTGTTTGCAAGGAGAGCCTGGGCCAGATACACCATGAAGAATTATTGAAGTGGTAAACTGATAACCAAAACGTGTATGTATAATATAATATATATATATATGTAAGGAACCATTTTTTTTGCATAACTTTTTTGTCCTTATTGATTTGGCATAACGCGTTACGCATATTTTTTTCATAATCATAGTTTGACATAATGGTTTTGGCATACAATTTCAGTAAGTATAAATATGGTTTAGGTTAATAGATTATGTGTTAATTTTGATTTGTATAAAGTTTATAAGGCATATTATTGTTTATTCGTCTAATAGTTAGGCATAAAGATCAAAAGGCATAATGGAAATTTTATGTGTAATAGTAGATAAGTCTATACCGCCAACTTGTTTATTTTATAAACGAAAAGTATTTTAATCCTCTGCTGAACATATGCCTCCCCCACACATTTCCTAAAGGACCAGTTGGAAGAGGCCTGCATCCAACGTTTTTTAATGCAAACACACAATTTCCAAAACTAACTTTTTCCTTACGTGTATATTATCCTCTAGTTATAGCAGATATATAGAGGATAATAGCGGTGTACCTCTCGGTTTCGACAAATTCAATATTTTGACAGTCGCTTACTCCGAAAAAACATAATTTGACAAGAATGGCTCCCACAGAACATAGCGGAATATCTAGTCAGAGCAAAGTCACGATAGGTGACGTTAGGTTGAATGGTGAGCACATAACGCGCGAGCCGAGCGAGCGTAGCGAGCGTGCCGCGGCAGCAGCCAGCGAGTTGCCAGATTTAGACTATACCTCGATAAGGATATAACGCATCACTTTTGGGATAAATTACTTATCGATAGTTGATTATACGTATTTATTCTCAATTTTCATACAAAATATACAGGTATATATGTTACAACAGTTTAACAATTGACGTGCAACACTTTGCCTACCATTGACGTAAATTTACGTGCGTTTCATTCATAAGTCTTCAGTTTTAATTATCACGGTATAGGAAAGGTTAAAAGTAGAAGTAAAGTAGCTAAAGAAATTACCAAAATTAATATTCAAATTAATATTAAAATTCAAATCATTTATTGGCCATATTATAACAGTGGACGTTATACAAGGTAAGCCATTTACGTATAATAGTATTAGAAATTCCTTATATCAAGCTTCGTTTGGTTTTTTATATATAATTGATTCATAAGTCAGTCACAATATCATTTTTTCAAATTCATTTCAGAATCAAAATTATTTTATGTTTTTATCTCTATCTCGTCTATGGCTTATGTGTAATATGGGTCATAATGCCCGAAATAAATAATTTTAATTTAATTTAATTTCAACATCACTTCAATCATTCATCATTCATTCATTCACTCGTCCTCTTCGTCACCCTTACAACATAATTTGTATCCAATAGCCATACATAACTGAATCCTTCAACATTAATTCGATTCAGACTTAATGCATACTATTATAGGAAGTTGTTATGTCAAACATATATTATTATACATTCATGCATTTATCAAATATTGTAATAAGTTTCAATTTTATTTTACTGTCATTATTAATAATAATGTACTTCATTTTAAATCTAAATTTTAAGCTAAAGCTAAAGCAATATAAAGCGCCAATATATTTCATTAGAGCAATATTAAGTAATGTTTGAACACTATAGGCGTTAATTGTTCAGCGTATTTAGCTTATAAAAATTATGCGTAAATATCTTTATGCGTTAGTAGGCTTTAGAATAGTATGCTTAATTATTATGCTTAAAGTAATTATGCTTTAAAAATTGTGCTTAACGAGCTATGCCAAATCAATATTATGCATAACGATTATTATGATAAGCGAATGTATGCCACGTCAAAATATGCAATAAAATTATGCAAATAAATAGAGAACCTATATGTACTTTAATTGAATCTCTACACGGTATACCCTCTCATTATTTCATGACTATAATAGATTTAATTAATTCATGTAATTCTATATTTTCAAATAAATTAATAAATTTATTCCATAATGACACGTGAAAACGGATATTTAGTGTAAGTTATTGAAACGTCATTCGACATAATCACGTTATTTAGTATATATGACTATTTTGAGCATATCACTATAAATTAATTCTGCCAGTATTATTTAGATATAATATGTCTCTATCCATCTGTACCAATACATACTACTTTTGAACTGTATTCAATCTCCATTGTATCTAGAACTGGCTCAACTATATTGTACATTTGAAGGGTATGCAGAAACTAAGACACAAGAATATTAAGCTATTGCATAGCTTCTATTGCGGGCCTTGAGCGTGGAGCGGTCTCCACGCTCAATCCAGAAATTCCGTAACGAAAATAACCTAACACCCCCTACTCCGACTCCATCTATCGATGAATAACAGAACTTTTAATGACTTTTTGAAATATCACGCTTGTCTCTGTAGTTCAGCAATGCGCCTCTAGATGGCATTGGTTAAATAATTATAATTGCATAAGTTGATTTGGCATCTATCGATGAATAGCAGAACTTTTAATGACTTTTTGAAATATCACGCTTGTCTCTTTAGTTCAGCAACTCGCCTCTAGATGGCATTGGTTTAATAATCATAATTGCACAAGTTGATAAAAACAGCTATGCAATAGCTTTACCGCGGCAGTCTCAGAGTGCCACACGTCTTTTTTTATTAGTATAGGTTCTGCACGTCAATACTAAAATTTACAAGCTATTTAAACATGATGTATGAATTGTTTTTGTATGTATTTTTATAATTTGAACCTTTTTATGAAATAAATATTATTATTATAATAACAGTTCAATATTCTATTTCACAATATTTTATTGTTTTTGGAACACTCGTATTTAGATTTTTTATAGGGACAGTTGATCTTGTAAAAGTTCACTAATTATATACACATATATATATATATATACACCCAGCTCACTAATTATCTGCACAAACCCACGATGGTATAAGCATTACTCTATTGCCAATTTCCTCACAAGTCGCATCGCGTCTGGCGCTCTGATAAATTTTGGAAAATCCTACGAGCCATATGTTTCCACGAATATTTTATCCATAAAAGGGTTCAATTATGTATCTAATACCAAATTTATTACCCTAGATATTGGTGTCGATTTTGTAAGCATTCTCTAAATTAAGAATCTCTATGTCATGGTAGGTCCTATTCCACTCGTATTTAGGCTAAAATAACACTTCTGAGTGACAGCATTAAAATTAGATATTTCTCCTAAATCGGTATATTATATATATATATATATTAACCGATTATATAATATTTTAGTCTTAACAGAATAAGGACTACCATAATACAATTTTAGTTCCATTTTTTCCACATTTTTTTATATAACACGTAAAATAAATCATTTTTTTAACGGTTAGTCCACAACAAAAAGAATCATAGAACTGCATTATCGTCACCGAACGCTTTAGGCGCGTTCAGCACTTTTAGATTGAACAAAAAATCATGGAACTCACATCATTGTCACCGAGCGCTTCTAGAATCTACTCGTAGTTACTTAGTTTTATCTTCTACCGGCAGCCCCGTAGCGTTTTTTTTCCAATTTATGTCGTTTTTTAGAAATTGTATTCTTATAGATTTTCGATATTTCGGCACTATCGCAAGTGCCATGATCACGGATGTACTGATACATATAATTCAAATTCAAATTCAAATTCAAATTCAAATATATTTATTTCAGGCAAATAAACCCATAAAGCGTACAAATAATAATACAATAAAATATATCTTGAGTAAAGTCCAATAAATACAAAAAATGTTCAATAAATTTTGTGCACAATAAATTACAATATTCCAATACTTATAAAATAAAAATAAAATGTCAATAATACAATGGCAATGTCTAAATCATATAAAATTATGTCTAAATAAAAATACAATATGTCAGATAAATAAATTTCTACGTTAATTATTATTACATACAATACCCATGTCTAATAAATAAATAATCAAATAATCATAATAATAATAATTTATTTCGGTAAAAGGCAGTTTTCACATTTAAAATAATAGGTTCTGGATCCTAAACTAGGTTCAAAAAGACCCGTGCGATAGGTTCCAGACCTCTTTCGCCAGTGTAAAAAATTACATTTCCAAAAAAGAAAAAAATAAGTAAAATGTAAGTAATGTTGGCTGCAACCCCACAGCCGAATGGGCCGGCACGACCGGGGAAGTACCACACTCCCACATAACGACGTGAAGTATTATAATATATAATAGTAGTAAGCTTGCTATTGTGTTTCATCGGTTTGTGGGAGATTCTGCCGGCCCAAACCCAGTTCCCCTCTTCTCCCTCACCCCTCCTCTGACTCTCTCTCTCTCCTACCCCCCACCCCGTCTATTCCTTTTAGAATTCGGCAGCGCGTTGGCCCTTGGTGTTGCAAACGTCGATAGACGACGGTGACCACTTTCCATCAGGTGGACTGCCGGCCTTTCTGCCTACTTATTACTATGGCAATAAAAAAATGTACATTTAAGAATAATTGGTCATCATTTTAATCTATCTTGAGAATATAAATATTTGTAAAACGATTCAGAAACCCAATATTAAAAGATACACCATCAAATGTGCACAGCCGTGCGATTCTCTAAGAGCAAACATCGTAGCATCTTTGACAACATCCGTGAAACAAACGACGATATGACAAGAAACGTTGGAAAAACAACTTTATGTACAAGGGTGATATCTCATAAAGTATTTGAGATCGGTGAGCTCGTCGACAAGCGCAACGACGAATCATTAGAGAATCGCACGGCAGTTCACGCAGCATACATTATTGGTAATTGTTAGTCTTAACTATTCATATTAATCAAGAGGTAAATAAAATAAAATACGTAGACGTTATAAAAATATACGAATGAATTATATAGTTATTTGCTCAAAATAGCAATAAGTTAAGTTGTAAATATTATTATGTCTAGTTAGTATGATAAAGTATTGTATTCTAATTTATTTATAATTAAGTTAGGAAATAAATCGTAAACTTACATGTTGTCTTGATTTTATTTAAATATACCGACCCATATATATACCTTTTATAACTAATAGTGGAATTGCCAATGACCATTATGTAAGGTATTACTTAAATCCAAAAATAGTGATATTAAAATAAAAATATTAATAAACTCTAATATAAATAACTCTAAAAGGCGAACGTTGTGTTTGTATGTTTGTTACTGCATCACGCCCAAACCGTTGGACCAATTTTGAGGAAACTTAGTGTAGATGATGCACTGGAAAAATAAAAATTCTTTTCATCATCATGTTGGCGACAGTATTTCCTTTTCTGATACTGGCCGTTTTAACAGTTCTTTATTCAATAAGAAAGTAATTTGTTTAAAAATGTCATTTTGTTTTCAATTTGTCTTTATTATATTTTAAAATAATAAAAACATTTTAAACATTACCATTATTAATTTCTAGTTTTCTTACGTGGTTTTAGTGCCGTTAGGTACGCTTGTGGCCCTCAATATAGTGTCCTCAACAATCATCATCATCATCATAATCCATCACCACGCGGGTGAAACCGCAAGGGCACTGCTAGTGGCAATCTAAAATAACTTTGCCCAGGGGGCTTAGAAGAAATAGTTCACGAGAAAGTTTTTTTTTACTCAATTAAATGACGAGAGGGGCAAGTCGTGCACCTGATAGTAAGCGCTACGCTTGCCCGTGATAGTTGCAGCGCCATCCAGAGTTTACAACTGTTTTGCGTAGCACTGTGTACATGGTTCCAGTCCCAGCCCAGCCAGTTTATTGGAACTTTCTTTCTTTCTCTTTTTAGAACTTTTTGTTTTTGTGACAAGTGAGTAAATTGTTTTTTGAGTGGTCTCTTACTATGGGCCTCATGAGTAAGCTCAAATTCGCACAACGATCTATGGGGAGGGCTATGCTCGGGGTTTCTCGATCAAATCAGAAATGAGGATATCCACATAGCCCAGAAGATTAGCCAGTTAAAGTGGCAGTAGGCAGGGCACAAAGCACGCAGAGCAGATGGCCGATGGGCCGGAAGGTTCTGGAATAGCGACCACGGACCGGCAAGCGCAGCGTAGGTCGTCTACCGACACGGTGGGCAGAAGACCTGATAAAGGTAGCAGGACGACGTTGGAAGCAGGCCGCTTCCAAACGGTCCTTTTGGAAGCTCTCGCGCTCGTGTTTTGCGCTTCGGCGTCTCGCGAGCACCGCCAACCGAAGCGTCGTGCGCTCCTGCTACTTCGCGACCATCCACAGTATCATCACGTATGGGTTGGAGCTGTGGGGCCGAGCTGCCGACCGTAATAGGGCTTTTGTCATGCAAAAGCGAGCCGTTCGAGCTATATGCGGGGTTCAGGATGACGTCTCCTGCGTAGAATTATTTCGAGAGCTCCAGATATTACCGTTGCCTTGTGAGTTCTTGTATCAGGTAGCCATATTCACACACACCCACCTCGATACATACGAACGCAGGGGTGTTAACAGAACGATTGCCTTGCGGAGCAATATAAAAAAAGACCAACTGGTGACGCCGTCGCACCGGCTCGTCAAGTCAAGGCGGTCAGTTTATATTCTCGGGCCCGCGGTGTACAACCGCATTCCCGCATCCATTCGAGATGCAGCGTCCACTGCGTGCTTTAAAAGTAAGCTTAGGGCTTGGCTTTTAGAAAAAATGTTCTACGACATTGAAGATTATTTTCTATTAATAGATTACTAATTTTTTATTAATTTTAATTATTAATTTTGTATTAATTAGAATTTTTAATTTTTTATTAATTTTGATTATTATTATTTTTAATTAATTTTAATTATATTTTTTTTATTTATTTTAATTTATATTTTTTAAATGTTAATTTTAATGTATAATGTTATTATATATTATTATTTACAGTTTTTTTTAAAATATTAATTGAATGTCTGCTAAGTGCAATTATTGACATGTAACTTTTGGTGTTATTAATAAATTATTTGTATTTGTATTTGTATAAACTATGGGGGAGGCATATGTTCAGCAGTGGACTTCCTACGGCTGAGATGATGATGATGAGCAAATACTTTTTTTAGTCCTTGAGACGTATTTAGAGTGGAAGCCAACCCGAAGGCCTTCGGGCGGCCTGAAAACTTCGACGTGGGTTGGCCACTAACCTATCCATCAATCCGCACTGGGCCCGCGTGGTGGATTATGACCCAACTCCTCTCTCTGAGAGGAAGGCTCGAGTCCCAACAGTGGGAACAAAATGGGCTGATAATGATGACGCTTTATTTTAATAACAATTACATACAAAATTAATTATTCGCGGTCTGAGATTCAGAACAACCTCTGGGTGTTACAAGATCGTCATGCTACAACTGCCTGAGCCTTCGGTTGGTCTGACAATGATTATAATTATATGAAGTTCTGAAATATCCGTTATTTTAATAACTTTGTTGTTATGTCTACTAAGTCAAAGTCAAAATCATTTATTAAATTTAGGCACCAAAGACGTACCTACTTGTGAAAGTCAATTATTCTTTATAATGTACTAATACTTGCTTACTTAGTGCTCTCAAACTAGTCAAGCTCGAAGCTTCCTCATGGAGCTCACTGTCCCCTTACTTACACATACTTTGGTGCTCTCAAACTAGTCAAGCTCGAAGCTTCCTGATGGAGCTCACTGTCCCCTTACTTATACCTACTTTGGTGCTCTCAAACTAGTCAAGTTCGAAGCTTCCTCATGGAGCTCATCACGAGACTTCCTTGAGTTACCAAGTAATAAGCGGATATTACAGAACGCAGACAGGCCGGTGGAAGGTTTGAGGTCCTGAAGCGTGACGGCTTGCAACACCTCGGCTAAATCGTCATAATTGCACGTTTCATGGCTGTGCAGATTCTAGATACAGTTTAAACTTACTGCTTATTTTTATTCAGTTGGAAATCACATTTTCTGATCCAACTATAATTGCTATTTATGCCAAATAAATGGAGAATACATAATTTAATACATACACTTTAGCCAGCGTGCGGAATGGGGCGGCGAGTTATATGCCTGCTTGTCTAGACAATAAAAATAATCTAGCCGTGTGATGTTGAAATGAAATCATCATCTCAGCCATAAAACCAGTATACATTACCAAATAGATTAGTTGTAAGCAGCCTGCATCCAACGCTATCCTGCGACCAGGGGGCCTACTCCCACCTTTTACGAAACAATCATAAAACATGAGCGTTTTGAAATAAGCTTACAATAACCATACTTAGAATCTTACTCCCACCAACACACAATAGATACGATCAATATTGTTTTAACACCTTCTAGTGATGTGAAAGAACGAACGAACGAATTCTTTTATGGATTTGAGACCTTAATTATCATCATAACCTTAAATATCAACATGTTCATAAACGAGATAAAATATATCTTTATAGCGATTTTAGATAGCGCTATCACTGTCGCTGTATTCTGAATACACGTGTCTACCTTGTTGGTGGATGACCTACGCTAAGCTTGCTGGTCCTACTCCTGTGGTCTCCATTGGTGGATGACCTACGCTAAGCTTGCTGGTCCTACTCCTGTGGTCTCCACTCCAGAACCTTCCGGCCTCACCGCGCATCTGTTTAATAAATTAAAATTAATAAATTGATCATACTTACTTATGGTCTGTTAAAACATTCAATGTATCTCATTACCTAGAGATGATTCGTTGATGTACTTACTAGTCTATACAAGTTGTACTCGTAAGTAGAAGTGAGGAGAAAGTTGAAGGCTACCAAAGGGAGAGAGAAGAAAGGACTCGATCTCATTAGGAAAGAGAAACATTAATTTAACATTATTAATTCGAATTTATCTGGAATGGTGAACTTCAAAAATATAACCTGAATACTGATTTTTTACTAGCACCTTAGTTTTTTGACCTGAGATCAACAACATGTTGTAGATTTATCAATTAGCTAGCTAGCTACCCCACAGCTTTGCCTACGTGAAACTGTCCAATTAAAAAACTTGGTTAAAGTGTCGTATATTTTAATCGACTTCAACAAAGGAGGAGGTTATGTTCGATTGTATATATTATTTTGTGGACCAATTCTCAAAATTCTTTTTTTGTTTGGTAGAGCATGCTTCCAAAGTGGTACCATTTAATTTTCACCAAATTCGGTCTGAAAAAAGTTTCGCCTATCTTGCTTGATGGTTGACGGTGAATGACAATCAATCCGGTCAGTTGGAAGGGTACAAAAAATGCCAATTTTTTAAAATTAAGAATGGAACTAGCTTCAACACTAAAAAGGATGAATTAACTTGCCGAAGTCGGTACCATGCGCACAATATTGTGATTATAGGTACTTACTTTTAAACTACCGTGGTACCGAAACAATTTCTTCCACAAGTTATTTCACATTTTTGGTGTTGAAGTCGGTTACATTTTTTTTGTAATTATTTCTTTCATAGGAATGCACTATTTCGATCATGAATTAACTCTTTAATATTCAGACTCTCACTTCGCTGATTTTCTGGAGGCTGTGACCACAACCTTTTTCGAGGACTGGATCCGCGCCTGTGCAGCCACAATATTATTGAAAGTTTCGAACCGATTTGCATTTATTTCTTGAACATAAAAGTAAAATATACGATGATCACGCTTACTGCCTGATGGAGGGTTACGCAGATACTACGCGTTTCCATTTGCTAAAATCCCGGCAAACCTCTTTCACTTATAATTATATGTCGTCATATATTATACATACACTAGCGTTACTAAGTAACGTATACGTACGTAAACGGGTTAAGCATGTGTGTGTGTATGACGTGCATGAAGGGAGAAGTTTGTGTGAAGGAATTAAGCACAATATATACATATCTGTACTATTTAAATATTAAATAAATTAACCCATTTTTCTCCTGGTCACGCTATAACTTGAGAACGGATGGAACAATCTCGCTATTTCTTTTTTGTTGTGTAAATTTTTGTCAGTAGAAGGTTTTTATCGCGAGCCTGAAGGCCAACCCTACTACGAAGTCGCGAGCAGTCGCTAGTAAATTATGAATCCACTTAAATAAGGAGGTATTTTAAAGCATTCATAATTCCTTGCACTTTATTACTTCTTAATTAGTAGGGTATTTTTAGTCATGTATGATTTATACCATCAAAATAGTATAAGGTATTTTTTGTATCAGGATTTGTAACTCGCCAAAATACCGCGGTATTTATTAAACCACCAATTAGCTTGGCACGCGAACGTACGCGATAAATTCTTCCGGCAGGTGCCACAGTAACCACCAGTAGTTACAGCATGACCTTCACATTTATTAATGAAATTATTAACTTTATTGTAACACACGTTTGCCCCGCCACTGCTTGCGACCTTTCGCGCAAATCTGGCCATTTCACCGCGTTCCGGCGGCAAATGCACGCGCGCCATTTTGAATCGACTCAATTTACGCGGGAAAATTAGAACGTTATTTTTTTCGGCAAATGTGGACATTATGCATTCAGCATTGACTTCAAAAAGGCAAGTTTTAATAAGTGTGTGAATGTGTTTTATGAATGTGAATTAGATGTCAGAAACATTAATAAAAAACCCTGTAAATTACATAAATCAAACTTTATCCAGTTATCAATAGTAATATGAATATCCTGATATATCATTGTCACTATTTAACATTGTAACATACTCTATTTTTGGAAACAAAATAAGAAGACTAAAATTAAATTTTGAAAACATTTAACCTTTCGTGTTTTTAAACAGTTTTACCTATCGTGGCAGTGAAAACGGATCTAATCGATACAAAAGTTTGAGCAGTTTTGTGATAAAAACTAGCCTTTTGTGCGGAGTTTCGCAAGTGACCCAGTGTTGTGACATTTCGTCTATCGACAACGATTGGGACTTTCAGGTGGGCATTTAATATAATCTATATATCTTAGCACGGGTTTTTCATTGCATTATAACTTAAGCAGTACCAAATTATTTGATAAGCACAACGTAGTATTATGCAGTATGTATGTAGTATATCTAGTTAATTTGATCGAAAAGCAAGAGTGACAATTAAAATGATCACATTATTGTCTTAAAATTTTTGATACTGGGTGTACGAGCTGACGTACATTCTTTCTTAACCATAATAACTTAATACTTATCTATGTTAACCTGGATATAATGCAGTCTACACGGTTAATTAATATGTTATGATAATAATATGGGTCAACATCCACACAAGGAATTGTTTATTTCATCATCATCATCTCAGCCGTACGACGTTCACTGCTGAACATATGCCTCCTTAAATTTCCAAAAGGACTGGTTGGAAACGGCCTGCATCCAACGTCGTCCTGCTATCTTTGTCAGGTCGTCAGTCCACTTTGTCATTGGATGACCTACGCTGCGCTTGCCTATCCGTGAACTCGACTCCAGAACCTTCCGACCCCATCGGCCATCTATTCTACGTGCTATGTGCCCTGCCGACTGCCACTTCAACTGGCTAATCTTCTGGGCTATGTCGGTGACTTTCGTTCTTCTACGGATCTCCTCATTTCTGATTCGATCACGTAGAGAAACCCCGAGCATAGCCCTCTCCATAGCTCGTTGTGCGACTTCGAGCTTGCTTATGAGGCCCATAGTAAGAGAACACGTTTCAGTGCCATATGTCCTCACTGGTAACACACATTGGTCAAAGACTCTTGTCTTGAGGCGCCGAGGTATTTTTGACGAGAAGACTTCTTGATGTTTCCGGAATGCTGCCCAGCCGATTGTTTACTTGATTTAGGGAATATTGGGCGCTGACATGCTCAGCGGGCGGAACAGACGCGCCATCTATGACCAATTATTGTCACAACTATTATATTTTTCTTACTTTCAATTACATTACATCGAGAACTGCCGTATTTTACTACTTCACGACAACTTCTTTTACTGTAAAGACCTAACGGGACTTTACACAGGGTTCGTTCCATATCTGGTTTTAGAAACAAATACATTAACTTTTAAGCAGTGGCATTTTACAATTTGTTTGTCTTATTATGGACCAGCAACTGTTGGGTTGTCCCAAACATTTTTTTCAAAGATTTAACTGTAGGTACTTATCTAAATATTTGACGAAACCCTTACTAAAACTACCTACAGTACCCTTCACTCCCTAACACACTAATGCTGGTGTACTATTGCTAAGGTAATAGTGCGCCACAGTTAGTAGGATAGCTTGCAATGTGGTGGTACCGACCAAGGCGGCCGCTTGTTTTAGAGACCTACCACCTAGTACGTTTGGTTTCCTAGCCTCGTACGATTCGCTTCTCGGCGGGCCGAATATTAAACTATTACTATTACCATCATCATCTTCATATTCTCTCATTATAATAATACACATGTAACTTAATTATTTTAAGTACTTACCTTTATATATATTATTATGTTGAAATTATTCTAGGTTAATACTAAGTAGTACTACATCCTTTTTTTTTTTGAGTGAGGAAATGCTGTCCACTTCCCTTCCGTTACGGGGGTTGACGGGTATGTGGGGCTCAGACCCACTAAAACCCCCCCGTGAGCAGTCCTCTGCCAGATGGGGCGAGATAGGGTTGCGCTGGCATTCACCATCTCGCCCCAGGGGTAGGCCCGGGTTGGTAACCGGGCCTCAGTACTACATCCTGCTTTATGACTGTCTTCGATTAATAATATAGGATCGTATAATGTAAATTCGTCATTGGCTTTAAGTTTAAAATTTAAGGAATATTGTTTACATACAAGAGCTGTGGATATTGTTAATAAATAAATAAAATAAATGAAAATAAAATTACCCGACAAAACAGTCACGTTAGGGATTGAATACGTCGCCTCGGGACAACTATTCTTTAGACATATTGCTCCGTTCTCTGACAGTCGTTAGCCTCATTCACAACCATCTAACGTAACACTGAGGTACTTCTTGTAGGTCTTAAGTTAGAAACATTAGAGTCCGTGTAAACGCTGTGATATAACTTATGTTAAGTAACAACTTAGTACTGCGATTCGCAGAGCAGGTTTATTATTTTAATTAATGTGATATTGCATATATTCTGTTGCTACGGTTGGTAGATTTGTTTTGGTAGCGAATATGCCCTTCTCTTCGGTGATTTCGGTTATCAAGGACTCTTGAGCTAAATATATATATTTGTATTACCTATTAGCGATTGCCCACGACTTCGTTCAAGTAGTAGGCTCGGCTTGCGGCCTCGCCATAACCTCTCAACTATTCTTAATTTTTCAATGTAAGAACCTCCTACGATAGGTGCGTTTGTTTAGCTTATGAGGGCATTGGTGGCGTTGTCATTGATGGCTCTTTTGTTAGAGCGTTCGTAAAGCTCAAAAACGTAATTTTTGCCACTTTTGACACTTTTGGCCACACCCTATTCGAACGCTCAACTGAGCATAAGCCCTAAAATCGCATGATTATGCTGTCAAATACATAGCTGTCACATAACGATCACAAACAACCATGCTCCGGACGTGGGTCAAAAATTGCACTTTTTGGTGGCAAAATTTCCTCTTTTTTTAGCTTTCCGAACGCTGAACAAAAAGAGGCATGAACGACATTTTCACCCACAGATTCTCAATTCGAACGCCCCTTGTGAGCGTTTTTAGCGTTATTTTTGCTAAAAACGATCAGAAGTGATCTATTCGAACGCACTAATTGTATTAGATAACATTTAAAAAAAGATGAAATCGGTAATGCCATTCTCAAGTTATAGCGCGACCAGGAAAAAGAGGGGTTCATTTTTTTATGTACTAGCGACTGCTCGCGACTTTGTTCGCGTAGTAGGCTCGGCCTTCGGCCTCGCCATAACCTCCCGTCTTTTCTTGGTTTTTATTTCATAAAAACATTCTCCTGACAATAATTAACACAACAAAAAATAATTTGAGAGATTGTTCCATCCGTTCTCAAGTTGCAGCGTGACCAGGAGAAATATGGTTTCATTTTTATAATATTTGTACAAGACCAGCGAGACCTGCATAGCGAGATCAAACTTTGCAATATTTAAAGAGGAAAATGAAAATATGAAAGCTGGTGCTTCCCGTGTGGTCCTATTTTAATTTCATCAAATTTGGTCCAGTAGTTTTTGAGTTACACTCCGATAACTGAATAGAATGGAAGTCGGTATTAAATTTTTCAAATTGTACTTGTTATATAAATATACAAGGTGTGACCTGAGTTCGACCGTAGCTGTCGATGAGTCAACCCGCGTTTGAGTGTATTTTGTAAGCACTCTCATCGATCGGACAGATAACGGCACCGCGTGCGTTCCACGCGCATAGATGCGAATTTGGTGCACTTAATAGTGCACCTTATTCATCATGGAGGAAGATTTAATTCAGCATGAAGACGAGATAAACAATTGTAATCAGCTAGAAGATAACATCGGAGAGAGACCAGAGCAATGCGTTCAAGTAGTTAATTTAGAGGAAGAAACATCACAGGATACGAATTTATTACCAGGGACCAAGCGTAGACGAGACAATGATGACGAAGAGAACTGGGTCTTAGTAGGAAGAGACGGAAAAAGATGTAAGGCACGCAGAGGAAGTTTATCAGATGGGACTGATTCAGAAGAAATCGAAGCTTTTATTGTGTCTGGAGAAGCACTGCCCAAACAATTCGCGTTTGCACGTGTAATGAAAGACAGTCAGATACTCGACATACTACAGATTAAGTATATTAACCCATTTAAGGTAAAGATTACTTTTAGAAATGAACGTGGCTTGCAAAAATTAATATCTTGCCAAGAGATAAAGGATAAAGGTTGGCGAATTTACAAAACAGCTGATGTTGGATCGTCTTATGGTGTAATCAGGAAGGTGGAGCTTGACCTGAACGAAAAAGATATCATCGAAAGCATACAATGTGAATTTGAGATTATGTCTGTGAAACGTTTGACCCGAAGGTCAGATGATGGGTTGGGTTGGACAGAAAGCGAGAGTATAAGACTGTGCTTTAAGGGCTCTTCTTTACCTTCTTTCGTTTGTGTACATGGAATACGAGTAAGAGTAGAATCGTACACTTTTCCTGTCACGCAATGCTCTAACTGTTGGAAATTCGGCCACCCGAGGAAAATGTGTCCTAGAAAGAGAACGGTTTGTCCTAAATGTGCCAAAAACCACGAAAATTGTGAAGCAACATCATTTGTATGCGTGAATTGTACAGGTGATCATATAGCTCTGAGTAAGAAATGCCCCACTTATTTAAAAGAACGTAAAATTAGAAGTTTAATGGCAGATTTCAATTGTACCTATCAGAAAGCTACATCTATGTACGTTCCAGAAATGACTCCACCCCAACGTGAAGTGCAGTCGTATAATATCTCCATAAAGCCGCAAGAGCAGAGCGCTTATTATCCAAGACTGGGACATAATGTTGACGAACAAGAGGTTAACATCGATGTCACAGCTACACAATCTACCCCAACTTATGCTTCTATTTTAACGACCCCGTCAACCAGCACAGGAAAACCAACGCAAGCGCCTCGGATTGAGAGTAACACCTCTAATATTAAAAAAAACGGAAAGAAACCTAAAAAATCAAAGGCCAGGCAGCAATTTAACGAGGGATCCACCTTCAGTTGGGAAGGTTGTTGTACAGATACTGAATATGAGACTAACTCGGCGATCAAGACACCTGAAATGGCCCAAACTAGCAGAGCAAAAACAAATAAGAAAAAGAAAGCTGAGACGCAGGACAATATTACTTTAGAATATTTTATCGAAAAAATGAAAGACCTATTTTTCAGTGAGCATTATTCGATAATTGATAAGTGTATATCAGCAGCAAAGATCGGTGTTAGATGGCTAGTATCATTTTTGGCAAATTATTTTAGCGACTTGCCTTTCATCAAGTCTTTTTTTGATTTATGATGGATGACAACCGACGTAAATTTCAGTTAAACGTAATCCAATGGAACTGTCAAAGTCTAAAAGGTAAACTATTATCACTCGAACAGCTACTGTCCCAAGAAAAGATTCATGTCGCAGCTGTAAGCGAAACATGGTACGAACAGCACATGGACATGAGAGTAAGAAGTTATAACGTATTTCGTAAAGACAGGGCTGATGGTTATGGTGGGGTAGCAATAATAACACATTTTTCTTTAAAAGCTCAAGAGGTACAATCTTTTTTAACGAATTCTGGCATAGAAATTGTACATGTAAAGCTTTCTAATTGTTCCTCACTCGAAAATGTCTTATCTGTTTATTGCCCGTCTTCTATTACTACATCACAGCAGGACTGGGACGAGCTATTTTCTTTGTGTCGTAGTAAAACATTGATACTCGGTGATTTCAACGGGCATCACAGTAGTTGGTCGTACAAAACAGAATCACGTGGCACCCAAATTTATGATTCCTTAATGAACTCTGATTTCATAACGTTAAATGATGGATCGCCCACACGAGTTAAGTTAGTTGACGATAGATTACAAAAAACCTCCCCGGATATATCTGTCATTTCGACAGATATTGCTATCAGATTTAATTGGAAAGCTACCAATGAAACGCTAGGCAGCGATCATCTGATGATTAAAATTTCAACAGAATGTACATCTTATAATAATCCAATCAAAAAAAGAAACTTCAAAAAAGCTGACTGGATTTCATACAAAACATCTTTATGTACTACATTTAGAGACATGATCTTGCCACAGAACTGCCAAATGGCCTATAATCTATTTGTAGAAGAAATTGACAAAGCAGCGAACGCTTATATACCATTCATTAAGATTAATCAAAACCCGTGTAGTAACTTTGTACCTAAACCTTACTGGAGTGCCGCATTGTCTAAGGCTGTAGCCGAGCGGCGGTTGGCACTCAGCAATTTCAGAGGCAACCCTATACCGAATAATTTAATTATTCTTAAAGATAAAATTGCAATAGCTCAGAGGTTAACGCGCCAGGCGAGAAGTGAATCTTTCCATAAGTTTTGCACAGCTGTTGATAGTGCAGTATCATCCAGCGACTTGTGGAGGCGAATGAAGTGGCTTAAAGGTTACAAGGTTCAAAACAGGCATGTGGACGCGCGCCGCGTTCATTCACTACTGCGTAATTTAACTCCAGACTTTGTCCCATATAATAAACCGGAATTTGCGTCAGCGAACACAAAATTAGAAGTCCCTATCTCAAAATATGAAGTTAAAAAGTGCATTAAAAAATCCGATACCGCGCCAGGAATTGATAATATATCCTTTTCTATGATAAAACAATTACCTGACGAAGGCATAGACACATTGACAGTTTTGTATAACCGGTTTCTTACGCATGGCTTCGTACCGCAACAATGGCGAGATATTCACATCGTACCTATACCTAAACCCGGCCGGAATCCGAGCTCTGACTCATCACTAAGGCCAATATCTCTAATATCGTGCTTATGCAAAATATTTCACTCAATACTCAACAAACGATTGGAATGGTTTTTAGAAAGTAATAGTGTTTTCTCAGACTTTACTGTAGGATTTAGGAAGTCTAAATCGTGTTTAGACAACCTCAGCTACTTATCTACCATGATTGAAATAGGTTTTATAAAAAAGCAACTCTCTTTAGGATGTTTTATTGATATAAACAATGCTTACAATAACGTGGACGTAAAAGAACTATTGCGAATAGTAGATAATCTTGATGTAGGTACAAAGTTATGCAACTATTTATGGAACTATTTAACGGAGAGAAATTTATATATCGGTATTGATGGAACGCTTTGTTGTAGAAGATCAGGACAGGGTTTGGGTCAAGGTGACCCATTATCTCCACTGCTATTTAATATCGCGACAATAAACATCTGTAAACAAATAGATAATATAGTTATTTCGCAGTACGCTGATGACTTCGTGTTATTTTTCAGTCATAGAAGTTTGGAATATGCTGTTGACAATATGCAACGGGCTTTAAATATGTTCGCTACGCTACTAGTTAACATTGGCTTGGAAGCATCTCCAAACAAAAGTAAAGTGTGCCTTTTTACTAGAAGCAGAAAACCTGTGAATCAAACTATCGAATTAAGAATTGATAACACCTCTTTGGAAGTAGTAGAATCGGTTAAATATCTCGGTATATGGATAGATCGCTCGTTAAGGTGGGCGAAGCACATAAATGAGCTATGTGATAAAATAAACAAACATGTTAACATATTTAAAGTTCTATCAGGCTCTGGGTGGGGAGTACATCCGAAACACTTGCGACGCCTGTACATATCGCTTATACGTAGCAGACTTGATTATGCCAGCTTTCTATATGGGAACAGTTGTAAAACTCATTTACATAAACTAGATAAAATTCAGAATCAAGTTATGAGAGTGATAGGTGGATATATAAGGACGACACCTATTCATGTCATGGAAGTAGAATTACACCTTCATCCCCTTGAAGTTCGTAGGTATTATTTGGCTGGAAAATTCTGTCTTAAAGTAAGATCATTTTGTGACAGCCCCGTGCTAACAGCTATAAAACAATTGTATACATTAAAAGATACTAGCTATTTGAGTAGAAGAAAAATCCCACTACTTCTTACGGTATACGACTATACAAAAGACACGGCCGTTCATACAAGCCTACAGTTAGATATGTTCTCCCTTAACACCTGGGTAAATGGTATAAACCTAAATAACAACATTAAATACATAGGAACGCTGCCCAAAGCAAAACGAGATTATAATAGTTCAGAAATAACAAGTATTTGTAATGAGATTCTTTATAATTATCATGGGTTTTACAAAATATTTACAGACGGGTCCAAAGTTATTAATAGCAACAGTATTGGAGCTGCTTTTTTCGACGAAACAAATAAAGTTTCAACAAAATTCAAAATCAATTGCAATATATCCATTATGCACACAGAACTTATTGCCATTGCCGAAGCCTTATCCTACGTGGAATCACTTAATTTTGAGAAGTTTGTTATCTTGACTGATTCAAAAAGTGCACTTCAACACTTGGCTCGCTGCACCTCGACTTTTCGAGGTGTTCCGATTGCCTATGCTATCTTAAAATCTATTTTAGAACTTTCATCTCGCTCTAAGATAGTTATTTTACAGTGGATTCCATCTCACGTAGGCATAAAAGGCAATGAGACAGCTGATTTGTTAGCTAAACAAGCTTGCATTGATGGTATTGACTTCCACCTACAACCTTATTATACTGATTGCTTATCTTTAGTGAAGAATAGGTGTCGGACATTATGGAAGGAGTATTTTGATGAGCGATCCCGAGAAAAAGGAATTTGGTTTAAAACAATACAGCCGATGCCTCTAAACTCCCCTTGGATTGATAATAGTAAGCTAAGTAGGCAGGATCTAGTTCTATTGCTTCGACTGCGGAGCGGACACATTCCACTAAATAAATTCGGTCATCTGATGCGTAAGGTTAATTCACCATTGTGTAGCGCATGTAACGTTGTGGAAGACGCATACCATATATTGATGGAATGTGTCCGTAACCGAGGGACCTAGACAGATAATATTTCGTGACAGCTCCATTGGCTTATGCAATACCTATCTATCGTGCCCACATTCTGAACAAGTCAAAATGATACTAGAGTTAGTTAAACATGGTCTTAAGCGTAGGGATTAACTATGTAACATAATCATATTATTATGTAATGTGTTATTTTTGTGTTTGTTTGATACTGATATTGCCATACAGAGCGACATATTCGCCATAAAATAAAGAAAAAAAAAAAAAAAAAAAAAAAAAAGGTGTGACCTCAAACAGTAAGTGTTGGCAGAATGCCGGATGTTCCAAACGTGAACAGCCAGAGTCGAGGTCATATCGTTCAATACTATTGATCGTGGATGTACCCTGTTCACGTTCAATGACAACTACTTAAGAGTATAGCTCCTGTTTGAACTTTCATTCTTTCTACATTTTTATTTCATTCATTCTTTCTTCTAATTTCGTTCTTGTTTTCGCTGATATTGTTGTCGTCTCGTACGTTGGCTGATATTTGAAATGACATTTCTATACAGTTTTGCCATTTAGATTTTTGTATACCTATCTGCGTACGTGAGACAATTTTCTAGAAGTAGCGTAATTATTTACGATAGGTTTAATTACAAGGTATTAAAAAAAACTGATCTATAAGCCCCATGGTGGGAGGAAAAGTGGCCAAAACGCTGGATGGCAATGCTAAGTTTTTGCCCAAAGTAGGTGCCAGCATTTCGGTCACCCGACTCCTCAACCAAACGTGTCGCTGGATCCCTGAACAAGTTGAGAGCAGACGGCTAACCACGGGCCTAAAGTTTCGACCCTAAACGGCACAAACATGTACATTCTGTCTAAATACACATATTTATTACGTTTGAGATCTTCCGCTCTAGACGCGGCAGCTCCAGCCCGATCAGCCCCAGGGAGATGAGACGGCGCCAGTGTGTCCACACATGTAGCATCCCAAACCACGATTAATTACGCTATATAGCGTAAATAATGGGTAGCAATTCAATAGGATTATTCTATTCAAATTTATGTATTTTATGTTACTCGTAGTATAGCTACACCAAGTTACGGAACGACTAATCTGTCTAAAATATACCCACGATTGAAAAGAAATATCTCATTATATTGATGTCATTCGGAAGTGTTACAAATCTGGATTTTAGCCTAAACAGAATTAGGACCACCATAATTTATAGATGTTTACTAACTTCCAGAATCGACACCATAATTTTTGCTTATTCTTTTCATATTTGTTTTCTAATGGGTCGTCGTCGCGTCGTTCTCTTCATTACTGATGGTCGAGATTCCCCTTCTGTAACATTTTAGCTCTGACTAAGCTTCGCTATTTGTTGATTGTTCGCTATTGGTTCTAAAATTAAAATATGTATCTATAGTTAATTAATTCGAACATTCTTCACAAACATTAGACAATTATGTTCGAAAATTCAATAGTAAAATTTTATACGCCATTTATTTCCAAATGATTTAATTTATCGACTCTAACAATATAGAATCGAAACTGACAATATAGAAGTCTACGTTTGTCTTCCGCAGGACCATTGCATATCTGAGCTGCAATCAAATGTTGATATAAATAAAAAAAGGGCGGTTTTGTGTCATTTATGTCAGCTCCAGTTAGGTTACTAAAATTTGTGTTGGTGTTGTCAACACTGGCATGAAGTCGCCATTTTCCTAGATTACAATCAAAATTTCAATGTAACTGAGATAAGTTATTACCCTGCCAGGTCGTAACAAGATAGATAAATAGATAGATACAGTCTATATTGCAACACCACAGTACAGAAAAAATAACACATTACAAAAATGTACAAGATAATTTTGTCAAGAAAATATTATGCAAAACTTATAAACAAGCAGCTAATTAAGTATGTACCAGCTGGGAGCCCGACATAAAGTGTGACCAGTAGGGCTATTACGAGTATGTTTCTCAGTTGCTAACAAATATGGATTGAAATAGAATAAAATGGCGGCTCTATGGGGTTGGCTATAGCCGTCCGGTACCTGATTTTGATGAAGGTGCGAGTTTAGGGGTATCATTGGGGTCCACCTGAAGCCCTTCCAGCAATTTTTTTTTGCCGGAAACGTAGTTTAAATTAATTATGATTAAATTAAAATTTGATAAAAAAAAGTGAAATGGAACGCAATGTTGAGAAAATGGTACAATATTAAGTTGTCAAATTAAGTTGTCAAACTGAGTTAAACGAAACGTATCGTTATCGTTAAACGTAAGAAAAAAAAAAGGCGCCATTTTGTCTTACTGACAGATGGACTGTCATCCATTCATTCCGTTTCTCTCGTAGTTTCGTGAATGTGTGCTCTCTTGTTTTTCGATTTTTATTACGACTTTGGCTTTTTCCCTGGACTTCCTTCGATTGCGCGACGACTTGAAACTTGGCTTGCTTACCGGATTTGTTTGGATTGCTCTACGACTTGAACTTGGCTTGAAAACTGGACTGCACTTGGCTGTAATGGAGTATTACAGTACAATACCCGAAGCGGACGCGGTTTCGGCTCCTGATCTGCCCGTCGAACCTGTTGCCGGACCTTCTTCGGCTCCTGATCTGCCCGTCGAGCCTGTAGCCGGACCTTCTTCGGCTCCTGATCTGCCCGTTGAACCTGTCGCCGGACCTTCTTCGAGTAATGACGACGACGACAACGAGCTTATAACCAAACGAAAACTTTGCGTCACTGAAGTGATTGATCATTGGAATTTAACTGACGTTGTGCGAAAATTGGGCACTAAAGACCAATGCATCAAATATAGTGAAGACCAAGGTCTCATACCAACTGAGAAACGGTGTCGAACCCACAGGACATCCATGAAAGTGTCATACTCATGCGGATGCACAAGTTTTGGTACATTTGTGTGCTCAAAAAGATCATGCAAATCTAAATCGGGCAGCGGTGCCAAGATCTCTCGCCGAATTGGCACATTTTTCGAAAATATTGCTATCGACATAATGCATGTTTACTATCTTATATATGCATACTCACAAGGATGGACCTACGACCAAACAATTCACGAAGACCCTTATAAAAAAGAAAGGAAGCAATGTTTAAGCCCAAATACTATAGCCGATTGGTTTAATTACTGCAGAGAAGTAGTTGTGATATTTTATTTGGAAAAACAAAATCTTTACAGCGGTAAAATTGGAGGCTGTGGGAAAATAGTGCAAATAGACGAAAGTAAATTTGGAAAAAGGAAATATAACAAAGGACGTCACATTGAAGGCCACTGGGTGCTGGGATTAATAGAAGATGGGTCTGAAGACTTAAGATTGGAAGTATGCCCGGACAATAAAAGAGATGCTGATACTCTCATACCTTTAATTCAAAAGCATGTTTTACCTGGAACAACAATCCACACCGATTGTTGGCGGGCATACGATTGTCTGTCTGAATATGGATACATACACAAAAAAGTGAATCATTCAGACCCAGAGAACCCATTTGTGGGTAAAGATGGAATCCACACCCAAAGAATAGAATCCCAGTGGCGAGCAGTGAAGAGGTTTTTCAAAAAACAAAATTATAACAACCCAGAAAACTTTAGTGATATAATTGTTGAATATTTGTGGCGAAGAGACGTGTATAAATATAAAAGAGACTCTTTTGTACATTTAATGAAAGCAATTAAACATGTTTATGAAATAAACAAGTAATGTATTAAAATGTTTGTTTAATTGTGTCTCTCCTAGCCCTTTAACATTAAGTTTTTCTCATCTATCATCATAACTCTGAGACGGACTGGATATGTTATTGTTGTTATATAATACAATGTTAAGTGAACCGCCTTGATAGATTAGGTGTGAAACAAAAAATAGGTTAGGTTAGAACATGACAAACAACGCACGAGCCGAGCGAGCTAGCGAGCGTGCCGCGGCAGCGGCCGGCGAAGTGCCAGAAGCGAACCGCCTTAATAAGTTAGGTGTGAAACAAAAAATAGGTTAGGTTAGGTTAGAACATGACAAACAACGCACGAGCCGAGCGAGCGAAGCGAGCGTGCCGCGGCAGCGGCCGGCGAAGTGGCAGAAGCGAACCGCCTTAATAGATTAGGTGTGAAACAAAAAATAGGTAAAAAATACTGATATAGCCGAAAGTGAGGTTAAGTACTAAAAAAATTATTACTCAAAAACTAAAGGCCTCCGGCGGGGGGGGGGGGGGGGATGCAGGGGGGCTTCACACAAGCGCAGCTGTTTTATAGGCGACTGTGATGATGGGTGTGCGGTGAGTCAACCGCTCGCCCGTTGCGCATGCTCCGTCACAATAGGCGGCCGACGCTGTCGTGATCAATTAGCATTTGTACCAACACAATTTTAAAATAAACTTAAATAACAGTTTTATTGGCTTGGGTGACGGGAGCAGTGCAGTTCGTGACATGTTACATTTGTTCTGGGCAGAGGTTACCGCTTCACCAGGTGGGCCTCGTGTTTGCATTGCCTCTAAACATTAAAAATATATACAAAATAGGGTTGTTGTGCATTGAGAACAGAATAGAATAGATATTCATATTCATATTCATATATTCATAGAAATATGAATATGAATAGAAGAATAGAAAAAAAGAATAGAAGAATAGAAGTTATTTAATTGCCAAAAATACACACAAAAACATAAAGAACTATCATGAAAACATATTAATGTCTAACAATGATACCAACTACCTTAACGTTTAAAAAAACTTATTTTTAGCAAACGGAGTTATGCTCAGCACTGGCTGCGTAAACACGAGTGTGTTAAACGCAAGGCTGGTTTTCAGCATACCCTTATGATCAGCATGCCCTTATGATCAGTATGCCCTTATGATCAAGCTAAGGTGTTAAGTACTCGAGTAGCTGCGTGAAGCGGATAATTTTACTCTTTATTTTTCTACCACAAAGAACAGTTGATTTGTTATGTTTATATTATTATAGGTGTGTGTGCGTGTGTGTAGGGTGCATGTGGGTGTATGGTTGAGCATGTGTGTACTATTTATTATTTGGTTTACATTATCTTTCATTGAGCGTATTATGGTTACTATACTCTTAAATATTACAACTTTGGTTACTACAGCAATTACATAAGTAAGCGCGTAATATCTTACTGATCAATTTAGAGATTGGTTAAAGTACACGACGGGACTAATTACTGGCAGGCTTGTTCAAGGTGATGACCAACATTATTAGGAATAGAAATATGATGAAGGTCATCATAAAACAATTTATTAGTCGCTGGAGATTAATATTCTATCTATATCACTGGGAAAAAATGGGTCGACTTATCCGCAAAGTAGAGCCGTGTAAACCCGGTACTGCAGTTACAACCGCATTAACGCGGTAAAGGTTGGTGGGTTCAGCTAACACGGTTACAGTACACACACGGTTCAAATACATAGTACGTGGCTGTCGCTGCCAAGTTTGTTAAAGCATACAGCTCGTTGGATCATGAGTAAAACACTTACTCTACCGTGTTTGTTTTCACACTAACCAATGCGCTGTGTCAACACCGATCGGACAACCGTCTTACGGCCGGTCCCAATAATCTATCTATCGTCAATTTACCTTACTAGAGATAGATATTTGACACTATTTGTATGGACGTTATGTCAAATTTCTAAGGAAAACTGTGGATAGATAGATTATTGGGATCCCCCATTAAAGCGTCTATTTCCAAAGTACTATAAATTTCCTTTTTTAGAACTTAAAAAAACTGAAAAAATCAAAACGTACGGGCATAGTAAACAATGTCATGATTCCATGAAAATAATCCACTGCAATCGGACAATGCTAAGAGGTAGAAAATAGTTTTCTCTTTTAGCATGGAAAGTACTAGCTATGCAATCCTCTTAAGAGAGCTGAGGACGGTAACCATCAATAGACACGTGTATCATACGACGGTCTTCAACACACTTGTAAAGAAAATAACATTAAAACATAATGTTATTTAGTAGCGGGAAAAATTAATTAACTTTCCTATGCACGCGCATCTAACGATGACGATCAGTAATAGAATAAAGGAATGACGTTTATTTATTTTTTTTACTTTTCGCGGAGAGCGTTTGAGCCACGTGCAAAATGGGGAATTTCAAGTTTTCTTTATCACAGGGAAAACAAAGGCTATATTTGAGTGAACGTTTTATATAAATAACACGCAGTTGAAATTATCAATTTTAATACGACGTTGCATGAAATGAGCCAGCATTAGGTACATTCATTTATTTGTACTAGCATATTATATTATAGTACTATTGAACACGATCTTTTTGTATATAAACTTTCATAAGAACAAAGGAACTCAACCAATAAAATAAAATAAAAACTCTATATAATTCACCAGACTTGTGAATAAAAGCTTGATTACAGCCGTGCGATTCTCTAATGATTCGTCGATGCGTTCGTCGACGAGCTCACCGATTCAAATATATACTTTAATAGATATCGTTCTTGTAACAAGGTTGTTTTTCCAACGTTTCTTGTCATCTCTTCATTTGTTTCACGGATGTTGTCAAAGATGCAACAATGTTTGCTCTTAGAGAATCGCACGGCTAGTGTCATTATGTGCTTAATTGCAGTGAAATTAGAGCCACGTATGAGTAAGAGTAAATATTTATAAATGACATTTTTTATACATATTTGTAAGCCGTAAGGAAAACATTGAGGTTCCTTAACTACTATTTACTAACCACACACGTTGCAGTTCCTGGAAAAGTAGGTTGATTCTGAGAAATCTATTGTATTATTGGCGAGATGGCAAATCGCGAGTCAACGGGAAAGATCTACCTATATAAGTTATCCATGTTTTTCGAGTTAAATATTCATTTATTCATTCGTTCAATCATACACGTCCAGCCTAGTTTGGAACCAAAAGATGTTTCTGTTAACGTTAACGCCAAACGACAACTCCAAAACGTAAGGCGTTGACATTACCTGTGGAAAGTCACGTGACGTCGCGCTAAGTTCGTAGACGGGACCCGGGAACGTTCTGTCTGTAGCGTGTGCGGAAACAAGCCTGCTTGAATTTTGTCTAGGCCTGCTGGAGACCTCGTGTGGAATATGTTATAAATAAAATTATAAAAAATATTATAAAATTATAAATTCAAAAAAATTATATAATACATTTTTTATCTCAATAAACAATTTATTATTATTGACAAAAAAAGTGAGATAGTGGTCAGACATTACTTTAACAACTATAAAAACTGGTCATATATTATCCAAATGTTGACATATTTTATAAAAAAACTTTATTAAGCAATCGGTAGATGATATTTCACCACACTTGACTCTTGACCGCTTTAAGAATTGGTAAACTGCAATACAATAACATATTTGACCTTGTCAGTTCGATAAATATTAGGTGTCTGTGTTGATCTGTGGTCAAACTTTGACCTTTACGGGTTTGTTGAAGTGATGGTTCAAGGGCAAAGTACTTGGAGTGCGAGGCCCCGAGTAAGTAGAACCTCTTCGCGATAAATAGGCGACAAAAGTGGGAAGAGGCGGTGGGTGGGGGCGGAGGACGCTTGCCGGCAATTATTACGTGAGTGCTGGCAGAGCAGTCGGGGTTGACAGTTTTTAAATGTTTTGTTGTGTACGTAGGTTACCAAGAAAAAAGATCGGTCGTAGATTTGTTCGTAGATGCGATGTTGACATCCCTACACGCGTCTCGCACCAAACCTGCGTGAATCAACGCTAGTAGGGAACACGTTCCACTTATTGATTTTAAAGGTGCAAGTTGAAGCCGCGGCAAACGACGTGTCGCAGCGACACTACTGCTTTCTATGTATTTCTATAAAAAACCATCCGTAGTTAGCGACACGAAGCTAGCGTCACGTCGTCGAGTGGCAGATGACACTGTCGGTCGACCACAGATCAGTAGTGCCGCTCGCGGTAAAACAACTGAAAAGCATTTAAACTAAACCTTTCGTATCGCTTTTCAAATGGTTGATGCCATCTGCAGTTGCCGTCTGCAGTCGCGTTCATATCATGACTGCAGCGACATGAAGCGACGAAGTGTCGCGGCGACATGAAGCGACGACACGTCGTCTGCTGCTGCTACGTGCTGGCTACCAACTTGCTTTACTTACTTTGGCGCAGGGTAACAAGAGACGGCCGTTGATTAGACGGGTACGGGTGCGATCTCTCCACCACGGGCTTTAGGGGAAGGTAACATACTGATGAAATCCACAGCATATTAGGGCACTTCTGATGCCCGCCTGGCTAGATACCACCTTCAAACTTTTTGATTAAAAAGTTACCTGCTGTGTATTTTTTCTCTCTAATATTACAAAGCTAGGGGGTGGTAGGTGGCCTTGAGTGTCATTCACCCAGTATTTCATTTGCTACGGTGCCCTTAACGCCCTAACACAAGAATGATTGCGTATTAACTGTTTTTGTACTGATTTTTTCGGCGGTAGTGCTACGCTGCAACCGCACAGCCGAATGGGCCGGCACAACCGGGGAAGTACCACACTCCCACATAACACCGACGTGAAGTAACGTAGCTTGCTATTGCGTTTCGTCGGTTTGTGGGAGGTTTCGGAGGCCTGATTACCCCTTCCCCATTCTCCCTCTCCTTCCCCTTCAACCTTTACCCCTGCTATCTCTTTCTTCCTATCATCCTTCTTCAAAGATCGGCAACGCATCCTCGAGACCTCTGGTACTGCGGATATCCGTGGGCGACGGTACCACTAACCATCAGGTGAGCCGCTTGCTCGTTTGCCATCCCATAAAAAAAACTATTTCTTCGCAGCAGCATATATGATACGATGGTCCAGCTCTACATTTTCAGAATATTCCACTACCAACACTTAAAGAAATTATGCAGAGCACATACTAAAACAGTCGAAATGAGAACCTCCGCCTTTTTGGAAGTCGGTTCAAAAGCAGCAGACAGGAAATCCACTGACTTTGTAGAATGCGGGAACGCGTTGAACTCTTTTCTTCGCATAAATTGAAATGTAAAAACGCATAATCTATGTTCTTTGCGTAAAATACAAGTAAACAATTTCACCAACAGCGAAAGTGTGTCATTGTCGGGCTTTTTATATGTTGTTTTATGTTTGTCCTTTGACACATGAACACCTGAAAATAATTAGGCACTGGCAGCCTGTAGCCCGGAATCAGGCATAACATATAATACTTTGACATAAGAAAAATATTTGTAGAAGATTATCACTAAGTCGAGCCTTCTTCTCAGAGAAAAAAGTTAGGCCATAATCCACCACGCAGGCCCAGTGCGGATTGGTGGATAGGTTAGTGGCCAAATGTCGAAGTTCTCAGGCCACCCGAAGGCCTTCGACATAGCCTAACGACTGTTGACCTAAGACAAACAACCGGGACCGACGGTTTAACGTGCCCTCCGATAGGAAGGCTGGAGTCCCAGCAGTGGGAAAAAAATGGGCTGATAATGATGATGATCACTAAATGATACGATTTCAATTTTTTTAATATTTCAATACAATTCATTTCACAACTTATCTGACACTGAAATATGTCTAAACACAACGTGAAAAACGCCACTAAACTATATTCCGCGGTAATCAACTTTAATAATATTAGCTCAAGTGAAAACTATTACTTTAAAAATGAAATACGTATTCCTAAAGCCGTCTTGGTGGGTACCACCGCAGTGCCAGACCATCCACCGAGAAGCAATAGTGCACGGGCATTACTGTGTAAGGGTGTGAAGAGCAAGTGAAGTTACTGGGTGAAAGAGATTAAAGACCATGTTTGCTGACAAGTGCAGTGCAGCGCCACGCAAAACTACAGTTCTTATCTATTTTTCCAGGGGGCTATTCCACTAACTAAATTGCAGTTGAACCGTAGCTGAACGGTGACTTCTGATACGTTATCTTATTCTGCTATTGAACAAAAGCCCAGCTGCAGTTACGTTTCTGCTGACGTCGCGATCGATCAAAACCTTATATTCTACTAGCTCACTCGCCAGCGGCTTTGCTCGCATGGCCTCGCGGGATAAGGTTTTCATCACTGTAGCTCCAAAAACAAAGAACTTTTGAAAAAAATCATTATCCCCCGATTTACCCCCTTAAGTCATCACTGTCAATAAATATTGAAATCATCACTTTAAGCTGTACAAATGCTAATTTTCACAAAAATATGCATTATTAACGCCGGTAGAAACTAGGCCACATTATCTACTCTAATAATAATGAGGAAAGATTTGATAGTTTATTTTATTATTTTTAAAACTATATAATCGGCTCAAAAATTCTTTCATCATTAGAAAGCTATATTATGCCAGCGTAACATAAGCTATATTTGATTCATCATCATCATCATCATCCATCACCGCGCGGGTGAAACCGCGGAGCACAACTAGTTTAATATTCTATTTAATACTAGTATAATAATTATTACACTTTCCAATTTGCCTTTAGAAATAGTAGAACGGCTGTTTGGGTACAGCCGTGCGATTCTCTAAGAGCAAACATCGTTGCATCTTTGACAACATACATGAAACAAACGACGAGATGACAAGAAACGTTGGAAAAACAACCTTGTGTACCAGGGCGATACCTTACGAAGAAATAATATCAGGAAGAGTATCTGCCTTAAAAAAATGACCCAATAAAAGTAGTGCTAAATCAATAATATCGTTCACGCCGCTATGACTCAGCTGTCATAGTAGACGTTGCAGCACGCGCGTGGACCAATCCCTACTTTCCTTCTGAAATTTAAACCAATCACCGAACATGTCTATTTGTAACCATGGAAGGAATTCGTATTTGGAATCATACGTCGTTTTGGTATGAAGGCCCACTTTTTGTGTGGAATTTGTTCTGAGTTATACTTCCTTCGTAGTCGATATCTCATAAAGAATTTGACATCGGTGAGCTCGTCGACGAGCGCATCGACGAATCATTAGAGAATCGCACGGCTGATCGAGCGACAACAGCCGTGCGATTCTGTAATGATTCGTCGACGAACTGCAGTAGCAGCGGGAGAGATTGTTGAACGTTGTGTATCAGTAGAATTGGCCTCTTGGTATATCCTTTCAATACCTCCTCGTAAAAAGATCACGGTAAACAATTGTTATAAGAATAAAAGACGCAGCTATTTTTCTATAGACTTCAAATCACGTTTCAATTGACGCAATCTAGTGATTTCTATTGTCATAAAAATATTAAGTTATTGTTGCAATATGTTTCACAATGTCGTGAACTTGCATGTCAATGCTAAAGTACGTGTGGAAAATGGGTTCAAAGTAACGTGAGAGTCTATTGTGTGGCGAATGGGCCCTCATATCGAGAAGCTTTATGTGGGTTAATTCGATTAGGGAACATTTATTGAAATATGAACTAGCTAATCAGTCCGCAGTATTGTTCGCCTGGCCTCGGGGATTAGGCGTCACTACAAGTACAATTTGAAAAATTTAATACCGGCTTCCATTCTATTCAGTTATCTCAAAAAGAACTGAACCGAAATTGATGAACGGGACCACACAGAAAGCACCAGCTTACAAACGAAAAAAAAGTTTTGAGAATCAGTTTATCCTATCGACAGTTATGAGGTAACAAACATAAAATAACAATAAAAATACAGTCGAATATTTTGGAAGTCGGTAGAAAAAATATTTTGACTTTATAAGCAGATATTATTTTTTGCGATTACGTTGCAATATTAGACTTATTCTTAAATAAAACTTATAATAAAATTGTTGATGAATACTATATATATTTATATACTAGCTGCGCCCCGCGGTTTCACCTGCGTGGTAATGGATGATGTTAATCTTAACTGTTTTATTTTTTTTAAACCTTTGCTTTAGAGCAATTAATACCAAAAAAAATTTAATCGCACTAGACGAAGTAGAAGATGAATTACAAAAACGGTAAGAGACAATAACCACTTTCTTTAATTCGCCACACATTTTTTGTACCTGAATCACGTTTATAATTGACTTAATAACTTGGAAGGGTGGCTTTCCACCGACATTGATGGTCTGGGTACAGTTGTACAAACTTTAGATTAATCTCTGTACTTAGTTTGAGCATCTTAAAATCACAAAAACACATCAGAAAAATTTACAAAACGCATGGTTCCTGCTTACTAGCCAACTGAAAACTAGCTTCGCCGGCCACATGGAGCCAGTATACAAGCCAGGATAGTAAAATCAGTGGTCATCAGGACGCTACTAGCCTAAAAATAGAACTCCATCCTATTAAAAACTGTCCTGGCTTGTAAACTATATAGCTTAGAAATGAAGCTAGTTCTGTTTACACGAAGCCAGAAGCTTGCTTGCTTACTGACACTGTATTGCTATCTTGGCTTGAAAAACTGGCCTCGTCTAGCCAGAGTAACACCCCTTTATTGAAACCTCAGAGAAGAAGTAGATGGGGTAGTCAAACAGTTGTTGTTTTAGTATGCCCACCCAGTGGGATTTATTATTAGTTAAGGTCGTGGAGGCCTACGTTCACTTTAAAATGTCTTTGTCTTGCCTAACCAACACAACCACTCTCCTGTAAGGGCGTCCGTACCGTACTGGCTCAACCAGCGATTCGACGTAACGAAACTCGGCGTGCGAAGATTCGACGTGCCTAATATGCCCTTTAAATATTTAAATCACAAGAACCGCCATTAACTTCTTTGACAACTATTTCACCATATCAAGACCTCGGAATCTCCATAATTATTAATATCAACAGAACAAACAATCCTCACAAAGCACAAGATCAACAAAGTTACGAGAGTGGGAAATGTCAAGGTGGGCCATTTCGCAACGAGAAGCACTATATAAATATCCACAGTAGCTCATCTCCTATAAAAAAATACAAGTGCAATGTGAAAAATTTAATACCATCTTCTATTCTATTACTTTGGTAAAAATTAGTTATTGGATTGTAGCTCAAAAACTACTGGACCAAATTTGATTTTTAAAAATAGAATTTGGAAATCGAAAGTTATGAGGTAGCAAATATAAAAAAATACAGTCGAATTGGTAGAAACTTGGAACCAAAGTGTGAAATTACTAGTTTCCATTGTTTTGAGAAATAAAATTTTGCGCCCTTGTTAGTGACCCTTGTTACTTACGGGATTCATTGTCATTCACCGTCAATAATGATATCAAGATAGGTGAAATACTTTTCAGTTATTGAAGTGTATCTCAGAAACCGCTTGAACTAATTTGATGAAATTTAAATGTGACCACCTCCTCAAATAAGAAAAGAATTGTATTGGTCCAAAATGGGGGAGAAATCGGTGTACAAAAAAATACATACAGTAGAACTAAGAACCTCCTCCTTTTTGAGGTCGGTTAAAACTGACAAAACTCTACGGTTACGATTTCATCGTTGTACATATACCGATATTGCATTATGTGATCTCGGCGTTGTACTTTAAAATAATATTTTACTTTAATTGTGTGTATAAGTGTGTGTTTCCCATCTGATGATAAGTGATATAGTGGCCGATCTGACTTTATTGACGCTTTTCTGGTATTTTATGACTTAAAGTCTGTACAAAAAGAAAACCGTCGTGGCGTTACGGTGAACTAACAATCAGCAGGGCTATTATGTATCGCAGTTGCTAACAAAAGTTCATCTAAAAATATGGTGGCTCTATGTCACTTTTGGTGATGAGCAGAAATGTTAGTAAGTTACCGAGTGGAGCTGACAAAACTGACATAGGGCCGCCATTTTTCAAGATTTCAATCAACATTTGTTAGCAACTGAGATACATAATAGCCCTGGATGTTTATATGGCAGCACAATCCAACTATTATCTATACGTCAAGCATCTGTCAAGTGTGAACTTCGATACGATACAATAAATTAATTAAAGTATATTAATAAAACTAAACTAATAAATATGCTTTCACGTGTATCAGCAACATTTTTGTTTTAGCTTTTTTCTTTAAAACAGTAAACGAACATCAGTGCTAATTTACTATGTAACCTTAATTTTTTTACTTTTTTACACATGCTCTACCTGGGTAGGTATACATATAAACAAACACTTTATTTATATTTTTTATAAATAACTAGTGCTACCATCACAATTGATTATCTGATAATGCGGTCGAAAGTGGTATCTCACTAGAACTGAATGAATACTGGCACTCAAGGACAGCAGCCGGAACATACCGTTATATGCTTAGTTATAAATCTTGAGGGTAGTAACTAGCCAGGTGAACAACAGAAGTGCCCTATCACCACACTGTGAATTTCATCCCGGTGTTACATTCACCAAAACTTCAAGCCTGAGGCAGAAATCGATCCAGCAGCCGTCAGATTGGCAGCCGGCACTTATCACCCTTGGCTGTTATAATTTCAAAAACCTATTCTAAAGAAATATATTAATTTATGGTTATTCATTTCAACTTAAGACACAAAATTGTTTTAAGTGATGTACGAGCGCCCGTCAGAAACGTCTGGTGACTCTCTCGACTCGAATGTCTCTTAAAGTAGATCTGCTGTATGATTCTGTAAGGACTTGTTCATCGTTACAGTCGCGGACGAGCTCAACCTTTAAGTCTATCCTTGGCGCGCAACATCGTTGCAGTGGAAGTTGTCAATTCCGAGATCCTCCTCCTTGAGTCGTAAACCTCATATCTAAGGGTCGTGATATCCTCCACCCATTGTCCTTTCCTTTAAGATATTACGCCAGTGTGCTACCGGCTATGTGTGGAGCATCGTAAACAAATGTATCAAGAGTGGTGCGGATCTGTTCGGACCAACGCATTGGACTGCGGCCACGTGATCTTTTGCCATCGACTTTTCGATCGAATTCGAAATCGAATCGGCAGACCTGATGGTAGTGATACCGTCGTCCACGGACATCCGCAATACCAGAGGTCTCGCGACATGCATTGCCAACCTTTGAGGAAGGATGATAGGAAGGAAGAGATAGAAGTGTTGAGGGTGGACGTGGAGGGGGAAGGAGAGGAAGAACGAGGAAGAGGGGATTGGGCCTCCGGAACCGCCCACAAACCGACGAAATGCAATAGCAAGCTATGTTACTTCACGTTGGTGTTATGTGGGAGTGTGGTACTTCCCCGTCGTGCCGGCCCATTCAGCTGTGGCACTACCACAAATAACGTCTTAGCTAGGCGTCACGCTACGCTTCCTGTCAGGGTGTATGTATGTTACTGTTTATACTGTATTGTCGGTATGGTGTGTTTATCTCTATGGGCACCAAAAAATTACAAAGGGCTTGTGTTATTGAACAATACCAGTTCATTATCTGGTTATGCCTGTTTATGAATAATTTAGTAATTAATTAAGTCGAAAATAAAACTTCCGTTTTTATATTTTCGAAATACACAGACTGTTTCAGCCTTACATTTCTTTATTTTTGGAAATGTGGAAATGGAATAAAAGCACCAAGTTGCGGGCAGTCGCTAGTTATGAAATTAAAAAAAATCGTCTGCGTACGCGTAGCTGTTATGCAAAGCTGTTAAGAAATTAAAAAGTAGTTAAATAAACACTTCAGCAAACTGAAAGCTCTAAAGCAGGCTGCACACGCGCGCGTGCTTGGAAAGAAGATGTCATTTGGCACCAGAAGAATGGAATAATTTTGGATTAATCGATATATTACAGAATTTGAATTTAACACAGCTAAATTAATATAGACAGGATACTTTTCATCATCATCATCAATAACCCCTCAGGTAAAAACCACGAGGCGCAACTAGCGTTTAATAAACCGACAGACAACCAGCGAAAAAAAACTATATCATAATTATAAACTATTCGCACACGCTGTACTGTAATTATTCTATATGTTTTAGCGTTATAGGCGCGAGAACGGGTGTATTTTTATATAAAACCATTGTAATTCTGATTACGATTCTTCTGAATATAACCCCTCACCAGTCGATTGTTAATATAACAATGAAATTTCTATTGTGTCTGGGTCGTTCGACTGATGAAGTAATAAGTTAAATTATTTAAAAGGTCTGTACTGTTAGGTCAACAGTACGCGAGCATGGCAAGTGCTTGATTAACGAACCTAAGGTTACCAGATAATAACCGACTCTATTCTACAACCTCCATAATTATGTCCCTTCTAAAACCTACATTCTGATATCTGATATAGCTGTGAACGGATAGTGAATGGAACTTGAATCATCTTGAGTAATTTTTATTGTGGTGTTGCACCTCAACATCCTTCGCGTTGTTCCAATCTTATCCATAAAAAGGCATTTTTTTTGGGAAAATGGAATTAAGGGATTGGAGGCGTAGATATTTTAGTACTTATTAAAATCGTTTTCAACACACTTGCTCATAAAGTGGCTCTAATTTCACCGCAATTGTAATAATAACAGCTGTAACCAAACTGTGACTTTTTCATTGCTATTATTCACAAGTGAGTTATAGTGTTTGTTTTTTTTTTACTGGTCGAGTTACTTTGTTCTTAAAAATGTTTTGATACAAAAAGATCGTGTTCAATAGTACAAATAAATGAATGTAGCCTACCTATTGATAGTTCGTTTCATGAAACTTCTTATTTAAATAGATAATTTCAACCTGTACGTCTTTAATAAATAAAACTTTCACTCAAATATAACTTTTCTTTTCTCTGTTACAAAGGAAACTTGCAACTCCCCATTTTGTACGTGGCTGAAACGCTATCTGCGAATAGCCAAGAAAAGAACGCTCCATCTTCTAATCTATGCCCGATCGCCATTGTTATAGATGCGCGTGCATAGGAAAACTGATTAATTTATCCCGCTTAAATAATATTATTTTTTAGGATTATTTACTTCACAAGTGTGTTGAAGAACGTCGTATGATACACGTGTGTATTGATGATGACCGTCCTCAACTCTCTTAAGACCCTCACCTAACAGCTCGGGTCTCAATGGCGCCTCAACGGTAATCACCAACATTACACACTTGTAGCATAATGTACTATAATTTGGGTCATGTCCCGTTACTAACGGTACTTTAGTATGAGGTTTTTTAGAATATTTTCAACCGAAAAAAAGGTCACAGGACATCTATACAACCGCGGGCCCTGTGTGGCTTGGTAGATAGACTAGTGGCCAAACCAAAGTTTTTCAGGCCACCCGAAGGCCTTAGACATAGCCTGTTCGACATAGACTGTTAATAATTGAATAATGCCACTAGCACACACTCATCCAACTCCTGCCGTGAGATTCTACAATGATTCGTCGATGCTCTCGTCGACGAGCTCACCGATGTCAAATACTTTATGAAATATCGCCCTTGTATATAAGGTTGCTTTTCCAACGTTTCTTGTCATCACGTCATTTGTTTCACGGATGTTGTCAAAGATGCAACAATTAGAGAATCGCACGGCTGGCAAACTAGGCAGGTCCAACTTCGAGAAAGAGGTCAATCGTCGAATCCAACTCGGCTGGGCAGCGTTCCGGAAACTTCGCGAAGTCTTCTTGTCAAAAATACCTCAGTGCCTCAAGACAAGAGTCTTCGACCAATGTGTCTTACCAGTGATGACTTATGGCATTGAAACGTGGTCTCTTACTATGGGCCTCATAGATAAGCTCAAAGTCGCACAACGAGCTATGGAGAGGGCTATGCTCGGGGTTTCTCTACGTGATCGAATCAGAAATGAGTAGATCCGTAGAAGAACGAAAGTCACCGACATAGCTCAGAAGATTAGCCAGTTGAAGTGGCAGTGGGCAGGGCACATAGCATGCAGAACAGATGGCCGATGGGGCCGAAAGGTTCTGGAGTGGAGACCACGTACCGGCAAGCGCAGCGTAGGTCGTCCACCGACACGGTGGACAGACGACCTGAGGAAGGTCGCAGAACGACGTTGGATGCAGGCCGCTTCCAACCGGTCCTTTTGGAAAATCATGGGGGAGGCCTATGTTCAGCAGTGGACGTCCTACGGCTGAGATGATGATGATGATGATGATGATGATGATGATGACGGTTGGCCGCAGCAAGCGTTCCATAATTTGTTTATTGGTTAAGATCGCCAAGTCAAGCTCCGCTGCGAGCGCTTCAATATATTTTCTACACTATTGGACATTGATCCATTCTTTATCAGTATTCCGAGGGCAAGGCGGTGCATAACCCTTAACTTCTTTAAGACTTAGGTAGGTTTAATATTTTAAATCATTTTAAATTAATGGTGTATCTTTTTTGTAGGTTTTGTATTAACTTGGTGATTTACTTATTCAATGTTCGCATAATACTATTTATTAAGTGGCTATCTGTGAAAACCTGTAATTGGCTTTCCGTTTCGTTACTAATTGGTAATGAAAGTTGTATAGCTGTTGGATTTCCAAAGATAATTAAAAATATGACAGAACTCACTGTTTTTATTAGTAGTTACGCCCCGCGGTTTCACCCGCGTGGTGACGGATGACGATGAAATAAAAAGAGCCTAAGTTACTCCTTATAAAATCAGCTATTTACCAGTAAAAGTACCGTTTAAATCCGCAAAAAACATAAATGTATTTTTTTATGTAAATACAGTGCACCTATACATTCGTAGTATTAGTTAAAAGCTGTTGATTTGGAATTACAAACAGAGACTTTAATTTTAATTATCTGAATAGACGTGAGTAAGTGAATACAAATTCGGAAGCGATAATTTGGTTTATCGACACCTATGTAAAATCTTTACGGTGTTCTCTCGCAAATCGTCCTGATTACCAGTACCTCTACCATGAGTTGGCAACATAAATGTCAATCGAGTCGATACTCGATTTCGCCTACCTATTAAGCTTGTGATTGGCGTACTCACAGTAAATTTTAATTTATTTATTTATATATAACAGAATCTACAGCTCATAATAATACATTAATTAAACCAGTGTATAAAAGTTAAAGCCAATAACAGATTCAAATTATTTAGCCTAAATTTACTTGATGCGACTATCACTAACAGTTCATGAAACAATTTAATAAAATCATGTTACAAAATAAAATAAACTATTAAACATTAATTATGTAGTAAGCATGTATTGTTGTGTGTGTGAGTGTGGGGATATGTGTGTGTAAGAGGGTGTGTGCACGAGAGTGTATGTGTGATGGTGTGTTTTAAATTGATTTTTCAATTACGCTCTAAATATCTACATCATTAAGAATTTTCGGAGTTTCTCGTCTGAAAACCTCCCTGATATCATGAAAAATATCTGTACATTGAAATCTTTTGTTATAACTTCTGTGTAACCGGCTAACAAGTGAGTTTTGACCATAATTAGTACTTGTTTAGATCTACAATTGACCGCGAGGTGGCACTGATCTTTTTTTCATACAATTTTTCGCGGCAGTCGATATCGAGCATCGATTGGTGACAATGTTGTGGACTCATGGTAGTGCTGGTGCTGGTATTGATACAGGCCTGTGGTTGGTGTACCACTCGCGGCCGGATTGTCTCATGGTAGTGCTGGTGCTGGTATTGATACAGGCCTGTGGTTGGTGTACCACTCGCGGCCGGATTGTCTCATGGTAGTGCTGGTGCTGGTATTGATACAGGCCTGTGGTTGGTGTACCACTCGCGGCCGGATTGTCTCATGGTAGTGCTGGTGCTGGTATTGATACAGGCCTGTGGTTGGTGTACCACTCGCGGCCGGATTGTCTCATGGTAGTGCTGGTGCTGGTATTGATACAGGCCTGTGGTTGGTGTACCACTCGCGGCCGGATTGTCTCATGGTAGTGCTGGTGCTGGTATTGATACAGGCCTGTGGTTGGTGTACCACTCGCGGCCGGATTGTCTCATGGTAGTGCTGGTGCTGGTATTGATACAGGCCTGTGGTTGGTGTACCACTCGCGGCCGGATTGTCTCATGGTAGTGCTGGTGCTGGTATTGATACAGGCCTGTGGTTGGTGTACCACTCGCGGCCGGATTGTCTCATGGTAGTGCTGGTGCTGGTATTGATACAGGCATGTGGTTGGTGTACCACTCGCGGCCGGATTTTCTCATGGTAGTGCTGGTACTGGTATTGATACAGGCCTGTGGTTGGTGTACCACTCGCGGCCGGATTGTCTCATGGTAGTGCTGGTGCTGGTATTGATACAGGCCTGTGGTTGGTGTACCACTGGCGGCCGGATTGTCTCATGGTAGTGCTGGTGCTGGTATTGATACATGCCTGTGGTTGGTGTACCACTCGCGGCCGGATTGTCTCATGGTAGTGCTGGTGCTGGTATTGATACAGGCCTGTGGTTGGTGTACCACTCGCGGCCGGATTGTCTCATGGTAGTGCTGGTGCTGGTATTGATACAGGCCTGTGGTTGGTGTACCACTCGCGGCCGGATTGTCTCATGGTAGTGCTGGTGCTGGTATTGATACAGGCCTGTGGTTGGTGTACCACTCGCGGCCGGATTGTCTCATGGTAGTGCTGGTGCTGGTATTGATACAGGCCTGTGGTTGGTGTACCACTCGCGGCCGGATTGTCTCATGGTAGTGCTGGTGCTGGTATTGATACAGGCCTGTGGTTGGTGTACCACTCGCGGCCGGATTGTCTCATGGTAGTGCTGGTGCTGGTATTGATACAGGCCTGTGGTTGGTGTACCACTCGCGGCCGGATTGTCTCATGGTAGTGCTGGTGCTGGTATTGATACAGGCCTGTGGTTGGTGTACCACTCGCGGCCGGATTGTCTCATGGTAGTGCTGGTGCTGGTATTGATACAGGCCTGTGGTTGGTGTACCACTCGCGGCCGGATTGTCTCATGGTAGTGCTGGTGCTGGTATTGATACAGGCCTGTGGTTGGTGTACCACTCGCGGCCGGATTGTGCAATGTTTGGAGATTGTATTACAAATGTACACCTATTATTTGTAACGATTGTTTGCAGTTTCCATTTTAGTAGGGATGCGAAATGGTGAACATTTTGTGTTCACAGAAATTGTTAAGACTTTAAAAATCTTGGCACACCACTGTATCCAAATGCAGATGGCCTTGTTAGCTAGTTGTTAGACGTATCTCAAATACAATTAAAAGTCGACTAAAATCTAAAAAAATTGTGGCTTTATATCACTTTTGTCAGCTCCAGTCATCAACAACAACATTTTTGCTTCCTGGAGTTGTCAAAACTGACATAGAGCCGCCATTTATCAAGATTTCAATCAACTAACTAGGTATGCCCACCTAAGCAACGTGACACGTGATCTGGGGCCTTACTATGAGCTCTTAAAGCAGGACTTCTAGACAACTGCCCGGTTTATTCGTACCATGACAACTTTAAAGCAGGCCTGCCCAGACATACTATTCAAGAACCGCAGAAAAACCGTTCACTTGTTCTTTTTGTATGGGCTCTCGTTAACATGTCACTCTAAATCCACTCAGTTTATTAGCTCACAAACGTCTAGGCATCCGCAAAGTTGGTTATAGTAAATGGTTAGAATGCCAGAGACAAAATTGTCCAAATCAAAATTTCACCTTTGAGAAAACAATATTCAAACAGTTCACCTAATAAGGTCTAAATTTTTCAAGTATCCTTATTTAAGTTTCTCTTTTCATTCCATAAAATGTCTTAAATGTATGAGGAAATCTATTTTATTCCTTCATAAGCATATGCCACTAGAAACGTCTTCGTTTATTTTGAATACCTATTTATAATTTGTAAGCAAGAGCATCGTGATCTTCATCAGACGTCGACATAGTTGTGCTCTAATATGTCCATCTAAGCAACGTGATTATCCTCTGGCATGCAGCATGACTCTGGCACGACACTCGATGAACCCACTAGAGTGACATGCCAGAAACATACAAGAGTACAACTATGTATCTCTCCGACTCCCCTCTCTCCTGGCGACGGCCCAAGCCGAGGTGACCTTAGTGGTGCCCTTGAGCACGTTGCCTACTCCTCTCCTTGCGACGAAGCGTCTTCAAAAAAAATAAAAAACTTGTATCGTCTGCAGATGCATGACTTCACTGCCATTATTACATTCACCGCCAACTAAACTAAGTTAGTTTAGCTTAGCTCACACGTTTATCCAGATTTTCATACATGTACTGCCCGCGGCACGTAACTCTAGCGTTGACCGTTATTGCAAGTAAAAAATTGGGTATCACAGGGGGGGCTACAGGGACGAAGGACTCTTGTCTCTCTCTGTCACATCGAAGACGAGGACTCTTGTGTCTCTCTGTCACATGTGCGCGACTGTACCCATGCGCAGCTATCCCATCCACATTTCGCTCAGCGCTAGTGTTACGTGCCGCGGGCTGTACATGCACCGCAAACTACGCCAGCTAAGTTACGCAAACTAGTTTCTACATTCAACTATGTGAACTAAGCTAAACTAACTGTGGATGGTTGGCGGTAAACGATAGGCTTAAAACATACTGGGATGGTTGACAAGGAAATACAGAAAAACAACTTTGTGTATTATTGTATGCACTTTGCCTACACTCATGCATCGTTTTAAACACGAATTGTTAATGAATTAACGTTGAATTATTAATCATTTTATACGTCAAAACACGAACAAACAAAAATTTGGGATAATTAACCCGTCGCGTGTCGCGCGTACTCTATATGTACGTACAAAAAAAGTGCTAAGCCACTTCGCGCGTACACCTAAGGTATACATAATTTTGTAAATAATTTTATCAGATCAAATACACTCCACAGGAATAAACTTGCTTTTAGTTGGTCAAACTATTCAAGTGTAATTTATTGATTCAGGCGTTACTTTGTGGAAATCCATTATCAAAAAAACGATTTTAAAAAATATTTAGTGACACTTCCGCTGAAAAGAAAACAATGATTTTGGCCTATTTGGGGGGCGTGCACCACCCTCCCTCCCGCATAAAATGCTAATAGGAAGAATACAAAATAAAAAACACAAGAAACCCCAAATAAACCAAAACCGATTCGACACGTGTTTCGCCTCTACACGAGGCATCCTCAGGAGATGTTGACTCGTCGAGCGCTAGACCGACGTGTCGGTCTAGCGCTCGACGAGTCAACATCTCGACGTGTCGGTCTAGCGCTCGACGAGTCAACATCTCCTGAGGATGCCTCGTGTAGAGGCGAAACACGTGTCGAATCGGTTTTGGTTTATTTGGGGTTTCTTGTGTTTTTTATTTTGTATTCTTCCTATTAGCATTTTATGCGGGAGGGAGGGTGGTGCACGCCCCCCAAATAGGCCAAAATCATTGTTTTCTTTTCAGCGGAAGTGTCACTAAATATTTTTTAATATCGTTTTTTTATTCAAGTGTAGTAATTTTTATCTGAGCTTTTATTTGTAGTTTAGAAAGACACCGAAAGAAGTAGACACTAGAGGGATTAAACAAAATCAAAGCAGCCCTTATTGCTTTTTTGTTACCCCATGATTCTTGTTTTATGAAATATTTGCTTAAACTGTTCAAATAACTTTATAATTTGAATATGTCATTTATAATTTGCACCAAAAGTCTTGGGATCAAGTTGGCGATCGTCATTCACGCACCTGACTCAACATGGCACGTATGACGGCTTGTGAAGAGACAATAGCTGTACGTAATGTTTCACACACACTGTAGGAAAACGCTGGGTTCCGCATTTCTCTTAAACCGACTACTAGGAGCTTAATCATCGATGGTATGGTTCCGTGCCTTCGCAAGCTCCATGATATTATTGTTTATTATTCATTACATGATAGCTATATATTACCTGAGGCCGCAGCACAGACAAGTCAAGTATTCGTATCGTAAGCGTCAACGTTACGCCTCGGCGTACAAACTATGAGTTGTCTGTGTCACAGTGTGCCCTAGATACATGATAGTTTGTACTGTTTCACGTGAACGTTACATTACACTTACGAAGGTATTCGTGCTAAGCCTTGTTTGAAATCGTTACTTCTAAGGGTGCTATCAGACAGAGAGCGGGCACGCGTGCACGCGGTCAGATTTGCGTTCGTAGTGTTGTATTACGTTACATAGATATACTCAAACAGGAGGCGTTCTGACCACGTCGCATTGAATGAAACGAACGTACATTTACGTCAATGGTACTCAAAAGATTAATATATTTGACAAATAATATAATTTTTTTTAATGTTCATTTATTTCCAACAATCCTCCCTTAGTAGTGCTTATATATAAATACGCGTATAACTTATTGACCAAATGAGCAGTACCAGCTTTCAAATAAAATTAAAAACATCATAATCGGTTCACTATATAAAGTCAAAGTCAAAGTCAAAATCATTTATTCAATTTAGGCATCAAAGACGCACTTATGAACGTCAACTTTTCATTATAAGTAATGTACTTTAAAGACTTTACCGCCGCGTTCCAAAATATATAGAGCCCACCGAGAAGAAGCGGCAAGAAACTCGGGGCCATTCTTTTTATATAGATGTTTACAATGTTTCTACATAGGTACTACAAATATTACATTTTATGGGTGGCAGAGAGACAGCTTGCCAGAAGTGGAGTATTCCAAGCATCTTTATCTTCTATATAATGTCGAACTTTATAGTAAGCTTTTTTTATTAAAATGTTTTTTACAGTCAACTTGGATTTTCCCCTTCGTGAGCTCAGCTAAATGTTTTGAGATGTTATTGTAAAAACGCACACAATTTCCTAGGAATGACTTATTAGTCTTCGCATGTCTAAAAATAGGTACAGCTATCCTATTTGTATTTCTGGTATTAAAAGTGTGATGATCACTACTTAACTTACATTTATGTATTTTTTACGAACATACATTATATTTTCAAACACATATAAGGAAGGCAACGTTAATATATTGATTTCTTTAAATAAATCTCTCAAAGATTCACGGGGAACCATTTCGTATATAGCTCTAATAGCACGTTTCTGAAGGATAAAGATGGTCTCTATATCAGCCGCTGAAATATTATATATATTATAAGGTAGGTAACACATAAAAAATACAGACTAATTGAGAACCTCTTTTTTTATAATCGGTTACAAAGGCATTTATGATAATATGGTGACATTGACAAGCTGATGGTGTGAAGATCTTTCACCGTAAAAATGGCACAAGTGCTTATAAAAAGTCTGACTAACAATATAAAGCAAATAAAGAACAATACAATCAACACTTGTATGAATAAAATTATACGGTGTTTAATTTAAATATTATACGAATAATGTAACTTAAACAAATATTAAATATGCTAATTATTATATATCATAATGAATATAAACGTCGCATGTACATTGTATTTATAGTTCGTTTATTTTTATACACGTGTCGAGACGAACATGGTATGCTACTCAAAGATTTAAGAAGACCCTTCCCTGCCTTCATCATCATCATCAGCCAGTATCAGTCCATTGCTGCACAATGTACGACAATGAACCCGACCTTCGGCTTTTCTTATCTACACTGGCCTACAAAAATAAGTATCAAGCTTTTAAAATTGCAATAACTTTTAAGTACACAAGATATTTTGATACTTTCGAAACAAAAAGAACTCGAAAAAGAGTTTAATTTTGTACATAAAACCTTATACTTAAGCATAATGTAGCTCTAAACTTGTAAAAGAAAGTTTTGTATCGGTTTGGTAGTTTAACGTGTATCCATTACTTACAAACAATTACATATATTCCCTTTTTATTATTAGAGTAAATGAGGATTTAATACCAAGGTACGAATAATGTGGGCTGCGGGCCGAGCACGCAAATCCTATAAAAGTGTACGGTTATCGCATCGTTAACGTATTCAGTACAAACTATGAGCTATCTGTGCCACTATTGTTCTAAATACATGTCAGTTTGTACTAAATACGTTAACGATGCGATTACGTTACACTTAAGCAGATTTTCATACACTCGGCCCACTGGATTGCACTTGATTGTGCGTTACAATTGCATATTTCTAAATGAAAAAGTATTTATTGTGACATATAACTGTAATAGTTAGACATATGGGAATGTGAACTTCTTTGTAGCTATTGGCGTCTTCTCTAAAACTGTAATCACTTTGCTTTATTGTCAATAGCATAGACTATAGGCACGTCCCAATAATCTATCTATCCACGGTTTACCTTACTACCGATAGCAATTTGACATAACTTCCATACAAATAGTGTCAAATATCTATCTCTAGTAAGGTAAACCGACGATAGATAGGTTATTGGGACCGGCCGTAATATGATATGGTTAATAGTTTTCGCAGCGTACGCGATTTAAGGACTTTTTTGCTATTTTTTCCACACCTTGGGTTACATTATCGAAGTTTTCATACGGATGGAATGTTTTTTCAATATATTATATAGCCTATGTTTATTAGGGAAAATGTAGGATTCTAATGGTGAAAGAATTTTTGTAATATGTCCAGTAGTTACGGTGCTTATTCTATACAATTAGTAAGTATATTATCAAAAACGATATTAGAAGAAATATTTAGTGACACTTCCGCTAAAAACAATGCTTATAGCCGAATTGCGGTGTGCACCACGCTCCCTCCCGCACAAACTGCAAACGGGAAGTATACAGAATAAACCACACACAAAACAACACAATCAACAAAAAACGATTCGACACGTGTTTCGCCTCTACACGAGGCATCCTCAGGACTACTAATAGCTAGTCTTCAGGGCCCAAGAAACATATCATTATATTCATGAAACATATCTCAAATCAAGATAAAAATCATATATTATACGAATTATATTTCTAAATGATCATTTTGAAATAAATTAAGCTATCTCTAACCGACTTCAAAAAGAAGGAGGTTATATGTTCGTGTGTATGTATTTTTTTAATGTGTATGTTAACCGATTTCTCCCCCAATTGTGGTAGTCCCAAATGGGACCACACGAGAAGTACCACCTTTCAAACAAAAAAATAATTTTGGGATTCGGTTCACCCAGTCGAAAGTTATGAAGTAACAAACATAAAAAAATATACAGTCGAATTGAGTACCTCCTCCTTTTTTGGAAATCAGTAGAAAACTATATATTAATTGGTTTATTGTACTGTAAGTACTGTCCATACTTTCATAATCATTTAGTCAAAAGTTGTTACTTTGACAATACCAACAGACACTTTAATTTTATCAACTGACTTCCAAAAAAAGGAGGAGGTACTCAATTCGACTGTATTTTTTTGTGTTTGTTACCTCATAACTTTCGATAGGGTAAACCGATTCTCAAAATTATTTTTTGTTTGATAGCCTGTGCTTTCCTATATGGTCCCCTTTAAATTTCATTAAATTTGCTCCAGTAATTTTTGAGATACACTCCAATAACTTAATAGAATGGAAGTCGGTATACATTTATTCAAATTGTACTTGTATTTATTTAAAAATATATTTATATTAAAAAATAGTACAAAGTATAAAGTTGCCGGCTATTTCTGCAGAGCAGTTTCATAATTGTGTTTTTCCGCGAATCCGTAGGAAGCAGTTGCGTTATTTCCGAGATTGTATAAAACGCATGTTACTCGGTAATGCTTGTAATTATTTGTTGGTCTGCCTGTTATTTAACTGACATTGTGTTACTGAACTTTCAAATAATACTACGTTATTTAATATGTGTTGCCTCTCATGGTCAATTAGGTAAATGCAGTATATTTGTAATGCATAGACAATCCTAATTATGTATATATATAAAATTATTATGTATTTGTGTTTCACCCGCACGGTTATGGATGATGATGATGATAAATCAAAATGATGATGTTTTTCAGGCATAATATATAAGGTTTTTGTACTGGTGAAAGAACTTTTCACGTTTTTTCCGTTACAAACAAACTATTAAATCATTCCTCTTTTTCATTAGAGTAGGTTAGGCTCAACACCTAGATACGAATAAGATGGCCTAGTTTGTCCTGGTATTATATTAAGATATAAATTTATATAAATATAAAAATATATAAAATTAAAGATATAAATTAAGTTATTAATTTATTTTATTATAAATATAATGTTCCTTATATGCATGCCATGGATCAGAAAATTAGCATTCCTGTAGTCAAAGTACGAATTAAATTCACAAATATCATTCACGACCTGATTTATAACATGCACATGTGTTAATCGTTTCGTATATACTAATGTTTTGAGCAAATAAATGATTCTTATTCTTAAGTTTCTATCCCAATGTAGCAGAGTAAGGATTCTGGTTTAGTTATGAAAGTCCCGATTTGTGTCGTATTAACCTTCTTATCCTAGAAGTAATAAGACACAAAACCTCTCCTACGGCTATCAAGGCTAAGGAAACTCAGACACTGCAAAATCTGTTTTTAACTTTCGTCCAGGTCGAACAAAATTATCTTTACCACGATAAACTTACATAAGATGTACGAGTAAAAGAGCTCAAACGAGAAATATTTCAGTTGAATGTTTAATGTTAGATAATTAAACTATCATTCACCACTGAAAACTTAAAACCAAATCACAGATTATGTTTTGACTTTAGTGGCATCAGAAAAATTACTGCATATATAGAATCGACTCAACATAGATGTACTATAATTTTAAAAATTAAGATTAACAAAAGATTTTTAGTGAACCTTGGATGTATATTTAATTAACAAAAAGAACCAACAATCTGTATATAGAATTATCTCGGTAAGAGTTACGTGTTGTATTGAGAACCTCCTCCTTATTTGGAATTCAGTTGATAAGTTTAATGTTACTGATTCCGATTCATTAATGGATTATTAGAAAGATACTTTTTGTCAGTAGAGTAATAAAATTGATCAAATGCAGCCTACGTTTGCCTGCTGTATTTGGAATACAAAAATAGGTAGTTATAGCAATGTTACAAAACTTTTCAAAGATAAGAATCTTCGTGTTTCATAGTCCTTATTGATACAGGCAGTATATACGCGGGATAAAGTCTTCGTAAACCCGCATTTAAACTGTATTACTCTCAAGTTTAAGTAACGTTCAGAGCATTGCTGGTATAATTTGTATAAATACTTTTTAACTTTGTAGGTACCCTTTCTGTAGCAGTCAATCAAATCTACCAGATTATATTTTTATTTCTTCACTTATCTAATCTAGAAATGTTTTTGTTACAGATGGATGAACAAAGTAATATCATAGTGTGAGAAAAAAATGACGACATTCATCATCAGTGCCATACTAATATTAGTTTACCCTTTGAGTATATCAACAAAGACCCTCGAAACCACCACAACCTTCGCAATATCTGATGATGAAGGTTTTGATAACACCATCATCGACTTTGATGAAGAGTACATGGTGACGTTCAACAAAAAATATGGCCAAGTACCTTGGCATGCCAATGATAAAAATAATAAAAATACTCTTAGATATACTATACTCAGTGATGACGAGAAAAATAACAAAACTAATGTAAGTTATGATCCAAATAATAATATAAATACAAGTAGCGTAGAAGAATCAACGACAGAAGATTACAAAGTAATTCCATTAGAATTATTAAGCACAACAGAAAATCCTTTAGTAAGTATTATTGAGAGTACAACAGAACCTGATTTGACTGTCATACCTCTATCTACAACAACAAAACTGTCCAGTATTACAATTAGTCCGCAAACTGTTACGTTACCAGCCACAGTAGAATATGATACTACAACTGACATTATTAAAACTAGCACAGATAACATTAATATTACAACATCAACAATAACAGATTCCTTTGAAAACTTAACAACTACTTGGGAACCAATGCATCTCCGAATCGAAAACCAGAACATAACGCACATAAACACAACTAAAGCAAATAATATTACATTAAATGTAAATGAAAATATGGAGTATACTACTGAACTATATGAAGAAGAAAACTTTAATATCACTACCATATTACAAGACGGAAATGAAACAGGCCCGGATAACAAAGAAGATGATGTAGACGTTCCAATATTTACCGAATTAGATACAGAAGAGTTTGAAAACATTCCAGAAGACTATTATGACTCTAAAGACGTTCTTCCTACTTCTGCTCCAAAGACTGATGCGATATCAGTTCTGTTTGGCTTAGCAGGGAGCGTGGTGGAGTCAGTTGCAGAAAGAGTGGTGCCGAAGACTATTTATGATTTGTTCAAAAGGATGCAGAGACAGAATGAAGCCCTGGAGGCTGAGAGATTGAGGAGTCGAGAAGAAAATGGAGGATTAGGTATGTGTATTATTTTACTTTGGCGAATGAGCATGATTTTAATTTGATTTACACTTATAAGATATTTTTGTAACATAAATATTTTTATATGTTTCAATTGTGATATTAACCTGACTAAGATCGTAATCCTAAAAAACGTACTAAATTCCTACTTATTTAATGCGTGCTACTTTACAAACACAAACAAACGAATTGCTTTTATTATTTGAGAAATAAACTTTTTATTTTAACTACAACTTAAATGAAAACTGTTGTCCTGTTTACTGCCGTTGTCTATTTACTCGACTACCCAGAAGGAAGGGTTACTACTTAGAGTGTGGTACTGATAGGTAATTATTTATTTTCACTATGTTCTAATGGTACATTTTATAGCTTTTTTTTAAGAATTTGATAAGTTTTAATAACGTGTAATTTGATTTATCTTCAGCACGAATCCGCTGGATTATAATCACAAAATATAACTCTCTTATATTGGTCTCATATTAAATCCTTAAATATGCGTACCCCTTAAACATTGAATAAAATAAAATAAATGGTATTAATAAACATATTTGTAAATGTTATGTAGATAACCTAGATTTTAATCCCACTTTAAATAGAGCATAGGTAGTATCCACAGCTATATATTTTAAAGTTGAACGATGTTTCTGATGCTTTTAAGATTGCAAAACATTTATATAATATTGTCACCGTTTCTGTTGCGTAAAATTAAGTTTCACAGTTTTCGACACAACCAAATCTGAAAGCAAAAATCTGGTTTTATCGTTTATCTTGAATATCAAAGGTAAACGTGTTTAAAACCTTACAGAAGAAATAATGACTTTGCATAATGTTTTCCTTACCGCCATTGCGTCTCGAAAATGACCGTTGAACCACTTTTGAAACGGTATGCTTTGTCCAGAGCCTCAATTTAGGGTTTCTACTTTCTTGTGTCATTGCTGTTAGAAATCCATTACTGCTGACAATGAGGTAACTAGCGAAATTCACAACATAACCATATTTTAGATGACATCATAGAAGTGCCATCAGAGACCCACAGAGTGTGTAAATGTAGTAACAGGCGTAAATTAGAAACCCACTATTTTAAAAGGTAACCGGTAAAATACCATGTTATCTAAAGTGTACTGGTATCAAATGGTTGATCTCGTGCGTTCTAATCCGGAACATTTAAATTTGTGGTTTTGCATTTCGTGCTTATTAGTAAATGTATAGCATATCGATGTACTCGTATTCCTCATTTACAGACATGTGCATGATTTTGATATGCCACGTCGATTGCATGAACCTCTTTACGAATGCTAGGGTCTATATAACTTTTCTTTGTAATATCATTAAAGAATATTGCACAATCACTAGCTGACGATAATTCAAACAATTTATTGTATTGCTTACATTGTCATACTGTTAATGACTGGGTATTCTGTGATGATGGATATATTTCTAAATCCTATTTTTGTTAGAACTAAGTTTTGGTGAATGTAATGTTTCCGACTTGCATTTGCTTAATAGCTGTGTCACAGCAGCTTTTCACCAAATGCAAAATTGAGCATGCATGTTGGAGATATTTTAGTATGTAAATATTAAAGACGTAAATGACCAAACTGAGCAAACGGAAACTATTTTAATCATATTATTTTTAAAGCACCTGCTTCTTCGTCTTCCGACAATCCCTGTTAGATTATCAGAAGACGCGGGTTCTCTGCTATTGAATACTATGCTTGAATTGCAGTATTGTAAAGGATTTATACTTTCTATCAGATATGGATTCTAGACTAGATTATAGTATTGCAGAATTACGCTCAGCAGTGAATCCAGGCTTGAGCTTAGATCTGAGTATACTTTTAATAATATTTACTGTCAATTTCCTTCAAAGTTACACCTTAATGGCCCTTAGAGTTACCAATCTAATCAGTTGATATAAAAAATACATTTTCCAGGTCAATTAGGACGAGGGATCCTCAAATCCCTATCCACCGGACTGGGCAGGCCGCTAAGTCAGCTGATGGCTGGAGTCAGTGAAGCCGGTTCCCTGGACACAGACCGTGGGTTTGTAGGGAATGTAGCTGCGAGCGTGTCCAGTGTCGCGAACGCGGCTAACACTTACTTGGAGGCTTTTAAACAAAAAGTTCAGGCTATTTATCCAGGTGAATTGTAAAGTAATAAGATGCTAATCATAATAAACTTCTTCATTTTCAGCAAGAAGTACACAGTTCCTCCCAACACACCGAAACAACCAAACTATGATTTTTTATGCAACTGGGTGACGAGATAGTAACAGTCCAGTGCCAACAGAATTTTAAACTCAAGAACAGTTCAAAACCCTGCATGGTAATGCACTGCTCTCGTCACTCTGATATATAACAGGTTAAATCTCTAAAACAAAACACAATAATGTTCGCCTACTATTGCTTCACTGTTAAATACTATAGTTTATATATAAAATTTCACTATATATAAACGACCTCTCAAAAATAATAAATGACTCATGCGTTTTATTTGCAGATGACATCTCTCTCTTGACTTCGTGTAAAAATAATCTTAATTTAAATCAATAACTTACTGACATGCTTAATAGAATATTTGAATAGATGAATAATCATAACCTGGACATTAATTATACAAAATCAAAAACAGTTTAGTTAAGACCGTATCGAAAGGCTCCCCTAGATATACATTTTGTGAAACATCAAACTAGAGACGGTAGATACCTACATGTACATTTATATTAGGCTTAAATATAGACACACATGTTAATTGGAAAAGCCGTATACAAAAGATCGAAACAAAACGTTGTAGCTTCACATATGCTTTAAAAGCAATAAAAAATCTACCGATCAAAAAACAGCCATGTCCATGTACTACGCGTATGCCTTTTCTTGGATAAAGTATGGCATCTTACTCTGGGGTAATAGCGCTGAAGCTGATAATATTTTTGTATGCCAAAAAAATTTGTCAGAATAATTGTAAATATTAAACACCTGAAAACTGCAGGCCTCATTTCATACATTTGAAGATTTTAACTTTAACTTCAATATATATATTAGAAATAGTTAATTTGTAAAAAAATATGCACATTTTTATAGAAAAGATGGTGATCAAATACGTAAGTACCCGACTCGGTACCCACACAAGTTAATATCACCACCGTGGAAACTGACAATGTAAAACGGGACCTTTTCATATGTCGATAAAAATTTATAATACAATTCCAGAGGACATCAAATCCATTCAAAATGATAATATAATATAATTTAAAAAATTTAAATCGTTCTAATAGAAAAATGTTTTTGTGATTTAGGCGAATTCTTTCAATATTAATTTAGATAAAGACAAAAATAAAACAGATCGGTCAGCCCTTCTCTACATTGCTACACCCTTCCAGGGCCATATGACATTAACATATGACATTTGTAAGACCTATTGTAGTTCATATGATGCAATAAATAAATGAATGAATGAATGAATGAATAAATAACTGGCAAAGGTGTGGTACTTCCCCAGATAGACTCTGTACGAGTATAAGTCCTCAGACTCTGCATAAATCTTCCCTTTAGTAGAGAACTGTTGTTCGCCAGTTTACATTTGGACGTCGGTATTACATTTTTCAAATTGTACTTGTTCATGATATAGGTGACTATTGACTTGGTACTATTTCACTTGCCGGTCGCTTGAGATGGGATTAATAACAAATATACCTTTAAATGTATAAGCTGCCAGAAAAAACAGGTGCTCTTGGTGGTGGCAGCTTGCCGAACCAGCGCAACCTTTTCAGTATACTGTGTACTTTTTGTGTAAGTTCCTTTTAAGTTAAGTTTTGTCCTACTAAGTTTTGTAGGTTTTAAAACCTGGTAGGTCAGGTGCCATTTTATCGCATAATTGCCGTCAATTTGGCAGAATGCTAGGATACAATACCTCAAAGCCATCTTCGCTAACCTTCTTCTTTTTGTAATTGCACCTAAAGTCTACTGGCATTAACCAAGGACATAGACGTTTGTCAACTTATGAATAAAATCTATTGTTTCAATTAATTAATGGTAGGGGAAGGGTTAAACATAATTTCCACCTATCATAACCTCAGATTTGCCTCTCTCCAGGCACGGTATGGTGCGGAGACGGCCGCTCGGCACAGGCACGGTCCAGCAGCGACTTGGGGCTGTTCTTCTTCACGGACACATGCTGCCGGCAGCATGACGCCTGCAAGATTTACATCATGGCTGGAGAGACCAAGTACGGACTGACTAACACTGGACTTTTTACAAGGTAACTATGAATTGGTATAGACAGCTCTAATTCTCTCTCACGTTTTGGTTAATATTAAAGAAAAGATCTGAAGGTTTGAGGTTAAATTGAAGGCAGAGCGTATATTACACGGAGCAGTCGTGAGCAAGCTTTACTGTGGGACTGTGAGACTCGTGAACTGGGAGGATGCAGGGTTAGAACCATATTTGCAGAGGCAGTACTACGCTGAATTACCACGTCACATCATCATTAGAGAATCGCACGGCCGTTGCGCTCGTCGACGAGCTCACCGATGTCAAATACTTTACGATATATCGCTCTTGTTCAGAAGGTTGATTTTACAACGTTTCTTGTCATCTCGTCATTTGTTTCACGGAGCATCCGTGATCCATCAAACATGCAACGATGTTTGCTCTTAGAGAATCGCATGGCAGTAGTTACGAGCGGACTACATAACATACATATAGGTCAAACACATTATTTTCCTTTTGGGATTTGCTGCAGTCGGGTAATAAGTTGGAAACTCGAGATTTTTTTCTGGTAAATATCATATGTGCTAGCCGGCTCATAGAGAATAGCAATAAAAGACTAAACAAGCTACTCGAGATTTGTTTTAATTCTTTGTATATCTTATCAAACATCAAATAGTAACAACTATATTTTTTTTATAAATGTTGTAATAAAAGCTGCTGATGTTCGCCATGTCATGGATAAGGGTTCCGACTGAAAATCAGTGACTAGGGTCTAAGTTAGATCTTAGTTAAATGCTGAGTTGGGACCTGTATTCGTGACAGCACGCAGTATAGTATAAATACCTACAATGGAATGTATGTATGTGTTTTGTATATATATATATATATTTCTTTGTTTAATTTTTAACATTAACCTCATGTGTTTATTCTAATTTTGTTTTTATGTTATGGATTTATGTAATATTGTGTGTGTCCGAATAAATATATATTTCATTTCATTTCATATTTAATATTCAACTTTAAAACATAAACATTGGAGTCAAGTATGCAATTGGGACATCGCAGCAAGGATAGATTTGTTCAAATAATGTGCAGCAATCATGTTCCGTTAACAAACACGTGTGTACACGGCTTGTATTTCATCATCCACTCAAATTGAAACTTGTGAAGTCAAATGCAACGTTTAAGAACGCCAATATAACTATATTCATACAGAATCGCTTCGTTATCTGCCCTTCCGTCTGTTTGTTTACGCAGTACTAAATGAAGTTACTTAATTAATTAATTAATTAATTAAGGCAACGTTTATAAGTAAGACGTATCTGAGTGTGTAAAATGTGTTTGTGCTGGTGTGAGGCATACGCTAGTATATGAAAATGAAAACGAAATGAAAAAATGAAAATGAAATATTAAAAAACGATATTAAAAAATATTTAGTGACACTTCCGCTGAAAAAGTTTTTCAGCGGAAGTGTCACTAAATATTTTTTAATATCGTTTTTTGATAATGGATTTCCGCAAAGTAACGCCTGAATCAATAAATTATCCAAAATGAAATATTTATTTATTGCCACACAAAATATCATAAAAAACAAAAAAAAAACAGTATGCAGACAATTGTAAGTAAGGTGATTATTGCTGGCAAAAGGGTTACACTCAGCATAAGTCGCGTGACATTTTCATGCTTCCGCGACGCTGTTTTTCAGTGCACCCCTACGCTCGGGCTGGCGTTCGCCGAGATAGGTGTAGCGAAAGAGGGAGACTACCTAGAGTTTCTAATTAAATACAAAACAGCTACACATAGAAACTAAGCGTGCGATGGAAAAAATAAATATATATATACAGATACATACGCTATGGTACATACGCTCATGCATTAGGTTATATTATTGAATTTATTTATTATCTTCCTTCGCCTTAAGCGCACATATTAATTTCATAGTTTTTTTTTTCTAAAAATATCAACCTTATTGAAACTTTTGTTCTGTATTAGTATATCTGTATAGTATACATTTTTGTGATATTATCATAATTTATAGCTTTACGTGGTCCAATCGAGCATCTCGACCGGTTTTGTGATGAAGGGTACGAAACCGGTAGAAGGTGGAATTAATATTCTAATGTAAAAATATGTTTGTATAACCTTAAATATGAACTTGTGAAGGTTAAGCCAATGGCCTTAACCTTCACAACGTATACGTAAGGTTATCTAGGATGGCGGCAAACATGCTCAACAATGGTTTTTTTTAAGGGTTTGGTTGGCAAACGGGCAAGCAAACCTGATGGTAAGTGATACCGTCGCCCACGGACATCCACAATACCAGAGGATGCGTTGCCGATCTTTGAGGAAGGATGATAAGAAGAAAGAGATAGAAGAAGGTGGAGAGGGAAGAAGAGGGTGAATGGGGAAGAGATGCCTCCGGGCAAATGTCGTTGATTTTGCTTAATTTTCCTAGATTTTAGTTTGTTCAAGTTTTGACGGGTAATATTGTTGAATCGTTAACAATTTTCAAATGTCTGTTTAAATAGCAGTGAGGGCGAAGAGTCAAAGAAGCATATTTCGCCTTAACATCAACACCGCATTGATGGATTGTAGATAAGATAAAATTTTGCAGTAGTTATAACGTAACGTTCATTGACAACCCCCAGACAAGGGTCATTTTTTCCCGTCTAGTCCACTCGTATTTTTGTAATACTGTATTGTTTAGGTCATATAATGAAACTAAATCAATATATTCTGTTAATATTGTAGTAAAAAACAGAAAAACAATGTGACTCCTGATGGAGTCGTGGACTTGTCACTCTGAAAAAACATGAATTCAGGCGCCTTACTATCAGCTTCGTAAAAACCATGCAAGTTCTGTGCACTTCTTAAACCTGACATAAACAGTTTTGAATTAAATCATACCATGACGCTCATTTAGGTGAACTGTTGAAATATTGTTTTCTCAAAGGTGAACGGATAATATTGTCTCTGTCATTCTAACAATTTACTATAACCAAAATTGCAGACGCCTAGACGTTTGTAAGCTAATAAACTGAGTGGATTTAGAGCGACATGTTAACTAGAGTCCATACAAAAAAAATAGGTGAACTGTTTTTGTGCGGTTATTGAATAGTAAGCCCGGGCAGGCCTGCTTTAAAGTAGTCATGGTACGAATAAACCGGGCAGTTGTATAGAAGTCCTGCTTTAAGAGCTCATAGTGAGGCCCCTGATGGAGTCACATAAACGTTTGGCGCTAAATTAATATAAAATTATGAGAAGTTGGCTGGCAACATTATTTGTCTATGGTAGCAGTGGTTTGTTACAAACGTCAAGTAAAAAGTAAATCAAGGATTTACTTTAATGGTTTTAACGAGTTTGTTTTTTTATCGAAGTTTTTAGAAAATTCCTACTAGCAGATTGAAGATCACAATCTTCAATTATGTGACTTAGGTGGAACTAGTCCATATTTATACCATACAAATTTCGGGGGGGTATTACTCCACTGTTTGACATTGTGCATACAACATTTTACATGATATCGCTTTGTCTCATTATTTTATTTTGTACGAAAGCAGAATTGTAAAATAAAAAGCCATTAAAAAGTTATAAGCCAACAAAGATTAGTTTTTCTTGCTAATTTTAGCGCAGCTTTGGGCGCAAATATGTAATAGCGTCGAACTGCTCATCACTGATACTATCTCTGTCAGACACGATGTCAGATGAGACAGCGTGCTTTTTGGCCACGCCCACCAGTTAGTTCGAGCCCGCGACTAGTTTAATCTTAAAAGCTCTAAATACTACAAATAAAGTAATTATGCCTAATAAGTATATGTTTGATTTTTTTGGAATAAAGCTTAATATAGTCCCAAATTTAGGTACTTATTTAAGAAAATTCGTAACTTTACTAATTGTAGATACATTTCATAACAGGCATAATCAAATCTTAACGATTTACAAATCTAAACCAAAATCCAAACTCAACTCACAAGTCCAGACAAATATTTAATCATTTAAAATGTACGCAATTTGCGACTCCTATGGGACGTGGACTTATGACTGTAGTCAATTTGCGGCTTCAAATGGAGTCGTCGACAGGGAACGTGTTAAAAGACAACCTACGATATAACTATCGCGGCTAGATCCATGCGAGAAACAAATCTACAATATTTGATAACAATTAGTTTATCGACGTGACAAATTTATCGTGAAATCCATGCACGTATTGGTGATGATATAGTGATCGCTAAACACCAGCTTATAACAGATTGAAAAAACAACAACACTCTCCTTCCGACAAAAACAACAATGTATGCGGAATCATCTAACGTCATGCATGAACGAGCAATCTTGCATAACACATCCTATAATAATTGGCTGGCTCACTCCTGCATCGGTAGTATGCAACAGATGATTGGTTAATAAGTTGTAACACGGATATGAGCAATGAAGGGAATTTACGTAACATGTTTACTGTTACGTATTCTATGTCATGTAGTGAGGCTCTTTAAACTCAGCAACTCGCATCTTCTCGGCTATGTCGGTGACTATAGTTCGTTTACGGATTTCCTCATTATTGATTCGATCACAAATACTTACAAAAAATAAAAAAAACTATTTATTTCATTCCGGGATTGATGTGCCTAAATAAACAAATAAATAAATAATAAAGCAAGTATTGGGAGTCTCGTTTTAATCATAAAATGCGTGTAGTAGGAGCCTCCGCTTTTCCATATCTAGTATATACTAGATACAAATAACATTATGTGTAAACTTAAATACTTCCCAAACCGTTTTATTGATAATAGATTAATATTGAAGGTGCGTTCGTTTAGATTTTAGGGCATTGGTGGCGTTGTCATTGATGGCTCTCTTGTTAACGCGTTCGTAAAGCTCGAAAACGTTATTTTTGCCACTTATGCCCATACACTATTCGAACGCTCAACTGTGCATAAGACCTAAAATCGCATGATTGTGCTTTCATATACATAGCTGTCAAAAAACAATTACAAATAACCATGCACCGGACGTGAGCAAAAAATTGCACTTTTTGGTGGCAAATATACCTCTTTTCTACTGACTTCCAAAAAAGGAGGAGGTACTCAATTCGACTGTATGTGTTTTTTTATGTTTGGTACCTCATATCTTTCGACTGGGTGAACCGATTCTCAAAATTCCTTTTTTGTTTGAAAGCTTTTCGTGTAGTCCCATTAAATTTCATCAAATTCGGTCCAGTAGTTTTTGAAATACACTCAAATAACTGAATAGAATGGAAGTCGGTATTACATTTCGTATCAAATTGTACTTGTTTAGGTTTCCGAACGCTGAACAAAATGAGACATGAACGACATTTTCACGCACAGATTCCCAATTCGAACGCCCCTTGTGAGCGTTTTTAGCGTTCTTTTAGCTAAAAACGCTCACGAGGGGTCTATTCGAACGCACTATGAGTTTGTGTGTGTGTGTGTGTATTTTGTGTGTGCATATGTATGTTTGTTTTAAGTTACTATTTAGTTCATAGAATAGAGTATATTATTTGTGTTTATTTATGTGAGTTGTTGCAAAAGTGTTTCTGTCTCCTTGTAATCAATATATCTAATCCAAATAATAATTATTTTTAACATTCATAATAACGTTTGTTGTAAATTTTGAGTTCTTTATTTATTTTATTATCACGTTGAGAAACCCCGAGCATAGCCTTCTCCATAGCTCGTTGTGCGACTTTGAGCTTGCTTACGAGGCCCATTGTAAGAGACCACGTTTCAGTGCCATAAGTCATCACTGGAAACATATTTTTTTTTATTCTACCACACTACAGACTCTTTGGTCCGTACGTTTTTAGATTTGATTTGTTTTTTATATGATATTACATTTTAATGGAGATTCGTTGTCCAAACATCACGATGAGTTTTCTTAAGCTATGGTGGAAATTGCTTAAAAACTATAGTGTCTTTTTTTAATACTTACTTCTTATCGCTAGTGAACGACATTTGTTAATTGTATACGCTATTGGCCAAAAGTACCGGCCTCGGGTTCACATCTTTGCCCTGTCTTTTTTAACATAGCCTTCTCTTCGGTCTTTTATTGCCATTTATTAAAAAAATAAAAAGGTAACACATATTGGACGAAGACTCTTGTTTTGAGTGCTTGTGGTGTTGCATATCACTAAGCTAACGAGATGGCAGTCTGTGTCATCACGTGATATCATTAAACACTAACATTGATAAGGTTTTATTATTATGTTAAAATGTAGCATAATACATATTCAACGAGTTTACTTAGGTGTGCGATAGTAAATAAGTTAATATAATTCATTTTAAAATTTCCAGTTTATGCAATTTTATTATTTGTAAAAGTGTTCTAATATTGTAATATAATGTATTAGGTAGGAGAAAGGATACATAAGTAACTTTTAACAAAATTTCAATCGATCAGTCCGTTTTGGAGACTTTCCCGAACACGCGGACAGACATCAAGACATTTTTTTTATAAGTGCCTATAGTTATATAGGGTGTTTGGTAGAGGGACCGACAAACCAAATGAGCGTGTTTGGGGGACCACTTGGAGAATACAAGTTGGCCAAAAAAAATCCCCGACCCCCCAATATGTTTAACTATTTTTGTGATTTTTCCCTTTTTCTCCGAAATTGTACCTATTTACCACCATAACATTTGTAAAATCTGTTTTAGACCGGATGCTTTTAGTTGAATTTGGTCTCTAATACACCTTCAGGCCACGCACAGCAAAATTGGATACAAAACAGAGCTAACTAACTCATTTAGTTTAAAAAAATTAGGGTGTCGTAGATTTTTTGGCCAAATTGTATTCTCCTAGTGGGCCCCCGAACACGCTCATTTGGTTTGTCGGTCCCTCTACCAAACACCCTGTATAATGTCTTTGTTAATTCTCACAATATCTCCATTCCCGTCGGCTGTCGATAAGCTATATCGAGGTAATTTTCAAAACTGACAAAGCATTCGTTAAAATCGATTAAATAGACGATCTCAAACGTAACTTAACAGTTCCATGCTAGGGTTATCGTTATAATCGTAAAAGCTTATATAATTTCTCTACCGATCGCTTAATAACTTACTTGCAATTATCGATACAAGGTCGATATAGCCAGTTTTTTCGAAGTATGACGAATTCTAGACTCAAATGTATCGATCGGTAAGTTCGGTAGGACTAGCCCTACTTGCATTGCTGGTTCGGTTTGGTTCGATCCGGTTCTTCTTACATGGTAAAAACAAATCATTGTTAGCACTTCCGTTGTGCTCTGCCGTGCGATTCTCTAAGAGCAAACATCGTTGCATCTTTGACAACATCCGTGACACAAATGACGAGATGACAAGAAACGTTGGAAAAGCAACCTTGTGTATCGTTGGCGAAATCTCATAAAGTATCTGACATAGGTGAGCTCGTCGACGAGCACATCGACGAATTACAGAATCGCACGGCAGTTACAACAATAACTGTCGCTTTCTCTCGGCGGCGACGGCGGTGGCATCACTCAGTACTGACAGTAGCTCAAATTCAGATAATCTATAGTATACCTAGATAACCTATAGCGCTGCTTGTAAGTAAACAATTGATGAACAATTGGCTTAGTGTTGTTTAACAACGCCATCTATTGTCAAGTAGCTTTAGTGTTGCTGTGTCGGTAAAACAATTCAGTTGTTTAAGCTAATGGCCTTAGATAACATAACAATATTGTATTTAGCAGTGTATTAATGCCTAAAATCACGGATAAACGACGTTTTCTAAAAATTTTACTTAGCTAGACCAATTTATCGCCCCCGAAACCTACGAAGAAATAATATCAGGAAGAGTAACTGCCTTAAAAAATGACCCAATAAAAGTCGTGCTAAATCAATAACATCGTTCACGCCGCTATGACTCAGCTGTCATAGTAGACGTTGCAGCACGCGCGTGGACCAATCTCTGCTTTCCTTCTTAAATTTAAACCAATCACCGAACATGTCTATTTGTAACCTCGGAAGTAATTCGTATTTGGAATCATACGTCGGTTTGGTTTGAATGACCACTTTTTGTATGGAATTTGTTCTGGATTATGCTTCCTGACAATATTTCTTCGTAGCCCGAAACCCCCTGCATATTAAATTTCATGAAAACCGTTAAAGACGTTTCCGAGATTCAGATATATATACTGGTATAAGTATATTATTTATTTGAGAATATTATATTATTTGAGAATTGCTCGCCATAAAAATAAAATTATTAGATAGATGTGTTTATATTTGCACTTTACATACTGCTTATAGAAAGAAATATTTAACAAGTACAACTTAAAAAAAAATAATTACCGACTTCCATTCTATTCAGTTATTGGAGTGTAACTCACACTACTAGAGCAAATTTGATGAAATTTAATGGGACTACACGAAAAGCTTTCAAACAAAAAAGGAATTTTGAGAATCGGTTCACCCAGTCGAAAGTTATGAGGTAACAAATAAAATACATTCGAATTGAGTACCTCCTCCTTTTTGGAAGTCGGTAGTTAAACAGGCTGGCATTTTAGTTCACTGTCCTCCGTTCAATTGGAATTGTAGAAACAATGAATGCTGTGCTTTTTACGATTGTCAGAGATGAATAGCATACGTCATAATGTTGAATACAACTGAACTAATATACAATATTTGAGTTACTTGTTGTATTTGGTTGGTTGATTATAAATAATAATAAATTATAAATTACGTAAGAACGCAGATTACAAGCTGTTATTGGTTTTAAAAGACACCACGCGTCGCGTTACTTATAATTGAGTGACATATCGTAATGCAAATCGCCTCGCACTGTTTATTTACGTCTACCATAGTATCCGAGTATATAGGTACCTACAATAATTATACGCTAATTAATCAAATACGTCTACGGTAATCTATAATAATGTACTAATAATATTATAAAGCGGAAACATTTGTATGTATGTTTGTAACGAATTGGCTCAAAAAGTACCGGACCGATTTCAAAAATTCTTTCACCACTGGAAATCTACATTCACTCTGAGTAACATAGGCTATATAAGATTCATCATCATCCATCACCGCGCGGGTGAAACCGCGGAGAGCATCTAGTATTATATAAAGTACTAGCTAAACTAAGCAAGTGACAAAATCCGCGACCGCTATATATGGTTTATCACGGTCGAACCATAGCTATAGAGTAGTCTACTTGATAATCCCGTTTAAGCTATTACCATTCTAAATTTCACTCAAATTTGTTAAGCAGTTCGAAACACTTGAAAAGAACAACTATGTTGATACTCCACTCATTCGAACACATCCAAACTTCGACGGAGCATTGCCCGATTTTGATACGATTACAAAATAACAACACATGTTCCGTGAGAATCTTGTCACCGCGATTCAGGATTTTTCAATGCGACTGTTACGCCATCTAGTTCGAACGCAACGACCAAACTGTTGTTTTGCTCGTTTAAAGTATGAGATTGTCCGTTAACTGATCTACTGGTGTCTAATTGTATATCAGAATCGATCAGTTGCGTAAGCGCATCGGATAGTCACGCTGATTATCTAATATTGCAACTGGTAACTAGTACCGGCAAGTGAGAAGCAAACCTAGGAATACAAGTACAAATTAGGTACCAAATGATAGATAGATGCGGGGCTCATAGTAAATTTAGACATACTACTTGCTTGGCTTAATAGTTTGCAGGTCGCCTACCGTTCAGGCGTTTCCTGGTTCAAATCTTGCATTAGACTTGAGCTATTGGATATTGTAACCTCAGTATGGTTATTAGACACCTAGTGCTTGCCTGGCTAAACAATTAACAGTAGGTTAGGTTTGTACTGACAGCTGATCTTGAAACCAATAATGCCCCTATTCGGTTCTAGCGTGCTACCACTTTTGAACCACAGCATCGATGCCCACGTGATCATATTCAGACTATTAAATAAAAAAAATCGAAGCAGTAACCATACATTTTATTATTATAACACATTATTTTTTCGAACAGAACTTGAGACTAGCCGTGTCAAACATTTCAACCACATTGCCGCCAAAGTGTCCACGTGCTTGTTTATCTATTTATTTTATTATATATTATTTCTCTATTATATTAATTTAGCTCTGCATATCCATACACGGGCAACCGTTCATGGTGCTATAAAATAATATAAATTAAAACGGGTGAAAATAAAAACGGCCAGAGTTCCACTCGGGCTTTTAATCTCGAACGATAAAATGGCTGTCTTTGGCTTATACTGACACATCCCTACTCCGTTGGCTATCCAGATGGCATGGCTTGGCTTGGCGGGAAGGGGGCGTGTCAATACTGCGGCTTGGTATTTGCTGTTGGGCTGTCTGACTGTAGGCTGACGTCACGTCCGTTACAAAATAAAAAATACAACCATGACTATTTTATGTAGAGAACACAAAAAATAGATATGTTTTTTTTTATAGTATTACTTTTTAAAGCACTAACGCCTGCTTAAGCGATCTCAAACATTGAAATTTATAGAGAGAAAAATTCCATCCTCGGACGGGATTCGAACCCGCGTCTTCTGACTCTCCGTGTCAGACGCCATTGACCAACTAGGCCATCGAGAATCTGGTCCAGGCATCGAATTTTAACTCTCTATTTGGCTAACCGTCTTGCGGGGACGGAGCGACATCTATTGGACAGTTTAACAGTACCATCCAACCGAAAGAAGCATTATTTAGAAATACTTGAAACTTTCGTATTGACATCGCAGCCCTTGTAATTTTTATAGTATTACTTTTTAAAGCACTAACGCCTGCTTAAACGATCTCAAACATTGAAATTTATAGAGAGAAAAATTCCATCCTCGGACGGGATTTGAACCCGCGTCTTCTGACTCTCCGTGTCAGACGCCATTGACCAACTAGGCCATCGAGAATCTGGTCCGGGCATCGAATTTTAACTCTCTATTTGACTAACCGTCTTGCGGGGACGGAGCGACATCTATTGGACAGTTTAACAGTACCATCCAACTGAAAGAAGCATTATTTAGAAATACTTGAAACTTTCGTATTGACATCGCAGCCCTTGTAATTTTTATAGTATTACTTTTTAAAGCATTAACGCCTGCTTAAGCGATCAGACGCCATTGACCAACTAGGCCATCGAGAATCTGGTCCGGGCATCGAATTTTAGAAGACGGTTAGTCAAATAGAGGGTTAAAATTCGATGCCCGGACCAGATTCTCGATGGCCTAGTTGGTCAATGGTGTCTGACACGGAGAGTCAGAAGACGCGGGTTCGAATCCCGTCCGAGGATGGAATTTTTCTCTCTATAAATTTCAAATAGATATGTGTCTAGTTTTAGCCTTCAAGTTAAGCCTCAGTGACATACAGGCGAATATAAATGCTAACATTACTGCTTTGTGGAAGAAATACGAATGGTCGTAGCGTAGTACTTCCTTGGACTAACTCATCCTTTTTTAACATAAATATAAAAACTTATTGGTTGATCGTCATAAAAAACCATTTTGAAGCAATATTTAAAGCTAGATAGCTGCAAACTCTTACATCTTCTACTTCTTCACATACTACTCTCTTACACTATCACACACACACACCCTCTACTCTTACACATGCCACACATTACTTCACATATTACACCAAATGTAGATTTGTAATTAGCTGCGTTAGGATTGTTTATAGGCAATGACTATGAAAACGCCATTAATAAGAGTCATAAGCTTATTGATTGTGAACCTACATAAAGAGCTGTTCATTAACCTGTACAAGATATAGCTATTAATTTTACAAAATACTCTCGACTAACATCTAAGTTCGAGCAAGGAGTATGCTGAAAACCAGCCCTGTATAAATATTACTGTTTATGCAGCACAGCGCTGAGCATACACCTATTGTCCTTAAAAGTGCAGTTTATTAGGTATTTAGTTTATGTAAGTATTTTTAAATGCTGTTTATTGGTATTAAGTTGTGTGTTTTTCTTTCTTAATTTTTTTCTGTATTTTTATTGGCAATAAATATATTTTCTATTCTATTTTATACATTAACGACATCTGTAATATAATCCATCTTTATATATGCCTTAAGGCGCGGTCTAATCCTAATTTTAAAACAATTTACGATGCTTTACATAAGTTTGAGAATTGCTCATCAGATTGGACGATGTAATGCGAAAATGCAATTGAAGACGTGCTAATACTTTTTATACTTATTTCGTATAATCAAATGATTAAAATTTAATAACACCTTAGTGCATAGTTCACTAGTAAATTTCATTAGGAATTCGAATTTGATACACACACAATTGCTCACAATTGAATAAAAATGCTTTTTCCCAAGAAGCACGTAAGAAAAATTGCAAAATTTAGGGAATGTTGCCGATTTTTTTCTATCGATCTAAGTGTGCTCAGTCGTGTATAGGCTCTCATACGTCATAAGAACGTATATTCAATTTACACTACGTTTTTTTTTGAACTTCGGTTATTATGTTTATGTGTCGAAAAGCTAAATTTTCGCGAAGTCGAATCATGAAATTTGGTCGAAATCTACACTCATTTCGCCTTAAGAGGACAGTGTGTTATCCAACGACATATCTTCATAGCCCTTTCTCAAATTTGTTGATATATTCGTTTCAGGTCCCACTGCAGTTGCGACGCGAAGTTCCGTGAATGCCTCCGCCGCACTAACTCCCTCGTCTCCGCACAGATAGGGTTGACTTATTTCAACGTGCTAGGCCCTCAATGCTTCCGCCGCGCTCATCCCATCATCAAGTGTAACAAACGGACTAGGTGAGTTATTAAGATGTAACAGACTGAATATGTGAGTTATTAAGGTGTAACAGACTGAATAGGTGAGTTATTAAGGTGTAACAGACTGAATAGGTGAGTTATTAAGGTGTAACAGACTGACTAGGTAAGTTATTAAGATGTAACAGACTGAATAGGTGAGTTATTAAGGTGTAACAGACTGAATAGGTGAGTTATTAAGGTGTAACAGACTGAATAGGTGAGTTATTAAGGTGTAACAGACTGACTAGGTAAGTTATTAAGATGTAACAGACTGAATAGGTGAGTTATTAAGGTGTAACAGACTGAATAGGTGAGTCATTAAGGTGTAACAGACTGAATAGGTGAGTTATTAAGGTGTAACAGACTGACTAGGTAAGTTATTCAAGTGTAACAGATGGACTTAGTGAATTATCAAGATTAACAGATGGACTAGGTGAGTTATGAAGGTGTAACAGAGGGATTTGGTGAGTTATTAAGGGGTAACAGACTGACTTGGTGAGTTATCATCCTTAATTTATCGTCTGACATCGCTTTTGCCTTCATACGTCTGTCAGAAGGTTCAGCAAAACTCATACATGGACTATGGGTTGACCCGTCAAGCGATAAGGTGATATTTTACATGGAAGGCCATTCTGTGAGTGTCCTTCTGCGCACCGCAGAAGGACACTCAATGAATGCATGTTATTTTGACTCTAAGCTCTTATATGTGAACGCTTTGGCTTTCTGAATTGGTTCTGCAGCAAGTGAAAGTACTGGAGAATGTGACTGTACAGCTAGTTTTGTCGATAAGCGAAGTCGACACTGCGAAGTTTTTTCAAGACTAAAGCTACCGGTGCCACGGCAGTTATAGAGTCAAATATCAAAATATATCAAAATACTGTCAATATGAATTGCATGGAAACCCAGTACGTTATTATGTGTAGGTATGTCAGGCTCATCCAAAGATCATGGATAGGTGTTTTCAGTTCTCAGTCAGTTTTGTTAGAATTCTCATCCATCGTATTCGTCATACACCACCATCAGACTTCCTCCGTCATCCAAACACTCGTGTCTACTTAGTAAAGCCTTTTTTACCAGATCCTTTTTTAGTATCACCTAATAACAGATATTCTGACAATACTGACACTATGAACACCACCTTATCAGGATTAAAAAAACCCTTATGAACAAAAAACTAGAAAAACTAAGGTAATTCGTAATATTGATAAGAAGTCAAAGTAACTGTAGTAAGTTAACTGTAGTTGCATTGAATCGAAAACAGATGGCGCTAATCATACAAAAATAATTCCAGGATAACTGGCATGAAGTGCGAAGAGTACGACTTGGACTTCACCAAGCCTAAGATGTGGCAATGGTTCGACAACGAGACCTTCTGAGGGATCCTCCATCATCAGCTATATTGAATGGATGCTGACATCTGGAGTTATTGAAGTCACTTTATGTCAATGTATATTAGTTTAAGGAAATTAAAAATTTTGACCCCGGTCTTTCACACCGGATACAAGTTCGAATTCTCTTAAGATCAAATAATCCGTCTAATTAACTAATAAATTATTTAAAAAAAAATTGCGTTAAATTTAATTAAATATGTCAATAAAATAAAATTAACAAAATATAAATTGGTCTTTCTACATATTTCGACTTCGACCCTTTCCATTATTTTTATGAGTGAAATTTTCAGATCGTCTAGATTTTCATAGTACTATGAAAATCTAAAGAGACTTTAATGAGTTTAAAGTAAGTGAAATAAATTCAATGTGAAGCGGTTATTCCACAAATACCCATTGACAATCCATATCAATGGGGATTTGTCAACTTTTCTTCCACAAACGAACTCTCATAGAGCTTGTAATGGACGTTTGTAAAAACAACTTCCACAAACACCCATCCGCTTAAAAAACCCCTAAGTTCAAAATAATGTAATAAATAAATTACAAAAGGGCAGGGAAATTATAAAGAAAGTGAAATAAAACATCATTTTGCACATTTTATACAAGAAAAACATCAGAATATATTTCGAAATATTACACTGACAACAACATAAAACGTTTGAATGGAATCAAATCTTTATAACATATCGATTAACAATATGACTGTGGTCTACACATTTACTCGAAAATAACTTCGAGTGACCTACTCAGAAACTACAATTTATACGATACTCAATAATTATATTTGTGCGCAAAAATGTCTCCGAAAACTGTGTATAATAGAGATATGTAATAAAATCGAGTTATATTCAAAATGATATTCCGATGATTTGCAGTCCTTTGGCATTTACTATGTTATTAATAATTTCACAACTATGATTTGAAAATATTACAATAATAATAAAAAATGGCTTTACTTATAAATGTAGCATAAACTTACCATTCATTTACGCCTATATTTATACACTTAGCATAAAAAGTGACGTCATATTAGTACTGCGAAGAACAGTTTTGTTATCCGCAGTTATATATGACGCCACTTATATTTATGCTAAGTTTATAAGTACAGGCGTAAGTGAATAGTTCAGAGATATTTATGGGTACGGATAATTCAAAGCAATAGTTATTGTATTTCATATGGGTAATAAGTTTAAATATCATGAAGTGTATATCTTAATATTATTGTTTATCTAAAAATGCGAAATGTCCAATAAATAACCGCCTGTATATTGATATATAGAGTATTTTAAATACATGTAGGTAAAGCTGAAATTTGTGCAAATAAAGAAAATATAAATATTAGTGATGAAATTTGTCGATTAAAATATTTAGCGACAGAAAAAGTTATTTATCAACACATTTTGTATGTTATTTCTCATAGGATTACTTTCATATTACTTCGAATACTACAATGATCTGATAATGTTGTCCCGAATGTGTCGCGTGTTGTGTCGTGATATGTTTTAAGGCGCATCCCCCAGCAAATCACCTTTAGAATATGGTTCTGGGCAGTAGTTAACAATCGATTCGCGAACGTGGACCAGACCAGACGCGACTGCCAACTGCCGACTGCCGCATGACCTCTGCGCAAGGCCCTCTTTTTAAAAACTCTCATCGATTTTTGATTGGTTTAAATTTCAGTATTTTTTTAAAAACTCATATCTAGAATAATTACGTGCAAAATGTAGAGATTTTTTATTTTGTTTACTTATTTTGATTACAGCTTTCAAACACCAGGACCTGCATAGCATTTGTTACGGGACGCGTCTTAATAGAGTATTTCACATTTTGTGGCACTTTTGACAGTAATACCAATACACCGTCAAGATAATGGGCACAGAGTAGAAGACATATTGTGCTAGTAAAATAAATAGTAAATCAAGGCTGTCTTGCACGACATTCACTATAAGTACAACATGTGTGTGATTTTTTCTATATTATGTCTCTATCAGCTTTTAAATGACAGACAGGTATAGAACGACGTTACGATGCTAAACTTTGTTTAGTGCTAAATGTTATCACTGCTTGGTCTAGTGGGTGACTCTAAGGAACACTGGCACGAGATTCCTTTATATTGGTTGCATTTCTGTCTTTTGTTTGGGAACTGACAGAGGCAAAATGACGTTGAAAAATTTAACATTAAATGTGATTAACGTATGTCGTGAAAGGCGGCCTTAGTACAAAACATCACAATATAATGACAATTACCTATATCCCGCAAAAATTGGGAACGAATTCCACAAAAACACCAATAATCGTTACATGCGCGTAATTACATCGATATTATAATTTCTATATTTACCAATAATATAAAATTCTAGAGTAAGCTACGCCTACTAAATTTCTATGAAAAACCTAATGGGAATATCAAATATAGATATATATTGCTTAACATGGTCCGATGGGGTTACAATTATTAATCAAACGGAAACTTATGGATAAGGGTAAAACTTGGTCAAAATAAGAACCAAGTCTTACCTGCGTACAATAAAGGAAAAGGTAAAAGGAATAACAGCAGTAGATCAAGCAGTGTAATGTAATGGAGCAATTACATTATTTTACATGACCTCAATATGATTAGTTAATAAAAGCCATGCAAATCAATATACAGATGATGTATTTTTTTTATATAAAATACACTTTATTGTCGTTTCCCTGATTTAAATGATTGTCCTTAATCCAAATTCCATTGTTGTAGCACTTTTTAAGTATCTTATGTATGGTTAGAATATGGTTTCTAATAAAAACGCTATACCACTCGATGGTCAGTTCTGATGGAGTCGAAGGCATTCGAAACCTGGAACGACGACTGCTTCTCAAAGAGCAGCTTCCAGAACACACTGCGTATTAGTGTGTGTTTAATGACAGATTTTCAGTTGTTGTGCAAAATACACATGTACAGAAGTCTAGCTAAATACAACGCGCACTCGAGCAACGCACACATATGAAGATCTCTCATGGACACGATATCTTGCAACTGTTGGTTATGACATTTGTAGTTATGACAATGACATTAAAATTGAATAATTTTAAATATTATTGATTTTTACTTCCGCTCTTTTCTCAATCAATTCAAACAACTAAATACATCACTACCACGATAGCTTTTTCGTATAAACTAGAGTAGATAACCCTAGCGCGATCGTGAGTTCAGTTATGAAAAGTGAAGTACTTACATGAGCTTGACTTCTGTACTTGTTTATTTTGTGGTTGTTCCTTCCCATGGGGGACTAGAAAGTTGGCCTAACACCATGCCGTGGATTTCTAACTATTTCACTCGTATCAAAACCTCAATTCCAAGTTGGAATTTGAAAGAGATGCATGAAAATTATTCATAAAAATAACAAAATAAATAATAGTTATGAAAGATATGTACATATTATTTCGTCCGGTCTGTGGTTGATAATAATTAGGTATGTAACGTTATCTTTTTATAATAATAATTTTAATTTTAAATATTCTAGTTTGTGCTGTTATTGTAGGTATTCTCTCTATGTTCTCTTACTAGCTCCATTGCGCTATGTCTGGTCATGGTCTACTGCCGATGGTCTAGGATCTAGGACGGTCCAGGAAAGTCCAAGGATGAAAGGTGAGATTGGTGTTTTTTTTTGGACCCTGGGGTTGTATATACGACTTAAGGGTAAAAATTCACAACTTACGTTACTTGGTGAACATTTACAATAATTAGGAAGCTTCCACTTACATTAATGTAAAAACTACTAAGTTTTTTAATAAATCTTTTGATTAAATGAATTATGCTAAGTACAACTGATTATAATAAAACAAATATTATGTACGTATGTAGGACAGCGATAAAAATGGCAGTAATTATTTGTATATTATTAATAATAAAGTATTCAATTAAATTAGTTAGCATAATATTGACTTTCATTGTTTTTTTTAGTATTAAGACATAGAAATACCAATTAATCAAAAGACTGTAAAAAACTGAATCCACATACATAATTATTGGAATACATTACACATAGAAGATAAATTACGACTAAATATACTTCCTAAAATGTATTATATTATGTTTTCGTAATATTAAAAAATTTCCACATAGTTATTATTCCCTAGCGTCTATATTCCAACGCGTTCGCTAATAAATTAACCGTCTATTAAAATAAGGCAAATGGGCTTACGGAGGGATTAAATAATTATATTATATTCAGGCACTCAAATTGAAATAATTATTATTTTCTAAATTAATGGGTTTTGATTACGTTTAGGTTCTATGATTAATTTCTAAGAAACTTTGCTAAGCAGTCCAATTAAACGAAAAACTACTTACAATTTAGGCTACATGTCGTTAAACGTATGTAATTTTGGTGTTGATTTTGAATTAAGTTTTGTTGGAGTATTGTTTTTTTTGGATGGAATTTTTTTATATCTTTTTTATTTAAGTATTATTATTATTAATCTTTATTATTAATAATCTTTATTAGCTGCTTGGATCTTAAAAATTCCAAGCTCGATGTGCTCAAAGTAACGATTTTTAAATGCTTTTATGGGGCGATGTGGTCGCTCAGCGACAAAGCCCCTTTTCTTCGTGCATTTGCACAATAAATAACAAAAATGCTATTATGGTGTTCTGTTACATTACGTTATTTTCATGTTTTCTAGCGTTTATGATGTGAATTTTATTTTATTTAAACTTATCTAATTCGTTACTCTCAATTTGAACCCGTGGACCCAAATTTTTTGTTATTTTATGATGGTAGTTTTTTTAAAATTTATTTTTAAAAGACATTTTTAAGTTTTATTCGAAGTGATTTAAGGACTAAAATAAAATACAAACAGTCATTGTAAAGCGCCCGTCTTTAAAAAAATAAAATATCTAGAAGTTAATTATATTCTGTTGACTATGTATTTACTTTATCAAGTATCGGAATAAAATACCAGAAACTCACCACACGCTTTCATTAGAAATAGTGCCTGTTATACGCAAAGCTTTGAAAAAGTATTATAAATAAGTACTGTACTTAATTGCTAAGTACATGCAGCACATATAGATATTTTCATGCATAAGTAAACAGTAATCAACTAGTTCCTAGATTATGGATGTTTAATAAAAATATACAATACGTTTATAAATACTACAATCGCTTGTCTGGTACTTTGATGTTGGATTAAGTAAGTAAATAAACAGAAGTAATTACTTATTAGTGAGTTAATAATAAATATTTTTTTGTTTACCTACTTGATAATAACTACATAAATCAAGCGATTGCTTAGTTTTATAACTCTAAAATATATATTACGCAAATTACGTTTCGTATGGTCATATTATGTATCGTTACATCCATGCCTCAAAACTAAATACACATAAGTATAAAACATTTTTGCGAAACCTGCAGGAGCTTGCAGACGTTGCTGCGCACTCACCCTGAAGATGGGCATCTGATATGCTCGAAGTGCAGGTCGACGTACTCGATCCCTAACGTACTGACGTAATACTATGAGTGGAATATGACGTGTCAAACTCATGAGAGTTAAAATACAAAACACAAAACTTGTTTCGACAAGTTGAGATAAAGAGAGAGAAGAGAGAAATTGTGTATATAGATCTCAAATAATTTACTACATCATGATTTTACATTTAGCTAATTTAGTAATACTTTTGCATAAGCCTGGCTTTTCTACACTCGCTTTATATTGTAACCTACACACATTAATATTATTTTCACACACTACACATTCGTGTCCTTATTGTTTTAATGCATTTTTATCGATTATAGATGGCGCTTTATTTATGATTACTCCTAAACTTCAAAAATATTCAATAATTACAGAGCTGCAGTCGTTTGTTTTTTTCAGTTATCGAACTTTATATTTTTAAAATAAACAGTAACATTTTTTTTAGAAATTACTAAACGGCTTATAGGGTTTATAAATTGAAAATAGCGCCATCCTTAACGTTTCAACACATGCACTCTAGAAATGCTAATATTTTGATTTATCATCATTATTTAAAAAAACTAATATTTTCTCAAAAATTGCGAGCCTAACTTTAAATACCCTCTACCAATACTATCATATCAGTCCTACGCGTGAATTCGATCTCAACTTACTTGTATAACGTTTTTGTTACAATATTTTTGCTATAACTTCTTATCATTTCTTTCCCTTTCGGAATATTGAATAAGTTACATCCAAAAATTATCGCAATGCTCTCAATACATTCATTTTCAAAGAAAACATATATTTTAACGCCGACTCCATCTTTTCCCATTTAATTTATGCTGCACTGTCCAGATTCTTCAATGTATACCGATATCCAAATTACCAATTACATTACAAATATTATTATTCCAAATTGATTTTTTTATAATGATCAAGTTGTCGTCTAAATTCACGTTACAATTAGACATTTACGCTGTGACGTATCATTTCTAATCTACGATACGAGAAACACGTATCTGCGCCATCTATTGGTTAACTAGTGTAACTAATCTAATATTGGGAAGGGCAACTACTAGGGGTAATTTGGAACACGCACGACAAGGAGTAAAGATATTCTAATTTAATTGCTTTTCTAAATGCTTGTGAACTAAATTACATATTTAAACATTGTTTTCTTGACAGAAACACTGCTGTATGTATGTAACTGTTGATAATTCTCTCAAATTCGTATGCAGAAGTGCAAAAGTAACGAGTATAACATTTTGTAATTTAGTTCACATCACAGACAATATTAATTTATATAAGTGAACTCATGAAGACTGGTGTTGATTGATATTTAACATTTATTACTAATTTAACCACGAGTTCATTTAACTTGCTTGGTCAACACATTCCAGCGGATGAAATAGGATGGGAAGTGAAGTGAATTTTCAGAGCAGAAATAAGACATACAAGTTGGAAAACGATCTTCACTGTATCGTACAAATACGCACCTAGTTTTATTATATTAGTATTCTTTCTGATATGTAAATAACGTATAATGGAATAGCAAACGTAAGTATATATATGTGTGTGTGTGTGTGTACACGGAGACAGGCACAAAAGTTTACAAAATGATTTCAGGGAGATTGTACTAATTGCAAGTGCGTGAGAGCACAGTGTTTGATAGCTAGTCAAACAAATGATTCCGTTCCATTACATCATTGCAAGTGTAAATTATATATGAAATCAAAACGGTTTTCACTATCGTCCAGAATGCGTGATTCACTACCGTCCAGAATGCGTAATTCACTATTCTCTATCACGTGCCCTATTTTAAATCGAAATAATATGGGACGACATCATGGGACACAAGGTATCGTATAATGACTCTTTTCAAAATATAGATATTTTTGCTTGCACTGCAGGTAAATTTAAAGCAGCAGTACTTAAAAATCTCTCCTCATAACTTCAGTACTGTAATACTTCGATACAATACTGTTATTATTATGTTAATTAATAATTGTTTAAATTTAATAAAATCATTAATTTTTAATTTTTGTGTTTTAGGGCTTATTAAAAAAAAAATGTATATTTAAATATTGTTTTTGGCAAGTTAGCTACTCCTAGCGGTAAATTTATATAATTCTTTAAGTAATCTGTGAATAGTGTTGTTGGCTGTATTATTATTAAGTTTATTAATCTATCCACATTGTTGTACATTTTATAATATGGCTGTTTTCTGTTCCTTAATAAATAAAAAAAAAAAAAAAGAAAAAAAAAAAAGGTCCACAGGTTCCAAACTAGGCAGAACCTAGTATGGACTATGGTAACTTCATGACTGATATAAATATCCACTACACACCCAGATACCGGTCAAACATACATGCACATACATGTTTGACCTGTCTGGGGAACAAACCAGGGACCAGCAAATCAGATTGCTAGGTTACCACCAACTGTATTAACTGGGCTGTTAAAAAAATACTGCTAAGAAATCTCCCTAAAATTATTTTTGCTTCCATCTCCGGCAATGTAAGTTGACCCTTTACAATTAAATTAGTAACAAATGTAAAGTTCTGTTCATAAGCAACCAATAAATGTTGCGTTAATGGGAACGCAAAATTGATTGCTTGTCGGTTGTACTGCTATGGCCATGCTTCTGTATTCACACGCTTGTGAACTATTTCAAATTCTTACTCATGAACGAGTTTTACTTAAGAGGTTTGCAGACCCGCAGAAACAATTTGCAAGAATGTATTCTTTACTTCTACGTAAACAAGTAAATTTTTAAACTATCTGCTGTGTGATTCAGATTTACTTCGATTCGACTAATCTAAGAATTACTTCGTCATTGCATCGTCGACGAGCTCACGGGATGTCAAATATAAGATATCGTCCTTTTTGATAAGGTTGTTTTTACGTTGTCAATTATTAATTCAAGGAATTATTAATTCAAGGAATTATTAAGCCAAAGATGCAACAATGTTTGTTGTTAGCGAATTTCACAGCAGCATAATTATGTTACTAGATAAATGATCGTTTGTATTTAATAGAATTCGTTTACGTTAACGATTAGGTAGTTTACTTTTTGGTAAGTTATTCGTGCTGACCTATTGTTGAGTTCACAAACTGTGTGGTATACGTGGTGAATTCACAAGCGCGTGTGATACACGTGGTGAGTTTACAAGCGCGTGTGATACACGTGGTGAGTTCACAAGCGCGTGTGATACACGTGGTGAGTTCACAAGCGCGTGCGATACTCGTGGTGAGTTCACAAGCGCGTGTGATACACGTGGCGAGTTCACAAGACATGTGTTGTGTTTAGGCGTAGTTGGCAGCGCAGTCGAAGAAGGGGAAGCAGGCGACGGAGAAGGCGGCCGTATGCTACAGCACGTGCAGATTCTCGCAAGACTTCGACTTGGAGTCTCGTGCCCACACGCGCCCTAGGAGACCTCGGACCTAGAAACAATCAATGTACTGTTGGCATTCAAAGCAAGTATCCAGGCAGGCGGTAGGGTCCATCCTCCATCCCTGTTAAAATTTTGATGTCGATTGATTTCTATAGCCTCACGTATTTTAGTATTTGAGCATCGGACATGCTCGAAACCCGGGTCGACGTATTCAATCCCTAACGTGAGTGTTTTGCCGTTTAACAGTAATTAGTTTAATATTGGTTAAATATGATAAAAAATATGTAAAAAGACCAGCCTGCTGAGTTTCTTGCCGGATCTTCTCAGTTGTGGTCGCGTTCCGATCTAGTTGTAGATTTAAGAAATAATAAATGTAAAATGACAATTAGTAAGTAGGCCTATACAGAATAAATGATTTGATTTTGATTTTTAATTAATCAGTTGTCGAAATTATATTGAGATATATGTATTATACTGGCAGATAGACTTACTGCGATACTGGCAGATAGACTTACTTTGATACTGTCAGATAGACTTATTGCGATACTGTCAGATAGATTTACTTTGATACTATCAGATAGATTTATTTTGATACTGCCAGATAGATTTACTTAGATACTGGCAGATAGACTTACTTTGATACTGGCAGATAGACCTACTTTGACACTGGCAGATAGACCTACTTTGATACTGGCAGATAGATTTACTTTAATACTGGCAGATAGACTTACTTTGACACTGGCAGAGAGTCGCGTGCGCTTGCGCGGCGTGCTGGCTGCAGACGCGGGCGGCGCGGGCGCGGTCACTTCCTGCTCCATCGGCGAACGCGCACGGTTGCGTGTCTTGCGGGAACTGCTGCGTTTTCTGTAGATAGTGTGAAATGAGCTTAGTGCCAACAGCGAGTTCTATGTCACAGATAACTCTCACGCAACCATTCTTCTTTACGCATGTAATCGGGCGGTGCATATTGCAATGCAAGACTACATCCTAGTCACAGCCGCGTGGGGTTGATAATATATTCAATTTATTCTTATTTTGTTTGTATCATTTCTTTTGTTTGATACTTTGTTTCAGATAACTCACAGTTTGTAACGATACCTTTACGTTACACTTTAGCAAATTTCTATATTACTTGTGGATATAGTATAAAAATAACTTCGAGTCTCTCTACTCGACACTACCAGCCAGTCTACTTGGGGCTTATGAAGAGTACCTATGGTGGGTACGTTTGTACGCTATGACCTAAGGCACAATAAGTTAATATTTTAAGTTTGTTTAAGTATCTCAGGAAGTGAATTTCTTCACTCTAATATTCTGAAACTGAAACCGCATACATATCAACATAATATATTACACTAGCTGCGCTTTGGGGTTTCACCCACACGGTAATGGGTGATGATGTTGAATCTAATATAGCGTATATTACTCAGGCATAGCTTTCTACTGGTGAAAGAATTTTAGAACCGGTTATGTAGTTTTTACGTTTATCCGTTTCCAACAAACTATCAAATTGTTCCTCTTTATTATTAGAGTAGATAAGGCTTAACACCAGGGTGTGAATGTGGCCTGGTTTGTACGGACGTTACCAGATAAAAATAATTTTGAGAATCGGTCCACGAATGAGGGAAAAATCGGTGAACATATAACCTTCTCCTTTTTTGAAGGAAATTAAAAATAAAATAGTTACTCTATAAGTGCCTATGGATCGGTTCTGCCTACTTGAAGAAAAAGCTAACTTGATGAAACTACATTTTATTAATATAAATGACTTGAGGGAAATTCCTACTGTTCAAACCTACGGGTCAATTTGTAAAGAAAAGAAACAATAGCTTGAAATATTAAAGACCCTTTTACCTCTGCCGTTCAGCTCGAACAGCCGCATGCTGTTGCTTCAGCCGTATCTGCGTGAGGAGGCCTACGAGCAGCTCGTCCACGTTGTGGTTGATGCCCACGGATGTTTCGATGAACTTGCATTCGTATGATGTTGCTAAAACTTTGCCCTCTGAAAGAAGAAACAAAATAATGTACTAAACGTGGCATGCTATGTATACCTGTGCTGTTACTGCGAATACCCAGGCCTTTTTGTTAAAGATTACGGCTGTGATCCAACCAGTAGGCCGGGAGGAAGCAGGTGAATATATAAAGAGTTCAGGGCGAGTGCACAGCGGCGTCTACGAGCGCACATCAGGTACGTATTCAATCCATAACGTGAGTGGTCTGCGGATAAAACCCTCAAAAATAGTCTAAGGTATGTTGAAGACAAACAATTAATATGTCAATTCTTCTAACTAAATAATTGTCCATGGATTACTAATTATTGACTGTCCTATAATTTCGCTGTCCCGGGAGGAGGTGACGAAGCTGAGGAAGAAGATTGACGCGGAGAAGAAGTTGCTCTGCGGCAGGCAGAAGAGGAAGAGTATAGAGAGCTGTATTGTTTTTTTACCTGATATCAGGGAATGCATTAAGGTGCACCCCTACTACCCAGTTTTACATATATTAACGATGTGTATTAATTTGTTCTTAAAATCTTCATCTTCATCTTAAAATTAATATATTCTTTAAATAGGTGGCTCGCCGACATGTGTCTCTGAAAGAGAAGGATGGATGTGCGATAGCGGAATGGTTGAAGAGGACAGGCACTACGTGCTACTACTACTACTACTACTGTGGAACTGTCCACTGTATGAAGAGATGCGTGCTAGAAGTTGGATGAGGTCTACTGCCATGAGGATGGCCCAATCTACTACGCGAATCTGGTCCGCAATTCGACCATTTCAGACGCCTGCGCGAATTCAAGTTCAACCGGCACGTCATGCCCTCTGCGCGCAAATCTGAAGATCTGGCGACGAAGCTCGTAGTGCGGCTTCCGACAGCCCTAGAAAGGGTAGAGTGCAAAGGAAGCGTTAACAGAATGCTGCACAGATTCGTATGCAACCGTGAGGTTAGTAGAATCATGGGAAGAAGTCATCTGTTCCAAAATTACGGACTATACATTTTTGGTATTCTACTAAATTGAATCTCAATTGTGATAATGTAAGGAGTAATGTCACAGCATTGAAAAACAAACGACATTACTCATTCCTCTTCGTATATTCTCTTGATTAATTACACAAGAATGAGGTTAAAATTGATATCCTACTATTTATTGACAGCTCTTCCATTTGCTGCACATATCTTGGTACTCAACTTTGACAAAATTGTAATGCAATGAAAATACTATTGTAAATATATACACCAACAAAGCAAACACTAAGACAATAATTAACAAAAATAATTTAAAAGGTTTACACATTTTTTTTTCCTACTGTGGCAACACTGGGGCTAACAGCTGATTTGAATTTGTTATTACTATTTTATTGTTAAAATATATTTATAATTTATTTCTGGATCTAAAAACCAATTGATCATTAAGTAAAATAAGTGTTATTATGAAATAAGTGTTATACTCAACGTTTTTGTGCATAATTTCTATACAAAACGAAATTCGAAAAGTGATAGTGACAGTTCTACTCGAGTAACCGGCATATTTTAGAAAAAACTGTAAACGTTTAGGTGTTACTTACGTGTTGTTCTGTCGTGTACAGGTATGTTCTTTTAACTTTGTTTATCATACTTTATTTACCGTCTGAATACAATATAATTAGAAACCTACATAGAATTCGGACATAACCTAACATACCTGTTTACAACAAGCTACACGACTTTACCTGGTTTCCTTATTTTAGTATCTTCACACAACTCAGATTAGTAGGTACTTATTATATATTAGATTAAAATGATGACTCGCAGTGCTTTGGCTCGCCAGGAGGCGTCCAAACTCCAAATGGCTTTGAGGGAATTGCAATCTGCGAAAAAGTTGTGTGATGAAATGAATAAGGAACGAGATGATAATGAACGGGAACTTCTTGAATTAATAAGTAGAAATAAGACCCAAAAAATTGAAATGGCCGAGTTACACACTCAACTGTTGGTTGTAACTGATGCTCGGGACAGGCTCCAGCTTGTTGTGGACGGGTTCAAAAACTGTAGCTTAGAGTATGAAAACGCTCTCACTCGAATCAATTCACTAGAACATCAGCTACAGGAGGCATATACTATTATCAATAACATTGAGACAGCTAAACTTAACATCACTGCCTCTTTGAACCAAAGTTTATTTGACGAGTTGGTATGCAGTGCCCCAGGCATGGTTTCTGCTGCAGTTAATACTAAACCAATGGTTACAATTGACCTAACCAATGACAGTGTAGTAACACCTAGCACTATCCCGAAGTCTAACTGCAGCAAAAACAAACTAAAAAAATATGTAAAAATTAACAATTATATTAAAAAAACTCAAAAAATTGTAAAAAAACACAAATTTTTCATCAAAAATGTTAAATTAAATGGAGAGCGTCTTCGTCTGTTAGATACGTTGGAAATGTATGCTTCTAAATTAGAAAATAATACATTGCAATATGAAAGTGACACACATAACTTGAAATGTGAGATTGACTCTCTAGAGGAAAAGTTAAAATCAATTAAAAATAAGTATGAACGCTCAGAAAAACAGCTAAAAGAGTACATATTGGCAATGAATGAGATGATTAAATGTCATTCTACTGGCAATCCTGTATACAATGATAACATGAAGAACCAATTATCGCTGGATCATTCATTGCCATCATGTAGTTCTAAAATAGTGCGAACATGTAAAAATGTATGTCAAGATACAACTTTAACAAGTAGTTCCCAAAATACAAATAGTATACCATCAACTATAGACAAACCAAAAATTGTAATATTTAGTGATGAAATTGGCAAAGACATGGGTCACTTATTGTCAAATACATCCAAGGGACATAATGTAATAAATTACTGTACACCTGGTCTATCATATCAGGAAATTATGAATAGAATTTTTACTTATAGCTTTAGCCCCAACACAACATTATTAATTTTAATAGGAAATAGGGGGAATGTAAACAAAAAACAAATAATTGATATCAACAACCGTCTATCTAATCTTACAGTAGATAATGTCATAATGTTTACATTTCCCTATAGTAATAGTTTGCCACAGGTGGAAAATGATATTAGATATAAGCTTAATTTGACATTATACACTATATGTAATAATAATTTTAATGGAGATAAATTTAATTTAATTGACATTAATAATTATATAAAAAAATTCTTCTTGACAAAAGATAATTATTATCTTTCTAATTATTATAAAAGACAGATAGCTGTGTCGCTATCATATTTATTTGATATTACAGCCAAAAATTTGGCTAACAAGGTTGCTTCTATTGAGCAATCCAATTGTATTGACAATGCTTCTATTGAGCAATTTGACATTTTTAATTCAGCCAATTGCTTGGCTACTAATGACATTGTACATAATTTAAATTAGTGCCTAAGACAATAGAGACAACCTCTTGCATTAAATCAATCAATATTGTTCATCAGAACATTCAAGGTATGATGGGCAAAGAGTTGGAACTGGAATTGTTTATAGATGATAGCAAAATAGATATTCTTTGTATTACTGAACACTGGCTTAAAAAGAACCAACTCTTATTTAATTTTAATAATCATCTAGTTGCTAGCTCCTTCAACAGAGAAAAATCTATACGTGGTGGCTCTTTAATTATTACAAATAAAAATATAAAACTCAAAGAACGAAAAGACATTGTGAGCCTATCTGTTGAACGAGTAATAGAAATGTCCTGTATTGAGTTTGAGCAGTTCCTTGTTCTATGTGTATACAGACCTCCATGTTCACCATATGATGATTTTGAAAAGTGCATGGAGGAAACATTAATTAAGCTTTCAAATACAAATAAATCAATGATTATCTGTGGAGACTTTAATATTAATTTGCTAGAAAATAATCAGATAGTGGATGAATTTTTGTTACTGTTTAAATCTTATAATATGTACAATATTTTCTTGGAACCAACTAGGATAACAGCCACAAGTTCTACCTGCATAGACAATATATTTACTAATCTAAAACCTATTAAAAATTTCATTATAAATAATCTAGAATCAGACCACTGTGGTCAACTAGCAGTGTTTCCAAGAAAAACAAACAAACCCCAAAGCAAATATGTTAGCTTTTTTCCAATAAATGCAAGCCGCCTAGAATTGTTAAGAAGTAATATATCCCAGAAAGTGCCAGAGTTGACCAGTCACAATGACCCAAATATATTATATAACTCACTGTTCCATCTTATCAGTGATGAATTTGGCAAAGTGTTTGTACCAAAAACAATATCTGTTGGTAATCGTGCTAAGTTTAGTGAATGGGCAACTCCAGGAATTTATAAAAGTAGGCAAAAGTTATATGAATTGTACCATGAAAAATCGCATAATCATAATCCTGTATTTTTGGAATATGTCAAACGTTATTCTAAGTTATTTAAACGAGCCTGTTCCTCAGCAAAATCTATTTATTTAAGAAATAAGATCAAAAATTCTGTTAATAAAATAAAAATGACGTGGAACATTATAAACAGTGAAACTGGTAGAAATACAGTGCGTAATCGAGACTTTAATTTAAAAATTAATAATAAAGATGTAAGAGCAGATTTGGAGGTAGCGGCCGAGTTTGAGAAATTTTTCACTAATATTCCTTCTTTAACAACCAAAACTCTAAAATCTTCCTCCATTTCTGCTGAGATCTTACTTAAACAAAGTGTAACTGAATGTGACACAACTTTTAAATTTTCAGTAGTTAATTGCAAAGATATTGTAAGCAGTTTCAAAAGTCTAGATGCAAAAAAAACGGCAGACCTATGGGGTCTTTCTGTGAAGACCGTTTCTTCAATTATAGATGTCATTGCACCCAATCTAGCAGCTGTATTTAATAGTTGTGTTGCAAGTGGTGTATTTCCTGACCTAATGAAGCACAGTAAAGTGGTTCCTTTATTCAAATCTGGTAGTACTACTGATCCAACAAATTTTCGGCCTATTTCTGTACTACCTACGCTAAGTAAGATTTTCGAAAAAATCATATTACATCAATTAGAAACTCATTTTAGTGCAAACAAAATTTTCCATAAAAATCAATTTGGGTTTACAAGGAATCGCTCTACTATAGACGCAGGTATAGAACTAATAAAAGATGTGTTTGATGCCTGGGAGAACTCTCAAGATGCCTTAGGTGTTTTTTGTGACTTATCTAAGGCATTTGACTGCGTCCGACATGATATACTTGTCAGGAAATTACAACACTACGGTATTAGGAACATGGCTCTCAACCTTTTGACTTCATATTTAAATGGTAGAATTCAAAAGGTTGACATAAATGGTATAAAATCGCCCGGCTCTATAATCTCAATGGGCGTTCCACAGGGTTCAATACTAGGGCCGTTCTTGTTTTTAATCTATATTAATGACTTACCTTATTATGTAGAGAAGAATCACGAGATTGTATTGTTTGCAGATGACACTTCACTGTTATTTAAAATTAAAAGGCAGTTATTAAACTATGACGATGTTAACAATGCATTAGCTAAAGTTGTGAATTGGTTCGATACAAATAATCTTCTCCTCAATGAGAAGAAAACTAATTGTATAAAGTTCTCGACACCAAATGTGAGACAAGTAGAATCCAATATACAATTGAATGGAACAGGGTTGGACCTTGTGGAGTCAACAGTCTTTTTAGGAATTACTATAGACGCTAAATTGCAATGGGGTCCCCACATTAAAAAATTGTCTAGTAGGCTCAGTTCAGCAGCTTATGCTGTTAAAAAAATTAGACTATTAACTGATGTAGACACAGCTAGAATAGTTTATTTTAGTTATTTCCATAGCGTTATGACTTATGGCATACTGCTCTGGGGATGTTCTGCAGATATTAATTCTATTTTTATACTGCAAAAAAGGGCTATACGAGCAATCTACAGTTTGGCTCCCAGAGTTTCCCTTAGACAGAAATTTAAAGACATAAACATTCTAACTGTTGTCTCTCAGTTTATCTATGAAAATCTAATGTATGTAAAGAAAAACATTAGCAGTTTTGATAAAAGGAGTGATGCTCATTCCATCAACACGCGAAATAAGCACAAGCTATCCGTACATGTAACGCGTCTCCACAGAATAAGTCATTCTTTTATGGGACAATGTATACGATTTTATAATAAAGTTCCCAATGTTATCCGAGATTTGCCTATTAATAAGTTTAAAATTACTATTAAAACTAAACTCTGTCAAAAAGGTTATTACAAAATTTCGGATTACTTGGAGGATAAAACAGCTTGGGACTGATCACTCCAGGATCTATCTACTCGTGTACTAAGATGTCAAAATGTAGCGTGTCTTGCCCTACTGATACCATTATTATGTTCTCTTTTGTAAGGCAACACACTGGAGCTAATATTTGTAGTACCTAAGTAAAAACAGTGTAAAAACATCTATATAAAAAGAATGGCCCCGAGTTTCTTGCCGCTTCTTCTCGGTTGGCTCTATGTATCTTGGAACGCGGCGGTAGGCTTTAAAGTACATTATAATGAAAAATTGACGTTCATAAGTGCGTCTTTGATGCCTAAATTGAATAAATGATTTTGACTTTGACATGAAAAGTGGCACTTCAATTATAGGTATAAACAACAAGCCAAGTTTACACTTAGACAACAGTTTAGAGAATTTATACAATCATGAAAATGTGTTTTGAAATTTTAATTATTTAATAATTGTAATTGAACATAATAATAATTTTACTGTAGAGATAAATGAAAAATAATAATATTTTGAAGAGATTTTAGACCTATTGAATAATTTGTCGAAGACTTGATTTGAAATCACTTAAGTGGCCTGAAAAAACATCTATATTAATTTGTTTTTTCAAATCACGTTTAACAGGAGAGTCTATATTAACATTATGAATTTTATTGTAATTGCTTATAATCCTGATTATTGGAGAATATTTCCCAAGGTTGGTACGTCCAATACTATTAACAAAAGGTTTACATTTATCACATTGTCTTGGTTGCCTCCTAGGAAAATTTAATAGAAGGTAAGGAGCGTCCGTTAGATTGTGAACTAATTTAAATAGAAACATGCTGTCCAACAGTGTTCTACGAGAATGAAGCGATTTCATACCGAAATGTTTAAGACGTGGCTCATATGATGGTAGTTTTTTGGCCAAGGTATAGCTGAAAGACAAGTGCCAAAGGAAACGTTTTTGTACGCGCTCTAGCCGTTTATTGTAGACATCGTAGAGCGGATTCCACACCACACTACAGTATTCTAAGGTGCTACGGACAAGGGCATTGTAAATTGCGATTTTTGTGTCGGGTTTTTTGAAGGCCTTGCAATTGCGCAAAACAAATCCCAAATATTTGAAGCTTTTCTGCGTCACGTTATCGATGTGTAAATTGAACCTTAGTTTTTTGTCAATGATGACTCCAAGATCTCGAATGTGCTCCACCTCAGCCAAAGATATTAAATTAATGTGATATGTTCTTGATAACAGAGTGTTCTTTCTTGTAAAACGTATGACATGACATTTATCGATGTCTAGACTCATTCCATTTAGTTGGCACCACATTACTAACCTGTCTAGGTCAGATTGAAGCAATTGTGCCTCATCGATTGAGTTGACCTGTCTGAAAAATTTAAGGTCGTCAGCAAACATGCACGACTGTTCAAAACTTGTATAAATGTCATTAATGAATAAGTTGAAAAACAAAGGCCAAGATGGGTACCTTGAGGAACCCCTGACAACGTAGCAAACGATTTTGATGAGTAACCACCCACAACAACCCTCGATTTCCTGTTTGTAAGGTAAGACATGCATCAATTCAAGAAAGCGCCATTAATCCTAGACAAATAAAAATTACGAATAAGAAAATTGTGATTTACTTTGTCGAAGGCCTTGCTAAAGTCAGTGTAAATAGCGTCTATTGAATGGCCACGATCAACTTCTTCAGCAAGGTCCTCGACAAAGGATGTCAAGTTGGTCGCCGTAGATCACGCCTTGATAAATCCATGCTGATCTGATGTTATAATATGTCTCATGCAAGAACTGGACATACCAACAATTCAAAAACTTTGGCAAAGGCAGGAATCAGGGATATTGGCCTGTAGTTCCTCGCGTCCCTGAGATCACCACTCTTAAACAGTGGCAAGACAAGGGACTCCTTCCAGACGTCAGGTAATACACCAGTATCGAGAGATTTATTTATTATAATTGATAGAGGCAATGCTAAAGCGCTGGCACATTTGACAGCCAGCAAATATTTAAGGTATCTTATCAGAGCCTGCTCCCTTAAAAGCATCAAGTCTTTTTAACACCCGGTAAATTTGAGTAGTTGTAACTGAAAAACCTGTTAAGAGTGTCGTAGCAGTATGTACATGGGAAGCTTTGGGGACAGATATATTGTCTGTATTTAATTAATTTAGGGTTTGATTTGAAAGAGAATTCTAAATTTTCTAAATATTTATTATAATTTGCATTATGTAGTGAAGTGCAACGATCTCTTAACATTTCGAAAGTGAGACGATCGCGAGGGTTACAATATTTACGATATTTACTTCTATATTTATATTTGTCTTTCAAACTACTAATCAATGCAGCTTAAAACCAAACAGGGTACTTATTTTTATTATGAGGCTTAAATTTAGGAACATGTTTAGTTATTAATGATCTTAGTGCGACATAAAAAACCTTAACCATTTCGTAAACAGTCGGACATCTTTCAAAGTCATTAGCGCAGTTAACACTATCTAGATCGTTTACAATTTTTTTATAGTCAACTCTATGGAAATGGAATCTGCCATCGCAGTTAGGTGGTAGTTTTACAGAGTATTCTATCGCTACATTAAACATTAAAGGGGGTGCGATATATCTATTTTGATAAGTGGGCATGAGCAGACTGTGACTTGAGGTATCGTAACGGAGCTGAGTACAAGATCAAGTATATTTCGTTTTACGTTTTTATGAGAGTTATATTGAGCTAAGTTATTAAGTGCCATGAAGTCCACTAACAATTTATGAAGTAAACTGTTAGACACAACTGGTGAAAGTTCTTGTTGAGTGTTACTAGTATAAAGCCACTGTAAGTTACTTAAATAAAAGTCGCCTAGAATGATGGTCTTCCCATCATGTTTTGCTAATATACTCGTATTATTTGCATGGCTTGTGAAATGCTCAAAGATGTGTAGTTGAGTAGGAGGGGGTAAATAAACAGTGCAGATCAATAAGTACTCCAATTTGTTATTTGTGCCGCGTAATTCCAATTTAACCCATATATCCTCACAGTCCGAATCATTTTCACATAAACGATATGATTTCAAATATTTTGAGACTGCAATTAAAACACCACCACCTTCTTTTTTAGTATGAAAACCACAATTTCGCGATCGCGCCTATAAAGTACGTAACGATCATCAATCAATTAATTGTCCGAGACACTGCCGTTCAGCTACTAACATTATTATATCATAGTTCAACAAAAAATATTTTTAAATAATTCGGTAGTTTTGGTTCTTACACCCCTTACATTCTGAAAAAAAACTTAATTTCTTTAACATGCCCTTTAGTAACATAAGTCAAATATAGCGTTATTATGACAACCTATTTAATAAATCTAAATTTTTCACAAACATATAGTTTGATTCCTGTTTTTGTCTCATGAAAATCTGACCATCACGCACCCACACGTATTTGTACTGTAGTTCCTTCGCTTTACTTCGAGCAGCAGCGTGGAGTTTTTTATTCTCGAGCGTGAGGTGTTCGACGACATATATGGCAGATTTTTTATTACCTTCGATCCCCAAATGACTAGCGTTTAATTTATCATCCTTATTGAGCTTATTAAACTTGGCGGTAGCAGCGAGAAACTCCTCCCGTAGTCGTGGGCTACTGAACTTGACTAATATGGAGCGTGGAGGCGGACTCTTGGTGTCTAATTTAGCCAATCTGGAGCAAAAGTGTATGTTGCTTTCACTGACTGGACATTTTAAAGTTTTAGCAAGTTGATGAATTGTGCTTAAAAGGTTTTCATCCTTATGCTCAGGAACACACTGAATTTCTATATTTGATGAGCGGGAAGTTTGGTCTAACTGGGCCAACCGCGACGAGAGTACCTGTTTTCATAGTATGCAATGTATCTGACTGTACCGTGTGTTCAGACTTTAGTTTTTCCAGTTCAGTGTTGAAGTAAGACACCGAGGTTTCGAGAGATAACACAGCGTTGCGAACGTCTTGAAACTGAGGGCTAAAATTTTTCATAAAAGTATTCTGAAACTCTTCAAGTATAATATCGCGGATGTTGGTAGCTGACAGGCAAGATCAGTTGGGGGCCGCCGCCGCTGCTCTGTTGCCCGGGAATGAGATTTAGTACGTACTGTGACATAGTCATAGTCATAGTAGTCATAGTATTTTATTAATAACAAATAAGTTACATCAACAAAAAATAATCATACCTTACTAGGTAGTTGTAATAACATAAAATCCTAAGTATCATAATCAGTACAATTCATTATAGACAATTACTTATAAAATTCGAAATAATAATAACACAAAAAAGTAAATTTGTTATGTGCGGCACCACTATGAGGAATGCATAGTTGCACTTCGCGCCGACCCAGTTCAGCATTGACGTCAATCGCCGCGCAAACGCCGCATCAGCATCGAGTGTCGTTTTCGTGGCGCGTGTTTGTAGTTTGTAAGACTCACTTTTGTACCTAACTTTGGTCGAAGCAGTCACTCTAGATTTAGAATAAATTGTTAACTTTTTATATAAAATTAAATTAAGTTAAAATAAATTTGGTTTTTTTTGAGATCCTCGCTGCGACCATCTATTTTTGGCGCAGTCGGTAGGATTGCTTAGGGAATTAGGGAACACAGCATCGGTTTCCTGCCAAGCAATCAAGAATCTACGAAGTGGTCGCAATCGAGGAGAGTCCAGACTTCGACTCGTCAAGAAAAACTATGTGAGTACATTGAATCGTTCAAGTGTTTGCCTTCCTATTTGTTGTATTTCCGTGTCCTATTTTTTTATATATTGATAGACTATTCTACTTATAATTTTTACTCGATACTATCTCGCGAATAGAGTAGATTATCCTGTGTGTAGTGTTTAAATATCTAACAAGATTTTTCACCCACGTGAATCTAGGCGTAGAAGCTGTGGTAGGAATAGTTATAGAATAGATAGTAGGTTAAGTATAATTGACGAACGTAGAGAATTAGACTCTGTGCAATCGAGCAACATGTCCGATCAAGTAGACGTGATCTTTAAGTCCCTCAGACTGTTACCTGAGTTCGACGGGAACCCTCATGTCCTTACGCGCTTCATAAATTTGTGCGATCAATTAGTGTTAGCGCATTACAAGGTCGAGCCGGGTCACGAGCTAGGTAACTTATCACTTTTTAATGGCATACTGAACAAAGTGACAGGGCCCGCGGCTAGGCTTATAAACGCGAACGGTATCCCGGACACGTGGAACGGCATACGTGAAGCGTTAATCAATAACTTCGCAGACCACCGCGATGAAACCGCGTTATATAATGATTTATCCTTGCAAACTCAAGGATCTAGTACCCCGCAGGAGTTTTACGAACGCTGCCAAAACTTGTTCAGCACAATAATGACATACGTGTCGCTTCACGATTCGGTGAACGCGAATTTAACTCTCCAAGCGTACTTACGCGGTCTTAAAGATCCTCTCGGATCCAGAGTTCGGTGTATGCGTCCTGAAACTATGGAAAAAGCCCTTCAATTTGTACAAGAAGAGCTTAATACACTCTACATACAACAACGTAACGAGAGTGGCCCTAGTAAGAAGGATTGGCAACCGCAGCCTCTTAACAATTTTAAAATGCCTCTAAATAATTTTTCACCTATGATGAGAGCCCCTGCTTTTAACATGCCTGGCCCATCATCACAGCCAATTTATAGTGCATCCGGTCAACCGCGCAACCAGCCCATGGTACCTCAAGGTACGCCAGGTTGGAGGCCTCACTCCAATCAAATGCAGTCATTTAGGGGACCGACACGCACGCAGCAAATGTTCCGCGCGCCCCCACCAAACTATCGGCCTCAGAATAACGCATTTGTAATGCCAAGACCACAAAATCAATCATCTAACTTTAATACCCCGCGTCCAATGAGTGGTGTCAGCCATTTTGTTTCTAGACCATTGCCACTCACAGGTCATGATTGGAGGACTCATGGCAATCCGCCTCCTAGCAATTATTTTAAAACGCGTGAGGTTAACTTCAATGAGTTAGGCTATGACTACGACGTACACTATGATTACGATAATAGTTACCCAGAGTACGATCAGTACTATTACACGTGCGATAAATATCCTGAGTACTACGATTGTAATTACGATCATCCCACCAGTACAGTTGTAGAAGAAATAGGGAACACTGTTCCACCAGAGCAGGAGGATTTTCAAAAAGGATCAAGTTCAGACAAGCAAAAATAGAAGTAAATTTGCAGACACAACGACAGCTCATGTATGTTCAAATTAATGATCCGCCCCTTAAGATCTTAGTAGATACAGGTGCTAATCAATCTTTCATAAGCCCTCGAGCTGTACAAAATTATTTCTATGATGTGCCACTGAACTATGAACCGTTTGAAGTGACTAACTCGAACATTACTAGCACACACAAACACTCGATCACTCTGCCTTGTTTCAAGGAATATCACGAAAAGGATAACATGACTTTATTCGTATACGATTTCCATCAGTATTTTGACGGTTTACTTGGTTTAGATTTATTAACGGCTTGGGACTCTAACATAGATCTTAAGAATAAGATACTAACAACGAGAAGCACGCAAATCCCTTTACAGATTTACGACTCTCGTAACGTGAATTTGTACGAAGACATTATTCCGGCACATTCGTCTAAGCTAGTTCGCTTACCTATTAACAGTCAAGACGGTGATGTCATCGTACAAAATCAAACTATTTGTAATTGTATGGTCACTGATTGTCTCACGTCGGTAAAGAATAATCGTGGTTGGGTCGAGATTCATAACGATTCGCCTAATGACGTCATCTTTTCCATGGACCGACCGGTATCGGCCGAAGTGTTCAATGTAGAGTGCGAACGCACTGAACACTTATCGGAACGTGCGGCTCAAGTTTTATCGCGACTAAGAACCGACCACTTAAATCCGGAAGAGCTCGCTAATTTAGAAGCCTTATGCGCACGCTATGCGGACGTCTTTTATATTGACGGCGAACCATTAACGTTTACGAATAAGATTAAACACCGAATCAAAACCACAGATGAATCTCCTGTATATACCAAGAGCTATAGGTATCCTTATGTCCACCGACAGGAAGTCAAAGATCAAATAAATAAAATGCTTGAACAAAACATTATCCAACCATCTGATTCTGCTTGGAGCTCACCAATTTGGGTAGTCCCTAAAAAGGCTGATGCTTCCGGTAAAACCAAATGGCGTATAGTCGTGGACTTTCAAAAAGTAAATGAGAAAACGATTGACGATAAATATCCTATTCCTAATATTACCGATGTCTTAGATAAATTAGGTAAATGTCAGTATTTCACGACCCTGGATTTGGCCAGTGGCTTCCACCAGGTAGAAATGGATCCTGCTGATATCCCAAAGACAGCTTTCAACGTGGAAAATGGGCATTATGAGTTTCTTCGTATGCCCATGGGTTTGAAGAACAGTCCATCAACCTTCCAAAGGGTGATGGATAATGTGCTCAAAGACCTCCAAAACAGCATCTGCCTAGTCTATCTTGACGATATCATCGTTTTCAGCACATCCCTTCAGGAAATGATGGTAAATCTTGAAAAGGTCTTCACAAGATTACGAGAATCTAACTTTAAGATTCAGATGGATAAATCAGAATTCTTAAAGTTAGAAACCAACTTTTTAGGCCATGTCATATGCAGAGACGGCGTAAAGCCGAATCCAGACAAAATAAAAGCCATTCAGAATTACCCTATACCCAAAACCGCGACGGAAATCAAACGTTTTCTCGGACTTCTCGGATATTACAGGAAATTTATCCCTGATTTTGCTAGACTTACAAAGTCGTTAACACAATGTTTGAAGAAAGGTTCTAAGATAGTACTCGATCAAAATTATAACAACTGTTTCGAACATTGTAAAAGACTCTTAACGAATGACCCGATTCTTCAGTACCCGGATTTCACGAGGGAATTCATACTAACAACCGATGCATCCAATGTCGCCATTGGAGCCGTGTTATCGCAGGGTACTATAGGTTCCGATAAACCCATCGCTTATGCTTCAAGGACTCTCAACTCTAGCGAGCTGAATTACAGCACGATAGAAAAGGAGCTCCTTGCAATAGTTTGGGCAACGAAATACTTTAGACCTTATCTTTTCGGTCGAAAGTTTAAAATTATTACTGATCATAAGCCTTTGCAATGGGTGATGAGTTTAAAAGAACCCAACTCGAGACTTACAAGATGGAGATTAAAATTGAGCGAATACGATTTTACCGTTATCTATAAACAGGGCAAGTGCAACACGAACGCAGATGCCCTATCGCCCGCACCTCATACACCTAACGAGAACGGTACAGTTGAACGGTTTCATTCCACAATATTAGAGCATTTACGTATTTTAAAGATCGAACATAAAGGGGAAGCGACCATCAACCTTATGCCTTATGCCATTCTTGCTTACAATAATTCCATCCATAGTTTCACTAAGTGTAAGCCGATTGAAGTGATAACTGGTCACTTCGATCCACGCGACCCATTCGACATAGACCTCTCATCTCATCTATTGCAACAATATATCACTAACCATAAGAATAGGATGTGTAAAGCTTATAACGTAATTCATGACTCGTGTACTAACCTACGGACAGACCTTATGGAAAAACGCAATGCTAATCGCGACCCGGAAGTAGAATATTCTCCCGAGCAACAGATATTTGTCAAAAATCCGTTTGCCTCCCGACAGAAACTAGCTCCGCGGTATACTCACGACAAAGTCATGGCTGATTTACCCATACACATATACACAAAGAAACGACGAGGGCCTGTCGCCAAGTCTCGACTTAAGAGAGTACCAAAAAGCGCTCAATTGTTACAGGATCCCCTGGTACTTCTTCTTCTCCTGCCAACGATGGCGCTGATGCAAGGGATAACGCTTGAGAAACTCAGTGATGGTCCTGGAATCTTACCTTTTAAGTTAGGTCCCACTATAGTCATATCGCATTATCACTCATTCGTTCAACCCGTAAACCTTCAAGAATTACACGATCAAATAAACTCAATTTCTAATCAGTTAGGTAAAATAGGTCCTGTGTTAAACAATAAAACTTACTCTTTGTTCGAACCTCATCTTAACTACTTGTCAAATAAAGTCCAAAGTGTTTCTGAACAGTTACAGACTTTTGAGGTTAGTCGAGTAAAAAGGGGACTCATAGATGGCCTCGGATCTATAGTTAAAAGTATTACCGGCAATCTCGATTATACGGACGCTCTTCATTATAACCAGGCAATCAAAAATCTTCAGCTTACCGATAATAAGTTAGTAACAGAGTTAAATAGCCATGTTAGTATTTCTAAGGATTGGATGTTGCAATATGGAAAAATTGTAGATAATATCGCAGATAGTCAAACTAAAATTGCACACATTGTTAACAAAATCAGCGAAACGGAAGCTACTCGTGACTACGACCTCATTAAATACGCACACTTAGCACAAGCATTTCTTATACTCGGTGACAATGTTGACTCGATTTCGCAAGAAGTGCTCAGATTGCAAAACGTGCTAGGTTTTATTAAAATGTCGATTCCGCATCATTCAATTATTAGTCGGAAATCATTTGACACTATTTTCAGTAAATTGCGAAATTTATACAATAATAACCAAATAATTGAAATTGATATTAGAGAATATTACGACATAATCAAAGTAGGTTCTTATTACGTAGATAATGAAATATTTATAGTATTTAAATTTCCAATAGTATTTCCTCAAGTATATGATATGTATAAATTGTCTATTGTCCCTAACAAACATAACGAGATCCTTATACCTCCTTTTCCATTCCTGGCGATTCACGAGAATGAGTTCAAGTACGTAGTGCCAGAATGCCCGAAGACCAGTAAATGGTACATATGCGACGAGAGACGGAGCCCGCAAACCCGAGAGAAACAAGACTGCATCCAGCAACTTATTGTTTCACAACGAAAAAGCACTCTATGTAAACCTGTTCCAGTAGCACTGCAAGTTCCTGCCTACGACGAGCTCGACGATAAGCATTATACACTCAGCTTCCCTTCACCGACAAAGGTACATCTATCCTGTGGACAAGAGCTCTACAAGGTACTCCAAGGCAGTTACCTCGCCGTTGTTCCGCACAGCTGTTTCATCGAGACGCCAGATTTCGTTGTCACCAATACCAACGATCTTCTATAAGGACAAAGATAATGGACTTAGCGCTAGGAGAGCCTGTCCCGCTGCCAACAGCTGCAACCATTAAGTTGAATACAGTAAATCTCGACCATCTGCACACCTTAAACACCAAGATCTCCATGCAGCAGCCTACGGAACTCAAGATGGATACGAACTATGGCGTGTATCACACAACTATACCGCTATACTTAATACTAATCAGTACTTGTGTGTTTGCTTCAACCATAGCATACCGCAAGTATTGTCAGAAGAAGGAAACTGAAGAAGACCAGTCGGGACTGCCGTGGATCTACGCTGTTCCTGACACTGAAACAAGGGTTGATGTCCATCAACCCCCAGCTTCGTTTAACACCAAGGTCTTCACTCGCTGTTCTACGGGGGGAGGTGTTATGTGCGGCACCACTATGAGGAATGCATAGTTGCACTTCGCGCCGACCCAGTTCAGCATTGACGTCAATCGCCGCGCAAACGCCGCATCAGCATCGAGTGTCGTTTTCGTGGCGCGTGTTTGTAGTTTGTAAGACTCACTTTTGTACCTAACTTTGGTCGAAGCAGTCACTCTAGATTTAGAATAAATTGTAACTTTTTATATAAAATTAAATTAAGTTAAAATAAACTTGTTTTTTTTTGAGATCCTCGCTGCGACCATCTATTTTTAATTCAATTCTATTCAATAGAATTATATAATAAACAATACAGAAATACAAAATTAAAATTAAAAATACCGTCAAAACATAATTAGTCATATCGTATAATTAATTTAAATTAATAAAATTGTCAAATAATAAAATCATAGCAGTATGTCATCAAATTTGTAGATTGAATGCTCAACAAGCCACTTTTTGAGGCGGGTTTTAAAAGATTTACTTGACGTAGCATTTCGCACATGGTCAGGCAGCCGATTATAGACAACCGGTGCCATCACGTGCAATAGTTTGGACGTCTTCGCCAGCCGCCGCGGCACCGCTCGCAGCCGGTGCGTGTAACGCGTGCCGTATTGGTGTCCGTCGCCTATTTTTGAGTAGTCCTCCAAGTGGTCCCTTGCATATAAAGCTGCCTGAAGACACAGGAGGGCAGGGACAGTGAGAATTTTCATCCTCTTGAATAAGGGTCGCGCCGATTCTTCAGGCGGCACTCTCGCTATGGTTCGCACCGCTCTCTTTTGCATTCTAAAGACGCGCTGTACATCTGCTGCAGGCCCCCAGAGCTCTACACCATATTGCAGAAGAGAGTGTACTGACGCGAAGTAGCAGCTCCGGACCATGCTATAGGGTAGAATAGCGGATACGCGCCATAGCGCAAAACAGGCGCGACCGATCTTCTCACACAGTCCATTTATGTGACCTTCCCATGTCAGGCCACTATCAACTTTAAAACCAAGAAAAGTAGTAGTTGTCACTTGGTCCATTCGAGCATCACCCACTCTCACGCTGAGTTGTCTGTACGTGCGACCTGACAAATTGAAATGCACAAAGTGAGTTTTATTTGTGTTCAGAATCAGACCGTTGATTCTGAACCAATGGTTGAGGTCACTTGCCACCTCATTCAATTTACCTTCCAGTTGGTCCACGGTAGGTGCGGTCACAACTGCAGCGACATCATCCGCATACATCAGTATGTGTCCGTCACGTACATTTTCTGGTAAGTCGTTTAGAAGTAGGGAGAACATTATGTTAGAGAGCGATGAGCCCTGCGCTACGCCAATAACGGTTTTCAACGGCTGCGACTTCACCGTGCCTCCATCCCCCACGACTACCTGCCGTCGATCTGTCATGAAATCTGACAGCAGCCTCAGTGCAGGACCCTCGATACCACAGTATCTGATCTTTGCGGCAATGAAATCATGGTCAGCGACGTCGAAAGCCTTAGATAGGTCACAAAAAATCACTGCGACTTGCTGCAGACTTTCCCGTGCCTCAAGAATTTGTCGAACTACCTCACGAGCTAAAGAGGTAGTAGATCTACCCCTGCGGTATGCGTATTGCCTGTTCGATAAAGATTCACACTCCGTCAGGTATTCAGTCAGCCGAGAGCTTAGACCGTGTTCAAAAATTTTAGCAATAGCTGGAATTATTGACACAGGTCTGTAGCTATTTACTTCATCGTGCTTTCCTTTTCCTTTATAAAGGGGAGATACTTTGACATACTTTAGAGACAGGGGGTACGTACCTTCCTTACTGCAACGATTATATAAAGATGAAAGGATATAAGCTAAAGGCTCAGCTGTGACGTGAAGTAATGAAGTTGATATATCGTACGCATCTTTAGAGTTCTTATGTGCTACACCATGTACCATAATGCGGAACACCTCTAAAGCAGTGAATGTCCTAAGCCGAAGATACGAACATGACGAGGTCGCGCTGCCACCAGCGCGCGCATCGCGGCGGCTACGTCAGCAGGGGGCGCACCGCACGTCGCGGCCGCGCTTACAAACTCCCGTTGTGCAGAGAGGACGGCACGAACCGGGGTGTTAGAATTATCACCGCCTCTGCGATCTTGGCGCTTTGTGACATTACGCATTTCCAGTTTGCCCGACATTAAATCGAAATCATTACGTGTAAGGTTCAAGCAATCTATGTGGCAATTGGCCTGGGAATTTTTAGAATAAAATCGAACAAGCAAAACATTATCACTGTTGCCACTTCGTGCGTTCCGAGTCGAGAATATAAAAATATTAAATATATAAATATGTAATAAGAATATAAATATCGAAATATTGGATAGAACATTACATTTACAATATTACCTAGTATGATGTGAAGAGCACCAATCTCCTGTACCGCAAGTCCCCGTGCGATATTTCCATAACCGCGGCGTTAGATAGGAATATAATTTTATCGCTTCCATTAAGGGAATTGTAATCAGATCTGCGGAGTCGTAACATAAACCCGAATGGGGTTTTTAACTGTCTGACGCTTGCGAATGCCATAAAAATGCTTTTGGGCTAATTGTTACCAATTTTGTGACGCGTTCTGTAGTTCCCATTTGTTAGCCATGAGAGATAATATTACACCTGCAGTGCAAGTACCGAACTTACCGATCGATAAATATGAGTCTTGAATTCGTCATATATCGAAAAAACTAGCTATATCGAATTTTGGCGATCATTGCAAGTAAGTAACAAAATTAAGCGATCGGTAGACAAATTCGATAAGCTTTTACGATTATAACAATAACCTTAGTATGGAACTGTTAAATTACGTTTGAGATCGTCTATATAATCGATTTTAACGAATGTTTTGTCAGCTTTGAAAACGATCTCGATATAGCTTATCGACAGGCGACGGGAATGGGGATATTGTTTAGTTGCGTTTGATCTTGCTAATATTATAAACGCGAAAGTTTACATTTATGGATGAATGGATGTTTGTTATTTTTTACGCTCAAACGGCTAGCCCAATTTTTATGAATTTGGCACGGAGGTAGATGGGGCGCTTAATTAACACATAAGGTAAATTTCAATAACATGGTCATTGTCCATCACCACGCGGGTGTAACCGCGGGACGCAGCTAGTATTCAATAAAAAAAATGGACTTCGGCCTTCTTTTGATCGTAGAAGAGCAAATTGCTCGTAGAAATGTTCAAATGATAGAAGAACGCATCAGCAAACAATTCGTAATAATTGATATACTGTCGATAATTTGACGATCGTATGACGTCGTTATGACGTCACTAGTATATAGAGTGACGATCTTAGCGACTCAACAAATTTAACGACTATTACGGTACTTGCACTGCTGTTTGTATATAGTTTTGTTTGTTGTAAAATGTATTTAAACATTACAATTTTAGGGAGAAAAATTCACATCCTCGGACGGGATTCAAAACTGCGTCTTCCTACAATCCGTGTCAGCCATGACCACTAGGCTCTAATGTTCGAGGTCCAAGCATCAACACTTTAATTTTTTATCTGATTTTAACCATCGTATGGCGTCTGACACGTTGTCGGAAGACGTGGGTTCGAATCCCGTCCGAGGATGTGAATTTTTCTCTCTAAAATTTCAAAAAACAGTAGGTAATACTATAAAAAATCTCAGATCCTCTAACAATAGAACAGACCCTCATCACTCCAGAGCCAATCAACAGTGTCTTACCATCAGTAGTTACACTTCTAGACCTGGCCAGGTCAGCCTTGTTCCCGACAAGGATGACCGCTCTTCTCGCAGTGTGTCCGGCCGCCCACAGCGCCTGCAGCCTCTTCTCAGCCTCCGTGAAGCTGCCTCGGTCTGCAGTGGAGTACACCACGCAGTATCCATGCGCGGAGCTTTCCGACTGAAATGGACAGGTTGTTTTTGATGTGATTAATGACTGTAGTCAAAAATGCTTATAGACGTATTCCAAAACAGGCTCAGTAGTGGATATAGGCTTGAGTGCAATTTTGAGTAAATATAGTATGACATTTACTGGTAAATCTCTCATGTAGGGAGTTACAACTAAACGTCTTTCTGGAATTCCGGCCATACAAGTTTTTTTGAATTTGAAGAAGTTTGAGTAGAATTTTGCCACTTTAATTGACATCTGTGGCATTGAAGAGTTAGGGCATAAGGGACAAACTATGAAATGTGACACCGTTTTAATGGCGAAACAACTTGCGTCCTAAGTCAGTTAATGGACTTCAAAAAAGGCCACGGAAGATCACGTCCTGGTGGTAATAATTTTTGCGTTGTGAAACCGTTGTGTGCGTGCGTTGTTGTGTTGGTGGGTGTGTTTTGCTCCAAAGAATGATCTTTGGAACAAAACACAGCTGAGGGTGGATGGTGCTACGGACATAATAAATTTGTCAATTTTATGTTATATCCCCTATTCTAATGACTTCCAATAACATGACATTGGCAGGATTACGACAATATCGCAGAAGTATTAAAAAAAGAATAGAAGCAGAAGATTTTGAAATACATAATGTGGAGATTGACACGTCTGCGATTTTTTTTAATGCTTTATACTGTTCCGTTTGTATCGCTATAGCGGTTCCGTTAGCTAGGTAGATGGTAACTTTATACACTTATTTATACACACTCGAAATAGGATTCCCTGCCACGTGCCGCGTGAGATATGGACACACTATAACACATCACAGCATGCAAGACCCAAGCACAACCATTTACGCTCATCACACAACTATTCGCCAGGCCAGAATCATTTTAACATGGGACCCAATTTTTAAAAACAGGATCATTAGCAACTGAGCTAACAAAGCCAGAAAACCTTCTTATTCTAATTAAGTTCTTGACATCTTCTTGTCTACCTCCGTTTGAATTGTAAAGACACTTCAGAAAAGTACTTGTTATCGTTTTGTAGGTTGTTCTTTATAATCAGACTTCGAAAGTTAATCAAATGTAGTTATAAAACAATTGAAGCCCACAACATCGCACTTTATCGCTTTTTGTCTTGTTTACCAAGACATTTCTCAGGAACCGGATGTACTAACATATTTCCGTACTAAATTCAACTTCAATATATTAACGTTATTAATAGCCGTGCGATTCTCTAAGAGCAAACATCGTTGCATTTTGACAACATCCGTTAAACAAATGAAGAGGTGACTAGAAACGTTGGAAAAACAACCTTATGTACAAGGGCGATATCTCATAAAGTATTTGACATTGGTGCGGTCGTCGACGAGCGCATCGCCAAATCATTAAAGAATCGCACGGTAGGATAGTTCTTTGTGTATTTTGTTTGCGTTTCCGATGTTTCGGCGCTGTTGCAAGACGATCACGGATGAACTGATACATAAAGACAAAGAAAATATACGCGGTAACTATTCCATGTATAATATACATTTCTATTTAGTTTTGGATATTTGCATTTTTTTATTTAAGAATTATTTATCAAGAATTATGTAGCGACTGCCCGCGAACTCGTTCGTGTAGTAGGCTCGGCCTTCGGCCTTACCATAACCTCCCATCTTTTTTTAGTTTTTCTTTTGTAAGTACCTTTTCTTGACAATAATTAACACAACAAAAAAATAAATAGCGAAGTTGTTCCATCTGTTCTCAAGTTATAGCTTGATCAGGAAACTAGGGGTTTATTATTGTATAATATATACATAGATAACACATTTAATATACAGACAAATCTAATAAATGCAAGGGTGTAAGAGATTAGTCGGGTCATCGACAGGGCGGGCACAATGTAACGAACGGACGATCTTAAGGACCTAGACGCAGTTCATGAGTTTGTGTATCTCGGAGCATTGATCACTGACGACGGGGAATGTGAAAAGGAGGTCATCCGTAGAGCCCAGATGGCAAAGTCAGCTGTAAAGCGGTTAGAAAAGATCTGGAGAAACAGAGGCATCAACCGAAACACCAAGGTCAACCTCATGCGCACTCTAATCTTTTCTATTTTTCTATACGCCGCAGAGACTTGGACGCTTAAAGCTCGAATACGTACTAGGATAGACGCAGTTGAAATGTGGTGCTGGCGCAAAATGTTGGGAATCTCATGGACAGCGCGCCGCACAAATGCGTCTATTCTAAAAGAACTTAAAATTGAAACTCGGCTCTCCAGTACATGCCTGCAGCGTCTCCTGCAATACTTCGGACACGTGGCCAGAAGAGGCACTAACAACCTAGAAAAGCTCATTGTTGTGGGTCACGTGGAAGGAAAGCGGAGTCGAGGAAGATCTCCAACTAGGTGGACTGATGTTGTCAAAGAGACAACGAGGACAAATATAGCCACGGCCATTAGACAAGCCGAGTGCCGCAACACCTGGAGAAACCTTGTCCAGAAGGCCATTTATGGTGGTCACGACCCTCAGCCATGAGGAAACGATTAAGAAGAAGAAGAGATTAGTAAACGTATACGTTTTGACGCGAGTGTGATTGAGTCTTTAATTTTTCTATAAGTAGGACTTGAAATAGCATTTTTGCTATTTCAAGTCCTACTTATAGCATATTGTAAGAATGGCTGTCAGAAAATTAGAAGATTATTAACTGGTTATGTGCCAAGAAAAATATAATAGCATGTTTTCAACTTGTTCCAAAACTCAGTGTCCGTGCCAGCTTTTAAACGCATATTTTTAAGCATTATATAAATTAGTTCTTACATGAGCATTGAAAGGTCTCTTGAAAGTAATTCACTAATCACACACACTCACTCACCCAAACACGCACACATCACGAGCTTGCACAAAGGTACATTACACTTACTAATGCAATACATGCTTTTAGTCATGCTATCGTATTCTCTTAACTTTAATAACTTTTGATCACCTACTTTAAGGAACGCATAAATTTGTGTTATTTCATTTAGTTGGGAGAAGCCACTGGCACTCGAAACACAGTTTATAACTAGTTCGAGAGCCTAAGCATTCAACAATCTTATATTATGTAATAGTTTTATGCCAAATAAATAAACTATTATTATTATTCTTATTATTATAATCAGCACATTAATAATATTGTTCTCCTTGATTCTCGATTATTACAAGGCTTCATTAAATAGTAGACTACTCACCAGCACATTATCAGGAGGGGAATCCATGAACGTGATCTCCGACTCCTCGCCAGCGAGCAACACGCACACCGACCTCTCTCCAGACTCATCATCTGAAACCGATAACCATATATCGCTATATGTTATTGAAAACTCATAGAAGCGTTTAAGAACTACCACACGCAAAAAATATTATATATATAGAAATATTACAAAAAATCATTAAAATTCTCAGCAAGAAATATAGCACAGACGAAAATACTGGTGATATCGAACACCTATAAACGAGCACTTCTTGTATATAGGTAAGTATATAATATATATACTGAATCTCAGAATCGGCTCGAGCGATTTTCATGAAATCTAGTATGCAGTTATAATGCATTCATTTTAATATGTATAGGTAGTTGAATTAGTTATCATGTAAGTATTTTATTGTTAAACTGGATGCGAGAAGCCCAAGATAGACTTAAGTGGCGTGAAATTGGAGAGGCCTATGTCCAGCAGTGGACTGCTACAGGCTGATGATGATGATGAAGTATTTTATTAGCCTAAATGACTGAAAAACTTTGTATAATTTATTATTTTGTTCTGTCAGGATTTATGTACACTTGTATTTGTGCATGTTTGTATACTACTACGCTGAATAAATATATTTTAAAGAAGAAGAAGCATGTAGCCGCCATCTCAATGAGCTCCTTGCTACCAGCACTGATTGTGATTAATTTTTTGACGATTGGAGAAACATGATCTTAGATATTAGGAAATATTGTGAAAATGTACCTGACCAATGGAATAGTAATGTAAGAAGCCCTGACAACTCATTTGAGGTTGATAACCTTACTTAATTTCATGACTGGTCATCAATCTCAAATGAATAACGAATAACTTGTATTTACATTTATATTGTTTTATGACTTTGTGAATTATTTAGTATGTGTTTCATTGTTCTTTTGTTTTTTTTTTATTAATTAATATTAATTTTAATATTTGTGATTTAATTGTGATTGTCTTTGAATTGACGTTATTAGATCAATAAATAAATAAAAAAATAAATGTTGGGGTTTCAGGGGCAGTAAATCTAGCTAGGTTTCATTTTTAAAAAACGTCTATTTATCTAGGTTTTCAGACAATGAAAAACTGGTACACTGAACTATGTTACCGACACAACAACACTAAAGTTACTTAAAAATAGATTGCGTAGAAATAGAATCATTGGCTTAGTGTTGTTTAAGCCAATGAGTGTTAGATTTGAGGTTAGACCAAGATAATTAAGTGTTTACTTCCGGGGAAAGGTCGGCCAGCCAGGTACTAGTTTGTTTAACAACACACGTTTGATGTAAGACTCACGTTCATTATAGTTTTGTAACAATAAAACGGGAATAATGACGACCGCACCGCACTCAAACCCCTGAACAAGGGTTCCGGACAAAGCCGAAACATGCAGCTCACATCGTGTTATCGACAACGCGCAACTTGCACGCTAATCTCGTCTTACTATTAAAACCACAAACCTTTCCTTACAACGTATGTACTTAAGGTTTATAATCCAATAAAACAAAATTTGCGAACTGCTTGAGGCGGAAAACCCCAACTCACTGGGTGGGAGGTCCAGTGCGCAAAAGCTTGCCTTGTTACCAAATAAGGCGAGTTCCTTTTTCTTTTTTTTCTCGTACTCGTAGCTACTCGTACCAAGCTACGAGTACGAGAAAAAGGAACTCATTTAGTAACAGCGGCAGACGAGTTAAGAGCAATGCAATAGGAAAAGAGGCGACTTATACGTGGATCTTTCTTTGAAAACCATTACCATAGGCTCCTTATTTATCTATCTATACATATATACATATAATAAAACTGTAGAGGTCGAATTTCTGTACAATTATAAAAATGCTAAAAACCGAGTCAGGGGGATGTAAGAAGAGAAATCAAACTATTATATATTTTTTCTCAAATTGTATAAATTCAAATTGTATATTTCTCTGTTTGTCTGTCTGCTTGTACAGGCTAATCTGCGAAATGACTGAAACGATTTCAATGAAATTTTGTATGGTGGTAGCTTATATTATCCCTGAATAACATCCTTTGATCCCAGTAAATTAAAGAATTCCCGTGGGATAGTTAAAAAAACGGTAATTAGCCGTATCCCGCGAGGCCACGAGAGCGAAGCCGCTGGCGGGTCAGCTAGTCTTACCTATATTTACACTTATTTGGTAGCGACTTACAATATGCTTATTTCGAAGTGAATTACCTATGCTGGTGTCGTAAGCATGAAGATATTCTGAGGTCATAAACTGCCCGACGAGGCTGGACTTCCCGACTCCAGGCGCACCCAGAACTAACACTCGGTATGCGCTGAGACCTGCTGATGAGTCTCTGAAAATGATAACAAATGATTACTAAAATCCATGTTTATTTTTTAATACAGTCATATATACAACCACATATTAAAGTTTTACTATACAAACTTAAAAAGAAAGTCATCTATAAGTCAAGTCTTATGGTTAGGGAAAAGTTAGTTAAATAGTTCAGTCCGAAGGTACAGTTTCGTTTGTATTTAAAAACCATTCATCCAACCTTATCATTTTATGTTATACAGTTTAAATTAAATTTTAATATGAAATGCATTGTACAGATTGTACAGTGTAAGTCAGTTAATGGAATATTAGATAACAGTTCAATGTAGACCAAATCGGACACAGCTACATAGGAGAGCCTCCTCTCTCCTATGTAGCGGTGTCCAATTACCTGCTACACTTTGTGTTATACAATATGTTTATGAACATAACAAAATGCTTGATCATAGTAAAACCAGAATCATTTGTATCAATCTCTAATCTCTAAGACCTAACTGTAAAACAACCAAGGTGTCGCGACGTATCGCGAGTTCCGACTAGCTCCATCTTTTGGTAAGTTGAAAGATTACTAATATTTTATACTGGCAATTTCTACAATGTGTTTGACGTTTGTTTTGCGAGGCGATTGCATGTGCTCTCGAGTGTAAGGATGGGTGCATATTTGGAGGAAGGGCAGGTTGTAAGGGGTGTGTGGAGGCCTGTGGGGGGAAACCCCCAAATATGCGGGCTTCCTTCGGGGAGTCTCGGTAACGTGTAAGCCGGTGGGAGAGGTGAGGACGGACCTGACTATCCCATGCGGCTGGTGATCAGCGTATGCGTACCTGGTTTCCTATCCCAGGCGTGTTGGCCCTTACGGCAATGCTTGGGTGTCATGGAGCGTTTGCCACTGTATCAGAATCACTGTCAATGCGGATGACTCACTTTCCAACCTAACCTATTATACGTAATAGATTGGGTTGCATCCAATATATATATAATTAAAAATCTATACTCTTGGCGTCATCGATATCCAGAGTTACTGTTTACCCCGGTTGTAGGGTGAAGCCAAGACACAAGGAGCACCTTCCAATTAAGTAAATAATTGTAGTGATAGACTACAGTAATTAAATAGAAACTCATACGTTGTACGTACGTTGTGCGTTATCCTAAATTAAAGAAGATATACCTCGAGGACGCCAAAGAACAAGGTGCAGAGGCTCTGGTGACAGCTTCTGTACTGGACGCGCTGGATGCTACCGACGTGTTTGATCTGGACCTTCTTGAGCGCAGGGAGTCTCCTCGGTTCACTACGCCTTTTCCTGTTAAAGAAGAAGAAGAAATTGAATCATCATGATCACTGTAGCAAGCCGTTGTTGATTATAGACCGTGCCTATAAATTTCCAATAGACAAGTTGGATGCGGTCTGTATTCAACATCGTTCTGAGATCTTTATCGTTGATGGACGACCTGCGCTACGATGACCGGTCTCTGGTCTCCATACTAGAACCTTCCAGCCATATTAGTATCAGAATCAGGCCATCAGGAGTGCGTATTGGGCCCTGTCCACTGCCTGCCCTGGCCACAGTTGGTGATATTATATTTCTCTTTGTATTTTGGCCGTATCGTTTTTTTTTTAACTCTTGAAGCAGTATCATTGAGATAGGCACCTACACCTGTAACTAAGCAGCCAGTTATGGGATCTGTAAAACTTTCCACATCTATAGCAGATGTGAGATTTTCTACAGGTTGGCCGCGTTGACTGTCATGCCTTTTGGTTTTTCGCGGCTCTTTATTAAAAGATTACCTTTTAATATAGAGCCGTGGAACTTTCAGCACTTCACTAACGAGTGCTCTCCTTCACACAACGCACATTTAACTTGTGTGTCCGGTTGCGGCTATTCATTGTCTTTGAGAGACACTGATAATTCACTTTGCTCGTTTAATTTAATTTTCATTACATGAGTTAAGAGTAGAAAGAGTGAGCATAGATTGATGGTTTTGTACTGTTGATACTGGCGCCGTCTTGTGGGGCCTACTTATCCATTTGCGTGTAGTACGACGCCGCTTGTGCCAAGTGTTCCAGGAAGTTGGAGAATATCTGCAAGTTAGCTGCCGATTGCAGGTTCATTCCTTGTGCGTTATCCAGTCCCAAAGTCTCCGTATTTTACGCACTGGCTTTGCGTTAGCTTGTTCAGAAAATCACTCACTAACTACGGGTTGTGTAAATAGCCTTCTGCGCGTATATTTTTCATGAGCGATACACAAATTTCTCACTGATGCAGCAGTTTAGATAATTAGTTAAAGTACGCGGAAATTTAGCGTTACATAATCCCGGTAGAGACTTATCTGGCTCAGTACCAGTCTAACAGTATTCTTCTCTTTGTGAGTGGTGTCATCTGACGTCATGAGCCTGTTATTAGAATCGCCGTATATTTTCAAGTATATTTGTTCCTAAGAATACTGACCTGTGATACTGAAGTGCCTGAGCCTGTAGTACTCCTCCTCCACCCCAGTGTTGGGCATGGACGCGACTCGCGCCCTCTGCTGGGGTAAACCAAGCAGCTGTCTCTCACCAGCTCTCGACCTGGCAGCTTTCACCGACTGGGAGCGGGAGTGATGAGGGCTGCCGTATCTAGAACAAATTTGTAATACTTATTATGACTCCAGAATAAGAGTAAGTAAGTCGTAAGAGATAACTAAAGCTGCTAAGAAAGCTGGGCAGCAGCGTCTTCTGAGGAAGTGCCACTTACACCGGGATCCCAAGATGCCTGCCAAGCGTTGGTATTATGGCAAATCCCAATGGGGGAAAACCTTGTTCAACGGCCGACTTTCCGGTTGGTTTGATGATGATAAATGAAAGCTATTGTGAGATTTTCCCGCCATCATTTTTCACCCATCTAATCACCTGGATTTCGTTTCTCAGAATTTATTTACTCTTCGTGGCTCACTCGACAGAGCACAGATTATAAGCACAACAATGTCTCGGAGAGTGAGGAAGGCATTAATTGAAATTTACAGATGAACGACTCCATTGAACTCAATCCTTCAATTATACTTAGACACCTAGACATCTCTCATCTTCTTTACGACTGCCTTCGCAATCGGCGTCCCATTTCCCATCCATCCAATATTATCATCTCAACTGATCATAAAAGGGTAATGGTTGGTACACACTGAGAATTCGTTTGTGTATTGCTCATAAAATGTCCTTGTAGATTGGGGTTGAGCTACACAAATGTTGGTGAAATATGTTATCTTTATATAAACTAACGTGTAAAGCGCCCGTGGATTCGCTCGCACTGAAAATTACTATAACACGTTTACTTTAGTTTTTGGGTGTTATTAAAATGTATTTGTATTTATTGTTTTTGCTTGCCTTCTCTACTCTTTATAATATCAGCTAACTGTGAGTGAAAGCCTCGTCAAAATCTGTCCAGCGGTTTCGGAGACTATAAGTAATAGACAGAGTTTTTTTGTATAATTTCCATATTAACTGAATAATACTACCCATAACAAGAATCACTCTAATATTATAGAGGCAAAAGTTTGTGACCGTGTTTGTATGTTTCTTACTTCTTCACGCAAATACTTTTTTAAAATTTTGGTATGGAGGGCGATGAGGTGCTAGATTAACCCGTTGACTCGCGATTCGCCATATTTGGCCAATACAATAGATTTCACAGAAATCAACCTAGTTTTCCAGGAACTGCAACATGTGTGGTTAACAGGTATGATAGTTTTCATCATCGTCCAAAACCACGCGAGTGAATTCGCGCGGCGCAACTAGTATTATAAATATGTAAGTTTAGATTTATGAGTGTTTATTACTCAATCACGCAAAAACTGCTAAGCGGACTTGGATGAAGTTTATTTAATTTTATTTTATTTGATTTATTTATTAAGTCCACCTACATTGTGTACACCAATACATTGTCAACGAATGAAAAAAATAATTAAACCAAATGTCACAATAATTACAGGTGAAGGCAGCATCCAATAAGTATTAGTTGTAAACATAATACAGTCAATAAACAGAGTATTTAAAAGTTAATTTAAATATACTCGTATATTGTATACAAAAAGAAATCCGGGATTAACACATATAGGTACTATTTTTTATCCAGATTCAAAGATATGTCTCGAGGGCTAGCAATAACCTTGTTCCATGCGAAAAAAGTCCTCGTAGTAGTAATTATATTCAAACTTCCAATTTGACACATCATAGCTTGTTCAATAATGTATTCTCTTTTGTTACCCAAGGATTATGCGTTATACGGCGTTATTATCCGCTATCTGTTATTTCGTTATCCGTTACTTTGTTATCCATTACATTCGTTATTCAAAGTGGAATGAAAGGGATAAGCACTTGCTTGTCAACAGGATTATTTCGTTATATTAATTGCCTATTCTTAGGGGAACCGGGATAATGGATCTTTTGTTTTTATTATGCGTAATTTTAATTAGATTTTATTTAAGCTTGTGTTTGTTTTGTATCGGCTTTATGCTTTACAGAGTATCGAGTACATGAGTAAGGCTACATACATATTGTGTTTCTGATTTGTTTTATTTATTAGTTAAAGTTGTACATACGCAATTATTTTCAGTTAACTTATACATGTAAGTTATATACATATAGCCATCGCGGGACCGCCGCGGGACAACATCTATATATATATATATATATAAATGAACCCCTATTTCTCTGGTCACGCTATAACTTGAGAACAGATGGAACAATCCCGCAATTTCTTTTCTTGTTGTGTTAATTATTGTCACGAGAACGACCTGAAAGAAAATACAAGAAAATACGGGAGGTTATGGCGAGGTCGAAGCCCGAGCCTACTACGCGAACGAAGTCACGGGCTATAATGATAAAGTATAGCTCATGTTACTCAGGAATAATGTAGCGTGTGCGTCCAAAAGCAAAATATTTGTTTTAATCCGTTAAGTAGTTTTTGAGTTCATCCATTACAAACAATTTAATCTTTCCTTTTTATAACATTAGTGTAGCTTTTATATTTAAGTAGATTTTTCACTTAGCGAATATGCCGAAGTATATGGCAACAATACATCCATGTCTCAGCAGCAACAACCGTTATAACACCTGTACCTTTTTTTTTACTTTTGAGGGGGGAAATGCTGTGGACTTCCCTTCCGTCACCCCCGTGGCGTGTGGGGTTCAGACCCCCTAAACCCCCCCGTGAGCAGTCCTTCGCCAAGGTGGGGCGAGACAGGGTCGCGCTGGCAGTCACCATCTCGCCCCAGCGGTAGGCCCGGATTGATCTTAACCGGGCCTCAGTGCCTGTGAAGGGATGACCTTGCTCACCAAGGTCACCACCTAGACGTGTAGGGCCGTGCAAACCGGCGAAGAGTCCCCTGACTCTTTGCCGGTTTGCACGGCCGCTGCATCGCCTCACTCACCTCTGGAGGACTGGGCGGATGGCCTCCACCGTCCACTACCCAGGGACTGGATAACACCTGTACCTAACCTAACCTTATTTTTTTTTACCTAACCTAACCTAACTAAATAAACAAAACTGTTTTTACTAAGACCAATGGAAGCGTCTTCGACTACCTATTTTCTACCGACTACCAAAATGGAGGAGGTACTCAATCGACTGTTTTTTTTATGTATGTTACTTTATAACTTTCGAGGGGTGAACCGATTTTCAAAATTCTTATTTGTTTAAATGCTGTTGCTTCCCGTGTGGTCCCATTTAAATTTCCATAACCAAATTCCATAATCCAAAAAAATAATTCATAAATAAATTTAAAATAACCAATAACTGAAAAGAATAGAAAAGGTTTCGGTTTTTTCAAATTGTACTTGTTTGAGCCAAGTTTAACTGTATCTGGACATAATATGTTATGTAAGGTAGTTATAGAAATAAAAGCAATGCAATTAATATGTGTATAACTATTTATACCAAACTACCCAGTTTAACTAAAACTGTAGAAGTAAACGTATATAATTGATTAATCAAATTATGATATATTTAACTATTCATTTAAATAATTTTTACATTTAATTGACTGACTTCTAAGCAAATTTTAATAGTGTATATATACGGAGTATCGCAATACTAATTATAATAATAAAGTTTAATATATGCTTGCTTTTTTGCGGGCATTTGACTAACAACATTTTGACATGTATGACATTATATTGTATTCTTGAAAATATTAATTTGATATGACACAATCAAATTAATTATCTATATATTTTAATACATTATATATATTAGTAAATTAATATCCATCAAAATCCTTCGTTTCGGACACATTCCGAGTATGTAGTAAGCATCTACTTTCTTGCAGGCATAAGGGCATTACAGATAGACGAAACTTTCTTCACGCAGAGTTGACTTGTTTATTGAAAAGTGTCCGTTACGCAGTCTCAGTAAGCTTAGTCTAAATATTTATTGTCAATCCAAGTAAACTTTAAACGCAACGGTTGAATAGATCTGCCGTGCAATTCTGTAATGATTCGTCGACGAGCTCAGCGATGTCGAATACTTTGAGATATCGCCCTTGTACATAAGGTTGTTTTTCCAACGTTTCTTGTCATCTCGTCATTTGTTTCACGGATGTTGTCAGGGATGCAACGATGTTTGCTCTTAGAGAGTCGCACGGCTAAACCCTGTTTTCGCGAGCAAATAACAATGTAAGTACTCTTTCCATAACTCTTGAAAAATATAGTTAACCACATAAAAACAGCCGTGCGATTCTCTAATGATTCGTCGTTGCGTTCGTCGACGAGCTCGCAAATGTCAAATACTTTGTGAGATAATGCCTTGTAGATAAGGTTGTTTTTCAAACGTTTCTTTTCATCTCGTCTTTTGTTTCACGGATGTTGTCAAAGCTGTCACGATGTTTGCTCATAGAGAATCGCACGGCTGTTACTAAAAGGAAAAGTTCACGTCGGCGCCGCAGATTATAGAAAGTCAAATCATATTTGTTTAAAGTTTTCCCAAAAGCTCGACCGCTGTTTCTGAACTACTCGGTGTAAGTTCGCTTACAATATCACGTAAGTTAGTTCTACCTCTTATGAATTAGTTTTGGTTATATTTCGTATTGCTGTCATCGAAACGTGTTGTTAAACTTATTGTTTGTTGCTGATAATATATTTGATTATAATCACAGGATATACCTATTAATCAAAAAATATACTTTTCTTCTCTCATATTCGGTAAGTAGGTCCTTATTACCCCCAAATGGGGCTTGTAGGTGACCAATTAGCGCTCGAGGGTAATAATGTAGCTAGAAAAGCCCCAGGGCGGTTTACATCTCTCATATTCGGTAAGTAGGTTCTTATTACCCCCAAATGGGGCTTGTAGGTGATTATTAGCGCTCTAGGGTAATAAGTAATTAAAAAAAACACTTCACTCTTTAAGTTCGCGTACATCTAACCATCATACTGGCAATAGACATCATGCATTCAGCCCAATGACAAAAGAGGTCGCTTCGCTATTCAGCCTTGTCTTCGTATGAGTATAATAGTCATCAATTTTATTTTTGTAATGCCGGTTTTTTTCTACTTACCTCACAATCGAGATGTAAAGCAGAGTAGTTAGCTCGGGTGTAAGTACAATTGCACCCTCGAACTATAGGCGCACGAGCGCAGCGAGGGCTGCAATATGGACTGGGACTGGGACTGGGGTGTGTTTTACCTGTATGTATTCGTATGTTCGTACCCACGTCCGCTCGTATCTACAGAATGGCTCAACGGTTTTAATAAATGATACTTCATTAGATTCACCTCTATGGCGCGAGTGTCACAGGGTACATAATTATGCGAATACAGTAAAGCCAAAAGAAGGGTTTTATGCCTTTTTCAACATTCAATATCATTGGGTTGTTAAACTTTTAGTCTGTTTTTTTGTTTCTTTTTCTATGGTGATCAGGGTTGACATTATGCTTGTTACTTAGATCTCTAACTTTCAATATGACCGGCTGAAATATGACTTTAATTTCGAGACTCGAAATGCGTATAAAATGTCTCTATAGGTCTGTTAAAAATAATTTGGTTTTGGATTGCAATCTGTTTTCACTTCTTAACATCATCTAAACAGAAAAAACAAAAAAAAAAACATATCACCCGCTGCTTTGTTTTTATATTATTATTTACAATGACAACACTTTTCAAAATGTATTGTCTGAGCATGTACACGAGCCCATGTAAGCAACAGAGACACTGCAGTGCGTCAAGATTGTTTGCTGATGATCCCTCCTGAGGAGCACTCCCGTGCCGGACTTCTTTGCAGTCTTTAGATCACGCGTGATGTCGTTTTGGGCCACACTGCGCCGATCTGACAAGATATTGGAGGTTGACTCTAGTAATGTGTACGGGAATCCAATTTTTACCCATTTCAACTCCGTGCTACTTTAATGTTAGTAAAAAGTGATGTAACTTTTATAAGTGTGTAAACTGTGATGTTTATTTAATAGATTATTTTATATACCTATTTACATTTAGTATTTCAATATGGGCTTATTGCCTAAAATAAATGTCTATTATTATTATTTTTATTAGCTGACCCGTCAGCGGCTTCGCTCGTTTGGTCAATGGGAAACTAAGCCACAGAAATATATAACAAAACTTTGGCAACTTTGTAGCATCAGAGGTTTAAGCCCTGAGTTGATGATTCAGTAAGTCGGTCAGAACCATACAGATCTAGACAGATGCCAATCCGTGAGCTGGTGTCGCAAGCAGCGGCCGTATTCCGCGATTCAACGTATTGTTAGCTTCAATAAGTTCACCACTGCGGTATTAATACTTAACGTTTGCGTATTCGTAAGTACAGAGCAAGCATTGTAAACTGTTTACATGCAATATCGCGACCGGCGTTAAGTTAGTGCACATAGTACAAAAGTTACGAACCGCCGCGAGTAATGTGTTCTGATTTTAGTCATATTGCTGTGACACTGGCCCCGCCCTCTTTTATATCTCCCTTGTTTCTGTGATCTGTGGTCAGAAGAGTTGTCAGAGTGAGCGAAGCAAACGAAGTCTACAAGGACTCGCCTACTTTCACCCGTTCAGATGTTGGTACTAAAGTACTTACCCGCGTGCAAGTAATATTTTTCCAACTTATCTTGAAGTAATTTAGTATACAGTATAATATACTTTCTAGTATACAGGTGGATCCATTAGCAGAACTTTCTAGTGAACAGGTGGATACATTACCAGAACTTTCTAGTAAACAGGAGGATACATTACCAGAACTTTCTAGTAAACAGGTGGATACATTACCAGAACTTTCTAGTAAACAGGTATATACATTACCAGAACTTTCTAAAGAACAGGTGGATACATTACCAGAACATTCTAGTAAACAGGTGGTTGCATTACTAGAACTTTCTAGCAAACAGATGGATGCATTACTAGAACTTTCTAGTAAACAGGTGGATACATTACTAGAACTTTCTAGTAAACAGGTGGATACATTACAATAACTTTATAGTAAACAGGTGGATACATTACTAGAAATTTCTAGTAAACAGGTGGAAACATTACTAGAACTTTCTAGTAAACAGGTGGATACATTACTATAACTTTATAGTAAACAGGTGGATACATTACTAGAAATTTCTAGTAAACAGGTGGATACATTACTAGAACTTTCTAGGATGGTCAACGAGGTAGACAGTAAAACAATTCAGGATGATTTTATAGATTTTGCCTTCTTTATTTAGAATAATTTATCAGTTAGAGTCAGATTTAGGTTCACAAGTGGTAACCACGCACAGGAAGACGAAGTGCAGGCCGGCCCCTTGCCAGGGGGACTGACTACCTCGTCAAAACCGCGGGGAATATGTGGTTGCAGGCCGTAGCACAAACAAATTGCGAAAAAGTATTCGCTTCACGCCGACGCGTGAAGCGTTGACGTCCAAATGAGTTATCTGTGTGTCACAGTTGCCCTAGATACATGACAGTTTGTACAGTTTCACGTGAACGACACGTTACGTTACACTTACGCAGTTATTAATGCTAGGCACACAGGAACCGAGTAGCCGATCCAAGTGGCGTTCTATGGGGGTAGGTTATGTTCAGCAGCGGACGTATTCTGGCTGATAATGATGAAAATAAATGATGATTTAGATTAGTGCAGCGTTCATACTTAACGGTTAATAATCCAACATTATTACACGTTAAAACTAAAGAAAACACTAATTTAGGACGATTAACCAATATTATTGACCGCCATTGTTTGTTTGTTTTCCCGTCATCCCCTTCGTTTAGTAGCTGTTTACAAAAGCTTGGCCGAGCTGTAAAAGTTGCCAGTTGTTTAATTAATATAATTATGCCTATTAGACGTTTTGTTTGGAATGTTAATTGATTCGCGGTTAAAAGTTTGCTTAATTAGCCCTCGTTACAATTTAACATTTTGTTTCGGTAATGTTCGGGTCTGTAATTTAATAAGGCCGTTCTTATTTGGATAAATAATTGTGTTACTGGGGCCTTTTTTGATTGTTTGTTGAATGGATTAGGGACTGGCAATACAGTGTTATTTAAACGATTCTATGTGGGTTTCTAACTGTGTTATTTTACCTTTAAGTTTTTAATTTGTTAATTATGAACTTTCTATCTACCTTTAAACGAGCACTTCTTGTATATATAAAATCTGAATCTCGGAAACGGCTCAAATGATTTTCATGTATGCAGGGAGTTTCAGGGGCGACAAATCAATCTAGCTAGATTTTATGTTTAGAAAAAGTCGTTTTATCCGTGTTTCCAGGCAACGAAAATCTGCTACAATATCATTATGGCAACTAGGGTCATCAGCTTAATAACAACTAAACTGTTTTACCGACATTGCAACACTTAAGCTACTTGACAATAGAGGGCGTTGTTATACAATGTATCTACATATAATTGCTTACAAACACGATTTACCATAAAAATATCAGGTCATTCAGGTACTTTTGTTTAATAGAAATTGATCCTTTAAAAGTTTGTTGGTCTACACTATGGTCAGTCATGAACAGCAGAACTTAATATTTTTATTTGTTGTCTATAATATTTATATTTGCATGACAAGCAGATTGAAAATGAACGCTCCGGTAGTTTCTTTCCTGGGGAGGGAGGATTAATGCGTTCGCTAAACTCTCCGTATTAGTTTATTAAGCAACTATTCTGACTTAAGATTGTCATGGGTGTTTATAGGTTAGATAAGTGCCCACGCAGACGTAGTTAATATTTTAATTGAAATTTGCGCCTTCAAATTGGATAGACTTATATTAGTTTTTAAGAAACCTTTTACCGTGAATAAAAAAGGAAGTTTGACTAAGTTTTTTTTATTTAATTCCTAAATCACATACTATAGGCCGAGCACGAAAATCTGTTTAATTGTAACGTAATCGCATCGTTAACTTATTTAGTACAAACTGTCATTTATCTAGTACAATAGTGGACCAGATAACTCATAGTTGGTACTGAATACATAAACGATACGATAACGTTACACTTAAGCAAATTTTCGTGCTCGGCCCACGTATATTATGTACTTACTCGTTTTTTTCACCGACACGATAGTAGTAAAAGTTGCAGATCGGTCCATTAACAACTCCACACGCACACACGGTCCACAAGCTCATGGTCGCTCAGCGGGCTATGGAAAGGGCTATGCTCGGTGTTTCTCTGAGGGATCGCATCAGAAATGAAGTGATCCGTCAGAGAACCAAGGTCATCGACATAGCCCACCGGATCAGCAAGCTGAAGTGGCAGTGGGCTGGCCATATTAGCCGTAGAACCGATAACCGTTGGGGTAAACGAGTTCTAGAGTGGAGACCGCGTCTCGGCAGACGTAGTGTAGGACGTCCTGAAGCACGGTGGAGTGACGATCTGCGCAAGACGGCTGGCAAAAACTGGATGCGAGAAGCCCAAGATAGACCTAAGTGGCGTGCAATTGGAGAGGCCTATGTCCAGCAGTGGACTGCTACAGGCTGATGATGATGATAATGATGACGGTCCATTAACCACTGTGTACGCGAACGCATAGAATGATTATTTGGAGAATAATAACCAGATCTAAATATTAAGGTATACACACCTTAAGTATAATAACTCGCACAAGCCTCAACACTAAATCTAGGTATCCACTTTCATCAAATACTTATATTATGCTGCTCCAATCTCCCCTAAAAATCTGTAATGCCGCGACAGGAAGCGCTATATTATGGTACGTGCAAAAGGGGTCGTGCGGCACAAGTGGGTAATTAATTACAGCGTGTTATGGAACACGTCGCGGCGGGAATGTGTGTCACGCGACACGCGATACTACGTACCGTATTACGGAGATCACTTTGGTGGGATATTTGGCATTATGTTGGCAACACCAGGAAAACTGGCCGGTCGGCGCAGTTGGTAGTAACACCTTCTTCGGAGTTTTGGCGCGAACGCGGAAAAGTCAACGTTTTTGCATTGTATTATTTATCAAAACTTATGCTTTTTTTCAGTGTTAATGTTTAAAATTGGTGGCGTTTTACTCATTAAGTGCTGTTTTACGTGCATGAGTGTGGGCAAGTGATATAATGTGGTGAAACGTGTTTTTCCGTGTTGTTTCCAAAACTCCATAGAAGCTGATGGTAAAGTTGCCGCCACTTTACTAAAACATGACTTAGACTGACTGGACCATGACTGACTGACATTTTGGACTCTGACTGACTACGACTAATATCACCAGAATATTCTACTAAAACTTTGTAATAAAAATAATTTGACACTGGCAAATGCACGAGAAGTGCGGGACCGTAACCCTCTAAGGAGGAAAACGAAAAAAAAACACCTTCGCAGATTTGACTTGGCTTATATCCAATATTAACTCATATGATTGTTATCCCTATACTACTACTACTATGTAAGACTATAAAAGAGCAACTCAGGAAACGTATAGAAGCATTTGAGATGTGGGCCTACAGGCGCATATGGCGAATTACTGGACTCTGTGGAATGTTGAAGTATTGCGGCGAGTTAGACAAGAACGCAAACTTTTGAAAACCGTAGCAGAAAAGTAGCATATTTGGTCCATGTACTAAGACATGACAGATATTACCTTCTTCAATTAATAATGATGGGAAAAGTTGCGGGAAAGAGACGAGCTGGTCGCAGGAAGACATCATGGCTACGAAACATCAGGGAGTGGACAGGGATTGCGAGTGCCGCTGACCTTTTTAGCCTCGCCAAGGATAAAGATGAGTACGGAAAGCTGATCTGTCAACCTTCATTGATTGAAAAGGCAACGAGAGAAGAAGAATGTTATCCCAATTGAACTGATAGTTCCCTTGGGGTTATAAGAACATTATATTCCAAGAGGATGAAGTCGCAATCAGCTCGTCAACTATACCTACGTGCAAACAAACTCGAACGCACATAGTTTTATAAACCCCTGTTAAGGATTGTTATAAGGGCGCTGGATTATTATAGATATATGCTTTGATTAGCTTTTAGTTACAGTCCCACCATCTTATCTGTTCAGATGATAGCATCGCTAATAGAGAATTTGGTATTGCAACATAAGAAATACACCAAGAACATGTACGATTTGACAAATTTAATACCGACTTTATTCTATTCAGTTATTGATGAAATTAGGGGACCACACAGGAAGTACCAGCTATCAAACAAGACACAACAACAACAACAAAATTTTGAGGATTGGTTCATCCAACCGAAAGTTATGAGGTAACAAACATAAACAGTCAAATTGAGTACCTTCTCCTTATTGGAAGTCGGTAGAAAATACAATTGAATTGAGTACCTCCTCCTTTTTTTGGAAGTGGGTAGAAAATGAGAATCAAAACATAGGGCAGTGTTTCAAGCCGCTCGTTAATCTGCAAATGTTGCAATTATAAGCCAACCAATAATAAACGCGAAAGTTTCTAAGTAAGTATAGACGGATGTATACTGCATTTCCAATTTTGCCCACCTGAACAGTGATAAATTGGTGGCACTGTACGTTTGTTTGTGATATTATGGATGAGAGCGTGATAGTACGGCTCATAGATGAAGGATGTATGGAGAATTAAATAATCTATTGAATCTATGGCTTACAGTACGGCTAGTGATGTGTGAGCAAAATACTGAAATCTTGAACACCCAACATCAAAACTATAGCTACTGAGTGATTAAGAGCCATATTCTAGTGCGCTCAGAAGTGAGTCCAGACCGTTCACGGACGATAGCTCTAACCAGATTTGCGATTCTCTAAGAGCAAACATCGTTGCATCTTTGACAACATCCTTGAAACAAATGACGAAATGACAAGAAACGTTGGAAAACAACCTTCTGCACAAGGGCGATATCTTATAAAGTATTTGACATCGGTGAGCTCGTCGTGAATTAGAGAATCGCACAGCTGAGCGACGCTCGCCATCCACCTTTTAAAAACGACTCTGAATCATATCCGTCACTCTTAAACAGCATAGAATTAAATGGCTTTTTGTAATGGTGGTAATTCTCTTGGTGTTTAATAAAATAATTTAAAGTGGTTGGTATTAAAACAATTCTATAAGTATATAACGTGGAAGGTGTTTATTTTAAACGGGAGAGAGATTGATCAAGTCAAAGTAACTTTTTCCGCGGCACAACTAAAACTAAAATAAGACACAAAAAAGTAACTACAAAACACAACCATCAGCTTTTAACTGTCAAATAAATAGTCCGAGCTATATTCATCCACCTATTTCGTGAGGCGACTGGTGCGTCTTCGAGCGACATAACAAAACTCTCCACGTGTTCATCGAGTGATCACCCTTCATATAACACGCTTAGAACGTCATCATTGGGCGATATACAAAAACGTACGCCTGATCTGAGTAAATTTTGTATGATATTTAGTGTCAAAACTCCGCTTAAGTCGAGATTTACAGCTGAGCGCCATTCTGGAATACCAGCATTAGACTTTCAAATAACTTGAGTCATATTTCTTAGTCATGTGCAGACTACCGTCCGCTATTGTGTACTTTTGGGACAAGGGGAAAGTTAACGAATGAGCTTTGTTACAAATTTGACGAGAATAAACGTGAATTATGGCGTTTGTAAAGATTTGGTCATTCCAATCTCATTGCGAAAAACGTTATCGATATTTTTTTTCCTGTTTAAAGTCATTCAATGGAGAACAGAACTTACTTGTATTGTTTATGAGAGAAGGGGAGGGGATGAGCAGGCGTCTCACCTGGAGTTTCCAAATTACCGTCGCCCACAGTCATCCACACGTCTCGATGATGCGTTGCCACTGTTGCCAGCCTTTACGAAGAGAATATGCTCTTTTTTGAAGCTCCCTAACTGGTATCGGTTCGGGAATACTTCCGGTGGCAACTGGTTCCATAAAGTGGTGGTGCGAGGTGGAAACTGCCACGATAAACGCAAAGTAGTGGACTGCCAGACGCTGACATGAAGAACATCATGCTCTGTCGGGATCTCCGATAGCGAAACTCAGCTGCAGTTATTGAACCGAACAGTTCTTCGAAACACTCCTCGTGATCGATGCGGTAGAAGATGTAGAGGGATCTAACATCTCTATGCAGTGCCAGGTGATCGAGGCGATCGGAGCGAGCTTGAACGTCGTTGAATTGAGCTGTTCCTCGTGGAATGCAGTCAAATAGAAGAAGCTGGTACTGGGGAGCCCCCGCCCAAAGATGAGAGCAGTGATAGGTGGAACCTTATAAAGTTTTAGGCGATGGGCCGACGTGAAGTACCGTTTCGCTTTCCGAGCGCACCAACCTTATTGAAGGCTACCGTCTCGCCTTTCCGAGCGCACCAAGCACCAAGCTGAAGGCTGATTATATTTTGCCCGTTGGCCTAGATGCCAGTACTAGCTTTCAAAGTGCAGGGTTTCAGTTTCTTTGTTCCATTCTTTGCCGGGCGATGTGACGAGCAGAACTGTTTGTTCTCGGCTTTTGTATTGTTTAAATTGTTGTAATATTGTAATATGTGTCTCCATGCCTACCGCGAAAGGAACATAGGCAATCCTACTGCGGGGGTGTCAGTGTGTAAACGCTGTTATTGTTATTATAATCCAATCTTGGGAAATCCAAGACAGACTTGTATCACTGAATATCTAACTAATGCATGCAGGATTAAAGGAGTGATTTTTATAATTTAATATAATTTTGTACAAAAATGGGTAAAATGGTAGGGCTATTGACTTAAATTTTAGTGATAAGAGATCATGGACTTCGGTAACTGGCAGTTATAGTCTCATATATATTCTTATTGTAATCAATCTTCGTACTCGTATCTCGTTGATAATTTCAATGAAGACAATACATCGCGGCGAACGAAATAATTTAAATGAAAAGTTTTAATTGCCGCGTTACCTGCTTGTTTACGGGCTTGTAATTTATTACGGGGAGAAGGGTGGGAGGAGGTTAGAGGGTGCCTTGCAGAGTTTTCCGTTAAACCAATATCAACGCAAGGTTGGGGCTATAACACCTGCGACTTCCTTAAGCTTTTAATATACGGTATAAAAAGTAGTATAACAATTACTACTTTTATATCCTGTCTATACAATATATCCATATAATATAATATAAAAAAGTAATACTTTAAAAATTATAAGGGCCGCGATGTCAATACGAAAGTTTCAAGTATTTCTAAATAATGCTTCTTTCGGTTGGATGGTACTGTTAACTGTCCAATAGATGTCGCTCCGTCCCCGCAAGACGGTTAGTCAAATAGAGAGTTAAAATTCGATGCTCAAACCAGATTCTCGGTGGCCTAGTTGGTCAATGGCGTCTGACACGGAGAGTCAGTAGACGCGGGTTCGAATCCCGTCCGAGGATGGAATTTTTCTCTCTATAAATTTCAATATAATATGCAATTATTATGTGTACTGACTGATTCAACACTGCAGAGTCTAAACAGTTGAGACTGCAAACTTTATATTTTGGTACTTTATGCTATTTCCGTCGCATGCATCTGAGAAGTATTTTTGAAAATGTCACCCCTACGGTAGAACCCGTAGACCATGCAAGCGATGCTGCTACTGAGTCAGTTAGTGTAGTATATATCTTCAAAACTCAACGTTTAGTTATTGTCAATGTTAAGCCAGCGGCGAGTCTTAAATAGAAACGAAGAGATCATGGAGGCTGTGCTGAAGTTCATAAAAACGAGGTTTCTGTGACTGGCGGTTGCGACCTCGTTAATTAATGAAATAGATGTTCTTTTTAAATATAACTTAACAAATCGACACGCCTATATATCCTCAAAAGGATTGGTAGCGGTATTTTAAACACCTACTTTACGTCAAATTTGTTTGATCCCATATAATAGAGAGCGAGCCTTCTACGGGACAATGTTCTAGACTCCATACTGCTATTGAGAACTTCGTTGTCAAAAAAACTCACTGCCCAACCTGGGTACCGCAACCAGGACCTTGAGATTCCAATGCGGCGCTTTCACCACTACACCAAGACCAAGCGACCAAAGCCGCTAGCGGGTACTTGTGCACAATAAAGTATGGCTTTCAATACCCGATAGTTATTTTAATACTAACAACCTAAAGCCTGCGACTTCGTTCGCGTAGTTGGCTCGGTCTTCGGCCTCGCCATAACCTCCCATCTTTTCTTGGTTTTTCTTTCATAAGAACCTTCCACTGTCAATAATTAACATAACATATAAAATAATTAGCGAGAAAAATTGAACCCCTATTTCTTCCGGTCACGCTATATCTTGAGAACAGCAGGGCTATGTATCTCAGCACATGTTGATTGAAATCGAAAAAAATGGCGGCTCAGTCACTTTTGTCAGCTGCAGTCATTAACTTTCTAACATTTTTGCTTACTGGAATTGTCATAACTGACATAGAGCGGCCATTTTTCAATATTTCACTCAAAATTTGATAGCAAATGAGATGCGTAATAGCCCTGCTGTTCTCAAGTTATAGCGTGACCGGAAGAAATAGGGGTTCTTTGTTATATATATAGATAGATGTATTATCTTCTGTATCTTTCTTATTTTGTTGCGTAAGGTATGTAATGTGGTATTTGCGGGATACAAATAAGTGTTTTGTTGTTTCCGGTAACACGTTATCCGAACCCCTATATCCCAGTTGATCAGATTTAGAATGATTAGGAAAGCTCCCCATCGATAACGTCTTGAATATTATTATGTACCCCTCAGCTGTCCTTAACCAGGATAACAGTGGATTTTCTATTTTGTCTGGTTCCTGCTACATCTGAAGGCAACCAATTTTTTTTATCTCAAGGACAGTGTGCAACATCTGTTCAAAAGATTTGCAAAGTTTATAAATGATAATAAATAAATAGCCTATAAATAATAAATAAATGAGTGTAGATTACGACCAAATTTCATGATACGACTTCGCGAAAACTAAGTTTTTGACACTTAAACTTAATATCAGATGTTCGAATAAAAGCGTAGTGTAAATTGAATATACGTTCTTATGAAGTATGGGAGCCAAAACACGATTAAACAAACTTGGCTCGATAGAAAAAAATAGACAACATTCCCTCAGTTTTGCAAAATTTCTTACGTGCATCGTGATGATAAGCATTTTTATTCTACTTTGGGCAATTATATTTCAATGAATATCGAAAATCATATTCGAATTTCAAATGAAATTTACTAGTGAACTATGGACTCCTTTATCATTAAAATTTAATCATTTGATTGTACGAACTAAATATAAAAAGTATTAGCACGTTTTTAATTGCATCTTCCCATTACATCTTTCAATCTGATAAGCAATTCTCAACCTTATATAAAGCATCGTAAATTGTTTTAAAATTAGGATTGGACCGCGCCGCAAACCACCACATGCCAAACTGTCCAGCACAAAACAACTATCGCAAATTTCATGGCTTCACATGAAAGGGCCATCAATCATAGCGTCGCGCTTGTAGGGCGAGGAGGGAGAAAGGGGTGTGGTTAGCTGCTTTATGCCATTTATCGTTTTACATCCCTCGCGTATTTACTGCCACTGAAAATATGATAAAAATGAAAACGTTTACATAATGGGTGAAGGGGGGACGTTTAACGAATGAATGATAAGGCTTTTAAGAAATATTTGTTGTAATGCGTCTAAATATTGGAAGTATTTACATGCTAGTACTTAGGTCTTGATACATCTAGGCTGTTTTATTATCATCAGAATAATATATTGCGTCATGCAATGGAAGTCTTAGCCATTGCTTTATAAGATTGCTACATTAATAATCATTATCATCATTAACAGCCGGAAGACGTCCACTGCTGAACATAGGTCTCCCCCATAGAACGCCACTTGGACCGGTTTCTAGCTTCTTGCATCCAGCGATGCCCCGCGGTTGTGACGAGGTCGTCAGTCCATCTAGCGGGGGGCCTACACATCGTCTTCCGGTGCGTGGTCGCCACTCGAGAACCATTCTTCCCCGTCGGTTATCAGTTCTGCGTTCTACATTAATAATGATGTATTGAAAAGCACAACTTGTGTCAGTGTGTGTGCCAGGAAATGCCAGAAACTAGGGACGATTACGGTAGAGTCACGATAAATTAAACTTATTGGGAGATAAGGTATTTTGATAACATCTTACAGTCTTTGCTTTTTTTTCACTGCGGGTAAGTATTACATTTCCAATTTTACTACGAACATCTTAAATCGGCCGGGTTATAAAAGGGTTACATCACACCGGTCCCTAAAATACATATTTCTGGACAGCCGGGTACGAAACAATATCATATATTCAGATTCACAATATCCGGTTACGAGATATTATCCAATTATTGGAATACGAAAATAATGTGCTTCCAAATTTACCTTATAAAATTCCCCATTAAAATGGATAACCAGAAAGCTTACAAGTCCTCAGGGGCCTTTGAAAATAGCCCAATATTATCTAACAATAAGGAGTTTGTTAACCTTTTCAGGTTATTCTTTTTATTTGAGATTGGGTTTTAAAAGTCTGTTTTGAGGCAGTTTGCACGCCTCCTCCTTAGTGGGGTCACTGGCGGAGAGTTGAGGAACTGTCCACCGGCTCGCACGACTCCACACGTCTAAGGGGTGGCCTTGGTGATCCTTCACAGGCACTGAGGCCCCGTAAGATATCTGGCCTACCGCTGGGGCGAGATGGAGAATGCTAACGCGACCCCATCTCACCCCACCATGGCAGAGGACTGCTAACGGGGATGTTTTAGTGGGTCTGAGCCCCACACGTCCAACAATGGGGTTGAGGTTGAGGGGGTGCACAGCATTTACTACCCCCCCTCTCAAAAAGAAAAGGTCGTATTAGGTTAGACTTAGGTTATAGGAAGAATATTTCTGCAGTAGTTTATGCAAATGCAATTTATTATATATATTGGGTAGATGACATAATCCTATCTATTTACACAGAATATCACGAACCTATTATTTACATTTAGTTTTAAAGGCTAAGTTAAATTATTTGTTCACTAGGCCGCAAAGGCAAGGGCGGTTTTAAAAAAACGCAATATATTTTCAAATATTTGACATACTCTTTCAGTATAAAATACACATCCTTTTAATGATAACTACAGTTTAACTCATTAAAATATAGGAAGAGTTGATACAACTACTGTACGGTTTAAGCTCAAATAACATTAATTATTAGTAATAAAGCTTGTTAAATATAAAATATAACATTGAAACTATTAGATTTTCAGTACATTTAAAAACAAAATAGTAAAATGTGTAAAAGTTGCATATTTGATACCGCAGCATATTTTTGGAAACTTACTGATCATTTTAGAAACGCTTACTTCTGCTGTTTTACTTCTTTCTTCAAATGGCGAAGTATCTACATTATTATAATTTTCATCATCATCATCCATCACCACGCGAGTGAAACCGCGGGACGCATCTAGTATATATATATAAAAACATGTCATGACTGACTGATTAATCAACGCATAACCTAAGCCACGGGAGCATAGATGTAAATAGGGCGAATTCTGTGCACGGGAGCTACAAAATTAAAATGTAGGCAGTTGATCCTTTTCAAATGAAATGAAATGTTTATTGTCACAGATCGTATGTTCGGGTGTTACAAAAACATAGGTACATGGTTTCCTGTACAATCTATAGGGTAGATAAGACAATCTACCCTGTCTAGGGTGTGTAACATTGATTAAATGGTATGTTGAGCATGCATACAATATAAATAGTCTTAGTCATTGAGTCAAAATTGTAAAAAATTTAAAATTTTAATTTAAAATTTACTTAAACCAAAATACAATTTATACTTTGTGAAAAACAAAAAACCAATCAAACAAAAATTAAAACAAAACAAATGTTCATGTTGTAATCATTCAATGAGGGCATTATGACAAGTACAAATTGAAAAATTTGAAACCGTCTTTAATTTTATTCAGTTATTGGAGTGTAACTCAAGAACTACTGGTTACTTTCTATACTACTTTCGGTGGTAGTGCCACGCTGCAACCTCACAGCCGAATGGGCCGGTACGACCAGGTAAGTACCATTCTCCCACATACACCGACGTGAAGTAACATAGCTTGGTATTGCGTTTCGTCGGTTTGTGGGAGTTCCGGAAGCCCGATTCCCCCCTTTTCCGTTCTTCCGTCCTTCCTATCATCCTTCCTCAAAGGTCGGCAACGCATCCTCGAGACATCTGGTATTGCAGATGTCCGTGCGCGACGGTATCACTTACCAGCAGGTGAACCCCTTGCTCGATTGCCAACCTATCCCATAAAAAACCGCACGAAATTCTCAAAATTATTTTTTTGTTTGCTGGTGCTTCCCGTGTGGTCCCATTTTAATTTCATCGAATTCGGTCCAGTAGTTTTTGAGATACGCTCTAATAACTGAATAGAATGGAAGTCGGTATTAAATTTTTCAAATTGTATTTGTATATTAGTCGAATGTATTGAATCTATTAAAGAAAAGTTTCCTCAGTGGAATATCTGATATAAATCATTTGTAAAATATCTCTGCTTCATATTGATATTCATTCCACATCTCAGCGTTCTAACTGTAATCCCTCAGACGCCTCGAGACGTGATAAAGATCGCGATTAAAATGTCTAAGTGTGATAGCACTTCAACTGGAATTAGAACGTGGTTGTGATCAAATTGCGCCGAAACTTGGAATGACGGTAATCAGTTGTGGTGATCATTTCAAACTTCACTTTGATTGCTCCTTGTCTTGGTGGGGACTACTTGAGACAGCGGTTGATACAAGGACGACGCACATTGTAATTGTAAAACTTAATTACAATAATAATTACATTTCAATCGAATGTTTCATAATGCATCAAGAAGCCATTTTGATTCAATTCGTCATTCAATTAATAGATTCAAACCAAAAACATTGATTAATCATTTGCGTCCCAGAGACGTAAATTTACGTGCGTTTTATTCATAAATCTTTTGTTTTAATTATCACGGTATATGAAGGGTCAGTGCCTCAAGACAAGAGTCTTCGAGAGAGTGATGACTTATGGCACTGAAACGTGGTCTCTTACTGGGCCTCATAGATAAGCTCAAAGTCGCACAACGAGCTATGGAGAGGGCTATGCTCGGGGTTTCTCTACGTGATCGAATCAGAAATGAGGATATCCGTAGAAGAATGAAAGTCACCGACATAGCCCAGAAGATTAGCCAGTTAAGTGGCAGTGGGCAGGGCACATAGCATGCAGAACAGATGGCCGATGGAGTCGGAAGGTTCTGGAGTGGAGACCACGGACCGGCAAGCAAAGCGTAAGTCATCCACCGACACGGTGGACAGATGAGCTGATAAAGGTCGCAGGACGTCGTTGGATGCAGGCCGCTTCCAACCGGTCCTTTTGGAAAATCATGGAGGAGGCGTATGTTCAGCAGTGGACGTCCTACGGCTGAGATGATGATGATGACGAAGGGTTAAATAAAAAAAAAATGTTGCTGTAATAATATATTCAAAATTGTATAAAAATTTATTCACGTGTATTCAGACACAAAGCATAACAATAGACAAACAAACACAAGAAGAAAAATAAGCTGTTGTACGCCATGTTGTTTTAGGAGTCTTTGGGAAAAATCTACGTTTTGTGAGCACTTCCACTAAAATAACTTTACATGCCCAGCGGGGGATGAACTTTCTACAGGCAACAATAATAATAATGAGTCCCTAAGGATGTGTTGTAATCAAAATCTAGTAAATAGTCAATGTCCGAGAGCATAGCATCATCTGAATTATACGTATCTTCGTTCGACTGGATATATGAGAATCTGTCAAATTTTTTATAAATCCCTGCATATCTTAATAATGTGATCTGGTTCCCAATTTTTTCTGAATTACAAACTTGGTCACATTGTTTACGCCAATGTTGTGCAGCGTTTTTGTCGATGCATTATCACAACGAACGACGGTTAATGAAGGTTTGGGAACAGTTTTTCTTTTACCCACTTGGCGAACTCTTATTGATCGAACTCTAGTACTCTTTTTTCTACCGGATTCTAAAAAAGGAGGTACTGAATTCGATAGTATATTTTTTCTTTATTACCTCATAACTTTGAACTGGGTGAACCGATTCTCAATTTTTTTTGTTTCGCTGGTGCTTTCAGTGTGGTCCCATTTAAATTTCATCAAGTTCAGTCTACTAGTTTTTGAGATACACTCCAATAACTGAATAGAATGGAAGTAATAAGAGTAAATTTTTCAAATTGCACTTGTTTAAATAAACACTAGTTCTCCTTATGACATAGTCAACTCTCTTTTTGAACAAACTGTAAAAGAGAGAATATATTATTATTATCATTTCCTTCAAAATGAAATCCAACTCTATGTTCCTTTGATTTGGCACAATTACACAATTTGGTACTCGGTTAATATCAGTACGCCCCTCACAGCAATTACTTAAACACATCAAGTGACTTAAAAGTTATTAAGTCAGCCCTGTTCTTGCCACCCTCGTTACAGCTTACCTGTCTGAAAGGGTTGAGGGTATATTTATGATTAACACCCGTAATGCGAACAGTAAATATAGCTAAAGGGTTTAAAGGGTCATTAACGTCGGGTTTGTATTATATTTAAAGTTATTAAGATTGAAATAAGAGTTAAATTGTTTGTGACAGACGAGCAAGTCAGTCACCTGATGGTAAGCACTGTGCTTGTGCATGCTTGTTGCAGAGTCATTCAGGGCACTGTAAGTTTTAGGTAGCAGTGCACTGCGCTCATTTCCACGAGGCATCAGTTTTTATGTCTCTATAGCGCAGTAATTTGATATGTTACAGTGCTCTTCACATCCTAACGCAGTAATGCATGCGCTCTGTTGCTTTGCCATAGAATATCTGGCACTGCGGTGGTACCTAACAAGACGGCCTCTTACATAAGAAGCCTACCAGGAAGTAAGATGAATTTCTTCGGCTATTACGATTCGAATTCAGAGGGCGGAGAGAATCGATACGTATTTTGACGTGATAACGTCTTATAAATCGATGAACGCCGGCTGTACGCTCGAAAACGTGTGACTAATTGTCACGTTCCACCTGAGCCGAGCGTGCAAGCGAGAGCGCGGGATAAACGATAGAGAGGCACGATCGGCCCAAGCGTTCGGCTTGTCTTATGACGTTATCACGGAAAATTATCGTCCGTAAACCGACTTTACAGACAACCATTTTTTATGAATACAAGGCTAACTTTTTAGTTTAGATCGGGTTAATGGATTTGATTACATCTTCAAGCTGATGGTGTTATATATATATTATATATAATATATATATATAATGTAAACATTCTCTAAACTAAAAAAAACTTTATTAAGGCAGTTTTTACTCTGCTTAGGCTAAAATCCTAATAAGTATGTTGCTTCCGAATGACAGCAATAAATTTAGATATTTCTCTTCTATTGTGGGCATGTTTTAGATATATTAATCGTCACGTAACTTAGTGAACACTAAGTTACGTGAAAATCTCACTTCAGCTCACGTAAAAATACACAAACAACTATAGAGTATATAATGCCATTTTTATAAATGGCATTCTAAGTGTTATATTGATTTTAGTGTTATCAGTTAGTTTAGGGTGCTATCAGTTTTGCGTTCTTTGTGTTGTATTGTATTACGTTACATAGATATATCCACAGTCAACCCACAGTTGACCAAAGTCAAAGTCAAAATCATTTATTCAATTTAGGCATCAAAGACGCACTTATAACGTTAATTTTTCATTATAATGTACTTTAAAGACTCTACCGCCGTGTTCCAAAATGTATAGAGCCTACCGAGAAAAAGCGGCAAGAAACTCGGGGCCATTCTTTTTATATAGATGTTTACAATGTTTCTACTTAGACACTACAAATAGGTATTACATTTTATGGGTGGCAGAGTGACAGCTTGCCAGAAGTGGAGTATTCCAAGCATCTTTATCTTCTATATAATGTCGTACCACCGACCGTGGTCAGAACGCCTCCTATTTGGGTGTATATATGTAATGTAATACAACATGTACGCAAAACTGACCGCGTGACCGCTCTCTGTCTGATACCACCCTTAGTGTTGTCTAGTTTAATTTTGTTTTTTATCAAGTCAATCGCTACCAAAGTCAAAGCCAAAGTCAAGTTTAAATTTAGTTTAGTGGTGCAAGACGACATTGTTTCTTTTACTCATGTAAAAAGCGTTGCTTGATATAATATGCAAAAATATTTTTATAGTATTCGATTAGTAGTATTTTTATTAGTTTTGTAGCGGTCTACATAAAGCGTGCGCCCTGCGTGGCCTGCCGGCCGCGAATGACGCGCTTGCACACGCCTCGAGTGATTTACGTAACCGTGAGCAGATGCGCCACGGCAGGAAGGGCAAGCGACGACATCCCAGCGCGGAGCCTCGGCCTTTTTTTTTTTTTTTTTTTTTAGAACGGACTAATGCTGTTTGCCTCTACCGGCATTTACAGCGTCACCGGACGGTTGGCGAGCGCAGATGGCACTCAGCCAGATGCGGGCGCAGAGGGCGCACCGCCTAAGGCGAGCGTTGAAGACGCTTCGCCGCAAGGAGAGGAGTAGGCGACTTGCTCAAGGGCACCACTAGGGTACGGACCTCGGCTTGGGCCGTCGCCAGGAGAGAGGGGAGTAGGAGAGAATCGCCCCGGTACATAAGTGTACCGTTGAAAGTGGGCCCTATGAATTTTAACTCTACGACTATTTGGAGAGAATCTAACCAAGACATAACTTTTGCCTCGAGCTCGCCGGCGAGCTCGGTGTTTGACTGTGTTTACCACTAAATCATAACCTTGTGTACCTCGCCTCCTCCCATTTCCGCGACATGGGTCCACACCGCGACCAGGATCGTCGCGTTGTGCACTCATGACTGTACTTTGGGTGGGGCTACAATAAGAAAGTGTAATACCTCGCCCACAGCCATGGTGGCTGGGACTACATTGAAAACCAGTGTTACCTCGTCCGCAGCCATTTGCTGGGCCGGAGGATACATCGCGACCGGGGCCGCGGTGTATACTCCCACCCGCACCGTGGCTGGGACTACAATCGTGTGTGTGTGAATTACCTCGACTGCGACTGGGGCTGCGAAGAAGATCTCGGCCGGAGCCTACAATGCGATCAGGATCACAGCCCTGGTCGGGTCTACAACCATAACCGGGGTTCCCTTGGGACGACGCTAAAGCTGCCGAAGTAACGGCTGCGATGGGGTCGTCCGGGTCACCCAAAATATGCCTTGGACGGCGACGGGGGGGAAGGAAGTGGGGATCGGTTATGTCAGTGGAGTAGTTCGCCGCTTCGACCACGAGGGGATTCGAGTGGTGGGGAGCTTTGTCGAAGTGGCGGCGGGAGCAGTCTTTCATATACTGCGTAATAGAGGGGAGGGTACTGACTGGCAGACACCGGTGCGTGGATATTTACGTCGGTTAGACCGCGACAGAAACGTCGCGGCGTTTCTTTCGTTTTGCGATTGTATTGTTAAGTACTAGATGTAATAGCGCTAGTTGTGCGGAATTATTTTGTACTTAAGTAAGATGATTTGACGAATAAATAATCAACTTACACAGCAGGCCATTCCGGTCAGCGCGCTCGAGTGGGACGGACGTGCGCTCAAGTGCTCCCCGAGAATATTCCGATCGGCCTAAAAGTGCTTGCGCTTTTAGTGCCGGTTACCTGTATCGTTTCGATTGAAGAGGATTCAGTGTTGGACTTCGCTAATAGTGGATTTTCTGTGTGCAGATTCGACGTCAAGCCACCGCTTCGTGTACCGTTCGGCGCACGGAGGCGTTCGGCTCGGCTCGGCTCGCGTCGCGGAAGAAGCGCGCTCTTGTAAGAGCGCTTCGACACATCAATCACCTATTGTTCATTGTCTAATCAAAACCGCTCTTCTCAGAGCGAACTCTAGTTTCGATTTTTAATTTTTCAATTTTCAATTGTCAAAGTCGAGTCAAACAAATCCACGCTTCACGTGGTCTTCTGGACGATCCTTGCGGTGTTAACGCCACCCAGTTGGGCGCGGACCCGGTGCGTCAAGCCTTTCCCTCCTGAGCGTGGGAGGAAACGGCTAAAACCGGACGGGCCTGCCTTCACCGGCCTTGGGGTCTCCCCTCGCCGACGGCAGGTATCTCCTTCCCACCCTACCCTATCCTACTCTCCTATTCTCTGGGCAAGTGTTTGGTTGGAAGCCGGGTTTTACTCGGTCTTCTCTCCTCGCCCCCGGAGCAGCTAGGGCCTCGCGTTTAGGCACACATCCCTCTGCACAATAAGACTGGCAGAGGGCACACAGTAGGGACACCTAGGCACTCACTCTCCCGCCTGTACCCGGCGGGAGTGGCATTCACCCCTCACTCGCATCTCGAGTATTCCCCTCGAGATGTCTTTACTATCTCCCTCCCCCGCTATGAGCCTCCCGCAAGGCGTTTCGCCTCAGGCGTTCGCCTCGTGGGTGTCAAATTGCTACCCGGACATGCTGTCCGAGTATCTCCAGTCCAATAGGGACTTTAAAGAGAGACCCCGCTTCACGGACTCTCAAATTCCCTCCTCCGGCTCCCTCCCTCCGAGGGCGCCCTTCGGTTCTTCGGCGTTCAAGCCGTTAGATAGCCCTCTCTCCCCCGACCCTGCGCCCTATGCGCCCCGCGCTCCCCGCGCACCTCTACCACCCCGCGATCGTTCTCCAGTCCTTCGGATTGAGTACGAACGCGCCTACGACTCGGCATCCAACTCGGAGAATGAGATGGATGTAGAGTTCTCCCGCTCCCGCGCTAACTCTATGGGCAACATCTCCAACGACGGGTTCACTACCGTCGGAAAGAGAAAGCGCGTCCCCAAAGCCGCCTCAGAGGCTCCCTCCCCGCCACCCAAAGCGGCCTGCACCGCCCCGGGAGCGAAGCCATCAGGCTCTCTCGCTCCCGCCTCCCGCGACCCTCTCGCTCACTCCGATGCTCCCGCAAGCATCGCCGCGTCTCAACGCGACGTCTCCTCTCAAGGAGCGTCAGTTAGACGCGAGAAACCGCCGCCACCTCTGTTCCTTCAGGACAAAGCGAAGTGGGACATGGTCTCACGACTTTTGACGGATCGTAAGATCCAATACACTAGCGCCCGCTCAACCCAACTGGGTATTAAAGTCCAGGTGCCTACCCCAAGCGACCATAGGGCGCTTACTCGACTTCTCAAAAACGAGAGCATAAGCTTTCACACTTATGCTCTCGAGGAAGAGAAGGTATTACGAGTAGTCATACGCGGCGTACCTAAAGAGGTACAGACCGATAGTGTCCTCGCCGACTTGAAGGCGCAAGGCTACCCCGTCCGCGAATGCCACCGCATGTACAGTGGCAAGGACCGCAAACCCTATGACCTACTTTTGGTTATCCTCAATCGCACGCCAGAGGGCAAAGCGATTTTCAATATTAAAACGGTTGTGAACCTCTCGGGGATCACCGTCCAACCCCCATTCCGAAACCGAGCACCTGGCCAGTGTCATAACTGCCAATTGTACGGGCATGCCGCCCGATTCTGTTTCGCCCGCCCGAGGTGCGTCAAGTGCCTAGGGGATCACGGGACAGCCCAGTGTTCTCGCACTAGGGACTCATCAGACCCGCCTAGTTGTGTCCTCTGCGGCACACAGGGACATACCGCCAACTACCGCGGTTGCCCTAAGGCACCCCGCGCACCCAGTGGGCCGTCTAGGAGGCCTATTCCCCCTCCTCGCCCGGTCACTACCCGCTCACAAGGGAACGGCCCTAAGCCTAACCTTACACCCGCACCGCAGGCAACACCTGTTGTTCCCGCGCCCGCGCCCGCACGCAACGCTTGGTCCAAGCCCTTGAGCATGGTACAAGCAAGCGCCCCCCTCACCCCCGCCCGCCCGCAGGCCTCTGCCAGCGCGCCGGCTCCTAAGCCCAAACCGCCGCTCTCTAGGCCTCCAATGGCTGGGCTCATGGACGCCCCAGGTCAATCTGACCTGGCGGCCGACATAGCCCTTGTCATGGACTACGCGATGGTCATAGACGTGGACGAAGTACGTGCATTCGCGCTCAAACTTCGTACTGCCACAAACGACCAAGACCGCTTGCGAGCCACGCTCACACACGCGGGTCTAATCAGCGCAGTGAGGTGCTACGCCCTCCCCAGCGTTTCTTAGGTATCATCCAATATGGATAGTACACCGAAACGAATTAAGCCCCACTCAGTCACCGTAGCGACTTTCAACGCTGACGGCCTCTCTAGCCAAAAGGACGAAGTTCACGAATTTTGTAAGACCCATCAGGTCGATATCCTATGCGTGCAGGAGACCTTTCTGAAACCAGGTACAGCGAACCCTAGGTTTGCAAATTACCGTTTGGTTCGTAATGATAGAGTGGCCACCCCAAAAGGTGGCACTCTCATCTATTACAAAAGAGCTCTGCACTGTATCCCAATTGTCACTCCACCACTTAGAATACTAGAAGCCTCTGTTTGCTTTCTAGCGATGTCAGGTCATCAACCTGTCATCATAGCCTCATGTTACCTCCCCTCTGGTAAAGAACTATTACAGACAGACTTGGAAGCCCTCTTCTCTCTAGGAAGCTCCATCCTTCTGATCGGTGACTTCAACAGTAAACATGTCATATGGAACTGTACTAGTAATAATAGTAATGGTAAAATCCTTGAAGGCTTGGTCAGCCACTTAAACTTTGATATTCTCTCCCCTCTGGAGCCCACAAGATATCCCTATGTTGACAACCAACGACCAGACATACTTGACATAGCACTTCTCAAGAACGTCACCCTCCGGTTGCGCTCTATAGAAGTGTTACACGAACTGACTTCAGACCACCGCCCTGTATTGTTGAAATTAGGCCCCGACCCGACGGACATAACCCCTATCACTAGAACGGTAGTGAACTGGAAGCAACTGGGGGAATCCCTCCAAGCTATCAGTTCACCCGCTCTCGATAGAATCCCCGATGACATACAGACAGTAGAAGACGTGTCAATTGCGATCGAGGCTCTCAGTGACCACCTCCGCACCGCAGTAGGTGAATCCTCAAAGCAGGTCCAAGTGGCGGATGGTCGCCGCTTCGAACTGCCCGAGGGTGCGAGGAGGTTACTGACAGCTAAGAACGCCGCCACTAGGGCGTATGACTCGATGCCAACCCCAGAGAACAAAGCCACCATGCGCTATTTACAGCGTGCTGTAAGGAAACGCATGAGTGAGCTGCGTGATCAAAGGTGGGACGACAAACTGTCAGAGATTGAGCCAACTCACCAGGCATACTGGCAGTTGGCTCGAACTCTGAAATCTGACGGACAACAGACAATGCCTCCACTCATTAGGCCACCTCCCCTCTCCATAGCGTTCCTTGACGAAGACAAAGCCGAGTGTTTAGCTGATAGCCTTGAGGCTCAGTGTACTCTAAATGTAGATCACGTCGACCAGAAACACCTCGATTCGGTGGAATCTGAAGTCGAACGTAAAAGCTCTATGTCCATCTCTGACCTCCCACTCCTCCCACCGGTAAAATCATCCGAGGTTGTGTCTCTGATCAAGAGCCTCAAGACCCGTAAATCCCCTGGTGCTGATGGTATCAGCAACAAGGTGATTAAACACTTCTCAGTCCCACTAGTCCATCTCTTAGTTAGCATCTTCAATGCGGCTATGAGCAACTGCTCCTTCCCAGACACTTGGAAGCATGCCATTGTCATTGGTATTCACAAACCAGGCAAACCGGCAGCCGAGCCCTCCAGCTACCGTCCCATAAGTCTCCTCAGCTCTCTGGGGAAGATTTACGAGCGGCTCATTGTGAACCGACTCTGGTCCCACGTTAGGTCCAATAACCTCCTTCCCGATGAGCAATTTGGTTTTAGAGCCAAACACTCTTGCGTCCAACAAGTGCACCGCGTAACGGAGCACATCCTAGGCGGTTTCAATAAGAAACCAAAGCCCCAAGGGACCATAGCTGTCTTCCTCGACGTAGCGAAAGCGTTCGACAAAGTCTGGCACAACGGCTTGATATTCAAGCTGTACCAACTGGGTGTGCCAGACCGTCTTGTACTCATCTTACAAGACTTTCTCAGGGATCGAACGTTTAGCTATCGCACCGAGGGAACGCTCTCCTCCCCGCATCCCATTCACGCAGGTGTCCCTCAGGGCTCTGTACTCTCACCCATTCTCTTCTCGCTGTACACCAGCGACATCCCACGATCTGAACCTAATGTTCAGATCGCTCAGTTTGCGGATGATACTGCAATCTACTCTACTGGCTGGTTCAAGGTCAGGCAGAGATGCGCCATCCAACGAGCCATCACCGTAATCGGTGCATGGTTTCGTAAATGGCGGATTGCAGTAAATCCTAGCAAAAGTGCAGCAGTGTACTTCACTGAGACCCGGCGGAATCTCATGCCGTCACCCATAGTCCTATTCGGCGAACCCATCCCATGGGCTAAATCTGCCAAATACCTGGGCGTCACTCTTGATCGCCAACTCACTTTCGCGAAACACATTCAGATTGTTCGCAATAGGGCGGCCTTCATTATGGGTCGTCTTAATCCCCTCATAGGCAAAAACAGTAAAATGTCTCTTAGAAATAAGACGACTCTTTACAAACTTTGCATCCGCCCAATCATGACTTACGCATCTGTAGCGTTCGCGCATGCTCAGAAACACGACCTCCACAAACTTCAAGTGATTCAAAATCGCTTTATGCGCAGGGCAGTGGGCGCTCCGTGGTACTTGCGGAACGCCGAACTGCACTGCGATTTCACCCTCCCCTCTATTACGCAGTATATGAAAGACTGCTCCCGCCGCCACTTCGACAAAGCTCCCCACCACTCGAATCCCCTCGTGGTCGAAGCGGCGAACTACTCCACTGACATAACCGATCCCCACTTCCTTCCCCCCCGTCGCCGTCCAAGGCATATTTTGGGTGACCCGGACGACCCCATCGCAGCCGTTACTTCGGCAGCTTTAGCGTCGTCCCAAGGGAACCCCGGTAATGGTTGTAGACCCGACCAGGGCTGTGATCCCGATCGCATTGTAGGCTCCGGCCGAGATCTTCTTCGCAGCCCCAGTCGCAGTCGAGGTAATTCACACACACACGATTGTAGTCCCAGCCACGGTGCGGGTGGGAGTATACACCGCGGCCCCGGTCGCGATGTATCCTCCGGCCCAGCAAATGGCTGCGGACGAGGTAACACTGGTTTTCTTTGTAGTCCCAGCCACCATGGCTGTGGGCGAGGTACTTCACTTTCTTATTGTAGCCCCACCCAAAGTACAGTCATGAGTGCACAACGCGACGATCCTGGTCGCGGTGTGGACCCATGTCGCGGAAATGGGGGGAGGCGAGGTTCACAAGGTTATGATTTAGTGGTAAACACAGTCAGCCGAGGTCCGTACCCTAGTGGTGCCCTTGAGCAAGTCGCCTACTCCTCTCCTTGCGGCGAAGCGTCTTCAACGCTCGCCTTAGGCGGTGCGCCCTCTGCGCCCGCATCTGGCTGAGTGCCATCTGCGCTCGCCAACCGTCCGGTGACGCTGTAAATGCCGGTAGAGGCAAACAGCATTAGTCCGTTCTAAAAAAAAAAAAAAAAAAAACGAATAAATAATTGTAACCTTTTCATTTGTTTTATTTGTAACCCACTAAGTAGTAACCTCCAATAGGCACCTAACCGTAACCTAAACGCAGGGCCTAATCTACCGTACAGGTTGGAACTCTTGGTTAGCCACAAGGAGTGGCTAAAGTGGTGACCCCGACGAAAGAACCTCCCGAGCATGTCTAAGGAAGAAGAAATTCAGATGATCGGTATCAGATCCCGAATACCACAATTTTGGCGAGATAAACCCAGATTATGGTTTGCTCAATTTGTGACTATGATTGCGAGCCAGAAGCTTGGCGATAAATCAAAATTTGGCCTAGTCGTTACACAACTGGAAAAAGTGGACGTAGAACAGATAAGCGATATCATATTAGGGCAACCTACTACTGGAAGGTACGATGAAGTAAAAAAACGGCTTTTATCCGTATATGAGGAATCAGACGAAGACCAGCTTCGGAAACTTTTAAATGAAGTTGATCTGGGCGACCAACGACCTTCAGAACTGTTACGGCGCATGAAAGATTTAGCACGTGACAAAATACCTGATGCCACACTACGTATGTTGTGGATGGGACACTTGCCAAAGTCAACAAGGGCCGTATTGTCGGTCAGCGACGAATCAAAACTCGACGCATTGGCAGCCATGGCAGATAAAATGCACGAACATTCAAGGGAAGTAAGCAGCATATGCTCTTGTCAAAGTCGCCCTTCCACCTCTCAGCAACAGCCAACAGTTACACCCAATAATGAAATTATCAACATGATAGAAGCTCTGACGAAAGAAGTCGCCGCCTTAAAAACAGAGCGAACATATAATCGTCGACAATTCTACCATAGAGATCATTCACGCTCGGACTCGGCAAAAAGGCAGTACAGCAGTAACAAGGACTTGATATGCTACTTTCACCGCAAGTTCGGAAGAAATGCTTACAGATGCCGCAGCCCATGCAATTTTCACGCCACGAAAGATAATAAGCAAGATAAGTCGGAAAACTAACAAGGGCTGAGGCTAAGGCGGAAGCCAAGGTCGACGAACTATCATCATACCGCCTATTTATCAAGGATATAACTAACGAACAACACTACCTTATCGACACGGGCGCTAATGTGTCTGTGCTTCCTGCCCACTCTTCCGATAAGCGAAATCGTGCACCAGAAAACTATCTTTTTGCCGCCAACAAGACACCCATACCCACTTACGGAGAGCGCACTATCTCTCTAAACTTCGGAATGCGGCGACCATACTCTTGGAAGTTCATGATAGCAGCAGTCAGTCGGCCAATAATAGGCGCTGATTTTTTACATCACCACGGGCTCATGGTAGACCTTCGTGGCCGAAGAATCATAGACCAAGAAACTAATATGTTCGTACGTGGTTATCTATCACCAGTGCTAGAAGGTAGCATACGCACCATTGACAACAGTATGCCATTCCACGATCTACTTGAAAAAATCCCGAATATTACGCGACCATCGTTAGAGAGGGCGTGTCATAGCGAAGTAGAGCATTTCATCGAAACCACCGGAGCACCTGTATACGCAAAGGCTCGCCCACTTCCCCCTCATAAGTACAAAGCGGCTAAAGAAGAATTTCAAGAGATGATGAAGCAGGGTATCTGTAGACCATCAAAAAGTCCATGGGCGAGTCCACTACACATGGTTTTGAAGAAGGATGGAACGTACCGCGCATGTGGTGACTATCGCCGACTCAACGCCATCACAGTTCCCGACCGTTACCCAATACCGCGTCTTCACGACTTTACCTACAATCTTCAGGGGAAAAAAATATTTACAAAAATAGACCTGAAGAAGGCATACTATTTAATCAGGAATCGGGAAGAAGATATTAAGAAATCAGCCGTCATAACACCATTTGGCCTCTTTGAATTCACTAAAATGTGTTTTGGCCTCCGCAACGCGGGCCAAACGTTTCAACGCCACATCGACAACGTCATGCGAGGCCTCCCTGTCTTTGGTTTCGTCGACGACCTGTTAGTTGCGTCTGAAAATGAGATCCAGCACAGACAGGAGTTAGAAGAGGTTTTCAAGCGACTCAACGACCACGGCCTACAGGTTAATGTCGCTAAATGCATTTTCGGTCAACCAAAATTAAATTTTCTTGGCTACACAATTACATCGGAAGGTATAACACCAACTGACGAAAAAGTCTCCGTTATCACCTCGTACCCGTTACCAAAAACTATTAATGATCTGCGCCGGTTCTTGGGCATGATCAATTTTTATCGGACAAACATACCCCACGCAGCAGAAAGCCAAAGGAAACTAAACGAATACCTCCATAATGCAAAGAAGAACGACAAAAGGGAGATACCATGGAATGAAAGCACTACAAAGGCGTTTGAAGATTGCAAGCAAGATATTGCAAATGCTGTTCGCCTTGCACATCCATAGATACAAGATCCTTTCGCCCTTATGACTGATGCATCAGAAACCTGCGCAGGAGCCGTCCTTCAACAAAAGATCCAAGGCAGCTGGAAGCCTCTCGGATTCTTTTCTAAGAAATTCAACGATGCCCAACAGAAATACAGTACGTACGATAGAGAGCTTTTGTCAATTTACCTAGCGGTCAGACATTTTCGGCGAATGTTTGAGGGGCGTGATCTAGTGATATTTACTGACCATAAGCCACTGCTTAATGCACTGACTGCAAACAGCAGGAACGAAACCCCACAGAGAACTAGATATCTGGAGTACATCGGGCAATTCACGTCAAAAATACAGTACATACCAGGAGGACAGAACGAAGCATCGCGCTACCAAATGGCCAGAAGCATACCCAATGTCAGAAATAACCGCTGAAAAGGTCGCCGAAACGCTATACAACGGATGGATCGCTAGATTTGGTTGTCCTACCAGCGTGACCACCGATCAAGGAAGGCAATTTGAATCAGACCTATTCAACAAATTAATGCTCCGATTAGGAATAGAGAGATGTCGAACCACCGCCTATCACCCCCAAGGGAACGGATTGATTGAACGCTGGCACCGGTCGTTGAAAACAGCGTTAACAGCCAGACTCAGTACATCGTCGTGGACATATGAATTGCCCACTGTTTTACTTGGTCTACGGTCGGCTATTAAAGAAGATATCGGAACCAGCACTGCACAACTTCTCTATGGCCAAACCCTGCGTCTACCAGGAGAATTCCATGGTGAATGTACGAAGCTAGAACCATCTCCGTCGAACTTCATGGCTCACCTCAGTGAAGCGTTAAAAAAGGCTCAAGCGTAAAGAAAGGCAAACACAGCCCGCGCAGCATTTATTCACGACGATCTGTGGAAGAGCTCACACGTGTTTGTCCGCAATGATGCACAAAAGCGACCACTCGTTCCTACTTACGATGGATCCTTTGAAGTACAGCAGCGCTGGGAGAAGTATTTCAAAATTAAACTGCCGAACAGAAGCGTCAATGTTTCGGTCGATAGATTAAAGCCTGCTTTCTACATGAGTAACGGCGAATTTCAATCGCATAACCAGTCGAACTATGTAACAAGATCAGGAAGGACATCCAAACCCCCTATACGCTTCGCTTTCAATCGCGGGGGGGAGTGATGTAGCGGTCTACATACAGCGTGCGCCCTGCGTGGCCTGCCGGCCGCGAATGACGCACTTGCACACGCCTCGAGTGATTTACGTAACCGTGAGCAGATGCGCCACGGCAGGAAGGGCAAGCGACGACATCCCAGCGCGGAGCCTCGGCCTGAACTGACTGACTGGCAGACACCGGTGCGTGGATATTTACGTCGGTTAGACCGCGACAGAAACGTCGCGGCGTTTCTTTCGTTTTGCGATTGTATTGTTAAGTACTAGATGTAATAGCGCTAGTTGTGCGGAATTATTTTGTACTTAAGTAAGATGATTTGACGAATAAATAATTGTAACCTTTTCATTTGTTTTATTTGTAACCCACTAAGTAGTAACCTCCAATAGGCACCTAACCGTAACCTAAACGCAGGGCCTAATCTACCGTACAGGTTGGAACTCTTGGTTAGCCACAAGGAGTGGCTAAAGTTTCTTAAAGCACTAACGCCTGCTTAGCGATACCAAACATTAAAATGTTTGATAGAAAAAATCCATCCTCGGACGGAGTTCGAACGGCAACCGGGGCACCAATTAGGCCTAGTTGGTCATGGCGTCTGACACAGATTGTTGGAAGACGTGGTTTGAAGCCCGTCCGAGGATGTGAAATTTTCTCTCTAGAATTGTAATAAAAATATAAGGTAAAAATATTTATTATGAAACAATATGGTTATAAAATCAGGTAGCGGGGCGCCGTTAAGCTTTTATATTGAACGCGGCCCAGCTGGTAACCAAACCGAAGGAGGCTCAGTAACACGAGCAACATGAGCATGACATAATGTTGTTATACTTGGCGTTACTTCGCTAATGGCACACATAAAAAACGACACTCTGAAACCTACCTGTTAGAAACCTAATATATATATATAATATAACTTCGTAGAGACGGCCTGAAAGAAACAGTCAAAATTGTTTCAAGTTTTGGTCGTAATTTCATGGACTTTGGATCAAAAAGGACAACATAATTATTAAACAAGTACAATTTTAAAAATTTCATACCTACTTCTATTGTATTACTTTGGTAAAAATCAATTATTGGAGTGTAACTCAAAAACTACTGAAACGAATTTGATAAAATTTACATGGGACCACACAGGAAGCACCAGCTTTCAAACAAAAAATCTTTTATCTTTTGTTTATGTTTGCCTAAAAACAGTAAAGGTATGTTAATGTACAGTCTTAATAATTTTTCAATTCCAACATAATCAAGAGATTTAAGTCATTCCTTTACTGACTTTAGTTTGTTTAGGGTAAAATTAGGTTATTAGGTTACTTTTCCTGCTGGGGCGAGATTGTGAATGCCAGCGTGACCCCATCTCACTCCACCTTGGCGAAGGACTGACATAAAAAATAACAACTTATGATATACCATTCATTTCGGATACCATACATATAATATAATAAACCTTTGATCGATATTCAAAACAAATAACTTCATATGAAAACCATTCATAAACTATACATCCATGTGATATACTTAGCAAATGAAATTACTATTATAAAAAATATAATCACTACATATACTTACGTTTTAGTCGAATTTTAATAAACATATATAATGTAACGTCGAAACCTATAAATATATTTCAAAAGTAAACAAAAATGCCTGATTAAGACGAAAGAGCAATACTCTCATACACGAATTGCAATACGCTGATCAGTATTTTATCGGGTAGGTAGGGTCGCTAGTCGTCGCACATATATAATACATATAGGTATAAGACTGCTGGGTGTAGGTACTCCTGAACTTCTACAAGATTAATACTTCGACAAGTCGCTTACTTCGAAAAAACATACTAAGACAAGTCATTGCTTCGACAGGACATAATATTATTATCTTCGACAAGAATTTTATCCCAGAAGTGGTGCGATATATCTTTTTTGAAGTGTAGATTACCCTAATTATGGCGCTTCGCCGCCGGCTCGTTGTGTGGTCACCATTCAACCTAACGCTCCTCCTCGCTTCACTCGTCGTCGCACCTATCGTGACTTCGCCTTAGATTAGTCATGAAAACTGAATACGATTAAACAGACTTACATCATTTTGTTAACGGAGTTATACCAAAATGTATAGTATGTCAAATCATCGTTATATCGAAAAAAATATGATACTTGAACAGTACGTAATACTAGCAGTATATAAAATTATAGTTGATCGATATATCAAGTGCTGGTCTAGATTTTAAATTATATAACAACTATAACGTATATCAAATAAAATTATATCAACTGTCCGTTAAGGCAAAAGTCTTTTATATCCAGTGAACGGTATTAAAATAAAAATCTGTAAAATGAATTTCGAACGACAGTCACGCACCCGGACGACACGAGTGTAGACAAAGTGAACAGAACCATGAAACATTGTTTGTGTGTTTTCCTCGTCATCCCCTTAGACATTTTTAGTTACGGATCCACCTCCTTACTGGAAGGAAGGAAGAAGGTGACTTAGACTGGACAGTAACTTGACGAAAGATTTATTTGACACGACTGAGTGCTTGAATGAAAATCTTACTTGATACAACTTTATCTGTTAAGTATACTATAATGGCAAATATACAAATATACAAGTCCACTTACAAAGTAAAAAAAAAGAGATTGATGACATATTAACTTTTCGAATTTCATTTGACTTTTGTCTAGAATGTTTTCAACAAGGATGAAGTCGTCAAATATCGTGATGGCCCTAGGACGATACAATCACAATACAATTGTGAGACATAGTCCTAACTCTACCTAGAGAGGACCTGTTTATCACAGATTAATCAAACTATATGTATAAATTGAACTGCAATCACCAATCACTTATGTGAGTCGAACAATTTGTCGACGAGTTGTGCGTTTGAATAGTTTAGAGATATATTTCAGTAAATAAACAATACAACGAAAACCTAAAGAAAGCAATAAAACTCACTCAGGTTTCCGATGGCATCAAAGGAAGAGCCAAAGGAGGAATTTTCATTTTCATCCGAACCGTTTTCTATTAAATGTAATTTATTATATTTACTTCTTTATTGCGAGAGATCGCCTCGGGTCAAGGAAATTAGGAATGACAATTAGTTTAGTAATAGTTTTTGCTATCCTGTATTTTGTTTAAAACCAAAGAGACGGGACAGTAAATACGAAGGTTGCAGCCGAAATTTATTGTATATAAATTCAACTGCTGTTCGTTAGTCTCGCTTAAGTTAACTCGAAAGCGGCTGAACCAATTTGGCAAATTCTTTTTTTGGTTTGTTCGCTTTGATACGTTTATTAAAACTCCACCCGAACCTGCGGGGCACTGATGATGATAATGAAAAATCTATAAAAAAATCTATAACTTCACCAAATTTGATCACGATCCGTTCAGCCGTTTAGACGTGATAAGGTAACAAACAGACAGAGAGATAGCATTTTTCTAAAATAAAAGTGGCTTTGTTTATTTCTTATAACATCAGCTGTCTGCCCGTGAAACTCCCGTTAAAACTGGTCCAGCCGTTTTAGAGATTATCCGGGCAAACAGGCAGACAAACAAAATTTAAAAAAATGTAAGTACCGTATAGACTTTCATATGCAATTAGTGAAAAGCTGTTATTTTGAAATTACAAACAGACACTTCAATTTTATTTAAATCTATATAGTTTAAATTTCAATATTATTACAGCACTTGTCCCCGCGAGATGTATTCAAGTCTCTATTGCCCAGTAACTTTACTTGCAACAGTGCCCTTCACTCTCCAGTCATACTTGCGAGCTTTGCGGTAGAGTATCTGGTACTGCGGTGGTAGCAACCAAGACGGCTGCTTGCACAAGAGACCTACCACCTAATCGGGTTTCCTTGCTTCTTTCGATTCCCATACCCAACGGCCTTTATCGTGCGTCTCTTAACGGAGTTAAAATACAAACACAGCTACATTTGTGTATATAAGTACATTATGCCTTTGAAACGCTCGCAGTGGAGCTTGACTTGGCGATCATAATAATCAACAAGTTAAGGCGCTGTCAGCTCAGCGCTTAGCTACGTTAAATTTTCTTCACTTGAAATCAAGCACGCGCATCTCGAAAATACGTATTAATAAAATAAAAAATATGCACTCTAAAATAATAAAAGAATCCGTCAATGTATGTGTATTAAAAATTGCTATTTTATAATATGTGTTTCATAACAAATATAATAGTGAGTAAAGAGAAAAACTATTTTAAAGGTGAAATGAAGTGGATTTTAATATACTCTAGTATGTTAAAATATGTTTTAAATTCCGTCAATGTGTACTTGGAAGTCTTAGAAATGTCATATTATTTTTTGTTGTTTTAATTAAATCGCATCTTATGAGATTAACTGCTTTAAAACCCCTCATTTTTATCGACATCATGATATGACCGCACCGTAAGCAACGCTTGCCGCGGTCAGGAGGTGGATGGGTGTGTGCTAGTGGCATTGTTCAACTGAGCGCTTCCGTGCTTAGGAGGGCACATTAAGCCGTCGGTCCCGGTTGTTTGTCTTACGACAACAGTCGTTAGGTTGTGTTGAAGGTCTTCGGGCGGCCTGAAAACTTCGACATCGGTTGGCCACTAGCCTATCCACCAAGCCGCACTCTTCTTTCTGAGAAGAAGGTTCGAGCCCTAGTAGTGGGAACATAACGGGCTGATAATAAATAAATAAATAAATATACCACAACTATCACACAACGCCATCTAGTCCCAAGCTAAGCAGAGCTTGTGTTATGGGTACTAGACAACTGATAAACATACTTATATATTTCTAAATACATACATATTATAGATAAATTACACCCAGACACAGAACAAATGATCGTGCTCATTACACAAACATTTGTCCTGGGTGGGAATCGAACCCACGACCTCCGGCATAGCAGTCAGGGTCACTAACCAATAGACCAACAGGCCTGTCAAATATATTTTGTCTTCAATAACGATATTTTATCATTTTAAAACGCGTTATTATTGGTTTTATAATTTCACGTATTTTTGAAAGAGAAAAAAAAACTTAGTATGATACGACAAATCCCTGACGCAGTCGAAAATAATAAAATGTTCACGGAATTTGTTCAATGGCCTTTAGGGGGTCTCGGGAGAACGTTAAGTCGAGCGTAGGTACTTTATAATAACTTTAGGGTTCCATACTGCGGGTTCCTGTTCCTAACTTATGTTGTCTTCTGTTTGTCTGACTTTACATGGTACTACTTGAACATGGTAATACTGATTTGATATTGTTTCTCGTCATTTCCCACTTTATCATTTTTTATTTTTAGAATTCCGTACCCAAAAGTAAAACAAGACTCCATTACTTAGACTCCGCTGTCCGTCCGTCTGTCACCAACATTTATTAATAAACACGCCAAAAAAAATGTCTGTTGGATAGGAGATTTATACATAATGCTAAGGAACCTTTCGTGCGCGAGTCCAACTTGCACTTGGCCGGTTTTATTATATAATATTAACTCCAAAGAGTGTTTTTTGAAAAATATAACGTTATATTTTGTGGCAATTATAATCTACCTTTCTTTTTAACGCGTTAGTTAAAATTTATTAGGTGCTAGCTGTTTGCCTGTAAGAGGTTTAAGTTTTCCCACCATAAGACCTAGAGACTAGTAAACATGTAACTAATTACTTTTGCAGACCAAATAAATAAATAACTTTAAAAGGATTTACTTTTTGACACGTAGCAAGTAGTTGAAAACTCTACGGAATATGCGATATTTCAGTATACAGCCTAACAAACCATAAAATTAAAACAAAAACTATAGAAAGACGGGATTCATTAAATAAACTCTTATTACGTTAAGTTGTTTCTTTTGTTAAAAATAATTGCAAAGCAAGACGTCGTAGTTCAAAAGTAAACAAGAAAAATTTCCTTTGCAAACACAAATTAGAAAAATATGTTTTTCAATTGCAATACAGTTACAATATAGTTTTCATCCCATCTATTCGAAAAGGACGACTTGGTTCGCCTTTATGTGCACCCAAAGGTGGTGTTTTCTATAAGAAAGTTTTAGCGGGCAGTAATGAGTTTTTAATCCTCTTTATAAGTGCGCCGCAATTATCTTTGCCGCGCACTTTTTGAATTTGGAACATCTTTGTGTTCAGCACCAAAGAAATCGAACGCAAATATTGTTTGAATAAAGACTGGCTGGTACGACGGCCCATAGTCACGCCGCCGGATGAATGAAAAAAAAAAACAAATTAAAAAACCGCGAACTACAGCCCGCGTTTTCGTAAATTTTCACGGATTGTTAGAAATTCATTGTTTTGTTTTGTTTTGAAAAATGAGTTCTTCAAGTGACAGTGAAAGTATAGAATTAACTCCTGAAAGCATTAGAACTGACGCTAGAAATGTGATGGATAATCTATTACCTATTTTTTTACACACACTTACTAACAATAATATGTATTTAAAATTCTTTAATTATTGATATTTTTCATTATTCATTTTCAATTTTTCCCCTTACGTCGACAATATTCCAAGTTTGCATCTCACACAATACACTATTTCTCTTGTAACTGTATTGATAATAAGGCTATAATTATATCAATGTACCCAGGAAGAGCTAACAGAATCTACAATACAAGAATTTTATTATTCTTAGTGTAGGTTCTGTGTCACATTAAAAGGTGTAAAATTACAAGCCATTCAAATTGAACTTAAAACAATTAGAATGTTTATATATAAGAGCCACTTGTAAATAATGGAATAAATGATTATTATTATTATTATTATTATTACCTGCAAAATCCCGGGAGAAATATATGAAAGCCTATGGTAATTTTATAGAATGGAGAAATGCAAGAAGCGCCAAGAATTTTTCAGAATCTGTGTTTTTGGCCTACTTCCAGTACTTAGCCAAAACTAAACAACCTTCCACTCTTTGGAGTACATACTCAATGCTAAAATCAACAGTCAGTTCTATGATCCAGATTCGGACATTTCAAACACGCAGAATATAAAATCTACAACAATCTCTATTCCTAATAAAACTGTAACAATAAATTTTCATAATTGCGAAAATGTCTCAAATGTAAATATAAGTTTTTAGTTGTTTTAATAAAGGATACTATTTAATTTCAATTTAGTTGTTACTCTATGTTTAATTAAATAATAATATTACAATAAAATATGAGGCGCTTTTATTTTCTCATAGTGGGTGATGAAAAGTAGAGTGTATCACTCGGGCGCAAAATATATTTTTGGCTCGGGCGACGTACTTTGAATCCCTCGCTACGTTCAGGATTCTACTAAAGAATCCCTCGCTACGCTCGGGATTCTACTCTAGAATCCCTCACTTCGCTCTGGATTCAAAAAAGCGCCCTCGCCGTAAAAATATTATTTTGCTCCCTTATGATACAATCTACTATTTACATCCGATTATTTTAAAAGCTTAGGATCTATAACACTATGTTTATAAAAACAGACCAATATAATACAGGCCGGTTTGCGCAGTTAGGAGCCTTCACTGCCGATCGAGCTGACGGACCCGGGTTCGATCCCCGGACAAGTCAAACATTTGTGTGCATGAACATGTCTGTTTGAGCTGTGTCTGGTTGTGTATATGTATATAAGTATCTATATGAGTCATCAGGTTACCACAGTACAGGCTAGTTTGGGACTGAAGACCTTGTGTGGATGTTGTCACATATTATATTTGAGAGTGATTTTATATATAAATAAAACTACTAATATTTATCCCCTTCTTTCTCATCAATGTAAAACAAAAGTTATGGACAGGCTAAAATCATTAACATATGATGAAACCGAAGAGCTTTTAAGTTGCAATACTTGACTACTAGAACCTGCGTGTGAACCAAAACAAAAACATAGGCACACACACACCCACAACCACACATACACAAAACACACACACACACAAAGAGAGACTCATATTCATTCAGTAATATCTTGTAAAAAACTATTGTATGTATTTTTTTATTTAAAAATATGTTATATGAATTTTAGGAACTAACTGTACTATAGAAATTAAGGAGGCGGGCGTTGGTATCCGAAACACAGTTTTTCTCCATAACTCTCGCGGGTATCATCGTTTATGCCATTGTTTAAGTTCCATGAATAAAAAGTTATTATTATTATTCTTCCTTTTATTAAAAAAACCGGTCCTTTGCAAAGGCATAAGTGGGGCTGTAGCCAACACTTAGAGGCCTGTTTGGTATAAAACATACAAAGTACTCGTAGTATAAAAACAGACATTTTGGATGAAGGATAACTAACTAATAATAAATAGTACTTATATCTATTATAAAAATGAGTAAAATAGCAAGGCTATTGATATGATTTTATTAGTGATAAGCAGATAGTGGGCTATGGAAGAGACTACGGCACCTGCCAATTTCAGTCTCATTTAAAAAGATTTTGGCAGGTGCCGACTTGCCACCCACGAAACGGGCCCCCCATAAGGGTCACCATGAATGGTAACAGAAGGGGCAACGTTGGTGTGGATGGCTAAATGGTGTCGAGAGGTGAGCTGTAGTTTCACTAGAGCGCTACTACCGGCGTTATGCCTTTTGACACTTCAACCCTTGGAGCTTTTTGTTGCTTGCTCTTGCGTCTCCACCCCCAGACAGCCAATTAAGGCAAGCCGGGGGTCAGGGGTCTCATTAAGCCCCAGGGAGAATCAGGGTCAACGGTGTCGCCACTCACCGACGGCTCGCCACAAAGCCGCCCCTGGGGTATTATTATTGACTAAGAGAGCGAAGCGTCTCTGCTAAACTAAATCGACTTTCATCTGTACGTATGTTTGTTAGGTTGTATGTACGTTTTCCTGTACAGCACGCATTTTTCATCCGAGATACTATTGTGCTTGGAGGTGTACTTTTCGCAGAACTACTCCAGCGTTGTATGGCCAGGAAAATGTTCTGCACAAGAGAATGGCCCGACTGAGGATCACGCGTTTTCTCCTCCAGGCGCCGCCCGAGTTCTTTAATAAATCTCTTGGCCTGCAGGCCCCACGGCCCAGCCGTCTCCACAGCAAACGGCACAAACTCGCATAGGGTCCAAGGCAGCGTAATATTCTCTTGTACTATTTGTTGGTAGAATACTACCAACTGGTTCTTTTGGAAATTTGTGGGGGAACCATTGAGGCTGAGATGATGATGATGACTATTCTTACACGTTTAGCGTTGACGTTGTTAAGGTTAGTATTATAGGTAACTCTTTATTGAATATCTTTATATAACACAATCAAGACAGTTAATCAAACTTTTAATAGAAATCATACTAATATTATAAAGAGGAAAGATTTGTAAGTAGTTTTGTAACGAATTGGCTCAAAAAGTACTGGACCGATTTCAAAAATTATTTCACCATTGGAAAGCTACATTCACCCTGAGTAACATAGGCTATATAAGATTCATCATCGTCATCGTCATCCTTCACCGTGCGGGTGAAGCCGTGGAGAGCAGCTAGTATGTAAATAAACTAATTATGTTTATTTAAACAAAGCTACGGAACCCTACACTATGTATGGCGTTCTCTTGGCGTTAAAGTTTAAATTTTTCACGTTGGCGGTTTTTGATGGAACACTTCTAAAGGGAGATGGAGGGAATAAAGGTCAACATTGGTTATCGTTGATTTTTGTTTATTTTCATAGATTTATGTTCTTCGAGTTTTGACGTGTACCTACTAGTGGTGACCGTTTAGTATCTTCCAGGTCTAAGGAAGTGTCGTCGGAAATTCTTCACTTCTTCTGCACTATATTAATTTGTGCGCGCCGCAATCGTTTCAGGATGTTTTTTGTTATGTTATGAATACCTTTAACCAAGATTTACGGTTCTTACAAAATTCTTCAATAATAATATGATAAACGTTGAAAGTTTGTGAGTATGGATGTATGGATGTTGGTTACTCTTTCACGCACAAACGCCGGGGCCAATTTTGATAAAATGTATTATGGGGGTAGATGAGGCGCTGGATCACCACATAGTATACATTTCATCATCATCACCCATCACCGCGCGATAGCTTAGTCAAAAGCACGCTATCATTTTGACAGCTCGATACGCTAGACGTGCTCTGCGACCGTCAATTGTGATGAAATGTAAAACAAAATATATCGTCAAGGGTGATGAAATGTAATGACAGTTTTTTTTTTCCATGGTGATTAATGTTAATAAGTTTAATAAGTTTTAAATTACTATCAAAACTAAGCTCTGTCAAGAAGATTATTACAAATTTCGAATTAATTGGAGGATAAAACGGCTTGGGACTGATCACTCCAGGATATATCTACTCCTCCCCCCCGAAGGGTTCCCGCATTGACGTGGCGGGGGGGGCTCAGTAGCCGTGGCTTGGATCACCACGGTGAAGCCAAGAGGAACCCAGGGGCCGCGCCGGCGTTGGGGTGCGCTGGCCGGCTCAGGCGGGGCCGCTCCTATGGGCTTTGGCCGCCAAGTCCACATAGGAGTGGCGGGGTCCGGGCGCTTTGGCGCAGACTCAAGGAGGGGGCCTGGGCACTTTGGTGCAGGCTCGAGGAGGTGGGGCCCGGGCGCTTTGGCGCAGGCTCGAGGAGGGGGGCCCGGGCACTTTGGTGCAGGCTCGAGGAGGTGGGGTCCGGGCGCTTTGGCGCAGGCTCGAGGAGGGGGGCCGGGCACTTTGGTGCAGGCTCGAGGAGGTGGGGTCCAGGCGCTCGGCGCAGACTCGAGGAGGTGGGGTCGCTGGGGATTATCCCCTGTGGCTGACGTAGCAGGCGGTGGGGCTACGTATCCGACCCACCGCAGGGAGACCACGGGCGTCCAGACACGGAGAAGTCTGGCGCTCATTGTTGGCGGGTTTGGTCTCCGAGGTAGTTGCGGCGTGCCATGTGTTCTGGCGTGCCGCGAAGAGAAGGGTCCGGCAACGGACAGCCACGGCGGGTTCGCGGTCGGGTGGAAAATCTGTCCCGCGTTCCCGCCGAGGGCGGCAGTGACGGAACACCCCGGGGTTTTGGTGGGTATACGCACTCCCACATAACCACCTACCTCCCCGTGGTAGGTGGTATCCATAAAGGATTTCCCGGGGACAAAAAAAAAAAGGATCTATCTACTCGTGTACTAAGATGTCAAAGTGTAGCGTGTCTTGCCCTACTGCAGTAGGTAAACCATAATAATGGTATCATGATACCATTATTATGGTTTCTTTTGTAAGGCAACACACTGGAGCTAAAAATAATCAAACCTTTGTTAAATACATTACGTAGTTGGCGATCAAAAAAAAGACAAGTTCGCTGAATTTCTTGCCGGATCTTCTCAGTCGCAGTCGCGCCCGATCGGTAGGTCTGGTTGTAGATATAAGAAACAAGTATATTTTGAAAAATTTGAAACAGACTTCCATTGTACTAAGTTATTGGAGTGTAAATAAATAAATAAATATTCCACAACTATCACACAACGCCATCTAGTCCCAAGCTAAGCAGAGCTTGTGTTATGGGTACTAGACAACTGATAAACATACGTATATATTTCTAAATACATACATATTATAGATAAATTACACCCAGACACAGAACAAATGATCGTGCTCATTACACAAACATTTGCCCTGAGTGGGAATCGAACCCACGACCTCCGGCATAGCAGTCAGGGTCACTAACCACTAGACCAACGGGCCTGTCGTCAATCAAAAACTACTGGACCAAATTTGATGAAATTTAAATTGAACCACGACACCAGCTACCAAAACATAAAAAAACAGAATAAGTTTACCCACAGGGCTATTATCTATCACAGTTGCTAATAAATGTTGATTGAAATCTTGAAAAATGGCGGCCCTATATCAGAATTGACAACTCCAATAAGCAAACATGTTAGTAAGTTGATGACTGGAGTTGACAAAAGTGACATTTTTTCCGGCCCCCATTTCTTTCGATTTCAATCAACATTTTGTTAGCAACTGAGATACATAATAGCCCTGTGGGTAAACCGATACTGAATTTTTTTTGGTTGAAAGCTGGTGCTGTGGTCTCATTAATTTGTGGTCCATAATGTCCCTGCTGGTCCAAAGATATGAGATAATGTTGGCAACACCGAGTAAAGTTGTTGCGGGCGGTAGACAGATGGCGTTGCTGAACGAAGGCATGGACCGAGTTTCCCATCTGTAATGATGGATCATCAGGGCCACCGCCGCGCCATGCCGCCACTTTTGCTCGAGCGACGGAACGCGCCACACCTTTGTGATTGCTCTTTTTGGGTTTTCATTGAACTATTACTTGTAGCCCTAACTTTAAAGTAAAATATATTTGATTAAATGTTATACACGTTCTTGTGAAATATAAGGTATACATTATCGAATAGTCGTTTTTAGTAACCTCACTTTACTAAGATTGTTAACAGTAAGAAACATAAAAAAAATACAGTTGAGTTGAGTACCTCCGCCTTTTTTTGGAAGTCTTGGTAAAATTACATTTTGTAAGTACCTAAATTGTAGTACAGAATAAATGATTTGATTTGATTTGAACTCGATTCTAAAGGGTTTTTTTTATACAATGTCTAAATTATTCACCTTGTCGGCAATTTACACCTATAATACCCCTCCTTTTTCCTTTTTCCTTTTTCCCGTCTCCTTTACGTAGGTCAAAAGCCGTAATCTTGAGAAAAGATACAAACTTCGAGAAAGTTCGGCGACAAATCTCTTTCGTACATAATGGAGGGGGACGGAAGAGTTTAAAAGTCAACCGAGCGTCGCATTCAGACACTTTTTCATTGATAATTATTGCGTTTGAATTGAACCGGTTGGGAGTCAGATTGTCGCTTTGAAAGTTTAATGATAATATTGTTACAAGATTGCTTTTAATTATTTTTGTTTCGTGTTTTGGATCTGTTTCTTGATTCAATTTAAGATAACCTTGTATGTAGTAAATATTGTTCACCACAGATATTTTTTTTTTATTTTTTTTGTATCGTCAACATTCACACGCGGTCTTCACGTCCCAAGCTAGGCAGACCTTGAACTATAGAACCCTGATGACTGATGTACCATACTTATATACATGTAGATACCTATACACATCCAAACATTAGTCCAAGTTTAAAACTTTCGTAAGTATTACACATTTTAATGTTATTTTGACGACTGAACTTGCGCGGAGGTATAGCCGAACATCTCTTGATAGGTTTCTTGACCGTCCGGGTCACTTCTAGATACCGGTCGAGATATTCGACTGTACCTACCGCGTAACGTAAATCGTCAAAAAAACTTTAAAACAAGTCAAGACAACAAGAGACAGATTCATGTTCACAATTGTTTGATCAGTCCGGGGATTGATCCTAGGACCAGCGTCTCAGAAGGCAGGGTAGGGGGAAAGTGAAGCTAATGATATAGTTTCATGCGAGCCGATGGACAAATCAAAGGAAGTTTATAGAGAAGAAAGAAGGAAATATTGGAATAAGAGGTATTCAAATTATCAACGGGATAATTACCATGAATATTTTCTATGAGTTTCCGGATGATCATCCGTTATAATTTGATAACCTCTTATGTTTGTGACCATGATAGTTTAACCTAGTGAGCTCCCGACTATCATCAAATTTGCAAACCAGAGTTGCAAAAACCCCGCAAAAAAACAAGTGACTGTCGCTTTTTCGTTGATATTACCGATCTGCCATGTGATTCTGTAATGATTCGTCGACCAGCTGTCCGATTCTCAAAGAGCAAACATCGTTGCATTGTTGACAACATCCGTGAAACAAATGACGAGATGACAAGAAACGTTGGAAAAACAACCTTATGTACAAGAGCGATATCTCATAAAGTATTTGACTTCGGTGAGCTCGTCGACGAGCGCATCGAAAAATCATTAGAGGATCACACGGCAGCTCACCGATGTCAAATACTTCGCCCTTGTACATACGGTTGCTTTTGCAACGTTTCTTGTCATCTCGTCATTTGTTTCATGGATGTTGTCAAAGATGCAACGATGTTTGCTCTTAGAGAATCGCACGGCTGGTATCTTTCAAATGATTTATTATGTAAAAAAAATTCCAGGTCCTTTACAGCATCAAAAAATCAAAACATTAGCTGAAATCTATTGCAAATAGATAACATTTTTAATTGGTTCCTTATTTGATTTGGCCTCGGTTTTACGAAATGTTTTTTTGCATACAGGTATGTCAAGGCAGCTTTACGGTTTAAAAACAAATATTGGATTAATATGGTTAAAATTAATAATAATAATAATAATACCGCAGGGGCGGCTTTGTGGCGAGCCGTCGGTGAGTGGCGACACCGCGGACCCTGATTCTCCCTGGGGCTAAATGAGACCCCTGACCCCCGGTTTGCCTTAATTGGCCGTCCGGGGGTGGAGACGCAAGAGCAAGTAACAAAAAGCTCCAAGGGTGGAAGTGTTAAAGGGCATAACGCCGGTAGTAGCGCTCTAGCGAAACCGCAGCACACCTCTCGACACTCTTTAGCCATCCACACCAACGTTGCCCCTTTTGTCACCACTCATGGTGGCCTTTATGGGGGGCCCGTTTAGTGTATGGCAAGTCACCACCTGCCTAAATATTTTAACATGAGACTAAATTGGCAGGTGCCGTAGTCTCATCCATAGCCCACTATCTTCCTTATCACTAATAAGTTCATATCAATAGCCTGGCCATTTTACCCATTTTTGTAATAGTTATAAGTACCATGTTACCCTTCATCCAACATTTTTTCTGTTTTTTATACTCCTTTGTATTTTTATACCAAACAGGCCAAAAGTGTTGGCTACAGCCCCACTTATGCCTTTGTAAAGGACCGGATGAAATCCGTGATTTATTTTGAATAAAAGGAATAATAATTATAAAACCGCAGGGGCGGCTTTGTGGCGAGCCATCGGTGAGTGGCGACACCGTGGACTCTGATTCTCCCTGGGGCTAAATGAGACCCCTGACCCCCGGCTTGCCTTAATTGGCCGTCTGGGGGTGGAGACGCAAGGGCAAGTAAAGCAAGTAAAAAAAATAGCATAGCTATTCAACGTGGAATTGCAGCCTGCATGCTGGGCACTTTTCCTCTAATAAATGGTTTACTACATTTTTGAGTGTTTTTTAATCTTTGTCCGTTATTGTGAATTACTAAGAAACTTAAAATATATACATATATTTATACAAGAACACAAACAAAAGTTTAATACCACGACTTCGGAAATAATTAGCCCGCACATTAAAACGCATAACATCCGCCCCCCATTTGGGCTTCACCGAAGTCGGGTAATTTTACCCAGGCCCTGTGATAGTCGCGCCATAGAGACGAATCTAATGTAGTAGTCTTTATCAAAATCGGTTGAGCCATCGAGTAGTTACAAGCACAATATTGGTCCTTTTACAGTATACCTAATTAATTTTAATTTTAATTATTTGGAAAATCACCTTCTAAAGAGTTGAAGAATGCTACGAATAAATAATTATTCGTAGGAAGAATGTGATATTTTTTTTGCAAATGTTAAGGTCATAGTTTCAGTAAAATATGGTATCAAACATGCGCGTGTTGCTACAGTTTCTTCCCATATCATTTAAAAAAATCAATTACTTTTTATAATATTATTTTAAACACTAACGCCTGCTTAGCGATATCAAACATAGATAGATAGATAGAAAATTCTTCATTGCTCAAAACTAAAAGTACAGCGAACTTAATGCTAATTAGCATTTTCTTCCAGCTAACCTTTGTGTGATATGGAAGTGTGTTTGGTAGTGCTTTATTTAAAACTTGAGAGTTTCTATAGAACAGATACCTACTTTAGGTAGAATATTAATAAAAATAATAAGTTATTTACATACTATAACTTTAAATATCATCATCATCATCATCTCAGCCGTAGGACGTCCACTGCTGAACATAGGCCTCCCCCATGATTTTCCAAAAGGACCGGTTGGAAGCGGCCTGCATCCAACGTCATCCTGCGACCTTTCTCAGGTCGTCTGTCCACCGTGTCGGTGGACGACCTACGCTGCGCTTGCCGGTACGTGGTCTCCACTCCAGAACCTTTCGGCCCCATCGGCCATCTGTTCTGCGTGCTATGTGCCCTGCCCACTGCCACTTCAACTGGCTAATCTTCTGAGCTATGTCGGTGACTTTCATTCTTCTACGGATCTCCTCATTTCTGATTCGATCACGTAGAGAAACCCCGAGCATAGCCCTCTCCATAGCTCGTTGTGCGACTTTGAGCTTATCTATGAGGCCCATAGTAAGAGACCACGTTTCAGTGCCATAAGTCATCACTGGTAACACACATTGGTCGAAGACTCTTGTCTTGAGGCACTGAGGTATTTTTGACGAGAAGACTTCGCGAAGTTTCCGGAACGCTGCCTTTGAACTTTAAATATACACACACACATAAATATCATACATATATTTAAAATTCAATATAGCTCAAACAGGTTTATTATTTCGCAAGGAAAGGTAATGTTGATAAACATTGCAATTGTAGAGAGAAAAATTCAATTCGTCGTACGGGATTCGAACTCGCAACTTGCGACAATCCGTGTCAGACGCCATGACCACTAAACAACCGAGGCTTACCGCCCACGCATCGAATTTTAATTATCTATAGTATTTTAACCGTCGTATTTAAATTAATTAAAAGGGGAAAATTCAATTATATGTTACTTCTAATAAACAACTCTAGAGAGTCTACTGTATCATTATGTAATTATCACAATGATTATAAAAAATCTTTCTGAGCCCAACCCTAATAAAAAACATCTCTGGGCAGAAAAAAACCAATTAAGGGAAGCCGTATCTCAGCGGGAACTGGTCTCTTTCAAATTAGAAGTTAATTCTCAAATTATGATTCACCGCTCCTTTTATTTAATTGCAGGATTTTCCGCGTGGATATAACATTTTGGGTTTGGAGAATTTATAATAATGTATCGTAATAATAAACATAAATAACAATTATACCGCACGAGGATTCCCTGTGTCGCGCGAGACACGGATTTGGGCAAATATGGTTGTTAGGGGAAAACATTGTTTAGGTACAGTTACTTATTATACAAGAGTGCAAAGTTGCTTTTTAACCGCGTGCTCAATTATAATGACCGAGCAAGCGATGGATTCTAAAATTAATCATCCAAAAATTAGAATCCTGGGCCTTAGCGAGGGAATCAAAAGAGCACGAGGTGAAACATCTTTGCACTCGAGTGTAACACGTAACTTTTCATCCCACACCTCAGCGAGGAAATGACTAAATGCTAAAAATTAAATGTTAAACATTTACAATCACAAGATACTTTTATTTCAATTTAGTTATTAACTACTACATTATGAAAGGTGAATATTACAGAATAATCTTTAAATTACAACAAATAATTCTTAACACATAACTAGGTTTTAACAATATGACGTGAAAATAAAATGGCGCGCGCAAAGCTTATTTAAACAAAAGTACCTACACTAAGAAGGTTCTAAGTCTGAGTTTTTAACAACTTAAAAAAGGTTGTATGATAAATGCGGCACCATGAAGGTAGAAGTAAATAGGTTTAATGAGTTTTGAAATCACAAATTTAGTGCACGCGGTGTTTTAAATTGAATTTACTTTATCTAGCGGATAAAAACGGTTTTTGCACTCAGATATCGAAGAGCAAAAATACTCTTTCCGAGATGTGGGGATGAAAAATTGCCTTTTCTGAGGTTGGACCATACCTGTCCTGTCAGCTAGTTCATAACAAATTAGGTGTAACTTAGTGCTAGGGAACATGCCAAACTTGCTTAGCTTTTATTTGTTTTTACAATAAAACAATCTCTCTACAAACTTACAAGTACGCCTTTTTAACTTTTTGACGTCTTATCCTGTTATCTAAAAAGTGCCTAAAACTTAAGAGGTCTGTGATTCGTGTTTATTTTATAACGGAAATTTAAATTTTATTTTTTTGGACACCTTAAGAAAGACAACAAAAAAATCACGCAGTCTTGCGGTCACGTTATAAATTCTGCTGTAACACTTACCTAAAGTAATAGTTTAAAAAAATTAAGTTAGTTAAAAATTAAGTAAATAATTAAGGATTTGCGGCTGACCAGGGTTTTTGTCGTGATAACGTCTTATAAATCGATGAACGCCGCGCCGACTGCACGCACAAAAAAGCATGACTCATTGTCAATGTGTCCGTTGTCACGTCCCGCATGAGCCGAACGTGCAAGCGAGAGCGCGAAACAACCGATAAAGAAGCACGTAAAATTATCGTCCGTAAACCGACTTAACAGACAACCATTTCTTAATAAGTTTTTAAAGTGACAATGTCACTAATGGAAAACTTTAGAAGCGAGAAATTTATTATGTATTGTATTTATTGTGAGCTCCCGATATTATTTACTATTAACAGTATTTGAGAAAATCCCGCGAGCAGATACCTACCGTGATTTATGTGTGTCGTTAGTAAAGTCTACAAAATACAATGATGTTCAATAAATTTTGTGCAATATTCAAAAGTTTACAATATTCAAATACTTATCAAATAAAAATTAAACTTCAAAAATAAAATAGCAATGTCGAAATTAAATAAAATTATCTCAAAAAAGATATACTAAAATATCAGATAAATAAGTTTCTAAGTTAATCCAATACCCATGTCTAATAAATAAATAATCAGTACCTTCGCTTCGGCATCGGTACTGCGACATGTCTATCACAGCAATGCCGAAGTCAAGTACAATCGATCCTGCGTGCAATCATCGCCAAGACGGTGTTAGAGCTGGCCCACACTCTGCACACCAAGGACATTCCTCGCTTGCGCATGGTCGCATAGAAACAGTCTGTTCGCGCCTCTGCGAACATGCCTGAGGCGCTGCAGAATCGGGGCAGCCCCAACACCGCCCTGAACGCGTTGTTATATTGTAAACGGAGCGTACTGTAGCTTTTCTAGGAGTAGTTAGCCCACAGGCTGCACGTGTAGAGGGTTGAACAGTAAGCTCTAAAAATCATGACCTTAACTTTTTTTTGAGCAACGTGCAAACCTGCGGGCTATCATGTTCGCTCGGACAGACAGCGCCCTCTGCTCCCGTTCAATAAATAATAATAGGTAATAATATATAATAATTATTTTACCCGTTCAAGGTGTACACCATTCAATGTAGTTACATTGTGATAGGTGTAACATAACAACACCTATCCGCAGATACTTCAGTTTACTCGTGAATATGGCGCATGCAACTGTGCCGAAATATCGAGAGATCACAATAAATACAATACATGGTAAATATCCCGTTTCTAAAGTTCAACCATTTTTTTCCTCTAAATTTTTATGAAAGTATGTTATATGCTACATTGTAGCATACCAAGGCTCAAACTATTTTCTATTTATTAAACAAGCAGCATCTATTCATAAGTTGACGCATGTGCCAGCCATCGCCTTTCTCAACCATATTTGAGAGAAGATGGCGATCCGCCACACTTGCATAGTTGTATGGGCAAGGATTGACAGAAGGCTCAATCAATTCAAAAAAGATTCAATTACTAGAAAAAATCACTTACCTCTTATCAAACTCGTGTAGGTCTTCACTGGTGAACTGGCTGGTCACGTCAAGTAGCTGTTGAATGTGATCGCTGCAGACCCTGCTCCTCCGGCGACCATCCTCACTGTCCCTCAGTAGGATTGTGGCACATCCTCCGTAGTCTAAGGATAGTGAGGGTTGCTGGACTACGATGGTGGTCCGTCCAGCGGGAATAGTGGTAGCTGCTGAGTCCAATGGGTTGGCTGTAACGTGGACTTGTGCTGCTGGAAACAAAAAAAATAAAGGGAGATAGAGTAAGTAGCGTTCCGGAAACTTCGCGAAGTCTTCTCGTCAAAACTACCTCAGTGCCTCAAGACAAGAGTCTTCGACCAATGTGTGTTACCAGTGATGACTTATAGCACTGAAACGTGGTCTCTTACAATGGCCTCATGGGTAAGATCAAAGTCGCACAACGAGCTATGGAGAGGGCTATGCTCGGGGTTTCTCTACGTGATCGAATCAGAAATGAGGAGATCCGTAGACGAACTAAAGTCACCGATATAGCCCAGAAGATAAGCCAGTTAAAATGGCAGTGGGTAGGGCACATAGCACGCAGAACAGATGGCCGATGGGGTCGGAAGGTTCTAGAGTGGAGACCACGGACTGGCAAGCGCAGCGTAGGTCGTCCATCGACAAAGAGAACTGACGACCTGATAAAGGTAGAAGTCCGACGTTGGATGCAGGCTGCTTCCAACCGGTCTTTTTGAGGAATTTGTGAGGGAGGCCTATGTTCAGAGAGATGAGAGAGAGATGAGAGTATACATATAAAAAAAACGTTTTACTAAATTAATAGCATTTCTAATGTCCTTAACCCGAGGCGATCGCTCGCAATAAAGAAATATATATATTAAATTACATTTAATAGAAAACGGTTCGGATGAAAAGGAAAATTTCTCTTTTGGCTTTTCCTTTGATGCTATCGGAAACTTGAGTGAGTTTTATTGCTTCCTTTAGGTTTCGTTAAATTGTTTTTTTACAAATATATCTATAAACTACTGTGTATATTACCTTAGTTATATCATAGTTATTACTCGTATGTTAAAGGAGAATGAACAAATCATTAGCATAAATATATAATGTGATTGCAGTGCGATTTTCAAAATATTTTTTTTTTTAAAACTTCCCCCTAAAAGTCAAGAGTGCTTCACAATTCCAAAAGTAAATAAAACATCAAACGTATTTCAGTAATATGTTATTACATATTACTGAAATACTTTATACCCTACCTACCTTTGACTAAACGTCAGATAGAGAGTTAAAATTCGATGCTAGGACCCGAACCTCGGTGGCCTAGTTGGTCAATGGCGTCTGACACGGAGTCAGAAGACGCGGGTTCGGATCCCGTCGGAGGATGTGAATTTTCCTCTGTATAAATTTCAATGTTTGAGAAAGCAGGCGTTAGTGCTTTAAAAAGTAATTCTATAAAAATACTAGACCTTGTTGAGTTATACTATAACATAAGTGTTATATTAATTAGCATATATGTGTTAAGTCAAATTTAGGCTTTAAATTATAATTATGCATTATGCACATATACAACAACCGATATTACAAGTACAATTTGAAAAAAATAACACCGACTTCCATTCTATTCAGTTATTGGAGTGTATCTCAAAAACTCCTGTACCCAATTTGATGAAATTTAAATGGGACTACACGAGAAGCACCAGCTTTCAACAAAAAAATAATTTTGAGCATCGGTTCACCTAGTCGAAAGTTATGAGGTAACAAACATAAAAAAATACAGTCGAATTGAGTACCACCTCCTTTTTATTTGAAGTCGGTAGAAAATGTAGAAAATATAAATAAATAAATCTTTTTAAAGGATTTCTTAACTTTAAAATATAAAGTTAAATTATCATCAATGCATTACACAACACATTTCGAAGCAAACCAAAGCGGAATAACAGCGATGTTCGTTGCAAAAACCCATGCTTTTCGTGAAATACAAATAAAAATGGCGACTTCTGCGCCCCTATGTTAATAGTTTAATAGGAAGTTAACAAAACAATAACTCGAATATTGACATAAAGATCGTGTGTACAAATGTTATTATTTACTCAATATAGGTATGAAATAAGTTCAAAAAACGTTTGTGTGAAAATTGTCATATATATTCAAGATAAGTTTTAAAAACTTTAGGTTAATTTACAATGTATACATGGGGCTACGTAGAATCTGGACTTGATTTTATATATTTGTTTTTAGTACGTACAATATACAGAAAAAAAACATTTGGGGCAGTCATTGGGGACTGCCGATAGAAGTCTTAGATATTTTCTGATTTATCTATGGGTATAAGTGAAAACTATTCTAATTAGTTTTAAGACACACAATCAACAACAATAGGTAGTCATGGAAACCATTATCGCGCCTAAAGAAGTTTTCACTTCAAAACTACATTATCTAAGTGCTCTTACTCGTATACACGAACGGCATGTTGCCAACGGCAGAGGTAACTGCACCTGTCGACACGCGACGACGGCAGCCGCCGACACGCGTCGACGGCAGTTGTTGACGCTTCGGCGGCAGCCGTCGACTTTTTAACTTTGAAGATTAGAGGCAGTCATCGTCAGCACGCTACAACTGCAAGTGTCGCTGTAGGTCAACGGCTGCAGTCGGCCCGTGTCGAAGGCAGCCGTTACCTCTGCCGTTGGCAACATGCCGCTCGTGTGTATGAGCCCTTACACAAAGCGTTACATGACGATGACGCGAGTTCCTTGATTTTTCTTCACTCAAACAGTGCTCAAAGCGCTTAAAGAAGTTTTCACTTCAAAAATAGAAGGTGTTGTGCGTTGGAAACATTAAGGCACTAATATGAAAAATACGTATTTCCTTACCTGTAGACTGTCTCCGCGCAGAAGGTGGCGGCACTGAATGCTGGTGGGCAGACGAACGTCGTCTATTCGTCGCCGTGAAGACCTCTGTTCCCTCCAACTGCCTTCTCAATTTAGTGACTTCGTCTTTATAGTAGCCTCTATCTTCTTTCTCTTTCTGTTTATGCTTCATGCGTGGCTCACTCCCTCTTCTTTTAACAGGCTCAGGTTCAAAATTAAAATGAGTCTCTAATTTTTGTTGCGCTTTTGGACTTTTAGAAGCATCAACTTTAGAATCATATGTTTGTTTATTCTGAATGGACGTTGATGGCCCGCCTATCGTTGTAACTTGGGCCTTATTTCTGGACTTCTTTGGATCAGGCATTGGAACATCAAAAACAAATCTTGCTGGACCAGGTCGAGGGGATTCTAAGACGTCAGTTGCTGATTGAGGTTTAGTATAAGCTGGAGAGTTGATCTCGCAGCTGTTCTGGTTGCGATGGTAGTGAGGTGGGGCAGTGCTTGGAGGGTTGTGATTGGTCGATGAAGGGTCGGAATCGATAAGGCTAAGCTGCTGATGGGTTGGTTCAGGAGGTTCGGGTTCTGCGTCCATCGAGTCATCGGTGCCGGTGATGGACGTGAGGGCCGTGGCTGCAGAGTCTGTGCTTGTGTTGATGGTCTTTTCGGAGGTCGTGCTACTGCCCATAACGACCACCTGCTGAGAAAGAAAGAGTACTGTGAGGTTAAGTTGAGATTTAAAAGTTGTAAAATAAAACGTTTGGGGAAAGTTCAGTAAATTCCGTTGGCCTATTGAAATTCCAGTAATACCTGTGTAACATTTATTTACAATCATATTAATGTGTCCCACCTCCAGGCATGGTATCAATGTTACCATTAGCAAAGAAGATTACACCCAAGCGTTTTTGCTATTAATTATAAATCTTTTGGGAGATTTTATAAAAAATTCATTTACTTTTCCATATAACATATTTCCATTTTTTAGTTTTATTGTAATAGGTAGATTTATTTTATGTTGGTATCTTTGTACTTAGATTACATTTCTTAGTTTATTTATTATAATATATAATGTAGCCTATTTACGTACAAATATATCGTCATTTTCCATTATCTTAAAATTCATAGAATGTTTACAAAATAATTTAGACGACAAAGTCGACTTTTACTTTCCAAATTAAAACTTTTTGGATCGCTTCTGTCTCTCTATTGATTTTTCAGACACGAGTATATATTGTGTACAATTATATTATATTAGGTATAATATAAATCAATAGTACACATCAATTTCAATCAATACCATACAATATCTTTATGTTAAATACAGAATAGACACTCCATAATATTTCTGTGACGCCCTATAAATTATACCTAATTCACAGTTGCCTTTGTATACTTCGAGAACTCGCTTAAGCAGCAGAACGAAGTCTCTATTACTTTTATATGAGGACGTATTGTATTGTGCAATATATTTTAATGCCCAGGGTGCCTGTTCAGTTTCAGCGATTGGGTTCTAAATATATTATTTATCATAGAGAACTTACAATGAAATCTATTTTTGAATTAAGAAGTTAAAGTGAATTAAGAATTAAGAAGAAGTCCGCAAACACCACAATGACACAATAATCAATGAGCATACATTTTATGTAGTCAATAAATGCTAAGAGCAACAGAGAGCCTAAAATAGATCCCTGCGGTATGCCTATTTTAAATAAAGGCCTGAAAGAAGTTGCGCCATTAACCCTAATCTTAGCCTATAGCTTACTATACTTAAATATCCAACTAGTAGGCATTAGGAGCGCTGTGTGTGTTTTTGTGTACATATTTTGGTGATTTCTTAACAACTGAAACCCTAATACTAAATTAAATTAATATTATGATAACTTGACATAATTATAATGTCACTTTTAATTTATTTATATTAATATGATTTTTAATAGAATAGGAATTTATAAATATATTCAATAAAATATACATTCTAGTATATTCAATAACAGGTAAGTATAAACTGTCCATACAGTGGGTTCCAACTACTTTAAACCCCACCGTATAGATAGGCAACAGAAACTCTCCAACGATACCCTCAACCTCACGGCTGAACGATGCTCATTAAACTGCAGTCTTCGGACGATGCTGAAGCATATAGGCTGCTCAACATAAGAGTATGGAAGTACTTGTGACACGACATCCGGATCTTTAATACAAACCGTATTAAAGAGACAATAGAGCGGAAAAAAGGCTACAAAGTGTTTGCAAGAGACATGTCTATTGGGCAAAGCCAGTTGACGAAGCTGAAGAGAGAAGACGGCAGTGTAGCGTCGCCCAAAGCAGAAGTGTTAGAAGAGGTAGAGAGTTTCTACGGACAGTTATACACCTCGGTCGCTACACCTGTTAGCAGCTCGTTCAAAGACCCAAGAGCCAAGCTGACCCGACATTATACCGAAGATATCCCAGACATCAGCCTGTACGAGATTAGAATGGTCTTGAAATAGCTTAAGAACAACAAGGCGCCTGGTGACGACGGTATCACATCTGAGCTTCTAAAAGCGGGTGGAACACCGGTACTTAACATCCTTCAGAAGCTCTTTAATACCGTCTTACTCGAAGGTTCAACGCCAGAAGCATGGAACAAAAGCGTGGTGGTGCTGTTCTTCCAGAAAGGTGACAACACTTTACTTAAAAAATACAGACCCATCTCGCTTTTGAGCCATGTTTATAAGCTGTTTTCGAAGGTCATAACGAACCGTCTCAGTCGCAGGTTTGATTAATTCCAGCCTCCGGAACAAGCCGGTTTCCGAAAAGGCTATAGTACCATAGACCACATCCACACACTACGGCAAGTTATACAGAAGACCAAAGAGTATAACTTGCCTCTTTGCTTAGCGTTTGTGGACAATGAGAAAGCCTTTGATTCGATCGAGACGTGGGCAGTGCTTGAGTCTCTCCATCGGTGCCGTACTGACTATCGGTATATTGAAGTGCTGAAGTGTTTGTACAAAAACGCCTACATGTCAGTACAGGAGCAGAGTTCGAAGGCAATTCCATTGCAAAGAGGCGTGAGATAGGGAGACGTTATATCTCCGAAACTGTTCACCGCTACATTGGAAGACGCCTTCAAGTTTCTAGAATGGCAAGGACTTGGCATCAATATTAACGGCGAATACATCACTCACCTTCGATTTGCCGACGATATTGTAGTCATGGCAGAATCCATGGAAGACCTCAGTACAATGCTCGAATGCCTCCATCGAGTTTCCCAACGGGTAGGTCTTAAGATGACCATGGATAAGACGAAAATGATGTCTAATGCCCATGTTGTACCTAGCCCAATATCAGTTGGGAACTCAGTTCTCGAAGTTGTTGACGAGTACATCTTCCTGGGACAGCGTTTCGGAAACTTCGCGAAGTCTTCTCGTCAAAAATACCTCAGTGCCTCAAGACAAGAGTCTTCGACCAATGTGTGTTACCAGTGATGACTTATGGCACTGAACCGTGGGCTCTTACTATGGGCCTCATAGATAAGCTCAAAGTCGCACAACGAGCTATGGAGAGAGCTATGCTCGGGGTTTATCTACGTGATCGAATCAGAAATGAGGAGATCCGTAGAAGAACGAAAGTCACCGACATAGCCCAGAAGATTAGCCTGTTGAAGTGGCTGTGGGCAGGGCACATAGCACACAGAACAGATGGCCGATGGGCCCGAAAGGTTCTGGAGTGGAGACCACGGACCGGCAAGCGCAGCGTAGGTCGTCCACTGATACGGTGGACAGACGACCTGATGAAGGTCGCAGGACGACGTTGCAACAAAATGCAGGCCGCTTCCAACCGGTCTTTTTGGAAACTCATGGGGGAGACATAATTATGTTGAGCATTGGACGTCCTACGGCTGAGATGATGATGACGCTACATTCTTGACAAACATTACTAAAAATCAATGGCTGTCGCACGCTCAATTCCAACTATGTATTATTAAAAATATGTTCGTATATTATAAAGAATGCCGCTCATGGTAATATTGCTATACCAAAATGGTTTTCATGTATGTTTCTGTATTGTTTATGTCACCTTGTATACTCATGAATGCAATAAATAACTTTGACTTTGACTTTGACTCCTGACCATTCTCCTTTTATGTTCGATTAATTTACCGATTTTGACGTTAAAAGAGGCAAACTATCCATTTCATCCAACGCAGTAGGTAGTGACAGCATCGGCCGTAAGACGATCCTACCCATACTTGATGAAGTAATTCCAGTTATCAGTTTCGCACTCAACTTTTCAATTACCAGCGGCATATTTCCATCAGCCTGGAAGGAAGCACTAATAACCCCACTTCCTAAAAAAGCCAACCCATCCTCTTTTACCGATTTTGGACCCATTTCCATTCTTCCTTTCTTATCTAAAGTACTAGAACAACTTGTTTATCATCAACTCTTCTCCTTTTTCAACAGGTACGCTCTCCTCAACCCATTCCAATCCGGTGTTTGTCCTGGTCATAGTACTGTCTCCGCTTTGGCAAACATCACTGATGACATCAGATATGGGATGAGTAACGGGCAAATAACCGTGCTTACATTACTCGACTTCAGTAATGCTTTTAATGTGGATTTTGAAATGTTACTTGGACTTTTGCGCTCTATTAACGTATCTCCAACGGTTATTGACTGGTTTCGTACTTACCTGAATGGGCGCCGGCAACGTATTCGCTTTGATGAGAACTTATCTACTTGGTGTAATACATCTGCCTGGTGTTCCTCAGGGCGGCGTATTATCCCTTTTATTATTTGCTATTTTTATAAATTCTATTTCTCAAAACTTGTGTGTGTTCAGTGCTTGTTACCAGTGTAATGCCAGATTCATCCTCAAAAGTGTACCTACTGTAAAACCTACTACTTAAGGTTAAAGGGTACCATAGCAAGTAACATTTCTGGGAGAATGGAACTGAACAGGTATAGTGATTAGCGCAGTGCTGAGCAGAACTTTTGAATCTTAAGAGTTGAATTTTAGAGAGAAAAATTCAGATCCACAGACGGGATTCGAAACCGCGTCTTCTGATAATCCGTGTCAGACGACATGATTACTAGGCCACCGAGGCACGAGGTCCGAGCATCGAATTGATTTCTCTATTTGATTTTAACCGTCGTCGTATGGGGTCGGAGCGACGTCTATTGAACAGCTTGACAGCATTATCATAACATATACAATTCTTGTGCAAGTTTAAATCGTCACGGAAAATAAAATTTCATAAGAGCGGAAGAGTTCGCTGGTGCCCGTAACGCAGCCACACTCAGCGCGCATACACACAACAACGTGACGCATCTTCAGCTGCCCTTACGCAAGTAAGCCCCCACCTACAAACTCAGCAAGTGAGCCCGGCCCGACAGGTCGCCGTCGCGCTCGTGCAAGCAAACCGGTTGCCTCATATACGAGTGCGCAGCTTGTATCCTGGTACATTATACTCGCACAGTTAAGCACAACGCCTGACTTTTTTACAATATCAGTACAACAAACTATATACTTGCGCTGACTTTTACGGTAGGTACTCTGTAAACTATGCCGCTAAGACGCACTCCCCCGAAAGAAATGTCACCGCTGTTTAGCGAATTTGCGTCGCCTCTTCAGCACTGTGCCTCAGACTCTAATCTTTCTGAAATAGCTGTAGAGGCGGGAGTAAGTGCTGCCTCCTCAAGTGCCTCATCTTCTTTAAATAACCTAAGTGCTCGTAAAGTACTTAAACGAAAGCGACTAAATGCTCACACTCGAGAGAACATCTCGAAAGTAGAAATGTTGGAATTCTTCTCTGAACTTCAAAAAAGGCAGGATGAGAAAAATGACGCAATCCTAAACTCCATCAACGAGGTAAAAATTTCAGTCGACTTGATTGCCATTAAATATAGGGAGGCACTGCAGAAAATTTATTCTCTTGAAGAGGAAATTAAACGCTGCAGGCAATACACTCAAAATCTGGAAAACAAACTGGAAATCATGGATAAAAAATCTCGTTGCTCCAGTGTTGAGGTCCGAAATATACCACAGCATCCTAAAGAAACTAAAGAAGACCTCAGGAAAGTCATTCTCAAAACTGCGGAAATACTAAGCATTCCTCTTTTAGACAGAGACATTAGGGATGTGTATCGAGTATTCACCAAAACAGTAACGGCGAAGCCGATTGTTGCTGACTTTACGAACTTCACAATGAGAGAAAACTTTATGAAATCTTTTAAAAAATATAATAAAGAGCACCATAGCAGCAGGCTAAGCACCGTTGCTATTAACATGGATGGACCAAGTAAACTTGTTTATATATCCGAGAACCTGACCCAAATGAAAAGAAAACTTTGACCGGCCGGTTGGCGCAGTAGCACCCCTGCCTTTTGAGCCACTGGTCCCGGGTTCGATTCCCGGACAGGTCAAACATTTGTGTGCATGAACATGTCTGTTTGATCTGTGTCTGGGTCTGTATATGTATATAAGTATGTATATCAGTCATCAGGTTACCATAGTACAGGCTATGCCTAGTTTGGGACCTGAAGGCCTTTGTGTGGATGTTGTCCCATATTTAAAAAACAATAATTAAAAAAACTTTTTCATGGCAAAAGAATTCGCCAAAGACGAAGGCTTCGCTTACTGTTCGACCTCGTTAGGCCGTGTATTTTTACGGAAAACAGTAGGCTCTTCGCAAATACGTATTTTCGAAGAAGGTGACCTGGACAAGTTGCGAAATAGTAAGAATAATATCTGACTAGCCTTAGTTTACCTATTATGGGTTTTAATAGCCACTATTATTAACCCTTATAACGAAGTAAGAAACTTATCTGTTATTACTGCAGTTATTTTTAAGTATCCATACCATAATATTAGTATAAGTTTTCTATGTGCAAAGCAGTCATATACCTCACACACAGTTGTTTACGTTTCATACATAGCGGCTCACTCTCGTAAATTAATTATGTATTTTTCACCCACATCAAACCACACACATCTTAACACTTCACCTCAATTTCAATCAATCACACTTCTAATCAAATCCAAGCCAGTTCTCTTTTATTACTTACGTTGCGTCTCTTTTAATCATACCATAACACTTTGCATTCTACGCCACATACTGAATTCTAATTCTATCTACTATCAAGAACTAAGAATAAAACATATTTATACACACTCAAAGTTACGTGAACATATACGTGACTTTAATGTAATTAAATATTACTGTTTCGATCGGGAGTAAAATGCAAGATATTGAAATCTTAAACTTACGTTTGGACTCAGTGAGAGTAGCTTTTTTTTTTTTGACCCGGTGAAATCCTACCACCTACCACGGGGAGGTAGGTGGTTATGTGAGAGTCCGTATACCCACCAAAACCCCGGGGTTTTCTGTCACTGCCGCTTTTGGCGGGAACGCGGGACAGACTTGCACACGACCGCGAACCCGCCGCGGCTGTCCGATGCCGGACCCTTCTCTTCGCGGCACGCCAGAACACATGGCGCGCCGCAACTGCCTCGGAGACCAAACCTGCTAACAATGGGTGCCAGACTTCCCCGTGTCTGGACGCCCGTGATCTCCCTGCGGTGGGTCGGATACGTAACCCCACCGCCTGCTACGTCAGCCACAGGGGATAACCTCCCCGCGACCCCACCTCCTCGAGCCTGCACCAAAGTGCCCGGGCCGCCCTCCTCGAGCCTGCGCCAAAGCGCCCGGGCCCCACCTCCTCGAGTATGCGCCAAAGCGCCCGGACCCCGCCACTCCTATGTGGACTTGGCGGCCAAAGCCCATAGGAGCGGCCCCACCTGAGCCGGCCAGCGCACCCCAACGCCGACGCGGCCCCTGGGTTCCTCTTGGCTTCACCGTGGTGATCCAAGCCACGGCTACTGAGCCCCCCCCCCCGCCACGTCAATGCGGGAACCCTTCGGGGGGGCAGTAAGAGTAGCTGAGGCAATTCTATCTGACGTAGAAAATGTAAAAAATCATAAACAAAAAAGTAAACGCAACCTCAACGTCATTGCCCAAAATATTCGTAGCCTTAATTGCAACATAACTAACTTTACTACATTCTTACAAAGATGTCAAATTTCGTGGGATATACTTGTACTGTCCGAATGTTGGCTCCCTACAGCTAAAACTATACCACAGATTGACGGTTATAATTACTCAACTACTGTAACAAATAAGACTCAGAATGAAGGAGTAGTAATTTACCACAATAAAAATTTACGCGTCTCTTACGCAGAAAAGCAAGGTTGTGATGCCAACTGCCTTTTACTTAAAATAAATAAAGAAATCTGTATAATTGGAATATATCGTCCCCCAAGTCAATCAAATACAACTAATTTTAATAACTCCATTAATGAACTTCTTTCAAAATTAACGTGATACAGAACTATAATTCTTTGTGGCAATGTTAACATAGACATATCCCCTAATAGTACTGATAAGCGTTCCTACGAATATCTAAATGTTCTGGCAAGTCATGGGATGCTCCCTGGCCACACCTTACCCACACGTGGTCTCACATGTGGAACATATTATGATTAAAACGAAAATGGATGCACTCTGCCTCGTACTTGAATCATCAATCACTGACCATGAGGCAGTAGCATTGAGTATTAGTCAGAAAATCGAATCTTATTATTTAATTGGAGGAGTAAATCACATTGACTATGATCGATTAGACGAGACAATCCAAAATATGAACTTTCAACCTATCCTAAACACCAGCGATGTTAATTTAGCGACAGACTTTTTTGTAAGGAATCTTTAAAAAGCCATTAAAAAGAACTCTAATTCAAAAACTACATCAAGGAGAAAACGTATTAGCAAACCGTGGATCACAAAAGCACTACTTCGTTGCATGAGAAACCGTGATAATCTTTATAAAAAGGTCAAAAAGAACCCACAAAATGAAGTCCTCAAATTAACGTACAAACGTTACCGGAATTTTTGTTCATCCCTACTTAAAAAAGCAAAACGAAACTACGACAGACAATAAATCAAAAACTCAAAAAATAACAAAAAAAACTGAGGGAAGTTATAAAAAAAGATATGCGGATCTAGTAAGGTAGTAGACCATTCTTGCAATCTAATAGTATCTGAAAATCCAGAGGAAAGTATTGATGACGTTAATTTGTTCTTTGCTGATGTTGGAAAGAAACTGGCAGATAAAATTAGCACATCTAATTGTGACGAATCTGTATGCGTTAAACATGTAAAATTCCCCGTTAAATCTTGTGTCCTGCTGCCGACTGATGAGACTGAAATTTTTCATGCTATTAAATTTATGAAAGATAGTTGTACGTAGGAATTGACCAGATTTCAGGGAAATTACTTAAGAGATACACACAAAGTGATACACATCACTCCTGCTTTATAGAAGGGTCAAAATTGTATAATGGACTTCTAAGAAATACTATAGCAAGTGTGGTTATTATACTAGTTTGGCATTTTAATTTTAAAGAAAACAATATTGTGTAGTTAATCGTTACCTTCTTACTCGATTAAAAGAACTTCAGTTGACACGAGTATATTACATGAATATATTATTATATTTATGATTCAAATTATGTAATTTCTCTGCACCAACTCAGAAAAGGTGTCAGCGGAAAATTCCAAATTCTGAGTTTTCCACATTATATATTTTCCGATTTCTTGGTTATCCCTAATCAAAAATTTCCAAATTATAAATTTTACAATTTCGTAATTTTCCAAACTCTTTATTTTATAAATTACAAATTGTACAAACTCTTACATTTCCGAGAAACCACAATTACGGTTTACGGTTTTAATCATTTACTTCTCATAAGAATTTACAAAAATTCACTTACAGAGAAATACATTTTATGTGTTACATCAGCATAATAATACAATTATAATGGTATAATAGTATAAAAGAGAGAAATAATTAATATAGGTACCTACGAGTTACAAGAACGCCCGCGAAACGATAAGTGCATGCAAACCAATTAGATACATAAATCAAAAATAAATAAATCCGGATGCTATTGCAACTGATGGATATAGGCTTGTACATGTAGTGACATAAATATTAAAAAACACTATTCTATATTTCAATAAACACAAAATAATGTACCTACTTATACCAACTCGTCTCGATCTCAATCACATTCTTCAAGTGATGTTTTTCCTTTACATAGATCTTCAATTATTTTTTCATCCCATCTATTCGAAAAGGACGACTTGGTTCGACTTTATGTGCACCCAAAGGTGGTGTTTTCTATAAGAAAGTTTTAGCGGGCAGTAATGAGTTTTTAATCCTCTTTATAAGTGCGCCGCAATTATCTTTGCCGCGCACTTTTTGAATTTGGAACATCTTAGTGTTCAGCACCAAAGAAATTGAACGCAAATATTGTTTGAATAAAGACTGGCTGGTACGACGGCCCATAGTCACGCTGCCGGATGAATGAAAAAAAAACAAATTAAAAAAGCGCGAACTACAGCCCGCGTTTTCGTAAATTTTCACGGATTTTTAGAAATTCATTATTTTGTTTTGTTTTGAAAAATGAGTTCTTCAAGTGACAGTGAAAGTGTAGAATTAACTCCTGAAAGCATTAGAACTGACGCAAGAAATGTGATGGATAATCTATTACCTGCAAAATCCCGGGAGAAATATATGAAAGCCTATGGTAATTTTATTGAATGGAGAAATGCAAGAAGCGCCAAGAATTTTTCAGAATATGTGTTTTTGGCCTACTTCCAGTACTTAGCCAAAACTAAACAACCTTCCACTCTTTGGAGTACATACTCAATGCTAAAATCAACAGTCAGTTCTAATAACGATGTAAAACTGGACACATATTCGAAATTAATAGCGTACCTGAAGAGGATGTCTGATGGATTTAAACCTAAAAAATCCAAAGTGTTCTCAGTCAAAAACGTGGAGACTTTCCTTAATGAGGCACCCGACAAAGTCTTTCTTGCCGTAAAAGTAAGTAGGTAACTATGTTTACGGTGGATTAGTAAAATATAATCATAGTGTATAAAAATGCACATTTTATTGTAACCTGTACTTTGATAGATACTTGTCTTATTCACATTCGGTTTTGTTACAGGTGGCTTTAATTTTCGGATTACATGGAGCTTGTCGTGGCAATGAACTTTTAAAAATAACTGTTGATGATGTCGAAAATCACTCGGATGATTTACTGTTAGTAAAGCTGACCGATACAAAAACCAAAATTGACCGATCCTTCGTAATACGAGGAGAATACAAAACTATTGTACAGAAATACCTGGACCTGCGTCCTGCTGCTATGAAGACCAATCGGTTTTTCATCCGTTATCAAAATGGCAAGTGCTTCAAACAAGTGATGGGAAAAAATAAAATTTCTAACATGCCACAAGAAATTGCTACTTATTTGAAGTTACCAGATATCAAACTGTATACAGGACATTGTTTTCGTCGTACTTCTGCTACCCTTTTGGCAGATACTGGAGCGGACTTAACTGTTCTCAAGCGACATGGAGGATGGAAATCGAGTGCTGTAGCAGAAGGGTATATAGAAGATTCCATTGAGAACAAGGCGAAAACATCTGAACGCATCGTGGAAAACATTAAATTGCAACCTTCAGTTAATCCATCCATACCACTGTCGCCGCGCCTATCTACATCCAAACAACGAGATTCACCGTCACATTTTCCTCAAAATGACCCAGATTCGGACATTTCAAACACGCAGAATATAAAATCTACAACAATCTCTATTCCTAATAAAACTGTAACAATAAATTTTCATAATTGCGAAAATGTCTCAAATGTAAATATAAGTTTTTAGTTGTTTTAATAAAGGATACTATTTAATTTCAATTTAGTTGTTACTCTATGTTTTATTAAATAATAATATTACAATAAAATATGAGGCGCTTTTATTTTCTCATAGTGGGTGATGAAAAGTAGAGTGTATCACTCGGGCGCAAAATATATTTTGGCTCGGGCGACGTACTTTGAATCCCTCGCTACGTTCAGGATTCTACTAAAGAATCCCTCGCTACGCTCGGGATTCTACTCTAGAATCCCTCACTTCGCTCTGGATTCAAAAAAGCGCCCTCGCCGTAAAAATATTATTTGGCTCCCTTATGATACAATCTACTATTTTCTTCGGATTTTCACGAAATGTAATTCGACTTTTTTAGAAGCCATACTTTCAGACCAGTTTTATTACATTTCAGATTGATATTACTTTGTCTTGACATTAATTTGTCTCACCAGTGTATTCAAAGACTACCTAAGCGACAGAAAGCAACGAGTAAAGATAGATCACTGGCTAAGTAAAGAGATTACTACAGAGATTGGAATTCCACATGGTAGTATTGTCAGCCCGACACTATTCTTAATCTATATCAATAACCTCTGTCAACTCCAACTACATGAAGGCAGAATTATTACATATGCCGATGATATGGCCCTCTTTTTCAATGGCAATACCTGGGAATATGTCTTTGAATTAGCACAGAAGGGATTCACGCAGGTGAGCAAATGGTTGCAACGCAATATGCTGACATTAAATATCGGTAAGACGATGTATGTAGCTTTTCGTTTAAAAACAAACCTACTCCCCTCACTGTCATTATCTATCGCAGTACATACATGCAATGCTGGTCTCGCTATATGTAACTGTCCTACTCTACAAAGATTTGACAAAATAAAATACCTCGGAATCACAATTGATCAGACACTCACGTTTAATCCTCACATTGAAACACTTGTGACGAGGCTACGCAAGCTCATATACATCTTTAGGACACTGCGACACGTAGCCGACCGCAAAGTCATAAAGATGATCTACATCTAAATTGTTTTGTTTTCTCAAATTAACTAGATATCTTGTTTTCACACAATTATTTATTTACCTACTTGAAGTACCTTTTTTTTTTTTTTTTTTTTTTTTTTTCCGTGGGGAAAATGCTTTTACGCATACGCGCTCGCCGGGGATAGCGAGCGGGTTATGTCGGACTCCTACTACCGACTAAAAACCCCACGATGTCCTTCGGCAACGATTGCAAACAGGGCCACGGGTCCGTTTGCGCATTCTCCGCAGCCCAGTTTTGCCGACGTCCGCCCCTCGCTGTTTCAGGGCAGACCCACCTCGAGGGAGGAACAAATTAACTCCCCCGTACCGCTCCAGTGACGCACTGGGACATACAGTACGTCACCTCCTCAGACGGACCTCATAGATGAGGGGTGCCAGACGTCCCCACGTCCGACGCCCCAGGCCCACCTAGCGGAGACGGAGTGCGAACTCGAATAGCTCGCCTCCGTGTCCGCGCTCTCCGAAGTGGGAGAGAGAGAGGATTAGTCTCTCTCTCTCGCTCTTCGGTCTCTCTCTGCGACATCACGTCCTCGCAGAAAGAGACCATTGCTTCCCATGACCTCTCGTCATCGACTATCTTGGCTATGATAGTCGGCAAAGAGAGGTCCGCTCCCACCACTGCGACAAGGGAATCCCGCAGATCCTCCGCCCCAGGACACACCTCCAATACGTGCTGCGCGGTTTCTTCCGCACAGCCGCACTGGTGGCACACAGGGGTCGCTTCCCTCCGAGCCACGTTACACAGGTACCTCCCGAAGCATCCATGCCCCGAGAGGACCTGTGTCATCCGGAAGGTGAGCGACCCGTACCTACGATATACCCACTCCTCCAGTACTGGCCGGACTGCTTCGAGAAACCGGGTGGCACCGGCTCCTCTCCGCGGGCCCACTGCCAACCGTCTGCTCCAGGACGCCAGAGCAACTGTCCTGGCGTCTGTTCGCCACTGGCTCATCTCTTGTGGAGCCAGTCGAAGATCTTCCCGCCGCGCCTGCGCTCTTCGCCAGAAGACCGTGGACAGAACCTCAGCCTCTAGGTCCCATGGAAGGGAACCGGCAAGAACGCAGGCCACCTCGTGTGAGAGTGTGCGGTAGCCCCTACACACTCTCACCGCCATCACTCTCTGTGCCCTACGAAGCAGGGCGGTCTCTCGGCTGTTCAGAGACCCTGCCTATATGGGGGCGCCATAGAGGGCCATAGAGCGCACTACCGCCATGTAAAGGTGGCGGCAGCTTGCGTCGCCCCCCCCAAGATTAGGGAGTAAACGGCCCAGGGCAGCGGCCGTCACTACGAGTCTGGGTGTCAGCCGCTGAAGATGTGCCCCGAACCGCCATCTGCTGTCAAGCACGACGCCAAGATACTTCATCGTTGACCCAACAGCGATGGAGGTCCCTCCAACTACGATGTGACACCCTGAATGCGGCGCTCTACGAGGTCCATGAAAACATATGGCCTCAGATTTATGGAGCGCCACCTCCAGACCCAACCGCCGGATTCGGGCCACTACTGCCGCTACTCCGGCAGTGATCAGAACGGATGCCTCCCGAACCGTCTTCCCCCGGGCAGTAACCAGGGTATCGTCAGCGTAACAAACGACGCTGACACCCTCCAAGTTAACACCCCGCAGGACATAATCATAGCCGATGTTCCACAGGAGTGGTCCAAGCACCACTGGTGTTCGGCCTCCACCTTCTCTGGTCGGGTAGACCACCTCTCTATCTGAGAGGTAGTCCCCAACGATACATTGCAGGTACTGTGGTACGCCGTGGTGCCCTAGTGCCCCCAAGATCGTGCTCCACGGCATGCTGTTAAAGGCGTTGGCGATGTCCAAAGACACCGCCAACATGACTCCACCGCTGGAGCAGACCACCTCGGAGAGATCTTGGACTCGGGAAATTGCGTCCAGCGATGAGCGACCTTTCCTGAACCCGAACTGGTTATTAGCCAGATCAGGGCCTACATTCGTTAGGTGCTTGACGAGGCGGGCAGCGATGACACGCTCTAAGATTTTGCCGGCCTCATCAAGCAGCACTATCGGGCGGTAGCCAGACGGCTCGTCCACTGCGCACCCCTCTTTTCGCAAGAGGACGAGCTTTCCTGCCTTCCACCGCCTGGGAAACTTCCCCTCCATCAAGCAGCGGTTAAATAGGGTCCTTATTTGTGGCTCCAGTGCCTCCTGGGCCAAGGCCCACGCGCGACCGGGAATGCCGTCGGGTCCCGGTGCCGTGTTTTTGGCTCTCATTTTTAGGACAGCCGCACCGAGCTCTTCCTCTGTGATCTGGGGAACGTCTTCCTCTTCTTCTATTTGCTCAATTGCTGCCATTGTAGGAGGGGCAAACTCTGCCTCCGGTGCACCAGGAAACAGTCCTTCGACCACCCGGCGAAGGACTGGAGGTTGAAGCGTGCTGGTAATAGGAGGAGCCCAGTGGCGGTACTTCAAGTAGGCCGTACCTACTTGAAGTACCTACACCAACTCCTTGTTAATATTACTATGTAAAGATATGGTTAAGTTATAATTACGAAATTTGTTCCTACCGAGGGAGGGCCTGGTGACTTGTCATACAGGTTTTTTACAAAACCTACATCAAGCACCAGCTCTCACAAAGTAGCCTAATTGAGAAATTATATACCTATACATAAACCTGATTAGCATAAGAATCTTTGTGAAGAGAAATAAATAAATGTTTATGTTATGTTATGTTATTATCCAACCATGGAATTGCGACATCAATACAAAAATTACGTTTTTGAAAAAATCTTCTTTACAAAAACTGTCGTGGCATAAAATTGCCGGAAGACGCGGGTTCGAACCTGGTCGAAGGATGTGATTTTTTCTCTCCAAAATGTTAAGTATTGCTAAGTATTAGTGCTATAAAACTCATATTATAAATACTCGTATTATATCTTTTAACTTGTTGTTTCGTCTAGATGGGGTTGTTACTTCTAGTACCAATTTCAAAGTAGATTCTTATATTAGAATGATTTTATTCCTATGGGCAAATATTTTTCTTGAAAATAATTGGTAGAGCAAGCCGAAATAAATCAAATACGAAAACGGTCGACAGAAAATCTTAATTTACCCTCGAAGACTTTATAATTGAACTCAAACAAATTTTCTTCAAGTAATTTAGAAATCTATTCACTATTGGACGTTTGAAGTAATACAACGCATTTTCTTAAGATGCTTGTGCTTGTAGAACTTGTAGAGCATATGTACTAAGATTTCAAGCAAATTCGTGCTTTGGTCAGCCCTTGGATGCAAATATATATTGATATATATATATCGATATGACTTAACTCCCTTCGGGTGTTTTTATCTCTGTTTTATTTTGAGGGATATAAAAGTTATTGAGTGTTACAGGTACAGTTTACGTTTGAAATGCATGCCCGTGCATGCTCTTGCGAAGCAACTAGGAGTCTAGATTTATACCTATTGCGACTTGCAGCTTGAAGTATTTCAAGCAGGTCATATAAACGTCCAACATTCTCAAATATGCTGCGGCTTTTAAATCACCTTTTTCGCAACACAGCATTCTTATTCTTATTCAGTGTGGGAGTGCTAATTCGTACACTGACGTTCCGCATGAGGTTTTAAAGCACTTCCCACTTTTTTCTCGCTTTTACCCAAGTCATCCCAGCTCCTTAACCCTGCCAAATTTCATATTTTTTTATAAATGACAATGAAACTCTCACTACATTACGACTGGCTCTCATGGGCAGCTTATCACATTTTTTTGTAGGTGGGTACACTTCCCTTCCGCCACGAGGGAGACAGATGGGGCTACCGCAACACACCGTTAAGTGCTTAGCGACAGATTTTTAAACATGATGGTGGTAGCTGGGCCAGGCTGCCACCAGAGAATTCCCTACTGGCATACTGTGAGTTTCCTTGCAATTTATTAATGAAAACAGTTATTTTGAAAGGACAAGCATAATATTATGCTCATTTAGGAGACACTAGGGAACTACTTATTTTCTATAGACACATAGTTTCTATGCTTTCGTTCTTTTATAACACTTAATTATAATAGGTTGGACTAAACTAAATAATAGATAAACTAAATGGACTTATGTTACTTTGTTTCTGAATTGGTATAATCATTCAGAGCAGACCGGTCTCCGCAGACAGCATCCGTTCACGAGTTGACGCATGTGGCAGCCATCGCCTTCCTCAACCATATTTGAGGGAAGATGGTGAGCCGCCACACACGCCACCGCTTTCCGACATCTTTTCGTGGGCATATCTACTCTGAATGCCCATACCCACTCTTTGTCAATTATTTTACAAATTTCAATTATTTTTATAAGTCACTCACTCAGTCAAGTTTAGTGTAGGTAGAGCATGTTGTGAAAGCAATCCTCTTAAGCGTATTGAGATTTGGGGTACCTATTTAGTGGGTCCTGAGTAAAAGGTACTTAGCCGGTTGAGAGAACTTGAGGTCTTATGTAATGAGTTTGTCATTTGTTTCGATAAGGTATATATTCCTAACCTTTACTCTACGATAAATTTTGGTAACGATTTTGATGGAATGACTTTCAAAACTGGTAATGGAATTTAAAACTTCAGGTGTAGACATTATAATATAACAAACTGAATTATTTTATATTACTTTCATAACCTACATATATAATATCTGCTTCCCTGAAGATAACGCAAATACCAAGGGTCTCCTTGCGGAGTCTCCTAGTCTCTCCTACTTCCTACTAGCCTAACTACTACTTTTATTTCTTTCACTCGCATAATCCGTATCCCCTAAATCGTCGAACATGTCTTCCTTCAGACGTCCTCGTCTATTTAGGGGATACTTTTTATCTTAGAATAATGCGCATATATTTTGGGATGACTATCACACCTTTATGTAAGGTCTACTGTTCGCAGAACTACTAGTATATATGTAAAATATGAGACCGATGCTTTGGATATTTCTGTAGATTTTTTTCCGGCGGGAACCATGCGAAATGCGATCCATAAAGAATTCTGAAACTTTTGAAAGGAGATTACTAAAAAAATATACAATGTTTTTACAAAAGACATATACCTAATAAGTATATTATTCTTGAAGCTTCCACGTAAAAGAGAAGGTCGTAGGAAATTACATTGAAAACACATTAAACACAAGGTTATTTGCAATAAATCTCTCCATGTTGGGGAAATATAATTTAGCGGAATTTATAAGGATTAGGATTTAATAATGTATTTTATACTGATGGAAAAGCGCCGCCCGTGTCTCGTTTCAAGGTCTGATGTTTTTGTACAATATTCTAATTATTGAAAGAGTGGCTGTAATCATAGAAGAGTCATAGAATGAAATTGCATTTGTTCTCTTACTCTTTCGTAGCATTGCTGTATCAAGGCAAAGTACATGGAGAGCGCGGCTCCCAGTCAATAGAACATCTTCACGATAAATAGCCGAGAAAATTGGGAAGAGGCGATGCAGTGGGCGCGGAGGACGCTTGCCGGCGATCATTGCACGAGTGCCGGCAGATCGGTCGGGTTGGCAGTTATTAAATGTCATTGTTTTCTGTTGTGTATGTTACCAACCAAAAAGATCGTGTGATGATATGTTCATAGATGCAATGTTGACATCACGCGTCTCGTGCTAAATCTGCGTGAATCAACGCTAGTAGGGAAGACGTTATATTTATAGATATATATAAACAGAACAGTACACAGACCCACGCAATACTTAAGTTTTAAGATTGGATGGTTCTGCAAGTGTACCTAATGGGCAGCGCAGTGACGGACGAGTCTAGTGATTATAATCAGGTGTCAAATGTATGTCTCTAACTCAAAGCTACTCGTACCGGAAACTTCGCGAAGTCTTCTCGTCAAACATACCTCAGTGCCTCAAGACAAGAGTCTTTGTCCAATGTGTGTTACCGTGATGACATATGGCACTGAAACGTGGTCTCTTACTATGGGCCTCATAAGAAAGCAAGCTCAAAGTCGCACAACGAGCTATGGAGAGGGCTATGCTCGGGGTTTCTGACGTGATCGAATCAGAAATCAGGAGATCTGTAGACGAACTAAAGTCACGGACATAGCCCATAGAAGATAAGCCAGTTGAAGTGGCAGTGGGCACCATTCCGATCCTGAACTACTAGTTCCGGCCTAGCATTGCATCCACATACTGTTGAAAACTTTAGTAGTAACCAAAAAGTTTAGTAGTTCCTACCTCTGTCGTGTAAGTAAATTGTGGAATGTTTTGCCGGCGTACGTATTTCCTTGCAGCTATGACCCTGGGTCTTTCAAACGGGGCGTGAAAAAGCATCTGTCAGGTCATCATAGGGGTGGCGATTATTGCAGCTTACGGCTGCACTAATGGTCATTGCTTCTTGATTCCATCTTCGCTTTCCATCAGGCGAGAGGGAGTCACTTTGATGGAACATTACAAAAAAAAATAGTAGCGACGAGCTTAATTAACTGTTGAGTGCCACGAGTGTAAAAAAATCATGTAACGTAATTTTTATGTTTATTCGTAAATCGCCTTACACAGTTTAGTAATGTTTGTCGCCGTTTTACTAGAACGGTACTTAGGAAATGACAGTAGCTAAATGACAAACTAATTCATGTGACTGTGACTCTGACTATCTCGTATGATGAGCATCGTGGTGTTTCTGGTCCTTATCGCGGCAGAATCACCTCCACTCTTCGCAGTCTTAGCGTGGTTTAAACCATCTTTAAGTGCGTTCGAACAGACCCCTTGTGAGCGTTTTTAGCGGAAATAACGCTAAAAACGCACAGAGGGGGCGTTTGAATTGGGAATTTATGGGCGAAAATGTCGTTCATGCCTCTTTTTGTGCAGCGTTCGGAAAGCAAAAAATGAGGTATGCAATTTTTGACCCACGTCCGGAGCATGGTTGTTTGTCGTTTTTTGACAGCTATGTATTTGACAGCATAATCATGCGATTTTAGGTCTTAGTTGAGCGTTCAAATAGGGTGTGGACATAAGTGGCAATAGTGGCAAAAATAACGTTTTTGAGCTATACGAACGCTTTAACAAAACAGCCATCAATAACAACGCCACCAAAGCCCTAAATGCTAAGCGAACGCACCTTTTGTGTCCCGCTGTTGGAAGAATTAGTCAGACGCTTCAAATCTAGCTTCATAATGCGAACGGCTGAAGTATGGAACAACCTACCAGCGTCTATATTTCCTGACATATACAATCTGGGAGTCTTCAAATACAGAGTGAATAGGTAACTTTTAGGCAAGCATGTACCACCGTAGACCGCGTCATCACTTTCTATCAGGTGAGACTGTGGTCAAATACTTGTATATCAAATGTAAAATAAAGACGCGTCTTATTATGCTACGTCCTCTTGGTCTCTTTCCTTGCAACTTTCCCGTGATAATTAGTTTCTCCAGGTTGTCGGCTGGTTTTCGGTTGTTTAGCCAAAATATTGGAACACTCTATGGAGGCAGATTCTCCAGATATAGTTAGGTTACTCACACCTAAATAACATAACGGCAAATATGCCTTCGTTCGAATCTACTTATAAAGGACAAAAACCCGATTCTATTATTCTATTACAAAATTGTATTAAACTTGATGCTCGAGGCTAGAAGTGTGGCGCGAGGTATCACAGACTTTGTTACGAGGTGCGAATACCTACCAAAGTTATTAGATTGTTTCGGAGTTGAATTAGTTCGGGTGAAGCGTTACATTTCGGTACAATGTGTGTAAGTACGGACAGGAACAGTTTTTGAGATGCCTAGAAGAAATTATTACCTTTGGAATAATATTATTTCCGGCACATAGTCCACACTAAGCGTATTATGTTTAACCCGTTGAATGGCGTTACCAATAATACCATAGATTTCGCAGAAATCTACCTACTTTTCCAGGAGCTGCAACGTGTGTGGTAACATTAAGAGCCCCAGAACAATATATTTATAGAAATAATTATAACGAATATAGGCATTTTTAAATTGTTGTCACTTTCAAAAATCTAGCTAGGGCTCGCCCCAGTTTACCTTTTGTACGGTCGTTTGCCTTTTGTAACCTTTTTAGGTGTTTAGGATTCAGCGCTGATTTATGGTAAAAGCGCTTTTCAATTTATTTTTATAGCTAATGGCTTAGTAATGAGAAGTGACGTGTAAATTGCCTTAAATCTAAAGAGTTTTAGAAGAGAAAGTTACGATTCTGTTTATTACAGTAAAATATAGAACGGAACGCAGAGCTTACAATCTTGATTTTTTCGTGCGAAAATATTGAGTGATTAAAAAAACATACGTAATTTATGGCTCAAAGATAGCACTTCAATTGAAGAGCGAGCTCATCCAAAAGTACCACAAATAGATACATTAAAATCTATATTTGATTATGGCATCGATAAAGTTATCAAGTACGTATTTTTTTTTAAATGTCAAAATGTCTAAAATCGAAAATTGTGGGACTTTTGCCGATACAAATTGTGTTTATCTGCTCAGTCATGACCCCTTCCACCCGCAGGTAAGGTATAACTCTTCTATCTGGTACACCTGTATATAGGTACTACTTTATATTGATAGTAAATATAAAATAGCTGCGCCTCGCGGTTTCACCCGCGTGATAATGGATAATGATTAGTATGACATAGATTTGGTGCCATGTATTTATAAATTACTTATTTGTATGTGGTAGCAGTAATCCAACATGATTATGTAGATACTAATTATACTTAATTATATAATATATGAACAACAAAGTACAAATGTACTATAGTACCTAAGTTTTTAATTCGATTTTTGACACATTGTTTATTTTATTATCAATATTGACGTGTATGGATTTTATACCAATATAATATGATTATGATGATTATGATTATGAAAAGTACTTTACGACCTATTCTCAGACCTACTAAATATACACACATAATTTAACAAGAATTAAATCAAATCAAAATCAAAATATATTTATTTGCAAGAACATTGGTAATTTTAGTTGCAGTTGGTAACACAATACGTTTGTACTCCAAGATAGGATTATAGTATTAGTAAAAATTAAAAACTTACTCCAACATACGCCCAGCTTACGAAAGCCTGGTTGATGGATAATAAAGATCAATAATTTATCTCAAACGCGAGAAGAGGAAGAACAGGGAGGGGCATTGCTATCAAGATCCTATCCCGGTTCGAAAAAATCGTAGATCCTAGGTCTAACAAAGAGCCCCATTGCAACCAATAAATACATTAGAGCTTTGTAGAGCACGCTTGACACTGTTGAAACAATTATTTATTGTTGGATTAGGTTTACCTCGATCTAGGCCGGTCTAGACTTCTTTCTTACAAAAACTGACCCATTTTTGTGAAATCAATTATTTATAATTTGATGTTGTTCATGCAAATGTCATGCCTTTTAAGGCATGCAAAAACAAAACTACAATACAACAATCAATTATTATTTACACCAATCCAAGTTCTACTTAAAGTTACCTTCTCATTTCACAATAACTGTCACATTCATAATATATTAGGGAATAGAAACATATTATAAAACAAGTACGATTTGAAAAATTTAATACCAACTTCCATTCTATTTAGTTATTGGAGTGTAATTCAAAAACTACTAGACCGAATTTGATGAAATTTAAGCGAGACTACACTGAAAACAGCAGCTTTCAAACAAAAGGATTTTGTGAATCGGTTCACCCAGTCGTACGTAATGAGGTAACAAACATAAAAAAAATACAGTCGAAATGAGTACCTCCTCCTTTTTTTGGAAGTCGGTAGACTATAATATAAAATTAAATATAGCAGTGCATTTTCAACACATTTTAGGAACCCAACAACCGAATGTATCTATATTCAATACACTATCGTCATGGTTTAAATTTAGAAATCGTAAATATACTGACAATAATTATCTACAATAATTCAGTGCCATAATATAAACCTATAACATTTAAATTTAAGAACCGGACAAGCCGTTTCAGAAGAGCTGTTACAACCCAACAACAAAACATTACTTTTTTTATATCACAGCTAAAAATATATATTACTAACTGATCCGCCACTGGCTTCATTCCCTTAGTTTATGGGATATGAAGCCACGGAAATAAGTATAATTGACCACCTTTAAATTTTCAAAAACTTTAAAGTAGATGCTTATGATGTAAAGGCACCAAGTGGATATTAAGAAAGTTAATATTCAATCTTGTTTGCCATGCGTAAGCATGTAATGCCGTGCGATTCTCTAATGATGCGTCGTTGCGCTCGTCGACGAGCTCACCGATATCAAATACTTTATGAGATATCGCCCTTGTACATAAAGTTGTTTTTCCAACGTTTCTTGTCATCTCTTCTGTTGTTTCACGGATGTCGTCAAAGATGCAACGATGTTTTCTCTTAGAGAATCGCACGGCAGGCAGTAATGTCAAAAAGTGTCGTGTGACCCGTGCTTTTATTCGTATGTTTCTTCACCGAAAGCTCGGTGCAGCAGTCAGATTAGTGACCTTGCCTAATTACCACTAATTATATCTAAATGTATAAAACATTTAGAGCAATACATTTAGTATTCTACAACTAAAACACTTAAATAAAATTTTGTGTTTTATAGCAAAACTTTCGATGGATAAATTCTCTCCAGTGTTCAATACCTTTGATTTATAAAGGCATAGCAAACATCAAACACAAATTTGCATATAAATAGCACGAATTCGATTTAGAAACGCAAAACAAGTTTTCTGATCGTTGCAAATGAATTGAAAGGAAAGTGCTTGGCTGGCATTTGCTGGTAACGTTTTAGAACGATAGCAATTGCGAGTCTAGTGGCTTACGTTATAAACCTATAAAATAAATCTGCCAAGAAATATTCTGTTGTTAGGTATTAGGGGTTTTAATTTGTGTATGAATTAACTTTGAAATAAAAAAGTTAAACCTATATTACCTTTTGCTTTAGAATCGTTCTCGTGCTACATCACAGACTCATTAAAGCAGTTTATATAAATGTACTATACACACTATTCAATTGACCGAACGAGCGAAGGGAGTGAATCGTCTTTGCCTTAATTGACCAACTTGACTTTCTTCTGTCCATATATTTGTTAGAGTGTTCGTTGGTCTTCCTGTACAGTAGGGCTATTACTTATCTCAGTTGCTAACAAATGTTGATTGAAACCTTGAAAAATGGCGGCTCTATGTCACTTTTGTCAGCTTCAGTCATCAACTTACTAGCATTTGTGCTTACTGGAGTTGTCAAAACTGACATAAAGTCGCTTTTTACAAGATTTCAATCAATATTTATTAGCAACTGAGATACATGATAGCCCTTTTTTCAGCCTTGACGAAACTTGGTACGAGTATGTATGTTCTATTATTTAATTTTTTTTTTCAATCGGCGATTTTGAATGAAAAATTAACCCACTTTTAATAAAAAGGGGGGAATTTTGCTGCGGCGGTAATAACCGATAACTTTTGATAAAATTTGGTACACACGTTTGGTGCCTGACTTTAAAGAGGGATTTCGCATATGAGCATATTGGTGAAATGGTTGCCGAGACAATAGGTTGTGAAGTTTAAAAGCTAGACGTGGCTAGGTTTCGCAGAACTACTAGTATTGTAAATGTGACAGTTTGAATGCTTGGATATTTCATAAATAAATAAATAAAATAAAATAAAATAAAAATAAAATTTGTTATTCATTGAAAGAAAAATCGAAAAAATGATTTCTATAAAATTTGGAGTGGAGATGATTTGTATCCGAGATTAACACATACATTTTTTTATCCCCATTCAACGGGGAGTTCTCGAGGGAGGGCGCTAACCTTATTCTACGCAAAGAAAGTCGCGAGGGGATGCTTGTAGTTTCAGAAGGTCCGTTCGAATGGCATTGTTAGCTTTTTCATAATCACAATTCTTGTGAAGCGCTCAAGAAGCTAAATGTTTATCTTGAACTTTTGTTCTACAACCCTAATCATGCCTTAGACTAAAATAGCACCTTCATGCCTTTCGGGTCAAAATTAGATTAATATTTTGAGGTTTTACAAATAAAACTGCCATTTTTATATACCAATTCAAAAGAGAGTGTTTTCAGACTTTTTTTGCAGTTGGAGACTTTATCAGACATAGATAATAGATGTATAATTCTTTGTGAACGATGCCTTGAAGTCGTAGCTTATTAACTTCGTCAAAAATTAGTCAAAAATCCGTTCGTTTTATTTAAAACCAACAAAAACAAGTTCAGTCGTGTTAACTTGAGTAAGTAATGAAGTCCCTTGCATGTGAAGGCAAGCTTTCGTCCCGCTGCACTGACAATCGAAAATCAAAATCAAATCATTTATTGTGTATAGGCCTACGTAGGCACTTTCAAATTGTCATATTACATTTTTATCTACAACCGGATCGGAACGCGACCACGACTGAGAAGATCAGGCAAGAAACTCAGCGGGCTTGTCTTTTTAATTTTTTTTAGCGCAAATTAGTAATGTATTTAACATATGCTCATTTACTTTATACTACACCTGCTCGGAAAGTACCTTGATACTTTATCAAATTTACGGTAGAAAGTACGTCATTGCATATCGAACAAATATGCGGCGAGAAAATGCATCTGAGCGGGAGAGAAAAGTGTATGAAAATCCATTTCTTACGTGGTTTTTCTTTTTTAATTTTGGGTAAGACTATGCGCTGGTAACCTAAATATCAAAAGCCAAAAAGTTTTTACAGTGAGTTTTTATCTCCAAGTTCGCAAAATGACACTGGCCACAAGCTGTGTGTTGGATGGTGTCAAACAATTTGAAAAAAGAACATGTGAAAATTGCAGACGCCATTGGTGCCATTTTCAATTTGGGTGTTGTTTGAGGATTCAGTTTTCGTAGAAAAGTAAAATAAAACTATCAAAATGATAAGTAGTGATAGTGATGATGAAGATTTTTTAACTCCGCCGCAGTTGAAGGAAACAGCAAAAATACTGATTGATAACCTTTTACCACAGAAATCAATTAAAAAATATAATAAAACTTATGACGATTTTTTGCAGTGGAAAAGTGAAAAAAATGCGGCATCTTTTTCTGAAACTGTTTTGCTAGCTTATTTCAGTGAAAAAGCGCAAAAATACAAACCAAGTACGTTATGGTCTGTGTACTCAATGTTGAAAAGTACTATATTGACAAGAAACGACATAAATATTCAAGAATACAACAAACTTACAGCATTTCTGAAAAGAAAGTCGGAGGGATTCCGTAGTAAGAAATCAAAAGTGCTTACTACAAAGGATGTTTATTCCTTTTTGCAGAATGCTCCAGATGACAAATATTTGTTGATGAAGGTAAGTTTATGAACAAAATGCACTGGTTTAAAATTTATTACGTACCTATTTATGAGTAGAAATCTACTAGGTTTTCATGTTTGATATTTTTGTTTACAGGTTATTTTGATTTTAGGAGTAAATGGGGCCTGTCGTTCGCAAGAACTTGTGGATATGACAACAGACGATATCGAAATCCTCGAAAATGGAATAATCGTCAATATTCCTTACACAAAAACCAAAATTCAGCGATCATTTGTTATATCGGGCTTATTTTATGAGATAGTGAAGAAATATAACGAAATTCGCCCCAGTGACCCCAAAACCAATCGGTTTTTACTACAATATAAAAACAAAAAATGTACGAAACAAGTAATTGGGAAAAACAAAATAAGTACTGTGCCAAGAGAAATAGCTTCGTACCTTAATTTACTCAATCCACTAGAATACACTGGCCACTGCTTTCGCAGAACTTCAGCGACTATTCTTGCCAATACTGGTGCTGATTTAACCACAATAAAACGTCACGGTGGTTGGAAATCGTCCGCTGTTGCAGAAAGCTACATAGAGAATTCCGTAGAAAACAAAACACGAATAAATAACCAAATATCGGGATCGATTAATGTGCATCAAGACTCATCTCCTCAACCATCAACGAGCGCGGCGATGCCAGATGCCCCTCAGCAGCCACTTGCCCCTTTGGCACCACAGCCTTCTACGAGCGCAGTGCCAACAGCACAGCCAGTTATTCCTCCTACATTATCGCAAACATCTCAAACAAACATTAATGGAAAAAGTGTTACATGAAGCTTCACTAACTGCAACAATTTCAATATAAATTTCAATTAGTAAAGATTTAGTTTTTTATTTTCCTCGTAGGTGTAGTATAAAGCACTATGTATCACTCGAGAGAAAGTGCGATTCCCGATCTCGGGTGTTTTAAAGCCAAAACGAAAACGACACCCTCGACGGTAATCGGTCACTTTCTCCTCTCGGCGAACAATGTACTATTTATCTCTAGTGTACTAGAGAGATAGAGAGAGACTACTACTACTCCTTACAAAAGATACCATAATAATGGTATCAGAAGGGCAAGACACGCTACACTTTGATATCGTAATACACGAGTAGATAGATCCTTTTATTTTTTTTTTGTCCCGGTGAAATCCTTTATGGATACCACCTACCACGGGGAGGTAGGTGGTTATGTGGGAGTCCGTATACCCACCAAAACCCCGGGGTGTTCCGTCACCGCCACTTTTGGCGGGAACGTGGGACAGATTTTGCACACGACCGCGAACCCGCCGCGGCTGTCCGTTGCCGGACCCTTCTCTTCGCGGCACGCCAGAACACATGGCGCGCCGCAACTGCCTCGGAGACCAAACCCGCTAACAATGGGTGCCAGACTTCCCCGTGTCTGGACGCCCGTGATCTCTGTCTGTCTGAGCCTGCGCCAAAGCGCCCGGGCCCCACCTCCTCGAGTCTGCGCCAAAGCGCCCGGACCCCGCCACTCCTATGTGGACTTGGCGGCCAAAGCCCATAGGAGCGGCCCCGCCTGAGCCGGCCAGCGCACCCCAACGCCGGCGCGGCCCCTGGGTTCCTCTTGGCTTCACCGTGGTGATCCAAGCCACGGCTATGCGGGAGGGAACCCTGGGGGGGGGGGGGGGGGGGGGGGGTAGTAGATAGATCCTGGAGTGATCAGTCCCAAGCTGTTTTATCCTCCAAGTAATCCGAAATTTTGTAATAACCTTTTTGATAGAGTTTAGTTTTAATAGTAATTTAAGTAAAAGACAGAAGTGTTTACAGACGCACGCTTGTTCCTGTCGCAGCAGTGCTTCACCTCCTACAATACCTAAAAGTTTGCTCTTGCAGTGCCTTAAATGATGTTTTGGTTGTTCACACAGAGATCTAGAGAGAGATGCCAATCCGTGCGCTGAGTACAAAACCTGGTGTCGCAAGCAGCGGCCGTATTCCGCACTTCAACATATTCTGTTAGCTACAATAAGTTCATTATCCACTGCGGTATTAAAACTTAACGTTTGAATATTCGTAAGTACAGAGCAAGAATCGGAAACTGTTAACACTCAATAAACCGCCGCGAGCAATGTGTTCTGTTTTTGGGCATATTGCTGCGACATGGGCCCCGCCCCATGTTCATATTTCCTTTGTTTCTGTGATCTGTGGTTGTTCATAATTTCCCATGAAACATCTAACTTAAGAAAGAACGTGCACACTTACACAAAATATTTATAAAAAAGCAATATAGGTACTATTAGTGAAAATAAAACTTGTTATACAGATAAAAGTAATAAAGGTCGTCACTGTAGGTGCATTAGCGCAGAGCCGGGCTGAAAGCTGTCTGTGTTGCAAATTGGCTCGATTTGCTTAGCAGGTAACACGCGGTACAAGTCAAGAGCGATTTCTCTTCAGATATATCGCATCAAATAACTCTAATGTGAAAATAATTCTCAGGCGGGATTTGAGCCCGCCCCTGTTATCAATGTATGTCAGAAGTCTAAGCAGACATTATGGTTTCACATTTAATATAACAAAAATAACATAATAAAATAAAATATGTAGAGGTAAAAAAGGACCTAAGAAACGTAAACTCATTGAAATTTATAGAGAGAAAAACTCACATCCTCGGACGGGATTCGCAGCCGCCTCTTCTGACTATCCGGGGGTTAAACTATAGTCGCCCGGTACCCGCGGGGAGGGGGGAGGGGGGGGGGAGGGGGAGGGGGTGAAGCCCCCCTTGCATCCCCCCCCCCCCGCCGGAGGCCTTTAGTTTTTGAGTAATAATTTTTTTAGTACTTAACCTCACTTTCGGCTATATCAGTATTTTTTACCTATTTTTTGTTTCACACCTAATCTATTAAGGCGGTTCGCTTCTGGCACTTCGCCGGCCGCTGCCGCGGCACGCTCGCTTCGCTCGCTCGGCTCGTGCGTTGTTTGTCATGTTCTAACCTAACCTAACCTATTTTTTGTTTCACACCTAACTTATTAAGGCGGTTCGCTTCTGGCACTTCGCCGGCCGCTGCCGCGGCACGCTCGCTTCGCTCGCTCGGCTCGTGCGTTGTTTGTCATGTTCTAACCTAACCTAACCTATTTTTTGTTTCACACCTAATCTATCAAGGCGGTTCACTTAACATTGTATTATATAACAACAATAACATATCCAGTCCGTCTCAGAGTTATGTTGATAGATGAGAAAAACTTAATGTTAAAGGGCTAGGAGAGACACAATTAAACAAACATTTTAATACATTACTTGTTTATTTCATAAACATGTTTAATTGCTTTCATTAAATGTACAAAAGAGTCTCTTTTATATTTATACACGTCTCTTCGCCACAAATATTCAACAATTATATCACTAAAGTTTTCTGGGTTGTTATAATTTTGTTTTTTGAAAAACCTCTTCACTGCTCGCCACTGGGATTCTATTCTTTGGGTGTGGATTCCATCTTTACCCACAAATGGGTTCTCTGGGTCTGAATGATTCACTTTTTTGTGTATGTATCCATATTCAGACAGACAATCGTATGCCCGCCAACAATCGGTGTGGATTGTTGTTCCAGGTAAAACATGCTTTTGAATTAAAGGTATGAGAGTATCAGCATCTCTTTTATTGTCCGGGCATACTTCCAATCTTAAGTCTTCAGACCCATCTTCTATTAATCCCAGCACCCAGTGGCCTTCAATGTGACGTCCTTTGTTATATTTCCTTTTTACAAATTTACTTTCGTCTATTTGCACTATTTTCCCACAGCCTCCAATTTTACCGCTGTAAAGATTTTGTTTTTCCAAATAAAATATCACAACTACTTCTCTGCAGTAATTAAACCAATCGGCTATAGTATTTGGGCTTAAACATTGCTTCCTTTCTTTTTTATAAGGGTCTTCGTGAATTGTTTGGTCGTAGGTCCATCCTTGTGAGTATGCATATATAAGTTAGTAAACATGCATTATGTCGATAGCAATATTTTCGAAAAATGTGCCAATTCTGCGAGAGATCTTGGCACCGCTGCCCGATTTAGATTTGCATGATCTTTTTGAGCACACAAATGTACCAAAACTTGTGCATCCGCATGAGTATGACACTTTCATGGATGTCCTGTGGGTTCGACACCGTTTCTCAGTTGGTATGAGACCTTGGTCTTCACTATATTTGATGCATTGGTCTTTAGTGCCCAATTTTCGCACAACGTCAGTTAAATTCCAATGATCAATCACTTCAGTGACGCAAAGTTTTCGTTTGGTTATAAGCTCGTTGTCGTCGTCGTCATTACTCGAAGAAGGTCCGGCGACAGGTTCAACGGGCAGATCAGGAGCCGAAGAAGGTCCGGCTACAGGCTCGACGGGCAGATCAGGAGCCGAAGAAGGTCCGGCAACAGGTTCGACGGGCAGATCAGGAGCCGAAACCGCGTCCGCTTCGGGTATTGTACTGTAATACTCCATTACAGCCAAGTGCAGTCCAGTTTTCAAGCCAAGTTCAAGTCGTAGAGCAATCCAAACAAATCCGGTAAGCAAGCCAAGTTTCAAGTCGTCGCGCAATCGAAGGAAATCCAGGGAAAAAGCCAAAGTCGTAATAAAAATCGAAAAACAAGAGAGCACACATTCACGAAACTACGAGAGAAACGGAATGAATGGATGACAGTCCATCTGTCAGTAAGACAAAATGGCGCCTTTTTTTTTTCTTACGTTTAACGATAACGATACGTTTCGTTTAACTCAGTTTGACAACTTAATTTGACAACTTAATATTGTACCATTTTCTCAACATTGCGTTCCATTTCACTTTTTTTTATCAAATTTTAATTTAATCATAATTAATTTAAACTACGTTTCCGGCAAAAAAAAATTGCTGGAAGGGCTTCAGGTGGACCCCAATGATACCCCTAAACTCGCACCTTCATCAAAATCAGGTACCGGACGGCTATAGCCAACCCCCGCCATGACCATCTAGCTAGGGCACCGAGGCTCCAGGTACAAGCATCGAATTTTGACTCTCTATCTGATTTAACCGTTTTACGGGGACAGAGCGACATCTATTGAACAGCTTTGACAGCACTACCCAACCGAAAGAAGTACTTTTAGAAACTCTAAAAAAAAGTAATACTATAAAAACGTAAACTCGTAATCAATTTCAATTTTCACTTACTTCAAAACTACTTAACTACTTTAGACGACAACTACAATAGGAGGTACTTATACACTATTTAGATAAAATATATAAATTTAATCTTAAACGGATCAAATCATAAAATACCTTTATGAATCTACCAGAGACTACGATCAAGAACTAAGTATTCGTCTAAATCAAAATAAATATAGGTACTTATATGTAATGTTTTAAAATAAATAAATATCATTATAAAACTAATCTACATAAAATTACTTTTCCTGGATTCCCTGCATCGTTGTAGGCATAGCCACACACTTAACACAGTACACTAACTCATTGGCTAACACATTACTACGTACAAGACCCGACAACGAGAATTTATGCATATCACACACATATTTGTTCCTATCACAGATCAAACTTGGGACCCCACGCTTCGAAATCAGAGTCACTACCAACTGAACTATCGTGGCTGTAGAACCTATATGCAATACATAACCATTATGTTCCCAACTCTGGGACTCGAGTTTCAGAGAAATGAGTTGGGCCATAATCCACCACACGGCACAGGCCCATTGCGACTTGGTGGCTAGGCTATTGGCCAAACCATTTCCAAGTTTACGAAGCCATCTGAAGCCTAACAACTGTTGTCCTAAGACAAACAACCGGGACCGACGGCTTAACGTCCCCTCCGAAGCACGGAAGAGCTCAGTTGAACAACGCCACTTGAACATACCCATCCAGCTCCTGACCGCAGCAAGCGTTGCAAACATTGTTGATCGGTTAAGATTCCCACGTTAAGCTCTGCTGCAAGCAAACTTATGTTATAATTATTAATAAAATCTCTTTTGCTTTTACATCGGACCGCAACACAACTGTTTTATGTAAAAGAAAGGATATAAATTAGTAATGCAGCGAAGCTTTTAGCTGTAGGGCTGTCTACGTGTGGAACCAAAAATCTGTTTACGTTCGAAAGTGACACGACACAAACCCACTTCTATAGAAGGGAAGAAAGTCAATTTTTGGATCAAGATTTTGTTACGTAACGTACAAAACAGAGTAACACTAGTAGTTTTGAGAACAGTAGACCTCGGGAGCACAATCTTATCAGCGGCAATTTTTCGAAGTCTGAGTCTGCCTTTGGAAATCCAAAATAGTCTAGTTTTTAAACTTTACAACCCTTTATCTCGGCAACCACTTGACCAATTATGCTCATGTTCGAAATTTCTCTTAAAAGTACCTAATGTGTGTACCACCATATTACCAGAATTCGTCGGTAAATAGCGCCGTAGTAAACTTCCCCTCTTTTTAGTAAAAGTAGCCCCTCACTCAAAATCGCCGACGATGTATTTTAAAATATAATGTATTATTAAATATTATTATAGTAACGGGGCTTAATCGCGTTAGTAATAGTATTTATTTACCTCGACGTTTCGGTAAATAATACGGTAAATAAATACTATTACTAACGCGATTAAACCCCGTTAATATAATATAAATATGTGTTCACATCGCGAAAGTTTAAAAATTACTAATATAATGTATGTTGGTAAAAAATTACATAAATGTAAGTTTAAGTATTAAATAGTGATCACTACCCTTTCACTATATATACTAGGAATAAGAATAGGGTAGCTGTACCTTTTAGTTTTAGACTTGCGAAGACTTATAAGTCATTCCTAGGAAATTGTGTGCGTTTTTACAATAAAATCCCAAAACACATAACTGAGCTCACAGAGGGCAAATTCAAGTTGACTGTAAAAACATTTTAATAAAAGAAGCATAATTATTATAAAGTCCGACATTATATAGAAGACGAAGATGCTTAGAATGCTCCATTTCTGGCAAGTTGTCATCTGTCACCCATCAAATGTAATATTAGTAGTACCTAAGTAGAAACATTGTAAACATCTATATAAAAAGAATGGCCCCGAGTTTCTTGCCGCTTCTTTTCGGTAGGCTCTATATATTTTAGAACGCGGCGGTAGAGTCTTTAGAGTTTGAATTTCGACTTTTTTTTTCTGGACATTTACTATTCCTCAAGTTATTATAATAAGATAAATCATGTATCAAGTGCGATTTTCATTCAAGTACTCACAGGGTTGGGCAGTATTTCAATTACTTGTAATTAAAATACGTTTTGTAATTAGTATTTAAAATAATTCATAAGAGATTCTTATCAACGAATTTAAGTCTCGTTTACTAATATTGTACTATTTGCGTATATTCTATTATTTATGTACCGTCTGTCATATACGAGTATTAAAACATTCCCGACGGTTTAATTTCTATAGCTTAATGAAAATTTTATAATATTACACAATATTATATTTTATAATTTATTGGTTCAGACGTTACTTTGCGGAAATCCATTATCAAAAAACTATATTATAAAATATTTAGCGACACTTCCGCTGAAAAAGAAAACAATGATTTTGGCTTATTTGGGGGTGTGCATCATAAACTGCTAATAGGAAGAATAGAAAATAAAAAAAATAACAAGAAAACCCAAATAAACCAAAAACGTATCGACACGTGTTTCGCCTCTACACGAGGCATCCTCAGGAGATGTGGACTCGTCGAGCACTAGACCGACAGTGAGCTAGTCTGTCGGTCTAGCGCTCGACGAGTCAACATCTCCTGAGCCAAAATCATTGCTTTTTTTCAGCGGAAGTGTCACTAAATATTTTTTAATATTATATTATAATAGGATAAAATACTATATATATATATATATATATTTAATATTATAATTAGTCCGTTTAAAGTTGTTTAATTTCAATATAACGGTTATATAGTCCACCACTATTACACGTGAAAACTCGAAGAAACACAAATCATGCAAAATTAAACCACAAAATCTGTCTCCGTATTTACCCGCCATCCATAACACTAGTTACTACACTTCGTAAGCTTCAACTGGAGTTACCAGAATCCGCTACGGATTGAAACAAGAAGTAATAACAACTCCTGTTTAATCAGTCCAGGGAACAGGATGTAACCCACCTTTTCTCGTTATCTGTCCTTTGTCCTAGAGCGCCGTATTTCCCCTGGTTTTTCCGCAAGGAGGGAGTAATAAAAAGACCAGGGTACCAATTGACAGACTTTATTTCAACCGGCTTTCAGTCAGCGGCACACTTGCCGAGGGAGGGTACGGTTAATCGCTCGTCGAACTTACACGAGGTCCATACGAGTATATATTTGTATTTAAGTAGGTACTTAACTAATACCTTGTAATGAGCATTTCTTGTATAATATGTATACATTTATAATCTGAACCTTGGAAACGGTTCCATCGGTTTTCCGGAAATTTATTATGCAGGGAATTTCGGAGGCGATAAATAGAAGAAAATTCTTTATTCCAAAAAACTAAAAGTACATAGGCGTACCTACTACTAATTAGTATTTTCTTCCAGTTAACTTTTGTGTGATATAGTAGTGCTTTATTTAGAACTTCAGAGTGTCCATAGCTGAACAGATTACTTAAGGTAGAATATTAATAAATAACCAATAATATTTATATTATCTTAATATGTGTATAGAATATTTGTATATTTGAAGCACTCGTAGCGGAGCTTGACTTGGCGAACTTAACCGATCAACAAGTTAGGCAACACTTGCTGTTTTCAAGACTTGGATGGGTGACCGCTAGTGGCATTATTTAACTGAGCGCTCCCGTGCTTCGGAGGGCACGTTAAGCCGTCGTTCCCGGTTGTTTGTCTTAGGACAAGAGTCGTTAGGCTATGTCGAAGGCCTTCGGGCGGCCTGAAAACATGGACATGGATTGGCCACCAACCTATCCACCAATCCGCACTGGGCCTACGTGGTGGATTAAAGCCAAACTCCACTCTCTGAGAGGAAGGCTCGAGTCCCAGTAGTGGGAACAAATTGGGCTGATTAGGATTTATGATTATGTGTAAATCGATCTAGCTATAGGATTGATTTTTAGAAAACGTCATTTTATCCGTGGATTCAGGCAATGAAAAACTGGTATAATACTAAACCTACTTGACAATAGATGGCGTTGTTAAGCAACACTAAGCCAATGAGTGTTTGGTTTGAGGTTAGACCAAGATAATCACTCATTTACTTACGAGGAAAACTCGGTCATACAGCGTGCGATTCAACAAATGAAGTGGTGACAAGAAACGTTGGAAAAGCAACCTTATGTACAAGAGCGATATCTCAAAGTATATTTGATATCGGTGAGCTCGTCGACGAATCATTACAGAATCGCACGGCGTCTACTACACGTATCTTTCACGTGGAATTTAATTATATACCGGGTTCCTAGGCAGAGTTTTCGTGACAAACGGGATCAAGTTGTCGAGTTACGATAAGTGTAGTCTATTCGCAGAGGAAAGCGATTGCGTAAACGTAGTCACTGTTTGGGTTTCGTAAGTAGACAAAATGGCTGAAAAACAATTTTTTTACAAAAAATAAGAGTGACTTCAACATTTAAAAGTGTTAAATAACTTATCTAAGTCTGTTAAATTTTTTGGTGAAAATTGTTTTATCCTTTTTTGTGACCCTTGGTACTTACGGGGTCGATTGTCATTCACCGTCAATTACGATATCATCAAGGCGAGACACTTTTCAGATTGGATTGTAACTCAAAAGCCGTTTGACCGAATTTGATGAAATTTAAATGGATTCATCTCAGATGTAAATTCTACTAAAAAAACATATCAAAATGGGACTATCCTGTAAATAATTATGCCAAATCATACATAAAACAAAAAAATCGCGTTGAGAACCTCCTCTTTTATTGGAAGTCGGTTAAAAAATGACAGTCATTGGTTATCTCTTTCGTGTGAGTTTGAGCGCAACATAAACTGAACAGTGCGGTCATATAGAAAATGTTCAACTTTTAAATTAATTTATTATTTTATTAACCCTTTGTGTACCAGCGACGTACTATCACGGTATATGAAGGATGAATTACTTTTCCTGGCTTGATGTAATCTTTGTGGCACTCAAATTTGCGTATATCCATCGAGAAAAGCTGAATGTGACGAGCATCTCGAGTATTCAATACACTGGTTTCTCCATTGGAATCTTCTAGATCCACAAACTCTCCGACAGGGGCGCTTTTCATGACACCATACAAATACCAGTTATTCGAGTTTCGATAGAGTTACGATTAACATACTCGTACTAGAGCCTATCACAGTGGTTAGATAACAATGGTAGCAATTCGCTAAAACTAGTCTAGAATTTCAATTTGAATTTGAATTTATTCTGTTCGTACTTAATTCTAAATTCTTAAACGCTGCCGAAAGTTGCGGAAGACATACCTTAAATTTGACAAATAATTTCAATTATGGGTATTGTTTACTTAGATTTAGGCGTATTCTGAGTTGTGCTCTTTAAACTAATCCCAATTAAAAATATAAATATAAAAGTTAAATATATATAAATAAATATATAAAAGTTTCCTTATTTCTATACGTCAACAAAAAAATGTAATGGGTAAACATTGGCATTCCGACCAGTCATGCTCACGAAGAGGTGTTGGCAAGTGGCGGCGTCGTGTGTCAGGTCGCCATCTCAAATATGGTTGAGGAAGGCGACGGCTGGCACATGCGTCAACTCGTGAACGGGTGCTGCTTGCGGAGACCGGTCTGCTCGGAATTGTAATGGATGCCTAACTTTGGTTTTGTTTTCTGTTATTTTACTTCTTATTTACTGTTAGGTTTAGTATATGTTCCCTCATTGTATGCAAAGATGTATATTTAAATAGTAATAGTATATATTTAAATTAGTTAAGTTAAGTAAATGTAAAAAAATGGCACGGACCCTTGAGTCTGTGGGTATTAGGGTGTGTGACTTCATTTAAAATTTTTGAATTTTCACACTTAATACCTTTCAAAAAATGTCATCTTGAGTGTCATTAAGAAGGACACAACTGTTCCTACAACTCCTTCCTATCTCAAAGAGCAATTTTTATTTTTAAATCTTTCACACATCTTGTCCTTACGTTCCTCTAATACCCTTCAACTTCGAGCACCTGGCATACTTCCCGGCACTATGACAAGTCGTTCACAGTTCAGGCTGTACGGCTCTGGAATGCACTGCCCCTTGATATCAGAAGTGCTAAATTCTGACAATTTTCAAAAACAGTTAAGAATCACTATCTATCAAGTATGTAACACTGTTATTATGTTTATTCTTGTAATGTTTTGTATGTATTAGTATATAATTATTAGTATTTATGTATTGCAGTTTTAATAAGACAACATACAGTTAAAGGAACATCTTTTGCACCACCGTCTACTATTTCTTATGATAATGTCCATACAAAGGTTGTCTGGAAGAAATCGCTATAAGCGATAAGACCGCCCATTGTACTTTCCTAATTTAAGATTATATTTTGTAACTAATATTTTTGTATATTGGTTAAAGTGCAATAAAGAATTTTTTTATTGTATTGTACGTTCACAGTTTTTTTGTACATACCTACTTATGGCTCGCTCAATGACTTGAAGTTTTAAAAAAATCGCTAAATAGCATTCGAATTGTTAATATTAGGTCCTTACATATGAAATTGGCGTTTTGTATGGGAGGAACAAAAAGTCGAATATTTTTTAATATAATATATTTAATTAATCAAAGTATGAACCATTATTTTCTATGCACTTTTGCCATCTCATAGGTAGTTCATTGATCCCTTTACTAAAAAAAACAGTCGGACGGGAATCAATAAAATCTTTGAAGGCGATTTGGACTGCCCCATCGGAGTTGAATTTTTTCCCTTGCAAGAAGTTATCCAAATTTCGAAAAAAATGGTAATCTGTTGGAGCAAGGTCCGGGGAGTACGGAGGATGTCTTAGACTTTCCAATTGAAGCTCTTCTAATTTAGTAGCCGTCTGTTGCGCAGTGTGTGGTCTAGCGTTGTCGTGAAGCAGCAGTGGCGTGGAGCGATTGACCAACCTAGGTTGTTTAGCCGCTAGCTTTTCCATCATGGTTTGCAATTGCTGACAATAGACATCAGCCGTAATAGTCTGGCCAGATTTGAGAAAACTGTAATGAACAATACCGGCACTAGTCCACCAAACGCTTACAAGTAACTTTTTTGGGGTTAATTTTCGCATGGGGCAGGATTTGGCTGGCTGACCAGGATCCAACCATTGCGCTGAGCGCTTCCGATTATCGTAAAGAACCCATTTTTCATCAGAGGTAATGATTCGGTTTATAATACCTTCATTATTGTGCCGGTTTAGTAATGTAACGCAGAAGTCGACGCGCGTTTGCCGATTTGCTTCAGTCAATTCGTGAGGTACCCACCTTTCAAGCTTTTTAATCTTCCCAATTTGCTTCAAGTGAATTAAAACAGTTTTATCACTAACATCGAAGCCTGCAGCTAACTCGGACGTGGTTTGCGATGGATCCGCTTCCACAATAGCCCTCAACTCTTCATTATCAACTTGAGTCTCAGGCCGTCCACGGGGCTTGTTCTGCAGGTCGAAATTTCCAGAACGAAAACGTTGGAACCAAAAACGAACTGTGTTTTCTTTTGCAACACGACCGCCATACACATCATTCACCCTTCGAGTTGTTTCCGCAGCACTAGTGCCACGGCGGAACTCGTACTCGTAAATAATGCGATATTTTAAGTTTTCCATTTTGTAAAATGAGTGACGCAAACAGAAAAAAACAGAAGAAAAAAAACAAAGGAATGACGATCATCGAATCACAAATACATGAGTCTATAGCTGTACAAATTTGAATTTGGAATTCCTTACCAAAGAGGAGAAATTCGTGATTAAAGTGGCCAGTACGAAAAACGCCAATTTCATATGTAAGGACCTTATATATTTTCCTTACTTCTACACAATTTTATAGTCATTTTATCATATATTTTTAATACCTACGTTCCCAATGATGCGACAAAAAAAAACAATGGCACATTATGGTCGCAAACGCAAATAGATACCTACTTTTACGAAAGGCCATTAACCAACCGCGACGCTCGCGTCGTCACCTCGGATAATAAGACTGAAACTTCAACTGACGATGAAGAATACCTTCAATCACCAATTATATCACCCGCCACCCTAAGTGACACCAAGAAAAAATTGACGAATTCACCTCCTATTATCATAGACCATTGCAAGCTGAGACGCCAGAGAGTTAAAACAAGACAAAAATTATTAAATAATTGAAAGGTGGAAACAATAAAGACAATATTCTTTGACGGGCGGAAAGATCAAACGTTGTTTTGTGTTAAAAGTTATATCGCCGTATTAGAGTTGAAGAATACATTAAAATGGTACAGGAACCTGAATCGATTTACCTTGGTCATGTAACTTCACCTACTGGAACGTCTAAAGACATCGATTAAGCAATGTTTTCACATCTCACTGAAAAAATCTCAAATCTAAATTCATTGATGGCAGTCGGTTGCGATGGAACATTAAAATAAAAATAAAATAAAAAAGGCGTAAAATGGTATCATCATGCTACTTAAATAACGGCAGTTGGAAGGCAACTGCATTGGTTTATCTGCCAACTGCATGCTAATGAATTACTCGTAACATTACGGCATTTAATTCAATACTTAGATGGGAAAACAACAGGACCCACCGCTTTTTAGGCCCTATTGGTAAAATTCTTAAAACTTGTTAAACTTGTCTACCGGATCTATTGACAATAAAATTAAGCACGGATCAACAATACTTACACGATATTTGTTTAGCAGTGTCAACTGGGTCAGTAAGCTAAGAATTAGCAAGAAGGTTTACTGGTAAAATGTCGCACGCTACATCTAGCGTATTAGTAGCTGCTAATAGAATACTACGACTTTATGTTTCTACAGAACGGCCGATATATGAACAAATTTTGATGGCAAATTATATTTTTCAAATCCTACTGCCTAACTTGGATTGATATTAAAATCAACAGCTCATGTAAAGACAGTGCTAGAAACTTGTGATTTCTAATTAAAAGTTCGAGATACTTCTCTGAGTCTTCAGAGTTCTTATAAAGGCTGTATTGGATCCAGTAATAGAGCGTAACGCATGTTTCGCTCACCCTGAAAACGTACTGCTATCAATGTTAACCGATGAGAACAAGCATCTAAGAGAACTTGGTTGCAAAAGTATTATATTTAAAAGCTCGTACTCTGTAACAAGTTACGACGATGAGATCTTTTGTTATGGTAAAGTTGTTATGCCAAAAAATTACTTTGAATGCAATAATTATTACGATATGATTGACTGGCAAGATAAGACTCTCGTTGCAACAGAAGCTCCGTTATTTCTTAATTTGAAAACTAACGAGCATAAGAGAATAGTAGATGAAGGATATGTCGGGAAATTTGACTTTCCAAAGTTTCCATGCCACACGTAGTCGGTCGATAGATGTGTCAAATTGACGACTGAAGCTTAAGGTTCTGTGGCAGGGCAAGTAGCTGGAGGAGGATTTATTGTTGCAAGCAAAATTCTAGGCCAAATATTGCCTAAATTATATTAAAAAAAGATTTCAATTTTGTTATAAAACCTAACATGGTTTTCAATCATTATTAAAAGATTTCAAGTAACGCCATTCTTCGTAAAAAGTTATTAAAAATTGTCATATGATTTGGTGTTTTTTTTTTTTCATTTTAATTTTTAATATTAAAACATTATTTTTTTTTCCTAATTAAAGTTTTATTTCCTCATTTATTTTAAGTAATTAATTTGGTTAGTAAGTAATTTGGTTCAAAGAGTTGTGAAGAAAAATAAATTTGCACAGACTTTGTATTTTTCAGAAATTAAAATATAATTTTTCAGAAATTCAAGTGGCTTGAGCGAGCCAAAAGTATACTAAAGTCCAAACTATTTTGACATTTTCATGTTAATATTATCGCTTTGCAACTTTAAGATTACGCAAAGAAATAAAACATTTTTTTTGTCTCCATAAAAAAGTGACACACCCTAGTGGGTATGTCTGTGGTCTGTGGGTCATATATAAAAGTAATAAAAAAACCCAACCCAAATTACCCACAATTGAAAAAATAATCATATTTATATAACTATAATTCTAAACCAAGCCCACACTGAGAAAAAAACCGCTTGGTTTTACAATCGTAAGCTATGGAATCATACGTATGTAAAAATGTGTTGAAATACAATCGTGGAAAACTTTGCAAATAAAATTGTCGCGGTGCAGTGTGGATTTTATCCATACAAACATTGTGTGTAGTATTGAGATGGCCTACCATCTTTTACAAAACTATTATTAAACAAGATTTAAGTTATAAAATAAGTTTAGAATAATTATACTTACAATCGATTTATCAACGCACAATAGTGACGAACAATATTATTGACCGGGAGAGCGAAGCGTCCCTGCTTTAACACATGGTCAAATTGACTTTATAAAACTAAATATTTTGACCTTGACCAGCTTTAATATAATGCAGGTTGGAGCTTTTGTGAAGGAGCATCCTAATAAATTTGTAAAATTTGATAAAAGCAAACTTTCTGAAATGCCAAGTACCTAAAGATCCCACAAAGTAAAGAGTAATTTATTGCAAAACAGCTCTCTAAATCGCAATTGCAACGCAATGGCTGTTACAGTATTCAATAAACTTCCTAGAAGTATAAGAGAGCTCCCATTCAAATTATTTAAAATTAAGCTTCACAAGTGGCTCGCTAAAAATTGCTTTTATGATTTGTAAGAGTTCATTCAAGAATTTTAAATTTAATGGTATACAAATATAAAAATCATGTAATTGCTTTATTTTTAAGGTTAGGGCAATTTTATAAATAAGCTGTGACATTTTTTTTTAACATTGATATTGATATTAAGTGTGGACCTAATATTGACATTTTTATAATTCAATTTGAGCGCTATAAACTCAATTAAATTAGTAATTATGTCATTATTATCAGTGCGCGACTAGCGGCCTTCGCTGCTAGACCACGCTCTCCATGAGGATGGGCATCAGTACTGCCCGAACACCGGTCGGAATATAACGACTAGATGATAAACGTGAGTGTTTGCCGGTTTAACCATTTAACTATGTCATTATTAAATTGTATTTCGTATAATTCTAATTCATTTTGTATTCTTTTAATTTTTAATGTGTAAATTCAGTATGTTGCCATTGTATGCCAGGCTATGGTAGAACATGCAGAACAAATGTATAAAAAACACCTCATTGTAACCATGTTTCGTACAATAAATCTATTTCTATTGCTGTCCGTATGTTTGTTAGATCATTCGTTTGTCTCTCTGTACAGGTCGCATTTTTAATGCAATCTTGATGAAACGTAGCATGTTCTACGATTTAATGTAATTTTTTTGTCGGTGATTTTGAGTGGGAGTCGAAATCGGTCGGTAAATAGCGCCGCAGCAAACTTCCCTCTTTTTTAAGAAAGTGCCACAGGTTTTGATAAAATCTTATACACACATTAGGTATCTGACTTTAAAGAGGAATTTAGAATATGAGCAAGAGCATCAAGTGGTAGCGGTCCGAAATAATAGGTTGTGAAAATTAGCTTCAACATTGAAAAGTTATACATTGTGTCAAATTCACGTCTTAGTATTATATTAAATGGCGTGTAAATTATTTCATAGCTATGATATATAGTGTATAGTTATCAATAAGTATTTTTTTGTAATTAGTTATGTAAAAGGTTTTTTTTATAAATCTCGTTATTACCTGTAATAAAAAATATTGTTGTAAGAAAAGCTGCTGATGTTCGCGATGTCATGGATAAGGGTTCCGGCTGAAAATCAGTGACTAGGATCTAAGTTAGATCTTAGTTAAATGCTGAGTTGGGACCTGTATTCCTGACAGCACGCAGTATTGTATAAATACCGTTAATGAAATTTATGTACCTACGTGTTATGTATATATATACTTCTTTGTTTAATTTTTAACATTAACCTCATGTGTATATTCTAATTTTGTTTTTATGTTATGGATTTATGTAATATTGTGTGTGTCCGAATAAATATATTTTATTTCATATATATATATATATACGAATTGAGTTAACTATTTATTACGACGTCATCAAAACGCTTAGCGTAATCCATTATTATTTTAAGCTTGCTATATTGACGTGGAGCTATAAATTATAGTGGTGAGGTAGTAATAATCCCCTGTATCTGTGCTCACCGCGTTTGTTAAATGAAATCACGTGGGAGGGAGTAGGTACTTATCAGGGGGACTGCCAATCTTAGGAGAAGAAGACATTTTTGCCACATATTTTACGCTGTTAAGAGATAGATCAACTTTATCGTCCTATTTTTCATTCCATCTCAGTATAGAATTGCACAAAACTGATAAAAATCTGAATACAGCGTATGGAATAAAAATCGCTAGTGTAAAAATAGCGTGGCGTGACTCGCAAAGCGGCCTTAGACTTCGAGTGATATTCAATTAATTCGCACCGTGCTAAGCCAGTTTGAACAGGTTTAGAGACAGCTTTAAGCTAAGGGCTGTCACTTCAAAGCAGAGACGTGTAATCTTTTTGTAATTTGAAAGACTAAGGCTTTCCAACAAGTAACTCTAGACAAAGCTTAGTCAACAAAACTTTGTTCTGAAAGCTACCCTTCGGAATATAGCCTGTAACTAAAATTTAATTAAATAGAATAGTATAATAATAGAATAATAATATGGGGCTTATAGATGAGATAGTTATTATTATTATTTTTATTATTTACTAACAATGTAATGTTTAAATGAAATGATATAGTACTATATCATTGCAACGAAAAAATAGAATAGAATTTATAAATATTACTCGATTTCCGCAGAACAAAATCCTAACCACACCAAATTAAATATAATATTAAACTCTCAGAATTTTCAGCAATAACACTATCTATATATATATATAAAAGAAAATGTCCTGACTGACTGACTGACTGACAACGCACAGCCTAAACCACTGATCGTAGAGACTTGAAGTTTGGAGGGTGTATTGTGATATTGTCTGTAACCTGTTAGTCTGGTTCAGTAATTAAAAATTAAATTATTAGAAAATAACTCTAGCCAAATCACAAGTGTCGCCATCTAGGTGGAAGTATTACTAGCTCGAAGACTCCCACGACACAAAGGGCGCTATTGCTAATAAAGCAAGTATATAGTCACCTGTGGCTAAGAAACAACAAGAGCGAGATACTGTACTTTATGGCCAAAACTGGTTTCAATATAATTCCCCCCGCAATTCAGCTCCCTTTACCTAGAATAGCTTTTAAAATTACCAAATAAGGTTACGCGCGATTCAATGGCGAAAAATGGGAGGAGCCTAGGATGACTCATGGGCGTCATGCGAGGATCGCACGCGGGTGACAAGCGATTGTACTTTTTTACGACACCAGCCACCGTCTAGTACAGAGCTCTTCAGCAGTGATTACCAAGTGCTGTGACCCATTGGCAATTGTGGGACGTTGTATCGTCCTAGTAATTTAAACTTAAATTCAGTTTAGTCCCCATCTCGGGTGAGTTGAAACAAATGTCTAGCTTAGATCTATACTGTGCACTCGTGATTGTGAATTATCGTGTAATTTCATTCTAGGTACTAGGCTGTGCGATTCTTATAACATCATCAGTTCATATCTACCTTTTGTAGTACCTACTATTATATCGTAATGATTGTGAAGCTCTTCAAGCTGATGTAAACTGCCGGGAACTAGTGTTTAACGTTCTAGTGTAATGTAAACCCATCTAGTACCTAATTCTTCCAATTAGGTACTGCTAAACCATGTTGCTCTTCAAGCCTATTCTATAACAATCTTATTGTAACTTGTTTTTAAATGTCTTTCCGACCAATTTGTTTTGCGGCATATTGTCACATCACGGGGCTTGTCAAAGTTAAGCTTCCTCGGAGGAGCCCAGGACTTCGTGCATGTGACAACAGCACCGCTGAGTAATCCCTACTAACCGGAATTCTTTCATGGCATTCCAGGGATCTTACGGCGGGCTAAACCTACTGCTTGCCCAACTTGACTGGAACCCTCGCTGGCAAGACTGCGGGGCCAGTACTGTGCACATCCCCGGAGCGGCTACCAGTTACCACAGGACCCTGAATCCTGCTGGGCGTCTGAGCTAACCCGACAACTGCGGCTGCCCGTTTCCCGTTTTTCCTGCTACTGACTTCTGCTGGTTACTGCACTACCCTCACCATCGCGTCGAGGACTTCACTGCTATTCTGAGATAAGTCTCCGTAACAAGGGAGGCTATTGCATCATCTGTCTGTACTCACGACCCAGCTCTGGGCTTTCTAGAGGCTAATAAACGTCTAGAACTTTACCTGTCTTTCATGAAAATCTCTAAGCCTTCTAGGTAGGCAGGGAAAGAGGTTTCATGTCCTTGATGCGTAGAGGTGTACCAAGAATGGGGTTTTCGAAATTCCACCCCTAAGGGGATCAAAAGGGGTGAAAACGTTTGTATGAAAAAGTTTTTGTTTCCGAACATACAGTGGTGAAAATTAGCATTTGGACAGTTTAAAGTGAAGATTTCAATATTTTTTGACAGGGATGACTTACGGGTGAAACGGGGGATAATTTTTTTTTGTCAAAGATTCTTTGTTTTTGGAGCTACAGTGATGAAGATTGATAACTGGATAGGTAATTTAAAATAAATAGTGATGCTTTCAATATTTTTGCATGGGGTGACTTGGATGAAGGACTAAAAAATAAGTTCAAGTTGTTTGTTTCTCTGTATGTTTGTTTGTCTGTTTGTGCTGGCTAATCTCCGAAACGACTGTACTGATTTAAATGAAATTTCGTGTGGTGGTAGCTTATATCCCTGATCAACATATAGGATACTTTGATCCCGGTAAATTAAAGAGTTCCTGTGGGATAGTTAAAGATCTGTAATTACCGTATCCCGCGAGGCCATGCGAGCGAAGCCGCTGGCGGGTCAGCTAGTAAATTATATTTGTATTATATTAGTATATTTCGGTAATACATAGCTACCGGATAGTATTAATATATATATATAATTGTGTTAGGTATATATCAAAAATTATAAATAAAACGTAAAAATAATCAAACGTAAAATAATCCATCTTCGCATTAAATTGTCCAATCTGATCTGAAGCAATTTTCAACCTTACATTATTCAATCTGTTTAAATTTGTTTTGTTCAATTTATAGCAAAAAATCATATAAAACCAGCCTATTGACAACCCTAACTGCATTAATCTTTGGGCATGTGCCGCAGGCTGCTCTATTCTTAAGACTTCACTAACGGGTAACGTCGAGTCTGAGCTCTCTTGATCTCAGTTTAGTTTGAAAATGCACAGTTAACTTCAAAAATAATGTATGAATAAGTTATGGGTATAGCTTTGAACTATTTTACGCGTCTTGTAAAGTTTAAAATATTGTTAACTATTCCGTTTGAATAGAAAACTACTACATGTAGATTATTTAGTTTTCTCGTGTGTAAATTAAGCTTGTGTGCTTATTTTTGATAAGATATCGGAGAGTAACTTTATATAGGCAAGTGTTCAGTGGAGCCAATAATGGGGATAAACAAACAAGGAACAATATGGGGACATAATAAATATCAATCAAATATAGACAGATTGATTGGCGCAGTTGGTAGCATCCCTGCCTTCTGAGCCGATGGCTCCAGGTTCGATCTCTGGACAGGTCAAAAGTTAGTGCGCATGAACATGTCTGTTGGAGTTGTGCCTGGGTGTTTATATGTATATAACTACAGATATACAAGTACATTTTAAGTGCGAGTGCCGTAAGGTTTTACTTACTTGATCTAACCTTACTTTTTACTCATGCTATTTAATATATTTCTGATCATAGGCAGTAGGCATTTAAGCCTACCACTGTTTTGGTAATTATGAAATAATGTAAATATCCTATTTGGTCATAGCCCATTACTCCCTGACTTTTTCTTTTCTTTCCGAACGCACATGTAACAATAATTATATTGTTTGTATATTAGACTATGGAACTCCTTTGTCTACTATTAAATAATAATAAGAAATACATACAAGTAAGAGACTGTTTGTTCCTTATATAAATAAGTTAAAAAAATAAGTATGTATATCAGTCATCAGGTAACCATAGTACAGGCTCTGACCTAGTTTGGATCTGAAGACCTTGTTTGATGTTAAATAAAAAAATAATTATGATTTTTAATATTATTCAATTCGATCAATCAACCTTCGTTTGATCCTTAGTAACTCGGTTAGAGACAAACATAACTTCAACACTGATAGGTTTTCAATAATCTTTCAATAACCCCACCCTCGAAAACAAAGTACAGCAAAGTAAGCCTGCTGAGTCAACCGTAGCCGTATGATCATATAAACTTTGCTTACTTCCCGGAACCGACGAAATTGAACTGCTCGAGGCTGTAAACTTTACGAGCCGAGTGAGTTACAACTTTTACCGTGACAGGTATGAAGTAGGCCTGAAGAATTTACTGTTTCAAAAGGTAACATTTGTCTAAGGCGTATATTGCACTAGCTTCTTTATGTTGGTCTAAGGAAAATTAATTGATAATCAATAAGCTCCTAAGAGGCTGTACGCCCGGCACTTCTGGTGGAAAATGATATTGCCAATTAATTACGAGTACTTACTATAATACTATTATTAACTTGCAGAAAGAACCATTACTTTCCAAATAGGTTTACGATTTTTTTATAAGTAAGTCCTCATACTTGTACAGCCGTAATTGAGTGGCTTGTGTTGCGGGAGGAATGGACTTACATTGACACATTTTAAACATTCAAGGCCCAAGTACAAATATTTCTGTTCATCGCACAATTTGCCTCAGCCAGGGATTGAACGTGGTACCCTGCGCTTCGAAGGCATGGACACTACCAACTAAGATGAGGAGACGTAAGATGAGGACGTAAGATGTTTCCGAAAACCCCCCTGATACATCTTCCCAAAACACTCCCGGTTTTAATCTTCCAAAACACTTCCGGTCATATCTTCCCAAAACACTCCCCGTTATATCTTCCCAAAACACTACCGGTTATATTTTCCGAAAACACTTCCTTTTATATCTTCCCAAAACCCTCCCGATTTTATCTTACCAAACATACTTTCGTTATATTTTCCCAAACACTCCTGGTTATATCTTTCGAAAACACTCCCTGTTATATCTTCCCAAAACACTCCCAGTTATATTTTCCCAAAAAGTAACTATCAGACAGAATGATGAGTTACGTGCTGTGGCTAGCGCTCGCCGCTGTGCATAAGAGTGACTCCCAGAAGAAGAACTTCAAATAAGTTCGAAACTGGTCGGAGAATATTTGCGGTAAATATTTTTTAAATATATTATATGATATATTTTTAATAGTCTAGCCGGTTTTAAAGCGTAATTATCAGACAGAATTCGCTACAAACTATTAATCGTCAGGTAAGTGGCTGAACCTGTCATCGGGGTAAAATTTGATTACTCTGAAATGTGCTCGCTGAAACACCAAGAGTGCTGCGTGATGATTTTAAGGTATAGGGAACTTCTTAAGGACGCATGCATGCATAAGGTGATTCTTGAGAGGTTTTAAATTATGAAGGTCGTATTTAGCCAGGCGGGCGCTAGAACGTGTCCTACTACCGTGTTGTGGATTTTAGCACGATACACTATTATCAGAAGAACAAGGTCAAGGTAAGCTACCATCTAATTGGTGGTCGACATCATTATCCCTGAGATATCATTAATTAAATAAGAAGTGCAACCGTTCTGGTAAAAAAAACACAAATATAAAACATAATCTGAACGAAGTTTAAATTTCAAATTACGTAGCAAATGCTGATAATTTAATTTAGCATAAGGGGGAGACCTGTGTTCAGTAGTGGACGTCTTACGGCCGAGAAGATGATTTATTTCATCGTCCCTTTGGGATCCTGGCAGCTGGAGATCCCGCAAGAATAGAATATATATATTCTATTCTTGCGGAATAGAAGACTTAGAATGCGAGTCGAACATCTTAAGAGAAACTAAATCTGCAAGACTCCGATGGCTCGGGCATGTAGTTCGACTGGATGAGGATCGTGCGGTCAGGAGAGCGTATGTGAATCATCCAAGTGGCCGAAGACCTATCGGATGCCTGAGGTACCGCTGGAAGGACGAAGTTCAAAAATATCTTCGCAAACTTCAGGCTGTCAACTGAAACGGCAGAGAAGCCTGGCGGTCTCTAGTGTCGGAGGCTAACATCCACTTCGTAGCACCGCTGGAGCAGGTAAGTAACTTACATACTCATGTTTTACGATAGGCTTGATTTTGAACCCCTTATTACCGGCTTTTAAGTGATGACGTATATGTGGATCACGTGACTTGTAGACACCGAGACAGTAATGGGAAACTCATACTCAGGCAACGAATTTCTCTCTGAAACCATTACATGGCAAAACTGAATAATAGCATTCATTGAGACGAAACAAGACACACGTATTATCTAACTACAACTTTAGTACTTAATACTTAATGAATAAAGTTATTACGTTAAGTTTCACTTAGAGAACGCCTTGTCATGAACAAGGCGTAATGTATAGAACACAAGGGTAATGTATTGAACTCGCGCGTGCGAGGTGTGGGTAGACGTGCGTTATAAACGCTAAGAGGCGTGCACCGTCTGATAACCTGATTTGCATCGATTCTTGCTATTCGTTGGATACCTCATTAAATATAGGCGGGGAGGTAAGGTTCAAATTTGTTGACGCACTTGCACTGTCCATAGCTTTGCTTAGAATAGTTCTACGTTCGCCATAAATGATTTGATTTTTTTGCGCTTTGGCAACGTTACTCTTTATAACAACTGAACAGCTATCTGCTAGTGAAGGACCCGCTAAAAATCATACCAGCTGTTTCTGATATTAGCGGGAAGAATTGATAGACGAACAAAATAATTAAAAATTGTTGATTTTATGCAAGTACCTACCGTATATACTTTCATAAGCATTTAGTGAAAAGCTGTCAATTTGTAATTACAAACTGACACTTCAATTTAATGTATCTATAGTATGTATTAGGTACCTATAGATGTGATAAGTAAAACGTAACAGTATTTAATAAATAAATTAAAATTACATATAATTTTACAACACTGTATTGGTGCTTCTTTTTTCTACTGTCGATCCATAAGTTGTCTGAGAGAAATCGATACAGACCCTAAGTAGCTACTATCATAGTGTTAAAATAAAGTTAGACACTTTTAAATATTATTCAATGTTTCATGTTCGATATATCACTACTCCTAACTCCAAACAAGCATTTGGGCCGCCTGGTGGTAATCGGTTACCGCTGGAAACACAAGGCCCATTGCATTGGCTACTTCTAAAGGCTATCACAGAGGACCAGCCGCAGACAGACAGACACACAGACAAAAAGTGTTTGATTTTTACAAGTACCATAATATACTTCCATTATAAATTTAGCTATTATGCATTACAAACGGACACTTCGACTTTATTTGTATAGAACACGTGGCTAGATCTTACGCGTTTGCTGCTCGAGTATGTATGTACTCGTATTATATTACGACGAGCATTTGATATTACTGAGTAGGTGTATAAAAGTACGGGTCACCTCTTTGACTATAGGCATTACGTATGCTCTTCGGTTGCTTTGAGACGTAAACCGGATAAAATTGGATAAAACTGGGTAAATTGCGTTTCACACACCGCCCTGCGCATTTACATGAATTACAGCTTATTTGCGAGATTTTAAGTGAATCGTTCTATCACAAATATTGATACTGTGATCACAGTACTGGTTACTTGATTTCATTCATCTTATTTTAAATGTTTTTTAATACATCGTAGAGGATTCTTCCATTAAAAAAAATTAAGAATAGATGGGAAGTTATAGCGAGATCGAAGGCCTTCTACGCGAAAGAGGTCGCTGGCAGCCGCTAGTTATAAATAAATAGTCAACTTATTGTATGACGTCACGTCGTGATGTTTTTACGTAATATTTAACGTTCCTATCATAAGTGACTTGCTATTTTGAAAATGACTAATAATTCCATGCGAGTATTCCTATTTTGTAGGTAATTACTCCAATTATGTGTGTTATAAGTTTATATAATATTGCTTACGTCCGAATAAATAATAAAAAAGAATAGCAGTTGTTTTGCTTTTAACCGACTTCAAAAAATGGTTGCAGTTATATGTTCGTGTGGTATATATTTATCTTTTATGTGTATGTTAATCAATTGCTCCCCCATTTGTGGATCGATTCTTAAACTTCTATTTTTGTTTGGTAAAGTATACTTCCGAGGTTCCATTTAAATTTTATCAAATTCGGTCAAGCAGTTTTTGAGTTACACTACAAAAACTGAAAATTGTTTCGCCTATCTTTATGATTTTATCATTGTCCGTGAATGACAATCGATTCCGTAAGTAGTACCATGCGCACAATATTGTGATAGTAGGTTAAACAAGTTATTTCATACTTTTTACTGTTGAAGTCGGTACCATTTTTTTTAAATAATAATAATTAAAAATGCTAATTTTATAGGTTAATAATGGTTCCCACCATTATTAACCAATAAACCTAGCATTTTGTGAGCGGTAGTCGGTGAGTGTTAAAGGAGGGCTTATTCCAGAAATCCCCTCAACACATCCCCTGCGAAGGGGATTTCTGGACTTTTGGTCCAAAAATCCCCTGCGCGTCGTCTTATGGTGTCGGAAGGGGATAATTGGACAATAAGTCTAGAAATACTCTTAAGCATTTAGTTGGACAAAAAGACCAGTGCTCCCCTTAACCAATTATTTGCAATAAAATTAACTAGTAACAATATGGTAATCAAAAAATCTTTATTTTATGTATAAAATGAAGCATCACCAACAATTTTCACCAGGATATTATATATATCGGCGCGGATACAATAATTAGCCAATAATAATTAGTCTATAACTATTAGATTTGTTAAATTTATTATTTGAATTGATTTGTAAAACATAGATTCATACTTTTGAAATTGTTGACAGTAAATTATTCCAATTAAAATTAATAATTTAATTATTCTCAAAATGATTTAAGTTTATTACGATGTACAATTAATTATAAATCGCATGCCATCACTTTGTATTGCAATCTTAATGTTTAAAACGACCACGTGCAAGTACGCCGTAACCTATAAAAGCGGTCGCACTGGCGACGGGATGGCTCTTGCGGCGAAGCGTCTTCAACGCTCGCCTTAAGCGGTGCGCCCTCTGCGCTGGCTGAGTGCCAACTGCGCTCGCCACCCGTCCGGTGACGCTGTAAATGCCGGTAGATGCAAACAGCATTAATCCATTCTAAAAAAAAAGACGGTATGGCATTCTTGTTCGAGCCGCCGCACAGTACGGACCTCCTCTCTGGGACATCGTTACGCTACCGGTCGAATATACGAAACCTATCAGTGATTTGTGGAGTTTTATTTGAAACAGAATATAAGTGACGTCAGTAGTGCTGACGTCACACTCTTTAAAAAACATCATGGAGGTCTCTTCTACGTAATAGAGTACATATTTTTAGAAGCAACTTAGAGGAGAAGGTACTGCGCGTCAGGCGTGATAAGCAACAGACATCCTCCTACGTATCACAAAAGCCATCCCAAGCCTTCCACTGCTGACCACTAGCACTATATACACTCTACCACACATAAAAGGTTAATTTATAGTAAATATTAATGACTAAATCGGTAATATTTCGAGATGAGATTCTATAAAAACTTACTTCAAACCAGATAATAATATGCCACAAATTACAACTTGGAAAAGTGGAGTGCTTAAAGCTTCTCTTGAATACTCTCAACCACACAGATATCATTTCAATGTTTCTTTTATCTTATACTAATATTATAAAGAGAAAATATTTGTTTATACCATTCCCACTCTAAAAAGCTTATTTTGTTCACTGAAAACAGTGAATAAAAAGGCATTTTAATCACTGTTTTGGTGTTTGAACTTCGAACACACCAATATATTCGATCTCCATCTCAGTGCTTATACATCTTCCTTACGCAAAGAATAGTCGACACACAAACTCTTTGTGCAAGTAACTCCTCGAGATTTGATTGGTCGATATTTGCGACAAGCATTAAAATAAAACTGTACCTATTGTGTTCTTATCGATTATAGAAAAAAAAATATAATAATAATGAATAAATTACTCTTATGTTTAGTAATTATTAAAATTTCAATGTGCATTTTAATTAATTTAACCTTTCTTTTTTTCTTCATTAAATGTCTATTTTCGCTCAAATTATTTCTTTTTCTCGCGGTCATGGTATAAAGTATAGTATGCAACTCTTGAATAAAACGGATTTATATCGAGGGCCATGAATCACTCACATCACTCAGGATTCTAACACTTGAATAACTCGCTACGCTCGTAATTCAATAAACACGAATCAATCCCTGCGGTCGTGATTCAGTCGTTAGAATCCTTCACTTACTCGTGATTCATCTACGGCCCTCGCTTTAAATCCATCCTTTATTCACTAGTTATCATATAGTTAATATACTATTGTTTGATAAGAAATAAAAATATAAAATAAACTCAAACGTTTAAAAAAACACCTAATGAATGCTACATTATCCCAGAGTAACATAGGGTATATAATTTATTTCATTCACCACGAGGATCACCATGAGGAGGAAACGGCGGAGCGGAGCTAGTCTATATATGTAAACATGAACCTCTCATTCTATTGGTCACGCTATAACTTGAGAATGGCTTTACCGATTTCATTCATCTTTTTTTAAAGTTTTCAATTACTTCGCGGAAGGTTCTTACATTAAAAAAAACAAGATAAGATGAACAACAATACAACGTGAACCAAGTTGTGGGTAGTCACTAGTAATGCATAAAGAGGAGTAATCACATGTAGTCAACATAAAGATTAGATTTGATATACCTGTACTTAGTAAGCTTAAAGTTGTTAAGTTAATTACTTGAATAAAGAAAACAAAATTAAAGTAATAAATACATACTTCATCGATATTTAGTTCAAATACAATTTCACCTGATACCATCAAAAAGGCCTCGATGTAGAACGTTTGAAATTGACAAAACCTCTGCGAAAAAATGCCAACACTGAACTTTTTCAGCCCAACAAAGAGAACACACCTGTACGTCCGGTCCAGATAAAAACTCGAGCCGATGAAAAACGAACCCGGAAAAAAACTGAGTAGGCACCGGACGCGAGAGCCGATTAAAGCCACTTTTTATCCGGACTGTACTGGTGTTGTCGATTATTATTACTTTTTATTATCCATACAGATATATAAAATTGAACATCGACAGCTTTTCACTAAATGCATATGAAAGTATATACGGTACTTACATAAAACAATCAATTCAACAAGTACAATTTGAAAAATGTAATTATGACTTCCATTCTATTCAGTTATTGGAGTGTAACTCAAAAGCTACTGGACCGAATTTGGACGGACCACACGGGAAGCACCAGATTTCAAACAAAAAAAGCATTTTAAGAATCAGTTCATCCTATCGAAAGTTATGACGTAACGAACATAAAAAAAATACAGTCGAATTGAGTACCTCCTCCTTTTTGGAAATCGGTAGAAAATTGATTTTTGTCTCTCCGGAATAAACAGCCACATTAACAATTTGTCTGTTTGTTCCGACTAATATCTGAAACGGCTAGACCGATTTTGACGGGAATTTCACCAGCAGATAGGTAATGCTATATGGAATAACTTAGACTAGTTTTATTTCATCATCATCCATCACCACGCGGGTGAAACAGCGAAGTGCAGCAAGGAACTATTCGGAATTGCAAACTGAGTGCGAGACTACATAAATGAGAATAACATGTCACGTTTTCAATCATGACGGTGGTAGCTAGTCAGACGTGCCCTACTTTTCCTACTAAGTATTATTTACGATATTAGCTTAACCAAAAGCTCAAGGTATAGAGGAGAGTAGGAGAATAGATATACATACAACTTTGTTACTGCTCATGTATCTATTTTGTTTTGCTGACAACATTAAGAATACATTTTTAAATCAACAAAGTAAACTATCATTGTAAAACACTATTGTTAAGGTAATATATTTATTTATATTCAACTGAGCGCTTCCGTGCTTCGGAGGGCACGTCGGCCCCGGTTGTTTGTCTTAAGACAACAGTCGTTAGGCTATGTTAAAAACCTTCGGGCGGACTGAAAACTTCGATATGGGTTGGCCACTAACCACCAAGTCGCACTGGGCCCGCGTGGTGGATTATGACCCAAATCCTCTCGTTTAGAGTAAGGTTTAATTAATACGCTGATTATGAGTGTAGTTCTGCCATTTTAGGGTCGGAACCTGTGCAATGTAAGCCAACGGGTCTAACACGAATAACTGCGCAAGTGTAACGTAACGTGTCGTTCACGTGAAACAGTACAAACTGTTATGTATCTAGCACAACTGTGACACAGATTACTCATAGTTTGTAAGCCGAAGCGAGAAATTTCGTTATAATCTTTTTGACAGAGTTTAGTTTTAATAGTAATTTTAAACTTATTATTAAGCAAATGTCGGATAACATTGGGAACTTTATTATAGAATCGTATACATTGCTCCATATTAAGAGTGATTTATTTTGTTGACAAATCCTTCACAAAATAAGTCAAATCAACACGTTACAAGCTATCCGTACATGTATGTACGGATAGCTTGTGTTTATTCTGCGTGTAGTACACTCACCCTTATTTAAATGAGACCAAAAAACATAATTTTCGAAACTTCCGCCGACCTCCTGTTATTTATTTAAGGGTGTGAAACAATGTTTGAATTAACATCATGAAAATGCGTATTTCACACAAAATTTCAAAAAAATACTTAGGGTTACATCGGCAAAAGCACGTTGAATATAAAATGCTATCAAAATGCACCCCAGCAACTCTGCACCTATTATGCATGTTAGATGACTACGCCGTAGCATCGTAGTTACTACGCAGTGCTGACGTAGCGCTCCGTAGCTACGCATACTACTAAAGCTTACGTTTTTGCAATGCTACAAGAATATAATGCGTTTATATTTTTATACTAGTTAGACGACTATTTCACTTGGCGGTCAGTAATGATGCGGTCGAAGGTATCACACCAGATGTATTGGCGACTGGCTCTCAAGGCTTTCGCTCATGTTTTGTGATAGAGCCAGGATGGGTACCAGAAAGTGCCCTACCACCGTGCTGTAGGTTTCATCAGGATGTTACCTTCACCGTAAACTCAAGCTTGAGGGATCGATCGAGTGACCGCCGGATTGGTGGCCGATTCTCATCATTAGCTCTTTTTTTATAATGGTTCATCAAAGTGACTCCTTCTCGCCTGATGGAAAGTGTAGATGGAATCTAGAAACAAAGACTATTAGTGCAGCCGTAAGCTGCGTCAATCGCCACCCCTATGATGACCTGAGAGATGCTTGTTCACGCCCCGCTTGAAAGACTCAGGGTCATAGCTGCAAGGGCATACGTACGCCGGCAGAGCATTCCACGATTTACTTACACGACTGAGGTTGGAACTGCTAAACTTTTTGGTTCGTGGTAAGAAGTTTTCAACAGTATATGGATGGCATGCTAGGCCGGACCGAGTAGTTCGGGATTGGTTAGAAAGGAATAAGATTAAAGAGCTCTTCAGAACATTCGCCATGAAACAACCGGTAAAAAATGCTTAGAGAGGCTATAGTTCTACGCATTTGTGTATATATATTTTGTATATTTGCAATTGTATATTATATTTGTATATATTTGTTGTTGGGGTTCTAGGTGTTGAGTGACTTCAGTGTCTCCAATAATACGGGCAGCGCGACGTTGCAGTCTATCGAGAGCATCCATAAGGTACTTAGCGGATCCATCCCAGAGGTGACAACAATATTCAGGAAGGCACCACTGATCAGGAGTAAAGAAACGCCTCGCTCTGTTCAGGACTCCGAGTTTGCGGAGGAACTTGATAATACTCTCGATGTAGTCACTTGCTTGATTGTTTCAAATGATCCTTTTTTGAGTCTCCATCATCAGTATAGGGTGTTAGATAGCCCCATTCGAATTAGCTCAAGGACCAAATCGGGAAAAAATATCAATAGCAATTTTTCTTCGTTTTTCGTTGAGGCAGGTCACTGGCATTGGTTGGGATACATTTTGTTTTGTGTGGTAATCGATCCGTTGCGTTATCCGGCATCTTGATTTAAGTGTCAATTTTTGTTTATTGAATAACTCGATTATTTTCAATTTAACACTAAAAAATTATCTAGTAATAATAAAAGTTGTGTAAAATTGATTTCCTACAATTTTTATTCCGTTATGTTTTTACTAATATTTTGCGATTTATAACCAAAAGAGGGGGCGAGTTTTTTCAACAACTAGTTTATATTCAATTTTACTGAATTTTAATGAAAATTTGTTGGAAACAAAGTTGTTTATGATTAAGGTCCAGATAAATAGTCGTTATTTTACTCTAACAAAGCCAAAGTCTTAATTTCAAACCGTACTTAGCATCGCTTTTGCATAAATAAACAGTACTTTCGAGCAATACTCTTTCCGAAAGTCAACCTAATACTTAGTAAAGGCATAGTCATGATTATCATGTACCTAGCACTTAATTTTCGATCAATGTGAGATCTGAAGATAAAAAAATCTCATGAAAAAGTTTCTCAATTTGAAAATTGGAAAAGGTTTTCAAAGTATTTAAGGAAATTGACAGCATTTCGCGCGATATCGAATATCCCGATGCCATAATATTGAATGAGCCCAGATTTTCGAAGTACCTACTACGATTAACGTAAGAATCATCCCTTTGATATAATATCTTACGTTAATCATAGTAGGTACTTCACCCATACAGCCCACGCTGTATGGTTACTAAAATGCGACAAAGGAACAAATGTACGTACATACTTTTATATGCGCAAAAACACGTCATTTGCGTTGCGCAGTAGGGAAAACATAACCATAACCGTAGAGTAGCCTATTACGAGTAGCTAGTAGCCTAACTGTCTAGAAATTGTTTGAGTTGGCATGGCAACACTGATGTAAATTTGCCTGTAACAGCTATCAACGTAAAATAAGCAGCCGTGCGATTCTCTAATGCTAATGATCCGTCGACGAGCTCACTGATGTCAAACACTTTATGTGATATCGCCCTTGTACATAAGGTTGTTTTCCAACGTTTCTTGTCATCTCGTCATTTATGTCACGGATGTTGTCAAAGATGCAAAGATGTTTGCTCTTAGAGAATTGCATGGCAATGCGTTCATAATTAATCCCTTTCGATAAAAAGCTAATACTAAAATGCATGAATACTGCTTAATATGAAACATACGATGATTTAATAACATAATTTCAACATAATTTCAATTGTATTGGGTTTAATCAACAGAACAAAAGTTTAAAATCAAATCATAGAATAACATTTCAAACACACTGTTTTAGACTGATTTCCGAGACTTACAATCGAGTTCGAGGGCCAGTGGTATCCGTAGTAAAAGAGTGAGAAAGAGGGTAGACCGTTTTGTCTGCTCTTAATAACTTCGAACTTTTTTAACATCCACTCGCATATTCTGTCTACCCGTGAACATGGTGCATGTAACTGTGCCGAAATATCGGAAACTCCAAAACCTGCAAAATCGTGGCGTACATCCCGTGAGTACTTATTATAATGTAAACATTTCAAAGGTGAACTTTCGCTGAGCCAAAGCAGCACTTGGCTAAGTTTAGTTAAAAGTAACGTTTATTTTAGACCTTCAGCGGTAGGTTACTTATAGAAGTCAAAGTCGTACTTTCCAAAGTTATACTTTCGACTATTGCTAATCATTGACTATTTATCTGGGCATACGTTTTCTACAATTTTGGATTTATATATATTGCACTTGGTCGATATTTTTAGATTTATACAATACAATAACTCTTTATTGCTTATCACACAAAACAAAAACAGTAGGTAAATTAACTAATTAATATATGTGTCCAATACTGCTGTGTTATCTATGTACATTTCGGTGTTATCTATGCTAGCTCTCTGTGCCTCCTTCTTGCCGTATTCGTTCTACGTGTGCGTAAAATAAATTTATTAAACAACTAAAATAATTGTTTTTATGTTCTTCACGAACATAAAATTGGTTCAATCCCGAAACCCGGGAATGAACCGGGGACCTTTAGATTAATACAAGTAAGGATCTTAGATCTATGCTGGTAACACAATTGGCGGTATAATCGCTCTTACAGACAACCTTTGAATGGACTGGAGTATAATAAAAGTTTAGACGGAAAGTTTTATACCTGAAAACAGGTGGGGTTAAAATCGTATCCTTGCACTATCGCGTTTATTTACAATGTTACATAGAAAATGGATGCTATCAAAGTTTAATGAAATTATTTTTCCTACATTTTCCTCCACGGTTTCACTCAACGTGATGATGGGTGATGATCATGACGAAAGCATTCTTTGTGTTAGTCCAGTGTCTCATCTATCTACCTACTAAATATCATCCGAATCCGCCGAGCCACGAGATCACGTAACAAACATACATATATATCCAAACTTTCACTTTACTTTATAATAAAAAAATATTATTACTAAATTTAGAGCTAGTTAGAATTTTTCTTCCATTAGCACTGTTACCTTTTTATGTCATTACTAAAAAAAGATTACACAAAAAGACTACATAAGGCTCCGTCGTTGACCGAATTAGAATGAAAGGTTATGGAAATAGGTTTACAGCGTGGACAATGGGTTTGTAACCACCACAGATATCGATTGGCTATATTTATAGCTTCCCTTGACAAACGGTGGCAGCGGCGTGACTGACGATCAAGTTTGACAAATCATGTCTACTCATGAAACAGCAAAAAATATATCAGCGCGTTTTCGGCAGGTAGACCGTAACTAAGAAACAATTGAGGTAACATTTAAAAATCCTAATCTTTGTGCAAATCACTCCTCGAATATTGATTGGTTAATATTTTGACAGAGTTTACATTATGATAAAACTGTTTGTGTTCTTTACTGTCATTAGTTAATAAACACAAAGTTTAGTGCTACATAATTATATGGTTTATTAGATTGAAGCCTAGGATGAGTTTTGCAAATAACAAAATGAAAATCAAGCTTCGGGTACATTTTCAGAGTTTGTTTTCCTAACTCATTTTATTAGTATTTTAATTAATATAACCTTCCTTTTTAGGGTTCCGTACCCAAAAGGGAAAACGGGACCCTATTACTAAGACTCCGCTATCCGTCTGTCACCAGACTGTATCTCATGAACCGTGATAGTTAGACAGTTGAAATGTTCACAGATGATGTATTTCTGTTTCCGCTGTAACAACAAATACTAACAAACCGGCCAAGTGCTATTTGGAGTCCGTACCATCTATAAAACGGAAAAAAATCATGTATGTTGTACGGGAGATTTAAAAATATTAGTATGGACCTCTTCGTGCGCCAGTCCGAATTACACATGGCCGGTTTTTCTTTATTGTCTATTGTCGCTTAAATCTTTCTTTTTCTTGAAGTCTAGGTATAAAGTAATGTATGCAACTCTTGAATAAAACTTATTTATAGCGAGGGCCATGAATCACTCGCATCGCTCAGGATTCTAACTCTTCACTCCATATGGTCGTGATTCTGTCGTTAGAATCGTTCACTTACTCGTGATTCATCTATGGCTCGCTTTAAATCCGTCCTTTATTCACTAATTGTATAATATACTTCACGTGTAGTCCATTTTGTCGCTTACCCACATTAATTAACGTAACCCAGCCGCGGCAATGCATTACGGGCGCAGTAAAGCAATTACGCCAGAAGGGCGAGAACCACCTGACAAAGCTAACATTATTCATGGTGCCTCGATCGCCTTGTTAGTGCTCCCTGTTTAATAGCTAATTACGTGTCGGTTGTGGTGTGACTAATATACATACATACATTACTAGGTAATAATAATCTAATATTTATACAAATAGAAGGAATAATTATACTGTACTAGCTGACCCGCCAGCGGCTACGCTTGCGTGGCCTCGCGGGATACGGTAATTACAGATTTTTAATTATTCCACGGGAACTCTTTAATTTACCGGGATCATAAATATCCTATATGTTGATCAGGGATATAAGCTACCACCATACGAAATTTCATTTAAATCGGTCCAGTCGTTTCGGAGATTAGCCCGTACAAACAGACAGAGAAACAAACAATTTGAACTTATTTTTCACTCCTTACATCCCCTGAATCGGTTTTTAGCTTAGTTTCCATTGTACTAGAAATTTGACCTCTACAGTTTATAATATGTAGTAGTTTTTACATCCCTCGTTTTACTCCCTTAAGTCATCCCTGTCAATAAATATTGAAATCATCATTTCAAACTGTCCAAATGCTAATTTTCACCGCTGTATGTTGGAAACCCAAAATTTTCCATACAAACTTTCACCCCTCCATTTCACCCTCTTAAACCACCACCATCCAAAAATAATTAGGCCAATATTTTTTATTTTGAATGACTTGACAAATACAAATTTTCACAACTATAAGTTCAAAAACAAAGGAGTTTCATACAAACGTTTTCACCCCTTTTGACCCCCTTAGGGGTTGAATTCCATAAAATCCCGTCTTAGTGAGCACCTACGTCCTAAAAAGAACCCGCATGCAAAACTTGAAACTCCTAGCACTTGTAGTTTCTGAGATTTCGTGATGAGTGAGTGACCTTTCGATTTTATTTATATAGATTGGCAAAGAGCGTGTAGTAGCGTAAATAACTAAAGTTATTTCACAAGTTTTAATGTTGAATTTGGTTCAATTTATTTTGCTTAAAAATTGTTTCTTAAAAACTGTATAAGTATATACAAAACACTGCATAAAGCACTTGAAAGTATTAAACCAGTAGTATTCTGCCAGTCACTACCCTGCGTAGGCAACCCTACAAGAAGTTTTTCTACGTTTTCTCAATTCCGATAACTCCAATATTATATATTGTATTGTCTCACTAATATTACGAGTATAACGATAACATCGCTAGCAAAAGAGTTATTATGAAATAGAAAGCTTCGTCGGGCAATAACGTTGTTTTTATTAAAAACAGTTTATGTACAGGTCAGCTCACAAACTGAAAACAAACAACAAGGGGTCTAATTGACCCCTCGGGCAGAAATAACGAACGATAAATTTTATTAATCGAATGTCAGTACCTACACGAGTTATTTCCGTTAACTGTGTATTAAGTTACTGTTATACTGCCTTCCCTTAATTCGTAGTATTGACTCGATAACGTTTATCTTTTTTTCTTATTTTTTAAGAGGTTTGCAAACTGAACGTTACAACAACGTAAAAGACATACAACATAAACAATTTTATATAAACATGAATACTTGGTGCGAACAAAGTATGTGAATAAATAGATCGTAGTCAAATATATATATAACGAATCGGTTTTGGTATATTGGGGTTTCTTGTGTTTTTTATTTTGTATTCTTCCTATTAGCATTTTATGCGGGAGGGAGGATGGTGCACGCCCCCAAATAGGCCAAAATCATTGTTTTCTATTCAGCGGAAGTGTCACTAAATATTTTTTAATATCGTTTTTTTGATAATGGATTTCCGCAAAGTAAAGCCTGAATCAATAAATTATATACCACATATTTTGTTCATGATGTGTACCTACACATGTTTTGGAATAAGATCTAGTTTATAATTTGTGCAGATGTTATTTAAAATGTTATTGGTTTTATTCTGTTTTGTGTGCCTAAATAAATAAATAAATAAAATAAATAAACACCATGACTTAATCAAAATTGCAACATCACATTTTTGATTTCTGTCAATAAAAATGCTGTTTTGTTAATCGAGAAGTCGCGGATGGAGAAACAGTGAGTACTGAATAATAATACACATATTCACGAATAATCACTATTTATATTATTTAGTGCAACCATAAAGTACACGGTAAAATAGTCTATACAGATCGCGCGGCGAGAGTCAAAAATTGGGTATCACAGGGTGGCTAGAGGGACGAAGGACTCTTGTCTCTCTCTGTCACATCGAAGACGAGGGACTCTTGTCTCTCTCTGTCACATGGCGCGACAGTACCCACGCGCAGTAATTCCCTCCACCCGAAGGTCAAAGCCAAACTCTCGCCGCGCGATCTGTAATATATGTATATAAAGTTCGCATGGACCCGTCGCGCACATAAAACTAGAAACTATACAAAAGATCATTTTGACAAGTACAATTTGAAAAAAAAAATACCGACTTCCATTCTATTCAGTTATTGGAGGGTAACTCAAAATCAACTGGACCGAATTTGATAAAAAAAAAATTATGGGACACGGGAAGTACCAGTTTTCAAACAAAGAATTTTGAGAATCGGCCACCTTATTGTCTAACTTGAATGAGAATGAAGTGCATTCCCATTGATGGTTCCAGCCAATAGGCTTGCAGGGTTTGGTCCAGAATGGTTTTCAAATGTCAAAATGAAGCCCATTCCCATTCCCCGTAAAGATAGAAAATAAGGCCACCGCGGCCTTATTGTTAACGTTACGGTTCACCCAGTTGAAAGTTATGAGGTAACAGACATAAAAAATACAGTCGAATTGAGTACCTCCTCCTTTTTGGAAGTCTGTAGATAAAACGGTTTTATTCAGAATCAATTAATGACCATTTTAATAGACGATCAATTTTGAAATTTAATTTATAATGTTTAAGTATTATTATTGTTATATAATCATTGATTATGTATTTCTATTTTTTTCCTTTAAGTACTCTTCAATTGAAGAATAGACCTTGTCAACGAGAAACTGTTTTAATTTTCGCCAAAGACGTTTGTCGTCGTCTATATTTTTTATAGAATCCATCACTGTGTTGTAAATATGAACACTTATAACTAGTGAACTGGAAGAGTACATACTTAGCGATACCAAACATTTAAATGTATGAAGAGAGAAAAATTCACTGCTTGTACCTGGAGCCTCGGTGGCCTAGACGGTCATGGCGTCTGACACGGATTGGCAGAAGACGCGGGTTTGAATCCCGTCCGAGGATGTGTATTTTTCTCCAATTGTCAATGGTTAATTAAACGTATATTATTATACTTCTGTTGTTAACTGTACATCCTAAAGTTACCAAAAAAGCTCTTACGTCATCAGTATACATTCAACTTGCTTGTTCAAATGTTCGTCTTGCATCGATTAGTTCCACGCAATCGAGCGATTACTGAACAGTTCAGCGCGTTTGTTTCCAATTATGCTAATCTCTTTGGTGTACGATGTTAAATACCTCTTGACAGATGAGAATACCATTAACAGGGAAAAGTCGATGGATTTAAGGGGATTATGCTACCTAGTGTTACCATCGTCGTGTAGGGAAAAGATGCTAATTGAGATCCGCGCATAAGATACTCGTATTTGGAATTAATGTTGTGCGATTTGATATAGCGTTTTTAAACTGATGCCAGAATTAACTTTAGAAACAGGATAATTACTATGTATTGTAATTGACGGCGTCGGTCGCCTATTGTGACAGAGCATGCGCAACAGGCAAGCGGTTGAGTCACCGCGCACCTATCACCACAGTCGCCTATAAAACAGCTGCGCTAGGTAACCGAAGCTTTCCCGTCCGGTGACGCTGGAAATGCCGGTAGACGCAAACAGCATCAAGCCCATCACACACGATGAAGATACTATAAAATATATATTATCTTAGAGAAGATTCGGACATATCGCTCACCATATAATTCAATGAGCGACCACACACGGTGAATTTACTATAATATTTTACCTTAGAGTAGCTTAAGATGCCACCGATATTCGAACGGCATGTTAACATACGCTAAGACTACTGCAGATCATGAAGACATCTTAAGATAGTGTCCGATACTGATCTTAAGATCAAATACAGAATGTTGACAAAACCGTTGCAATAAATGGACGTCTGGTCTTCAGTTACCGAACAAATTTATATTTTCACAATAAAAACTAATAAAGCTTGACATTATCTTATGTACCTATTTTGTTTCGAACCTGTAGAAATATATTTGTAAATAAAAATGAAACTAACGTCTGACTAACGCGAATGTGTCAAACAAAGGAAATCATCGAAAAAGTGACACTCTCTATCTACTAACCGAACTAGCGGTATGACAGTTTTATCTTTATAGAATTTAAAAAAAAAACTATGTGCCTAACCTCCATAGGTTTTTCTAGATTGTAGGTACTACGTATATATCAATCAAACTAGGTAACTACTAAATCGATATTAGTATTCTTGATGAAATAAGGCTATGTTATATTATTAGACTAGCTGAATCCCCATCAAAATTGGCCTTTTCAGAAATTACCCGGATTATAGAGGCAGACAAACAATTAAATAACTGGTAGGTATCGTGCAAATAACCATATGAAAGTGCAAGAAAAAGCTGTTTTTTTCTGAAAGATCATTGTAAAGTTTTAAATTCACTACTGTGTTTCCTGTGTTTTATGTGATCTTCTATCCAGATTCTTCGTTTTTTACTTTTAGCTAGTATGACGGTTAAATCATATTCACAGTCCCAATCATCATCTGAGGAACTGTCCAACAGGTCTCGCAACAAAATACAAATTATCGCAAAATAAAAAATATGGACACTCTGTATATTACAGTGTGAACGATCGAGACGTGCGGCTCCCGAGACGGACTCCGATAGAATGTACGCTTGCGATATATTATAGTATCGGCGCCGTGTGCGGGGGGTTAAGTTAACATAACTTTTATATTCGACGCTATAATATCTTAGTCGTGTGTGATGGGCTACAGTCCGTATGAAAAAATAATGGTGCTCAGTTTGCTGTGGCGCTCGCCCGTGTGGATGTCTCTGATTCGTTAAAATTTCTGCTTTGTTTTAAAGGGACCGAAGATTAAAGCTAGAACCGACATTACGTGTTTTCTTCATACCGGGTCATACTTCATATCCAGGTCCCAGCTTATCTATATATTTATTTTAAACTTTCGGTATTTCTGCATAGTTGCATGCGCCGTGTTCACGAGTGAACTTTTAGTTAAAGTTTACTCAAAATAAATACAATACAGGGTAAATATACCTTTTCTAAAGTTAATTCTGACGCATCAGTGTGTTCTACGAGTAAGAGGTACTGATTCGGGATCTGAAGACAAATGAAAACAAAGTTTCGAGTTAAACCTTTTATCCTTCACGATACGAACTTTAATACTGAGGTATTTAAATTTAAAGCAGGCTCTCGATGAGATGGAAACAACAAAAGGCAAAGGGAGCGAGGTGCGGTCAGCCGCTGATTAGCGCTGACAGTCAGCGCTAACTGCAGCGTAAGCTTTCCTTCTCTCACAAATATATAAAAATTATACAGATTGACTTCTGTCTGCACAGGAGGACTCGCGCGAAGGACGCGTGAATAAGAAGCATTATTTATGTTCAAAGGTTCTAATGGTGAAACTATTATTCAAATCGGTCTAGTAGTTTTGGGAGCATAACAATACAATCAAACAAACAAATCTTTATAATTTTATTATATAAGTATATATAAGGTATAGATAGTATAGGATGACAGTTTATTCAAAATTAAAGATGAAAATATTCACTTCCAGTTTTTGTTCATAAACGTCAAAATAAAATGAAAAATAGTAACAATTACTAATACAGTCTACGAATGAAATTTGTTTTCTTCTCGTCGTCGAACTCAGTACACAAGAAAGCGCAAAATCCAATTTGATTTCGGGTGAAATTGAACGAGAGTAATTTACTTTGATTGTTGAATCAATTGTGGCAAATATAACTCGGTCTGTGACGTCAAAGAATACCTTGTCTGCCGTGGGAATGCGATTCGTAGGCGAGGAATTCAACTTATTTACTGCCAGGCCTCATGTGCGTACGCCTCATACAGTAAGATGATATCATACAGTATGTTATACAATTTAGTTTGAGTAGAAGAGGCAACATGCAAGCACTCCTGTGTGGAAGGGCGCTGTAGCAAGTAAAATTACTAAGCGCGAAAGAGACTCAAAAACCAATGTCACGGGGTGAGAGTGCAGTGCAGTGTCAATACTACAGTAGTAATGTTGTAAATGTAAACAGTTTACAATGCTTGCTCTGTACTAGCGAATATTCAAACGTTAAGTTTTAATACCGCAGTGGATAATGATTTTAATGTAGCTAACAGAATACGTTGAATCGCGGAATACAGCCACTGCTTGCGACATCAGGTTTTGTACTCAGCGCACGGATTGGCATCTCTCTAGATCTCTATGACAGCACATCAAAATAATTACGCATAACTCCGTATTTGACAACTGCACTATTCAATCTGTTTACATTTGTTTTGTTCAATTTATAGCAAAAAATCATATAAAACCAGCCTATTGACAACCCTAACTGCATTAATCTTTGGGCATGTGCCGCAGGCTGCTCCATTCTTAAGACTTCTCTAACGGGTAACGTCGAGTCTGAGCTCTCTTGATCTCAGTTTAGTTTGAAAATGCACAGTTAACTTCAAAATAATGTATGAATAAGTTATGGGTATAGCTTTGAACTATTTTGAGCGTCTTGTAAAGTTTAAAATATTGTTAACTATTCCGTTTGAATACAAAACTACTACAAGTAGATTACTTAGTTTTCTCGTGTGTAAATTAAGCTTGTGTACTTATTTTTGGTAAGATATCGGAGAGTAACTTTATATACGCAAGTATTCAGTGGAGTAAACCCAATAATGGGGATAAACAAACAAGGAACAATATGGGGACATAATAAATATCATTCAAATATAGACAGATCGATTGGCGCAGTTGGTAGCACCCCTGCCTTCTGAGCCGATGGCCCCGGGTTCGATCTCTGGACAGGTCAAAAGTTAGTGCGCATGAACATGTCTGTTTGAATTGTGCCTGGATGTGTATATGTATATAACTACACATATACAAGTACATTTTAAGTGCGAGTGCCGTAAGATTTTACTTACTTGATCTTACCTTACTTTTTACTCCAGCTATTTTTTTTCTGACCATAGGCAGTAGGCATTTAAGCCTACCACTGTTTTGAAAATTATGAAATAATGTAAATATCCTATCTGGTCATAGCCCATCACTCCCTGACTTTTTCTTTTCTTTCCGAACGCACATGTTACAATAATTATACTGTTTGTATATTAGACTATGGAACTCCTTTGTCTACTATTAAATAATAATAAGAAATATATACAAGTAAGAGACTGTTTGTTCCTTATATAAATAAGTTAAATAAATAAGTATGTATATCAGTCATCAGGTAACCATAGTACAGGCTCTGGCCTAGTTTGGATCTGAAGACCTTGTTTGATGTTAAATAAAAAAATAATTATGATTTTTAATATTCTTCAATTCGATCAATCAACCTTCGTTTGATCCTTAGTAACTCGGTTAGAGACAAACATAACTTCAACACTGATAGGTTTTCAATAATCTTCCCCACCCTCGAAAACAAAGTACAGCAAAGTAAGCCTGCTGAGTCAACCGTAGCCGTATGATCATATAAACTTTGCTTACTTCCCGGAACCGACGAAATTGAACTGCTCGAGGCTGTAAACTTTACGAGCCGAGTGAGTTACAACTTTTACCGTGACAGGTATGAAGTAGGCCTGAAGAATTTACTGTTTCAAAAGGTAACATTTGTCTAAGGCGTATATTGCACTAGCTTCTTTATGTTGGTCTAAGGAAAATTAATTGATAATCAATAAGCTCCTAAGAGGCTGTACGCCAAGCACTTCTGGTGGAAAATGATATTGCCAATTAATTACTTACTATAATACTATTATTAACTTGCAGAAAGAACCATTACATTCCAAATTGGTTTACGATTTTTGTATAAGTAAGTCCTCATACTTGTACAGCCGTAATTGAGTGGCTTGTGTTGCGGGAGGAATGGACATACATTGACACATTTTAAACATTCAAGGCCCAAGTACAAATATTTCTGTTCATCGCACAATTTGCCTCAGCCAGGGATTGAACGTGGTACCCTGCGCTTCGAAGGCATGGACACTACCAACTAAAATGAGGAGACGTCAATTATGTTTCCGAAAACCTCCCTGATACATCTTCCCAAACTCATCTCCATTCCCAACTCTCCAAAACCCATCACTCCCGGTTTTAATCTTCCAAAACACTTCCGGTCATATCTTCCCAAAACACTCCCCGTTATATCTTCCCAAAACACTCCCGGTTATATTTTCCGAAAACACTTCCTGTTATATCTTCCCAAAACCCTCCCGATTTTATCTTACCAAACATACTTTCGTTATATTTTCCCAAACACTCCTGGATATATCTTTCGAAAACACTCCCTGTTATATCATCCCAAAACACTCCCAGTTATATTTTCCCAAAAAGTAACTATCAGACAGAATGATGAGTTACGTGCTGTGTCTAGCGCTCGGCGCTGTGCATTAGAGTAACTCCCAGAAGAAGAACTTCAAATAAGTTCGAAACTGGTCGGAGAATATTTGCGGTAAATATTTTTTAATTATATAATATATTTTTAATAGTCTAGCCGGTTTTAAAGCGTAATTATCAGACAGAATTCGCTACAAACTATTAATCGTCAGGTAAGTGGCTGAACCTGTCATCGGGGTAAAATTTGATTACTCTGAAATGTGCTCGCTGAAACACCAAGAGTGCTGCGTGATGATGTTAAGGTATAGGGAACTTCTTAAGGACGCATGCATGCATAAGGTGATTCTTGAGAGGTTTTAAATTATGAAGGTCGTATTTAGCCAGGCGGGCGCTAGAACGTGTCCTACTACCGTGTTGTGGATTTTAGCACGATACACTATTATCAGAAGGACAAGGTCAAGGTAAGCTACCATCTAATTGGTGGTCGACATCATTATCCCTGAGATATCATTAATTAAATAAGAAGTGCAACCGTTCTGGTAAAAAAAACACAAATATAAAACATAATCTGAACGAAGTTTAAATTTCAAATTATGAAGCAAATGCTGATAATTTAATTTAGCATAAGGGGGAGACCTGTGTTCAGTAGTGGACGTCTTACGGCCGAGAAGATGATTTATTTCATCGTCCCTTTGGGATCCTGGAAGCTGGAGATCCCGCAAGAATAGAATATATAGGTATATTCTATTCTTGCGGAATAGAAGACCTAGAGTGCGAGTCGAACAACTTAAGAGAAACTAAATCTGCAAGACTCCGATGGCTCGGGCATGTAATTCGACTGGATGAGGATCGTGCGGTCAGGAGAGCGTATGTGAATCATCCAAGTGGCCGAGGTCCTATCGGATGCCTGAGGTACCTCTGGAACGACGAAGTTCAAAAATATCTTCGCAAACTTCAGGCTGTCAACTGAAACGGCAGAGAAGCCTGGCGGTCTCTAGTGTCGGAGGCTAACATCCACTTCGTAGCACCGCTGGAGCAGGTAAGTAACTTACATACTCATGTTTAACGATAGGCTTGATTTTGACCCCCTTATTACCGGCTTTTAAGTGATGACGTATATGTGGATCACGCGACTTGTAGACACCGAGACAGTAATGGGAAACTCATACTCAGGCAACGAATTTCTCTCTGAAACCATTACATGGCAAAACTGAATAATAGTATTCATTGAGACGAAACAAGACACACGTATTATCTAATTACAACTTAAGTACTTAATACTTAATGAATAAAGTTGTTACGTTAAGTTTCACTTAGAGAACGCCTTGTCATGAACAAGGCGTAATGTATAGAACACAAGGGTAATGTATTGAACTCGCGCGTGCGAGGTGTGGGTAGACGTGCGTTATAAACGCTAAGAGGCGTGCACCGTCTGATAACCTGATTTGCATCGATTCTTGCTATTCGTTGGATACCTCATTAAATATAGGCGGGGAGGTAAGGTTCAAATTTGTTGACGCACTTGCACTGTCCATAGCTTTGCTTAGAATAGTTCTACGTTCGCCATAAATGATTTGATTTTTTGCGCTTTAGCAACGTTACTCTTTATAACAACTGAACAGCTATCTGCTAGTGAAGGACCCGCTAAAAATCATACCAGCTGTTTCTGATATTAGCGGGAAGAATTGATAGACGAACAAAATAATTAAAAATTGTTGATTTTATGCAAGTACCTACCGTATATACTTTCATAAGCATTTAGTGAAAAGCTGTCAATTTGTAATTACAAACTGACACTTCAATTTAATGTATCTATAGTATGTATTAGGTACCTATAGATGTGATAAGTAAAACGTAACAGTATTTAATAAATAAATTAAAATTACATATAATTTTACAACACTGTATTGGTGCTTCTTTTTTCTACTGTCGATCCATAAGTTGTCTGAGAGAAATCGATACAGACCCTAAGTAGCTACTATCATAGTGTTAAAATAAAGTTATACACTTTTAAATATTATTCAATGTTTCATGTTCGATATATCACTACTGCTAACTCCAAACAAGCATTTGGGCCGCCTGATGGTAAACGGTTACCGCTGGAAACACAAGGCCCATTGCATTGGCTACTTCTAAAGGCTATCACAGAGGACCAGCCGCAGACAGACAGACACAAAGACAAAAAGTGTTTGATAATTACATGTACCATAATATACTTCCATTATACAATTAGCTATTATGCATTACAAACGGACACTTCGACTTTATTTGTATAGAACACGTGGCTAGATCTTACGCGTTTGCTGCTCGAGTATGTATGTATTAGATTACGACGAGCATTAGATATTACTGAGTAGGTGTATAAAAGTACGGGTCACCTCTTTGACTATAGGCATTACGTATGCTCTTCGGTTGCTTTGAGACGTAAACCGGATAAAATTGGATAAAACCGGGTAAATTGCCTTTCACACACCGCCCTGCGCATTTACATGAATTACGGCTTATTTGCGAGATTTTAAGTGTATCGTTCTATAACAAATATTGCTACTGTGCTATCACAGTACTGGTTATTCGATTTCATTAATCTTATTTTAAATTTTTTGTAATACATTGTAGAAGGATCTTCCATTAAAAAAATTAAGAATAGATAGAAAGTTATAGCGAGATCGAAGGCCTTCTACGCGAAAGAGGTCGCTGGCAGCCGCTAGTTATAAATAAATAGTCAACTTATTAGATGACGTCACGTCGTGATGTTTTTACGTAATATTTAACGTTCCTATCATAAGTGACTTGCTATTTTGAAAATGACTAATAATTCCATGCGAGTATTCTTATTTTGTAGGTATTTACTCCAATTATGTGTGTTATAAGTTTATATAATATTGCTTACGTCCGAATAAATAATAAAAAAGAATAGCAGTTGTTTTGCTTTTAACCGACTTCAAAAAAGGGTTGCAGTTATATGTTCGTGTGGTATATATTTATTTTTTATGTGTATGTTAACCAATTTCTCCCCCATTTGTGGATCGATTCTTAAACTTCTATTTTTGTTTGGTAGAGTATACTTCCGAGATAGACCCATTTAAATTTCATCAAATTCGGTCAAGCAGTTTTTGAGTTACACTACAAAAACTGAAAATTATTTCGCCTATCTTGATGATATCATCATTGTCGGTGAATGACAATCGATTCCGTAAGTAGTACCATGCGCACAATATTGTGATAGTAGGTTAAACAAGTTATTTCATACTTTTTACTGTTGAAGTCGGTAGCATTTTTTTTTAAATAATAATAATTAAAAATGCTAATTTTATAGGTTAATAATGGTTCCCACCTTTATTAACCAATAAACCTAGCATTTTGTGAGCGGTAGTCGGTGAGTGTTAAAGGAGGGCTTATTCCAGAAATCCCCTTAACACATCCCCTGCGAAGGGGATTTCTGGACTTTTTGTCCAAAAATCCCCTGCGCGTCGTCTTATGGTGTCGGAAGGGGATAATTGGACAATAAGTCTAGAAATCCTCTTAAGCATTTAGTTGGACAAAAAGACCAGTGCTCCCCTTAACCAATTATTTGCAATAAAATTAACTAGTAACAATATGGTAATAAAAAAATCTTTATTTTATGTATAAAATGAAGCATCACCAACAATTTTCACCAGAATATTATATATATCGGCGCGGATACAATAATTAGCCAATAATAATTAGTCTATAACAATTAGATTTGTTGAATTGATTTGTAAATATAGATTCATACTTTTTAAATTGTTTACAGTAAATTATTCCAATTAAAATTAATAATTTAATTATTCTCAAAATTATTTAAGTTTATTACGATGTACAATTAATTATAAATCGCATGCCATCACTTTGTTTTGCAATCTTAATGTTTAAAACGACCACGTGCAAGTACGCCGTAACCTATAAAAGCGGTCGCACTGGCGACGGGATGGCTCTTGCGGCGAAGCGTCTTCAACGCTCGCCTTAAGCGGTGCGCCCTCTGCGCCCGCATCTGGCCGAGTGCCAACTACGCTCGCCACCCGTCCGGTGACGCTGTAAATGCCGGTAGAAGCAAACAGCATTAGTCCGTTCTAAAAAAAAAAAAGACGGTATGGCATTCTTGTTCGAGCCGCCGCGCCGCACAGTACGGACCTCTCTGGGACGTCGTTACGCTACCGGTCGAATATACGAAACCTATCAGTGATTTGTGGAGTTTTATTTGGAACAGAATATAAGTGACGTCAGTAGTGCTGACGTCACACTTTTTAAAAAACATCATGGAGGTCTCTTCTACGTCATATATATATTCCAGATTAATAGAGTACATATTTTTAGAAGCAACTTAGAGGAGAAGGTACTGCGCGTCAGGCGTGATAAGCAACAGACATCCTCCTACGTATCACAAAAGCCATCCCAAGCCTTCCACAGTTGACCACTAGCACTATATACACTCTACCACACATAAAAGGTTAATTTATAGTAAATATTAATGAATAAATTGGTAATATTTCGAGATGAGATTCTATAAAAACTACTTCAAAGCAGATAATAATATGCCATAAATTACAACTTGGAAAAGTGGAGTACTTAAAGCTTCTCTTGAATACTCTTAACCACGCAGATATCATTTCAATGTTTCTTTTATCCTATACTAATATTATAAAGAGAAAATATTTGTTTATACCATTCCCACTCTAAAAAGCTTATTTTATTCCGTGAATAAAAAGGCATTTTATTCACTGTTTTGGTGTTTGAATTTAGAACACACCAATATATTCGATCTCCATCTCAATGCTTATACATCTTCTTTACGCAAAGAATAGACATACAAACTCTTTGTAACTCCTCGAGATTTGATTGGTCGATATTTGCGACAAGCATTAGAATAAAAACTGTACCTATTGTGTTCTTATCGATTATAGAAAAAATATATAATAATAATAAATAAATTACTCTTATGTTTAGTAATTATTAAAATTTTAATGTGCATTTTAATTAATTTAACCTTCCTTTTTTTCTCCATTAAATGTCTATTTTCGCTCAAATTATTTCTTTTTCTCGCGGTCATGGTATGAAGTATAGTATGCAACTCTTGAATAAAACGGATTTATATCGAGGACCATGAATCACTTAAATCGCTCAGGGTTCTAACACTTGAATAACTCGCTACGTTCGTGATTCAATAAACACGAATCACTCCCTGCGGTCGTGATTCAGTCGTTAGAATCCTTCACTAACTCGTGATTCATCTACGGCCCTCGCTTTAAATCCGTCCTTTATTCACTAGTTATCATATAGTTAATATACTATTGTTTGATAAGAAATAAACATATAATATAAACTCAAACGTTTAAAAAAACATCTAATGAATGCTACATTATCCCAGAGTAACATAGGGTATATAATTTATTTCATTCACCACGAGGATCACCATGAGGAGGAAACGGCGGAGCGGAGCTAGTCTATATATGTAAACATGAACCTCTCATTCTATTGGTCACGCTATAACTTGAGAAAGGCTTTACCGATTTCATTCATCTTTTTTTAAAGTTTTCAATTACTTCGCGGAAGGTTCTTACATTAAAAAAAACAAGATAAGATGAACAACAATACAACGTGAACCAAGTTGTGGGTAGTCACTAGTAATGCATAAAGAGGAGTAATCACATGTAGTCAACATAAAGATTAGATTTGATATACCTGTACTTAGTAAGCTTAAAGTTGTTAAGTTAATTACTTGAATAAAGAAAACAAAATTAAAGTAATAAATACATACTTCATCGATATTTAGTTCAAATACAATTTCACCTGATACCATCAAAAAGGCCTCGATGTAGAACGTTTGAAATTGACAAAACCCTCTGCGAAAAAATGCCAACACTGAACTTTTTCAGGCCAACAAAGAGAACACACCTGTACGTCCGGTCCAGATAAAAAACGGATAAAAACTCGAGCCGATGAAAAACGAACCCGGACAAAAACTGAGTAGGCACCGGACGCGAGAGCCGATTAAAGCCACTTTTTATCCGGACTGTACTGGTGTTGTCGATTATTATTACTTTTTATTATCCATACAGATATATAAAATTGAACATCGACAGCTTTTCACTAAATGCATATGAAAGTATATACGGTACTTACATAAAACAATCAATTCAACAAGTACAATTTGAAAAATGTAATTACGACTTCCATTCTATTCAGTTATTGGAGTGTAACTCAAAAGCTACTGGACCGAATTTGATGAAAGAGACCACACGGGAAGCACCAGATTTCAAACAAAAAAAGCATTCTAAGAATCTGTTCATCCTATCGAAAGTTATGACGTAACGACGATAAAAAAAATACAGTCGAATTGAGTACCGCCTCCTTTTTGGAAGTCGGAAGAAAATTGATTTTTGTCTCTCCGGAATAAACAGCCACATTAACAATTTGTCTGTTTGTTCCGACTAATATCTGAAACGGCTAGACCGATTTTGACGGGATTTCACCAGCAGATAGGTAATGCTATATGTAGTAACTTAGACTAGTTTTATTTCATCATCATCCATCACCACGCGGGTGAAACAGCGAAGTGCAGCAAGGAACTTTTCGGAATTGCAAACTGAGTGCGAGACTACATGAATGAGAATAACATGTCACGTTTTCAATCATGAGGGTGGTAGCTAGTCAGAAGTGCCCTACTTTTCCTACTAAGTATTATTTACGATATTAGCTTAACCAAAAGCTCAAGGTATAGAGGAGAGTAGGAGAATAGATCAACATCGACTTTGTTACTGCTCATGTATCTATTTTGTTTTGCTGACAAATAATTTATTGATTCAGGCGCTACTTTGCGGAAATCCATTAACAAAAAACGATATTAAAAAATATTTAGTGACACTTCCGCTGAAAAAAAAACAATGATTTTGGCCTACTGCCTAATACGAAGAATACAAAATAAAAAACACACAAGAAACCCCAAATCTGACCCCAAAAACGATTCAAAATCGTTTTTGGTTTATTTTCAGAATTACATTAATTATTAATTAATTTAATTCTGAATTAATTATTAATTAACATTAATAATACATTTTTGAATCAACAAAGTAAACTATCATTGTAAAACACTATTGTTAAATTAACTCTTTTATTTATGTCCAACTGAAAATTTCCGTGCTTCGGAGGGCACGTTAAGCCGTCGGTCCCGGTTGTTTGTCTTAGGACAACAGTCATTATGCTATGTCAAAGGACTTCGGGCGGCCTGAATACTTCGATATGGGTTGGCCACTAACCACCAAGGCGTACTGGGCCCGCGTGGTGGATTATGACCCAAATCCTCTCGTTTAGAGTAAGGTTTAATTCCCAGCCATGGGAACATAATAGGCTGATTATGAGTGTAGTTCTGCCATTTTAGGGTCGGAACCTGTGCAATGTTAGCCAACGGGTCTAACACGAATAACTGCGCAACTGTAACGTAACGTGTCGTTCACGTGTAACAGTACAAGCTGTTATGTATCTAGTACAACTGTGACACAGATTACTCATAGTTTGTAGGCCGAAGCGAGAAATTTCGTTATAATCTTTTTGACAGAGTTTAGTTTTAATAGTAATTTTAAACTTATTATTAAGCAAATGTCGGATAACATTGGGAAGTTTATTATAGAATTGTATACATTGCTCCATATTAGAGTGATTTATTTTGTTGACAAATCCTCCACAAAATAACTCAAATCAACACGTTACAAGCTATCCGTACATGTATGTACGGATAGCTTGTGTTTATTCTGCGTGTAGTACACTCACCCTTATTTAAATGAGACCAAAAAACATAATTTTCGAAACTTCCGCCGACCTCTTGTTATTTATTTAAGGGCGTGAGGGTAGAAACAATGTTTGAATTAATCACATGAAAATGCGTATTTCACAAAAAATTTCAAAAAATACTTAGAGATACATCCGCAAAGGCACGTTGAATATAAAATGCTATCAAAATGCACCCCAGCAACTCTGCGCCTATTATGCATGTTAGATGACTACGCCGTAGCATCGTAGTTACTACGCAGTGCTGACGTAGCGCTACGTAGCTACGCATACTACTAAAGCTTACGTTTTTGCAATGCCACAAGAATATTATGCGTTTATATTTTTATACTAGTTAGACGACTATTTCACTTGGCGGTCAGTAATGATGCGGTCGAAGGTATCACACTAGATGTATTGGCGACTGGCTCTCAACACTTCGCTCATGTTTTGTGATAGAGCCAGGATGGGTACCAGAAAGTGCCCTACCACCGTGCTGTAGGTTTCATCAGGATGTTACCTTCACCGTAAGCTCAAGCTTGAGGGATCGATCGAGTGACCGCCGGATTGGTGGCCGATTCTCATCATTAGCTCTTTTTTTATAATGGTTCATCAAAGTGACTCCTTCTCGCCTGATGGAAAGTGTAGATGGAATCTAAAAACAAAGACTATTAGTGCAGCCGTAAACTGCGTCAATCGCCACCCCTATGATGACCTGAGAGATGCTTGTTCACGCCCCGCTTGAAAGACTCAGGGTCATAGCTGCAAGGGCATACGTACGCCGGCAGAGCATTCCACGATTTACTTACACGACTGAGGTTGGAACTGCTAAACTTTTTGGTTCGTGGTACGAAGTTTTCAACAGTATATGGATGGCATGCTAGGCCGGACCGAGTAGTTCGGGATTGGTTAGAAAGGAATAAGATTAAAGAGCTCTTCAGAACATTCGCCATGAAACAACCGGTAAAAAATGCTTAGAGAGGCTATAGTTCTACGCATTTGTGTATATATATTTTGTATATTTGCAATTGTATATTATTTGTATATATTTGTTGTTGGGGTTCTAGGTGTTGAGTGACTTCAGTGTCTCCAATAATACGGACAGCGCGACGTTGCAGTCTATCGAGAGCATCCATAAGGTACTTAGCGGATCCATCCCAAAGGTGGCTACAATATTCAATACTTGGGCGCACATGAGTTTTATAAAGAAGGCACCACTGATCAGGAGTAAAGAAACGCCTCGCTCTGTTCAGGACTCCGAGTTTGCGGAGGAACTTGATAATACTCTCGATGTAGTCACTTGCTTGATTGTTTCAAATGATCCTTTTTTGAGTCTCCAACATCAGTATAGGGTGTTAGATAGCCCCATTCGAATTAGCTCAAGGACCAAATCAGGAAAAAATATCAATAGCAATTTTTCTTCGTTTTTCGTTGAGGCAGGTTACTGGCATTGGTTGGTATAAATTTTGTTTTGTGTGGTAATCGATCCGTTTCGTTATCCGGCATATTGATTTTATGGTCAATTTTTGTTTATTGAATAACTCGATTATTTTCAATTTAACACTAAAAAATTATCTAGTAATAATAAAAGTTGTGTAGAATTGATTTCCTACAATTTTTATTCCGTTATGTTTTTACTAATATTTTGCGATTTATAACCAAAAGAGGAGGCGAATTTTTCAACAACAACTATTTTATTTTCAATTTTACATGAAAAATTGTTAGAATATTAAGGTCCAGATAAATAGTCGTTACTTTACTCTAACAAAGCCAAAGTCTTAATTTCAAACCGTACTTAGCATCGCTTTTGCATAAATAAACAGTACTTTCGAGCAATACTTTTTCCGAAAGTCAACCTAATACTTAGTAAAGGCAGAGTCATGAATATCATGTACTAGCTAGTAAGTGCTAGCACTTACTTTTCGATCAATATGACATCTGAAGATAAAAAAATCTCATGAAAAAGTTTCTCAATTTGAAAATTGGAAAATGTTATCAAAGTATTTAAGGAAACTGACAGCATTTCGCGCGATATCGAATATCCCGATGCCATAATATTGAATGAGCCCAGATTTTCGAAGTACCTACTATGATTAACGTAAGAATCATCCCTTTGATAATTCTTACGTTAATCATAGTAGGTACTTCACCCATACAGCCCACGCTGTATGGTAACTAAAATGCGACAAAGGAACAAATGTACGTACATACTTATATATGCGCAAAAACACGTCCTTTGCGTTGCGCAGTAGGGAAAACATAACTATAACCGTAGAGTAGCCTATTACGAGTAGCTAGTAGCCTACTTGTCTAGAAATTGTTTGAGTTGGCATGGCAACACTGATGTAAATTTGCCTGTTACAGCTATCAACGTAAAATAAGCAGCCGTGCGATTCTCTAATGCTAATGATCCGTCGACGAGCCCACCGATGTCAAATATATACTTATGAGATACCGCCCTTGTACATAAGGTTGTTTTTATACGTTTCTTGTCATCTCGTCATTTATGTCACGGATGTTGTCAAAGATGCAAAGATGTTTGCTCTTAGAGAATCGCATGGCAGTGCGTTCATAATTAATCCCTTTCGATAAAAAGCTAATACTAAAATGCATGAATACTGCTTAATATGAAACATACGATGATTTAATAACATAATTTCAACATAATTTCAATTGTATTAGGTTTAATCAACAGAACAAAAGTTTAAAATCAACCATATTCGTATTTTATGAATGCATCTCAAATCATAGAATAACATTTCAAACACACTGTTTTAGACTGATTTCCGAGACTTACAATCGAGTTCGAGGGCCAGTGGTATCCGTAGTAAAAGAGTGAGAAAGAGGGTAGACCGTTTTGTCTGCTCTTAATAACTACGAACTTTTTTAACATTCACCCGCATATTCTGTCTACCCGTGAACATGGTGCATGTAACTGTGCCGAAATATCGGAAACTCCAAAACCTGCATAATCGTGGCGTACATCCCGTGAGTACTTATTATAATGTAAACATTTCAAAGGTGAACTTTCGCTGAGCCAAAGCAGCACTTGGCTAAGTTTAGTTAAAAGTAACGTTTATTTTAGACCTTCAGCGGTAGCTTACTTATAGAAGTCAAAGTCGTACTTTTCAAAGTGATACTTTCGACTATTGCTAATCATTGACTATTTATCTGGGCATAAGTTTTCTACAATTTTGGATTTATATATATTGCACTTGGTCGATATTTTTAGATTTATACAATACAATAACTGTTTATTGCTTACCACACAAACAAAACCTGTAGGTAAATTAACTAATTAATCTACTGACAAGTAAGGATCTTAGATCTATGCTAGTAATACAATTGGCGGTCATATCGCTAATGCAATCTCTTACAGACAACATTGAATGGACTGGAGAAAAATAAAAGTTTAGACGGAAAGTTTTATACCTGAAAACAGGTGGGGTTAAAATCGTATCCTTGCACTATCGCGTTTATTTACAATGTTACATAGAAAATTGATGCTATCAAAGTTTAATGAAATTATTTTTCCTACATTTTCCTCCACGGTTTCACTCAACGTGATGATGGGTGATGATCATGATGAAAGCATTCTTTGTGTTAGTCCAGTGTCTCATCTATCTACCTACTACATATCATCCGAATCCGCCGAGCCACGAGATCAAGTAACAAACATACATATATCCAAACTTTCACTTTACTTTATAATAAAAAAATATTATTACTAAATTTAGAGCTAGTTAGAATTTTTCTTCCATTAGCACTGTTACCTTTTTATGTCATTAATAAAAAAAAGATTTCTACATTAGGCTCCGTCGTTGACCGAATTAGAATGAAAGGTTATGGAAATAGGTTTACAGCGTGGACAATGGGTTTGTAACCACCACAGATATCGATTGGCTATATTTATAGCTTCCCTTGACAAACGGTGGCAGCGGCGTGACTGACGATCAAGTTTGACAAATCATGTCTACTCATGAAACAGCAATAAATATATCAGCGCGTGTTTGGCAGGTAGACCGTAACTAAGAAACAATTGAGGTAACATTTAAAAACCCTAAACTTTGTGCAAATCACTCCTTGAATATTGATTGGTTGATATTTTGACAGAGTTTACATTATGATAAAACTGTTTGTGTTCTTTGCTGTAATTAGTTAATAAACACAAAGTTTAGTGCTACATAATTATATGGTTTATTAGATTGAAGCCTAGGATGAGTTTTGCAAATTAAAAAATGAAAATCAAGCTTCGGGTACATTTTCAGAGTTTGTTTTCCTAACTCATTTTATTAGTATTTTAATTAATATAACCTTCCTTTTTAGGGTTCCGTCCCCAAAAGGGAAAACGGGACCCTATTACTAAGACTCCGCTATCCGTCTGTCACCAGGCTTCTCATGAACCGCGATAGTTAGACAGTTGAAATGTTCACAGATGATGTATTTCTGTTGCCGCTATAACAACAAATACTTTAAAACCGGGGATTTGGACTCCGTACCATCTATAAAAACGGCAAAAAATCATGTATGTTGTACGGGAGATTTAAAGATATTAGTATAGAACTCTTCGTGCGCCAGTCCGAACTGCACTTGGCCGGTTTTTCTTCATTACGTGTCTATTGTTGCTTAAATCTTTCTTTTTCTTGAAGTCTAGGTATAAAGTAATGTATGCAACTCTTGAATAAAACTCATTTATAGCCCTCATGGCCCTCGGGCCATGAATCACTCGCATCGCTCAGGATTCTAACTCTTCACTCCATATGGTCGTGATTCTGCCGTTAGAATCCTTCACTTACTCGTGATTCATCTATGGCTCGCTTTAAATCCGTCCTTTATTCACTAATTGTATAATATACTATGAGTCACGTGTAGTCTATTTTGTCGCTTACCCACATTAATTAACGTAACCCAGCCGCGGCAATGCATTACGGGCGCAGTAAAGCAATTACGCCAGAAGGGCGAGAACCACCTGACAAAGCTAACATTATTCATGGTGCCTCGATCGCCTTGTTAGTGCTCCCTGTTTAAAAGCTAATTACGTGTCGGTTGTGGTGTGACTAACATAGATACATACATGACTAGATAATAATAATCTAATATTTATACAGATAGAAGGAATACTTATACTGTACTAGCTGACCCGCCAGCGGCTACACTCGCGTGGCCTCGCGGGATACGGTAATTACAGATTTTTAATTATCCCACGGGAACTCTTTAATTTACCGGGATCAAAAATATCCTATATAATGATCAGGGATATAAGCTACCACCATACGAAATTTCATTTAAATCGGTCCAGTCGTTTCGGAGATTAGCCCGTACAAACAGACAGAGAAACAAACAATTTGAACTTATTTTTCACTCCATACATCCCCTGAATCGGTTTTTAGCATAGTTTCCATTGTACTAGAAATTTGACCTCTACAGTTTATAATATGTAGTAGTTTTTACATCCCTCGTTTTACCCTCTTAAGTCATCCCTGTCAATAAATATTGAAATCGTCATTTCAAACTGTCCAAATGCTAATTTTCACCGCTGTATGTTGGAAACCCAAAACTTTCCATACAAACTTTCACCCCTCCATTTCACCCTCATAAACCACCACCATCCAAAAAAAATTAGGCCAACATTTTTTATTTTGAATGACTTGACAAATACAAATTTTCACAACTGTAAGTTCAAAAACAAAGGAGTTTCATACAAACGTTTTCACCCCTTTTGACCCCCTTAGGGGTTGAATTCCATAAAATCCCGTCTTAGTGAGCACCTACGTCCTAAAAAGAACCCGCATGCAAAACTTGAAACTCCTAGCACTTGTAGTTTCTGAGATTTCGTGATGAGTGAGTGACCTTTCGCTTTTATTTATATAGATTGGCAAAGAGCGTTTTTCGCCAACTTAAACTTCAGCCCACTTCTTTTTAATTTTATTAGCGGTCACCCATCCAAGTCGTGACGCTGTTTGTTGTGAAGAGTTTTGTGAATCGGTTCACCCTATCGAAAGTTATAAGGTAAGAAACATAAAAAAATACAGTCGAATTGAGTATCTCCTCCTTTTTGGAAGTCGGTAGAAATTTTAAGATCAGTGGACCTGACTATTGAAAATTGGTAAAATAACGGTAACTGGTAACATTATTATAACAACTATTAGTATCTAAAATTTTAAGGCTGTTATGTCTTTTTAATCGTATTCAAAAAGGAGGAGGTTATATGTTCGATTGTTTAGATTTTTTATGTGTGTTCACCGATTTCTTCCACTTCTTCTTCTTCACCGATGATCATTTAAGTACCAATTCTCAAAATTCTTTTTTGTTTCATAAAATATACTTCCGAGGTAGTCCCATTTAAATTTCATCAATTTTGGTCAAGCAGTTTTTGAATTACACTCCAATAACTGAAATATGTTTCGCCTATCTTGATGATTTCATCACAATCGATCCCGTAAGTAGCAAGGGTCACTAAAATGCTGAGTAGTGTTTTTTACATAAAAATCGAAGCGCCTTCGACACCAAGTGTGAAATAACTCAAATTATTTCACACTTTTTAATGTTGAAGTCAGTGCCATTCTTTGTTTTAAAAATTGTGTGTATAAAACTATATAAGTACATAAAACACTGCATGAAGCACCTCGAAAGTACCTCATTCCATTAACTACCCTGCGTAGACAACCCTACAAGAAGTTTTCTACGTTTTCTCAATTCCGATAACTCCAATATTATATATTGTATTGTCTCACTAATATTATAACGATAACATCGCTAGCAAAAGAGTTATTATGAAATAGAAGGCTTCGTCGAGCAATAACGTTGTTTTTATTAAAAACAGTTTATGTACAGGTCAGCTCACAAACTGAAAACAAACAACAAGGGGTCTAATTGACCCCTCGGGCAGAAATAACGAACGATAAATTTTATTAATCGAATATCAGTACCTACACGAGTTATTTCCGTTAACTGTGTATTAAGTTACTGTTATACTGCCTTCCCTTAATTCGTAGTATTGACTCGATAGCGTTTATCTTTGATTCTTATTTTTTAAGAGGTTTGCAAACTGAACGTTACAACAACGTAAAAGACATACAACATATACAATTTTATATAAACATGAATACTTGGTGCGAACAAAGTATGTGAATAAATAGATCGTAGTCAAAAATATATATAACGAATCGGTTTTGGTATATTGGGGTTTCTTGTGTTTTTTATTTTGTATTCTTCCTATTAGCATTTTATGCGGGAGGGAGGATGGTGCACGCCCCCAAATAGGCCAAAATCATTGTTTTCTTTTCAGCGGAAGTGTCACTAAATATTTTTTAATATCGTTTTTTTGATAATGGATTTCCGCAAAGTAACGCCTGAATCAATAAATTATATACCACATATTTTGTTCATGATGTGTACCTACACATGTTTTGGAATAAGATCTAGTTTATAATCTGTGCAGATGTTATTTAAAATGTTATTGGTTTTATTCTGTTTTGTGTGCCTAAATAAATAAATAAATAAAATAAATAAACACCATGACTTAATCAAAATTGCAACATCACATTTTTGATTTCTGTCAATAAAAATGCTGTTTTGTTAATCGAGAAGTCGCGGATGGAGAAACAGTGAGTACTGAATAATAATACACATATTCACGAATAATCACTATTTATATTATTTATTGCAACCATAAAGTACACGGTAAAATAGTCTATACAGATCGCGCGGCGAGAGTCAAAAATTGGGTATCACAGGGTGGCTAGGGGGACGAAGGACTCTTGTCTCTCTCTGTCACATCGAAGACGAGGGACTCTTGTCTCTCTCTGTCACATGGCGCGACAGTATCCATGCGCAGTAATCCCCTCCACCCGAAGGTCAAAGCCAAACTCTCGCCGCGCGATCTGTAATATATGTATATAAAGTTCGCATGGACCCGTCGCGCACATAAAACTAGAAACTATACAAAAGATCATTTTGACAAGTACAATTTGAAAAATTTAATACCGACTTCCATTCTATTCAGTTATTGGAGGGTAACTCAAAATCAACTGGACCAAATTTGATAAAAAAAAAATTTTATGGGACACGGGAAGTACCAGTTTTCAAACAAAGAATTTTGAGAATCGGCCACCTTATTGTCTAACTTGAATGAGAATGAAGTGCATTCCCATTGATGGTTCCAGCCAATAGGCTTGCAGGGTTTGGTCCAGAATGGTTTTCAAATGTCAAAATGAAGCCCATTCCCATTCCCCGTAAAGATAGAAAATAAGGCCACCGCAGCCTTATTGTTAACGTTACGGTTCACCCAGTTGAAAGTTATGAGGTAACAAACATAAAAAATACAGTCAAATTGAGTACCTCCTCCTTTTTGGAAGTCGGTAGATAAAACGGTTTTATTCATAATCAATTAATGACCATTTTAATAGACGATCAATTTTGAAATTTAATTTAGAATGTTTAAGTATTATTATTAATACTCAATACTCAATACTCTATTATTTATTGCAAACATTATGAGTTGTACATGCAGATCTTAGTGAACATATTTTTGGTAGGCATTACATAATGACCCTGAATGGGTATAGCAATACTGTGCGGAGCGGAACGATTTATTTTGTAAGTATTGTTTCATCCAGAAAGAATTCGTCCAGTGTATATTATAATATAAATTATAATATAATCATTGATTATGTATTTCTATTTTTTGCCTTTAAGTAGTCTTCGATTGAAGAATAGACCTTGTCAACGAGAAACTGTTTTAATTTTCGCCAAAGACGTTTGTCGTCGTCTATATTTTTTATAGAATCCATCACTGTGTTGTAAATATGAACACTTATAACTAGTGAACTGGAAGAGTACATGCACTTTTTTAAAGCAATAACGCCTACTTAGCGATACCAAACATTAAAATGTATGAAGAGAGAAAAATTCGATGCTCGGACCTCGAGCCTCGGTGGCCTAGACGGTCATGGCGTCTGACACGGATTGGCAGAAGACGCGGGTTTGAATCCCGTCCGAGGATGTGTATTTTTCTCCAATTGTCAATGGTTAATTAAACGTATATTATTATACTTCTGTTGTTAACTGTACATCCTAAAGTTACCAAAAAAGCTCTTACGTCATCAGTATACATTCAACTTGCTTGTTCAAATGTTCGTCTTGCATCGATTAGTTCCACGCAATCGAGCGATTACTGAACAGTTCAGCGCGTTTGTTTCCAATTATGCTAATCTCTTTGGTGTACGATGTTAAATACCTCTTGACAGATGAGAATACCATTAACAGGGAAAAGTCGATGGATTTAAGGGGATTATGCTACCTAGTGTTACCATCGTCGTGTAGCATCAACATGACTAAGATCCGCGAAGTTAGTATTTGGAATTAATGTTGTGAGATTTAAGACGGCATATGTTGCGCATTTTAACTGATATGGTCACTAATGCCAGGATTAACGTTAGACACGTTGGAGAGAGTTGGATACGAATCGCATTCCCACGGCAGACAAGGTATTCTTTGACGTCACAGACCGAGTTATATTTGCCACAATTGATTCAACAATCAAAATAAATTACTTTCGTTCAATTTCACCCGAAATCAAATTGGATTTTGCGCTTTCTTGTGTACTGAGTTCGATTAACGAGAAGAAAACAAATTTCATTCGTAGACACGTGTATTAGTTACTGTTACTATTTTTTTTTATTTTGACGTTTATGAACAAAAACTGGAAGTGAATATTTTCATCTTTAGTTTGAATAAACTGTCATCCTATACTACCTTTACCTTATATATACTTATATAATAATATTATAAAGAGAAAAGATTTGTTTGTTTGATTGAATTGTTATGCTCCCAAAACTACTAGACCGATTTGAATAATAGTTTCACCATTAGAATCTCTGAACATAAATAATGCTGCGCCGCCTTCTTATTCACGCTTCCTTCGCGTGAGTCCTCCTGTGCAGACAGAAGTCATATCTGTATAAATTTTATATATATGTGAGAGAAGGAAAGCTTACGCTGCAGTTAGCGCTGACTGTCAGCGCTAATCAGCGGCTGACCGCACCTTGCTCCCTTTGCCTTTTGTTGTTTCCATCTCACCGATTCACCTGCTTCAAATTTAGATACTTACTTTAGATTAGAACGAACTGTTTAGTAATCGCTCCCAGAAAAAGAACTTCAAATAAGTTCGAAACTAGTCGGAGAATATTTCCGGTAAATATTACGCGAGTCCTAGCCGGTTTAAAAGCGTAATTATGACAAGAAACGTTGGAAAAACAATCTTATGTACAAGGGTGATATCTCAAAGTATTTGACATCGGTGAGCTCGTCGACGAGCGCATCGACGAATCATTATAGAACCGCACGGCAGAGCAGTAGATATCAAATAATTTATCTATATATATATATATTTAATACATAAACTGATCGACAGCAATAGAATACTAACGCAGAACAAAACTATGGATTTAATACATTTTCTATATCACACCAATCTAGCTTTGAATTGTGTTCGTTATCCTCGCATAAAACAAGTCTAGACATCCTAAAGCAGACATCTAAATCCTAGTCTCTGCGCTCAATCTCATAAAGGGTGTTACACATGAGGCGGAGCGGAAGCGGCAGATTGGGTCGGAAGCGGAGAACATTTAAATATTCGCACTGGCATAGAAGGCTGGCACAGAAGCAGAGTAGATATCCCGGAACACGTTTGTATGGAAAACACGCCAACTAAATAATAATTTGTGGTTGTTGATACTTTCTTTTAACTGTATCTGATAGACTACAACTGTATGCTTACTCAGTGACATTACGGGGTTAATTAATATCCGTCCGCCGGCTTTCGGGGTGTGAATCATGTGAGAGGCTTTATTGTTCAGTACCGCCGCAGTTGTAAATATTCTATCTAGTATCTTTTAGTATATAAAGGGCACTGAAATAACCTGTCTCGGAGTGCTGTGCAGTGTCAGGCAAAACAACAGGTCTATACTTTGGATGAGACTGCAACCGTTATGGGTAGGGGTGGACCTTAGCATCAGTTGTAACACTTGCTTGTCTCTTCGCTTCTTGAAAGTAAAAAAAACTTGAATGACAATCCAAGAGTTGAAAGTCCGTACACAAGTAATTTACAGATTATCGCAATCTACTTTTGTAGAAACACTTTTGTCTAAAACTTCCTAAAGTGACGACGAAAAAAATACATAACATACAATGTTTCATAATTTTGTATATTTTGCCTACACTCTTCCATCATTACGAACATTTAACGGCTAATAATCCACCACTATTACATGTTGAAACTCTAGGGAATACAAATCTACGAAGTATAAACAAAATCAATGACAGTCATTGTATTTTTTCCCGCCATCTCTCTATTTAGCCTACGTGTGATCCCACTGTCACTTAATGATTAATAAACCATTTCTTGTACACGTCAAAACTCGTAGAATCAGAAATCTACCAAGTATAAACAAAAACAATGACCGTCATTGTATTTTTTCCCGGTTGTCTCTATTGTCAGCTTATGTGTTATCACACTAACTAGAAATTTTACACCGAGCACGAAAACAGTGCGGTTCAAAAAGATAGTTATTGCTCCGCTTCTATACCGCTCCGGTTCGCGTCCAGTGTGATATGCGCTTTACAATCTGATCCCGATCTAAGTGCTTATCCTAGATGTGACAGAGCTAACGAGTGTATCAGTCTACGGGGATTTTCTGTATCGTAGAAGTAACGACGTTTTTGTGATTGGTTTGTTGATCTTTATTGAACCACTCGCTGTATCGCTATAACACAAATAAATTGTTTAAACCAGTTTTCAAAGAAGTTATTCCACATGACATCATCTATCTGCCAGTGAATGTCCCGGCAAAGTCGGTCCAGCCGTTTTAGGTTTAGCCGGAATAAGCATATACATCGATGGATAGGCAGACAGACAAGCAAGTGTTCTTCATCATCATCATCTCAGCCGTCCACTGTTGGACATAATGCCTACCCCACAAATTTCCAAAAGGACCAGTTGGAAGCAGCCTGCATCTAACGTCGTCCTGCTACCTTCATCAGGTCGTCAGTCCACCTTGACGGTGGACGACCTACGCTGCGCTTGCCGATTCATGGTCTCCACTCCAGAACCTTCCGGCCCCACCGGCCATCTGTTCTGCGTGCTATGTGTCCTGCCCACTGCCACTTTAATTGGCTTATTTTCGGGGCTATGACGGTGACTTTAGTTCGTCTACGGATCTCCTGATTTCTAAATCGATCACGTAGAGAAACCCCGGGAATAGCCCTCTCCATAGCTCGTTGTGCGACTTTGAGCTTGCTTATCAGGCCCATAGTAAGAGACCATGTCTCAGTGCCATAAGTCATCACTGGTAAAACTTGGTCTTGTCTTGAGGCACTGAGTATACTTTGTCACTGTGACAACACTAGTGTTCTTATTACTGTTATTTCTGGTACTTATAGAGTATTGCTGCAGGCACTTGCACGTTACTTGGATGGGTATACGCCATTGGGAGATCAATCGAGTGCTTTCGAGTTTCGGCCGGCCTGATTCTTGTCATATATATAACATCAGCTCCAGCAGCTGTTCTTATAGAGTCAGCCGTCATGATCTAGAAGTTCTGCCACGTTCGAACTGTTCACGTGTTTCCTACAATATTTTTCTTCATGGCTTTAACTGACAAGACGGGCACTGTCGAGCCTGATGTCAAGCATTACGTTTCCACATGACGTTTCCAGCTCATCCAGAACTGTAGATTTGCGTGGCACTGAAATGCATACTGAAAAGTTTCGGGAAAGAGACGATCTGGTCGCAGGAAGACATCATGGCTACGAAACATCAGGGAGTGGACAGGGATTGCGACTGCCGCTGAACTTGTTCGCCTCGCCAAGGATAAAGATGAGTACGCAAAGCTGATTGCCAACCTTCATTGATTGAAAAGGCACCGAGAGAAAAGTAACTGCACTCATCAGTCCGCAACATTGGTTTCTAGTCCCTTTACCCAGTAACTGCGCTTGTTATAGTGGCCTTCAGACCTTAACACATGCTTGTGCACTATGACTTCATGGTAGAAAATTTTATACTGCGACGGAGAACATCCAGCAAGTAAGTATGCCTTTCGCGTATGCCTTTTCTTGGATAAGGTATGGCATTTTACTCTGGGGTAATAGCGTTGAAGCAGATAACATCTTTGTATGCCAAAAAAAATGTGTCAGAATAATTGTAAATATTCAAACACCTGAAAGCTGCAGGCTTTAAAGATTTTAACTCTAACTTCTATATATATATATTAAAGATAGCTAAATTTGTAAGAAAATATTCACATTTTTATAGAAAAGATGATGATCAAATACGTAGGTACCCGATTCGATGCCCACATAAGTTAATAGCACCACCGTGGAAACTGACAATGTACAAAACGGGACCTTTTCATATGTCAATCAAAATTTATAATCAAATTCCAGAGGACATCAAATCCATTCAAAATGATAATAATTTCTTAAAAAAAATAAAATCGTTCTTAACAGAAAAATGTTTATATGATATAAACGAATTCTTTCAATATTAATTTAGATAAAGACAAAAATAAAATAGATCGGTCAGCTCTTCTCTACATTGCTACACCCTTCCAGGGTCATATGACACTAACAAACGACATTTGTAAGACCTATTGTAATTCATATGATGCAATAAATAAATGAATGAATGAATAAGTCGGGTTGCTTCACCTCTTACATCCTGACAGCGGAGGGAATTCCTCCGTCCCCTCACGCAGTAAAATTAGAGCAATATTGACATTTACTCTATAGGGAATCTCCAAGCAGTATTTCTTAAATACTTCTAATATTAAAGTTTTAACCCAGCGATGCCAGCCGACTGACGACGGTGAAGCCCCTCGGGGCGCACTGTACTAACAGTATGGGAAAACCGAATGTTTTTTTATAGGATAGGTTGCAAACCAGCAGGCGGCTCACCTGATAGTAATTGATACCGTCGCCCACGGACATCCGCAATACCAGAGGTCTCGAGGATGCGTCGCAGACTTTTGAGGAAGGACGGGAAGTAGTCAGGGTGGAGGGGGGATGGAGAATAACAAAGCAGAGGTGAGAGGGGGAATCTGCCCCCTAAACCTTTGATTTAGTACATTACTACATTATAATAATAATAATGTACTTCATATCAATTATCTGAAAATCTACTTGAGCTATTAGTAAGTGCACAGTGCAATCATTTTAATATGATTATATACTTCACTCGTTCTTAGAGAACCAGCCAGATGCTGAAATGCCATATTCAAATCATATACCCACGAAAAAAATCTACTATATAAAAATAAGTCGGGTTTTCCTTCCTGACGCTATAACTCCAGAACGCACGAACCGATTTCCACGGTTTTGCATTCGTTGGAAAGGTCTCGGGCTCCGTGAGGTTTATAGTAAAGAAAATTCAGGAAAAATTTAAAAACAAAAGCGGGAAAATCTTTTTTGACATACAGCGCCATCTCTGATACATAGCATGTACTACAAACCAATATTTTAAGTAGATGGCGCCAAACGAAATGTTACATAAAACGAAGCCATCTGGTGGCGAAACGGAGTTCGCAGGGTTTGCTAGTGCATTATAAAATTTCTATTAAAAAAAGACATCACATCCACAGGGTGGATATTCATATATATATATAATATTTATATATATAGCTTCGGGCGGTGGGCGATCAAACTGTCGTCAGGCATACACTGACTGCTCGAGCTGTCGAATGCTCCCCGGACAGGTCAAACATTTGTGTGCATGAACATGTCTGTTTGAGCTGTGTCTGGGTGTGTATATGTATATAAGTATGTATATTAGTCATCAGGTTACCATAGTACAGGTTCTGCCTAGTTTGGGACCTGAAGACCTTTGCGTGGATGTTGAAAAATAATAGTAATAATAATAATATCGGCTCTAAGTGTGAATCGTAAAGTGTAGTAAAAATAACTTTCCGTGCAAAAATAAGAAATGAGTTTTTGTGTAAATCCAATACTGTATATATACTGTTGCCGCTCGGATTGTCCCGGGTGTTCGAGGAATAGTCTGATCATTTTATAGTACACGGGAAACTGGGGCAAACTCCTTGTGTTTTGTTCAACGCTTTTACGTGTCACTGGTTTTATAGAAAACTGTACCCGCGCTCCCGGCTCCATCCGCTTGGAAAATAACCATCCTGACATTCCTATGAAGAACATTTTTGTTTTTTTTCACACATTTTTTCATTTAAAAACCTGCCATGTGCGAGTTGGACTCGTGCACCGAGAGTTTCGTACCGTACCTTAACATTCTTTCCCTAACTAAAAGACAAAACTATGTTAACGGAAATACTCAAATTTGTCGTTCGATCCGTTATTGCACCAATTATAGCTAATAAAAATAAAAAAGCTTTTTTTTTTGTTCTTAGTAAGTTACATATAATTAAACTACTTCCTAAGTTAACTGAAATCTAAGTCAAAAAGCCCGGGCGGGTAAAGGCCTCCTCCAAGGGTGTCCAAATTTCCCTATTTTGCGCGGTAAGGCACCAACTTTTCCCTGTGAGAGAGGCCTGTGGGGATGCCCACATGATAATGTGAGGGTCCATCTCTGGTCCGTGAGCCTTGCTACATGTCCTGCCTATTTCCACTTGAGCTTTTGAGCATAGCTCAAGTGATTTCAATCAGCTGTGATTGTAAAATGTGTAATATTAAAATAACTTTTTTCGCCTACTTATCTAAATAAATATTACGGTTTTCAGATTTATTCCTTTATATTTAGCTTTTGAAATAGCTTCTTGCAATATATCATAAATCTAGAGGTGCGTTCGTTTGGCTTTTAGGGCATTGGTGGCGTTGTCATTGATGGCTCTTTTGTTAAAGCGTTCGTAAAGCTCTAAAACGTTATTTTTGCCAGTTTTGCCCCGCCTTATTCTAACGCTCAACTGAGCATAAGACCTAAATCCGCATGATTATGCTGTCAAATACATAGTGTCAAAAAACGATCACAAACAACCATGCTCAGGACGTGGGTCAAAAATTGCAGCTTTCTTTTAGCTTTCCGAACTCTGAACAAAAAGAGACATGAACGACATTTTCACCCACAGATTCCCAATTCCAATGCCCCTTGTGAGCGTTTTTAGCGTTATTTACGCTAAAAACGCGCACAAGGTGTCTATTCGAACGCACTATAGGTCGATGGGAGTACCCTGTAGGTTTTGATTTCCTTGTGAAGTCGCACAATATGCGAATATATGCGACATAAACCGGCATATCCATTAATCGCGTTGACTTGACGGCCGTTTTCAATAACCTATCTATCGCCGGTTTACCTTACTAGAGGTAGATATTTGACACTATTTGTATGGACGTTATGTCAAATTTCTATCGGTAGTAAGGAAAACCGTGGATAGATAGAATATTGAAAACGGCCGTTAGAACATAATATATGTTTGATACTATATACATAATATATACTTTCTACTTGATGCCACTAAGCAGTCCTGAGCCTTATCTTAGGAATGCGTAGAGGTATCCTCGGAGGTGTGTTGACAGACAGACAGACAACAAAGTGAATATATAAAGGTTCCTCTTTCCTTTTGAGTTATGGAAGCCTACAAATGAAATCCTTTGCATTGAAATGGGATTAATTCCTCTTTATATTTAAGGTGGTACTAATAACTGCGTAGTGTACTTTACTGGAGCGTAATTAATTAAGGTTTAAAATAGTTTGGCCAATATGTTACTACTTTGTTATGTAAACAAACCATTATGCACCATACCTCACATCACAGTGTGAAAATAACATAATATGCTGAGTTTACCCCTATTGTCCTAAGATATAATTATTTAAATAATATTAATATGTTACCTTTTAAAGTTATATGATTATTAACGGGATATTTACCGTGGTAAGGTTGTGGAATGAACTCCAGATATTTCGGCGCAGTTACATGCACCATGTTGAGCGTTATGTCTGCACCTAACTTTTTAACTTTTCGACCAACCACCCGCATTCTTCAGTCTTCCCGTGAACATGGTGCATGTAACTGCGCCGAAATATCGGGAGCTCATTCCACAACCTTACCGCGGTAAATATCCCGTTAATAATCATATAACCTTAGTGAACAACCGTGATAGTTTAAAACAGTGTGTTACCTTTTAGTTTATATATTCATCATAATTTATAAGATAAATGATAGTGTTTACTTTAGTGGCAATAAATGATTATTTTTTATTACGGTAATTCATTAGAAATGTTATGCCATAAAGGATATACAAGTAAGAAAGATTATTATGTGTGATAAGTACCTATATAAATCTATCACACGACTAATATTTTAAAAGCAAAAGTTTGTGTGTTTGTATTTTTGTTACTTTTTCACGCTCAAATGGCTGGGCCAATTTTGAAGTAATTCCTTATTTAGTATGTAGATAGATGAGGCTCATGATTAACACATGGGATACTTTTATCATCATCATCATCCATGGGTGTAACCGTGGGGCGCCGCTTGTATATAACATTTCATTATTGTATATATCTATGGAATCATTATAAAACGTGATTTCTAGGAAAGACTTTAAAAAGTACGACTTACAAACCACACCATCCATATCCTTCTAATATTATAAACGCGAATGTTTGTATCTAGGTATGGATGTATGTATGTAGGGATATTTGTTACTCTTTCACGCTCAATCGGCGGGGCCAATATTAAAATTATTACTAATCAAAGAGTATTATGGGGAGTGGTAGTGGCAGGAAACAATTTGGAAAGCTACCTGGTTCAGCTCGCCCCACGTGCTTGGTGTTATACGACGCGCCGTATTGCTTCTTTTCCTTTCCACATCGACGTTGATTGTCTCGGGAGTTATCCGAGGATGATTTGTAATGCGCGAAGATCGCGGCTGATGTTGCCTTTCCGTCCGTTTAGCAATATTATCGAGGAGAACTATGGAGATCTCGACTTGTTCGCGTGCCGGTCAGACGTCAACTCTTTTTCCCAAAAAAACTACCTCCCCAGTCAAAGTCAAAGTCAAAATCATTTATTCAATTTAGGCATCAAAGACGCACTTATGAACGTCAATTTTTCATTATAATGTACTTTAAAGACTACCGCCGCGTTCCAAAATATATAGAGCCTACCGAGAAGAAGCGGCAAGAAACTCGGGGCCATTCTTTTTATATAGATGTTTTTACAATATTTTTACTTAGGTACTACAAATATTAGCTCCAGTGTGTTGCCTTACAAAAGAGAACATAATAATGGTATCAGTAGGGCAAGACACGCTACACTATGACATCTTAGTACACGAGTAGATAGATCCTGGAGTGATCAGTCCCAAGCTGTTTATCCTCCAAGTAATCCGAAATTTAGTAATAACCTTTTTGACAGAGTTTAGTTTTAATAGTAATTTTAAACTTATTAATAGGCAAATCTCGAATTACATTGGGAACTTTATTTATAGAATCGTATACATTGTCCATATTCTGTGGAGACGCGTTACATGTACGGATAGCTTGTGCTTATTTCGCGTGTTGATGGAATGAGCATCACTCCTTTTATCAAAACTGCTAATGTTTTTCTTTACATACATTAGATTTTCATAGATAAATAATGTTGTAAGGTGATATATGGAAAATGAGGGTAGTTTGGAAAAAAGGTTTTGACAGGTTGCGTTCAAATAAAATAGATATGGGATATGTTGCGTTCCAAGATCATGGCTCACCAATATTGCAAATATTTGCAGTGTGTATTATTATTTGTGAACGAGGTCGCTGGACGAAACAGGCGACTTGCATCACTCGTCAGTATTTCAGCTTCGTGTGATAATTGTATCGGCCTACGTGAAGCTTCTTGGTTAGGGAATGTTATATACCTTAACTTCTTTTTTATAATGGTTCATCAAAGTGACTCCCTCTCGCCTGATGGAAATCGAAGATGGAATCAAGAAGCGATGGCCATTAGTGCAGCCGTAAGCTGCACGAAACACCGCTCCTATGATGACCTGAGAGATGCTTGTTCACGCCCCGCTTGAAAGACCCAGGGTCATAGCTGCAAGTGAAATACGTACGCTGGCAGAACATTCCATAGTTTAATTACACCACAGAGGTAGGAACTGCACACTTATTCTCAGATAGCAGATAACAAACCTTCTATTTAATTGTATATCAACACATTAATATTTCATGAAGGGCCATCAAACTCCGTTTAGAGGCCGGGGCCGTTAAGACTATAATTTTCTATCAAATTGTACATAATTTGACCGCTTCCTCTATAAACTATTTAAGTGTTTGTTTCATTGTACTTATAACTAAATATTTTTTTGCTCAAACACGCTTGGAAATTGGAGCATTATTTTGACAACCTACTTCGAGGTAAATCGAAATTGCTATACTAGCCAAATACATACATACAACTTTTGTCGCCAATAGTTGTTTGAAAATCCATACCTGTCGTGGTTTAGCGGAATGAAAAAAAGCCAAATGAAGTACCTACATAGAAAACTCATATCTGTTGTGTAATTTAAAAATGGAAAGATCCTTTATACCTTTGTACCTACTCTAAAACATGGCAACCAAGGAGTTGACTTATGAAAGATTTAAATATCGAACTAGTTTGCAAATACTTTAAAAACTATTATCGAAAAAAAAATCCAAATAGGTGTTCATTTGAATTTTTTTTTTCAATAAATTTAACGCGGGAAAAATTTGTGTTCTTCGTAGTTCGTTTTTTTATTTCCGTGCATTATTTGGCGAAAGTACTGTTGATGCACTTACGTATGTAAGTGTGTGTGTGTGTATGTAGGATGCAGGAGGTTTCGGGGGCAATAAATCTATCTTGATATGTTTGGTTTTATTTATTTCTAAATGTTAGGTTTCATTTAAAAGCAAAATTACTCACTTATATCATACTCAAATTTACTTTGTATCATTGAATAGTACTTAACGACTACTTTTACAAGGCAACAAATGGAGACTGTTTTTTTGAAGTCCAAATTGTCGGTGCAGCAATTGTTGCACGTTAGTTTTACGCGCGTTTTTATTTTGTTTATTTCTTTAAATCATCCCAATGTTTAACCATATAGTTTAATTCTTTAGCGTAATATATTTTCTTTTTATGGCAACATTACCAACGAACATGTAGTATCTGTAAACTTAAAAAAAAATTATCAATGATTATATTTTATCTGTGTTTGGCGGTGAGGTTATGTTTTGTGCTATTGTTTTTAGTGAATTGATAGGGTTAAACTCATGATTTTGATACAAATTATACAAGAATTCGATCGTGAATGTGTAAGGAATACTGTAAATATGTGCATTAAGCTCTGAAAACAAAAATTACACGAAAAAAAAATTATCACGATTCGGCAACTCCCGGTAAGCTATTCTCATTGTTATGATTGGTTATAATTTGCTTTATTTTTAATAGATTATACTTTTACATTGTAAAATATTACAGAAATAATGTTGTCAAGTAATTATACCCACTCAGAATATGATAAATACGCCATATCATGTCAGGATCAATAAAAAATCAAAGTCACGTGACAGTTAAATTCGCTAGTACTAAAAATTCAAAATTTGTATTTTTTTTTAATATTTCTGATTTATAATTATTCTTTGAAACCTAGTTTGGTTTGTAGAATTTCTAATAAGTATTTCAATAAAAAAAATACCATTAAAAAAATTTCTATTTCATATAAAAAATATTTCAAAATCACCATGTCTAATTCTAGAAAATGAACCCCCAAGTTGGAAAAATAAAACATTGATGGCTGAAATTTCAAAGTAACTCTTATTTTTTAAGTAATGATTATGTAATAACAGCAAAAAACCCTATAGGTATTGGTGTAAAAATTTTAAATTACCTTTTTTTTCCACACCAACTCTGATTTTTTCGGCTACGTCAAGTTTGTCCTCGTGTAACATAACATTTTACTAATACATTTGGCATGAATGTTTATGTATCAGATTCGTTGGTCTTTCAACTTTCTTTTACATAAATTTCGTCTCTTAACTCGCTATAGATATGGCACAAGAGCCGTTTGTTCCCAACTCGGCGCAACATATGACGCGGGCGCAGGTCGTAACACTTACTAGGGGGTCGCAGCGGTCGTTAAAACACTAAAGCGCTTTAGTCGACAGGGTTGTTAGTTGACTTCCGAAAGTTAACTCTGAAGATAGCTCCATTTTAAAATAAGAAATGTGTACTGTGTGTTTCTTAAAAGACGCGAACAAAACTGACGTTAGCCACAAGTTGAAATGGTGAGAGAGGGGATGATTACGAGGGATGGGGAAGGGAATGGTTAGCTTGGGGTGCATTCGAACTGCGACGACGAATAGTGTTGGGCGCATGAAGTCTACCAGTGACGGAGTAAAGTGATTATATACCTTGTATGTAAAGTTATATAGGGTACGTTGAATAAGTTATTGTGACGTGGATTGAATATATTGCGAATGGTGATTCTAAGGAGTTTTACAGATCGCGCGGCGAGAGTTTGGCTTTGACCGTTATAGCGCAGAAATCAGAAATTGGGTATCACAGGGAGGCTAGAGGGACGAAGGACTCTTGTCTCTCTCTGCCACATCGAAGACGAGGGACTCTTGTCTCTCTCTGTCACATGTGCGCGACTGTACCCATGCGCAGTAATCCCCTCCACCCGAAGGTCAAAGCCAAATTCTCGCCGCGCGATCTGTATTACATATGTTTCATTTTAGAAAACGTCGTTTATTTGTGTTTTCAGGCAGTGAATATCCAGACACAGCAACACTAAAGCTTCTTGACAATATATGGCGTTGTTAAGCAACAGTAAGCCAATGAGTGTTGGTTTGAGGTAAGTCATCCACGTACTCATATGTAATCATATGTAAATAACGGCAAAGAAAAACAACAAAGTATATTTTAAAACTCACATTTGTTTCTTCTATACGAGTTCCATAGTTCAAGCTTCACAACACATTTGGAAAGTTTGTTAATCACTACACTTGTTCCGTCGGTCACGGCAACAAACAAAATGGAAAGTTTTAAAATTCAATCTATTCTCGACGCGTGTAATTTCAACTTCACAGGGTTTTTCCAAGTTTTGCGAACTTGTACTGAAAACTTCTAATTGGCTCCCTAGTTCTAATTAGGCTGCTGTACAGTTTTGTGCTATTCTTTGTATTGTGTTTAAGTTTAATAAAGGAAAATTTTAATTTTAATTTTACTGATTCCAATACAGGTCAGATTTAAATCGATGATCGAATTTTTATGTATACTAGTCATAACTGTTTACTAGATAATCCGACTTGTAAATTTTTTTGTAATAATTGAATAATATCTTATTAAATATATAAAAGGATATTTATAAGGTAAATTTAAATTTAAATGACTGGTATCGGCTTTAGTGGACTGTGGGATACATATAATAAGAGCTCTTTTAAATTTAATAATTTTAATTAAAATTTAATTATTGTAACATCCAAACTATTATTCAAAGTCTTTGTTACATAACTACTATTACTACTAAAGATTATTTTTGTATATGTAGTTGCTCAACATGTCTATTATTAGATACTGCACGCGGTTTGACTCGCATTGTGATGTATGATGATGATGATGATCATGTAAAGTATCGTATTGTGATTCTCCGAGATATAATCTATAATCTTGCCAAATTTTATTACGTTTTCTCTATGCAGCTGTTCAGGCAAAAGACACTTTTTATTTTAAAATGAAAGTAACGCAAGTTACTCTTAATAACATCAGCTATCTGCCAGTGAAAGTCCCGCTAAAATCGGTCTAGCCGTTTCTGAGATTAGCGGAAAAACTGTCAGACATACAATACAAATTTTAAAAATTGTTGATTTTATAAAAGTAGCGTATTTTGTTATAAAAACTAACGTGGTTTTCACTCATTTTTAATTAGAAATACCGTATTACTCACGTAATATTTATCGGGTAGTTCCGACTATAGTTTCGACCACATTCGGTGGTCTTTTTCAAGGAGTGTTCGGGACGTCCGCGTCGATGACGTCTTGCTTAGCTGCTGAGTGCTAAAGTACCGTATATATTTCATAAGCATTTAGTGAAAAGCTGTTGATTTGTAATTACAAACTGACACTAAATTTTATTTATCTGTAAAGATATATATGTGATAAGTAAAACAACACTATAAATAAATTAAAATTACATATATTTTTACAACACTGTATTGGTGCTTCTTTTTTCTACTGTCGATCCATAAGTTATAAAGAAAACGATACAGACCCTCAGTATCTGCTAACAGAGTGTAGGACTAAAGTTAGACACCTTTAAATATTATTCAATGTTTCATGTTCGATATAACACTACTCCTAACTCCAAACAAGCAGTTGGGCCGCCTGATGGTAAACGGTTACCGCTGGAAACACAAGGCCCATTGCTTTGTCTAATTTTAAAGGCTTAAAATTTCCTTTTGAATAAATAATGGTATCTTAGCACTTTTGGAAGTGCGTTGCAGTTTTAAACATATACAAGTACGTGTAAGAAAATAATCGCCTTAATAGTTAAGGGTGGAGTTAACAATAATCATTGTTGTAGTTTTATTAGTTAGTAGAAGAATTTATTTTGGGTCTACCTAAAGAAACCCAAAGAAAAGTTAATATTTCTAAGAAAAACAAAAATTGATTAACGAACAAGTGCAATTTGAAAAATTTAATACCGACTTCCATTCTATTACTTTGGTAAAAATCAGTTATTGGAGTGTAACTCAAAACTACTGGACCGAATTTGATAAAATTTACATGAGACCACACGGGAAGCACTAGCTTTCAAACAAAAATAAGAGAATTTCGGAAATCGGTTCACCCAGTCGAAAGTTATGAGGTAACAAACATAAAATAAAAAACCAGTCGAATTGAGCACCTTCTTCTTTATGGAAGTGGGTAGAAAAGATTGCAAGCACACACACGAGACATTAAAATATTTCCCCTTATCCTGATATTCGTTTTTTATTAATTATTGTATTACCTACATGCGTAGCGCTTGATTCCATAAATCCAATAAAATGTTCATTCTCTTACTATTTGAAACATTTTTAACCACAAAATCTTCTGTGAAAGACTTTGGACACAATCTGAGTCCCTATTATTCACTGTTTTAGACTTCACTTATTAAACTGCACGAGAACCGGATATACTCAAAAATACTAAAAAGTTTAACACCCAAGCACAGTCCATAGACAAAAATATCAAAATGTGTTGTATCACTAGTCTGTGTTCAACAACAAGGATGTCCAGAGGTGAGTGAAACCTCCTTTACACTGTTGACTGTGTTAGCCCTGAGACGTGCCCGCACTGTCCGGTGGGCACTTATCACCTACTTTATCGAGAGGTCGAAGTGATAAACGGAAAGCGGATAATTATAGGATTAATTGTAAGAAAATGTATTTAAAACAAATTAAATGATTTATTAAATTTAGTCATCAAAGACTTGTTCATGAACGTACATTTTTAATAAATGTAACCTGAAAACACAATTTTTTTAAATTGTACTTGTTTTACTTAAAATCAAAATCAAGTGGCGTTCTGTGGGTTCTATGTTAAGCAGTGGACGTCTTCCGGCTGATACTGCCGTGCGATTCTCTAGTGATTCGAGCTCGTCGATTAGCTCGCGGATGTCAAATACTTTGAGGTATCGCCCTTGTACACAAGGTTGTTTTTCCAACGTTTCTTTTCATCCCGTCATTTGTTTCACGGATATTGTCAGTGCTAAGCGAGACGTCATCGACGCGGGCGTCCCGAACACTCCTTGAAAAAGGCCACCGAATGTGGTCGAAACTATAGTCGGACCTATCCGATAAATATTACGTGAGTAATCCCGTATTTTTTAATTAATAATGATTGAAAACCACGTTAGTTTTTATAACAAAAAAGATATTGTCAACGATGTAACGATGTTCACTCTTAGAGATCGCACGGCAGATCAAAAATTATAACTTAAAATCTTAAATAATGAAATGGGTGACAAATATCGACTTGGCCATGAGGTGGACTGTACTCGAAGCATCTATGTGTATTACTGTACTAAGTAAGTATATACTTTTTCATTGGAATTTTCATATCTTGAATCTTTTGTCATATTGATTTCTTAGACTTTCGCTATTTTATACCCTGAAATTAAACAATTTTAAACGGATTAAATCGGGTTTAATTTTATATTAGTTTATCCCGACGTTTCAAACACGTGGTGTCCGCATTAAAAAACATATAGCTGACATGAAGAACAACCAAGGACGCTCGTCCAAGTCTGTAGTATATGGGCATGTTCTGAATAAGCCCGCAAATTCTAGCTAAGGAGAACCGCTATGTGGCGAGAATGTTAAGAGAGGCATAGAAATTAAAAAAAAAAACACCTTAATTTCAATAGAGATGATGGTTCCGTTGATCAACCCAATAAAATCCCACGTCCAGCACAATACTGCCAGACCTCTGGACACTGTGAGTGACTACAGCGTGCATCAGAAACGTTTTGATTAAAATATGATAAGCGGTACCCAAAGTTCATTTCCATATCTTTGTAACAGAGAACTGTCATAATTCTACCCGTGACCATGTTCATTGAAAAATGTTCGAAGATTAATTTAAAATTATACTTAATTAAATCAGTTTAAAGTTGTTTTATTTCTTTCTTCTTATTTTTTGAATGCGCAAACTGACTATGCAAAGACTGTACGTGGATAATATAAGTGTGATGCAGGCTACCCGCTCCCGCTGCCGCCTGTGTTCGACACACACCTGCGTCACCAATAGCCCTGCCAAATTGACGTTCGATTTCGTTCGCACGTCACCGTGTCGAGTGGTCTGATTTGAGTGATCTGTGACGTCATCACCTTTACATCTACTGAAATGGGCGTCGGGAAGATGAAAGGGGAATGTATGTAAACAAGTTAAGTGTGTTAACGCGTTCGCGTATAATCTATCACACCGCACTATCAACAACATTTCTTGTGACACATTTATTTGTTGATCGTATGTAGATCGTATTGAGATTGATTAGATGAAGATAGTGTAAGCTTCATTTATTATTGTGACTATTATTGGCATTATTGTTAGCTTCATTTATTTATATGACGGCGCTGTTATTATTTAGTCAAGCGCCACCTAGTTTAGTTTTGGTGACCTAGAGATGCAAAGTGGCTCCATCTCTGGTATAACTCTGGTAGCGTGAGCTGTTCGCTGATTTGTCGGTTGATCGGTCGTTGAGAGCCAATTACCATTGATATTTAGTCATCGTCCGGCAGAGGCGTTAGGGGAGGCCGCGCGGACACGCTCGGAGGCTCGGAGGAGCTCACTTTGCGTTTGGTCGTGGCAGCGTTCGCTACTAAGTGAAGTACCTTGTCCCCAAGTTAATTCAAGTTTATCTCTAATCTAGTACGACTTAATAAAAGTAGACTCATTGTACATGTGATATCTTATTCTCCTCGCCCGCTTAATCCACGCCTAGCCACGAAATTGGAGCATGCCATCCTATAAAGATCCTGATATAGGCCCTGTGCCTTTATATATAATGGTTGTTAATATTATTATTATTAATATTATAATTATTAATCTAATTGTTATTAATATGATTAAAATGAATGGCAGAATATTATTATACAGTCATGAGTACAACCCATTGCTTGAGTTCCTACTTGTTTCCACCAACAACAATGCTACAGCCCCACTCCACTAATTTCAACAGCCGATTAGAGTGAGGGGCTTGCTAGGAGGACAGACAAGCCAGTCTGTTCGTAGCGATCGACCAGTAAAGTAGTAAATACTCAAAAGTGTCAGTGTAAATCTTCGAATAAACCTACATAATTAACTAAAAGTTCGTCTTACTTCTGGAACCCTTATAATAGATTATATTATACTCCATACAGTATATAACACCTTAAAACAAATCAATACAGCTATATAGCGTAGAACAGTGTGACAATATGCGATTGCATAACACGATTTCGTCCTGACAACCTTTGCATGGAGAGGAATAACCATAGAAAAGAATATTGTGGTGCTCATATAGTTTTTTCAAGTGATAACTTCTTATGGGAGGGTAAACCGATTCGTTACGTAACGCGTTACGGCGCCAGTCTGTTTTGCCACGCATCCTCTCTCACTCTAACCCGCACCGCTAGACTAGTTTAAGTTATCACCTCAAAACTTCATATATAGAGTTGACTATAGACTATGTCAATACCAAGCTTTCAGGGTTCATACAGTGCAGTGCAGACCCAAGTACAAACACCAAAGATACTGCACTCAAAATTCAAAATTCAAAATTCAAAAATTATTTATTCAGTTTAGGCATCATAGAAACTCTTATGAACGTCAAAATGTTTAAATGATTCTACCGCTGTCTTCGGAAAAGAACCACCGCCGAGAAGAAGCAGCAAGAAACTCGTGGGCCATTATTTTTTCAAGTCTTTGTACATTGAGGTTACATATGAGTAGTATTAAAATAACAAATTTATTCAATAGTTGGCTACTAGGCAGAAGTGGAAAGCTTCCATGCATCTTTGTCTTCTAAGTAGTGACTCAATTTATAATAGGCTTTTTTCATTAGTACATTTTTGACACTTAACTTGAATTTCCCTTCAGTGAGCTCAGTAATGTCTTTCGGGATTTTATTATAGAAACGTACACAATTGCCTAAGAAGGACTTATTTTTAGTTTTCGTGAGTCTAAATTTAGATACAGCTATCCTATCCTTATTTCTAGTATTAATATTATGCATATCACTGTTTATTCTAAACTTCTTTATATTTTTACGAACGTACATTATATTTTCTAGGATATACAAAGATGGAAGAGTTAATATATTAATTTCTTTGAACATTTGTCTTAAGGATTCGCGGGGACCCATTTCGTAGATGGCTCGAACTGCCCGCTTTTGCAATATAAAAACTGTCTCTATGTCCGCCGCTGACCCCCACAGCAGGATACCATATGACATTATGCTGTGGAAGTAAGCAAAGTAGACCAGTCGAGCAGTAGCTATATCTGTCAATTGCCTAATTTTATGAACCGCATATGCAGCTGAGCTCAGTCTTCCAGATAGTGCATCAATATGAGGACCCCATTGTAATTTAGAGTCTATGCTAATACCTAGAAAGACTATTGCCTTGTAAATTTTCAATTTATTTCCGTCGAGTAATACGTTTGGCTCTATATGTCTTACATTAGGCATGGAAAATTTTAAACATTTCGTTTTCTTTGCGTTGAGAAGCAGGTTGTTTGCGGCGAACCAATTTGAAACAATAGTTAACGCGTTGTTGACTTGAACTAGTTCTCTATCTTTCCTATCTACTTTAAAAATCAGACAAGTATCATCCGCAAAAAGAACTATGTCAGCAAGACCCTCAACCATATGTTATGTATACCCAAGATCGACCCCTGTGGAACCCCCATTCTGACCAAAGATCCAGAAGATGTCACGCCATTAATGCCAACTTTTTGCTGCCTATCAGATAAGTATGATTCTACAAGATTCAGAGCAGCTCCACGAATTCCATAGTGGTGTAGCTTATAAATTAGAGTGCGGTGCTCTACACAGTCGAAAGCTTTGGAGAGATCACAAAATACGCCAATGGCATCCTGTAAGCTCTCCCAAGCCTCCAGCACATGCTTGACTAACTGGACTCCTGCATCTGTTGTTGATCTGCTTTTCGTGAAACCGAACTGATTTTCGTGTAAAATCCTATGTTCATTAAAATGAGACAAGAGTTGTTGAAGCATTATCTTTTCGAATATTTTGCTCAAAGCCGGAAGCACAGAGACCGGTCTATAATTTGAGGGGTCGGCCTTACTACCTGATTTAAAAATAGGGGTGATTTTACTCATTTTCATTAGGTCAGGAAATTTACCTCTATCAATACATAAATTAAATATGATCATCAAATGTGGCGCTATAACTTCTATTATTGACTCTAGCATTTTTACGGATAATCCCCATAAATCCTCTGTTGCTTTAACGTTTAAACTTTTAAATGTTTTTATTATTTCAAAAGTAGATATATGTCGGAACCTAAACTCAGGAATTTGGAGCGGGAAATTGTCTTTCAGAAAGCCCACTGCAACACAAGGGCAAGAATCAAGAGATTTGGTGACTTCTAGTGGTATGTTAGAAAAGAAATTTTCAAATGAATTCGCAACATGACTTGGGTCTGAAACTTTTTGGTTATCTATTTCTAGCACATATTCTGAATTAAAAAATTTACTTTTGCCGGTCTCTGTATTAATAGTTTTCCAAACTGTTTTAATTTTGTCATTAGATTTTCGAATTTTATCCCTTATAAACAAAGCTTTTGCGCGTTTGCATACTGACTTAAAAACTTTTGAGTAATTTCTTACATAATCATGAAAATCTTTAATAGAAGTTAAAGTTTTTGTGATATAACTCAAACATTATGTCTCTACTTTTTCGAATACCTCTAGTTGACCAGTCACCAAATTGTAACCTACCGTTGAGCTGCAGTTTTTTCTTCGGACAGATTTCATTAAATTCTGTACTTACTAATGAAAATAATGTACTATAAATGTCATGTGGATCTTCAGAAGTGAATTCCATCACACTAAGTTTCAACTCTATATTTTGTTTAAGCTTTTCTAGTTTACCTTTTGTTAGCGGCCTATGTTCGATAATGGTATTTTTCTTAGTTCTCCCGATTTCGAATTTGATAGCGAGGCCATTGTGGTCTGATCTAACTCCCACCATTACTGATTTTTCTGTAGTCTTACAGTTTGAAAAAATATTATCAATGCAGGTGGATGAAGAGTCGGTTACTCTAGTTGGCTCACTGAACAAAAAATTCAAATTAAAAGATTTAAACAAAGAGATAAGATTAGTTTTATCAGTTGAATCTACCAAAATATCAATATTGAAGTCACCGCATACAATGATTGATTTATTGCTTTTAGTTAATCTCTTGAGTACACATTCCATTATGGACATAAAATTACAGAAATTACATGCTGGTGGCCGATATACACACAATAATATATGACTTTCCAGTTCTGCACAAGCAATTTCGCAGACACGTTCAACAGAAAAACCTACTATGTCAGACCGTTCCTTAAATTTTATGTTTCTTTTACAAAGAATAATACACCCTCCCCCTTCAGCAGATATTCTGTTGAACGCACTGGCTACCTCAAAATGTGTAACATTAAATAACATTTTATCTGGTTTTAGCCACGTTTCTGTAAAGCCTAATACATCAAATCTATGTTTATCTAATAAAAGTTCCATGTCTAATATTTTGCCAGAGAAGCGGTTAATATTTTGATAAAATAGCGATAAGATGTCAGCACACTTCTCTGTTGTCTTGTTTAAAAGTTTAAACAATTAATAGCTACATTATTACTATTATTAGTACATGTACTAAAAACTACAACATTGTCACTACTCTTTGTTATATTTCCTATAACTGCCTCAATATTGAAAGCTACCAAAGTAGCAATTAGCTGTCTGGATTTTTTAGGACAGTACATGCTGTCCCATGTCAACTTAAAATTACAAATAAACTTATTACAGTCAAAAAATAAAAGTTTGTCACTATGACGACATGTCAAGTTATACATTAATGTGTTGAGTGAGTGTATGTGCAAGTTCTCTTTTTCAGACAATAAATCTGAATAAGGGAAGGCACATAACATTATTTTACATGCCTTAAGTTCTAACAAAGTGGTTATTCTAGTAATAACCTCTTTTCTATCAATACCTAAACTATGACCTAAGAAGACAACAACTATTGATTTATTATCTATTTTTGAGTTTAATATTGTTTTTTTCAATCTGAGCATAGGTTGCTCCCGGCATACAATAGTTCTCCACAGCACACTGCACTGAGTTACTTAATAATGAACCAGCACTATTAACGGATGAACAATACAAAGCAAGAAATCTCTACAAAAAATGGCACAAGTTATTGAATATTTTAATTTAATCTAGTTATGATATAATAAAATTAAAGTTAAGAAATTATAATTTATTGTAACATTTACGTAAATATATAATCATTGTACCTATTTAGGTATTACTTAAAACTTCAATTTGAGCCTGACACGAACACCTTTCTTGTATTGGGATTATCGTGAGTATTACATGTGTTAAAAACTTATTAATGTAAGGTTCTTTGACAGAATCGTGTATGGGGTCATACACGTTATCAGGATGGTCGAGTGTAAGGTTTCAACCCAGATATTATCGATGGCTCGAGTTGAAGACTGACAGTACAGTCCCAATTGAGCCATAATCGCTATTAGCGCGATAACAGTCGGTCCCTTTCACCGTGAGCGTGATTACGATGGCCCACGCTACGTCATCGATGACGTCTTAACTGCCGCCATATTGACGATTACATGAACCATGCTCTACACCATAATCTTCGTGAGCGTTCTGTCAAAAGTGACAGGTGTTTGTTTATTTCTACAATGTATTTACTGGTGTCCCTTGTTTTTGATGTAAAAGTTGTAAAAGTCGGTCCATCCATTCCATTATTTCTTTTTAATTCACACACCACATAGTTAACCTTCACACTATGCACGATATTTTTATGAATTTGTTTTTCGCGCGCAAATGGTTCGTTATTGCAACAACTCTGATCCGAATTATCAACACGCTTACAGTGCCACGAGCTGTCAAAATCACGATATTTGTCTCGCACCGGCTTTGGTAGACGTTAGCACTGTGAGCAAAAATATCGCAAAACGGACCACGGTCTGAATCAACTCTTCTATGGTTTTAAAGTCTAGCAACACTGAAGTCATAGACAAAATAATGCGGAGTCTGTAGTACGTTTTTCCTGTTGGCGGGAAAGCGGTCGTATCGGGCCATTGTGGGAACACGCTCGGTGGAGAGGGTAATTCGATCGCCAGCGCCTGAGCTGGATGAACGGGTACAAGAGCAACAAGTATATTGTGAAATTAGTGTTAGAAAAGTCAGTAAAATACAGTGCATGTAAACCCAAGTGGAGTTTCATTGGAGGGAAGTTTACATTATAAACAGACAAAATACGTTAGGGATCGAATATATCGAACTGACAAATAGTATTAAATTAAGTAGGAAAAAAAGATCATTTAGTACGGTGCAGTACAATTTTGTTGCCTATAAGTAAGGCTTTAAGTGCATATGGAAGTGCATGTATTGTACATATAACAAAAAGTACTTTTCTTATTGTTGTCTGTCTGTTCCCATTTTGTTCCAAGTAATCTCCAAAACAGCTGGACCAATTTTAATGAAGTTTTAATGGAAGTTAGCTGATAGTAGTACTAACTTAGGCTACTTATATTTGAGACACGCCGTATCTCGGAAAGGACAGAACAGCTGGTTTAAGATATATTGAAGTGAAAACTTCTTTAGACGCGTGGACCACTTTTTGGTGAACCAAAAATCAAAAAACTCGCGTTATCGTCACATAACGCTTTGTCATAGATAATGTAGCTTTGAAGTGAACACTTCTTTAGGCCCGATAATGGTTTCCATGACTACCTATTGTTGTTGACTGTATGTCTTAAACATAATTCAAATAGTTTTTACTTCCAGCGGCAATCCCCAAAGACTGCCCGCATGTTTTTTAAACAATGTTTTATTTCCTACACGTGAGAATTTGTATGTTATTACGTAGACAAATACCTACAATTGAGCTATGTTCGTGTGAAATAATAAACAAGCAGCAAGAGCAACCAATTGTAAATGATTAAAAATATGAAAAGGGCAGCCGCCTTTTCATTTACGACTGCCATTTGTCACTGTCGCTGTACGTTTTATTTGGTGAGTGTCGTCATCACGTAGCTTAATAAAGTTGTCACGTTATCTTATTAACCCCGGTCTCCCCTTCCCCCTCATCCCCCTCCCCCAGCCTGGATAACGCCGCCTGACGCCCGCCCAACGCTTGTGTTGTAGGGTGACCATATAATATGGAGGACTAGTGTGATAAGTATTATGTTATTTTTCACTGGCTTATTACTTCTATTATTCTACCAGCTTATTATTTATCTTTGCGTTTACTTGTGGTAGTTATTAACATAATTAAATTAATAAATACATACAAGTATAATAAATCTGATGTTTGGGTTTATGAAGGTTTGATACTAAATCACGCCAGAACGGCTGAAAGGGTTTCGATGAAATTTGGCATGTGAAGAAAGCAAACTGAGACTAACTATTTGCGTCCCAGAGACGTAAATATACGTCAGATTTATTTATATATCTTTTGTTTTAATTATCACGGTATAGGAAGGATTTATATCCCAACTACAAAAATAATAAGGTGCAAATAAAATGTTGTAAGCATTTACACTCATCTAATAACGTAGGTACACTTAGTTAAATTGGTTGAGACATTGATCTTATGAAGAAAAAACAGTTTTTTTACTATCGGGTGTATACATTTTGTACTAAAGCACTCGTCTTTTATTGCAGGGCCGTCGAGTACCACCGGAGGCGCAACTAACGACTTCTCAATTGTGAAGCTGAGGGCAGAACTCAGAAAGTTACAAGGTTCGAATAATTAATGTATTTTTATTTTATTTTATTTTATTTTATTGATATAGGAACAATAAACAACTACATTATACATATTGTTTACATCTAAGTACAAAATAAAATTATTAATAATGTAGTCCACAACATCGTCCACATATTGAAATAAATAAGTGTAAGGCGGTTCAAATGAACAGCAAATAAAAATAAAAATGAAAACAATTGTATTAGTTTTTTGAAACAACATTCATAACAGTATAACTGACAAGCTACAATTATTATCTAGACGAGCACAGTGCAAGGTCGTCTTTAAGAAGTGATGCAAAGAGCAGCTTTTTGAATTTATATAAGGAAAAAGCAAAAATGTCTATACTTTGAAATTATTTATTGTAAGACTCAAATATACGCCGTATAGGTACACGAAGTCCTGAGTTAGTGCGACAGGCATTCATTGCGAAAAGTGTTTGATCACGGGTTCCTCTTTTGTTGATTGATCTTTGAATTTGGTCACCGCTAATGAAGATTTTTGTATAGAATTATTTTAGAGTATTAAATTTTTAACGCTTTCTCGGCGCTTTCGCGACGGCGGCGGTCGATAGTAATACCGGCGGCCGTGACGAAGCGAGTAAAGAGAGCGTTAATAATTCATATATTTCCTGAAAAATCGCAAATAAACTGAATTTTTGAAGAAAATACAGTTTTTTGCTAGGTTAGGTTAGGTTAGGGGGTCTCGAGAATATACGATTGGTATACATACTTACATATATACAGATATAACACTTTACCCTACTATTGTGATACACCGTAGTAAGGTAAAAAAACTAAAATATATAAACTAACAATTAATACAGAGAAATTGAATAGAAGCATTTATTGGAGAAAGCTATTGCCATCGACTCATCAGACACTTCAGCCTGGTCACCCTAGCTAGCATGAACAAAAAGCTGGTACAATAGTTCGGGCACGTTCAACCAGCCAGCAGCGATTACCGACAATATCACCTGATACCGGATTGTTGTGCTGAGGCCAGTACTTGTATTGCATTTAGTTTCCAACAGGCGCTTTATTTTCAGCGTGTCACGATTTCATTTGTATTATTTATGTAGGTATCTACGTTTTAGTTTAAAATCTACATTATTTAAATTGTATGCTACGAAGAAATAATGTCAGGAAGCATAACTCAGAACAAATTCCACACAAAAACTGGTCCTTCAAATCAAAACGACGTATGATTCCAAATACGAATTACTTCCGAGGTTACAAATAGACATGTTCGGTGATTGGTTTAAATTTCAGTAGCAAAGCAGGGATTGGTCCACGCGCGTGCTGCAACGTCTAGACAGCTGAGTCATAGCGGCGTGCACGATGTTATTGGTTTAGCACGACTTTTATTGGGTCATTTTTTTAAGGCAGTTACTATTCCTGAATGTAATTTTTCAAATCTTCTTTAGGAGCGTTGAGCACTTTTTATGTGTACAAAAATAATGGAACTTGCAACATTGTCATCGGCTTTTGGTGGTTCCATGACTACCTACTTATTTTTATTGTGTGTTAAAAATACTTATAGTTTTCACTCCTATCAGCAGTCCACAAAGACTGCCCCGCATGTTTTTTTTATGATAACCCCGTTCAAATTGGCAGTGGGCAGGCCACATAGAACAGATGGCCGATGGAGCCGAAGGTTCTGGAGTGGAGACCACGGACCGGCAAGCGCATCATAGGTCGGCCACCGACAAGGCGTACATGGATGAAGGCCTTCCAACTGTCTATTCTGTATCTACTTATATGGATGAGTTCTATCATTATTAACCTTTCATATACCGTGATAATTAAAAAAAATGATTTATGAATGAATCGAACGTAAATGTACGTCAATGGTACTCAAAGCATTAATGGAAGACTTACGCTTGAGATGATGATTGAGAATTAAATTAATTATTAATAATTAAAACTAAAGCTCTCTACACACCATGCAATTTCGAATGCAACATGCTGTAGCAATCTGCTGTGATCCAGCAAATTGTATCGTATGTAGGCGTGTTGTGACTCCCTTCCAACATGTTGGACGTCACGTCGTATCGTGCGTCTTAGCATCCAACAGATTATTACAGCAAATTGCAAGCTGCGTTGTAACGTGAGTAGTGCGGTTGCATGCAATCTGGGCTCAGTCGCGATCGTGCCGTGTAGAGTACGTCCAACCGCGACTGCAGCAGATTGCTACAACATGTTGAATTCGAAATTGCATGGTGTGGAACATTGGAAGAGCTTTAGTTTGCGTATATCTATCATTATAGCGCTCGGCGAGTCCACATCTCCTGAGGATTCCTTGTGTAGAGGTGAAAAACGCATCGACGAGCTTCTGGTTGAGCGTCTGTTTGTGTGTTTGTTGCTTATTCTGTATATTTCTTGCTTGTATTTATGTTGGGGGACAGTGGTGCCCACTACGTCACTGCTACGTCACTGGTAAGCATTTTCACAGCGAAACTATCACTTAATATCTATTTTATCACATACATTCGAAAAGGGCTAGATTTTCCCACGTAAACAGGGAACAAAATGTTTTGAATTTGGATTGTGGATAACTGTAACCAAACCAACCAAAGAAATTAATCTATAATATTGTATGGACGCAAGAAGGTAACAGGCAGTAAACAAATCGCCGATTGGCCGTCTTGGTTTTTTACGGTCATAAAAAGTAGTTTTCACCTCGAACTACGTTTTTTTACGGTGATGAGTTTCCACCTTGGACTACCTATGAGTTTTCACCGCGTACTTCGCTACGCTTAGGATTAAAGTAACTCTCGCCTTACAAATAGTTGTTTGCTCCCTTGGCAAACAATCTACTATTTAGTATAATTTTAATATTGTGCTAGACTTGCTTTTCTTTATATTTTTCTTTCCAGAAATGTCTATCTCCAACCCGTCAATAAAGGCTGTGAATTGGAGCGTCCACAGAGCGGGGACATTCCAAGTATGCGCGTCTACGGCTGTGTGGGACTCAGCCTTACAATAATACACATAGACCGAGATGAGGAACGCTGGGAAATTTTCCTATTTTTAGTATTTGAGATTTCATTTAATTACGTTTTTACTATTTAAGTTGATCACTGATTTCAGTATTTATTTCAAAGGTGTGCAGGGCTACTATATATCTCAGTTGACATCAAATGTTTAAAGGCAGCTTTATGTCAGTTTTGCCAGCTCCAGTCTTCAACTTACTAACACTTTTTCTTACTGGAGTTGTCAAAACTGATATAGAGCCGCCATTTTTTCCCAAGATTTCAATCAACTTTTGATTGTAACTGAGATATATAATAGCCCTGCTGATCACACTGTTAATCGAGTTCAATAAAACGGAGTACAGCGTAAAAGAAATCATGATCCCATGGCAACAAGTGTTGTGATTAATGCATTTTAAAGAACTTCTTATGACACCGTTATTCTACCAAATGGCTAGAATTTTATGCAGACTTTTAATAATCGCTATAACTGCGTATAGGTTGAATTGTTCAGTTGAAATTCGATATTAGTACTACATTTTACTAAAGTGCATGAAAATATATTAAATTACTTATCTCGTTTATTTTATACTTGTATCTCTATTCACACATGTGAATAGAGATTGCTGACAAAAGTATGTTGCATACAATTTTCTTTTACTTTTTACAATTTATTAAGGGACTATTTTATTTAAAATATGCTTGCTTGTTTAAATGCCAATTTGTGCCCCCGTAGGCCTATACAGAATACATTTTTTTAATTTGAACCACTGGACTCCAGCTTATGTATGTTTGCAAAAACCGAAGAAGTTCCGAAAAAAGCTGGCAAGCAGATACCGTGAGTTATGTGTGTCGAGACCCAGATCAAGTTCCAAGTGACTATTGTGTCATTGGTAATAAGCCGGAACACAAAAAACGTGTGCGGAAGAGGGTAGACCGTTTCGTCTGCTCAAAACAACACCTAGGCGCAGATACTTCAGTTTACCCGTGAACATGGCGCATGCAACTGTGCCTAAATATCGAGAGCTCACAATAAATACAATAAAAGGTAAATATCCCGTTTCTGACGTTAGTTCTTGCATTAGTAACTATGTATTTCAGTTTAAAAACTTATATAATCAGCATAAAAACATATTTTTAGTACGCGTTAAGCCGTGTCCTCTTTTTTGGAAGGCAAAAATCATTCCGAGTCCAATAAAAGCGGCAGATAACGCATTACTGGCAACCCAACGGATCCGGTGTAAGGCAGCTTATCTCGATCGTATCCATTGTGCTCGCCGGTCTCTTTTGGAAAAACTGTAAATATAACATTGAGAGAATATTCGCCTTAATCTTCGATCACTTATTACATTATGACAACAGAGACGTGCGCACGCGGCGAGCGCTCGCAGCCAACTGAGCGCCAGTTTTTTGTGTTTTTTTTTTTTTTTGTTTTTTTTTAGAACGGACTAATGCTGTTTGCCTCTACCGGCATTTACAGCGTCACCGGACGGTTGGCGAGCGCAGATGGCACTCAGCCAGATGCGGGCGCAGAGGGCGCACCGCCTAAGGCGAGCGTTGAAGACGCTTCGCCGCAAGGAGAGGAGTAGGCGACTTGCTCAAGGGCACCACTAGGGTACGGACCTCGGCTTGGGCCGTCGCCAGGAGAGAGGGGAGTAGGAGAGAATCGCCCCGGTACATAAGTGTACCGTTGAAAGTGGGCCCAATGAATTTTAACTCTACGACTATTTGGAGAGAATCTAACCAAGACATAACTTTTGCCTCGAGCTCGCCGGCGAGCTCGGTGTTTGACTGTGTTTACCACTAAATCATAACCTTGTGTACCTCGCCTCCTCCCATTTCCGCGACATGGGTCCACACCGCGACCAGGATCGTCGCGTTGTGCACTCATGACTGTACTTTGGGTGGGGCTACAATAAGAATGTGTAATACCTCGCCCACAGCCATGGTGGCTGGGACTACATAGAAAACCAGTGTTACCTCGTCCGCAGCCATTTGCTGGGCCGGAGGATACATCGCGACCGGGGCCGCGGTGTATACTCCCACCCGCACCGTGGCTGGGACTACAATCGTGTGTGTGTGAATTACCTCGACTGCGACTGGGGCTGCGAAGAAGATCTCGGCCGGAGCCTACAATGCGATCGGGATCACAGCCCTGGTCGGGTCTGGAAGGAAGTGGGGATCGGTTATGTCAGTGGAGTAGTTCGCCGCTTCGACCACGAGGGGATTCGAGTGGTGGGGAGCTTTGTCGAAGTGGCGGCGGGAGCAGTCTTTCATATACTGCGTAATAGTGGGGAGGGTGAAATCGCAGTGCATTTCGGCGTTCCGCAAGTACCACGGAGCGCCCACTGCCCTGCGCATAAAGCGATTCTGAATCACTTGAAGTTTGTGGAGGTCGTGTTTCTGAGCATGGGCGAACGCTACAGATGCGTAAGTCATGATTGGGCGGATGCAAAGTTTGTAAAGAGTCGTCTTATTTCTAAGAGACATTTTACTGTTTTTGCCTATGAGGGGATTAAGACGACCCATAATGAAGGCCGCCCTATTGCGAACAATCTGGATGTGTTTCGCGAAAGTGAGTTGGCGATCAAGGGTGACGCCCAGGTATTTGGCAGATTTAGCCCAAGGGATGGGTTCGCCGAATAGGACTATGGGTGACGGCATGAGATTCCGCCGGGTCTCAGTGAAGTACACTGCTGCACTTTTGCTAGGATTTACTGCAATCCGCCATTTACGAAACCATGCACCGATTACGGTGATGGCTCGTTGGATGGCGCATCTCTGCCTGACCTTGAACCAGCCAGTAGAGTAGATTGCAGTATCATCCGCAAACTGAGCGATCTGAACATTAGGTTCAGATCGTGGGATGTCGCTGGTGTACAGCGAGAAGAGAATGGGTGAGAGTACAGAGCCCTGAGGGACACCTGCGTGAATGGGATGCGGGGAGGAGAGCGTTCCCTCGGTGCGATAGCTAAACGTTCGATCCCTGAGAAAGTCTTGTAAGATGAGTACAAGACGGTCTGGCACACCCAGTTGGTACAGCTTGAATATCAAGCCGTTGTGCCAGACTTTGTCGAACGCTTTCGCTACGTCGAGGAAGACAGCTATGGTCCCTTGGGTGAGCTCCAGTTGTCAAGCGCAGCTATTTTATAGGTGACTGTGAAGATGGGTGTGGGTTGAGTCAACCGCTCGCCAGTTGCGCATGTTCCGTCACAATAGGCGGCCGACGCCTCTTTCTCTGACTTTAAGAACACGCTAACTTTGTTCATAAAGTAGATCAATCAGTGATACTAATAATAAAATACACTATCTTAAGAGAAATATAATTAATCATCATAAAAAAAAACCTATCATTATATTTCATCACCTTTGATGGTAATTTTGCCTTTTCATTTTCACAGTAGAAAACGTGCAATCCGTCAAACGAAGCTCCGTGGCACTTAAGACCGGTATGTTCGTGACTTTAACAGTGAATGATAGTTGACGACAAGGCCGTCAGCTATTGACGTCAGCACCTAAGTATGTAATTAGTGTTCGAGATCCTTCAAGTTCAGGGTCAGAAGTTAAGGCCAACGTAGAGAATTTTATATGACAAAATTAGCTGCGCCCCGCGGTTTAATCCACGCTGTGATAAATGATGACGATGATGAGGATGATGATAATGAATCTATATTATATACAAAATTGCAACCAAATTCGTTCAACCGTGATTGAGTAACAAACCTCCATACATACAAACATTCACATTTATAATACCTATTAGTAAAAAGATTTATAGTCAAGATAAGATTTGTAGGTATGAGTAGTTAACTTTTTAACTTTTAAGTGACTTCTAAGGCGGGTGCCTGGTGGTAAGCTCTAAGCCTTTTTTTAATCGTTTATGGATACCACCGGCTGGCCCCGGGGGAGCGCGGTGGTTATGTGGGAGTATTTGTACCATACCCACTAAAAGATTGCGGTCTCCATGACTGCCGCTTATGGCGACCAACAGCGAACCCGCCGCCCATACGACACCGCAGCCCGCCTCAGTAGCAGAGGCACCTATACACCACTGCAATCTACAGTGACCGCCCCCTTGTGGACATGGAGGACAAAGTCTATAAAAGCAGTCCCACCTCGGGCCTGCCAGCTATCTCCTATCGCTGGCAGGCCCGTTGGTTCCTCTTAGTTTACTGAGCCCCCCCACCAAGGCAAGGCGGGAAACCTCGGGTGGTAAGCTCTACGCCTTGCACCACACGCCGAACACCTAGTAAGTCGGGATTCTTTACCTATTACGATTCGCATCCCTATTGTGTCTTGATTTCAGTATTGTTATGTATAGGTATGTGTAGGTATACATCTGCTAAGGAGATAAAGTAATATAAAGTGTTGCTATCTAGGTGTTTCATTTCAATAGTGGAGAAACTCTTTAACTCCGTTCCGACCGAGAAACACTTGTAAGTAGCAATAAATACTCTGAAAGTGTGTATCCATGTATATTAGTATTATACTTGCTAAGCCTACTAACTGAACCACGGACTTGGTTCTGTCCGCGCTTAACATTCTACAAGAACCATTTTTCGGGATAAAAAGCCTATATGGTGATCCTGGACATAAGCTGTCTCCATACCGCATTCCATTTGAAAACGATCCCTTGTACAATGTAATAACAAACAATACACTTGCACGCACTAACTCACAAAAAAGGTTGTATTGTATTGTATTGTAAGAACCACCATAAAATAAAGTGGCGTGGTGCTCATACCTGTGGAAACGGTTCGGGACATTTATTGATTTGTTTATTACATAGGTAAATACCTAAACAACTTATAAGATATGGACAACCCTGCGCAGCGACAATGCAGGCTGGAGTAGGCATTTGACGCTCCTACAGGCCGCCACATAACGTACTATTCTGGTTGAAGTATGGTATCAGTGACAAGGATGCTATCGGCATTAAAACATAGATGGTATGTCAATACTCTTTTTTTAATTGATAAAAGTTACGGTACAATTTGAGTGATTAATTAATCGTAGTGAAGATTCCATCTTTAAAATATAATGACTCGTATAATTTAACAGTAATAATACATACCTAATTACAAAAGAAACAGACAATAAGAAATATAAGAATAACAAGTCCAAAGATCATGACGTATTTAAATATATAATGATATAAAATATGCTAATTTATTTTTAATTATGATGTGTTTTAATTTTACATAATATAATAAAAAGTGTGTGTATTCAAATGTACCTATTGTCGGTTACCAGTTCGTAATAAGCGAATCGTACACCTGATGGTAAGCGTTGCCCATAACAGTAGCTGTACGATCCAAGCTTTAAGCTTTAAAGTGTTGCGTAGAGTACAGAGGCTTTCAAATTTCAATGATAAAACCGGGTCCGAGGAAAGTGCTGCCGCGCTGCTGCTGCACTGCTTGCGACCTAATGTGAAGGCACTCAGTGAAAGCACATACTTCACAGACGACAGCTCGGATGCTATCGGTGAATTCGTCAGGCGGGCGACAAAGGTAACGGCAAAACAAATAGCAGATTACAACATCAAGATGGCCATAAAAGATAGGAACGAAGAGGTCGCGGAGGCCGTGCTTTAGTAAGCCCGGCCTCCACGCCAAAGGCAGGAGTCTGCGGCCGGATGCTCTAGCTAATATCAGTATAATAAGGAAAATAGTGTAACTAGATTAAGCGACGAGTAGATAAGTTATAGTATTTTTGTAATGTCAAACTGTAATGTTTGCAGAACGAAATCTCCATTCAAAATGTATGTTATTTTAATTAATCTCATAAGTTTAAAAATGGTACGGACCTTAGTGTCTGTAGTGTGTAATTAATTAAGAATAAAAAAAATGTGAAGGCGCCCTTACAGAAGAGACCTACTACCAATTATCTTACCGATTAGCACCAATCTTGAGATCACTTGTATGGATTTGCTGAAACCACTCAGGCCACTTAAAAACAATAGTATGATAGATATATTAAAGGTTTTCGAAAGATAGCAACATAGGCCTCCCCATAGAACGCCACTTGGACCAGCTACTCACTTCCTGCATCCAGCTATCCCCGCGGTTTGACGAGGTCGTCGGTCCATCTAGCGGGGGCCGTCTTTACTTCGTTTTCCGACGCATGGTCGCCACTCGAGAACAACTAGAGCAACTAGATGCGAGTGGAGAATTAGTCTTCATGGGGCTGTTTTCAACTGAGCGCCTCCACGCTTTGGACGAGACCTCAGCTATAACACCATAACCAGGATAGATTACGGGCGTTGTCTTATGGCTAAAACATCTCTATTGAACGTTGACCGTATTAGAGAAACTTTGTATATAAAACGTTTACACAGTCACACCCCTGGACTAGGATTCCCTGTGTCGTGGCAGGCATGGACACACAATAACACATGTGGGTGTTATTGACATCAAGACCTGAGAATATACATATCTCTTCATCAAGCAAAATATTTGCCTGGGCCAAGCGCTCCAGGAAGCAATGGCCCGCGTGGATAAAAAACCCACCCTCGCCCCCTGAGGGGAGTAGGTACTCGTGCAGCATCAGTGGGAACAAGTAACTCATTATACTTTACGACTCTGCTCATTACATTGTGTCTCATTCATATAAAACTATTAAAATATCTTTATCTACTATGATACTATAATACAAAGATTATAAAACTGAAAACAAAATTCTTATGACAAACATTACGTACAGGCCAAAAATAATAAAAAAAAAAGTTTAATTACGATACAGGTCTTGTATGGACACCTGTAACATAATATAACTTTTTAATCATAACGATACACCTATACAACCTCCAGCTGGACCAAAGAGGTTGAACCTCTACTTTAAAAAAAAAGGTTTCAATGAACGAGTCCGCGACGACGCAACACGCATGCGCAATCGATGTTTTCGCCTTGGCGCCAACATTTGACATTTAAAAACGCTTTTCAATATTTAAACAAAGTTTGGTTTTGTTTGTAAAATACATAGGTTTTTGTGTAAAAACATGTCTTAAAGCGGGGATAGTGGTTATTGTACACCACCAGACATTCTGGAAGCTGCGTCAAACATGACCATGAACCTGTTGCCGGCGAAATCTAGGAGCAACTATAATAAATGTTACCACGAATTCATGGAATGGAAAATGAATAAAAATGCTACATCATTTTCTGAAAATGTGTTGTTAGCGTACTTTCAAGAGTTATCTGAAAAATATAAGGTGTCTAGTATGTGGTTTAAATACTCCATGATTAAAAGTACACTCAATATTTACAAAGAAGTTGACATAACTAAATATGGCAAGCTGATTGCATTTTTGAAACGAAACTCACAAGGATATAAAGGGAAAAAATCTAAGACTTTTACAGCAGAGCAGATAAATAAGTTCTTAAATGAAGCCAGTTGAAGTTGTTTACCAGTTAACCATGTACATTTTTTTTGTTAATATTGAGTTAATTTACCGTAATATATATATGAGTTGTTACAGATTGCACAAATTTTTGGTATAATGGGTGCTTGCCGACGGCAAGAGTTATACAACATACAATTCAAAGATGTTGAAGTCTTCGAAACTACACTATTGATCAAAATAAGTAAAACTAAAACTAAGACGGACCGCTCTTTAACCATTACTGGGAAATATTATGAACAATGCAAAAAATACATAGAGCTACGACCAACTGAGTGCAGCAATCCCAGTTTTTTTCTAAACTATATTGACGGAAAATGCACGACGCAGAGAGTTGACATTAACAAATTTGAAGCTTTAGGCAAAGTTATTGCCAGCTATCTTCAACTTACCGACCCCGAATTGTACACAGGACACTGCTTTCGCCGAACATCTGCGACCTTGCTAGTTGACGCTGGTGGAGATATAACGGCACTAAAGCGACACGGTGGTTGGAAGTCAACGACAGTTGCAGACGGCTATATAGATCCCCGCCGAGTGTTCCCGCCTTGCCGTGGCGGGGGGGCTCAGTAGCCGTGGCTTGGGTCACCACGGTGAAGCTAAGAGGAACCAATGGACCTGCCAGTGATAGCCGATAGCTGGCGGGCCCGAGGTGGGTCGCAGGGGAAGAGGACTGTCGGTATTGAGAGGCGCCGCTGTCTCTATCCTCTGCGGCTGAAGTAGCAGGCGGTGGGGCTACTCACCTGACCCATCGTAGGGGGACTTAGGGCACCCAGACTCGGGGGAGTCTGGGGTCCATTTGCGGGCATGGTCCCCCGTGGCGGTTGCGGCACGCCAAGTGTTCTGGCGTGCTGCAAGAGAGAAGGGCCCGGCAACGGACAGCCGCGGCGGGTTCGCGGTCGTGTGCGAAACCTGTCCCGCGTTCCCGCCAAAAGCGGCAGTGACGGAACACCGCAGAGGTTTGGTGGGTATGCTGCCCTTCTGGCAGAGACTTCCACATAACCACCGTGCTCCCCCCGGGGCCGGTGGTATCCATAAAGGATTACTCTGCGTCAAAAAAAAAAAAAGGCTATATAGTTGATTCAATGACTAACAAGATCGCTATATCCAATTCAATACTTAACAGTATTGAAAATAACGGAAATGAGGTCAACATTAACATACCCTCTCCGAGTACCTCCAATAACGCTTCCTGTCCGGTTCAAATTCATTTTCATAATTGTAATATTCAGAACATCAATAATTATTACATGTAAAAATAAATTTGTTGTTATATTCAGCGTTTTATTTGCAATATTGTTTTACGTATTATAGTATGAGAGTAGATAAAGTAGTGTATGACACTGTACATAACTTGGTTTTATAACACTCGTGTGATACTATAAAAAAACTCGCCTACAGCTCGTTTTTTAAAACACACTCATGTTATAAGAACCTTATTATGCAACAGTATCATAATCTACTATATTATCACTGGGTTTCCTTATCTGTTTAATAATATAACGACTAGTTTTTATTTTAATTTTATAAAAAAAATAAGATACCTACTCTACTGTTTTAATTGCGTTAAAAAAATGGTAGTCTGTAAAGTCGGTTTACGGACAATAATTTTACCTGATAACTTCATAAGGCCGATCGTGCCTCTCTATTGCTTGTTCCGAGCTCTCGCTTGTATGCTCGGTTCAGGCAAAACGCGACCATGGAACGTGACAATGAGTCGTGCTATTTCATGCGTGCAGCGCTCATCGATTTAACGTTATCACGTCATAAATTCTTTAAATTCAAGTGGGGTGGTAGGGCAATGACACCATGCTGTGGATTTCCTCATCATATCTCCTGCACTGAATTTTTTCTGAACGACATTCTTCATACTTCTGTATTATGCCGAAAGTCTCATTTAAACTAGTTTTGAAGCGAAAATAGACCAGTGGCCCTAGCTCGAAAGTTTGCGTAAGTGTAACGTAAACGTATCGTTGACGTATTCAGTAAAAACTTTGAGTTATCTGTGACACAGTTGTACTAGAAAAATTATAGTTTGGGCTGTATACGTCGACGATACGGTCACGTTGCATTCACGCAAACTTTCGTGCTAGGTCCACTTAGGGGTGTCTTAATAGTGTCTACCGCTATTTCGACGGCCGCTGTGTTGATCCGCCTGGGCTTACAAAGAAGGTATCATCTTAATGCAACCTAAAGAAGCATCACTGGCAATATTGAAGGCAAAAGACCAAGGGGAAGAAGTCCAATGCGCGGATCAGACCAAACCCGTACCGCACTTGACAGTAAAGTCCAATAATGCGGTACACGCTACTGAAGATAGGTCAAGGTGGAAAGACTTCGTCCGGCAGAACTCCACGGATCACGAAGGGGGTCACGACCCTCAGCAATGAGGAAAACGATGCTAGAAGGATCATCTAATGCCAACCACAGCAATGCGTTAGTGTGCTTTCTGGTGCCTAGCTAGTTACTGTTACGTACATACGTCTAACCAGTGACAACACTCTAGCTAGGATGTTTATACCTTGTCTGTGGAGCACAAATGCACACAATCCTTGAGACACACGGCCGTGCCGAGTCTCGGTTGAGACTATTTACTTTTAGACAAAGACTTGGATGAACTTTGCTTGTAAGTAAAAATTGATTTTATAGGTCTAATCTCAAACCAAACATAAGCTGTCATCCGAAATGAAGATCTTTGCAAGATCTATCACTTTTGCTAAGAAGCTAGTGGTCTAAGGTCAATAATTACTGAGATAATGCTATTTCAAGTTTGACAGCTGTCATCCGAAATGAAGATCTCCACAAGATCTATCACTGTTGTTAAGATACTAGTGGTATAAAATCAATAATTACAGTTGACGAATAAAAAAGCTAAATTAATATACACATCTGTCACTGTCACATTGACAGCTGTCACACCAAAAACTATTTTGAGGTAATTTCTTGGTCGATTTCAGACCGTGTAGAAATAAGAATCTGAAAATATGACAGCAACTGTCAATTTGACAGCTGCCCCAAAAAGTGTTTATATCAAAGCAAACTAATACCTTTGCATATAATATGTGATGATTAGGCAATATATACAAAAAACAATTTTACATTATTTTATATAGAAGACTTTGTTACAAAAATTTTTTTTGAACACCGTGATCAGTTTCAACATTTAATGAATTTTAGTTTTTGTAGCCACGGATACCGGGATCAGCGGGTAAGTATTTATTTGTTTCTATGTTGGAATCGGATCCCGGTATCAGTAGATAGAACACGGCGGGATCCGTGGCTAATTCAATCTGATCCCGGGATCCGTGGATACAAACCCGATTTATCGCCCGGAAACCGCCTGCATACTCAATTACAAGAAAATCGTTAGAACGTTTGTGAGACGCAGTATTAAAAAAAAGTTTGTGATCACTAGCAGCTGATATCATTTTTAATTTGAACTTAATCAACAAATTAATAATAAAAGGTTTATATTCAATATAATATAACTCCTAGCTCGAACACATGCGGTGATCCTCCTGGGCATGCCGAGAATCAAGTTATCCAGCATTTCTTGGGGTAACCTGTACCATTTTTGAATAGCGGCTTCCCTGAGCTCTGGCACTGATTGGGGACGTGCCTGACGGTTCCAAACAGCTCGCTTAAGAGCATCCTACGCGTGCTCTATCGGGTTTAAGTCAGGCGAGCCGACAGGCCAGTCTCACCTTGTGATGTCGTATTCTCGGAGAACAGCATCGACTCGTTGAGCTCGATGGGCGGGCGCATTATTATCGACCAGTACAAAATGGCCCATGGTTTACTCGGAATGGTCTGACAATTCCATCAATAGCAACTAAAAAGACAAAGAATTCATAATATAATCTACCGTAACAAAAAAGATTATGATTTTTCTAAGTGATCGCAAACTTTTTTGATACTTGTATGTACAAGAATATGGATATTGACTTTTTTTGTATGTTAAATTATTCAGGGTACCAAAATACACACCTAGCATTTTTAAATAAAACTTTTAAAGAGCTCTAAACTAATAAAAACGATGTTTTATTTTAACTTTTTAAATTGGCGCTTTAACAATATTAAATGGCGGTCTATACGTCGTACGACGTCACAAAGGCAAAAACAGTGTTGTGATTATAATACGTTTTGCTTGCTTGGAGGTTGCTTGCTTGAACATGCAGATGGCGGGAAAAAAACAACAATGACTATTATAATTTATTTTGTGTTTGTCTCAAGTTTGGCGAGTAGGTTATAGTGGTGTTTATTAACCATTGATGTTCACAATGATGCACGAGTGTCAGTAAACTGTATAAAATCATGAAATATTATTTTTTTATTTTTTTAACGTCAATCGTCTAAGTTAGTTTTAGTAATGCATCCAAGTGACTTATACAAAACAGTAATTAAATGACTGACTTATTTCTTAAACCAGACTATAACTACCTACTTGAAAAAAAAAGAGTTATCTGCAATTACAAAAATAAACCTATATTATCCGCATAATATGTTCTATGTAGGATCTCCCACTTCAAAAGGAAACATGAACCCTTATCAGATCACTTTGTTGTCCGTCTGTCTGTCTGTCAAGATCCTTTATTATTTAAAAAAATTAAACATCTGACATCCATAAATGTGTAACAACAATGATAACAAGATAAACGAATTAACTGTTGAATATTATTATAAACTTAGGTACCTATTTAATTAATATAAAAATGTCTAACAAACTTATTATTTGCGGTTGCGGCAATAACCGTGTTTATGGATCGACAGTTTGTCCTTTGACCTAGTATGTATTTAGTTTTAAAGCAATAATATTAGATGCTTTCTTCACTTGCTTGATTCTCAATCTGTTGATAAAGCACGACACTGTCATGTTTTTTCCCTTATGGCATAATTTCCGCCGCTACTTCCGTTTGAGGTCACGTGACTTCTAGAAACTTTTGTACACATTTTGTTTATTCAAAATAAAGTAAAACCAATACAGAATAAATAATTTGTTAAATTATTTGAGTTATTTGCTTCTTGCGCAAAGTTAACATTACATTCTAATTTATTTTTGACTGTGTCAACTACCCTTTTACTCATTTAACGGTATTAGATATATTAATATTTTATAATCAATTGTACCTATGTCATTCATTTGACCCATATAAATTTATATTGCAAAACCGTGTTTTTTAAGCACGAAGCTGCGATTTGTACCACAGAAGACCAACACCATATGTACTAGCTATAGTTATGCATCCGCCCGAACCATCCATATTAGATTAGTAAGCATCATTCCACCTGACTTAATGAGGTCGCTGGTTAGTACTTAGGATAAGTTACCCACGCAGATGGGATTTGTCATTCATATTTTAATTATTATAATTAGAGCCTCCAAATCGGCTGGACGTATTTTTGAATTGTTTAATTTTTAGTTTTTAAAAAACATTTTATCCCAATAGGAAGTTTGACTACCTACAATACTTTTTGAATAAACATATTTATATTTGTATTGATATTTATACACAATGCCATCCAGATTAACTACTACGTTACGGAAGCTGATAACAGAGTATATCGAAGAACGAAGGGCAGAAACAATTGTATTTATTTACATGTTGGTGTTGACGACCACAGCGCTATGACACTGACCTTACCGGTACACTGATAAACATGTTATATAACACAATATACACAAACACGTATTACAGATAATTTATTAATATATTTAAGGTCAATACTGAGGACAAATAACTAACTATTTATGTACTTAGCCTCAATTATAGGGACTGAGTTCTTCCGGGGAAGTACTGGCATCAGACTATTACATCTACTACTTATAACAATCTATCTATTATACTATTCTTGGGGGTAATAGTAATGGGGGAGGCCTATGTTCAGCAGTGGACGTTCTACGGCTGAGATGATGATGATGATGACATTATACTATTATATCTACTGTAATGAAGTAATGTTCGCAATACTGTGTTCTGGTTTGAAGGGTATGGGTGCTGGTGAAATTACAAGCACATGGCTCGGGGTGATGAATGCAGTGCAGTTCGTCGTTTGTGACCATAAGTCACAACGCAATGTTCGGTACCATGACAGTTCAAAAGTACCTATCATCACAATATTGTGTGCATGGTACCGATTTCGAAAAGTTAATTACACTTTTACGGCCTTACTTATAAACGCTGCTTAAAGTTAAACAACGTCACTTAGTACGGCGCATAACATTTTTGCTGTGCTCAGCTGTGCGATTCAAGAGCATCGTTGCATCTTTGACAACATGCGTGAAACAAACGACGAGATGACAAGAAATGATGGAAAAACAACCTTGTGTACCAGGGCGATATCTCATAAAGTATTTAACATCGGAGAGCTCGTAATCATTAGAGAATCGCACGGCAGAACTTAATAACGTAATTTAAAGTTAAGCAGCGTTTATAAGTAAGGCCCCTAGTGTTGAAGTCGGTCCCATTACTCGGTAAAAACAATTTTTTACCCTTTTTAGTGACTCTTGCTACTTACGGGATCGATTGTCATTTACCGTCAATATCATCAAGATAGGCGATACACTTCTCAGTTACTGGAGTCAGAACCGCTTGACAGATTTCGATGAAATTTAAATGAGACTACCTCAGAAGTAAATTCTTTCAAATAAAAAATAATTTTGTGATAAGGTGAAATATAGGGGAGAAATCGGTGAACAAACATAAAAAATACATACAGTCAATTCAACCTCCTCCTTTTTTGATGCCGGTTAAAATATTGTAAAGCTCACGTGAAATGTCAAACAAAAAGCTTCAAATTCAAATAATTTATTGGCCCTATTGTAACAGTGGACGTTATACAAGGCAAGTCATTTACATATAATAGTAGAAATTTCTCATAACTATCTTCTTTTTTTACATATAACTTATTAAGTTGGTAATTTAATAAAAGGTTGTCTGGAAGAGATCGCTTTTAGCGATAAAACCGCCCATCTGTGCCTACTATCTAAATTGTTGACTTATGTTGTATTTACTTTGGTGCAAATAAAGAGTTTTTGAATTGTATTGTATTGTAAGTTTATTATATTATTGGCAAGTCATTTACATATAATAGTAGAAATTTCTCATATCTAAGTTCATGTTTTTTACATATAATTTATTAAGTGTATTATATTGGCAAGTCATTTACATATAATAGTAGAAATTTCTTATATCTAACTTCTTTTTGTTTTTTACATATAATTTATTAGGTTTATTATATTATTTATCATATATACAGCTATCACTAAGCAGGCTTAAATCATATTATAAAAATAAATTAGTATTGTTTTTTTTATTTTCCTATACATATACTTCATTACAGACTTTCGTTAAACCCTAAATCTCTTGCACAAACTTTATTATGATAATAAATGCACCAGTGTATGACCCCGGCTGCACTCGCACGTTTAAAGTTCAGGGTTTACGGGTATTATACTATTCTGTGGTTTATATTTCGGTCTCGCATCCGAGTTGAATGGCCTAACAGAACGATTGCATTCCAACTCCGGAAGCTTGAATAAGGTCATGTGTTTAAATTTGTTGTTTAAGCGAAATTTCCGATGACAAGAACTATGAGTAAAGAAGTCATCATTAATTACGACGTTGGCGCATTTTCTACAGACTTCCAAAGAGGAGGAAGTAAACAATTCGACTTTTTTTTTATGTTTGTTACCTCATAACTTTCGACTGGGTGAACCGATTCTCAATTTTTTTGTTTGAAATCTGCTGCTTTCCGTGTGGTCTCATTTAAATTCCATAAAACTCGGTCCGGTAGTTTTTGATTTACACTTCAATAACTGAATAGAATTGAAGTCGGTTCCAAATTTTTCTAATTGTACGTGTAATGCTATTTTACGAAGCACTAATGCTTGCTTAGCAAAACCAAATTGTGCAAGAAAAAGCACATATCGTTATTCGAACCGAAATCATGTCACAATACTCGAATATGTGCCTCGGTGGCCTAGCGGATATGGCGGCGGATACGGATTTAACAAATATTTGCTATTATAGCTAGCTGCTCCCCGCGGTTCCAACTGCGTGGTGATAGATGATGATGATGAAAAATATGTTATGTCCTTCTCCGGGGTTTAAACTGTCTCCTTGTCAAATTTTATTACGATCCGTTTCGTTGTTTAGGCGTGAAAGCGTAACAAACAAACAAACTAACTTTCGCATTTATAATATTACTAGTTGACCCGCCAGCGGCTTCGCTCGCTTGGTCTTGGTGTAGTGGCGAGAGAGTGAATGGCTTCGTAAATAAGCCATTATTTCTCTAAAACGTAATGGATGAAAAAATGGTTATTGTGAGTTATCCCTAAAAGATATACCTACATATACTATTGCAGATTTTTTTGTAGACCTTTTTAAGGTGTACAATACTGTAGTACATTATTGCCAGTTAGCACTGTAAATGCAAAAAATGTGTTTATTTCCGACATCACATTAGAAACTTCTAAAATTATCAGTGTTTTTCTAATAAATTATGCATCTATTATACACATAAACCTTCCTCTTGAATCACTCTATCTATAAATATAAACCACATCAAAATACGTTGCTTAGTTCTAAAGTTCTAAGCATACACAGGGACGGACAGATAGCAGGAAGCGACTTTGTTTTATAACATGTAGTGATGATAGTGAAAATATCATCAGGTCATGTCCTCCGCAATCAGCGGTATGACCTTCTGCAGCTGATAATTATGGGTAAAATTTCTGGAAAAAGAAAGGTGGGGAGAAGAAAGAAGTCGCGGTTGCGGAATATCCGAGAGTGGAGTGGAAAATCTGGGGCGTCTGAGTTGTTCCGCAGAACCAGAAACAAGATGGACTGCACCACGCTGATCGCCAACCTCCACTAGTTAGAGAGGCATTATAAGAAGAAGAAGAATTGAAAATAGGATTGAAACAAGTAAAACATTATTAATTATTTTTAAAAAGACGACTGTCGTTTCAATAAATTTAAAAAAAATGTGTTTCGGTGTATAATGTGCAATTATAACACAATACAGTATTTTGTATTGCCACTGAGCTAATGCAGCAGTTATAGGTATCGTTTTACATGGTCAGCACGTTTCAACGTACCTACTCGGACTATAACCAGAAACCAGAGCAACATTTTTACACAAAACTTGGAATTTTATACAAAATCAAGGACTGCTATTTTTATATCCTTTCCGCCATTCACTATTGCTGTTGCATGTGTCTTTTCGAATACCTCTACTGATGTCTGTACCACTAGTATTTCTTTGGAAATTTTGCAATAGAACCTCAAAAGGAATAACAGAATTAAAAGAGAAAAAAACAAGTTATCATAACATTCAATATGTAGCCAATGTTACTAAGTATTTTTAATTATCCATTCATTAATGTATCACATACTTATGTAAAGAGCTACTGTATTGTAGTGTCGCATATCGATCTAAGTAAAAAAATACTGACTAAAACATGACCTGGTTTCTGACCGTTTTTTTTTTCTGGATAAAGTCTGGTTTTCAGAACTTCAAGTATTCGAAAAAAGAGTTTTTATGAGGAGGAAGTTCTGTGTTTCATTGTATTTGTTTATATACTAGCGACTGCCCGCGACTTTGTTCGAATAGCTCGGCCTTCAGCCTAGATATAACCTCCCATCTTTTCTTATTTTTTCAATGTAAGAATCTACTACGAAGTATTAGAAAACATAAAAAAAATGGAGGAATGAAATCGGTAAAACCGTTCACAAGTTATAGCGCGACCAAGATAAATAGGGGCTCATTTTTATATATATAGATGTTCACCGCCAACTGTTGATCGATTTATTTTTATCATTTGCTTGGTAGGGTATACTTTCAATTTGGTTCCATTGTCACCAAGACAGGATCTGGTGATGGGACGCTAGGGAAATCGAGGGCAACCCTCAAATGTCACTATGTTCATATATTTTCTAAACCTGTTCAAGTATTTGCGTCTGATAATCATCATCTCATGCGGATGAGCTGATGATGACTCGTTATCTATAGAGATATAACTCCTTAAATATTAGAAGTTATTGGATAACCAAGAAATAGAATGTTGCTGATAAAGACTTACTACACTGATTTTATTAAATTAATACAAATGCGTCCATGTTATCTACCCAGAACAAATTATGTTATGAACTTTGAGCTAGGTACTAGGTAGATACTTTTCCGCAATACAATAAGCCAGTTTAATGAATCACTGAGTTTATTTTGCTCCATCTGTAAAGTGGAATTAGTTAAATTTAAACACCTACTTATGTTACACGTGGTACAAAATCACAGGTGATTCTCACGTTACGCAATCATCATAAATTATTAATTATTATTACTTATTAGAACGAAGTCCGTTGATTTTCCATTATAATTTTTTATATACTTTTTATCACCTAATACCTACTATTATATATTCTGTGCTAATAGCCTTGATCGTAAACTCCATTTCCAGCGAACAAGTTCCAATATCACAATATCCAGTACAGGCGCGTGACGCAGTTCTTACGTGCATTGTGTATTTATAATTCATATACTTGTATCGCCTCGTCAGTCCAACATGGTGGCAAAAGGGGGTTACACGCTTAAACTGGTGCTCGCCTCTTTCGCGGTCGGTGTCATAGGGTATGTGATACGACTCCCCCCGCTGTTGCCGATCAGCACCGAAACCAAAGTGTCCCTGGGATATCCCAAGGAGTCCTTGCTCAATGTGACCGAACGCGCGGTTCGACACGGCTACTTAGCTAGCGAACACAGTGTTCTGACGAAGGATGGGTATCTGCTGAAGATGTTTCGGCTGCAACGTCCGGGGACTGAACCTAAAGGACCACCTGTGCTACTGATGCATGGGCTTCTCCAGAGCGCCTCTTCGTGGCTCGATGCTGGCCCTAATGCCGGTCTGGGGTACCTGCTAGCAGCTGCTGGCTTCGACCTCTGGCTGGGTAATGCTCGTGGCACACATTACTCTCGCAAGCACGCATGGTTGGACCCTGATAAAGATTCCAATTACTGGCACTTCTGTGTTGACGAGATCGGACGATATGACCTCCCAGCTTTAACTGATCACATCTTAGAACAGACTGGAGCTGAAAAACTGAATTATATCGGATTTTCTCAAGGAGCTGGAACTTTCTACATCATGTGTTCGGAAAGACCTCGATACTGTGACAAGGTTGGTGTCATGATAGCATTAGCTCCAGCTGCACGACAAACCCATACCAAATCAGCGCTCTACAGATTACTAATGGAATCGTTCGCAAAATTCGAAGGGGTTCTCAATTCTTTGGGAATGTATGAAGTGTTTTCCAAAGGAGCGATCAGCCAGGAGTTTCTCGCGTTCTTTTGCCAACTTTCCGGAATTACAACGCAGATTTGTGAGAGTGGGAAGGATCTCTTAGACTCGTCAGGCTCTCCACATCCGGGGTCTATGAAGAATGACACAATACGGACGCTGTTTGGCCACTTTCCTGCTGGAACTTCAGTGCACAACATGGCGCGATATGGACAGAGCATGACCAGCCCTCGGTTTCAGAAGTTCGATTACGGGAAGAAGCAGAACCTTGTGTTATACGGCAGTGAGGAACCGCCTAAATATAATTTAAGTGCCGTCACAGTGCCTGTTGTGGCTATTTATGGTCGGAATGATGGTTTAGTGGACATCAAAGACGTCGAATGGTTGTTGAGAAGATTGCCAAATGTTTTAGAAGCAGTGGAAGTAAAGGATCCCCTTTGGAACCACCTAGATGTGACGTACAGTCAGTATACCGGTGAAATGATACTCCCCAAGATTAAGGAGTATTTAGATAAATATAGTTCTACCAACAGTTAAAACATAAGTCAATTGTGATCAGTTTCGTAGTTATTGCATTTGTATTTAATAAGTAATAATAAGTAGCATGTTGGATAACTGTGTAGGAATGTGTTGTGTAAATTGAGGAATGCTTTATTTTTAAACATGTGAATAATAATTAGTTTAAATAATCAGCAGGTACGTAAAATTCATGTACCTGTGTAACCAGCTGCTACGGTAAAGGTATTCAGGTGGTATATTTGATTTTGGTAAATTAGGTAATAAGGTAGAGTACTTTATGTCATACACTTAATCATACGTGTTTACAATATTTCTAGAAACTGGTATATTTAGGTGTAGTATTATTACCATAAGTAATGAATTAAAATACTTATAAAATAGAGTATTCTTATTCCAACTTTTTTTTTTTAATAGTTTTTAAATATAAGAGTTGATTAAAAAGCCAAATATAATAGAAAAGATGGTCTCATATTAAACATAATTAAATTGGTAGGTAGCACCATAGTCTCAGATATTCTGCTGGTGAGCAGTAGTGCGCAAGCATTGCTGTATAAGAATGTGAAGGGCACTGTAGCATGTGACTCTACCGGGGTAATGAGACTTAAAAACCAATGTGACGGATGACGAGCGCAGTGCAGTCCAAAATTCAGTTCTAAGCTATGGGCGACACGCTAGCCATCAAGTTGTACGTTTCAATTATTATTGTTGAATAGTAAAAAGCATTCTTGAATTAACTTTAAAAAGCAAAGCAAATTGAATGTTTAGACACTCATTCACCCGCAGTAGGACTCCTTGTGTCGTGGGAGGCACGGAAACACGCCATAAAACGTCAGAACATCCAAGCTCCGAGAACAATTACTTGCATTGAATAAACATACATTAAAATTATTCATAATTATTTTTAATGTCTATTTTTAATTAGTTTATTAATCTACACTAATACACCGGGAGATCGCAGACGCCGCTACGCACTCGCTCGCGGACAAGCTCGAAACCCGGCGCGACGTATTCGATCCCTAACGTGGGTGTTTTGCGGATAATCTTGCATACATCATAATATATAAAATAGCATGCTATTCAATTCAAACAAACAAAACAAATATTTATTCTGTATAATATTAGCATACAAGATTAAACGCAAACTACTGGACCGATTTGAAAAAATATTTCACCATTAGAATCCTACATTATCCCTGATGAACATAGGCTAGATATTTTGATGCATCATCATTATCATTAATCACCACGAGAGTGACACCGCGGAGCGCAGCTAGTTTTGGATAAATATGATTGTAACTTTTAACTTAATGTGCCCATTATAATTTAATTGATACCTTTAGGACTCAGTGTTACTTTTGAAAACTTAAAGGTATATTCTGCTAAGTAAATGACTTGATTCGTCCGGCCATAGGGATCGAACCTCGTGTTTGAAGACAGACACTACCAACTAAAGTAACGATTCGTCCATAAATAACAAAATAATATTAGGTATACGTATTTCAAGCTAATATTATAAATGTGAAACTTTGTGAGTGTGTTTGTTACCTATGTTCAGCAGTGGACGTCCTATGGCTGAGATGATGATGATGATGAAGTGTGTTTGTTACTTCTTCACGCTCAAAAGGCTGTACTAATTATGATGAAATTTCTTATGGAGGTGGATGAGGTGCTGGATTGACACATACTTTCATCATCATCCATCACCACTCGGCTGTAACCGCTGTAGTTCGTGCTAATGTGATTAGAAAATAATAAATAATTGGTACAGACTGTGTTTGCAGAATACAAACATGTTTATCTTGTAAAACGCTACTGTATTTTAAAACCTGACCAAGTAAAAACATACTCGTAGCTAGTATTTACCTACTTGCCATTTTAATTATTGATGCATGCGTCGTTTCGTAGATAAATGTGCAGAATAAGTATACTTTTCTAAAAGACAATTCTATTAGAGCCGACATACACGGACTGGTCGAGCAGTTAGCCAGTGATCAACATGCACGGACCGCTCTTGCAGTCATAGTCAACAGCTAGAACCTGCTATTGATAACAGCTCTAGCAGTTGGTATTAACTGCTCAACAAGTCACAATTTCAATTGGGGGGCGGGAAGCGCGCGCGACGTGTTATGAAGAGTGCGGCGGAGGTAAATGCGCGAGAGCAGTCGACAGCTCGAGCAGTCCGTGTATGCCTGGCGACTGCTCGACAGCCCGAAGCTGTTGCTCGAGCGGTTTCGTGTATTTGTGCACGTAGAAGACTGCAGTACACACTACAGTCGCAGCTTGAAGCGTGTCCATGGTGACTGCTATGTAGAGGGCTTGTGATACGAACGGTATACCGGTGATACGGATACCACACCCCCCATCATACACACATAAACTCACACACACACGTAAGCTCTAACTTATTAGTTAGTATAATCATGTACAATCAAGCCCGCTTCTAACTTAATTATTTATCCTCGACTAACATCGCAGTTCGAGCAAAGAGGTACACTGAAAACCTACGTTAACCGCGGTTTACGCAGCACAGAGCGTATCCTTATTGCAATCAATGAAGCATTATTAGTTTATTTAACATCTATAGTTCTTTCTTTGCACCTTTGTTGGTAGTAAATTGTTTGACTTTGAATTTGCTTCAAGCTGCTCGTGTATCTGGGGCCTTAACGCAATGTTTGCGCTCTACTTGTTTAGTATCGTGACCTGATATAGCAACCGCACGAATGACTTTCAGTGAAAGTTGCCGATTTCATTTTCTTTACTTCTTTTTTATGTTGTTACCAGACGGTATACGCACAAGGCCCCCCTTGTGTTGAGCAGTTACCTCTATATAACAATGGCTTCCGTCATAAGTGACGCACTGCACTGCGCCACACTTAACCATAAGATATAAAGAGGATTGCATAGCTAGTACTTTCCGTACTAAAAGAGATGAAAAAAAACACTGAAATCGGACAATGTTAAGAGGTAAAAAAGAGTTATTTCATTTAGTATGGAAAGTACTACTCGTAGCTATGCAATGCTCTTTATATCTCATGGTTAAGGGCGCAATGCAGTTCGTCACTTATGTCACTGTCGGTCTAGCGTTCGACGAGTCAACATCTCCTGAGGATGCCTCGTGTAGAGGCAAAACACGTGTCGAATCGTTTTTGGTTTATTCGGGTTTTCTTGTGTATTTTATTTTGTATTCTTCCTATTAGCAGTTTTTGCGGGAGGGAGGGTGGTGCACACCCCCAAATAAGCCAAAATCATTGTTTTTTTCAGCGGAAGTGTCACAAAATATTTTTTAATATCGTTTTTTTTAACTAATACCCTTCAAACCGGAATACAGTAATGCAAACAATACTTCTTTGCAGTGGAGAGATCACAAGATTGAGGGTTGTGTGGAAATGTCCGCAGTAGGTTGCTAATGATACTCGTAATTAACCTTTTAAGCATCGCTGTGGACATCACATTTTTCCTGTCATTGGTAAATGAGTATGTCCTGTTATTTCACTACAGATCGCGGCACGTAAGTTGAACTATGTGCAGAACACATTTTCGGGTCTCCAAGGGGCCGTGCGTAACCATAGCGACGCGGCGACAAACAATCACACCCCGCTCCGTGACCATGGGGTACGATCGCGCAAAAGGTTTTTAGTTTTTCGACATGTGAAATGTGTGATCATTTTTAATTTCAAGAAAATGACAAGACCAATTTTAAGAAGAAAGGCGAGTGGAATTGTTTTTGACATGTTTTATTTTTTTTAAGAAAAAACAACATAAATGTTTATACTAATTATACTACAGTGTCAATGCAATCGAAGAAGCTTACGTCAAAAGAGACTACGTCATCGAAAACATGACGGAAGAATTTATAACCCAGTCGGAGATTCTGAAAGCAGCGATTCTGAATTGGATTCTTCAACTGACACAGAAGATGAATTCGAAACTCTTTCCCAAGCCCAAGTATATAATTTTACATCCTCGGACGGAATTCGAACCCGCGTCTTCCGACAATCCGTGTCAGACGCCATGACCATCTAGGCCACCGAGGCTCGAGGTCCGAGCATCGAACTTTAACTCTCTATCTGATTTTAACCGTATTATTCTAGAATGTCATTTAAAATGATAAAGAAGGTGTTACGCTTATGAATAATAGTGATTAAGATTAGTATTCCATAATTGTTCTATTTAATAATACCTAACGATTACTTCCCACAACACTTTGTTCGAGAAATACAATGATTTGAAAGGATACTCAAGATAATTTTTATGAAATTCGATATTTGGTTTTACTTGCGTTTCATTTTTAACCACCGCAGAGTAAGTATTTGTCTATCACATTTGTCCATAACTGTACCTGCGTGGACGACCACCATTTTGGTTCAACTTACGGGCTGCGATCTGTACTTGGTAAGAGAGTGATGATGCTGTCGAAGGTAGAATCGCACTAGACCTGGAATCGCGATAGTGCTTAGCAACAAATTTTCCATAGTTGCTAGCTAGCAAAGCGAGGCTAGAAAGTGCCTTCCATAATCTCATGGAATAATACAGCTCTGCGAATAGTAGCCCTTGCGAGCACATAGCCTTATCAGCGGTAATTGTTCGCAGTACTTCACCATCTATCATCTCAGTAACCACTTGCCTATTTATGCTCATATTCGAAATTCCTCTTTAAAGTCAGGTACCTAATGTGTACCAAATTTAATCACAAGCGGTCGGTAAATAGCGCTGCAGCAAACTTCTCCTCATTTTAAGAAAAGTACCCTTCTCACTCAAAATCGCTGATGCAAAAAAAAAATTCACTGTAGAGCATACATACCAAGATTCGTCAAGACTAGTTTAAATGTGACATCTCCAACATACAACCTATCAAACAAACAGACAGTTTTTTTATAGGATAGGTTATGGCAAACGAGCTAGCGGCTCACCTGATAGCAAGTGCTACCGTCGCCCACGGACATCCGTGATACCCGAGGTCTCGAGGATGCGTTGCCGACCTTTGAGGACGGATGATAGGAAGGAAGAGATAAAAGGGGTGAGGTTGGAGGGGGAGGGGAAGAAGAGGGAGAATGGGGAAGGGTATAACCGGGCCACCGGAACCTACCACAAACCGACGAAACGCAATAGCAAGCTATGTTACTTCACGTCGGTGTTATGTAGGAGTATGGTACTTCCCCGGTTGTGCCGGCCCATCCGGCTCTGGGGTTGCAGCGTGGCACTACCACCGAAGAGAAGAGATGAAAGTCAATTTGGCCAGTTAAAGCTGATATGCTTTTCTCGCTCGGTCAATAAAACAGACACAAAATCATACATAGAACTAGGATACTTTGCCGTGACAGGCGGGAATGCAGATATTGACAAATCTAATACCAGTGTAACAACTGTGATCATCACAGACTTGTACAGCTAGGGAACATAACAAAAGACCCATCGCTTCGAAGTTAGGGCCTCTATCATTTGAATCTTCCTCCATGTATTCTGGCCTAGATGGAATAAGCATAGGCGGTTTGAATCGTAGCGAGAAATTCAATTTTTACTTTCTACTAGATAAGACCAAACATATCTGGCGAGAACTAGGTGTTTGAAGACATTTACCTACCCCTTCGGGGATACAGGCGTGATAATACGTTTACTCTATATAAGCATTCAATCACCTAAAAGTTGTTAATTCCAAACTATCAGCTTTGTGCTTCGAACTAGTGGCTATCGATCAGTTGGGGTCGATACAACGTACTTTCGAACCACCTGCAACCTGCAAATATTTTCGCAACAGCGTGCGCCGCATTGACGTTCTTCGAAACAACGTAGGACTCCCCCAACCAGAGGCCCTGAGCCGGGTGGAGAAAGCGGACATAAATAAAAAAAAGTTATAAAAAAAAGTACGGCTTTTGTATTAGGAATGCGTGTATACCTTGAGCATTCACGCTCACTAAAAGGCTTCTTCTCGCGGCGGCGTCGTGTGGCGGGTCGTCCTCTTCCCTCAAATATGGTTGAGGAGGGCGATGGCTGGCACACGTGTCAAGCTCGTGAACGGGCGCTGCTTGCGGGAGCCGGTATGGTCTCGGTATGTACGATATTTAGAAATTAGTTAAAAGTCTGTTTGTGTAAAACAAATGCAAAAATGCCCTTCTGGCCTCCTCATTATATGCCCCTCAGGCTTAAAAATAAAAAAAAAGTTTTGTGCCCTACAGGCCCTTATCGTATGTGTGCCATTCAGGCTAAGTAAGTTTTCAAAGTGCCCTTCAGGCCTTCACAAATGTATTATGTAAGTCTAGTTAAGTAAAACATTATGTCCTCCTGTATTCCTTTAGTCATTATAAATAAAATAATAGTTTAAAATATAATACTCGTATATGTAAACAATGCCACGGACCCATTGATGTCTGTGAATCAAAGCATTATAAATAAATAAAAAACCAGAGACCATCACAAGGCTTCCACCACGGAGATCTCAAGTCCAAGACTTGAATGGTGACCACCTTATCCGCAGCCGACCATCACAACCCCTAACTTATCATTGATTCGATCATTTGCCATCCTACATGATATTATAAATGCAAAAGTTCGTGTATATGGATGTCTGTTACTCTTTCACGCTCAAACGACGGGGACAATTTTGATGAAATTTGGTATGGAGGTAGATGAGGCGCTGGATTAACACATAGGATACTTTTCATCGTCATCAGCATCCATAACAGCACTAAAACATTACATTTATCTATAAGATAAATATTTTCAAAACGAGACATATTTAATATACATAACAGACAAAAGGTGGTGAAATTATTAATCAAGTAGTGTTTACATTAGTGGGACAGATCAGGAACATGGGATCTGCGGATGAACTTTTCTAATGTAAAATAGGCGAACTTTTCTCTTAAACGCATCCTTTGAGATCGACCTTTTAAGATCCATGAAAAAGAATTATCTAAAAACGACGTACGGTGATGAGGAATAGAGAGTTCTAAGTTGGAGGACAATATACACCCTCTAAATTTCAAGTCTGTACAATCAGTGGTTTACACTGTGCGTTGTCTGTCAGTCAGGACATCTTCTTTTATCATATGATATATAGATAAAGTCGCACAATATATTGGAGACAGGAAATGAATTTTATGTATTATAATGTTAATAAGTGACTTAATATACTGCACCTATGTAAATAAGTATAGTTTTGTATAATTAATTTATTTTAGATAATATATGCAATTATATAATAAAACTGTAGCCAAGGCCGTGTCTGCACAGATAATAAGAAATGATTTTTTATTGGAATAAAAAGGTATTATATTCCAAAACGCTCGACGAAAAGCTCAAAACGAGAAGCGCTCATAGCGGAGCTTGACTTAGCGATCCTACCAGATCACCAACACATGCTGCGGTCAGACTTGGATGGGTGTGTGCTAGTGGCATTATTCAACTGAGCGCTTCCGTGCTTCGGAGGGCACGTTAAGCCGTCGGTCCCGGTTGTTTGTCTTAGGACAACAGTCGTTAGGCTATGTCTAAGGCCTTCGGGTGGCCTGAAATCTTCGACATAGGTTGACCACTAACATATCCACCAACCGCACTGGGCCAGCGTGGGGGATTATGGCCCAACTCCTCTCTCTGAGAGGAAGGCTCGAGTCCCAGCAGTGGCAACAAAATGGGCTGATTATGATATTCCAAAACAAAATTGATTTCTTATATGTCTGTTTGTTTGGATTTCTGCTACTAGCTACTACTAAGCTATTCTATACTTGTTAAATTTAATTGCTACCAGATTCCTGAGGTGCTGTACGTTTCTTTTTTGTCGAACTAACTAAATAAAGTCTTTATTCTTTTAAAAGTTATGAACAATAAATCTAGAGAAAAAACGGTATAGTAAAATAGCTCATATTAAAGTTAAAGTTAGTTCAATACAATTCCAACAGATGGCATTGTACCTTCTTAAAACACGCAAACAATATTCGTTGTAACACAACACCGTGATACCTCCAAATCAAACTTAGCGCGTTTAGCACTAGGTCAGAGAGTCCACCAGTGGGAAAGAATATAACTTGTAGGGTGTAAGGTGTAGGGTATAGGGTGAAGAGTATATTTTGTAGGGTGTAGGGTGTAGGGTGTATGGTGTAGGGTGTAAGGTATAAGTGTATAACGTCTAAGCATGAACTATTGAAGGTCTTCTGGTGAACAGGCAAGTCAACTAGATGTCAGTGATGTTTAGCGAGAGCAGTCGATGTTTGACTTTATAGGCTTCCAAACTGGAACTCTTGAGGGTTTGCTGATGAGTAGGAACAAGTCCACTGAATGTCAGCAGGGATGGCAGCGGTCATTTTAACATTTTCGGGTGTTTTTACAGAGTTCGAACTTTTCAGAAGCTGTGTAGCCTACCACGAATAACTGCGCAAGTGTAACGTAACGTGTCGTTCACGAGAAACTGTACAAACTGTCATTTAACGAAAGCAACAAAACTAACACAGATAACTCACAGTTAGTACGCCGAAGCGTGACGCGTTGACGTTTGCGATACGAACCCTTTTTTGCAAATTGTTTGTCCTACGGCCTCTGCTGAAAAGTGGAGAAGTAAAGTGCATCTCAAAGATAGGTACGAGTAGTTTTGACACTACATTAACGCGTATTCTCTTAATTCCTGAAGGTCTACCGATGCTTTCAAACAGAATACCGTAAAAACAATGTTTTTCTGAAAATCAGAACCGACTTCAACACTAAAAAGTGTGAAACAACTTGTTGAAGTCGGTACAATTATAGTTCAAAAGTACCTATTATCACAATATTGTGCGCATGGTACCGACTTCGACAAGTTATTTCACACTTGTTGGTGTTGAAGTCGTTCCGTTTTTGGTAAAAACTAAATTTTTCCCTTTTTAGTGACCCTTGCTATTTACGGGATCGATTGTCATTTACCGTCAATGATGATTATGATCAAATCATCAAAATTGGCCAAATCACTTTTGGTCTCACAATCAGTTGGAATGTAACTTCGAAAACTGCTGGACCGAATTTGTCGAAATTTAAACGGGACCACCTCGGATGGCAGAATTGAAAATGAACATACACAAAAAAACCTACAATAGAACATATAACCTCCTCGTTTTTTGAAGTCGGTTAAAAAGATTTTATGCCGATGCCCGTGAAAATAATCTCTTCTTAAGATCTGTTCAGATAATTATCCCCTTATAGACATTTATGAATCAAGCTTTTGCTTTTCGCGCAGTCCAGATATTTATCTAATATATAAAAATTTGAAATAGTAATTTTTTTATTTAATTTTTAATTACTAACAATGTAATGTTTAAATGAAATTACTTATGTATCTATTGATTATGTTTCTTCCAAATAATTAAATTTAATAACAATGGAATAATTCCTGACAATATAGTGTATGCCTATACAAAATATATATAAAAATTAAAACCCATATTTCTCCTGGCCGGAGAACGGATGGAACAATCTCGCTAATTCTTTTTTGTTGTGTTAATTATTGTCAGGTGCTTATGAAAGAAAAACCAAGAAAAGACGGGAGGTTATGGCGAGGCCGAAGGCTGAGCCTACTACGCGAACGAAGTCGCTGGCAGTCGCTAGAGATATTTAATTATAGAAAGATAAAATAGAGATATTTATAACTTTTTTCTGTGACTTCCCGTAAACAAATCATGCGAAGCCACGGGCGGGTCAATACAATATACAATACAATATTGAGAAATTATTTCATTTCCTACATCATGTTTGCCTTGATCTACTCGAAGGCGATGGACTTCCGGCCCGTGACGTTAGTAACGTGAGTCGTACGGCTTTTCCACAGGAACTGAGTTTCCTTATTAGTATTGTATACTAGGAAATGTCAGTGGCTTCGTCTACTTCCACATGAAATGATGATTTAATATAAATAGAGCCAGTACCGAAAAGAATCGGCAAGAATCTCGGGGCCATTCAGATGAATGAATTATTTATTTTTACAATATATTGTTTGTTCCGCACTTAAATAGTAACATGGATGACAGATGTCAACTTGTTACTACACACGAGTGGAGTGCTACAAGCATCTTTGTCTTCTATAATTTAATGTTTCACTATATTTATACATACGAGTGTATACGAGTATAAATGAACCCTTATTTTTCCTGGACACTTATATAACTTCAGAACGGATGGAACAATCTCGCTTATAATTTTTTAGTTGTGTAAATATTATCAGGAGAAGGTTATTGCAAGGCCGAACGCCGAGTCTACTACGCGAACGAAGTCGTGGGCAGTCGCTAGTCTATCTATATTATGAAAATGAACCCTTATTTCTCCTGGTCACGCTATAACTTGAGAAGGGCTTTACCGATTGCATTCATCTTTTTTTTAAATGTTTTCTTATACTTTGTAGAAGGTTCTTACATTTTAAAAATTAAGAAAGACGGGAGGTTATGGCGAGACCGAAGGCCGATACTTCTAAGCGTAGTAAGTCTTCTTTATAAAAACATTTCTCTAACCAACTTGAATATTTTTAGTATTTTCTCTTTTGGGATTGTCTTTTATTGTATAAAAGGCACGGTTCCACAAGACTTATTTGTTTTTGCTGGCCCTCGAATAGATACTAATCCTATACTTATTACTAGATTTTTACTTGCGATGATCATTGTTTAACGAAATTTATGTATTTAAATGTATTTCTTGTTTTCGAACAACCACACAACTTGGTGTGCCACCAGTATATAAATGCAAAAGTATATATATGTAGATTTTCTTTATGTCTCGTACGGTTTATTAATACGCAAACGCAGCTATTTTATAAGACTATATACCTATTATTATAATTGTAGGTGTTGCTTGCTTATTCTCATTTTGAGCATTTTCAAAGCACTTTTGGCATCGTACCAAAGTACCAAAACACAGAAAGCCCTCTGTCGTGTAAGTAAATTGTGGAATGCTTTGCCGGCGTACGTACCTATTTCCTTGCAGTTATGACCCTGGGTCTTTCAAGAGAGTCGTGAAAAAGCATTTGCCAGGTCATTATAGGGGTGGCGATTAGTGCAGCTTACGGCTGCACTAATGGTCATTGCTTCTTGATTCCATCTTCGCTTTCCATCGGGCGAGAGGGAGTCACTTTGATGAATTTGTTGTTGGCCTAAACCTCACGACTTTCATGACGTCATTAATTGTTAGTTCCTGGTTGTTTTTAAGTGTTTTCTGTCACGAAATAGATCGATTAATTCTAATATAATTGCTCGTATAACACCTAAGGTATTACAATGAGTCTGCGACCTGGCTGCACGCGAGGACGGCGATGCAATCGGCGTGTAGACACAGGTAAAACGATGCTTAAGGCATGAAAGGTTGTAAAGAAGTAGCATGGATGTCCTATATGACGGTGGGTGCTGATTGAAACTTGTATAGGCGTCTTTGAGGCTGAGAGGCAAAATAAACTGACCAGCGACCCGTCGGTCGTCCCTTCGTCAGTTCAAATGAAGTTGTAGAATTATTTGAGGCAACACTCCACAGTTACTCGTGTGGATTATGGTCCAGAATTCAAGTCAAAGTCAAAATCATTTATTCAATTTAGGCATCATAGACGCACTTATGAACGTCAATTTTTCATTACAATGTACGACTACCGCCGCGTTCCAAAATATATAGAGCCTACCGAGAAGAAGTGGCAAGAAACTCGGGGCCATTTTTTTATATAGATGTTTACAATGTTTCTACTTAGGTAGAGACAGCTTGCCAGAAGTGGAGTATTCCAAGCATCTTTGTCTTCTATATAATGTCGGACTTTATAATAAGCTTTTTTTATTAAAATGTTTTTTACAGTCAACTTGAATATGCCCTCAAAGAAGGGTGATGGATGATGATGATGACGATAAAATAAAAGTAGTCTAAGTTACTCATTATATCATCAGCTATCTGCCAGTGAAACTCCCGTTGAATGGAAAATTAGCCTGAACAAACAGAGGGACATAATTTTAAAATTTTATATTTTTATGTATGTACAGTGGTAGTGGCAGGAAACAATTTAGAAGGCTACCTGGTTCAGCTCGCCCCACGTGCTTGGTGTTATACGACGCGCAATATTGTTTCTTTTCCTTTACACATCGACGTTGATTTTCTCGGGAGTTATCCGAGGATGATTAGTAATGCGCGTTTAGCAATATTATCGAGGAGAACTATGGAGCTCTCGACTTGTTCGCGTGCCGTTCAGACGTCAACTCTTTTTCCAAAATTACCTCCCCAGGTTAGCCAATAATGTCGTAAGGTGATTTATGGAAAATGAGGGTAGTTTGGAGAAAAGGTGTTGAAATGTTGCGTTCAAACATTATGGCTCACCAAAATTGCGAATATTAGCAAACATACAGTATATTATTTTCACATTTAGTGAAAAGCTGTCAATTTGGAATTACAACCAACACTATAATTTTATTTATCTGTACAAATATAGACTAGTTGCACTCCGTTTGGTGATGATTCAAAATATATTCCGTGGCTGGCGTGAACACATTGACATGTTGACTTCTATGTAATTTTTTTTTATTGGCTTAATCATTCCTACGCATTAAGAATTTATATGTAAAAAATTGGTAGCTCCAAATGTATTATATATAGCCTATGTTACTCAGGGATTATGTAGCGTTCTAATGGTGAAATATTTTTTAAAACCAGTGGCCTTAATGGTCTATCTTTGCGGAGAATGGAATGGGCTTCAGTTTGATATTTGAACCCCATTCTGGGCGTAACCCTGCAAGCCTAGGTATTGGCTGGAACCATCGATGTGAATGAGAATATTCAAGTTAGACAATAAGGCGGCAGTCCAGTAGTATTCTTTACAAAATACAAATATATTTTTTTTTACAATATTATTAGAGTACACGACTCACGGCTTGCACGGCTTGTCACTTGACAGAAATAAAAAACCTCTAAAACACTTCCAAAACAGAAAGATATAATTTTACACATTTTTTTTGCGAATTCATACTATAATATTAAAAGTACAGTTTGAAAAATTTAATACCGACTTCCATTCTATTTTTTTTGGATGCTTTATGGATACCACTGGCCCCGGGGGAGCACGATGGTTATGTGGGAGTCCGAATACCCACTAAAAACCGGGAAGTTCCATCTTCTCGACATGTGACGGGGGCACGGGCCCGCTACTGCATTACACCGCAGCTACCGTCAACGCCGCTGTCCGCCTTCCGGCAGACCCACCTCTGGGGAAGTCGTCCTTTGCGACTCCACTCGCAATAGATGCCCCGGAACTCATTGGGCATCTACGCCTGATGAGGGCCTATGTCTAGTGGGTATCGGGTGCCCCCGCATCCGGCACCACAGCCACTTATTACAACGACATACTAAATTGGTATAATACTTACCAGCTTTTTTGGTATCAAATTTTGCTTTGCGTGGCCTGAAGGTGTATTAGAGACCAAATTCAACTAAAAACATCCGGTCTAAAACAGATTTTACAAATGTTATGATGGTAAATAGGTATAATTTCGCAGAAAAAGGGATTATTAAAAAAAAAATTTGGGTGTCGGGGATTTTTTTTGCCCAACTTGTATTCTCCAAGTGGGCGGGCCCCAGAACACGCTCATTTGGTTTGTCGGACCCTCTACCAAACATGACGTTACCTACGTTCCAATTTGTGACAACCGGAATCAAACTGCAGTAACATCAGTATAGAATGTTGAACGTTGTGAAATAGTAGAATTGACCTCCTGGAATTATCCAGGCTTCTTTCCTTGAAATTTACTTTCCAGGGACAGGAATTCGAAACAGAAATTTAAAAAGACCAGCACGCTGAATTTCTTGCCGGATCTTCTCAGTCGTGGTCGTGTTCCTGTCCGGTTGTAGATTTAAGAAAAAATAAATGTAAAATGACAATTTGTAAGTGCTCCTGTAGGCCTAAGAATAAATGTTTTAGTTTGATTTGGTTTGATTTGATCACGGTGTTAAACTCGACACTAAACTAAACTGGTACTAACTAACACAAACTAACTTCACTAATTGACTATATCCGGTCTAAGGGCTTTTGGAGCAATTAGCCCAATTATGTGTCGAAAAAGCAACCTTAGTTCTAAAACGAAGATAAAAATTTATTCAGCTTTACTACGGCCCTGTATTACTTACGCTGCACCCGTGTGGAGCAGCACATGCGAAAGTAATTATAAAAAACTTCAAATTGTACAGAACAAAGCATTTAAAATAGCTTACCTATATCAAATTTCGAAAAATCTTTTATAACCATGTACAGATTTGGCCACTGGTGTACCGGCGCGGGTTTATAGGTTAACGATAAAGATTTATTTTCCCAGCATAATAATAATATTTATTTTATTTGCGAGAAATGTAGGTACAGTAGTTATTATAGTTAAAATAGAAAGGATCCATTACACTCTGCCTCACCAAGGCGTGCAAAAATAGTACAATTTTAAAATAAAGTATTTAAATGTATGAACCTACCAAAATTATTAACAACAATGTCAAACCTTAAATGTAATCATGCAAACAAATTGAATACTGATTTAGATTACATATAAATTATTTTAGTCAATAGAAGTCTGCTTAAATTTTAATGTCAATATAAAAATTGTAAAATATTAAATGTCAGCAAAGTTAATTTTTACAAGTCAAATATTCCTTAACATTGTAAAAACACTTGTCTAATAACCATATTTTTAATTTCAATTTAAATATGTTCAAAGGTAGATCTTTAAAGTCATTTGGCAGTTTATTGTAATTCGTAATGCCATGATAATAAACATTGCGTTTGACAAGGTCCAGACGAGGCATAAAGCAGTTTATTATTAAAACAAACAAGGAAATTGTACTTGTACACTAACAAAACTAGTATAAATAACTTTATTTCTGATATAAATCGTGTATTTCCAAACTTTCGTACGTCGATACTTACAAAAAATATCGCTTACCGCATCACTAGTTCTCGACGATACCGACGAGTGAAGTGTAGGTTCTAGCTGTGCACAAGTTATACGGGTAGGTGTGATACAACTGCGTTAGCAAAGTACTCTGTTGCTTGTTTTGTTATGGAATTAAATGAGGAATTATAGGGTACCTTCGCGAAAGCCTTCTTCAAACGCAGATTTGATGTAAATAACTATTGATTACGTAGGTATGTTTTAATGTAATTTTAGTAAATATTATTATCGATTATATGCAATGACGATGCTACGTATTGATTAGTAGGTAGAATCATTTGTTATCATTTTACATAACGAGTTCATTCTCGTATGTACCTAGTGTGTTTAAGTTACATCGCAAAAAATGCACATTTATAAATAATGCATTCTGTCATGTGCATGTGTAGGTTTTATAAAGTGTGTAGATTAATATAAATACATTATTTATTTAAAAGGCTTAAAGAGGCGCGTGTAGTCTGACAAGCCATTTTAGTAAGATAATTATACTATATCTTAATATATACTTGACCGTGTCTAGTGTATATTGTAACATTTATTTTATGTTAAATATACAACTTTTAAAACAACAATTGTTGTTTTAAAAGTTGTATATTTAACATAAACAAGTAGCAGACCGATGACGTAAGACGAAAAGTGACGTTGCACAGACGTCCATTTAAAGTAAATAAAGGTCGGTACGTCTTTGGACACAAATTAGACGTCTTCACTACGTCCTAAAATAGATCATATAGAGACCTTCTATATGAACACGTCTATATGAAGTCAGTAAGACGTCATATCATTAGTGCCTACAAAAATTCCAAATCCTAACGTCGTCTTTCAATTGACCAATGGAAGACATCTGGTCAAAGACGTCCTTATTAAGTCGTAAAGACGTCATGTTAGTCGAAACCGTAGCTCAAAATTTTTGAACTAGATGGCGTGACTAATTTGCAAGGTAATTCTACATCGCGCAAGCGTTTGTCGCATGTGATTCGTGTGTTCTCGCCTAAGCTCGGTTTTTGTTAATAAATGCACCCTATGGTTGCAATATTTATACTAAAACATGAAAGTATAAATATATAGAATGCTTATTGAATGACTGAACAAACAGTAATTTGATAAATATTCTAATGGCAAATATTTAAGATGTAGGTCTTAAATTTATTATAAGAATAAATACTTAAGCAAAAGATTATATTGTATTTTTTAGATCAATTTTTATATTGCAGATTTATTAGTTTCTTTCTTCAACACCATCCTGAGGGCACAGTACGTCGGAACGACGTTTTTGTAGATAACAAAGCCACGTTGTTTTGACGTGCACATAAACGTCATATTACCCTCCACAAAGACTTATTTTTGCAGCCCCCCCTTATATATATATATATATATATATATATATATATATATATATCAATATATATCATAGGTCTTCAAGACGTCATCAAAGTCGTCCCCCAGGCGTCTTTTTTCAGACACTGAGGACGTCATGAGGATGTGACATATTGGAGTCATTTTAGGGGTTCTTTAAGGTCAATTTTGAGACGTCAAAAGGTCATATACTGACGTAAATTGGACTCCTTTACGACCAGTTTTTGCTACCTGGTAAACGATTTGATCACGCGCACGCAGTCACGTGTCACCATTAGTATTAAAGAAAACGTTAAGAACCCAGTTTCCTAAAACCACCCAATCACTGTGGACTTATAATTAATTACTTGAAATGCAAAGCTTAAAATAAAATCTGCAGGTTTTGCTAAAATATCAACATGAGAATGAGTTACTCGTGAAAGTCAGTACCTAAGCTTCGTATACAAACTCCGATCTTTTACTGTAAGTTGAATAGTTAACTTATAAAAGTTACCTGTTTTAGGTAGCCACCATTATCGTACCATTATTTTTCAACTTTGTGCACATCCGTGCGATTCTCTAATGATTCGTTGATGCGCTCGTCGACGAGCTCGCCGATGTCAAATACTTATGAGATATCGCCCTTGTACATAAGGTTGCTTTTACAACGGTCCTTATCATCTCGTCATATGTTTCAGGGATGTTGGTAAAGATGCCACGATGTTTGCTCTTAGAGAATCGCATGACAGTGTCTATGTATACAATAAAAATGTAACAGTCTGTACATGGAAGATAAATGAGAAAATACTTTATAGGGACTTTTATAAACGAAAATAGAATGAAAAAAAATATTGTAATTTTTTTTTCTGTCTGTTTATTTGTTTGTCTGTGCGTTTGTGCGTTTGTGCGTGCTTATCTCAAAAAGGCTTCAAATTTGATCTAAGTAGACAAAGTAAGGGATGAAATAAAGGATAATTGTGGGAGGAGGTCGTGACTTCACACATTTATACAGGATTACTATTTATTTAATTATCATTATTATTATTTATAGTGTTTATTTTATATTATTTTGTTCCACATGTTCGAAAACTTTTCAGTGAACACAGGTAACAGGTAAACTGGCAGGTTAACCTAACTAAGAACTTTCATAACAAGAGTTATGAAAATCATTGTATCTACAGCATTTTAATCAAAACGCTCCCGAAGCACGCAGTAGGCACTCACAGTGTCCAGAGGTCTTGCAGTATTTGCTGGCACGATTAGATGTCTTTCATCCCAAATACTTGCCAATTATCTTCTAACGTAATAAAAACTTTGTAGTATAGAATGACTAAACCAACATGGTCCAAACACGTCACAAAAATTGAATAGCAGCAGCGGCGCTAGTGCAGTGAGCCCCAACGTTTAGAGGCGAAGCTTTTAATACTATTTGAGCAGGCGGATTTTACGTAATTCTTTCACCGATCCGGTGACGCTAAAATAGCGGTAGAGGCAAATGTCATTCTAGCGCTAAGCGAGTCAACATCACCGGCGATGGTACTCGTAGAGGCGAAGCACGTGTTGAAGAGTTTTGTGGTTTGGTTGTGTGAGTTTCATGTGTGTGATTATTCTGTATAATCCCTGCGTGCATTTTATGCGGTAGGGCAGTGCACACTGCATCTATACCATATTCATTTTTATCACTGAATAGTCTTTTGATATCGTTTTAACTATGTTCTCTATTAAATGATTATATTATTTAGTTTCATTTCAATATAACAATTTTATTATAATGCCTTCGGTATGCTACTTCTTACGCGTCTCAATACTTACTTTTCTTCCTTTTTTTCAGTTCCTAACACAAAAATTTTGTGAGTATAACGTAGTCCTATCTTTGATGTATACATATAAACTATCACTTATCTAGTACAACTGTAGCACAGAATAGAATAGAATAGAATAGAAATTATTTTATTGCCAAAAAATACACACAAAAACATAAAGAACTATTACATAAATACACTCATAGTTTGTACTGAATACCTCAACGATACGATTACGTTATAGTTACGCAAATTTGCATGCTAGGCCCATTGTTATACGTAGAATTGAATTGAATAAATAAATAAATAGTAAATCTTTATTTGACCAAAAAACTCATTGATAACATCAAATGTACTAATATAGGTATAACTAAATACTTAACTCAATACTGATAGCTATAGTTTTGCAGTTCGTACAGGTAAGTACCTATGTATTATTATAAGAGGACTTAATCAAGACATTTAGATTACAAGTTTACGTTACAGTGAAGTGGATAGATGCAATATAGGTAGTTTTTTTCAATAATTGAATTATTGTTACTATTATTTACATCAAAACATACTGATTAGGGAGTAATGATATCTGCAGGGCTATTATGTATCTCAGTTGCAAACAAATGTTGTTTAAAACCTCGTAAAATGGCAGTTTTGACAACTCCAGTACAAACAAATGTTGATTAAAACCTTGTAAAGTATTAGTTTCGTCAACTCCAGTAAGCAAAAATGTTAGTAAGTTGATGAGTGGAGCTGAGAAAAAAAACATAGCGCAACCATTTTTTTTCGATTTCTATCAACATTTGTTAGTAACTGAGATACATAATGACCCTACGGATATATTTAAGCCACTCGAGTCAAGGTACTGCCAGTGTCGTATAGTGTACATATTTGTAGGTATAAGTGTGAGTCCATTGAACCTCGTCGAAGGCGGCTGTATGACCTTGTCTGGCTGACATTAAAACGAGATAAACTGGATAATCTTATAATTTCGGAGAAAACTTAATGATGAATATTATTGCAGGTGAACGATACCTCCACCGGGCTATCAGCGGCAATATTGCAGTTGTTCTCGATAACAATGTTGGCGTGACAATGACAAAAGAAAAAGACCGTGCTCTATGAGTAATGAACTTCGAAAAAACTGCGATATCTAGAACATTGCAATTCCGCCATCTATATAATATAGCTAACTACACCCCGCGGTTTCACCGGCGTGGTTATGGATGATGATGAAGAGTATCCTATATGTTATGCGCTTCGTCTACCTCCGTACCAATTTATATAATAATTGGCCCAGCCGTTTGAGCCAAGAAATTAATAAACTCAAAGTACTGAAATAATTCTTGTCAGAGAATTAAGGTTCTTATGAAAAAGGCGAAGAAAAGAAGGCAGGTTATAGCGAGCTGGAAGGCGAAGCTATGAATACGCAAATGAAGTCGCGGGCAGTCACTAGTAATATAATAATACAAGCTCCACACAAAACCGTCATGTATCAAACTAAGCATTCCTACTAATATTATAAACGCGAAAGTTTGTGAGTATGTCTCATGTGTACTCAGTATGTGTCAGATCTTTGTTACTCTTTCACACTCAAACGGAGGGGGGAATTTTAATGAAATTTGGTTTGGAGGTAGATGAGGCGCTGGATTTACACCTTAGGATACCTTTTCATCATCATCATCCATCAACACGCGGGTGGAAAAGCGTAATATGCTTGGGCACAACATAGACAAAATAATAAGATCTCCGTCTACGTCAAGACCGTAATGATGACAGTTCTGTCAAAGTTTGTGTCAGTTTCTAATATGTCCATACACTAGACGTGCTCGGCGACCGTCAAGGGTGATAAAATGTAATGACGTGACGTGAATGAGTTTTTTCCATGGTGATTAATTTTATATTCTATCACAATATTCTATTTCTGAGATTAGCGCGCACAAATGCACGGGCAAACAGACAAAAATTCTAAACATCTTTTTTGTTCTATTTTCGTTTATAAAAGTCCCAGTAATATTTTTTCTCATATAATATTCATGTACAGACAGCGATCCCTTACATTGTCATTATATGTTTAGATATATTAACGTTCATCACCCATATCTATTCAAATAAATTAAAATGTATTCAGTGCCTGTTTGTAATGTCAAAAGATCTGCTTTATACTAAACGCATATACAGAACTATGGTTCTTATAACAAAAATATATATACATTTTTGTCTGTCTATATTACATTTATCAATCGACATTTTAACGTGAAACAAAATATCGGTTGATAAATGTAATAAATGGCTTTCATAGAAACGGAATAAAACGTTTTTATGTACCTGAATAAAATGAAACTGGTGACTCAAGGGTTGCGCAAAGTGGTGTACAATGTACATATTCTAAAAAATAAGGAATACTACTAGCCTATCAGAGTGCATACGCCGTCGTGCGCTTACGCTATCAACATGAAAGAAGGAATCCAAAAAGCGCAAATCTTCCAGTATAAACGGGCCTGATGCAATAACAATAACTTAATAACAATAATCTTTACTGAAGGTCAATTTATGTTGGTCATTTCAGCCAAATTAGGCACTCTCTCGAAGGGGTCGTTAGGGAGCATCTGATTTCCGAGTCGACCCCGAACAAAGACGAAGTCTCATCGGAAGGTACTGATTTTGGTAACTCCTAACCTTGTCGAGATCATTTCTGATGACAGGTGTCAAAAACTGCTATAACTAAGTTTCTAACGAGAAATGATAGACCCCGCTGAGACCTAAATTTCAGATGACAGCAGTCAAACTTATAGCTGCCATAACTCTGGAACTAGAGTTAAAACTAGATATTAATCCTAGAGTATATTAATTTGGAATATAGAGATAATTAATCTAGAACTAGATAATAATCCTAGGCCTTTATTAATAAACGTTGCGTAAACCTATATTAGGCGTAACATGCTTTGTCTTGCTTTCACGCGTGACATTACTGCAAGCGAAAAATTGACAGATGTTTTAACTACTCCGGGTGTAAACCAAGTTTATTAACAAGGCCGCTAGAGTATTAACTCTAGCATTAATATCTAGTTCCAGCTCCTACAGAGACATTATGGTACTCGCTAAGATCTTAATTTCGAATCACCACAGCTGTCAAACTGATAACTGCGATAACTCTAAAACATCTGATCCTACAAAATCATCCTAAAGAGAAATGATAAATCACGTCGATATTGATTTCCGAATGACAGCACTCAAACTGAAAACCTCTATAACTCTGAAACTATTTGTCCTAGAGTACCAGTTTCTTATAGACCTCGTCGAGATCTTCATATCGGATGACAGATTTCAAATTAAAAATCACTTTAACTCTAAAACGATCGTTCCTCGAACATCGGTATCTAAATAGAAATGACAAAACACGTCAAGATATTCATTTCGGTCAAGTCTGTGGTTAAATTTCTTCTACGGGAGACGTTTTCACGCAAATAACAATGTTAGAGTAGCGGCACTATCCACTACATTTTTGTAAACTTAGTCCTATTAATAGTTGCTCTATCTCACTTGATGGTGAGTGGTGATGCGGTCGAAGGTGGTACCACACTTGAGTTACAAAAGCAACAGGCTCTCAAGGATAGCTGCCGGAACACACTGTTAGGATTATGCTTAGCGACGTGAACGGACACCAGATGTACCACCATGCTGTGGATTTCATAACGATGTTACGTTCGCCGAAACCTTCGAGGTACGGGGATAGATCCCGTGGCTTTATTATCGACGGGCGACCCTTATTACCCCTTTTTTTTGACGCAGTGACATCGTTTATGGATACCCCCATTTCGGGGGGGGGCAGGTGCTTATGTGGGAGTCGCCGTAGCATACCCACTAAAACACTGCGGTGTCAATCTCTGCCGAATTTGGCAGGAACGCTGGAACGCTTTCGCACACGACCGCTAACCCGCCGTGGCTGTTCGTTGCTGGACCCTTCTCCCTTACAGCACCGCAACCGCCTCGGGGGACCAAACCCGCACATGGACGCCAGACTCCCCGAGTCTGGGCACCCGAGGTCCCCTTACGATGACCCTTGTTACCCCTGCGCTATCGTAGCTTCAAGCTGTAGCATAAAACCGCTACTGTGTTAGCGATAAAGGAGGAGTGAAATTCGGAGTTTACAGCTTGTAGTGCTTTTTCATAATAAAGCCAACTCCTCATTAAATTAAATCCCCTAAATCCGGCCTAACTCGCGCGACGAGGGTTGTATTTACGGAACCCTGTTAAACAAAGGAAAATGTGTATACAAACATTTTGTGTATTTTCCAACAAACAGTTTTAACGGAATATTGAGTTTTCTTCGAATGAATATTATATCGTATTGTTAACTACCTGCGTATATGGGGTAGTTATAGCAATGAGACCAGTCTCGCAATCAGGTATTTACATATATTATATTCACTTGAAATAACCTATTTACAAATCAACAAGAGACTACACGAATTACGAGCAAACACTATGAATTTATTGTGAGGCACAAAAGTAAGCATGGAACATTGTGTCGCGTTCGAAGGCTGGAGCAAAAGTGCTTCTCCGCCCTCGACCCCTTCCAGCTTCGCTTGCCCCGTGAAGTTGCTGCGGTCGCCGATGACAAAATGGCGGCCACCAATAGGGAACTTGATGCAACTTCACGTCAGTTGGTCACGCTGATTTCGGTGTTGCCAACACGGCCCTCCTGCGCCGTGCATGTCCTCAGGCACGACAGTCCTTCCTGTTGGCTTGGGACTTGCGATATCTGAAATCACACAATATTCATATTAGTCTTCTTCAGGTAGCCGTTCGTCCATCATGAATCCATCATCGCTGCTTAATAAAATATATCCTCAATTGGTTCCCTTACATTCCTTTAGTCTTAGGATATGGTCTAGGCACCAAATAAGGTAATATTTTATTTCCTGCTCATTAACTGACCTATTACAAAGCTCTTTACGACATTCCTTTAGGCTTAGAAATTCTTAAAGCTTTGTAATCGGACTTAATTCATGTGCTGGATCGTTGGCACCAGGAAAGTCTTTAGTCTTAGACAGCCACCTATTTTTCGTTTTCTTTCTACTTCATCAGTGCCTGTTTCAGCTCGCTCCTTTAGTCTTAGGTAGCGACTGTGTCAGCTCACTTTTAAACATAGAAAGTAAACATACTTAAATACCATCCAGCATAATGAATAATTTACTGACATTTTAATTAAAAGTTTTCATTAAAAAAAATCAGAAAACTCAAAAATGTTGTAACGCAAATAGTTAAAACTGCAAAAATGTCATTGTTATTACCTTGCCAACACGTCCGCTTATTATTAATCCATACACCAATTATCTATTTTGATCCATGGTTTAATGTTTTCTGCAGCCGCTACCCCATTATAGACTCTCGAACTTCTTTCGCTGCCTCTCATATCCTGTACTTCATACCTGTCACTTCCCAGGCATTTTTTTACTTGGAACGGACCTTTATAAATCGGAAGTAATTTTCTGCTCCTACCATCATTTGTTTGACTTTGGATTTTGACAAGGACTAAATCTCCTTCATGGTACTTCTTGGCTTTAATTCGTTTCAGATCATACCTCTCTTTCTGGGTCACGGCACTGTCCCGTAAATTCTTGCTCACTGTTTTACGTAGCTCAGTCATATCGATAGTATGTTCATTATCATGCTCACTATCAGGCCCTAGGCTATCGCTATCGGTACGCAATCTATATCCGAATAATACTTCACTAGGCACAGCTTTAATTATTTTATGGTATGTGCTATTAATTGCTTGCTGTAGCGGTGTCACGCACTGATCCCAACAGTCTTCATCTAACTCTGCGCCCATTGTTCTCATAGCTTCCAAAATTGTTTTATTAAATCTTTCAACTTGTCCATTCGATCTTGGCATACCTGTGGCTATTGTATGCAACCGAACATTTTTCGTAACGCAATATTCCTTAAATAATTTTGACGTAAAAGCTGAACCCGCATCCGTAATGAACCTTCGAGGGTTACCGAATATTTTTGTTATCTTGTCAAGTTCCAATATAACATTACTACTGTCAGTACTTGGTACCGCAGAAATAAAAACGAATTTTGTGAAGGCATCAACGGCCACTAATAAATATTTATTATTCGTCTGAGTTTTCACGAACGGGCCCAGATGGTCTAAATGCAATGTATGAAAAGGCTGTGCATGTTTTAATATCGGGTACAGTTCACCTTCTTTTCGACCACCTTTATTCTTGTAATAGACGCAGTTTATACAGTTCTTTATATATTTCTTGACTATACGTCGCATCTTGGGAAACCAATATGAGTGGGATACTTTTTCAATGGTTTTATCGGTTGAAAAATGTCCGAGATCGTCGTGGTTGCATTTAATTATTTGCCATATACAACTCTTCGGGACTACCCAACGTCGACCCTGGTTTGTTCGCCGGTATACCTTGTTACCTAAAAGCTCATATTTACTATATATGTCCCTGTGATCATCTGCGTCGCCTGATTGCAAAGCGTCTCTTATTTTAGCTATCTGGGGGTCTTGAAGTTGAACCGAGAGTAACCAGTCTGCCTCTGTAATCGACATAGTAATTTCAACTTCAGATTTTTCACCAGACTGTACTGGATTTCTACTCAGGGCATCGACATGCTGCATACGTGTACCCTCTCTATGGACGATGTCATATGCGAATTCCTGAGTCGATAGCACCCACCGGGCGATCCTGGGTATAATGTCTTTTTTTGTTAGAGCGTAGCGTACTGCGTTGCAGTCGGTAACGATACGAAAAGGGCTTCCGAGCAAATAATGTCTGAACTTTTGTAGCGACTGTACTATTGCTAATAACTCGAGCTCAAACGAATGATACTTCTTCTCGTCCTCAGTCGTTTGACGGCTATAAAAGTGCACGGGCTTTTCTCCGTGTTCGGTTACTTGCATCAGAATACCCGCGAGTCCTTCTCTGCTTGCATCAGTATAAAGAACACATTCTTTATTTGGATTATACAAAGTCAGTAAATTATCAGAGGTTAAGGCTTCCTTTAAATTTATGAAAGCACGGTCATGTTCGGATTTCCAGACCCAAGGGATGTTCTTTTTCAAAAGTTTAGTCAGTGGGCTTGATAACATAGCACAGTTCTTAATGAATTTGCGAAAATAACTAATGAGGCCTAGGAATTGACGAAGCTGATGAACAGTTTTTGGTACTGGGAATTCATGAACTGCTTTTACCTTATTTTGACTTGGTTTCAAGCCATTTGAATTCACTCTGTAGCCTAAAAATTCAATTTCTGTTTTTAGGAAATGACACTTTTTTAAATTGAGTGTGAGGCCATTTTCTTTGAAAATTTTTAGTACATTTTCGAGAGTTTTGAGATTTTCCTCGGCTGTCTCGCTAATGATTAGAATATCATCAAGATAAAGGACTATTTTACCGAATCTTAAATTTCCTATGACTTTATTCATCATCTGCTGAAAACATGACGGTGCGTTAACCAAGCCAAATGGCAGTCTTAGAAATTCGTAATGACCATCTTCCGTTATGAAAGCAGTCTTATGAACCGATTCTTCAGCCATTTTAATTTGGTAGTAGCCACTTTTTAAGTCTAAGCTTGTGAAGAATTTACAGCCTTCGAGTCTATCTATCAGATCTTCAATACGTGGCATCGGGTACTTGTCTTTGATTGTAATTTTATTTAAAGCGCGATAATCTATACATAGCCGCTTTTCCCCATTCTTTTTACTAACAAGCAGAGCAGGACTTGCATATGCCGAATGACTTTCTCGTATAATATTATTTTCTAAAAGATCGTTAACCATTTCTCTCACGACTTGCCTATCAGAATTTGATGTTCTATACGGCCTGAACTGCACTGGTTTATTGTCATTTAAATTTATAACCATTTCATGACCGCTAACCTTTCCTAATTGACTTGTATTCGAAGCTATACACTGCTGATATATACTAAAAAGATTTAACAATGAATCTTGATGAGAATCCGTATCAAAACTAATATCTGTTTCAGCCACAACGTTGCAAAACATTTTGAAATTGTGCACGTGTTGAAACGTTAATGTATCACCTATTCTTGAATATGTTAAATCAGAAAGTTCCGTTACATTCCGCCCTATTAAAATATCGCATCCTGATAGCTCGTTTAGAATGTACATTTCGACCCCGCCTATATCCACCGCATCTAGTTTTATATTTACTCTAACTAAATCTGTTACTGTTTTAAGGCTATCTTTTGAAAACCCTTGCAATGTAACGGGGGTAGTCAAAGTTAATTTGTGAAGGTTTAGTTCATTTACCAGGTTTGCTGATATTATAGAACAGCTACTACCTGTATCTATGAATGCGTCGCTTGATGAACCATTGATAAGAATCTTTTTGCAAAATTTGTCTTTTGTATCGGACAACTGCACATATTTAGTCTCCTGCTTATCTGTTTTTTCTGGTTTGTCTATTTTAGAGTTCTTTTTGTGAAAGCATAAAGCTTCTGTATGCCCTCTCTTACCACAGAATTCGCATTTTACTGTACACTGTATGCGCTTATGATTACCGCCACAGTTAAAGCATTCTATAGGTTTTCGGCCATGAGTTTGATTAGACGAACTTGTAGGTAAGGTACTCGAGCTCGAAGTTCGCGTCACATCACTTGGTGATTGTGAAACCAACCTTAAATTACTGTCACGAACATGATTACTGTTTAAAGCTGGCTTAGTAGGTTTTGATTTGAAAATTCTACTATGCAAAAATCCAGCTAAGCTGTCACAAGATTTGAAACTACTCGCTTCTACCGATGCTGTTAAGTTGCTATCACCAATATTTCCAAGTATTATAGAAATAATATCACCGTCCGAGAAATTTAAAGATAAGGTGTCGATTTTCGCCTTTTGTTCAAAAAAGAAATCGTACAGCGATTGATTTTCGTTCGGCCTTTTATCAATAATCTCTCTTAACAATTCGAACATATTTCTTTTTACTGTAAACGTATTGGAAATTTTTATTTTCCAATCATTCCATAGCCAAGCCGTCCAAGAGCCGTCGTTGCGTAAAAGAGACTCGTACCAAATCTTGGCTGAGCCTTTGAGCTTATTGAGTGCTTGATAACGAATCATACTATCGGGCCACGAGAATGTTGATGCGTGCGATTCTATCATATTTAGCCACGAGTTAACATTATCACGTAACGGGTCAAAATCGGGTATCATACTGTGAAGAGTAATATTGCTTGTACTCACAGTTCCGGCATCATTAACGTTTGATACCTTTATCCGTTTCCGAGTCTGGAGTGCTAGCGGCGGTGTTCTTCTTCCCTCGCTTGTGTCGCTGGACGTACAGCTGCTGCTGGACGATGATCGGGCGCGTTTTTTTCCATGCTTACGCTTACTTTTGTGTTTTCTTTTATTTCCCATAGTTATTTATACTATTTCGGCCCCGTGGGTGACAATATCACTTCTGATGTTAACTACCTGCGTATATGGGGTAGTTATAGCAATGAGACCAGTCTCGCAATCAGGTATTTACATATATTATATTCACTTGAAATAACCTATTTACAAATCAACAAGAGACTACACGAATTACGAGCAAACACTATGAATTTATTGTGAGGCACAAAAGTAAGCATGGAACATTGTGTCGCGTTCGAAGGCTGGAGCAAAAGTGCTTCTCCGCCCTCGACCCCTTCCAGCTTCGCTTGCCCCGTGAAGTTGCTGCGGTCGCCGATGACAAAATGGCGGCCACCAATAGGGAACTTGATGCAACTTCACGTCAGTTGGTCACGCTGATTTCGGTGTTGCCAACAGTATTTTTTGTATTATAACTTAAACTGAATGAATGATACGCATATTAATAAATTTTTTTGATCACACTTATTATAAATGAAAGTTTGCGCTCGGACCAGAACCTCGGTGGCCTAGTTGGTCAATTGCGTCTGACACGGAGAGTCAGAAGACGCGGGTTCGAATCCCGTCCGAGGATGGAATTTTTCTCTCTATAAATTTCAATGTTTGAGATCGCTAACGCAGGCGTTAGTGCTTTAAAAAGTAATACTATAAAAATTACAAGGGCTGCGATGTCAATACGAAAGTTTAAGTATTTCTAAATAATGCTTCTTTCGGTTGGATGGTACTGTTTAACTGTCCAATAGATGTCGCTCCGTTCCCGCAAGACGGTTAGTCAAATAGAGAGTTAAAATTCGATGTTCGGAACAGAACCTCGGTGGCCTAGTTGGTCAATGGCGTCTGAGACGGAGAGTCAGAAGACGCGGGTTCGAATCTCGTCCGAGGATGGAATTTTTCTCTCTATAAATTTCAATGTTTGAGATCGCTAAAGCAGGCGTTAGTGTTTTAAAAAGTAATACTATAAAAATTACAAGGGCTGCGATGTCAATACGAAAGTTTAAATATTTCTAAATAATGCTTCTTTCGGTTGGATGGTACTGTTTAACTGTCCAATAGATGTCGCTCCGTTCCCGCAAGACGGTTAGTCAAATAGAGAGTTAAAATTCGATGTTCGGAACAGAACCTCGGTGGCCTAGTTGGTCAATGGCGTCTGAGACGGAGAGTCAGAAGACGCGGGTTCGAATCTCGTCCGAGGATGGAATTTTTCTCTCTATAAATTTCAATGTTTGAGATCGCTAAAGCAGGCGTTAGTGTTTTAAAAAGTAATACTATAAAAATTACAAGGGCTGCGATGTCAATACGAAAGTTTAAGTATTTCTAAATAATGCTTCTTTCGGTTGGATGGTACTGTTTAACTGTCCAATAGATGTCGCTCCGTTCCCGCAAGACGGTTAGTCAAATAGAGAGTTAAAATTCGATGTTCGGAACAGAACCTCGGTGGCCTAGTTGGTCAATGGCGTCTGAGACGGAGAGTCAGAAGACGCGGGTTCGAATCTCGTCCGAGGATGGAATTTTTCTCTCTATAAATTTCAATGTTTGAGATCGCTAAAGCAGGCGTTAGTGTTTTAAAAAGTAATACTATAAAAATTACAAGGGCTGCGATGTCAATACGAAAGTTTAAGTATTTCTAAATAATGCTTCTTTCGGTTGGATGGTACTGTTTAACTGTCCAATAGATGTCGCTCCGTTCCCGCAAGACGGTTAGTCAAATAGAGAGTTAAAATTCGATGTTCGGAACAGAACCTCGGTGGCCTAGTTGGTCAATGGCGTCTGAGACGGAGAGTCAGAAGACGCGGGTTCGAATCTCGTCCGAGGATGGAATTTTTCTCTCTATAAATTTCAATGTTTGAGATCGCTAAAGCAGGCGTTAGTGCTCTACAAAGTAATACTTTATAAATGAAAGTTTGTGTGTTTTCATGCTCGTTACTCAATTAATCAAAAACGGCTGAACGGATTTGGATGAAATTTGTAGTGGAGATAATTTGTATCCGGGATTAATACATAGGATACTATTTGTCCCGATTCAACGGGTAGTTCCCGAGGGATCAAGATAACCTTATGTCACGTGAACGCGTAAACCTCAGGCCGGTACTGCTGGCCAATAGCGTACAGCATCAGACGCATAACGCATACGCAGTCTTGCTCTTGTCCCAGACGAAACCAACTACACTTCTCGGTTCCCCGCTGTCGCACCAACTACAGACAGAATTCGTACATTCCACGCACAATTAGTTATTTCAATAAGAATTATGCAAAACTTGTCAACATATTCAACATGAGGCAAAATTATTTTTATCAAATCTTCATACAATTTTTTTTCCAAATAAGTAATTCATATGGATTTGTTTGATTGTTTTAGATATTTTTACAATTTTAATTAAGTATAAAGTGTATTGTAATAGTTTGGTATGTAGGTATTCTAAATTTAATTATGTACAAAAGAACAGTAAGGCCAGGTGTTGGTCTCCTTTATATAGTTATAATATACTTTGGCTGTTTGTTCGTCCATTTAAATAAAAAATAAAATAAAATAAACTTAAAATTAACAAATGTTGTTTACTAATCATAAGATTTGAACATGTCAAAATAACAAAAGAAAAACATATACCTATACTTACACATTAAAAAAAACGCTCTCACTTTAGTTTTTAAGCAATTTCCACCATAGATTAAAAATATTCATTGTGATGTTATATGATTATTCACGGGAACTTCCCGTGAACACGGTGCATGTAACTGCGCCGAAATATCGGGAGCTCATTCCACAACTTACCACGGTAAATATCCCGTTAATAATCATTCATTGTGATGTTTGAAGAACGAATCTCCGTTAAAATGTAATTAAAATCTATTAAAAACAAACCAAATCTAAAAAAGAGACCAAAGAGTATGCAGTGCAGTAGAGTCAAAATTTAAAAATAAATGTAGCATGGACGAAGTCTTAGAGCCGATACACACGGACTGCTCGAGCAGTCAGTCAGTGATCAACATACACGGACCGCTCTTGCAGTCATAGTCAACAGCTTCAAGCTGCCATTGATAACTGCTCTAGCGGTTGGTATTATACTGCTCAACACAACTTCAATTCGCGGGCGGGAAGCGCGTGCGCCGGGCATTGGTAACCGCGCGAGAGCAGTCGACAGCTCGAGCAGTCCGTGTATGCCTGGCGACTGCGTGACAGCCAACCGCCCGAAGCATTTGCAACTGCTGAAGTGGTTTACTGCTCGAACATAATATAACCTCGTCCTTTTATGAAGTTGGTTAAAATTTTAAATTTACTTTACTCAAATTTAAATTTCCAGTTACACTTAAAGTAACGTCAACGCATGCAACTAGTTAAAAGTTTATATGCATAGCTATAAAATTACAAAATGTCAAGCTAATATAAAAGAAGTCAGTCATAAAATTCATTTTGTTCCAGCTATAATAAATGTATTGATAAAATGCGAGCAAAGTAAGTACCAGACCAGTTTCCTTAACATATTTAGTGTATACTAGTGCCCGCGGCTTCGCTCGCTTTGTCTACAGGATACGAAGTCACAGAAATAATCTGGATAAATATTATGAATGATCATAATGTACTAGTAGATCTGCGAGCAGTTTTATTAGCGGAAATGTTTAGCAGTACCTCATACAATCTTAACTCAGCTACCACTTTATCAATTATACTCAAATTCACAATTCCTTTTTTAAGTCAGGTACCTAATGTGTACCAATTATTTACAAAATCGGTCGGTAAATAGCGCCGCAGAAAACTTTCCCCTTTTTAGGAAAAGTACCACTCCCACTCAAAATTGACGTCGACAAAAAAAATTAAATCATAAACCATCAAACAATTTATTGGTAACAAATGTTACACGACAAATATAAAATAAAACTGAACTATTTGTACCATAATTATGATGTCGTGTATTACCAATAAATATGCAGTGCATTAATAATAACAATGAATAAATCAAATGTCATTAAATTTCACGTACTTTGGATACTACACATATCATGTTTAACACAAAATAAATTAGAATTATGTCATACATATCAATGTTTCGTCGTTGAAAAATGACACCTGTGTACCTCTACCATGAATTTGCAACATATATGTCATCTATAGTCGATACTCGATCTCGCCTACCTATTAAGCTTGTGATCGGTGTACTCGCTGTCAGTTTTAGTTCTACAGTTAGCCGCAAGGTGGCACTGTTCTTTTTTTTTCATAAATTTTTTCGCGGCAGTCGATATCTAGCATCGGTTGTTGTCAATGTTATAAACTCATGGTAGACCTACTTTCCAGGAAGACGTACATACAACCTAACAAACATACTGACAGACGAAAGCCAATTTGGCCAGTTAAAGCAGAGACGCTTCACTCGCTCGGTCAATAAGTAAGTCAAAGTTACTCCTAATAACATCAGACAAACAATTTGCGAAAAAAGCATTCGTATCGTAACCGCCAACGCGTCAAAACAAACTGTGAGTTATCTGTGTCACAGTTACCCTAGATAAATAACAGATTGTATGTTTCACGTGAACGACACGTTACGTTAAGGGCGCGTTGCCACTAGTTTGTTATTTATATTTGATGTATTTGTATTATATAGTTTATTTAACATAATGTAATAAATTTTAAAGTATTTACTTTTTATTTTTAAAGGTATTACTTAATTTTGTACGAAATTAAGTATTACCTTAAACACACTTAAGAGAAAAAAAACCTATGCACCGTGCTCATTACACAATATGTACCTACCACAAAAGAAAATACTTATTGCTTTCAATTGAATTATTTATTAATCAGAGGCGGCATTGCAAAAACAATTAAAATTATACTTAAACTATGCAAGGGTGCACAATTATATAAAGGACCACCTCATGTACATAGATAAGCACGTAGGATGTACGTGACTAAGGGCTGTCTTATATATTTTATTAATCTCTTCATATTATTTACGTAGTATCGTTAATTATACGAAGTAATTACTATTTTATTACAGATACAATTTTTTTATTTGCACCTGTATTTACATTTGTAATAAGAATAATAATAATATAATAATAATAATTTACTGCAGGGGCGTCTTTGTGGCAAGCTGTCGGTGAGTGGTGACACCGTGGACCTTTATTCTCCCTGGGGCTAAATGAGACCCCTGATCCTCGGCTTGCCTTAATTGGCCGTTTGGGGGTAGAGACGTAAGAGCAAGTAACAAAAATCTCCAAGGTGGTAGAGTGTACCGGCATAACGCCGATAGTAGCGCTCTAGTGAAACCGCAGCACACCTCTCAACACCCTTCAGCCATCCACACCAACGTTGCCCCTTTTGTCACCATTGATGGTGGCTCTTATGGGCCTCCGTTTAGTGGGTGGCAAGTCACCACCTGCTTAAATATTTTAAGATGAGACTAAAATTGGCAGGTGCCGTATTCTCATCCATAGTAATCTATCTTCCTTACATGTATAAGTTCATATCAATAGCCATGCCATTTAACCTATTTTTGTAATAGATAATCCATGTCACCGTCATCCCACATTCTGTTTTTATACACATTTTTAGTTTTTACACCAAACAGGCTTCAAGTGTTCGCTAAAGCCCCGCTTATGCCTTTGTAAAGGACCGGATAACAAAGCCGTGAAAAAGTTGAATAATAATATAATATGGAACAACATCCACACCAGGTGTTCCAGGTGTTTATCACCCTTGACTATATTTTGTACTTTTCAACTTTCACAGTAGGAAAATCGAAATACGTCAAAGGAAGCTTCGTTGTAAATCTTTTTTGGTAGGGGAACCTACTCCCACATTTTACGAAACTATCATAAATCAGGAGTGTTTTGTAATAAGCTTAAAATAATCATACTTACTATCGTACCTACTCCCGCCTACACGAAACAGTCAACCAAATTTAATGGTAAGGTTGCAATATGACTACTTTAGGAGATGAGGGAATACGGATCTTTAAAAATTTGACATTGGAACAATGAAACTTAGTGTCAAAAGTCACGTCAGTGTACGCGAATTGAGTGAAATATTTGATACTACGTCATCAAAACGGCTATCGTAATGCATTATTAAATTACGCTTGCTATATCGACTTGGAGGTACGAAATTTAATAGTAAGGTTTAAACATGACTACTTTTAGAGGTGGGAGTAAGGCCCCTGGTCCCAAACTAGGTAGAGCTTTTGTATCTATACATACACACTCAGGCTCAGGTACAACAGATATTTTGTTATAAAAACTAACGTGGTTTTCACTCATTATTAATTAAATACCGTATTACTCACGTAATGTTTATCGAATAGGTCCGACTATAGTTTCGACCACATTCAGTGGTCTTTTTCAAGGAGTGTTCGGGACGCCCGCGTCGATGACGTCTCGCTTAGCACACGGATTACAATAAACATATATGTTCATGCACACAAATGTTTGACGAGTTTAATGAATAACTGAGCTTAAAGAGGGAAAAAAGTTGACTGTAAAAACATTCTAATATAAAAGGATATTATAAAGTCCCACATTATATAGAAGACAAAGATGTTTGGAATACTCCACTTCTGGCAAGCTGTCACTCTGCCACCCATCAAATGTAATAATAGTAGTAACTAAGTAAAAACATTGTAAACATCTATATGAAAAGAATGGCCCCGAGTTTCTTGCCGCTTCCTCTCGGTAGGCTCTATATATTTTGGAACGCAGTGGTAGAAATTTCGAGTACATTATAATGAATAATTGACGATCATAAGTGCGTCTTTGATGTCTAAATTGAATAAACGATTTTGACTTTGACGCGTGAACGGCAAGCAAAAAATCAAAACGTTTACAGCGATGGTAACTTGGGCTAAACATTGCAACGTCGTTTATAATCTACTGAAGTACGGATCAAGGCTGTTAATTGTATAGCCCCTGTCGTTAAAGGGTTAAATAAATTTGTCAAATGGGCGTGTATTAGATTATATAGCCCTCGAGGCCCACGGTGTCCGGGCCTGATTAAAAGGGTGACGCATTAATTTAGGTCGAAGACAGTGACAATTTTGTGTTAATAGCAACAAATGCCCCGGTGCCTTATATTATTGCTACATGTTTATTTGTAGGCGTTATCTTGAAGCGCTGGTAACTAGTTATTTATTAGTTTATTATTGTATGAAGACGATACAAGCATGAGGCCCACCTGGTGTTAATTGGTAACCTCTGCCTAGAACAGATGCATTTCCTCACAAGAGACGAACTGCGCCCGTAACCCTGAGACATTAACGGCCAGTTTCAATAACCTATCTATCGCTTGTTTACCTTCCTAGAGATAGATATTTGACACCATTTGTATGGACGTTATGTCAAATTTGTATCCGTAGTAAGGAAAACTGTAGATAGATAGATTATAGAAACCGGCTGTTAGATGTTAGTCTCATGTGTCCGTAGCTTAGTATCATAGTGCACCTAGAGTAACCGCGTCGTTGTGTGAGTGCCTGTTCACTTTGATACAGCAAGCATGTTGCTGCAGTCACTAGATAGATGACGCTAGTGGTATTTTGATCTGATTTATTTATTTATTTCACAGCATATACTAAGCATACTATATATATATACTTATTAATACTGATACTATTTAAAACACTTTACAGTAATAGAAAAGAAACAATACCTACTTACTACATATTACATTACAACATAATTATGAAGTTGTGCTTAATTTTAACAGTTTTAACAGCGTACTAGGTCAGCCTGTGTTACGCTGTTAAGTAACTTCCTATAAGGCAATTATTTATACTAAATTATTATCAAATATTACTTACGAAACATGAAAATTTTATAAACCTAATTTTTTCCATGATTGCTTCCATGCTTCGTACGGCATGATGAAGCGGTCTAGCTGGGTCGGCAAGTTTGAGTGGGCCCCGGTTACTATTGCAAATTTTTATCGAGGTCCAACAGAAACTCTTAATATGTATTTACTAGTAACTAGTATCAACTCCAGCAATCCAATACTCTCTAGCGCCACACTGTTGTGTGCAGCATTGCAGCAGTTATGCATCTACTTTAGCTACATACTCAAAGACGTGTACCTACTAGTACTAAATTAAATTATCAAGACTCGACGTGACAGGTATGTACAAACATAAATAATATAATTAGAAATTCGGGATTACTCACGTAATATTTATCGGATAGGTCCGACTGTAGTTTCGACCACATTCGGTGGCCTTTTTCAATGAGTTTTTCAGTGCTAAGCGAGACGCCATCGACGCGGGCGTCCCGAACACTCCTTGAAAAAGGCCACCGAATGTGGTCGAAACTACAGTCGGACCTATCCGATAAATATTACGTGAGTAATCCCGTATGTTTAATTGATAATGAGTGAAAACCACGTTAGTTTTTATAACATAAATAATATACATTTATATTTGGCGGCCTAAGTTCCAACCATTCGTGGTCCGGACAGACCGCGATCCGCCTGTTGCTGCCCGACGGTCTAGCTTATTATTTTAGGACAAGCCGTTAATAAATATGCTGAGCGACTGCGAGTCGTCTGCAATTTCCGACACTATACCATCGATAACGCCAGCTATCACTCTATGAATATCTCTATATAATAGAAGGAATACCAACATCTGCTAAAAAACACAAAGACATTCAGGAGATATGACGATGTCAAAGTGTAGAGTGTTTTGCCCTACTGATACCATTATTATGGTCTCTTTTATAAGGCCACACACTGGAGTTAAACGATATATTTATTATTTACATTAAATAACAAGACAAACAGTTAGACAAACCCACTGAGTTTCTTGCCGGGTCTTCTCAGTCGTGGTCGCGTTCCGATCCGGTTGTAGATTCAAGAAACAATAAATGTATAATGACAATTTGTAAGTGCCCCCGTGGGCCTATACAGAATAAATGATTTGATTTTGATTTTATTTTTGATTTGTTAACGAACAACAACATCGCATTTACAAATAATGAAATAAAAGAATAACTGTTATGAAAAGTTAAGAAGTAAAATAGGCCTAAAAGTCTATAATATGTCAGCTGGCAATAGAACATGGTTATGAAGTTATACGACTGCCATCATATCATTATCAATAATATAATCCTATTGAGGTCATATTGGCTCAGGTAAAAGGAGAAATTGCAACGCAAAACGATACATTTGAAATAGCCGACGGTAAAGTTCTGCTGCATAAATTAATAGAAATCTTCACCTGGGAAAACTGGGTTAAATGTGTGAAGAAGTCTTTTTTGTGTTAGTGCCACGCTGCAACCCCACAGCCGAATGGGCCGGCACGACCGGGGAAGTACCACACTCCCACATAACAACGACGTGAAGTAACGTAGCTTGCTATTGCTTTTCAGTCGGTTTGTGGGAGGTTCCGGAGGACCGATTCCCCCTCTCGCCATTCTTCCTTTCCTTCTTCGTCCCCCTCCACCCTCACCTCTTCTATCTCTTCCTTCCTATCATCATTACTCAAAGGTCGGCAATGCATCCTCGAGACCTCGCTGGTATTGCGGATGTCCGTGAGCGACGGTATCACTTACCAGCAGGTGAGTCGCTTGCTCGTTTGCCATCCCATAAAAAAATCAGATCAAAGATGACTCGAATGAAATATATAAGTTGTAACTTAATAGCTTACTATATTATCATTTAATATGAAATAAAATAAATAACATAATAAAATATTTACAAATGTTTATTATACAGCGTGTAATAAAAACGTGTAGTAATAATGAAAGGAGTACCTAGTCAGGATTCACATGGCAAAGTGTCAACATTTAAATTGCTTATGATATTTTTCATAATAAGTAAAAAAAATATTACCCGAACTGTTCTTTGGACATGTCTAAAGAACAGTTCGGGTAATATTTTTTTTGGTCTGTGTTCTTTGGGGTGAATGTGCTCTTCAAACGCCACTTCACCTATTCATTCACCTCCCTCTAGCCTGCATGCGCCCTCTCCACGCGTGGAACCCCAGCCCAGGCCACGCATAGGTCTTGTTTACCTAGTCTACGTTCTGGAGGTCATCGCAGTTTTTGACCTAGTTATTCAGATATGAACCTGCTTGAGTATAAGAAAAACTTTGCGGTTACTCGAAATGTTGACTATTTCCTGGGATGCAGTAGTCAGGTCCCAGTTGTATGCAAGCTTCTCAGTGCCTGGTTTTATTACTACACCCTTTTGTTACACGCTGTATAATGATTGTGTTATTTTATAATTTCATAAAATTGATTTATAAATCTTGTTGATATTACTATATACCTGCTGTTACCACATCATTAAGCCGCTCCATAAGCCAGATGAGTGCGAGCGAGACAGACTGATTAGAATTTTGTATGGTTCGACGACTCTCATATGAGTTGATGAAGCGGACACTAACGTTATCGGGCAAGCCGCACTGGGCCCCCGTGGTAGATTATGATCTATTCTCTCTCTGCAAGAGAAGAATGCCCGTGTTCTAATAAAAAATAATTAAATAACTATTTGCATATAAAAAATATGTTTCAAATTGTAACTTTCTATATTTTATACACCAATTAAAGAGATATATCTACTTGTCAGCTAGAGTTGATATTGGCAATAAGTGGCGCTTGCAGAAGTATCTAACTAATAAATATGAAGGTTGATCTTTGAGAAACCAGATGATATAATACTATTGTTAAGTTACGTGGCACTAAAACCAAAGTTGAGCAATCGAATTCGTTATTATAAAACGAAACACTTATGATTACGACCAAGGGGTGATGGGAAATAAACGTTTTTTCACAAATTATCATAAATTGAAGTGTTTGCGGCAAGTAATTGGCAAAAACAAGATTTCGAGTATTCCTAAAGAGATAGCCACGTACTTACCTTAATTTGCCAAACTCAAATCTACATTAGGGTCACTGCTTCCGCTGAATATTGAAATTTTTCTAGCTGATTCGGGTGCCAATTTTATTGTTATATTAAAATGTGTGTATATTAAAATTTAAAGGCATGGAGGTTGGAAGTCGAGTAACGTAGCTGAAGGTTACATAGAAGATTCAGTGAAAACGAATACTAAGACATCACATAGAGTAACAAAAATAATAAATCTGCATTCCACTGACTCTCTACAACCGATCACTTCAAAAGATTATCCGGTGAGCTCCAAATATATTGCAGCTGTAGAAAATAGACAAATATCAATGTCCCCAACGTTCACCCAAGAATCCCTGAATACTATCGAAACTCAAGTGTCCAATAAAACACCAAATATGTATCAACATACCCGGAAAAAGCCTTTCACTAACTAACATTAGTTGCTCTAATTTTACCATAAACTTTAAATAAACAAAGTGGTTTTATGCAAAATAAAATTCTCCCTATTCATTTATGTTCCGCCTTATCCACAAACTAGTATAGATAGTCCTACTCGTATCATTTGCTTTAACCTATATTGAATATACTATTAAGTTAAATACATACAATATTAAGTTATAATAATAACTTTGAACTAATAACAATATTTGTTTATCTATGCTTAATTTTTATATATTAATGTGCAGTTGTCTTATATATTGCAGAATTTAGATGCAAAATTGATGGTCTCAATTACCTAACGGCCATGATTGCAACACCGATCAACCTCCATCGTTTATTGCCTTCCTTATCCTAATGACACTGGCGAAATTGCGCCACCCCCCACAAGCCATTAAAGTAAAAAGTTGAAGTTTATTTAACACTAAGTATATTAAAATAAAAACCTTGAACGCTAAACCTGTTAGCAGCTCGGCTATAGACCAAGGCTAAGAGCCAAACTAAACCGAAATATTAACATTCTAGTCTTATCATTCTTAGCCATGAGTTCAGTGGGTATTAACGCGATCTCTTTTCGGTCTAACTGTGTTATTGCGGTATATTTTATATGTTTTTGCATCAGAACTGAAGCTTTAAGTGTGTACAGAACTACAAAAGAAGATGTTGGCAATGTTACAGATATGAAACAATCTGTTATTGGTGTGGCTCGCAACTTCACGAAGCATGGATATTCAACTACTCAGCATATCGTGGAGACGGAAGATGGATATTTGCTTACAATATTCCGGCTGCAACGGTCAGGAGGATATATCAAAGGCTCACCCGTATTAATGATGCATGGATTGCTCCAGAGTTCCTCAATGTGGATAGACGCTGGCCCAAAAGTAGCTCTCGCCTATTTGCTGGCCGATGCAGGCCATGATGTCTGGATGGGCAACGACCGTGGGACGCATTACTCCCGTCGGCATGCCTGGCTGAACCCGGACACTGATTCACAATACTGGCAGTTCAGCGTCACTGAAATTGGAAGCTATGACCTTCCTGCTGTCTTTGATTATATTCTATCTCGAACTGGTGTTCAGAAACTGAGCTATATTGGCTTCTCGCAAGGCGCTGGGTCGTTCTTCATCATGAGTTCGGAAAGAACAGAGTATCGCGACAAAGTCAACGTAATGATAGCTATAGCACCCGGCGCGAGGATGCTAAACTCTAAATCAGTTATTTTAAATAACCTTTTCAAGTTTTACGAAAATAACGAGGATAAATTAAATAAAGACCGTGTGTGGGAAGTTTTGCCCCACGGAGGTTTAGTTCAATCGTTTTCGCAGGTCTTCTGTGGATTATCAGATGGAACGCTTAAAGTATGTGAAACCTCCTTGGAAGTTTTGGATGCATCCAACCCTGGATCAAAGACGAAAACAAGTCTTCTGGCTACATTTGGTGGTTTTCCTGCTGGAACTTCTGTGCATAATATGGCCAAATATGGCCAAGCACTGAATGCACAAAACTTTCAGAAGTTTGACTACGGACCAGCTCAGAATTTAGTGCGCTATGGGAGTGAAACGGCTCCTGTATTTAACTTAGGTTTAGTAAATGTTCCTGTAGTGGTAGTTCACGGGAAAAATGACCAATTGGTTAATATAAAAGATATTGATTGGTTAGTAGGGAAACTGCCTAATGTTTTGGAAGTAACCGAAGTACAAGACCCACTTTGGACGCATTTTGATAATTTTATGAGTAGGAATATACCTAAATTTATATTTCCACAGATAGAAAAGTACTTGAAGAAATTTAGCTAACAAGAAGCTAAAAAAATATTTAGACCAATCTAATTTTAATTATAAGTGTTAATTACACATGTGTTGTATACGAACGGCTCTTCCAAAAAAAATGTTGATTACATGACCGTGTTTGCAGGGTTAGTTAGTAGGTACGAGTATGTTATAAGTTTTGATCGAATGATTTTTAAATGTGTATTGGATGTAAATTGATGGATTTAATTAAATTTTGCGGACTAAATAATAGGCATCAAAAGCACAGCACAATTCCACTATTAGAGAATAAAACGGATATGAGTGTTTATTTTTGTTACTTTTTCACGCTGAAATGTCTAAACGGATATGAATGAAAAATTTGTGTGGATATAGCGTATACCTAGGACTGACGCACAAGATGTCTCTACTTCATCATCATCATCATCATCATCAGCCTGTAGCAGTCCACTGCTGGACATACGCCTCTCCAAATGTCTTTACTTAACGAGTAGTTTTTTCGAGAGATCGTGATAGGTGTGGCTACGTAATTGAAGGAACGAACAGAGGTTTGTTCTCGAGTTGTTGTGCAGTGTGTCCGTAATAAATTACCGATATTTATCGCAAAAAATTAGTTTAGCTATTCAACGTGGAAATGTAGCCAGCATTCTGGGCACTATTCCTTCAACTAATATATTATTTGTTGAAAGTTGAATAGTTTATTAAATTTTTGACTGTTTATTTTAATCTTTGTCCATCATTTTGTGTTCCTAAGAAACTTGTAATTGTATAATTGCCAATAAATGTTTATATGTATAAAGGTTTATTAAAACTTCATAAATCATAAAAATAATACTACATTCATCGCGTTTGACATTTGCCCTTGACGGTATTAGTGTTACTTTTCATCACGGTCGCCGAGAACGTCTAGTGTATCGAGCTGCCACATGATAGCGTAAGTTTTAACTAGGCTGCGTTCCAGCAAGCTTTAGACCAAATATTGTTCGGCCAAGATTTGATCGGCCGTTGCTAGAACTACTTTTACCATTATCTGGCAAAAACTAGTTTGACATATATAACTTAGGTGTTAGCTTTGTTGATTTCCAACTTACTTGAGGATATTAATTACTCTCCACCAGTCAAGAATATATAATTATGCACTTCGAGTTTAGTACACATAAATAAACCTGTCCATTTGTCGTGAAGATGCAACAAAATACTTTGTCACTATCAACACTCTGTAACTTTTGACAGCCGACCAAAATTGGGCTCTCTCAAAAGGTAGAAAAGTTTTGGCCAGTCGGGACAAAAATTTTTCTGATAGGGGTCGTGAAACGGGCGTGATCAAATCTTGATCCATGCAAATTTTGGCCTATAGGCGTCGTGGACGTTTTTGCCAAAGTTTTGCCAAATTTTGGCTTGTCCTGTGGCTTGCTGGAACGCAGCCCTAAGCTATCAGAAACTGACACAAACTTTGACAGAACTGTCATCATTACGATCTTAACGTAGGCCGAGACCTTGTTATTTTGTTTATGCTGTGTCAAAGAATATTCATCTAAATGGTCCCGCGTTTGAGCGTGAAAGAGTAACAAACATCCACACATCCATCTATACTCACAAACTTCCGCGTTTATAATATTAGTAAGATTGTAAGCCTGTTTTTATGCCTTTTGTTTTAATTCTTTTTTTTACTTGTTTGTTTTGACATAGTACTAATCTATTAATACTAGTGGTTCTATGGGCTGTAGAAGCTCTCGAGTATATCTATATAGCATAAATATCATAACGCGTAAGTAAATTTAGGCTTAACAATAGTATGCTTAACCTATTATTATGCTTAAAGAAGTTATGCTTTAAAAAATTGTGCTTAAAAAGTTATGTCAAATTATTATTGTGCTTAACTACCTACTTTTATGATAAGTTAAAGTATGCTATGTTAAAAAGTGACATAAAATCTTATGCATAAAATAGAGTACCCATCAAGACCACATTTACAAAGCCAATGCTATCGTAATTTCATTATAAAACACTGGAGAGCAACTGCAGTGACTCAATGGTAACGACAGATTGTGAATGTGAAAAGGAGAATAACAGATTGATTAGAGTTATACCAAAGATAGTTCTAAGAGTCACATGTCTGAAGTTGACGAGCAGTAACCAAGGCCTTGGGCATAAATCTTAAAGAAGTCCATGTTTCCATGCAATGATTCGAGTTGTGTTTTGCGCAGAAGTTTGATTTTACAAAGGTACCCTGGGATACCGACATGTTCAGTTATCCAAATTAAAACAACCTGTACGAATTACTGAGACCTTCCTTAAGGGGATTGCATAGCTAGTACTTGTCCATACTAAAAGAAAAAAACTCTTTTCTACCTGTTAACGTTGTCCGATTTCAGAGACTTTTTTGATGCAATCAACACATGCCCGTACCGTTTTGATTTTGTCAGTACATATTTCAAAGTATTATAAATTATTTTTTTAAAACTTAAATCTGTGTCTTTACGGTTTTATATTGTAGGTACATTAGAATAATTTTTCCAACATTTTCGACATAATTACAATAGCGCCTACCGGATGGGAGAGGCCACTGGCTGCTGAAACACAGTGTTTACTAGTTCAGCAACGTATGGATACAATAAATAATTGTACAAGAAGTTATGTCAATACATATTTTTTTATTAAATAAAAGGGTGCTGGAATAAATGAAGTCGAAGACAGTGACAAGTTTATGTTAATAGCAACAAACGCTCCGGTGCCTGACATTATTGCTACATGTTTATTTGTAGGCGTTATCTTGAAGCGCTGGGAGCTAAGTAGTGGAATGTATATTGGACCTGTTCTGTTTGGTAATACAAACCTATTGCTACGGTCACTAGAAACAATACATTTTTTCCAATACATACATATACATATATTACAATCTAGCTTTAAAGGCTAATAAGTAATGTTTCATACCAACTGCTCGAAAATGTCCAATTACTTAACACGCAATCTCGACGTAAAGCAAGGCATTACATCCCCTGTAATTTTGAATGAAAACCCAAACATAGGCATAAAGTAGTTTGGATTTGGAACCTTAGTTGTAGGAAAACTCTCAGTACGGAATAACACTGTTTAAGACTTTCACGTTTGTTGACTAAGTTATAATTAGTACTCACGATTTAGTTGCTTTTGGAGCACCCGATATTTCGGTACAGTTACATGCACCACGTTGAAAATAATAATATTTTATAAAGGTTGAATAACACCAAACACCAGAACATAGATAAATATAATACCTAGCACCGATCGCAACACGTAACTTCAACTATGACCTTGAATGCGCAGAGCGGACCGTGCGTAAACCATAGCAACGCGGCGCACAACAACCACACTCCTTAGGTTCGTTTAGCAATGAGATCATTGGTGGCGTTGCTATTGTTGACTCTTTTGTTAAAGCGTTCGTAAAGCCCAACTTTGGTGGCAAAAATAACTCTTTTTTTAGCTTTTCGAACGCTGAACATAAAGAGCCATAAATAACATTTTCACGCATATATTCCCAATTCGAAAGCCCTTGTGAGCGTTTTTAGCGCCAACTATTTTCGCCAACTTAGAGCTATTCGAACGCACTACTAATAGTACAATCTCGCCTTTTTTATTTTTTTTCTGTATGCTGTCTACGTACTATGAGTTTTCCTACAACTAACGTTCCAAATCCAAATCACTACTCCCCAGGGAGTGTCATACAACTTTACAGCCCCGCGTATGTAATGCCTCGCTTTACATAGAGATTGCGTGATATGTAATTGGACATTTTCGAGCAGGTGGTATTAAAAGTTTAAAAGAAAACATCAATAACTACAATAATATCTACAAAACTATATGTCCCACTCTTACAGTAATGTCTTAATAACTACTTTTTCATGTTAAAATATGCAATAGTAACGCCGAAACATCCATATATTGCGTACACTGGGGAAACTACTGATAACAGATCAATGTGCTGTACTACGAGTATGTTAGTTATTGTTTCATAGTTTTACAGAGAACATCAATGTCTACAAAAAAGTATGCACATATGTCTAACTATTACAGTTATATCACAATATGAACTTTTCCGTGTTAAAATATACAATATTAAAGCCGGTACAAACTGTAGGCCACATTGTTCGTACCTTGGTGTTAATCCTTATCTACTCCTATAATAAAGAGAAAGATTTGATAGTTTGTTTATAACGGATAAACGCAAAAAAACTACATAACCGGTTGAAAATATTATTTCAACAGTAGAAAGCTATATTATGCCTGAGTTTTGTAGACGTTGATGTCCTATATACAACTATAGTACCTAGTCAAGATTGGGAACCGCAAGAATTGCTTTTTAAAAAGACGAAATTAATATTAAAATGATTTATTGTTCTGCTGCAAACAAGAGTTGAAATTAAACTGGCCTTAATCTAGCTTACAAGATACATGGTTCGTCTCGTTATCAGTTATGCTTTCCGGCCGAGTCCTGAGAAGCCAGACGTAACTGAGCACTTTTACTGTCTACGTCTGTATGGATACCGGGTTGCCAGAATGCATAACTACCTACATCAACTTGCTCTATTGTCCATAGTTTCCGCAGTATACGTGATATAAGGATTTTCGACGTTATTTTATCTAATTAAGGTACCTACTACTTATAGATAAATCGAGACATCCCATGCTACCTTCACACCAATTTTTCATACAGATCCGATCAGATTTCAAACGTTTCGTCGTGAAGAAGTACATAAAAAATAAACACTCACTCATTGCCTCCACTCACCCAAAAAATTCTGAAGTGTAAGAAATAATAATAGATCATGACTATGGGTTGCGACTGTAAATTGACGTGGCTAAGGATTGTCCCTAGTCATGTGCTGAGTCGGGACCCATGTTCATGACACGCACAGCATCACGCTGTTTTCCATACGGGTTTTGTTGCTCATAATGTATGTGTAAGTATTTTGTTTTTATTTTTATTATTTCATATGTCTGTATATTATGTTATATTCATTTGATACTTAGTAAATATTTTTTCCACTTTATTGTAACAACCTATTCAATAATTTTTTTATAGTATAACTTTTTTAAAGCACTAAAGATCGCAAACATTGAAATTTTAGGAAAATTCACATCCTCGGACGGGATTCGAACCCGATTCTTCTGACTATCCGTGTCAGACGCCTTGACCATTTAGGACACCGAGGCTCGAGATCCGTTCATCGAATTTTAACTCTCTATCTGATTTATAACACATATAATAAAACACTCAACCAAAACGTATTACATACCTTTTAGCTGACACCTTTGACATTGCTTTTGACAACTCATTTCAAAACAACACATTTGTTCACAATAAATACTAAAATAAACTTTCTCACAATGCAGTTTTTTGTTGGCTAAATTTATTCAAGTTCTCTTCTATCTTTGGAAATAAAAGTTTGGGTATATTCCTACTCGTACAAACATCCAAATGCGTCCAAAGTGGGTCTTGTACTTCGAACACTTCCAAAACATTAGGCAGTTGTCCTACCAACCAATTAATATCTTTTACACTAACCAATTTATCATTTCTCCCATAAACCACCACTATAGGAACATTAGCTAAACTTAGGTTAAATACAGGAGCCGTTTCACTCCCATAGCGCACTAAGTTCTGAGCTGGTCCGTAGTCAAACTTCTGAAAGTTGTGTGCATTCAGACTTTGACCATATCTGGCCATACTATGCACAGAAGTTCCAGCAGGAAAACCACCAAATGTAGCCAGAAGACTTGATTTTGTCTTTGAACCAGGGTTGGACGCATCCAAAATGTCCAAGAAGGTTTCGCATACTTTAAGCGCCCCATCTGATAGTCCACAGAAGGCCTGCGCAAACGATTGAACTAACCCTCCGTAGGGCAAAACTTCCCAGACACCTCCTTTCTTCAATTTATCCTCGTTCTTTTCGTAAAAATTTAAAACAATGTTTACAATTACTGATTTAGTGTTACGAATCCTCGTGGCAGGTGCTAGAGCTATCATAACGTTGACTTTGTCGCGATACTCTGGTCTTTCCGAACACATCACGAAGAACGATCCACCACCTTGCGAGAAGCCAATATAGCTCAGTTTCTGGTGTTTAGTTCGAGATAGAATATAGTCAAGTACAGCAGGAAGGTCATAGCTTCCAATTTCAGTGACGCTGAACTGCCAGTATTGTGAATCAGTGTCCGGGTTCAGCCAGGCATGCCGACGGGAGTAATGCGTCCCACGGTCGTTGCCCAGCCAGACGTCATGGCCTGCATCGGCCAGCAAATAGGCGAGAGCTACGCTTGGGCCAGCGTCTATCCACATTGAGGCACTCTGGAGCAACCCATGCATCATCAATACAGGCGAGCCTTTGATATCACCTCCTGACCGTTGCAGCCGGAATATTGTAAGCAAATATCCATCTTCCGTCTCCACGATATGCTCAGTAGTTGAGTATCCATGCATTGTAGAGCTGCGAACCACACCAAAAAGAGAATGTTTTATTTCTGTAATATTTCCAACATCTTCCTTGCTACTTCTGTTTATTCTTAAAGCTTCAGCTCTGATGCATAAAGTTGGATAATATACCGCAATAAAGTAGGAAGCCAAAAAAGATATCGCGTAAGATCCTACTGAATTCATGGCTAACAATGATAACACCTTGTTCATTGAACAACCTTAAATGAGAATAGACACGCCAAAGTATAATAGATTATGTGCCTATATAGTTACAATTAATGTAATGATATTGCGCAAAAAAATATGGACATTAATGAGGTAAACAATCTTGCAGAGTTTGTCAGTAGATATTAACTAGAATGATATGGTAGATACTTCTCTATACTACAAATTACGTAAATAAATGTAATATATGTAAATGTAATGTAAATATTATACTTAAGGTTATTAGGCACACATTTTATATCTATACCTCTTCTTAATGAACTGTACAGAAGTCAGAACCCAACAGCTTTTCCGGTGGGTGCCATCAAGCAAGATGCGGCTAATGGAATATGCGTGAAATGTCCAGAAGTATTTCCCGCGGTCTATAACTACAGCGATCACCAAGACGCCTGCCAAGCGTAGTGCATTATGACAAATGGCTCAAAAACTCTCAAATTAAGCTACGGAGAAATTATGGAAATTATGGCAGCACGGAGCGAAATGAGATTACAGTGTAAATAGGCGGTAAAATTAATAGACAAATTTGGTAGTCCATGCGACTCGTGCTTTTAATACTGCACATATTACGACCGCAACTGAGAGGAACCATGGCTCGTAAGTTTGCAAATAATTCGTCGATTTAACAAAGCTGAAGACTGAAAGGTGTAAAAGGTTTCCAGAACGCTGCCATTGCGTATACACGCGCATCCGGTGTCCATACATTTTATATAAATTTCGGAAAATCTAAATAAAATGCCGAAACCGGCTTGTTCAGAAGCCTGGAATATATCAAAGTTACGATTGAGACAGGTGGGGACAGGGTAAATAAGGTGGGTCTGTAATTTAAGCAAAGCATTGTCACTATTCTTAAACAATAGCACCACCTCACTTTTATTCCATGCTTCTGGTTTTAACCCTTCGATTAAGACGGTATTAAAGAGCTTCTGAAGGATTTTAAGTACCGGTGTTACACCTCTTTCATAAGCTCAGATGTGATACTGTCTTCACCCGGCGCCTTGTCGTTCTTAAGCTTTTTCAAGGCTATTCTAATCTCGTACAGGTTGACGCGCAGGTCAGCTAGGCTCTTGGGTATTTGGCCGACCTGTTAAAAAGTTTAGGGATCAAGTTTATTCGTAAATCTTAATTATCCAACTAGCGACAGCTCTATACTGACCGTGCTTACGAAATACGGGGAAAATATTTGTCTGATGAGGAGCAATGTCTTTCCCCAGGTCTAGTATGTTGTGAAGTTGTATTGTGTCCATGCCTCCGACGACACAGGGAAGTAGTGTATTAACGAGATTTTCTTACTTATAGCGAGATTTTCACCAAAGTCAGAGAACCATTAGTAGCGTTTCAATAATATTGAAATGCAACAACAGAACTTTAAACGGGTTATCGCGAATTACATAGCTGAACTATAAACGGATTTTCGCGAATTACATAGCAGAACTATAAACGGATTTTCGAGAATTACATAGCAGAACTTTAAACAGATTTACGCGAATTACATAGCAGAACTTTAAACAGATTTACGCGAATTACATAGCAGAACTTTAAACGGATTATCGCGAATTACATAGCAGAACTATAAACGGATTTTCGCGAATTACATAACAGAACTTTAAACAGATTTACGCGAATTACATAGCAGAACTTTAAACGAATTATCGCGAATTACATAGCAGAACTTTAAACAGATTTACGCGAATTACATAGCAGAACTTTAAACGGATTATCGCGAATTACATAGCAGAACTTTAAACAGATTTACGCGAATTACATAGCAGAACTTTAAACGGATTATCGCGAATTACATAGCAGAACTTTAAACGGATTATCGCGAATTACATAGCAAAACTTTAAACGGATTATCGCGAATTACATAGCAGAACTTTAAACGGATTATCGCGAATTACATAGCAGTATTTTAAACGGATTATCGCGAATTACATAGCAGAACTTTAAACGGATTATCGCCAATTACATAGAAGAATTTTAAACGGATTATCGCGAATTACATAGCAGAACTTTAAACGGATTATCGCGAATTACATAGCAGAACTTTAAACGGATAATCGTGAATTACATAGCAGAACTTTAAACGGATTATCGCAAATTACATAGTACCTGGATGTCCGAGCTTTGCTCGTAAGTAGTAAGTATTGATTTTCTTGGTCTATGCTTTAACCAAACAATCATTATTTTAGTGTTGCTTAACAACGCCATCTATTGTCAAGTAGTTTAGTATTGTTCTGTCGACAGACAGGTTTTCATTGCCTGAAAAGATGGATTAAACAACGTTCTAAAAATGAAACCTAGCTAAATCGATTTATCGCCTGCGAAACTCCCAGCGTACTAAATTTATGAACCGAATACGCGGGTATATTTTGTCTTATTTAACCTTATTCCCCGAAGGATCGCGATGACTTTATTGTACGCAAGTCGTGCGATTCTCTAAGAGCAAACATCGTTGCATCTTTGACAACATCCGTGAAACAAATGACGAGATAACAAGAAACTTTGGAAAAACCACCTTATGTACAAAGGCGATATCTCATAAAGTATGTGACATCGGCGATCTCGTCGACGAGCGCAACGACGTATCATTAGAGAATCGTACGGCAGGAAGTCGCGCGTTTTAGCTAGTCCACACTATGATTATTATCCACGAATAAAGTTAATATTAATGTACAAAAGAATATGAATGCCTACTGATGTTTGCGTTAAAAACAAGTAGGTACCGGTAATCGCGCATACAACTGCCAAATGTTTCCGGAACAAGTCGTCAAGCATGATTTGTTTTTAAGTGGCTTGTGTACTTGGATACCTGCAGATGTCAATTATATGGACGTAAATCTTCATTATCAGATCTAATAGCACAAAAACGTTTGAACAAGAAATAAAAACAAGTACTATTTCAAAAATTTGAATACCGACTTCCATTCTATTCAGTCAGTGGAGTGTAACTCAAAAAATACTGAACCGAATTCGATGAAATTTTAATGGGACCACCCGGGAAGCACCAAATTTCAAACGACAAATTTTGAAGAATTTTGAGAATCGGATCACCCAGTCAAAAGTTATGAGGTAACAAACATAAAAAAAAGTTGATTTGAGTACTTCCTCCTTTTTTTGAAGTCGGTAGAAAAGAGAAGCACCTAAAGGACATTTCCTTTAGGTGCACGTGCACTAATTTACGGTTTTAACGCAGTTAATATAAAAGCTTCATAAAATGGGTGCTAATTAACTGTTTTATAGTTTGATCGAGTCGAAGTTCACACTTGCCAGTTGCGTGACGGACAGATGGACAGTTGCTGACAATAGTAGACTATAATATAGACAATATGACTGATAATAGCTGCCGTGCGATTCTCTAATGATTCATCGATGCGCTCGTCGACGAGCTCAACGTCATCGGTGAGCTCGTCGTGAGATATCGCCTTTGTACATAAGGTTGTTTTTCCAACGTTCCTTGTCATCTCGTCATTTCCACGGATGTTGTCAAAGATGCAACGATGTTTGCTCTTAGAGAATCGGACGGTTGGATTGGGCTGCCATCTGTAGCCCTAGCACGAATAACTGCGTAGTGTAACGTAACGTGTCGTTCATATGAAACAGTGCAAACTTTCAATTATATAAGGCTTAGATTAATGATTAGAGAGCGAGACCAATGATTAATCTAAGATATAAGGCAACCGCGACACAGACGCTCACAGTTTGTACGCCAAGCGTGACGCGTTGACGTGCACGATACGAATACATTTTCGCGGATTGTGTGTGCTACGATCTCTGAGAACTGTAACTAAAAGCACAGCTACATTTTTTACACTACCAAGAATACTTCGTATCCTTTGAACTGGAAATTTGCATAACATTGGTGATATTCTCTTAAATTCGGTCTTATTTTATATTTCTAAGATATGTTCCTGACGGACGGGCAAACTTGTGACCCGCAGGGATATTATATATCTCAGTTGCTAACAAATGTTGACTGATTTCTTGAAAAATGGCCGCTCTGTGTCACTTTTGATAACACCAGTAAGCAAAATTGTTAGTAAGTTGATGACTGGAGCTGACAAAAGTGACATAGAGGCGCCATCTTTTTCGATTTCAATGAAAATTTTTAAGCAACCGAGGCACATAATAGCCCTACGGATAATATAACGTCGAGTGTTCCGTTTCGACCCTCGGCAGAGGTAACCCTAAACATATTAGAAAAGATTACTCTGAGTCGATTCTTCTCAATTACTTAATTAAGATTGGGATTTCGCATTAAAGTTCATGATAGTTGACTAGTTACTGACTGAGATCTGCGTGAAACAAGGTTATTGCTTTGAACGTACCCGTTGAAATGATAACGAAGTACATAACGTAACTTATTTATTAATCCCCATAATTTATTTTCAGATTCAGATTTAACATCGACTTATCCATAAGTCATTACTATGACACATAGTTCTACATATATTTATTGTATCTGAGTATATTTTAACAGTATTTATCAAAAATTCATACATTAAATTTTGTTATTATCTCAATATTTTTTTAATAGAAGCCGTGTGTTTGGTTTGCATTGGGTGTGCATTTAGCATAAGTATGTAGGTACATGTAGGTGTATCTTAGTGTACACAATGTGGCTTATTTTAAATAAATAAACCCAATTTTTGATGCTGACTTTAATAAACTGACAAAATAGATTTTTGGTTGATGGTCAAGATATGCGCTACAAGCAAGATGGGAGTGAATAAAAAACATAACAGGTAGGTAGTTCGGAGAATGTTACTGCGCGACGCCCATTAGTATAAGCACGTTTGGACAATCTTGCCATTAGAAAGTCGTAGGCGTGAACAGTAGGTATTGTATGATAATTTATTTGTAAGAAACAATGTAACACGTGTTGGTATAATTAAAAAAAATATTAAAATTAAATTAAAAATCGTTGAACCGTTTCAAGTTAAACATTTTTTAGTAACACACTTTACACAATTACCCATTTATAATATTAACCATAGAATGATTAAAGCTTGGATTTTTAATATGAACCATAATTCTTATTTGTATAAATAAACGCTATATAGATTTTTAACTTTACGTGCAACTATAACGTTTGTCGAACGGGCGTGTATTAGATTATATAGCCCTCGAGGCCCACGGTGTCCGGGCCTGATTATAAGGGTGCCGGAATAAATTAAGTCGAAGACAGTCACAAGCTTATGTTAATAGCAACAATCGCCCCGGTGCCTGATATTATTGCTATATGTTTATGTGCAGGCGTTATCTAAAAGTACATAGTAATTTTTAGTTATGATTTTATTATGAGACGGTACAAGCACCGGGGCTATATACTGGGGATAATAGGTACTTTTAACTATCATGGAACCGACTTCAAAAAGTTATTTCGCACTTTTTGGTGTTGAAGTCGGTTCCATTTATTGATGTTTCTGCGTCTTCGTATCCCATACACTAAGTTTAGTAAAGTTTTGTAGCTCCTATTCGAGACTACGATCGCGAAAATAAAATAATCGCGATACTTCAAAATATCCGTTGAATCTGAATAAATGAGCATACTGTTTTCAACATATAACGGCACGGATACTATATTATGGTATACTTATAAAACTTACGTCCACTGCTGAACATAAGCCTCCCCAGATATTTCCAAAAGGATTGGTTGGAAGGTGCCTGCATCCAACGTCGTCCTGCTCTACCTTTATCAGGTCGTCAGTCCACCGTCTCGGTGGACGACCTACGCTGCGCTTGCCGGTCCGTGGTCTCCACTTTAGAACCTTTCGGCCCCATCGGTCATCTGTTCTGCGTGCTATGTGCCCTGCCCACTGCCACTTCAACTGGCTAATCTTCTGGTCTATGTCGGTGACTTTCGTTCTTCTACGGATCTCCTCATTTCTGATTCGATCACATATAGAAACCCCGAGCAAAGCCCTCTCCATAGCTCGTTGTACCAGTCACCATCCTGAGTAAGTATGACTATCTTCGCACCAAGTTTCATTCTAATCCTTTCAGACGTTTTACCGTGAAGTAGGTAAAATAAGCACACACTGACTCCAAAAAAATCGCATTTACAACAATGTAGGGACCATTATGTGATGTGTTTTGCGACACTTCGTATTTTCCGCGACTTACATTTTATAGTCCTTCAAATCTAATAGATATCGTTTGACAGTTTAGACAGATTGTAAAATAGGGGTGGGGTGAAAAAAATCGGTTACTACAATATCCGATTCATAAGAGATATCGATAAAAGGTTTGAATGGATTTTTGATTTTTGATTTCGTTTTTGTATGGATGCTGATGCTGGCATATCGACCGGCCGCAGTTTTGTTTTTGTTTTTAAATTGCGGCGCACGATCAATGTGGTATACATGTATGGATAGAGGACATCAAAAATAGAGCTATTCCGTGTCTGTAATTACTTTATTAAACGTGTTATTACTATTTATTGAAAGAAAACAACTACTAAAAATAATTAAGTATGAAGATTTAGAAATTGATTATAATTTTACTCAATTCGACGTTATAGCTCTCAATCCTCGACTTGCAAAAGCTAAATTACATTCGCGACATCAAATCACCCGCATAATTTATTATATCACATTTATATTCACCAATAAATTCACGAGTCTGGGCGTTTCAAGTACGTCCTCTTTTCGACATTATAATCACTTCCTTAGTATCGGAGTTCAGAGTAACGTCTTTCCACGTTAAAAAGCCACATAAGAAGAAGAAGAAGTAGTATCGGAGTCCAGTATAAAGATTGCCAAAGTAAACGAATTAAAAACACAAACAAAACACAAAAACTGAAAAAAGTACGCACACAATATTTTTTTTCTAATGGCGCGAGACTGCAAAGATTATATATAGTTATATATATTATATATACTAGCAAACCCTGCGAACTCCGTTTCGCCACCAGATGGCTTCGTTTTATGTAACATTTCGTTTGGCGCCATCTACTTAAAATATTGGTTTGTAGTACATGCTATGTATCAGAGATGGCGCTGTATGTGAAAAAAGATTTTCCCGCTTTTCTTTTTAAATTTTTCCTGAATGTTCTTTACTGTAAACCTCACGGAGCCCGAGACCTTTCCAACGAATGCAAAACCGTGGAAATCGGTTCGTGCGTTCTGGAGTTATAGCGTCAGGAAGGAAAACCCGACTTATTTTTATATAGTAGAGATATATATATATATATATATATATATATATAGTTAGCAGTGTTGCCAGAATTAAAAAACATGCGTATTTTTAAGGATATTTGGACACGAACAATTATGCCTACAAAGTTTTATTTAAAATGACATCACCTTACTTTAAAATAATACTCTTAAGTTAGTTAGTTACTCTTACGTTATTTATTCAGGTTGTCTTCTATCTTTGGAAATAAAAGTTTCGGTATATTCCTTTTCATACAAACATCCAAATGCGCCCAAAGTGGCTCTTGTACTTCGACCGTCGTTTTGTAGATTTCCAAAAGGACCGATTGTGTCCGGTCAAGCACCAACCTATCAAGTGCACAAACAAATTACGGCTGAACGAATGAGAGTGAAATTAGGAATTAAGATAGCAAATACCCCAGCCGAGTAGTGCCCGAAGGATCGCGAAAGATTATTTCACGCTGAGGAAGTCGCGCGCATTAGCTAGTAATAACTATGGTTATTATTCATGAATAAAGTTATAAATGTACAAGAGAATATAAATACATACATGATATTTACATTAAATAAACCAACTCTTACGCAAAAAATTTCCAAACGTTTCCGGAATAAGTTGTTTATGCGTGATTAATATATATTATAATAAATTGAGGAATATTATAATGAGATGGTATTGTCAGTGAAATTTAAATAAAATGTTATCTGCTAAAGCTAGTTCTTTGTAAGTATTCTTCAATCTTAGGGTATAAAAGATTAGGCACATTTTTGCTTAGTGAAAAGTCCAAATGCGTCCAAAGGGGGTCTTTCACTTCATAAGCTTCTATCACGTTCGGCAGCTTGCGTACCAACCACTTCACGTCTCTGATGTCCACAATACCATCGTTTCTCCCATACATGATCACTGTCGGGACAGTCACCAAGCTCAAATCATACACAGGTGGAGTTTCGCTCCCATAACGCTTTAAATTCCTCTCTGGACCAAAGTTGAACATCTGGAATTCTTTGGTCCTGGAGCTCTGCCCATATCTGGCCAGGTTATGCACAGAAGTTCCTGCAGGAAAATTGGCCAGGGCAGTTCGCAGAGCAAATTTCGTTATGGATCCAGGGTTGGAACTATCCAGAACAGCTGCCATAGCCTCACAAACTTCCGTCGTCTTATCCGAGAGCGCACAGAAGACTTCCAAAAAAGTTTGAGCCGTTCCTCCTTTAGGAAACGCTTCCCAAATGCCGCTCTTGCTGAGTTCCATTTCATTGGTTTCGTAATGTGTGTTGAGGGCATTGAACACTTTAGATTTAGCATGAAGATGCCTAGTAGCTGGAGCCAAACCAATCATTAGGTGGACTTTGTCGCGATATTCTGGTCTTTCCGAGCACATGATGAAGAATGTGCCACCTCCTTGTGAGAATCCGATGTAGTTAAGCTTTGAAGCTCCAGTTCGGGATAATATATAATCGATGACGGCAGGATGGTCGTAGAGGCCGATCTCGTCAACACAAAACTGCCAGTATTGGAAGTCTGAGTCGGGATTCAGCCAAGCGTGGCGCCGGGAGAAGTGCGTGCCACGCACGTTCCCCAGCCACACGTCATGGCCTGCATCGGCCAGCAGGTACGCCAGGGCAACGCCTGGTCCAGAGTCAATCCACATTGAAGCACTCAGGAATAACCCATGCATCAGCAGCACTGGAGGGTTCTTATCCTCACACCCCGGTTTTCGGATGCGGAACACTGTGAGGATGTATCCATCTTCCGTTTCTACAGTGTGCTCACTTCCCAGGTATCCGTGGTTTATTACACGTTTTGTCAAATCTAAAAGCGGTTTGATTTCTTGTGTAACGTTTTTGTTCCATTTGAGCTGGTTTGATTCTACCCCAGCAGTAAAGCAGTAGGTGAGGAAGCAAACTACGTAAGCTCGCGTCGAATTCATGGTTGAGACTACATGATTAAACGTGTTTAATAAAAAGTATAGCAAGATCAAAATAACTCAAAGTTTGTTAACCTTGGTAATGCGTTTTTACGCGTGCTACGTTCTTGTTTTCTTGTGTAAAATGGCAAAGCCTGTAGCATTTATTGACGGTGGTGCTTTTCCGTAGCTTACATACAATTTAGTCGATATTTTAGACTATAAAACTACATTATTTGATTGTACATTAGGCACAAAATAGTTTAACTTATGTTATAAATTTTTTTGAAGAACTTCTTACGCCTGCTGAGCGAGAAAAAGTTGAAATTTTATAGAGAAAAATTACACTTCCTTGGCAGAATTCGAACCTGTGACTTCTGACAATCGATCCCCATACGACGGTTAAAAACAAATACAAATAGTTAACCTCGATGTTTGGACGGATAGCCTCGGTGGCCTAGCGGTCACGGCACGGCGTTTCACATGGATTGTCAGAAGACGCAAGTTCGAATCCCGTGCAATCCCGGTAATACCGCAAAGGGTTAACTACTCTGCTTTACATCTCGATTGTGAGGTAAGTAGAAAAAACGAGCATTACAAAAATAAAATTAATGACTATTATACTCATACGAAGACAAGGCTGAAAAGCGAAGCGACCTCTTTTGTCATTGGGCTGAATGCATGATGTCTATTGCCAGTATGATGGTTAGATGAACGCGAACTTTTTGAAAGAGTGAAGTGTTTTTTTTAATTATTCACCGCCCTAGGGCTTTTTTAGCTACATTATTACCCTATAGCGCTAATCGGTCACCTACAAGCCCCATTTGGGGGTAATAAGGACCTACTTACCGAATATGAGAGATGAAAAGTAATATTATATGGTGGAAAGATTTGTAATTTTGTATTTTTGTATGTATAACGAATAAACTTAAAAACTACTGGACCGATTTCAAAAATTGCATTGTTGTTAGAAAGCTACATTATCACTAAGTAACACAGGCTGTATGTATAATATTTTCAAAAGTTAGGGATCCGTATGAAAACTTAGATAATGTAAGCCAAGGTGTGAAAATAATACCAAAAACATCCTTATATCGCGTACGCTACGGAAACTATTGACACTAGACCAAAGTGATGTGGGTACCGCAGTTTTATAGAAATAGTATATTTCATTACAAGTGGGGAAAGGCTGTCATTGCAAAGAGTTCCGACAAATATATCCGACAAAAACGAAAAAAAAAAATCGACAGTCGGAACAAGTTGCAATGACGGTTCCGCACGTGTACTGAACGACTATTTTTAATACAGTTGCGAAAAATGAAGCAATTTAATAACTCTCACAACTCACAAAAAAAAATTCTGGAAAATGGCGCCAACCGTAGAATATAAGCAGAGATTTTTTTTCTTCACCCATTCTGGTAGGCAAAGGGAACTATGCCCTTACAGCCAAGTCTTCAGTAGAATTTTTTATTGATATTAAATGAAAATGAAATTTAATGAGATGAAATGAAATGAAACCTAACCTAACTCATTCAATCAAATCATTAAATCTGATATTGAAACAAATTAGTAGCTTCTTTTTAGAAATAAATAGGTCTTTGCATGAATCATAAAAACTTCTATGAATTTTTTTAGTAACAAGTTCATGGTTGGTTTTTCTTTTCAATAGATATTATTTTGACAGTTGGGAAAGAGAACGCACGAGTTCGGGAAAGGTAAAAACAAAGCACGAGTATGTAATAGCCCACATCCCGAACGCTATACGTCCCTGCAATACGCCACTTTTTGAGCAACTGTATTAAAAAAACATCAATATCTACAATAAAGTCTGGGATACCATATGTCTACTATTACAGTTATGTTACAATAACTACATTTCATTATAAACTATGCAATAGTAACACCGGTAAATCTTAATATCGCGCACACTGCGGAAACTATTGACAATAGATCAAAATGATGTATAGTTTTATAAAGGGCATAAGTGTCTACAAAAAAAGTAATATGATATGCTATATTATGTCTAACTAGTACAGTAATATCACATTAATAATAACTAAATACTTTGTTAAAATTCTGTGCTAAAATATGAAATATTAACGCCGGTACAAACTAGGCCACATTATTCGTACCTTGGTGTTAATCCTTATCTAGGTACTCTAATAATAAAGATTTGATAGTTTGTTTGTAAAGGATAAACTACATAGGTAACCGGTTAAAAAAAATCATTCACCATTAGAAAGCTACATTGTGCCTGAGTAACATACGCTATATTTGGTTCATCAACATCATCATCCATCACCGCGCGGGTGAAACCGCGAAGCGCAGATAGTGTAATATATAATTTTAACTTTATGACGAAATCGAACTCGTTTTTTCAAATCATTACGACGAAATTAATTCAATTTTAACAAATTTTAATGTAAAACTATATGTCCTATTGTATTATGTTTAATCGATGATTTTCATGATCTCATTTAAACCACTTCTAGTTAGCTAGATTATAATGTAAGTAAGAGAACAAACATTGCGTATTTCCTTTCTTTAATTTAACTTATATTATTTGACGAGCAGGTAGAGATTATACTCTGGTTTTCGCGATCTTCTCTTATGGCGCTGAGACCTAGACACTGAAAGCTGCAGACCGACGCCTTTGAGATGTGGTGCTGGAGAAAGATACTCAGTATCCCTTGGACAGCATTCCGGACCAACGTCTCCATATTGCGAGAACTCAAGATCTCTTCGCGGCTGTCATCCGAATGTCTACGCAGAGTTCTGGAATATTTCGGTCACATTGCTAGGAAAGACAGTGGCAACCTTGAGAAACTCATTGTGACCGGAAAAGTAGACGGGAAAAGGCCTCGTGGTCGCAGCCCAATACGTTGGTCCGACCAGATCCGCACCGCGCTCGACTCTAAGTTTCACAACGCCCTCCACGCTGCCAGAAACAGAAACAGATGGAGAACAATCATAAGACAGTAGGTGATTCCGAAGGGAGGTCACGACCCTCATCACTGAGGAATACGACGCAAGGAGGAGGAAAGATTATACGAGACATGTTTTGCGACGACCAGTAACTGGGCCTATACTACAAAAAAGCGAACTGCGAAGTTTCGGTTGACGGATTTCTCAATTTCTACTGTAAAGGTGCAAGCTGGTAGCCGCGACGACACGTCGTCGCTTCATGTCGCTGCAGTCATGATTTCGAACGCGACTGCAGATGGCATCAACCATTTGAAAATCGATACGAAAGGTTTAGTTTAAAAGCTTTTCAGTTGTTTTACTAGGTAGATTGGTACCCGCGAGCGGCACTACTGATCTGCGGTCGGGCGACCGTGTCGTCTGCCGCTCGACGACGCGTCGCTAGCTTCGTCATCTGTGGCTTCGTGTCGATAACTACGAATGGTGTTTACAAATACATAGAAACCAGTAAGGTCACTATGACACGTCGTTTGCCGTGGCTTCATGTAGCCGGCTACCAACTTGAACCCTTAAAGTTGAAAAGCACAAATACAGTTAAGGAACAAATGTATTTAGACAGTATGTTTTAGTTGAATTGAGCTTTTGATCTGCTATGAACAAAGTATTACTGTGTAGCAAAAAACGATATTAAAAATATTTAGTGACACTTCCGCTGAAAATAAAACAATGATTTTGGCCTATTTGGGGGTGTGCACCACCCTCCCTCCCGCATAAAATGCTAATAGGAAGAATACAAAAAAAAACACAAGAAACCCCAAATAAACCAAAACCGATTCGACACGTGTTTCGCCTCTACACGAGGCATCCTCAGGAGATGTCACACGCCCAAATAGGCCAAAATCATTGTTTTCTTTTCAGCGGAAGTGTCACTAAATATTTTTAATATCGTTTTTTGATAATGGATTTCCGCAAAGTAACGCCTGAATCAATAAATGAACTGTGTAGCAGTTGCTTAAATTAAGCATGCAAATATTCACTTGTTATATGTTGTATACAAATACATATACAAATAATTTATTGATAACACCATTGTTACAAGTCTTAATAGCAATTTGAATACAAACTACTAATATTTGTATCCATCAGTATACATGAGTACAGTAGTACATGAATGTATTTTATTATTAATTATTACCTATTATAAGTCTTTATTATAATTTTAATTATACAGGCAATCTAATAAATTATTATACTCGTAGTTAAAATATGTTTAATTTCGTTTTTCTGACGATAACAAAATGTTATATAAGTAGTATGTTTGACATGAGTACCACTCAATTAAAAAAATATATTAGGTTTACGTACTTATTAAACTTCATCAAGTTAATACACATTATGATGTATTATATATACATATATATATATATATATATATATATATATATATTATATATATATATATATGTATAGATTTCATATTATCATCGTCACTTTAACATAAAACACTAATCTCTGTATCTGTCATTGCATTTCATCACCCTTGACTGTATTTTCTACCAACTTCCAAAAAGGGAGGAGGTACTCATTTCGACTGTATTTTTTTTTATGTTTGTTACCTCATAACTTTCGATTGGGTGAACCGATACTCAAATTTTTTTGTTTGAAAGCTGGTGCTTCCCGTGTGGTCCCATTTAAATTGCATCAAATTCAGTCCAGAGTTTATGAGATACACTCCAATAACTGAATAGAATGGAAGTCAGTATTAAATTTTTCAAATTGGACTTGTGGCTTTATCACTTTCACAGTAGAAATCGTGGAATCCGTCACCCGGAACTTCGTAGTTCGGTTTTGGTAGTAGGCCTCGAGCTTACAGAATCAGTAGGTTTACTTCGCTCTATACATAAGACACCACAATCACAAAACAACATTCCGGAACCTTCATAATTTATTCGTGAAGTGTAAGTTCCAATTTGCTTTCAAGTTCGAACTTTGTAGTTTCAGCCTCGAGTTTTCTAAGCTATACTTACTCGTACAACCGAGTACCGAGTCCCCATTGAAGTTGAACTATTCCGATATTGACAAACTAAGCAACTGGCAAAAACACACACAAATGGACAATACAAACTTTCATGCCATAATTCATTTCATGCGTTTTGTTACCAGAAACACTATTTGAAAGAGAGAGAGAGAGAATAATGAAAAATTGTGACGCATTTCAGTACAGTATGTGCGTCAGAATTTTTAATGCTCTGCCATTAGTCATAATCAGCCCATTTTGTTTCTACTGCTGGATCTCGAGCCTTCCTCTCAGAGAGAAGAGTTAGGCCAAAATCTACCACGCCGGCCCAGTGCGGCTTGGTGGATAGGTTAGCCTACCCATGTCGAAGTTATTCAGGCCGACCGAAGGCCCTCGACATAGCCTAACGACTGCTGTCCTAAGACAAACAACCGGGACCGACGGCCGGAAGCGCTCAGTGGAACAATGCCACTAGCGCACACCCATCCATCTCCAGTGATTTATGATAGCTTCGTAAAAGGTGGGAGTAGGCCTCCCACCTTTTACGAAGCTATCATAAATCACGGGCGTTTTGTAATAAGCTTAAAGTATGATTATTTTAAGCTTATTTTACATACTGGCGTACTCCCACCGACACAAAACAAAGATAAAAAAAATATGACCAATATTTATGACTTTTAATCATTGAAACTTTCCCGTGTTAAAAGCTAATCAAAACCAGTAGATGATGCTGCAGTTAACTTCCTAATTTTTAGGGTACCTACTTACCCTAAAAATGAGGAAGTTAACACCTACAATCAAAAAGTGCCAAAAATTCTAAGGGGTCGACGAACTTTATACCAAAATTTGTCAATATTAATCGGAAAATACGCTCTGTACGCGAGTACCAACATCCGGACGGATGAAAGCAAATTTGTCGAATCGTTGCTGACTTCGTTCGATTTGTGGACTCTGGCAATAAACACGAAATCAACTTGTCATGTCTTAACAGTTTATTATAGAAATACGACTGACCTTAAATACGTGAGCGGTCCTGTTAGGCTCTTACGTATCTCTGGAATCAAATGTTGATTGAAATCTAAAAATGGGGCTTTATACCAGTTTTCTACTTCAGTAACCAAAAATCTTAGTAAATGCTGTTTGGAGCTGCCAAAAGTGACAAAAAGCCGCCATTTTTTTAGATTTTAATCAACATTTGATTGCAGCAGCTCAGATCAACACAATCGCCCTGTTTGTTTTCATGTTAGAACAACAGTTGTTGGAGCTGCCTGACAGCTCTCAACATTGCACCTCTATATTATTATATAGGTGTATCATTATGATTCAGGGTTACATCTATCTCCATATCAAATATCATCATATTCGACTGCATCTCAATAACAGCTGCCGGTACATATCGTTAAGTGGTCCGTGGCAGGGTTTCAAACTTGAATGTGGTAGCTAGCCAGGCCATAGCAACCTGTACTTCCAATTGGGTATAGCGCGAGGGATTTTTATACGAGCGATCTACAGTTTAGCTCCCAGAGGTTCCCTTAGACAGAAGTTTAAAGACATAAACATTCTAACTGTTGTCTCTCAGTTTATCTATGAAAATCTAATGTATGTAAAGAAAAACATTAGCAGTTTTGATAAAAGGAGTGATGCTCATTCCATCAACACGCGAAATAAGCACAAGCTATCCGTACATGTAACGCGTCACCACAGAATAAGTCATTCTTTTATGGGACAATGTATACGATTCTATAATAAAGTTCCCAGTGTTATCCGAGATTTGCCTATTAATAAGTTTAAAATTACTATTAAAACTAAACTCAAAAAAAAGGTTATCACAAAATTTCGGATTACTTGGAGGATAAACAGCTTGGGACTGATCACTCCAGGATCTATCTACTCGTGTACTAAGATGTCAAAGTGTAGCGTGTCTTGCCCTACTGATACCATTATTATGTTCTCTTTTGTAAGGCAACACACTGGAGCTAATATTTGTAGTACCTAAGTAAAAACATTGTAAAAACATCTACTTATATAAAAAGAATGGCCCCGAGTTTCTTGCCGCTTCTTCTCGGTAGGCTCTATATATTTTGGAACGCGGCGGTAGTCTTTAAAGTACATTATAATGAAAAATTGACGTTCATAAGTACGTCTTTGATGCCAAAATTGAATAAATGATTTTGACTTTGACTTTGACTTTGCCATTCTTTCATAGGGTGGTCCAATGGGCTAACATTCAACAACAGAAATAATGCTGCACCGCTGGAGATTCTTCTCATTCACGCTTCCTTTGCGTGAGCCCTCCTGGTGGTATTTGGTCCCGTACAGCTTCTTCTCGGTCAAGGATAACTTCCTGAACACTTCAGAGGCCCTAGCACAAATAACTGCGTAAGTGTAACGTCACGTGTCGTTCGTCGAGAATGGGGTAGGAGGGAATCGAGCCTCCAGAACCTCCCACAAAATGACGAAAAGCAATAGCAAGCTATGTTACCTCACGTCGGTGTTATCTGGGAGTGTGGTACTTCCCCGGTCGTGCCGGCTGTGGGGTTGCAGCGTGGCACTACCACCAATAAAATAAGTTAGCTATTTAGAAATAAGATTGAATTGAGTATAAGAGGCGCGAACAGATACTATAAAGTGCCCATGCTGTGGATTTCATCAGGTGTTACCTTCACCGGAAGCCCATGTCCGAAGTACTCAGTCCGAACTAGCGAACAGAACTACTATTATTTTGTTTATAATAATAATAATAATAATAATAAAACCGCAGGGGGGGCTTTGTGGCGAGCCGTCGGTGAGTGGCGACACCGTGGACTCTGATTCTCCCTGGGGCTAAATGAGACCCCTGACCCCCGGCTTGCCTTAATTGGCCGTCTGGGGGTGGAGACGCAAGAGCAAGTAACAAAAAGCTCCAAGGGTGGAAGTGTTAAAGGGCATAACGCCGGTAGTAGCGCTTCAGTGAAACCGCAGCACACCTCTCGACACCCTTTAGCCAGCCACACCAACGTTGCCCTTTCTGTCACCATTCATGGTGGCCTTTATGGGGGGCCCGTTTAGTGGGTGGCAAGTCACCACCTGCCCAAAATATTTAAAATGAGACTGAATTTGGCAGGTGCCGTAGTCTCTTCCATAGCCCACTATCTTTTTATCACTAATAAAATCATTTCAATAGCCTTGTCATTTTACCCATTTTTATAATAGATATACCATTTCACCATCCATCCATAAGTTTCTGTTTTTTTATACTACTTTGTATTTTTATACCAAACAGGCCTCTAAGTGTTGGCTACAGCCCCACTTATGCCTTTGTAAAGGACCGGATGAAATCCGTGATTTATTTTGAATAAAAGGAATAATAATAATAATAATAATAAGACTTTATTTCAGATTCATGATCCATAAAAAAACAATAAAAATAGAATAAAATAAAATTGTAAAAAATAATATATTAAAATATCAGGTGGCAATTGCCAACCAACGTCGGTAGGTTGCAGTCTGCTTCAGGCGGTCTGCCAGACTCCTTACAATGCCGTTTTTACACCTGTCAACTCTAAACATGAATGAGGCTATCCTTTTACGCTGGATTGCGTTGAAAGTATCGATGCGCGCGTCGAAGAACATTCCGGACGCGCTGCAGCTCCGGGATAGCCCCATCAGCTGCCTGTAGATATTATTATAGGCGACTCTGATGGAGTTGTGTGACTTCATTGTGTATTCGGTCCAAAGTTGACAGGTGTAAAAGGTTTGACAAAAAGATTAAAATAACGTGGTTTTCACGTCCGGCGCAGCGTTGTAGAATTTTCTTGCAATCATCTTGCATTATTTCTCTTTCGTTTTACTTTCATGCAACGCTTCAGCTACAGAACAGTTGTTCGGTGTAATTTATTAACCGTGGACCCTCAGAGAAACACTCTACAGAGTCAACAGTGGTGAAACGTGAACGCCTGTAAACTTTGTTATAGCAATTACTGTTTTACAACTTTGCTATTTCCCATCCCACAGGCGCCTTGCAATGGTCGCGGCTGCAAGCGAAATGAAATATTTATGTAGATACTATTTACTTTGTTATATCGTGCACGAATGTAAGAAGGTTTTGAAGGCATTAAAGAATTATTCCATCGCCGGAGAAACACCGGACTAATGTTGATGAGATTTGGTATGAAAATAGATGATACTAGATTTACGCATAGATAATTTTTCATCATCATCATCATCATCCATCACCATGCGGGTATATCCGTAACCGCAACTAGTAATATATAAAATGAACGTTTGTATATTTGTCTGTAACATTTAAAATGAAGTACTTACCTATCTGTCTACCTTAAATCCTTAGTCCCGAAACACAACGAGAACGTGGTATCATACCGGGCGAGAGGCCAAGGTAAACTAGTTATAAACAAAATAAGAAAAGGACTCCATTTTTTCCAACATGGAGTGTCAATATTTATTCATAATGATACGACCGTTTGTTTGTTTGTAATGGATACACGCAACACTACTAAACCAATTCAAACAATTCTTTCACGAGTTTAGAGCTACATTATGCCTGAGTAACATACGCTATATTTAATTCATCATCATCATCATCCATCACCGCGCGGGTAGAACCGCGGAGCGCAGCTAGTAGTTACTACTAAGTACTTATACCTACCTACCTATTTATTCCCGACTATCGCGAAGCTATGGTATGGTTTGACCGGTATGTGTGTATGTATGTATGTATATATGTTCATATTTTCCCTCATAACTTGAAAACTACTTATCATAATTTGACATGTGAGGTGTCGTCGGAAGCGTTTTAATTTAATTGTCCGCTGGTTATAGGCTATGTGATGTCACAGTAAATTGAATATGGCGCCCTCTAGAGGACATAAAGTCACCAACTTCTATAAAATATGTTTTATTTAAAGCATTTTATTTTATTTTCTATTAGGAAGACTATCGACTACAAAAGTATATTAACCCTTTATGTCCCAGAGACGTACATATACGTCAGTTTCAATCATAAATCTTTTGTTTTAATCATCACGGCATAGAAAGGGCTAAGTACTAAAATAATACATTAAAAATTAATTTAGAAGTCTCAACTTCTAGCATTAAAATAACTAGTTTCTAGATGAAAAGTTACTACACTAAAACGCAGCTGTTTTGTGGCGATGTCGACATCGCTACACGCGTCTCGCGACAAACCTGCGTGAATCAACGCTAGTAGGGAACACGTTCTACTTATAGATATTTACTTACTTTGCCAACAGCTTGTTGTTGCTTTGACGTAACAAATATACATCGTTTTATGAATAGAAGATACGTAAAGGTGATAGCTTCTGGCATTACTATTGCTATTCCTTAACACGAAGGCGTTTAACCATGAAAACGCACAACTCCAAAACCGCATCGTCGACCAGACGGTATCAGACGTTATCAATCTTCCGGCTGGGCCGGTGGGGGTGGGGTCATCGACCTGTTATCGATCTCCGTATGTAGGGCACGGTGACAGTGCACGCCTGTTTCATAAAGATGAGCTAAGCTATGCCACAAACAGGATTTAAAGCCCATATTCCAGTGGAAGCTAACATTTTACGTTACTTCGTGATCGCACTATCGGCTGCTTTTTTACACTTTATTATAGACTACTTTATTATAGAGATTAAAATATCTTTTTTTTTCACGGGAAAATCTTTTATAGATACCACCGCCCCCGAGAAGAGCACGGTGGTTATGTGGGAGTCCATATACCCATTAAAACCCCAAGGTGTTCCTCCAAGCGCCTTTATGTCGAGACTACAGGTACGTTTTGGCAATCGTCTGCGTTCCCGGAGACGCTGATCCCCCAGCAGAGGATCTCAACCCGATGGGGTCAGAGTGGACTAAGCTCTAGCCCTGTCTTCTTGAGGGGCGTACGGAAACACCGCACGCGCCGCCTCGGGGACACTGATGTTTGGACGACGGACGCCCCCGCGTACGCCGCCCCAGTCCCCAATCATGGAGGTAAGAGAAGGGTGTGAAAAATTTACCTCCGACGCCCTGTACTCTTTCTGCGGATCGGGAGCTCGGATAGCAATTCCCGCTCCCTTTCCGCCACCTCCTTCTGCCCCATTACCTCCTCCCAGATGGAGAGTGCCTCCTCCCTCAACCTATCAGATTCAGACAGAGAGGGGTATTTTCCCACTGCAGTGACGAGGGCCCGTCGCTCGCCTGCCCATGCTGGGTATACCTCCAGTGTATGCTGCGCAGTGTCCTCGACACAGCCGCAGTGGTGACACTGAGATTCAAATACCTACTCCAGCCAGCATACGCAGGGTTGTCCCTTCTCTGAGGTTTATAAATATACGAGTACCTGTGTAGTGTGTAAAATATAACCAATGAATACGAAGCTACCTACACGATTTTAAATAACTCTTAAATTGAATAAACTCTATAGCGAAACATAAGGTAACACTACTAGACTAGATATATATATGAGCACATATTAATCATTAGATACCTATTTTGTAAAGATAAATATATATTATAATGATTTTTATTATTCAATACATTTTAATAAACAAACGTAGCAGGTGCGGCGGTCGGTGCGGTGAGCGCCAGACGGTGGCCGGCACAAGCGCAGTCCTGGCAGTCTAGATATGTCACTGTGTGCGTGCTGTGACGTGTGCGTATGTACCTACGTAGGCGCGCACACAAGTGCAAGCCACGTTTGATACGGCTATATGAAGATAACATACTTTTGCAGTTTTAATATGCCCCGCAGTCTTGTTGGGCTAAGCCACGTGATGACCCCTGTTTTGTAAAAGCTTCCCATGAACTGCTGATTCGAGGCTGCCATGAGCCTCAAGCTAGCCTAAGTAAATTAAAATTGAAATACCGGTTTGTCGAGCAAACGTTGTATACTTTTGATGAATTGATGGAAATTAGATAATAACCTATGCATTGTATTAATTTATTTCAATTGACATGGATCTAATTTTATTTTAATATTTGTCAATTTATCTTATTGATTGACATACGAGTTTTAAATGTACAGACATTATAGGACATACAGATGTACATTCCATGAAGAGTATTTGTATTTGATGGTACTGTATAAATTGCTGTAACCTATAAAGTGTATTTGACGTGTAAACGATTTTATAAATTAATACATATTGGAGTAATGCAGCTTATTAGCTAAAGTTCCTTAAATACTCTTCTACCTCAGGAAATAAAAATTTGGGTATATTCCTACTCATACAAACATCCAAATGCGGGTCTTGTACTTGGACCACATCCAAAATGTTAAGAAGTTGCGCTACTAACCAATTTATATATCTTTAACATTAACTAATTTGTCATTTCTCCCATAAACCACCACTATGGGAACATTTACTAAACTCAAGTTAAATACAGGAGCCGTTTCACTCCTACAGCGCACTAAGTTCTGAGCTAGTCCGTAGTCAAACTTCTGAAAGTTTTGTGCATTCAGAGCTTGGCCACATCTGGCCATGTTATGCACAGAAGTTCCAGCAGGAAAACCATCAAATGTAGTCGGAAGACTTGATTTCGTCATTGATCCAGGGTTAGATGCATCTAAAATTTTCATGAAGGTTTCACGTACTGTAAGCGCCTCATCTGATAGCCCACAGAAGACCTGCGAAAACGATTGAACGAAACCTCCGTGAGGCAAAACTTCCCAGACACCGTCTTTATTTAGGTTATTCTTGTTTTTTTCGCAATACTTGCAAATGTTAGAATCAGGATGAATATAAAATGAAATAGACTAATTCTGTTCGTAGTACAATTTTAATAAGTCTCCCAATTATTTTTGCTATATTGATTACAGCCCAAAAATGGCGGCGCAAATGTACCGTCCTCTCCACCTGTCGTTAGTTTTATTCCATGAATCGTTTTCTTACTTTTACAATATCTTTAACATATTATACTAGGCATACATTTCTAAAATATAGTTTATACTTTTAAATAGCATATATACATTATAAATACATGTATTAGCATATACCTACTCAATTTAATATTTCTACAATAAAGAACTTATGCTACTTTTCCGGAATGATTAACTAGTCCCTAGTCATGAATAGCGTCTATGATAAAATCGGAAAGGAAGTCAACATTGTGCTTCTAAATATAATCTGTACTTATATACTATTTATGTTTTTTAATTTAATATATTATTATTTCTAACACAAAGGTTGTTTAAAATAACTGATTTGGAGTTACGAAGCCTCGTGGCAGGTGATGCTAGGGCTATCATAACGTTGACTTTGTCGCGATACACTGGTCTTTCCGAACACTAATAAAAACACAAAGACAGCAGGAAGGTCATAGCTTCCAATTTCAGTGACGCTAAACTGCCAGTATTGTGAATCAGTATCAGGGTTCAACCAGGCATGCTGGCGGGAGTAATGCGACCTACGGTCGTTGCCCATCCAGACATCATGGCATGCATCGGCCAGCAAATAGGCGAGAGCTACTCTTGGGCCAGCGTCTATCCACATTGAGGCAGTCTGGAGCAACCCATGCATCATCAATACGGGTGAGCCTTTGATATATCCTCCTGACCGTTGCAGCCGGAACATTGTAAGCAAATATCCATCTTCCGTCTCCACGATATGCTCAGTAAATGAATATCCATGCATTGTAGAGTTGCGCACCACATCAACAAGAGAACGTTTTATTTTTGTAACATTTCCAAAATCTTCCCTGTTACTTCTGTTAACACTTAAAGCTTCAGTTCTGATGCAGAAAGTTAGGAAATATACCGCAATAATGTAGTATGCCAGAAAAGAAATCGCGTAAGTCCCCACTGAATTCATGGCTAACAATGATAAGATTAGAATGATGACATGTCGGGTCAGTTTGGGTATTGGCCATGGTCTTTGGCCAAACTGCTAACAAGTTTAGGGTCCGTAGTTTTTATTTTCATGTCCTTAGTTTTATATAGTTAGCCTTAGTACTCCAAAACCTAGCGAAACTAGCTTCGCCGACTTCAAATGACCAATAGGTAGCGTCTCCATAATTAATTACTAAATTAAAATTAAAATAAACTATACACGAATTAAATCGTGTATATTTTATTTATACCATTCCTACTCTAAAAAACTTATTTTATTCACTGAAAACAGTGAATAAAAAGGCCTTTTAATCACTGTTTTGGTGTTTGAACTTCGAACACACCAACATATTCGACCTCCATCTCAGTGCTTATACATCTTCCTTACGCAAATAATAGTCGACATACAAACTCTTTGTGCAAGTAACTCCTCGAGATTTGATTGGTCGATATATGAGACAAGGAGTTTAGCATTAGAATAAAAACTGTATTGTGTTCTTTGCTGCGATTATAGAAAAAAAATATAATACGAGTATAATAAATAAATTACTCTTATATTTAGTAATTGTTCTAATTTTAATGTGCATTTTAATTAATTTAACCTTCCTTTTTTCTTCATTAAATGTCTATTTTCGCTTAAATTATTTCTTTTTCTCGTAGTCAAGGTATAAAGTATAGTATGCATTTTTTGAATAAAACGGATTTATATCGAGGGCCATGAATCACTCGCATCGCTCAGGATTCAAACACTTGAATAACTCGCTACGCTCGTGATTCAATAATAAGTTTTTAACACATTTAAGTGGTCATGATCACAAATAGACTGCATGACATTTTGTGAATATCTATGTTTGTTACTGTTTGTCACGATGAGACGGCTGAAGAGATTAGAAAGAAATAAGAAATGAAGATAGCATATACCAAATAGTTTATACTATTGCTACGTGAAGAAACGTCACTAATTTGCCTTCGCTAGCATAACGTTTGCCGCTTCTCGTCGATAGAACAGAAGACAGACAGAAGTACGATTGGTGGCAATGGCTACTCGGCTGCCAGCTGCCACGCGTCCCACGTGAGCGTCTAATTTCAGTTTTTGTTAAAACGTGTTATATACTCATATTTTTAGTGATGTGTTTATGATCACTAAACAATATAGCTTGAGACTGTGTATAGTTTTCGACGTTAGTAATATTTATAGATGTCTTGTTCGAAGCGTAAACAGAATTCCAAGTCATTAAAATCTTAGAATTAAAACTTAGAAAGCAATAAAAAACATGCGGGGCAGTCTTTGGGGACTGCCAATATAAGTGAAAGCTAAGTAACTTGTGAATTGTATCGTCGAGATGGAAAGCTTTCGGTGACGATAGCGCGAGTTCCATAGTTTTTGTTCTCCCAAAAAGTTACGCGCCTAAAGAAGTTTTCACTTCAAAACCAATATGAGTCGGCCATTTTTTCGTTTCCTTTTCCGATCAAATAAAGGTAAAGAGCGTGTTTTCAAATATTATAATTTTATTTTTAGATAACCTAATCACTAAGTTGGCGTTTCAACTTGTTAACAATGATTTATAACCATTTTTTTTATTTGCACGTTATTTATATCTACTCTCGAGCAAAGGTAGTTCGAAAATATTTTTATTGGCATCACACGCCTTGTGTCCTCGTCGGTGTAAAGTTCAAAAATTACATGTTATATTTTTGCAATACTTATCTCGTGAATGAGTCCTTTACAATCGGCAATACTCGAACGCTCGCTGCTGACAGCCCTATAATAATAATGTACACACACAAACATGTGCGGACAGGCCGGTGCTCGTGTGCAAGAGTAGGTAATTAAATCTGTTCGTTTGTTCGGAGTATCGGGGAGTGCCCACGATATACAGAGTACAATATGTCCTTATTCAATGGCTAGATCCCGAGACCTTTTCAACTCGCCGTCGTCTTCTACAGACTTAGAAATAAAACTTGTTCAGATCACAACAACCGCTTACACTAAGCTCCATTTACCGAAAGGGCCCAATATCAATTCTGAAATCGGTTCGAGCCCGGCCCATCCGTATAACCGGCCGTAACGGATTTAGGGTGACATTACCGGAAAACAACCGGATGATACCGGTTATTAACCTTATTAAGTTTATAGTAATGTAGAACGAATTTGTTCTCATATTTTAGTTATCAGCCTTTCAATACACTAAACAAGAGTTGATAAGTATGAAAACTGTGCCAAGTCATGATACCTGTATGTGCATCAAACTAAACTCCATGCCGTCTCTGTAAGTACATCTTTGCTTATAGCTCAATAGAAAGAAAGAAAGAAAAATAAAAGAAAAAATATTTATTTGTGACTGTAACATTGCACTAAAACTAATTTACAGAACAATAGTTAAATAATGGACAGGACATGTTACATGTCACAAATCGGTCCCAACTCAGCATAATACTGGTTGTTAGCCAGCGCTGGTCTTCCGCTGGGCCCGGTTTGTGACGCCACGGAGTGTTTACTATACCTATACAACAGCGTGATACACAAAATATATTGATATTATGACCGTAACAAACATAAAATTTGATCATAATAATACATAACCAACATAAAAAAAAATTTAAATATAAAATACAATAAGTACATATTACCTACTACAAAAAATATACACTGAAAAGAAAAAAACGTGGAAATTATAAGAGAAAAATCAAGAACTAAGCAATAAAATAAATCAATATGAATATTAGATAAAATGAAAAATTACCAAAATATGTATTTAGACATTATACCAACACTTCGATACACTCGACAAAAAACAGTGTTAACATAGTACATGATATGCATATATATTATTTATTTATTTATTATTAATGGACGAGCAGCAATATGCTGATATGTCCATATCATTGCAGTGTTGGATTTATAGTTTCAGAAGAGATTTCTTTTCTGTAGATAGCCATTTGTCCAGCTTATTTTTAAAATTGTTTATTGATGTGGCTGACACAACATGTTCTGGTAGTTTATTCCAGTTATGCACTACTCTGTTACTCAGGAAATGGTGTGCAGGCTTTGTTTTGGCCAAATCCCGAGTCAGCTGGATTTTATGTCCCCGGTTTGCCCTTGAGCTTTCTCTGATTATATAAATGTCTTCTATGTTAGGTAGGTTATAATATTGATTAATTATCTTAAATGTCTAATAAGATCACCCCTAAGGCGTCTTTCTTCTAGACTAGTGAGGCGTAGTGTTAGGAGTCTCTCTTCATAGGACTGGTGACGCAGGACCTGTGGTAATTTGGTTGCTTTCCTCTGGACACTTTCTAGAAGGTTAATATCTTTTTGGAAGTATGGGCTCCAAACTTGAAAGCCATATTCTAGCAGGGGTCTGATATATGTTTTGTATATTTTTAGAAAGACTTCTACAGTGAAGAGTTGGAATGATCTCCGTATGACATATAAAAATGAGTTGGCCTTTTTCACTATAGATATGATTTGATCTTCCCATTTAAGATTAGATGCTATTAACACTCCTAGGTCTTTTTGCAGATCAACAGATTCTATATCACTGTTGTCTAACCTATACTTTGCTCTAGGGTTTGCTGAGCCCAAGTGTAATACAGTGCATTTTGCTGCATTCAGTTTGATAATCCAATCCCTGGCCCAGGCTTGGATGCAATTAAGGTCCTCTTGTAGCTGTCCGGATTTAATTAGTGGGTTGGCAAAGATTTTACCATCATCAGCAAAGAAGGCGGTCTGGGATTGAATCACCTCTACCAGATCAGTGATATAAATTCCAAATAGATGAGCTGAGAGCACCGACCCCTGGGGAACACCACTAAATACTTGTTTTGGTTGAGATAGGTATGTTCCAACACGTACTTGAAAAGTTCTATCTTTTAAGTAGTTTTCTATCCACTTGAGTAGTGTACCTCGTACTCCAAAATGCTCTAGTTTAATCAGTAGGCGTTGGTGAGGGACCTTGTCAAAGGCGCGTTCAAAGTCTAAGTACACAATATCCACAGGATTGTTGTTGTCAAGGCTTTTTGTCCATGAGTGTATGCATGACAGCAGATTTGTAATGGTGGACCTCTTTTTTGTGAAGCCATGCTGTTTAATAGATATTACACATTCTCTGTTTAAAAATTGGGTCAATTTTATGCTTATAATTTTTTCCATTAATTTTACAACAGTACTGGTAAGACTAATAGGGCGATAGTTTCCGGTGACCATCTTGTCACCCTTCTTATAAATCGGCGTGACCAGGGCATGCTTCCAGTTTTGAGGTAAGTAACCATTCTTGAAGGACATATTAAAAAGTGTGCTAAGTACAGGAGCCAAGATGTGAGTACTGTTCTTAAGTATAAGGCTTGGAACTTGATCAGGGCCAGGAGATGAGTTGATACGCAGGCTTGCAATTGCTTTCTCCACATCTTCTACAGAAAAGGATATATCGCATAGATCATGTTCCACACGAGCCACACCAACTTTAACCAGTTGTGACAAAGAGGGCTCTAATGAGTATGTTTTTTGAAATTCTTCGGCAAAAACATCAGCCATTTGAGAAGGCTGCGTTACCAGGTCACCACTCTGGCTCCAGATGGCTGCTGGGATGCTCACTTTTGAAGACGAACATCTCCGAATGTAAGAGTAAAATGATTTGTCCCCATATTTAAGTATTTCGGCTTCATAGCAGCTCCTTTGTTTCCTCGACATATCAACACATTTGTTGTTTGTTTCTCTGTAGAGTTGGTAGTCATTTTCTGACCCAGAGGTCCTGTAATTGTCCCACAGAGTTTTTTTTTCAGCCACTAGTTTTAAAACATTTTTATCAATCCATGGTTTATTTCGAAGTTTATTCTTGACTTTTCTTTCTGGGGCATGTTTATCAACAGTTGTGTTGATTGCAGACAAGATCTCCATCCACAATTTTTCTGTATCATTGAAACAATTTACCTCCTCTAAATTGTTCCTTAAATCATTATTGAAACTGTCAAAGTTAATATATTGGTAGTAACGTTTAAACTTAGGCTTATCAGTAGATTTTCTTACTAGGCACTGAAGGCTGAATTCTAGTACAGCATGGTCACTTTTACCGATTGGAGGTTTGTGCATTACTTCATCAATTAGAGAATCCTCATTTACCATAACAAGATCTAGTAAGGATGATTCTTGCCCTTGTCTGAAGCGTGTATGGCATTTCACCAACTGATGGAGATTGCTGTCTCGGAACATATTAACAAAGAGTTCTTCGGGGCCAGAATAACTTTGGCCTGGTGGAATAGGCCATTTAATAGTTGGATAGTTGAAGTCACCTGCAATGATCACTGTATTTCTTTTAGTAGCAGTAATGAGATTATTTAGTAATGTAGTGTCACAAGTTTTCCATACAAGTTCATCCTGACTACCTGTTCGATATAAACCAATAACCAAGAAATTATAGGTACTAAATTGTATATCTACATATAGTGCCTCAACTCCATCGCACATATAATTTTTGTTGCGCCTTGCTATGATAGGAATACCGTTTAAATGTTCCTTAATATAAATGGCTACACCACCTCCTCTAGTCTTTCCTTCAGCCTTATTTTTCTTATGCATCCGGTCATGTCTTAATAGCGTATAGCCTGGGATATTGTATGTGCCATTACGATCATTGCTGTTTAGCCAAGTTTCAGTGATGATTGCAATACATGGACTATTTGTGTTTATGTAGTTCAAAAAAAGGTCAAACTTAGATGGTAACGATTGTATATTGGTATAGGTGAAAGTAAGGTCAGCATATGGATTTCTATTGACATTGGCTAGTTTTTTTGTGCGACAATTTTTGGGTTACCTTTTATATATTTGATGGTGAGGCTGGTTTCCCCTTTTCCAGTACGGTCCTTTAAGGTTTCCCGGAGTTTGTTCAGTTCTTCACGTTGTTTAGGAGTTTTATCATCATATACTCTTACCTCTTTTTGAGCCTTGGTCTTGTTTTTCAGTAACCAAATAGCATCCTGACGGTACTTTAATATCACCTTTAATGGGCGCGGCTTTACTGTACCTGGTTCACGGCGGCCTAGACGTTGTACCTTTACCACTTTGTCTGAGAAGTCAGTGCCGTTGTTTATGTCGTGTAAGATTTTCTTCACACATAATTCATCATGTGACTTTCTTTCATTGCCGATGTCTGAGTCACTTTCCTTAACACCAACAAGTATTACGTTAGTGGCTCTGCGCTCCCGTTCCATTATTTCTTCTAATAATGCGTTAGTGTCCGTGGGCATCTCGGTCATATGTAAGGCGTCCTTCGGCGAGCTGCTTTTTTACGTCATCGAGTTCTTCTCTTAATCCATCGTAGGATTTTATTAGTTTTGGTACTTGAAAAAGGGCCTCTCGGCATGGAGAACACAAGTACAGGAGGGTGCGTTTGCCCTTTAATCCCATAACACGCACCTCACTAGTCGTCAAGTTGCTGCATTGAAGACAGATATGTCGTTTGCAACCATCACACTGCACCACATTTTCATCATTATGATCATCTTCACATTGAAAGCACTTTATTTTATTAGACATTGTTAACAAGGATTTGAATCAAACTAAATCAGGCCACGAAAATACGTTACGAATTTTACACTTTTTGTCTCTTCACAACCACTTTCACAAGTCTTTTTACAATGCTTTTACCACAATAAATACGTAATTGATTATTTAAAAAAACAATTTTTTGCCAAAATAATGCTCTTTAACTATTTAATTCTAATTTAAAATACGACACGACTTCCAACACTGCTTTATCAATCGAGGGTAGGAGAGAGAAAAAAAATTAACTATAATTCTACGCGGGTTACACATAAGGCGGCAGGTAAGTAAAAGAAAATTCTCCATCACTTGGATTATATAGCACTTGTATCATGCTTCTGACTTTCCTGTCGCATTTGGTGAAGAAAAATACATTGTTTTAACTTTTTTTTTAAATATTAACGTTTTGCAGGTCCCTTAGCGGTGGTGGAATATTATTCCAGCATTTGGAAGCAGCATAGCGGAAACTGCCTCTAAAAGCAGCGGAGCTATGCCGCTGTGTTGACAGCTGTCTCACGCATTTCCTCAATCCAAGCGATCTCTGGCTTGACACCCATCTCAGTTTTTTATATAGATAAAACGGTGCCTTGTGTTTTAAAACACCGAAAAGAAGACAGGCTAAATGAATTTTACGACGATGTTGCATTTTAAGGATGCAGTGCTTGTTTAAGTATGGAGTAACATGAATCCTAAACGGAATGTTAAAGCAGAAACGTGCACAGGCATTTTGAACTCGTTGTATAAGTTTTTGAGTTTTTGCTAGCAAACGTGGGCCAAAAACTGCATCCATGTAATTTAACTTTGATAGAACTAATGACTCGACAAGTTGAATGCGCAACTCTTCATTTACGAATGGCCTAATTCTATACAAGACTTTCAATTTATAAAAGCAATTACTAACTATATTCGTAATGTGTTTCTCAAAACGCAAATCACAATCCATATGCAAGCCCAAATTCCGTGCTTCAAACACACGTTCTATAGATTCACCCATAAGCATGACTTTTATAGATGGACTTATTTTTGTTAATTGGTGTTTACTACCGAAAATTAAATATTTAGTTTTAATGGGATTGAGAAGTAGACAATTGTTCGTTGACCACGTGGTTATATTTGATAAGTCATAATTTAGTTTAGTTATTGCACTGTCTATTTCGGAAGGTTTACAAGAAATATACACCTGTATATCGTCCGCATACATATGATATTGGCAGTACTGAATGTGATTTTTTATATCCGCTAAGTACAAAATGAACAGGATTGGTCCCAATATAGAACCTTGAGGTACTCCTCTTTTTACCAGTACTTTGTCGGACTCCAATGAGGAACCGTCATTACGACTGAGCTTCACATACTGGTAGCGATTACTGAGATAACTATTGATCCACTTTAAAGCTTTCCAATCGAAACCATAATAGCTTAGCTTAGACATGAGCAGGTCAATGTTAATAGAATCAAAAGCCCTAGAAAAATCTAATAATACTAATAATGTACACATACCTTTATCTTGCGAGCAAAGTATGTTATCCGTTACGTCAAGCAAAGCAGTTACTGTACTACGTCCCCTTCTAAATCCAGACTGTACATCTGGTAAAATACAATGTTTCTCAAGGTAATCCACCAGTTGTATACAAACAGCTTTTTCAATAATCTTTGACAAGCATGGCAAAATGCTTATAGGTCTTACATCTTTAAGGCTAACGGGGTTTGTTATTTTAGCCAATGGAAGTATAATTGCCAGTTTCCATACATAGGGAAATATACAAGTGTTAATAGAATTATTTATCATGTATCTCAAAGTATCTGCCGTGTTCGGGAATGTCATAATAAGCTTTTTAAGCTATCACAAACCAGAATTAGCTAGAGAACCATTACTTACGAACGTACTGAACCTGCGCCGAGCCAGTTGTTTCAAGTTTAGAACAGGGTTAAGCTTATTTGGCCAGATCATCGCAGACAACAACTCTGAGGATGCAAGTTTGAATTAAATACAAATACAAAATGTTTATTTCTTGTTCATACATATATAAACTTATTAGTTGGAACCCTGCCTACTGCTTTAGTATATTACTGTGTTGCAGAAGGCAGTGTCTTCCCCTAATTACTTTGACAATTTCATATGGATGACAATATTTACTATAAAAACTTATGTAAGTAGTGTGCTTATTCTAACAATTTAAAAAAAAATATTTAACATAACAGATAAAAACCAAATAAACGAAATTATTTAGCCGTGCGCGTGTGTTTGCGTTCATTATGTTGTATGTGTGTGTACTTGTATGTGTGTGTATCTATGTAAGTGTGTGTAGTTAACATGAAGTGTTATCGGATTTTAACGAACATTTTTTCCGTTTGTTCATAGTCTTTATTCTGCAGCCATTCAATTAATAATGGTTTTAGTTTGTAAAAATTAAGCTTCCAATATGTATTTCTGTTGTTGTTTAAAGTATTATAAATCATTGAGGCCAAATGGTTATAGTGTCGCCAGGCAATGAGGCACTTGTATTTAGGGACTGGGCATTTGAAACGCCTTTTTTTGGTGTCAGGTAGGAACGGAACGGTAATATAAATCCGGTTTAAAGATTCTGACTCTGAACTGAATTTAATGTAATATCTGTAAGTTACCTATGTAATGTAATGGGTAAACATTGGCATTTCGACGAGGTGTTGGCAAGTGGCGGCGTCGTGTGGCGGGTCGCCATCTTCCCTCAAATATGGTTGAGGAAGGCGAATGCTGGCACATGCGTCAACTCGTGAACGGGTGCTGCTTGCGGAGACCGATCTGCTCGGAATTCTAATTGATGCCTAATTTGGTTTTTGTTATCTCTCTGTTTTTTTTATTTTTATATGTACGAGTATGTTAGGTATAGTCTATGTATCCTTGTATACAAAGATGTTTATTTATTTGTATATTCAAGGCAATCGATGTAGCTAACAGAATGATTCCAAAACACCACATATTATACATTATCATAACTTATGTAAGTAGGTACATTTATAAAACATCAAGTAGGTAAGTTACTTAGAAGGTAAAGTAAAATTATATATTTAAATAGTTGAGTAGGTAATTAGTTAAGTTAAGTAAATGTAAAAAAATGGCACGGACCCTGGAGTCTGCGAGTAGAAATATTAACGTACTTATTAAAAATATTTAATTTTCTGGGGAAAAAACACTTAACTAGCATTTTTCTGATAGAAATTATTTTCTCGTTCCTTGTTTCGTGTAGTATACAATTCCTGAATTACAATTCAGTTTTCGGCTCAACATCACACCGTATTCTGATTTCAAGCGTGTAACTTATTCCGCTTACGATCGAGACCGTTACCATAGAGTCAGAAGCAGTTTACACCCAAGATGTGTTTCTTCTTGGGTATGGAACTCTAAAAAGCCATACCTTTTTTTTAGAACGGACTAATGCTGTTTGTCTCTACCGGAATTTACAGCGTCACCGGACGGTATTTAGAAGACAATTAAACACAACTCCTGACTGCTCTTAAAAAGACGAGAAGAATAACTCTTTTGAATTCAACATAGAGTTGACAAAGGAGGTAATTTGTAAGTGACACAAAGTGACAGTGCGAATAATAAGTTAGTAAAGGTGCGCCCCTACCACGGTAATATCGTGCTCCTGCAATCAGTCGCTTTGATGTTGAAGTGGGAGTGTCACAAATGAAACTGCATTTAAATTGTATTTTATTAGATACGCCGGTGTACTTAGTGTTTTGTTAGATAAATATTTATCTTTATCGAGCTTCTATTGATTGAAACTTTCGCAAGTATTAGATATTACAATTATTTTGACGGTTACTTACGCGACTAACTTCTTTATATAGCACTCGCGCACCCGGCACAGTCCGCGGTACACAGTACATACTGTACAAGTACAATTTAAATAAGAAAAATTCAATACCGACTTCCATTCTATTTAGTTATTGGAGTGTAACTCAAAAACTACTGAATCGAATTATAGTGAAATTCAAATTGGACCACACGGGAAGCACCAGCTTTCAAACAAAAAAGGGAGACCACGGACCGGCAAGCGCAGCGTAGGTCGTCCACCGACACGGTGGACAGACGACTTGATAAAGGTGGCAGGACGACGTTGGATGCAGGCCGCTTCCAACCAGTCCTTTTGAAAATTATAGGGGAGGCCTATCGAGGCCTATGTTCAGCAGTGGACGTCAACGGCTGAGATGATAATGATGATACTTTTCATCGTCATCCATCACCACGCGGGGAGCAGCTAGTTTTCTTCATAAAAACATAAATTTGTAAATTGTTGAATCTTTTCATGTAGGTACCTACTTTTGTACCTACATTAAGACTTGTAAATGCCTTTCCATCTTGGCCTTTCAGTATAATACCACAACCTCCATTGCTATCAGTAATCTCTCGAAGATAAAGCATGGACCCAATTATTTCTGTGGCTGCGGACCTCTGGAGAGCCCTGGAGAGAGGTTTCTGAGTGGGTCTGAAATGAGGGCCTTGCTAAAGAGGCTATTGATCTCATACTATTGAAAGATTTTTGAGACTTTTTAATGTGTTGAACGTTAAAGCGTATACCAAATAAATTTAAATAATCCGAATCCTCAATTTGAGATGATTCGCAAATATATTGATTTGTTTTTAAAGCAGTAAAAAAAATGGCAGGAAAACAAACCCAATTTAATTTATATATATTTTTACTATGGTGCATGTCGGCGGCGTACCGCCAGGTTGAGGTATTTTGTCCATTAAAACCAAAGTATATACGATTTAGATGCGAATCGCGTATATTTGATAGCACAGTTAGTTTATAAGAGTAAATAAGTTCTAGTCGAAAGTCGAATAAGAAGAGCGGTATGCACAGTCTTACATAGACTTAAATACAAAATGGCTCCCTCCATTACCATCATGTTGACTAGCCAACAAAACATCAATCTTATAATTTAAACTATTCCAAAAATACTCGTAAAGTTATGTTATGTTCTTCATAAATCATTATTTGATTTTACATTAATATTATCATAAATAAACGTAACAGAAAGCAGTACTTGCTTACATAACGATGTGATATTTCGTCTGTCATATTTATATAAATCTTATCTATTCATGAAAATTCATGGAAGTGGCTTATAAATCATTAAAGAATATATAAAGAATATTAACAATACTAAATTGATATAAAATTTATTACTTAGTAATTAAAAATTAAATAAAATAATAATAATAATAACTATCTAATCTATAAGCCCCATGGTGGGGGTTATAGACAAGTTGAGAGCGGACGGCCCCCATGGGCCTAAAGTTTCGACCCCAAACGGCATAAACATGTACATTGATTATATTAGTATTTTGAGTAAAGGAAAACGTCACTTCCGTAAATGACAATAATATAATAAATAAGTTTAAATTATATATTAGTCTTTTATAAATTGTAACAAAGGCTGGCATGATTTTACATGCCATAAAATCTATAAATATAATTAAATTTATAAACCGGATGTGGTGTAGCGACACCTTCATAACTTTTTATTATAAAATGTAGTCTAAAAATTACGTTATTAGTATCAAAAATACTGAAACTAATAATATTATTAACTTTGATAATGACTAATTAACAAATGATTTGAATGAAAGATTTAGTAATGTGTTCTACTAGAACATGACTAACGGCCGGTCCCAATAATCTACTTATCGTCGGTTTACCTTACTAGAGATAGATATTTGACACTTTTTATATGGACGTTATGTCAAATGTCTATCGATAGTAAGGAAAACCGTGGATAGATAGATTATTGGGATCCTCCATTAGACAGGACAGCGACTTAATGACGTTATCAAATTTATTGAATAGTTTCTACACATCATGAATTTGAATTATATTTCATAATCAATATTCAATCCCTGTGCATGACACCATGAAACCAATTTTCGCGTATTTGTTAGCTAATAAAAATAAAATGTACCGAACGCGCCAAAATCATAAATATTTGTTTTATTTAAATACTTCGATCAGTCTTGCACCACGTTTTCATTTTGTTATAATTCAAGATAACCTCAAACCCGTGGAATAAGAAGATTTTCATCCGGTTTTCTTAGAACAGTGGCTCTTGCATCCGAAAGTCACGCACGCTCTTTCAAGCGCCGTTCCTCCGTTGTGGGCACGATGGGCATGCCATCAACCCTAAAACACTTGTGATATCAGACGTCACACTTTCTTCACTTCACAGGCTGATGATGACCAATGCCTTAATAAATTATACAAAACCTAAATAGATGAAATTATAAACATATTCCCGAAAACAAAACGTAAGCTTGCATTTGTAATTTAAGTAATAAAATTATTTCATCTGTTATTATGTGATGTGGGATGATATAGGTATTGATCATGAGAGAGTTCTTACTCCGACTCACACTTGCCCGATTTTCGGGTGGCTGTGACCACAATCTTTTATGTGGGCTGGATCCGCGCCTGCGCTTTGTTCTTGAATCAAAAACAAAATAATTCACAAACGAATATAATTTACCTAGTGTTAATTCAAAAAGCAGCGAAAGACGGACATGTTTGTAAACCTACCTTTTTCTTTTATTTTTCTCAAGCACATTTAAATATTGATTGAGAAGAAAAGTTTTGACAGTGCGCCACTCTTCAATAAATAGCTATTACTTCACAGGCTTGATATAACCTCCTTGTTTTTACTTAAATTTTTGACAACTTACGGAAGTCAAAGTGTTTTACACACAGTGACTTTACACGGAGAGCGTTCAATTGCCGGTTTACGTATTCGCTTTGCCATGCGACTAGAGTGAGAGTACTTATCCAAACTCGACAACTGAGTTCGAGAGCTCAATCCCGCTTCAGGTTCACGTCACGTAAAACTCAACTAGATTCTCTGAGCTAGAACTTGGTGGGTGGAAGTGTCACAAAACATTTCTTACAATATGGATTTCCACAAAGAAACGCCTGATTCAACAACTTTGCTAATTAAAATTTAATTAAATATTGATATGTAAAATGTTTAGTGTCATAAGCACTGTGCAGCTATGTAAGAGCAGTTAAAAATATCCAAATAATCAACGGGATAATTCCCATGTATATTTTCTATGAGTTTCCGATATTTCGGCACTGTTGCAAGCATGATAGTTGTCAAGCAGTACCCAAAATAAAATAAATAAAACCAGTTTTTGTTAAAAAAACCACATTTTTTAGTGACTTTTGCTAATTACGGGATCGATTGTCATTCACCATCAATGATGATATCATCAAATCATGAAAATAGGCGAAACACTTTTCAGTTATTGAAATGTAACTCAAAAACTGCTGGACCGAATTTAATTAAATTTAAATGGGACCACCCCGGAGGTATCCTTTACCAAATAAATCATCAAAATCGGTTCTTAAATGACGAAGTTTTCCGCAAACATATTAAACATATTTTTGGTCGAATAGAAAACCCCGCCTTTTGAAAGTGGGTTGAAAAGTAAAATATCGCAAGTTTCAGCACAAGTGGCTCGATACAAGGAATTTGTAAAATAAAGTAAACAATAAATTCATAAATTTTGGTACATATACGAGTATATAGTAGGTAGCCCAATATTCATATGAAACTATCTGAACCGAGCTGAATTGAATCGAGTGAAGCCGGGTCAACACCGAGTATCGGCTTCACTCGATTCATCCCTTTTCGTCAAGAAATCCACCCGTAATTCATCTTACTACAAAAAAGGCGTCAAATGCCAACATTTCAAGTGTGTAGTATAAACGGTTAGTAATACGCGATGCTGAATATGTCAGTCAGGGCAAGTTATTATTAGTATGAAAAAAAAATACTATAAAATAGAACCGACAGCAACACCAAAAAGTGTGAAATAACTTGTTAAAGTCGGTACCGTGGTCGTTCATGTCTATTGTCTTGACAGACAAACAGACGGACAACAAAGTGATCCTATAAACCCTTTTTCCTTTTTTAGGTTCTGAACCCTAAAAGATAACATTGTTTTTGAAGCATTGCTATCATTGTAACAGGCGGCAAGCTTATGTTGTACCTTTAGAAGCTGTTCTAGTTCCCCCTACAGCTAAACATAAATTAAATCAGAAGTTAGAAGGTTCCCATCGAACTTGTTCCGCAGTTCGAATGTGTTGCCAACACCTGACGGCTTCAGGAATTTCGGGAATTCCTGAATATAACCAAAACAGTCTATTATGTGGGAAGTGAAACTTGTAACGTGTATTATGTTAAGGCGCGGTCCAACCCCAATTTTAAAATAATTTACGATGCTTTACGTAAGGTTGAAAATCGCTTGTTTAATTGGACTATATAATGCGAAAATGTGTTAATTTTGTACGTTTTCTTTATATTTTTCGATATATACTAACACAATTGAAAAAACTGCTGGTTATAACTTTAGTACTATACGTTGGCTATGTATAACCTAAAAAAAAATATGGTGTTATCGCTGAAAATTCTGAGAGTTTGGACGTGAAAGTTAATTTTTGTGGACCTATTCAGGATTTTTTTCTGCTGAAAGAGAGTTATATTTATGAATTCTATTCGGTTATTACTCTTTTCCTATTCCTTTTCTGACCTTTGTATTTTTTTCGGCTCAGTTTTCCATTGCCTGACGTCGGTTTGAGGGTTGATATTTTTTTCACAGAAAGGTCACGTTATTATATGAACACACGCCAAGTTTCAATACCAGAAAACGCGTAGTTTTTGAGAAAAAAATTATTGAAAATCAATTATTTTTGCAATATTTACGTGAATCCATACCACAGATTATGTAGAATTCTCGCAATTGAACGTTTCGTTTTAACTACAGTTAAGTTGTGGTACATTCGGTAACATTTTATTTTATATAAATTTACGTAAATAATTATATTTTGAAGTTATTTCAACTGTTTTTCATTACTTTTACGTAAATAATTATATTTCGTACTTATTTCAGCTGTTTTTCATTACTAGCTATTAAAATGGGTAGTATTTACCGTCTCTTGCCGGTTTGTGAAACGAAACGTAAAATTGACGCCATTTCGTATTGTCATTGTCATCGTCAGTCAGTCATCTTTTGTGTTCCTTGCAGTTGAGCGCGTTTTCGTACTCCTGTCGGTAAACAACATTTGACTACTAACATGGCGTCTCCGAATGGCGTCCCCAGGTTTCGTGTTCTGCCGTGCCGTCTGAAGAATCGAGTGTAGTGGAAGTGTTGGACTCTAATGAGCCACTTGTCGCGAGCTCTTCTTCAGGCCCCTCGTGTGGTGCCGTTCCGTCTGTAGAATCGAGTGTAGTGCTAGTGTTGGACTCTGATGAGCCACTTGTCGCGAGCTCTTCTGCAGGCCCCCCGTGTGTGCAAGTGTTGGACTCTAGTGAGCCACTTGTGCCCATGACTGTGCCATCAAAACCAGTAGCTGGTAGTTCCCGCGCCGTTCTCAGTACCGTGTCGGTACTGCCGCCTGCGTCTCCAACATCGTCTGAGAGCAGCGTGGGTGATGCGGAGCCTCGAGCTCCTGGGTCATCTGGCCGAAGAGTCCAATATAATTCCGATGAAATGAGGTTGGTTCGCAGTGTTTTCTTTAAAAGCCACATGTGTAAACTTCACAGAAAAAGCTGACGAGTAGAGCAGTAATTAGTTTTCTATAATGGTAATTTTTGTTTGTTTTAGGTCTCACTGGAATATGTTTAAAATCATAACCAGGTTCAATACCCCAGCTCAGTGCATTGCATTTGCTGAAGAGAATGGGCTCCTTCTTAGGGAAAAATATGCTCACACCATAAAAAACCAATGTCGTTAAGCTCCTGCAGCAAGACCGGGCAGTTTGGCCTCTTCCGATGCAGGAAGAGCAACTGTCGCTCTAAGGCATTTAGTCGGGCAACAGGAACATGGTTTGAGAATGCGAGGCTGTCTATCGAGTTACAATTTTTATTAATGTATATGTTCAGCCAAAAGTACAGTTATCATCAAGTAAAATTAGAGACTGCCCGTGAAAATAGAGAAAGTGTTTTATCAACAAGGACAATCGCAGATTGGTTTTCTTACTGTCGGGAGACAATTATTATTTATGAGTTGGAGCACCAGGAAATTAGTGGCAAGATTGGTGGTCCAGGCAAAATAGTGCAAATCGACGAATCAAAATTTGGAAAAAGAAAGTATAACAGAGGGAGACATATTGAAGGCCACTGGGTGCTAGGCATGATTGAAAATCGGAAAGATGATCTGAGATTAGAAGTGTGTCCCGATAATGTTAGATCTGCAGAAATGTTGGTGCCGCTAATACAAAAGCATGTGGAGGTAGGCACTGAAATCCATACTGATTTTTGGAGAGCCTATGATTGCCTACCTCAATATGGATACTTGCACAAGAAGGTCAATCACAGTGACCCCATAAATAAATTTGTGGCACCAGACGGGACACACACTCAGAGAATTGAAAGCCACTGGCGAAATTTAAAAGTGATGTTTGGTAGGGATGGTTATAAGGGAAACTTCACAGACTGGTTAATAGAATATTCATGGCGAAGAAAAATAAAAATAGCACATAAAGATGTTTTTGAAGAACTAATAAAAGCAATACAATATGTGTATAAAATTGATTAATAAATTATTAATTAGTATTTAATATGTTTTATTTTAACAGTACCTATTAGGGCAGATATCAAATAAAGGTTAGGTTCAACTTAAATCAAAGAACTGAATTGATTGACTCTCACTCTACTTGGTACGAGAATGTCCTACCTCTAGTGTTTTTATAAAGTCTGAAGCGCTTAGCTGCCTCTGCCTGCTGTTTGTTATAATTGTAGGCATCAGACGAGCCAGAGCCGCTGAGGCTGGTTGTCAAAGGTGACCAACAAGCTGAAGCTGCGGAGGTGATGGTCTTACCTTGTTTTTTACAATTATTATTAATTTTGGGTTGAATTATGAATTGACTGGCACAAGATTGATATTAAATGTTGCGGGGATGGGTAAGGGTTTGGTCTCTGATGGTAACAATAACCCTCTTATGCATATTTTACAAGAAAACAATATACAGAAATCTAACGACATTATAAATAAGAACACCACACGAAAAAAAATTAGGTTAGGTTGAAACTGCGACAACCAACGCGCGAGCCGAGCGAGCGAAGCGAGCGTGCCGCGGCAGCGGCCGGCGAAGCGCTAAAAAGTCAGTTACACATCCAACAAAACAATAAATTAGATCAGCGAAGTGTTAAATAACGTGAGGTCATGATTTTACAAAAATAAGCATAACTCAAAAACTATGCATTACCTTGTAATAAAAATGGTGAAAAAGGGAGGGGAGGACCCTATCCTTCCCCCCTTCAACCCCCTATTTCATGCCAATCTATTAAAAAATATTATCTTAATTTTAATCCATAAAATTAGGAAAATTAAAAAAAAAGTAAAAAAGGGGGGGTTCCCGTGCTTATTATTAGAAGAGGGGGGAGGGAAACCCCTCCCCCCCTCCCCCACCCCCCTCCCCCCTTAATTCGGCGGCAGTCAATGGAAAGTCGTACCTTTTTTTCATAATATACTATCGATCTGTTTCGTTACACTAGGTGTTTAAAATTTCCGCTTTTTATTAAATCAGGGTACGAGCGCGCCTTAACATTTAAAAGCCAGTCGTTCATTACTTTACTATTATATTACTGTCTTAAAATTTATGAGATCATACTATTTACGAAAAATAATTTAAATTTATTTACTCCATTTCATAACAAACGGAATAATAAAAAAGTGTGCATGCCCGTACATAGAACGGCACTGTTTCACAAGTGTTCTTGGCATGGCACCGATTTGTATGTTTTTTTACTATTATGAAAACTAGCGTGGTTTGTACACATGTTTAATATAAAAAACGGGATTTACTCGCGTAAAAAAAGTCTGGAGTGCGAGGCGAGACGCAACCGCGAGCGTTCTGCACTCTCCTTGAAGAAGAGCACCGGATGTGGTTGAAACTATAGTCGGAAAGATCTGACTTATTTACGTGAGTAAATCCCGTTTTTTATATTAAAAATGTTTTTGACTGTTATGAAGATATGGACTAAACACTGTATTGTATTTTAATAAGGTAGACAGTCATATAAATTTGGCATATAGTTAATAAGAACGAACTTTACAATTTTTTCATACCATCAAGGCGGAATTGTGAAGTAGGTACTATACCTGGGTAAGGTCTTGAATCGAGTCGCCTGAATTTAGGGGGGGGAGGTGGATAGGGGGGTGGGGGGAGGGAGGGGAACCCTCCCCCACCATTTTTCCCTGCCGGAATCCAGTAGTTTTTTTTTAATTTAATATCAAAGATCAATTTTTGTACTCTATTTAAACACTTTTACACTTAACTTTGGGGGAGGGGGAGTAGGTATGAGGGGGGGTTGGGGGCAGGGAACCCCCCCTACCATTTCCCCCTGCCGGAACCGCGTAGTTTTTTTAAAAATTTAATATCAAAGATAATTTTGTCTACTCTACTAACACTTTTACACCTAAATTTAGGGGGGGGGAGAGAGGGGGGGGGGGGGGTCAGAGTTGGATTTGTCACTAATTTCGACCTAACCGGTCTGGCTTGGACTCCGGGTGGGCTCCCGCCAGAAGCTCTAGCGGTCGCCCCTGAACGTTGCTTCGCCGCATGAAGTCGAGTTGAGCGAAGGGGGGAGCTGGCGAGCGAAGCGAGCCGGCGACCTCCGTAGCGAAATGAAGGCCATTAATGTTCAGGACCTCCCTTGAGCTTCTGGCTCCCGCATTATTTATAAACACTCTAGGGGTAGTAGCCACAAGAATAGGTGGAGTCGGGGTGCTCTGTGTCGGTTTTCTGACTACTTTCAACCTAACCGGTCTGAGTTGGTCTCTGGGTGGGTAAGGGAGGAAAATAATTTTCACAAAACTATGTAGGAGTATTTATTTTATTTTGTAAACATAGTTAATTACATTGATCAACTCGACAAAGGGATCTTTTTTCTTTCGTTTCACGAACATAAACATACCAGACGTTCAAATTTATGCAATATTTCCTGATATTGCGTTCCGTTTCACGCATCCGCATGTTTTTCGTGTGAAATTACAGAAACTTTAAATATTAATTTAAAATACTTTCGCGTAACTCCGGCAGCCAAAATCGAATTGGGAGGGTCAAGACAAAGCCCCTTGACCATTCCACAGTAGCAGAATCCTCAAATTCAGGCGACTCGATTCAAGACCCAACCCCTATACCTTAAAATGTTACCAACTTTTTATGACCTATGATTCATGCAAATAAAGATAATTGATATTTTATACTTTTCTTTCGTCAAGCATTCGTTTGAATCTCTTTCAGTAATTTTATCTCGACTGCCAACCAACGGGTTGAATTAGCTTTTTAAACGACTTCAAAAAAAGAAGGAGGATTCTTAATTCAACCGTATATATTTATATTTTTTAATGTGTGTTCGCGGATAACTTCGTCGTTTAGGAATCGATTTTGATCATTTGTTTGCTAGAGGATACCTCCGGAGTGGTCCCATTTAAATTTAATCAAATTCGGTCCAGCAGTTTTTAAGTTACATTCAAATAACTGAAAAGTGTTTCACCTATTTTCATGATTTGATGATATCATCATTGACGGTGAATGACAATCGATTTGTTATTAGCTAGGGACACTAAAAAGGGTAAAAAAATATATCAGAAATCGGAACCGAATTAAACATCAAAAAATACGAGTAACTTGTCGAAGTCGGTACCATACGCACAATATTGTGATAATAGGTACTTTTGAACTATCGTCTTGTACACGAGACACTTTAGTACTAGGAAACGGAGAAAGCACGAAGCCCACCCAGGTGCATTCCGTCCAAGCGACGATCTGCACTGCGCCAGTAACCCTGAGACAAGTCTCTTAAACCTGTAATTTCATCGGTACCCATATTCCCCTTTAATTCGGATCACAGTAATGCGATCATTACTGCTTCGGTATACTTGAACTCGTTCACAATGAGTTACTAAAACACCAGCCGTGTGATTCTCTAAGAGCAAACATCGTTGCATTTTTGACAACATCCGTGAAACAAATGACGAGATGATAAGAAACGTTGGTAAACAACCTTATGTACAAGGGCGATATCTCATAAAGTATTTGACATCGGTGAGCTCGTCGACGAACACATCGACGAATCATTAGAGAATCGCACTCGCACAGCCATCTAGTCCGACTTGATACCTACCGTGACAACGCCTGCATCTGACATAACAAACTACCATAAAAATGGCATGCACGGATCCCGCGTGCATGCAAAATGCAAATGCTGTTATCGGATGGCCTGGCTCATCTTTATGAAGCAGGTGAGCCACAAGCTGCATAAGCTAGGTGGGCTGTGGAGGGTTTTGACCTGGATTAAGCGTATAAGTTTAGAAGGGCACTGCTGCAAGTAAGGTGTAGGTAAATTATACGTACATTTTCAATATGAACTGCGCTCAGTCTAGTTGTTTCTAGCCGACTTCATAAAAGGGGGAGTTACTAAATTCGATTGTATGTTTGTTTCGGGACTACTACGCAGTGACTTTGATGGTTCTTTTGTTTGGTAGGTACTTCAGAGGTGATCCTATATAAAATTTATCTAAATATATTCAGGCTTTTGAAAAAATAATGGTTGTCTGTAAATGGTATACGGACGATTTTACGGGATAACGTCATAAGACAAGCCGAACGCTTAGGCCGATCGTGCCTCTCTATCGCTTGTTCCGCGCTCTCGCTTGTACGCTCGGCTCTGTCATAACGTTAAAAACAATGATTCATATAGTATATATTGATATAGTATCAAGTCTTCTTCTTGTTTGTATGGCTTGTGCTAGTATCAAGTCGCACGCCTGATGTTACGCGTCACGCGTGCCCATAGCAGTCCAGTGCCATTCAGAATTTTGAACTGGGTACTACACTTCAAAACCGTGCATGGCAAAGCACTGCGCTTTTTGCTAGGATATAAAAGAGGTTCTTGCGGTGTAATTTTGCTGGAAACGACTACAAAGGATATCAAATGATGTCAAATTAAACTTAAAAGAAGCTTATACGTTTCTTTTCCGCGAAAACGTTAATAATTGCATCGGTATCCAGGTTTAGTATATTTTATAAAACGTCATATCATCGGCCTGTTGAATATGAAAGTGTGACGTCTGATGTCACACGTCTTTAGGGTCGTAGGCATGCCCATCCCACAACGGTGGATCCGCGCTTGAGCTTTAGAAATAGTTGTTGTTCGCTAAGCAATGAATCTACTGTTAGTATAGATCTTAGAAGTATACAAATAATCGCAACCTGCGTGGATACCACTTGAATAGTGCTAATTAATTTACATGAAATTTCACGAAAATTCAATCGAATCCTCGAAAGAATTATTCTACTTACCTACTTGAATAATTTATTTACTAAACAAATACTTTCTTTGGAAGGAAACCAGTCGCTCAACTCTCTAATTTCTGGACAACATATTTTACTTCGAGCAGCTTCCCGTAGGTCCCATTTCCTTTCCCGCCGGAAGTGACGTCATCTAATGAGCCGACGCCGTTTCCGGTGGGATTCGACGCGCGCTAACCCATTTCCGGTTCTGGAAATCGCGTTTGTTTGCCCCCATTGGGTGGGATGGCGCAATATAATTTCTTCATATCGGTACATTCTACAAGTTTGTTTGTAAGCTTTTATTTAATTTGCTTCATTCATATGCCCTTGTGATTTTTTTAAATGTTTATTGTAGTGAAACGCACGCAAGTTGGTTATACACTGTCATTTATTTATACATAAACCGTGAGGTAAGACACCTACCCTCGTAACTAAAAATAATATACTACATTTATTAAATTGTTTTTCTGTTCTCAGACGAACAGCACTGCGCCCGTAACCCTGAGACATTAATTACTTGTTAAGTCGCATGTGCTTGTAATTTCTCCGGCATCCGTACGGTTTTTGCAACTCGATCGACACGTCGAGGTTAGTCCAAATTATGTTTTAATATAATATGTGCGCGAAAAGTCCCGATACACTCTTAAAAATATAAATTTCATTCGCGTAAGTTCATATAGTTCTCTTAAAACTCGCTCCTCGACGGAGGATCCTTTACCGCACTTCCCTCAAAGAGTAACTAATGAATCGGAAACCCTACAGGCATACCGTAGTCACGTCCACGGCGGAACGTACAGGAGTAGCGGTTGTATTCTCTGACATTAACACTCGTGGATTAACTCGGCATGATCGATGAGGTGGCTACTACGTGTTCTAACTCGAAACACCTTTTCGTAGTGAATTTCTCTGTTTTGTCTAGTGTTGACGTGTAATAATAGTGGATTAGTAACTTTTCACTAATCAAAACGCTGCACAAGTGAAGGTAAAGTATACATCATCATGAAACGTTTCCTGTTATCCTCGCCAATCGTCCTAGAATGTTTCAGGGATGTATCCGTCAGCTTAGAGACAGGGCTGTGATATAATGACAGAAATATGATCTGATAAACGACTGAGTAAACCTCGACTACATACATAAAAATGTTAGTATAAATGCAACTATAAATAATTACATAATATTAATATTATTACATAATTAATTATTCACGTTTGCACAATACGAATCGCTCGTAGCGGAGCTTGACTTGGCAATCTTAACCGATCAACAAGTTAAGCGACGCATGCTGCGGTCAGGAGTTGGATGGGTGTGTGCTAGTGGCATTATTCAACTGAGCGCTTCCGTGCTTCGGAGGGCACGTTAAGCTGTCAGTCCCGGTTGTTTGTCTTTGGACAACAGTCAATAGACTATGTCGAAGACCTTCAGACGGCCTGAAAACTTCGACATGGGCTGGCCACTAGTCTATTCACCAAGCCGCACTGGGCCCGCGTGGTGGATTATGGCCCTACTCCTATCTCTGATATGAAGGTCCCAGCAGTGGAAACATAATGGGCCGATTATGATTATGATTTGCGCAATCGTACGGGTTCACTTATGAGGAAACAAATCATTAGGCAACAAAGTTACATTCCCCCTTCACATCCTATAAAAGGGTGAATAGAACTAGAGCACATACATTTTTTATTAATATATGATTTAAAACATTAACGCCTGCTGTAGCGAGACCAAAATTTGCAATTTTAAAGAGAACAATTACACATCCTGGAACCGGCTCCAAACACGCGTCTCTCGACAATTCGTGTCAGACGCCATGACCTTGTCTAACGAAGCGATCCGTCCGAGCATTACATTTAACTCTCGCGTTGATTTAAACCGTTGTATAGGGACGGAGCGACATCTATTGGATAGTTTGACAAGCTTTAATTATCCGATAGAAGAGTTTTTACAAACACCTATCTTTCTTTGAAACTAATGAATCGCGTATAATTTAATATAGTCTTCCGTGATCATGTTCACGGACAAGTGTTCGACACGTCTGGAATAAAATAATATCAAATTACAGACGATTTAATTCGTTTAAAGTTGTATAATTTCTTCTAATTCGTTTAAAGCCTAAGAAATCGTTTTCGTATCGATGTTGCAAACATTATTTTAATTACATGATTTTCGAATCACGATGTGCTTTAAAAACCATATATGTATATATACGCAAAAGCGTTTGTTTTAAAGTAACCCGTTCGCGGATATATTCTCTGGACGGGTTCTCTCTTAAATAACAAAGTTTAATTAGTGATGTTATGTTAGCGAGCGTGATTCGAAGCAAATTCGAGAGCAAATGGTATCCCATTAAATTAGGGATTGCGGACAGATGAGCGATCACGACGGATGTCGCTATTGGTTCCGACATTACCGATAGTAATCGATTATAACCGCATTGTGCCGGAGGTGAAACGACCACGTTAATCCATTTTGATATTAATTATGGCAACGTAATTACAGACTACATTACCTAGTACGAGTAAACAGTACGTAGTGCGACGGAGATATTGTATTACGTCACAGATTTGATCGTCTGTATTCTCTATATATGTTTTATTTCATGTACGTTACGTTATTTCGTGTTCATATACGAGTCATCATCATCATCATCATCTCAGCCGTAGGACGTCCACTGCTGAACATAGGCCTCCCCCATGATTTTCCAAAAGGACCGGTTGGAAGCGGCCTGCATCCAACGTCGTCCTGCGACCTTCCTCAGGTCGTCTGTCCACCGTGTCGGTGGACGACCTACGCTGCGCTTGCCGGTACGTGGTCTCCACTCCAGAACCTTTCGGCCCCATCGGCCATCTGTTCTGCGTGCTATGTGTCCTGCCCACTGCCACTTCAACTGGCTAATCTTCTGAGCTATGTCGGTGACTTTCGTTCTTCTACGGATCTCCTCATTTCTGATTCGATCACGTAGAGAAACCCCGAGCATAGCCCTCTCCATAGCTCGTTGTGCGACTTTGAGCTTATCTATGAGGCCCATAGTAAGAGACCACGTTTCAGTGCCATAAGTCATCACTAGTAACACACATTGGTCGAAGACTCTTGTCTTGAGGCACTGAGGTATTTTAGACGAGAAGACTTCGCGAAGTTTCCGGAACGCTGCCCAGCCGAGTTGGATTCGACGATTGACCTCTTTCTCGAAGTTGGAACTGAATTACTTGAACATCCTGAATTACTTGAATCAAATGTATGAACATTAATAATGTAAAATCAATCTGACATAACATTTAACCCTTTGCGTACCATTGACGTAAATTTACGTGCGCTTCATTCATTAGCTAATATTTGTAGTACCTAAGTAAAAGCATTGTAAAAACATCTATATAAAAAGAATGGCCCCGTGTTTCTTGCCGCTTCTTCTCGGTAGGCTCTATATATTTTGGAACGCGGCGGTAGTCTTTAAAGTACATTATAATGAAAAATTGACGTTCATAAGTGCGTCTTTGATGCCTAAATTGAATAAATTATTTGTGACATACATCTTTTGTTTTAAATATCACGATATAGGAAGGGTTAAGGTCATATGAACGCTGTTTAACTATTATGACGTTATTTAGTACTGCGCAAAGGAAAAATGTTCTGCGCCGTACAAGATGACGTTATTTAAATTTAAGCAACGTTTACAAGTAAAGCCAAAAGTCGTAAAATTTGTCGTGTCGCTAAGATCGATAAATTTAACGAATAGTATCGCCCTTGCAAGTATGGAAGTTATGTCGACAACTCTTATCGATGGCTTACGATCGTCAAATTGTCGACAGTATTTCGATTATTACGAATTGGCATCTTCGTAACTAGACTGATTTTGCACAGATTACCGAAATTATTCATTCAATGGGAAAATTATGAATTTTAAATTAATTACTTTATAACAGTTTTGATGATTCAGTGAACAGATTCACAGAATACCACTTTTTTTAATACAACTGATTGGTTATAAAACCTTCTTGAAATAATATATTGATACTTTACACAATCAATCGATAATTATTGTCAATGTGTGTGCAACTGATACACTTCAAACAGACCGGCACACCATCCTTTTCAAATTCCCTAGATACATCTCCTTCCTACTATCTCAAAGGCCGGCAACGCAGCCTCGAGACCTCTGGTATTGCGGATGTCCGTGGGCGACGGTATCACTTACCATCAGGTGAGCCGCCAATACTGTCCCATAAAAAAAACAGGCGCTGCACACTGGCTCGGCTCACTTCTGTCTCCACATTACTCACAGTGTTTTGGCCCAATCCCAGATTGTAATCCTCACCTATGCATCGTTGGTAGCTGCCAAAAGCACACAATTGCATACCGAGAGAAACTTTCAAATTAAAGTATTTTCAGAAATTAAACCAAGTAGGTACCTTCTTACTTAATGTAGGTACCTACCTAACAATACAGAAGCATAGATTGTTTGTTAGGTTATGTTACTTACGTCGATGTTCTATGTAAATAGGAGTACATACAATAATGCGCACGGGTAGACCGTTAGATCGTGTCCTTTTGATATCACATCGCATGAAGGCGAGGGCAATTTCTTTGGATATTTGGCAGAATCCTGAAACATTCTTCCGAAAGTTCCATTGGGTTGTTTGCATTCCATAGTATGCGTCTACCATTTGAAGCTTTCTATGACCATTTCTCTCTTCTGTCAAAAGAGGATTGGAGTCAAATTTTTTAATTAAATGTCTGTCGCAACTAAACACTATCCCGATTCCCGTCGCCTATCGATAAGCTATAGCGAGGTTATTTTTAAAGACAAAAAAACAATTGTTTAAATCGACGGAATAGATGATCTCTAAAGTTATTATAACAGATAGCATAGAAATGCTAGGGTTATCGATAACATCTTAAAGCTGATAAGCTTTAAGATTTTATTAGTCTACCGATTGCTTAATCTTGTCACCATGTCACATATCTATCTGCAGTGATCGACTAAAGATCGATATAACCAGTTTTTTCAAGAGTGTCAAATTGATCCATCGTTCACTTCGGTACGTGGACTGCTGATCTGATTGTTTTATTTCTACTGATTGCAGAGTGACCACAACACCTACATCTATACTTGTTTACACGCGTTATGTTTTATTTGTGCGAGGTGTTCACAGATATGTTTAAACTTTTATAGATCAACGTTTGGGCACGATCTCGCTTGATGGTAAGCAATGGTGTAGCCGTGGATGGAGCACGTCGGATCTAGAAACAATCCAATCACTATGACCTTGAAGATGCCTAGATTGTAGTTCTCAGGAGCAACAGGATGGCCAGGAGTTCCATTCCAGGGATGTACGTATTAAAACGAAATCGATGCGTACGCAATTTTTACAATTCATATCTTATATAGGTATAACCACAAAAGACGTACCTCATGGCACAATAATCTCCAGGTCGCTATTTCAGGCAGCAGCTTCTATAAGGTCCGAGTAGCCTTAATGATAGCCAACCTCCGGTAGGAGATGGCACCGCAAGAAGAAGATAGGTATATCCAGATATGTAGGCATATCCAGGGTTGTCTAACACTGTGTAAGTAGAAGACTGACCTTAGCAGGGGTGGCAGGTGGCGCGGGCGCTGCATGGTGACGAGCGGTGGCGGAGTGCGCGCGCCGCGTTGCCTTGTAGTGAAGTCGTCGGAGAGCACCGCCCAGCCGCTCGGGGGAGCCGTCGCCTCGCGCCACTGTCATGCTGCCGTCTGCACCTGGAACCGACATCGACATGAAACCAAGATTGGCAGTAACTCACTCCTCTATCTCAAAAAGTTCGTTATTGTAGCGTACCAGAGCAAGGCTAAAATAGCACATTTGGGTAAAGTTACTTTATTACATTTTTGGTAAGCCTTTATTATAGTTTCAGCTTCAGTAACGCCTATCAAAGGACCGGCCGTAGACTGGAGATTTTGAATGTAAATAATAACTGTAATAAATGTAATTAACAAATTAAAATTAAAATTATGTAATTAATATAAAAATAATGAAGATAAAGGAGTCTAAGATCGCTTCAAATGGCTAACGGCCGTTTTCAATAACCGTCTATCGTCAGTTTACCTTACTAGAGATAGATATTTGACACTATTTGTATGGATGTTGTGTCAAATTTCTATCGGTAGTAAGGAAAACTATGGATAAATAGAATATTGAAAACGGCCGTACAACGTCGAATGTTCCTATCACTAGAGAGGTAACAGATACAGTAACAGCAGGACCTCTTCAAATAGAACTTCAGGGGAGACGCCGACGCGTTCTAGAGTTAATGAAAGATTGCGACTTAGGCGGACAAAACTCTTTTAATTAAGGTGCTGTCAATTCATGATGTCGATAAAAACGAGGGGTTTTAAAGCAGTTTATCTCATAAGCAGCGATTTAATTAAAGTTACCAAAAATAATATGACATTTCTAAGACTTCTAGGCGTAGCTTCTAGGTACGAAATGACGAAAATTAAAACATATTTAAATATACCACTTCATTTCACCGTTCAAACTGTTTTCCTCTTTATTCACTATTGTATTTGTTATGAAACACATATCATAAAATAGCAATTTTTAATACACATACATTGACGGCTTGTTTTTTTTATTTAGAAGTGCACATTATTTTTTTGTGAATTTTGTACGTTTTACGACATGCGCTTCTTTGATTTCAAGTAATGGAAATTGAACGTAGCCAAGCGCTGAGCAGCGCCTTAACTAAAGCACCTGACACCAAGTAAGCACGTGTTAATGTTAGCATAAACTCATTTATCACTTCTTAGAATTGGTAACCTTTCTTAACTCGTCCGACTCAGCAAGCCCCTGGTTCATTCATAAATCTTTTGTTATAGCGTAAACCTGATGCGGACAGATTAAAGACTGTAATCTATGTTTCTTTAAGCTAAAAGTTTAAATAATGAAGTTGTAAAGGTTGTACAATCCAACTTTGCTATGTTCAACATATACCGGTCCATTTTATTTATGCGAGTTATGAGAAGGAACGTGCCGAATTGGATTGGACTCACTGATTATTTTGACTTCGAGATGATTGAAGTTTTTAAGTAATGGAGGTTCTGGGGCTTGAAGGGGAGGGAACACCAGAAGTTACGTGTTTCGTAGTTTTCGACTTATAAAAATTTCTTTAGTTAGTACGAAATTCCGAACGTTTTTGTCTTTGAGGTCGAATTCAAAATCGCAACTTTGAAAGGGCTGATCTTTGTCTCTTTCTCTTTCTAATGGCGGGAAAGAGATAGAGTGTGAATGAGTAAAATCGCATTTTGCTCTCTGATTTCAGACAGCAAAACCTACATGTTTGAGCTACTGAAGTGATATTTTTTTTATGTACTCTAGTATGTTAAAATATGTTTTTGATTCCGTCAATGTGTAAGTACTGTACGTACTGAGAAGTCATAGAAATGTCATATTATTTTTGGTAACTTTAATTAAATCGCTGTTTATGAGATAAACTGGTTTAAAACCCCTCATTTTTACCGACATCATGAATTGACAGCATCTTAAATAGGAAATTGGCGTTTTTATTAAAAAAATAAAACGAATAAAACATATATGAAATTATATATTTATAAATTTTTTTTAATACAATTTCAATTCAAATTCAATCGAAGTGTGTATCATTACTATCAATGCGCTTTCACAATTTTATAGCTAGCAAGTTATTTTATAGATAAAATCATATCAATTAATCAATAGAAAAATTGTGGGAGCGAGAATCAATAAAATATTTGAAGGCAGTTTGGACAGATGCAACAGAATTCAATATGTTCAATTTGCGAAAAAAGTGGTATTCTGTTGGAGCAAGGTTTGGGGAGTATCCCCACCGGGGGTTCCCGCCTTGCCGTGGCGGGGGGGCTCAGTTACCGTGGTTTGGGTCACCACCGGCCAGTTCTTAGGCCAGCCACTGAGCTCTTAGCTCAGTTACCGTGAGCACGGTAGCTAAGAGGAACCAATGGGCCTGCCAGTGATAGCCGATAGCTGGCAGGCCCGAGGTGGGACCGCTCCTATGGTATTTGCCTTACAAGTCTACATGGGAGTGGTCACTGTAGGAAGCGGTGTCGTATCGGCGGCACCGCGGCTGAGAGTTAGAGGCCGCGGCGGGAGAGGAGTGCCGGTATTATGGTGAGACGCTCTCCCTGCCTTCCGCGGCCTTGACGGGGCCGCCACCGTCAGATGGCGGACGCGGTGGGGTCGCAGGGGAAGAGGACTGTCGGTATTGAGAGGCATGGCAGGATGGAAAGCGAAGATGGAATCAAGAAGCAATGATTAGTGTAGCCGTAAGCTGCACTAATCGCCATCCATATGATGACCTGAGAGATGCTTTTTCTCGCCCCGCTTGTAGATTCAGGGTCATAGCTGCAAGGAAATACGTACCCTGGCAGAGCATTCCACAATTTACTAACACGACAAAGGTAGGAACTGCTAAACATTTTTCCCTCTTCCCCCCGGACCTCGTTCAAGAGTAGACGTTTCCTAACACGCTGTCGGTTTATTTTTAATTCATTTAATAAAGTTTTAATAAATTAAATCGGTCTACAAAAATAGGAGTGCATAACTAACGAGGAGTTCTACGTGTAAAGACAAACTCTCATCAAAACATGGCTGCCGTCTAAACTAACAAGTACGTAACTCCGCCCACTTGAGAATTGTGCCTTTGCTCCAACTTTGTAACCCCACCCACTCGATACGCTGCCATCTTGAAAGTACGTAGCCCCGCCCACTTAACACCTGCGCGCACGCCGCCATCTTTGAATAGCAGCCACTCACGTGCGTGCACAACCACCACCTGAGTTAAATGCCTACCGGTCAGTGGAATATACCTCTATACCACTTATGAGCGCCTGGTACTTCGGGAGTCTTTCTAACACTTCTTATGTAGCTATTGCTAACAGGCAAAGATATACTATATATATAGCTGTGATTTTACTTCCCTGGTGTACATTTTATAATCATGCAACGTACTCCTCCAATACAATCACCGGCAGAGGGGGCTACGGTAACTACGCCACGTTCAAAACGCCAGCGTCCGAATACTTCACCTAGCATCTGTGACCTAGCGTAAGTTTACCATCCTTGAAAAACCTAGATAAACAAGACGAAATAATGAATTTATTAAATAAAGTACTGTCTGAAGTAATGGAAGTTCGCAAAACCAACTTGGAAATGCAAAAATCATTGGATTTCTACGTCAACCAATGTGAAGAATTGAAGGAAAGGGTGTGCACGCTTGAAAGCGAGACAGCGGGACGTAATATGCAGATATTGAATTTACAAAATAGACTAGACGAAATGGAACGTCATGCTAGGAGCACTTGTCTCAAAATTAGAGGAGTCCCATCAAAACCTAATGAAACAAAGCAAGATGTATGTGCCATTGTAGAAAAGTTGCAAAAACAAATAAATATCGAAATGGTATCTCCCTCAATTAAAGAAGTGTACCGCATTAAAGGAAAACCGAATGTAGAGCGACCAATTGTAGTAGAGTTCACCAATACGTTGATAAAAGCTAGCACTCTACAGGCAGTAAAAAAATATAATGCGTCTAATACGGCCAACCGATTGAGTACAAACACTCTCGGAATAGAGGGCACAAAATCTCCAGTATTCGTATCAGAATTTCTGACACCTAAAGCCAAAAGGCTTTATTTTTTGGCTCGTGATCTTGCGAAGACCTGTCAGTACGATTTTTGTTGGACCACCAATGGAAGAATATTCTTGAGAAAAACAGAAGGATCACCTCCGATCGTAATTACTAACGAGCAGCAGCTCGAGAAATTGAAACAAAAAAACTAATTCGCGAATACAGCGACATTAACTTACAGATAAGTAGTTTACAGAAAATAGTAGGAATAGATTTGTATTCATTTTTAAAAAGTTATCAACATTTTAACTTACACAAACGATTTAAAACACATATTAAACACTTTAATTTTTACATCAATCACTCCACTTACAACCACGCTCATACAAAAATCGAACTTAGACTTTACATAGTACTTACTTTACCCCATGTGACCAGTTTTCATCATGTAATAATAATACAAAATATCTATCTGGCATTATGCTCGCAATCATATAATATGACCACTAGTTTTTGTTTTCTGCTTAGTCTATATAATACCTTCAATCCTAATAGTACGAGTATGTCTTGCTTCTCGGTGGCCTTTTCGAGTAATCATACCAAAAATATAAACAGAAATGGATAGCACATCACAAAACAATTTGTGCAATCTCATTGATAGAATGGCAATTGCTGATGTCAAAAGTTGTGAACCTGAAGCAATTCGTTCTATCATATGTTCGAATAATAAATCTCTGAATGTACTTACGATGAACATTCGAAGCATCAACAAGAACATTCATTCTTTTGAAGTATTGTTACAGAGGCTAGACTTACAGTGTGACCTATTGATATTAACTGAATGTTGGATTGAAAACGATAAACCTTTCCCTTCTATTGGCAATTATCATTCTGCATGTACTAAAAACTGTATAAATCAGAATGGAGGTATTATTATCTATTATAAACCTAACATGGAGTTAATTATTGAAGAGCCTGACTTTCACAATGCTAACTGTCTTGTTGTAAAAATAGGTCAGAAAATTACTGTAATAGCTTTATATAGATCACCTTCCTTTTCGTGCACTGAACTTTTCTTTAGTTCTTTGGACGTTGTGCTAACTTCTATCAAAAAGTATCAAACCATTTCTATAATAGGTAATATTAATATAGATATACATCCTAACAACTGCGACATCCATTCTGCTGGGTATCTTGAACTAACAGCAAGCCATGGACTATTGCCTAGCCACAACATAGCTACCAGAGGCACTAGCTGTTTGGACCACATAATGCTAAAGACTAAACATCAGTGCAAAACAGTGATCATACAAACATTTATAACTGACCACTGTCCTTTAATTTTAAATATACAAAATAAATCACTTTCTTCTTACTCCTCAACAAAAGTTTCTACAACAATTGATGTATGTAAAATTGGTCAACAAATAAAAGCGACAAACTTCGCGGATGTATTACAAGCACTTGGTGCTAACGTAGCAGCTAATATGCTACTAAATAAACAGATAGATATTGTAAATGTGAACACACGAATATTTAGAGTGCCACATACTCAACGCATCATTAAGCCGTGGATTACTCCGGGCATTATACGGTGTATTCGCACTCGTGATAGAATGCATATTTGCTTATAAGAAGTTGCAGACGATAATATCCTTAAAATAACATACTGTAGATACAGAAATTACTGCACTAAACTCATTAAGAAACTAAAAATAGAGTATCATAAAACTGAACTTGAAAATAACAAAAACAGTATAAAAAAGACTTGGGAGATTATAAGAACAATAACATGCACAGAGCAAAAGATTAACACTAACGAAACTTTATTAAACACAAAACAAACTCCGTTAGAATCAGTCAACTACGCTAATAACTATTTTGTGAACATAGGGAAAACACTTGCAAATAAATTTGAAAATAGTAGTTGCAATAGAAACTCTATTGTTGTAACGAATCAACTGCATTCTCAAATTAACTCCATTGGTTTATTAGATACTGATGATGATGAAGTTCATAGCCTAATTAAAATGTTAAAAAATAACTGCGCAGTCGGTGTTGATGGAATACCAAATCAAATAATCAAAGAATCAGCCTTTATACTTGTACCTATCATCACGCACCTATGCAACCTGAGCCTTTCATCTGGAACATTTCCTGCTATATTTAAAAGATCTATTATCACACCTATTCACAAGGGTGGCAGCAGAGACAGTGTCGAAAATTACAGACCAATTTCTATCCTACCAAGTATCTCTAAAATATTAGAAAAGATTATAAATAAACGACTTACTTCTTATCTTGAAAAATATAAAATCCTTTCAAATAACCATTTTCCACCAGGCTTTCGAGCTGGCCGATCAACAGGAGATGCAGTTTCAAGTTTAACAAATTTTATCGTCAATGAACTTGATAAGAAAAACAAAGTTATTGGAGTATTCTTAGATCTCGCGAAAGCCTTTGACACTGTCTCTGTTCCCATTCTTGTTAAGAAATTAGAACTTGCTGGAATAAGAAATAATGCGCTACTTCTTTTAGAAGATTACTTAAAACGTAGGACTCAGAGGACTAGAGTCAGTGATGTAATGAGCCATGAAGAAGGAACCACCTATGGAGTCCCACAGGGTAGTGTGTTAGGCCCGACTCTATTCTTGATATATGTCAATGATTTGTGCAATTTGAAATTGCAAAATGGTCGGATCTTTTCATACGCAGATGATACGGCACTTATATTTGTCGGAAATAGTTGGGAGGAAGTTCAAGTGCACGCTGAAGAAGGCATGAGAATAGTTTTGGCATGGTTAAACAATAACTTGCTTTCCTTAAATATAGACAAAACAAAATTCATAACATTTACGAACTCACGTGGTCGAACTCCCAATGTTGACGTTAGAGTACATTCAAACTGCATTATAAGTGATTGCGACTGTCCCAAACTACAATGCGTACAAGCTATTAAGTATCTAGGTATTACTATGGATAGGAGGCTAACATGGAGAGATCACATATTAGCATTAGGAAAACGTGTAAGAAAACTCATCTATGTTTTTAAAAATTTGCGCGAAGTCGCAGACCGCATACTTATTCTTAGTGTGTATGATGCTTTATGTAGATCATTATTAACATATTGCAATACTTCTTGGGGTGGCGCATGTGCATCGTATATACTTACTTTGGAACGTGCGCAAAGAGCTGTACTTAAAGTTGCCACATTTAAGCCATACAGATATCCTACTGCAAATTTGTATAAAGATTGTCAAGTGCTGACAGTAAGACAACTTTTTATTCAAAATCTTCTGCTACATAAGCACAAAGATACTACAATGATGGAAAAGTCAAAGCATAAGAGAAGAAAGGATAGGGTCTTTGATATACCAAAGTACAACACAAAATGTGCACACCATCAACAGATATTTCTAGAATGTTTTGTTTATAATAAGGCAGCAAAAGTTATTACCAATCATGTATCTCAAAGTCAAAGAGAAGCAAAAATTAAAATTAACAATTGGCTCCAAAATTTCAATTATGATGAAACTGAACAAATATTAAAGGTAATTACATGACCAACACAACGAACTAACAAATCTTTCCTTTTTTTATACCTAAACACACATACATACCCATACACACACTCTCCCACACACACACACACACACACACACGCACTCACACACGCACTCTCACTAACACCACACACGGGCACTAGACCATTGTATAATGTAAATTTGTATGAAATAACATGTTTATAAGTATTAAAGTTACACACACTCTTGTATGTAATATCTCTTTAATGTAGATGGCTGATATTGTGACCCTGGAAGAGATAGCTAACCTACGATACAAGAGAAATCTTAGTGTAGGTTTAGCTGTAATTGTATTTAAATGTTTTACAAGCCAATTATTAATAACTTACATCTTTAAGATAATTTAAGTTAATTGTAAACTTGTATATTTTATGGAAATAAAAATATTATTATTATTATTATTATTATTTTGGTTCTTCGTAAGAAGTTTTGAACAGTATATGGATGCAATGCTAGGCCGGAACGAGTAGTTCTGGATCGGAATGGTGAGGAAGGAATAAGATTAAGGAAGGAATAAAAGCTCTTCAGAACATTCGCCATGAAGAAACCGGTAAAAAACGCTTTGAGAAGCTATAGTTCTACGCATTTGTAGGGGTTCTAATTCTTGAGTGTCTTCAGCGTCTCCTATAATACGGATATAATATGAAGGGAAGGGATTATTCCTTTACTAGACGTACCCGTCGTAGTTTACGAACACGCGCACTCATATCAAAATTTCCCATTTAAACTCCCCTCTTATTAGTGTGATTTCAACTGAAATCGAAGCTGTAAATCGAAAGCAAACTCTGATCGACATCTCCCGCTTCGTAGTGGTCTGCATATAATATGTATTTGTGGTTTTGTCAGCGAGGTTGTGTGTTGTGGGCGACGGCGAGCAGCTTCGAACCACACCTCTTAATCACGCTCCGAGTTGACGTATTAGGAAATAAGTATACAGAATAAACAATACACAAAACAACCCCCCAAGAGTGCACACTGCATCTCTACGCTACCATAAAGGTGATATCAGACGATTCATTTTTCGTTCATTTTACTCTTTCATTTGGTAACTTTCACTCTAAATGAACTGAACACAAAATGAAACAAGAGCGCCGAATGAATTCATTAATGAACCGAGCCAACGATGTTGGATATTTTCATTCGTATCGTTCACTCCCATTCCGAATGTACGACAAATGAACTGTCTGAACACAGAGAGAACGTTCACTCGGATTTGGTCATTTTATTTTGAGTCCTGCAGAAGACGTATGTCGCTACGTTACATCGCTACTTTAAATATTTTCTCTGATTTCGCGGTAAAATTGTGTTCAAGTGGAATGATACTTAAACGCTGCCGTTTTTGGACAACTTTAAAAACTTCCAACGACTTTGGAACCACAAACTTCCTGAATACCATATCCAAGAAGCACGACTTCATTCGACGACATATTGGATGAAAAGAGAAGTGAATGTTCATTTCTATTTCTTTCCACCTAAGCCGTGTGAACATGGAATGAAATAAAGATGAATCATTCACTCGAGTGAACATTTATTCAAGTGAAACGTCTAATCATCTGTATCATCTTAAGCATTTTCCAGCGGAAGTGTCACTAAATAATTATTTTAATATCGTTTTGACATACTCATCATACATTTGAATAACCAGTCCTCAATCATATGTGTGCTTGTTCATTTAAAGTGCCTATGTGCCAATGTTAAGTATAATCTATCTCCATTTCAAATTAAATCCGAATCCGTTGTGCTGTTTGAGCGTGAAGAAGGTAACAAACATACCTCACAAACTTTCACATTTATAGTATTAATAAGTTTTTAAACTATCATGGTCACAAACATTAGAAATATTCAAATTCTCTCGATATATTCGCAGTATTCAAATTATCAACGGGATATGTACTACTGTAGTATTTGTATAAATATTTCAAATTAGTGTGATTATCTGCCTAACAAAAACCTAAATTACAATAAATCACCCGCGCGGTGAAGAATGGTAATAATGATGAATCTTTTATAGCCTATGTTACTCAGGGTGAATGTAGCTTTCCATTGGTGAAAGAATTTTTGAAATCGGTCCAGTACTTTTCGAGCCAATTCGTTACAAACATACATACAAATCGTTCCACTTTATAATATTAGTATTGACTAGATGCTGTATATACAGTTTGTGGATAGTGTTTGATATTATGTTATGAGAGCCGCGGTTTGGAATTTTGTATCTTTGGCTTGAACTCCAGATGACAGTTTAGCTAACCTCGTGACGAAATACAGCGCAGGTGGTGGGCTGACCAGGTCTATCTTGTGTATCTGCGATATCATCATCTCTGATTATCAATCTTGCAAAATCATCCTTAAGCTTTTTTAAGAGGGAAATCCTGCCCTTCTGATACCACCGTGGCGATAAGGAGATTTTGAGGCTAGGAGGGAGCCCCTAAAACCACCCCTACGAGCAGTACTCCAAGGGGGGCGAGATGGGGCCCAAATTGATGGTTCAATCAAGCTTACACTGGCCTATCACGTTGACGTCATTAGTAACACTAACAAACCTTTGTTGTCGATTCGAGCCAACAGTGAACCAGTCACGCCTTACCATACCTGTGTGGTTTCTATCATAGTTTCGGAGAGCTCTGCAGTTATTATGGGCGCCTGGTATTGTTAATACTCGTTGTAATGGTTTTAGTTTGGAGAGTTTACGAACTCCATCGCGCCGGTGCTCGAGCTTCGTTATAGTTAACAAACATTGTTACGGGAACACGACATGACAAGCTATACATATACATACAGGGTATTCGGCAGAACGTTGAACATACGCAAAATAGGGGTTATGTGGGGTCGTCTGGTAGCTACTGTGCCCCAAAGTTTCCCAAGATTCCAAGTAGTTTTTAAATTTATTTTGTTTTCTACCGACTTCCAAAAAAGAGGAGGTACTCAATTCGACTGTATTTTTTATGTTTGTTACCTCATAACTTTCGATTGAGTAGACCGATTCTTAAATTTCTTTTTTTGTTTGAAAGCTGGTGCTTTCCGTTCCTTTTAAATTTCATCTAAATCGGTCCAGTAGTTTTTGAGTTACACTCCAATAGTGATTTTTACGTAATAGAATGGAAGTCGGTATTAAATTTTTCAAATTGCACTTGTTTATTTCGCAATTTCGTCACTCTCATACGTTTAGCAGCCGCTGGTGGGTCAGCTAGTCTTAAATATTTAAATTACTTGCCATCAATGTGGCATAGGTGTGGAATGTGTACCTATATACCTTATATATCATATACGGCGCCTGCCCTTGTTTTCACTAGTTCACTTTTGTCCATTACTGTACTATAGGAAAGTTTCAAACTCCGCTTTGTGAAATTTTGTTTTGTCGTTGCTCCAGCTTACGGGAGCACTTTATTTTTTAACTAGCTGCACCCGCAGCTTCACTCGAGCGGTAAATAACTATAATAATGACACTTTCTCTGTACGGGACCCTATAATTTAATTTCTGAAATATAAATACGTCTACATTACTCCATATACATATATGCTATCTGCCAATGAAACTTCCATCGAAATAAATACCGTTCCGAATAAGCCGGAAGGAAAAGACAGGCAGACAAAAGATAGATTCGACAAAGCCTCCGTACTAGCAAGAGAGAAGTTTTATGTGCCTCGTAAACTACGTGAGGCCATCGAGATCAGCAGTCACCCAAATTCCAACTGAGATCATGGATGGGCTCTTCCGCAGCCTGTACACTTATTCTTAATGGTACCTGAACTCTGAAAGCGCTAGGGAGTCTAGAGTGTGACACAGTCAGCAGCATTTTCTCCAGCACATTCAGCGATGACACAGATCACACTGAAGAAGAAGGTACACCACCAACACTCGGGCAATCTCGCGCTGCAGCCCCCAGTCACAGCCGCGATCTTGCAGTGTAAGCTCCCAGAGGATGAGCATCGGACATGCCCGAAACCTAGGTCTATCTATAGCATCAGCTACTTACGTGAAGTCGGTTTCGATATAAATTAAAATGTTCACTGTTAAATATAAACAAGCGTGAGGTATACTAAAAATAAATGTAAAATAGGAAAACAGGTAAACTAGAAAGAGCGATTAATTCCACCTCGATCGGAACGGAAAGTCTACGCAGTCTTTGGGATTGCCGGAGCAGAAACAGTATCGCCTCGCGTACCAATCTAAGTTAGGTACATGTTATATTTACATATGAAATTGGCATTGTGTCGAATTGGCCACTTTGATCTCAAATAATCTGGCGTTTGTATAGGAGTTCCAAATTCAAATGTAGGCTTGTGTAGATATTTATGTTTCGAGTTTAGTTATTTACTTCTTTTTGCGCCATTTGATGATTTCTTTAATATCGAGACCGACGGTTCAAAAATGGATAACTGAAAATATCGCGTTATTTACGAATATGAGTTCTACCGTGGCACCAACGTTGCAGAGACATCGTGCGAGCGCGCGAGCGAAGCGTCTCTGCTCTGGGAAAATTGACTTACATCTGTCCGCATGTTTGTTCGTTGGTCCTCCTGTACAGGTCACATTTTTCAATCAATCTTATTTAAGGTATTCTATATTATTTATATCAGAGCAATGAAACACTGCTGAAGTCTGCTCGTGACCACGATCAGTGCAACTTAGCTGAAACGTCGAGGTTAGTTAAAATATCGTTGTATTGTTATTGCGGGAATAGACCAGAGTCAAATAAAAACTAGTAGAAATACGAACAGTAGACTTCACGAACACAGTGTTATGTGCGGCAATTTTTCGTTGTCTCAGCCATCTGCAGGTCATCGCAATTCAGAAAAACTTGACCAATGTTGCTAAAATTTTATGTGTTTCTTGCCGAATATTACCAAAATCTTTACAGTATATTACTTTTTTAAAGCACTAACGCCTGCTTAGCGATACCAAACATTGCAATTTATAGAGAGACAAATTGGACGGGATTCGAACCCGCGTCTTCTGACTATCCGTCTCAGACGCTATGACCATCTAGGCCACCGAGGCTCGAGGTCCGAGCATCGAATTTTAACTCTACACACTCATTTTACTCACACAACCTATTATCTCGGCAACCACTTGACCAATTATCCTTATACTCGAAATTCCTCCTAGGTAGGTAGCTAATGTGTGTACCAAATTTTACCTCTTCCTTTTGGAAGTCTGTTGAAAATAGCATTCCTGTAAAGAGACGAATATAAATGAGCAAAGTAAAGTATATATATATATAGCAAAGTACATATCTCACCTGCGACGATTTCTGGAGAGGGTCGAGACGACTGGATTTTGGGAGCTTGGTGACGCCCATCCGCCTGCAACAAATGAAAATACAATTAACACACATACTGAGAATAAAAAGACCTTTATAATAAATGCTTGCGGGGGTTTTACCGCAGATCTTTGTCCTATTCGACCAACCGATAGTTAGATACGCCTGTAAAGGTGCTTGCATTATCTGAACACAAAACAACTTACCAAGCAGTGTGTCGGGTTATGCTTAGCATCATCATTTCAGCCGTAGGACGTCCACTGCTGAACATATGCCTCCCACACAAATTTCCAAAAGGACCGGTTGGAAGCGGCCTGCATCCAACGTCGTCCTGTTACTTTTATCAGATCGTCAGTCCACCTTGTCGGTGGAAGACCTACGCTTAGTATAGGGTTTCGTTATATTGTGCAGTAGCGTCTATTACTCCATCAGTTATAATAATAATGGCCCTTTGGGGGGTCGTTTAGTGGGTGGTATCTTAAAATAGTTAAGGGTGCCGCAGTCTCGTCCATATAGCGGAAGTATACGTTAATACCAATTTGCCTCTAGAGATAAGAATGAAACTTGTAGTTCATGTTAATAACACTACCATTTTAAGCTATTATTGTAATAGATTTGCCATGTTTTACCTGACCTTCATTCGAAATGTTTCTGTTTTTTCCATAAATATTTTAATGTGTATATTGCCTTACGTCTTAAAATAATCCTAAAAATTTACAAATTGGACGAAGAAAAGTAGACCAGTTTATTACTTGAATTTAAAACTTATATAAAAATAAGTTAAAATTAAAATTAATGTTAATTTAAGTTAAATTTAAGTGATCACAAGTATGATATACTAGAAATAAGAATATGAATAACTGTTAGGACCTATATACACGGACTGCTCGAGCAGTTAGACAGTTGTCAATATACACGGACCGCTCTTGTCTTGCAGTCATTGTCAGCAGCTTGAAGCTGCCATTGATGTCTGCTCGAGCAGTTGGTATTAACTGCAAGTGCGAATTTCAATTCGGGGCGGAAAGCGCGCGCGACGTGGAGTGAAGTGCGGGGACAGAGGTACCTTCGCTCGAGCAGTCCGTGTATGCCTGATGAATGCTCTACCGCCAACCGTCCGAAGCATTTGCAACTGTTCGAGTGGTTTTGTGTCTACCTACGTAGAAGACTGTAGTTTACTGTGCAGTCGCAGCTTGAAGCAGTCCATGCTGACTGTTTCAAGCTGCTCGTGTTTGGGGCCATACATTTGAAACGTCGTCCAACTTAAAATACCAAGTCAGTGCAGACGGTGCGATTATTTTATTATAAGGAATAAGGAATAGCAAAGCCTCGTTTTAGACCAGACAATAGGAGTAATTGTAGGTATATTAGGGGCTGTGTCCGGTTCATAATAAAATCCCGAAACCCAGAACAGAGTTTACGGAAAGCAAATTCAAAGTGGATGTAAACATGTTTTAATAAAAAAACATATTATGTAAGATATTATTTACAAGACAAAGATGCTTGGACTGCTTCACCTCTGTCAAGTTGACATCTGTCACCCGCGTTACTGTTTAAGTGCGTAATAAACATAACACATTGTGTTATAATTTAAAAGAATGTCCCTAAATCTCTTACCCATTCCTGGCAGAGGTTTTATTTATTACGGAAAGCGGCAGTAGAGTATTTTAATGTACATTTAATGGTATGAAAAATATTTGTTGCCAAAAAACATAGTAACACAGCAAAACATATTCATATTTCACGATTTAACCTTAATAACTGTTATGAATAATTGCCGTTAAGTTATCCGTCTTTGATGCCTAAATTGAATAAATAACTTTGATTTCATTAGAATAACAAGCAGTTATTAAACAATGAAGACTCGTTTGAGAGCGACGCCTTAAATATCAATATAAGTTTCGTTTATATAACGGTAGTACTTTGCTGTGTCCGCCCCGTCTGAGGAAGGACCACATTTTTGCCAATTATTCAACTGTGAAAGCAGTAGTGTGCAAACATTACTGTGTTCCGGTTTGAAGGGTAATGTCTCAAGCGGCATTACAAGCCAAGAGATTCAATATATCCTATGCCGTAGGGTGCGAGTGCAGTGCATTACCATGCAGGGTTTGGAACTGTTGTAGTTTAAACTTCTGAATGGCACTGAACTGTTGCGTGATGCGAGCGTGACGCTTAACATCGGGCAAGCGACTCGCTCGTCTGAAACCGAGTTACATAAAAAATAAACCTGACATCAACTGTTTAAATATGGACGTGCTCTCGAAACAGGCTCTCGCAGTGCATCTATCGCTAAGAATCAGCTGTATATCTAGTAGTTGGTTATCGCTGACCCACATCCTGGAATCATAGCCTGGAACGAGCCCATAATGCAATACCTATTGATAGTAAATGTGATGTTAACCCTCTAACATACTAACCTAACCCTTTATTAAATAACGTTTCATCGTATTATCTCAAATGTCAGGCCGTCACAAAGTGGGTCGATTCAACCCCGTCGGTGGCAGACAACGTGATTATAGGGTCTGAAGGTCCAAAATGCCTGTGTGGGACGGAATATACCGGACACGGTAGAAAATTAACGGTATTCCTGTACCTATTACACGCGTCTTCTGTACCGGCTGCCCGCGACTTCGTTCGCGTAGTAGGCTCGGCTTTCGACCTTGCCATAACCTCCCATCTTTTTTGGTGTTACTTTCATAAGAACCTTTTCCTGACAATAAATAACACAAAAAAATGAATAAGCGAAATTGTTGCATTCGTACTTAAGTTATAGCGTGACCAGTAAAAATACGGGTTCATTTATTTATACATATAGACTTAGCGACTACCCGCGACTTCGTTCGCGTAGAAAGCTCGGCCTTCGGCCTAGTCATAATCTCCTGTCTTTTCTTATTTTTAAAATGTAAGAACCTTCTACGAAGAAAACAATTAAAAAAAGATGAATGAAATCGGTAAAGCCGTTATATAGTGTGACCAGGAAAAATGGGGGTTCATCATATTAATAATATTTTTTTATTTATGAGAAATCTAGGTACAGTAGTTCTAATAGTTAAAATAGAAAGGATCCATTACACTCTGCCTCATCAAGGCGTGCAAAAATAGTTTTAAGTACTATTTTAAAATAAAGTGTTTAAATGTATGAACCTACCAAAATTATTAACAACAATGTCAAACCTTAAATGTAATCATGCAAACAAATTTAAAACTGATCTAAATTAAATAGAAATTATTTTAGTCAAATAGAAGTCTCCTTAAATGTTAATGTCAATATTAAAATTGTAAAATATTAAATGTCAGCAAAGATAATTTTTATAAGTCAAATATTCCTTAGCATCATAAAAACACACATAAAAACAAACAAACATTTATATATATGTATATATATAAATGTGTTACAAAGGCTTCAATGTCACTTACTATAAATATTTGTGACGGTTAGTTCTTCAAACGGATAGAAAGCTCGCTCGATGAGCCACCCTTTTAATCTATTTTTAAACAGTTTATTTGAGGATGGCTCTCGTATCTCAGCTGGGATGTAGTCGTGAAGGGTTGGAGCTATAGCTCCCCACAGTCTACAACTACATCCACCAGCTTCACAGTTCTCAACCTGCGCCCATTTTCGGTATTTGATTTGACCGTCGCCCAAACTCGAGTAGTCTGCCAGGTTTTTCTTGGCATAACACGCTGCTTGCAATACTACAAGAGTAGTATTGCAAGCAGTATATTTACCTAATGGGGACAGCCGTGATTTTTAGGGAGCGAAATAAAGTCCGCGCTGAAGTATCTTCTTTTTCTCAGCCTTAGGAAGTTCACTGCTGAACATAGTCCTCCCCCATAATTTTCCAAAAGGACCGGTTGGAAGCGGCCTGCATCCAACGTCGTCCTGCGACTTTTATCAGGTCGTCTGTCCACCGTGTCGGTGGACGACCACCACGGTGGGTGGTCTCCATTCCAGAACCTTTCGGCCCCATGTGCAATCTGTTCTGCGTGCTATGTGGCCTGCCCACTGCCACTTCAACTGGCTTATCTTCGGGCTATATCGGTGACTTTAGTTCGTCTAGGGATCTCCTCATTTCTGATTTGATCACGTATAGAAACCCCGAGCATAACCCTCTCCATAGCTCGTTGTGCGACTTTGAGGCCCATAGTAAGAGACCACGTTTCAGTGCCATAAGTCATCACTGGTAACACACATTGGTCGCAGACTCTTGTATTGAGGCACTGAGGTATTTTGGACGAGAAGACTTCGCGAAATTTCCGGAACGATGCCATACTTCCCTACCACCATACAAAAGACAGACAGGCGAAGAGACGAAAAGAGGGACAGAAAGAAATAGGTACATGTTGATAAACTACTTTGGAAGCTACATCATAATTGTTTATGTAGAACTAGTGTTTAAAATAATACCGGTATTTTCACGTTATTCCATCTCAAGGCTATACACCCATCAGTGAGGCCGATTGACCTATATAGAGTTAGGTGAATGTGCTAGGATAAATACTGTGGTCGTGTTCTTGCCCGAAAGGGGGTTTCCTATTAAGGAAGTCACTATTAGCTAAACTGTGGTGCAAAGGTAGGGTTGTTAGGTATCAATATCTGAAAGGTTATACTATGTACTCGTATACATGATCTCGACTGCTGACGTTATCAACACCATCTATACTAATATATAGATTATATATAATAACATAATATTATAAAGAGGAAGGATTTGTATGTAAGTATGTTTGTAACGAATTGGCTCAAAAAGTACTGGACCGATTTCAAAAATTCTTTCACCATTGGAAAGCTACATTCACCCTGAGTAACATAGGCTATATAAGATTCATCATCATCATCATCATTCATCACCGCGCGGGTGAAACAGCGGACAGCAGCTAGTTTTGTATAAAGCGTTTTAAAAAATACACATACGTAATGATATTTCATGATCGGCTGAAATTATCATAGATCTGTAATTTAAAATTGTCCCGATAAATAACTCGTCTATTTGATTGTTGGTTTTCCTTTAAGCGTAATAACAAGTACAAGTCAAGATAATTTAATGAAGTTTCGCGAATGTATTATTCAGCTTAGTTGTTGTGGTTCTGGAAACAAATGATGCAAATAGCGGTTCTCGTTCCTTCTACGACACGTTAGTTATATTGCGATCTATGCTTTCCTATTTTACATTTAAAAATAATACAAAAATCCGGCCAAAAAGTCTCTAGTGGCATTATTACATTAGTAAGTAATTAATGGTAACAACCGAAACATCTCAGAACTGGTGAATTATCGGATCTGCAGAATATCAGAATCAATTAATGACTACTACAATTCAGACTTTGTCAAACATTTAAATATAAACAACTAGCGACTGCACGCGACTTCGTTCACGTAGTCACGTTACGGCTCGACCTTCGGTCTCGCCTTAACCTCCCGTATTTTCTTGGTTTTTATTACATAAGAACCTTCTCCTGACAATAGTTAACACAACAAAAAAGAATAAGCAAAATTGTTGCATCCGTTCTCAAGTTATAGCGTGTAGTTATAGCGTGACCAGGAGCATGGGTGTTAATTTTTTTATATATAGACTAGCGATTGCCCGCGACTTCGCTCTCGTAGTAGGCTCGGCCTTCAGTCAGCCTCAACATAAACTCCCATCTTTTCTTAATTTTTTTTATGTAAAATCCTTCTACGAAGTATTAAAAAACATTTAATAAAACATAAATTAAATCGGTAAAGGTGTTCTCAAGTTATAGCGTGACCAAGAGAAATAGGGGTTCATCTTTATATATGACAAAATTACTTGGATTCCTCATAGATTATTACTTAAAATGGCAAAATCATTCAGAATTTGTGTGTAAAGACTGTCTCGATCGGCATACAGTATTTAAAAGCTAGCTATAAATTGTATACATACATATATCTTACAGCGGGTTTGGCGCGTCCAGGTTCAGGTATGCTATTATTTTCTATGGTAATGTCATCAATATGGATAAAGGTTTCAAGTGCAAAACTGATGCATTCTTATCATAGGCTTAAAAAGCAAAAAGGATTGTTAGAAGCAAAAACTTCTTAAAATATAAATATTGGCAGTGATTCGTTTGTACATATACAATTTATTTTTTAAACTGTGGTAGTTTTTATTCAGTTTAAAACTGTTGAAGTGGGTAACCTTATATCAGTTAAGACTAGCTTAGAGAGCACGAACATACATGACGGTTAAAGAGTATAGCAGGATAGTTTTTTGAAAAATGCCAATGCCCAAAGCCTGGACTTCGAAACTATGACTAAACGATGCCTTTTAAAGGATGTGTACAATCATTGAAATTTATAGACAGATAAAATCCATCCTCGGACGGGATTCGAACCCGCGTCTTCTGACTCTCCGTGTCAGACGCCATTGACCAACTAGGCCACCGAGGTTCTGGTCCGAGCATCGAATTTTAACTCTCTATTTGACTAACCGTCTTGCGGAGACGGAGCGACATCTATTGGACAGTTTAACGTCAAAGTCAAAGTCAAAATCGTTTATTCAATTTAGGCATCAAAGACGCACTTATGAACGTCAATTTTTCATTATAATGTACTTTAAAGACTACCGCCGCATTCCAAAATATATAGAGCCTACCGAGAAGAAGCGGCAAGAAACTCGGGGCCATTCTTTTTACATAGATGTTTTTACAATGTTTTTACTTAGGTACTACAAATATTAGCTCCAGTGTGTTGCCTTACAAAAGAGAATATAATAATGGTATCAGTAGGGCAAGACACGCTACACTTTGACATCTTAGTACACGAGTAGATAGATCCTTTTTTTTTGTCCCGGGGAAATCCTTTATGGATACCACCTACCACGGGGAGGTAGGTGGTTATGTGGGAGTCCGTATACCCACCAAAACCCCGGGCTGTTCCGTCACTGCCGCCCTCGGCGGGAACGCGGGACAGATTTTCCACACGACCGCGAACCCTCCGTGGCTGTCCGTTGCCGGACCCTTCTCTTCGCGGCACGCCAGAACACATGGCACGCCGCAACTACCTCGGAGGCCAAACCCGCCAACAATGAGCGCCAGACTTCCCCGTGTCTGGACGCCCGTGGTCTCCATCGCTGGGGATAATCCCCAGCGACCCCACCTCCTCGAGTCTGCGCCGAGCGCCCGGGCCCCACCTCCTCGAGCCTGCACCAAAGTGCCCGGGCCCCACCTCCTCGAGTCTGCGCCAAAGCGCCCGGACCCCGCCACTCCTATGTGGACTTGGCGGCCAAAGCCCATAGGAGCGGCCCCGCCTGAGCCGGCCAGCGCACCCCCAACGCCGGCGCGGCCCCTGGGTTCCTCTTGGCTTCACCGTGGTGATCCAAGCCACGGCTACTGAGCCCCCCCCCCCCCCCCCCCCCCCCCCCCCCCGCCACGTCAATCCGGGAACCCTTCGTGGGGGACGAGTAGATAGATCCTGGATTGATCAGTCCCAAGCTGTTTTATCCTCCAAGTAATCCGAAATTTTGTAATAACCTTTTTGACAAAGTTTAGTTTTAATAGTAATTTTAAACTTATTAATAGGCAAATCTCGGATAACATTGGGAACTTTATTATAGAATCGTATACATTGTCCCATAAAAGAACTGAACCCGCTGAACTGAGCCTACTAGATTTTTTTTTAATGTGGGGCCCCATTTGCCCTATTGCAATTTAGCGTCTATAGTAATTCCTAAAAAGACCGTTGACTCCACAAGGTCCAACCCTGTTCCATTCAATTGTATATTGGATTCTACTTTTCTCACATTTGGTGTCGAGAACTTTATACAATTAGTTTTCTTCTCATTGAGGAGAAGATTATTTGTATTGAACCAATTCACAACTTAAGCTAATGCATTGTTAACATCGTCATAGTTTAATAACTGCCTTTTAATTTTAAATAACAGTGAAGTATCATCTGCAAACAATACAATCTCGTGATTCTTCTCTACATAATAAGGTAAGTCATTAATATAGATTAAAAACAAGAACGGCCCTAGTATTGAACCTTGTGGAACGCCCATTGAGATTATAGAGCCGGGCGATTTTTTACCATTTATGTCAACCCTTTGAATTCTATCATTTAAATATGAAGTCAAAAGGTTGAGAGCCATGTTCCTAATACCGTAGTGTTGTAATTTCCTGACAAGTATATCATGTCGGACGCAGTCAAATGCCTTAGATAAGTCACAAAAAACACCTAAGGCATCTTGAGAGTTCTCCCAGGCATCAAACACATCTTTTATAAGTTCTATACCTGCGTCTATAGTAGAGCGATTCCTTGTGAACCCAAATTGATTCTTATGGAAAATTTTGTTTGCACTAAAATGAGTTTCTAATTGATGTAATATAATTTTTTCGAAAATCTTACTTAGCGTAGGTAGTACAGAAATAGGCCGAAAATTTGTTGGATCAGTAGTACTACCAGATTTGAATAAAGGAACCACTTTACTGTGCTTCATTAGGTCAGGAAATACACCACTTGCAACACAACTATTAAACACAGCTGTTAGATTGGGTGCAATGACATCTATAATTGAAGAAACGGTCTTCACAGAAAGACCCCATAGGTCTGCCGTTTTTTTTTGCATCTAGACTTTTGAAACTGCTTACAATATCTTTGCAATTAACTATTGAAAATTTAAAAGTTGTGTCACATTCAGTTACACTTTGTTTAAGTAAGATCTCAGCAGAAATGGAGGAAGATTTTAGAGTTTTGGTTGTTAAAGAAGGAATTTTAGTGAAGAAATTCTCAAACTCGGTAACAGTACCATCCAACCGAAAGTAGCATTATTTAGAACTAAATAATGCTACTTCGACTTCGACCAGAACCTCGGTGGTCTAGTTGGTCAATGGCGTCTGACACGGAGAGTCAGAAGACGCGGGTTCGAATCCCGTCCGAGGATTGAATTTTTCTCTCTATAAATTTCAATGTTTGAGATCGCTAAAGCAGGCGTTAGTGCTTTAAAAAGTAATACTATAAAGATGAGATTTAAAGTTTCAACCCCCCACTACCCCCATCGGCTACAACACCCAATTATTGTAGTAATAACCAGTAGTATTGTAGTAATAATAAGACTGCAGTATTATTAACTTCACAAAGTAGTTCTTTAAAAAACAAGATATTTTACATAATGTATCAATTTTAGGTAAGATTTTATTGTCAAGTTTATGGTCTAGTAATTGATACTTTTGTATTACTTTGCCATTTATAAATTTTCACCAAAGAAAGTTATTATACAGGAGTTTCCATTTATACTTTTTATTTTTTTAACGATCCGAGGCGACAAGAGCCCTTGATTTTTGGTGTTATTACTTTAGGTCAGAGCAATATTTATGCCAATTTTTAAATCAGTCAGTTGCATAGATTTTGAGAAAATAAATGATATAGTTTTAGGTACAATTGGGTGTTGTAGCCGATTGGTTGACTTTTAAACATTGTACATATCCTATATAAGGGGTCGTTTAGTCATAGTTTCGAAGTCCAGGCTTTAGGGGATTTTTTCAAAAGACTATCCTGCTATTCCCTTTGCACTAAACATACCCACAATTGAACAGAAGAGGCAAGTTTAAGTATTGTCATTTGCAAGCATTATTCGAATTTGGACTTAAGTAGAAACAGAATAAGAACTATCATAATTGACTAAAAATCGATTTTAGTTCACTAGTTTAGTTTGGTGTTCTGAAGAAGCGAATTGCTACTAGTGACTATGCCCTCGCTATATACTCGTATGTGCAAGATTATCAGACAACAGCAAAAACTATTTAAAACTGTTTAAAGAAAGATATCGATGTCTTATCGCCGGAAACCCTGTGCTGCTCCTCTCGTCCCAAACACACTACTATACATATTTAAAGGTACCCGGAAAATGACGTCTAACAGTAAAATTTAGGTGTTTCATAATAGCCCCTCCATTGCCCATGTCTGAATATTCTCCACGATTTTTCACAGTTTTCGAGTTATGATTTTTTTATGAATTTTTCGTATGGATCGGCTTTCGCGTTGTTTTTTTTAAATTGATGGAATTATCTATATCACTCACCTTCGATTTGCCGACGATATTGTAGTCATGGCAGAATCCATGGAAGACCTCAGTACAATGCTCGAAGGCCTCCATCGAGTTTCCCAACGGGTAGGTCTTAAGATGAACATGGACAAGACGAAAATTATGTCTAATGCCCATGTTGTACCTACCCCAATATCAGTTGGGAACTCAGTTCTCGAAGTTGTTGACGAGTACATCTACCTGGGACAGACAGTCAAACTAGGCAGGTCCAACTTCGAGAAAGAGGTCAATCGTCGAATCCAACTCGGCTGGGCAGCGTTCCGGAAACTTCGCGAAGTCTTCTCGTCAAAAATACCTCAGTGCCTCAAGACAAGAGTCTTCGACCAATGTGTGTTACCAGTGATGACTTATGGCACTGAAACGTGGTCTCTTACTATGGGCTTCATAGAAAAGCTCAAAGTCGCACAACGAGCTATGGAGAGGGCTATGCTCGGGGTTTCTCTACGTGATCGAATCAGAAATGAGGAGATCCGTAGAAGAACGAAAGTCACCGACATAGCCCAGAAGATTAGCCAGTTGAAGTGGCAGTGGGCAGGGCACATAGCACGCAGAACAGATGGCCGTTGGGGCCGAAAGGTTCTGGAGTGGAGACCACGGACCGGCAAGCGCAGCGTAGGTCGTCCACCGACACGGTGGACAGACGACCTGAGGAAGGTCGCAGGACGACGTTGGATGCAGGCCGCTTCCAACCGGTCCTTTTGGAAAATCATGGGGGAGGCCTATGTTCAGCAGTGGACGTCCTACGGCTGAGATGATGATGATCTATATTCAAAAAAAATATACTAATTTCGGCCTAAAGCGGAAAACTTACGTTCGAATTAGTCAGATTTGAATATGAACCTTAAATTCATATTCTACAAAGTATTTTATTTAGTGCCTAGGTAACTTCAATCATTTAAGAGATAAAAGTTCCGGAAATATAGATGTATTACAATATCAAACAATTATGAAGGGTTTCTTGGAAGTTTCACCAAGTAAAATTAGGTTCACCACGTCATTAAGCTTCATCGTAATCACATGGAAAGATACTTTGATTTGATTTGAACCAGTCCATCAAGATCCGACGTAAACGACTCGGTATCTATAACAGATAGGTCGAAATGCCTTCGCGGGGTCACTGAACCGCCCACTGACCCAAATAGTACCCCAGTAGGGTTGCCATAACAGTGTTAGTGCTCACCGGGACATTTACCATCACTTTTTAATTTCGATGTTTTCTACTTGAACCATATTTTATTAAATATCAAATGCTGACCCTCACCTCCATTTACATCTTGGAAATATGCATGTTTATTAGAAAATATATCCTTAGACTAACACGGAAACATACACTTGTACCTACTTCTAGATTAAAAATGCACAGTTCCGGTACAAACGCAATGGCAGTTAAAATTTATTTATTATAATACACTACCTAACAAAATAAAATGAACGTTTTCAAATTTTCAAAAGTAAATAGTAAAAGAAATACTTTTGCAGAAGTGTTATTATAATATTGACGAATTTTTCAATGATAATACGTTAAAATAAACTGGTCCTCTCTGCACAATTGCAACACCCCCAGGGGGTAACATGTGACATGTACTTATTGTACACCTTAGGCAACATGACCTGCATTATAATATCCAATAAATGATACTGATGATACATAAGCAATAAATGATATGAGTTTGAGTAGGTATCAGATTGATTAAACGTTGTTTAGTTCACTGTACAGTTACCAAACAAAACATTCTTTCGACATTGTTGGTGTCGACTAAGGATAGAAAATAAGCATTGGTACATAAAAAGTTGTTTTTTTAATAAAATAAACTCCGGCCACCACGCATCGTGGTACCGTCATGATGCTGGTTTTGCACCTTACAAATTGAAATATCGGGACATGTTTAATATTGACCGGGACAACCGGGATAGAAGCTCCAAACCGGTGACATGTCCCGTTGTACTGGGACGGATGGCAACCCTACCCTAGTATATCAGTGGCCTCGTTGGTGAAACCTTCTTAAGTATAAGTACCTATGATACACTAAGGATCGACAGTTGCGTTTAGGGTGGTCCAAGAATACCGATTACTTTTGGTACGCAATCACAGGATCAGTAATAGTATTAAAACTTCCGATACAAGCAAGTTGTGCTACTGATGGTAAGTAACTTGCCCGGCTCCAAGATATACAGTTCCACTACAAAATAAACAAGTACAGAAGTCAAGGTCATGTATGAGCGAAATGCGTACAACTATAGCTTCTCTAAGCGTTTCTACCGGTTGTCTCATGACGAATATTCTGAAGAACTTTTTAATCTTATTCCTTCCTCTCCATTCCAATCCCGAACTACTCGTTCCAGCCTAGCATTGCATCCATATACCGTTCAAAACTTCTTAGCACGAACCAAAAAGTTTAGCAGTTCCTACCTCTGTCGTGTAAGTAAATTGTGGAATGCTTTGCCGGCGTACGTATTTCCTTGCAGCTTTGACCCTGGATCTTTCAAGCGGGGCGTGAAAAAGCATTTGTCAGGTCATCATAGGGGGGGAAGTCGGGCCTCTGGAACCCCGATATTTGAGTTTTCACTTGCTTGTTGCTACAATGCTCTACACACCTTTAACACACTTACGCACTATTACATCGCGGCAGCATATCTGAAATATATGGTATCTATGGTAAACTTAAGACTGTCTCTCGCTCAAAAGCCACTCTATTACGATCCTCATTCTGATAGCGGACGAGAAATTCTTTAACTCGCTCCCCTAACGTAAGTAGCTGACGTACTACAACTACGCACTGGATGTTTTTATTATTATTATGATTTTATTAAGTAGATACATTACATTCGGGTACATTATAAAAACAGCTGACTTTCATACGAGCGTCTTCGAAGCCTAAATTGAGTATCTATTAATGATTTTTATTGATTTGTCGTTGGGCGTGTTTGGATCCTGCCGTGCGATTTTCTAATGATTCGTCGATGCATTCGTCGACAAGCTCACCGATGTCAAATACTATATGAGATATCGCCCTTGTGCATAAGGTAGTTTTTCCAACGTTTCTTGCCATCTCGTCATTTGTTTCACGGATGTTGTCAAAGATGCAACGATGTTTGCTCTTAGAGAATCGCATGGCAGAAGTTTCGCCGCCCGCTGCTTGCGTGTTGTTGTAGTCAGAACCACACGCGTAGACGTTTTGCTGTGAGCTGATGTACCGAGAAAAGAGGATTTATTGATTTATATACAGATTTGTATATAAATCAATAAATCCTCAATTACAATCAATAGTATTGTATTCTCTTTGGTCTACCTCGAAACTTTTGCTGAAGGGAATCACAAATCAAAACGTCATCCGTGTCACTGAGTTCGCCCTATTGTAACACCCATTACAATAAAGCAATAAAACCAGATTATGCACATGTATTCCATAACTTGAAACTCAAATCTATACCAATTACATTCAACTGAATTTACAAGATGCTAACATTGGTTAAGTAACAATTACATTAAAGCCTACATAAACACCACATCAGTAACATTCACAGACCATATATAACCACTTGACTGCGTGTAGGTCAATTTCTTCTAAGAACACAAGTCACCACTGAGGGTCGGGGGGCTACGTACAAAAAAGGATTTTGATTGGCCGCCTCAAAATGTAGCTCTACTCATAGTACCTAAATAGTGTTGTGGTACAGCATTATGTAATCACCTTAATTGTCGATAAAGTTCATTAAAAATTATCGTTTACCTTAACTGTACAAAGACCTGAAATATGTAGGTATGTAAGTATTAAGCAAATAAGGTTATGTAAACAAAACTTCAATTAATGAAATTGTCTTAATAATTCATTTGATGTTTCACGGTGAAACAGAACACATTGATCTGAGTATGTTTATTTTGCATTTTAAAAATAGTTATCACTGTGTGTTTATTGTATTCTTATTGATTATTCAGTATGTAAGTACTTAATACCACCATAAAATAATTATATATTTTTCACCATAGTAAAACAACATCGTTATAATTTTAAAATACTTTTAATTGTACAAATTACCCAAAGCCTTTACACAAAATGTGATTAAATAATTATTGTTAACAAACAATTAGATTATATTTATATACTTTTTGGGCACTGTATATTATACAGTCATTAGGATACAAAGATATAACACCTCATTCTATACAATACTGGATTTGTACGACCGTAAAATTTGTCAATGTATAGACGACACCTACAAATTATATATATTTTTGACTGACTCACACTTTTTACTTTTAGAAGCCTTTTAGTGTATGTCTAAATCATATAAAGAAGATGCCAGCTGATCAGAGAAGAAGTAGTAGAATCATCCAATTAGTCAAACTAAATAGTCACTTACAGAGGCACACACAGAGTAGGTGCTAGGTATAGTGATTATATTAAAAAAAAATTAGTATATTATATTTTAAGACCATTATTAATTATATTTCACACTACACTCGGGTTATTTCGCATGTATATTTACATTATTATTAGATAAGATATTATATAAATGTTACTACATAATTGATGATAACGTGAATGTACATCTAAATATAAATAAAACATCGAATATTTATTTGTATTTTTATGCACTCTTAAAATAATAAATGTATTGTATAGAAGAATTATTTTACTCACAGTCGATATATACAATCGATAAGTTGCCCGTTAATATGGGAGTACCGCACTAATTAACACGTGCCAGTGGGTAAAAGAGACGGCGTTATCTACAACTGCAAAGAACAGTACGGGATGGCAAAAGACATCAACACGTTCCCATATTTTTTTATTTTTGAGTCGCTGTTTAATTACTTCATTTGTGTATTTTGTTTTCTTCCAATAATTAATAAACTAAAATTATCTGTGAAATGTAATTCCATCCTTTGCATACCTGGATGTATGCCTGTTTTTTCCGTACTACTTTACTGAACAATAAGGCATAATTTGATTTGTTTTGATTATTTTTCATCCGCTTGTTCTCCACGCGAAGTCAAACTGGTACTGAAGTGTTGGTGCGATATGTTAGCCTTTTATTGTCATAGTCTTGGTAGCTGAGAGGAAGCCGTATGAGCAGTCAAGTGGTTATATGGTCTGTGGTAACATTGGAAACTTCTATTCGAACGTAGACAAATTTCACAAAAGTTACGTTACAGTAAGCAGATTCCACAGAAATATACTTAGCTTATAATTATCCTTAATACACATTTCTAAGTATTTTGCCCTTTGGCTGACTCTGACAAGACTATACCAGCGACTAAATAGCGATGCCCGCAGATGGGATTTCCCTTCTTGGCGGGACAATGCCATGCTCTTCATTGGCTGTTGGAGGCTACTTCAAACCACGTGATGCCCTCCATCTTGGACTCGCGGAAGTACTTCAGTTCACGTGGTTGCCGCCATGTTTGACTAGCGGAAATGGTGGTGTATTCTTTTATTTGTTCTTGGACTCGCGGAAGTACTTCAGTTCACGTGGTTGTTGCTATGTTTGACTAGCGGAAATGGTGGTGTATTCTTTTATTTGTTTATGGACTCGCGGAAGTACTTCAGTTCACTTGGTTGTTGCAATGTTTGACTAGCAGAAATGGTGGTGTATTCTTTTATTTGTTCTTGGACTCGCGGAAGTACTTCATTTCACTTGGTTGTTGCCATGTGTGACTAGCGGAAATGGTGGTGTATTCTTTTATTTGTCACACTATTTACACATTAAGGGCCGTATTCCCAAAATACGCTCAGTAAGAGAATCCTAACTCAATTACTGCCACGCGATTCTGTGATGATTCGTCGACGAGCTCACCGATGTCAATTGCTTTGTGAGATTCGCCCTTGTACATATAGTTGCTTTTCCAACGTTTCTTGCCATCTCGTCATTTGTTTCACGGATGTTGTCAAAGATTGTAACGATGTTTGCTCTTAGAGAATTGCACGGTAGATCTGAGTCCATTGTGTACGGCATTTACTATCAAATCTCCACGCAAGACGAGATCCACAACCGAGGGTCTTGCTGGAATACAGCGCTTAGAATCTCTATGTTAATTATTATGTGATCTTTGTACAAATTTTTATTTGTTTCATTGAGCGTTGATTCAATTTCGATAATATGTATATGGGACCACCTCTAATAAGACCTACTGCACAAAAAAGAGTATCAATAACATCAATACATAATTTGTAAATAATCGCGTAACTAACACTACTTTTTTAAAGGCAGTTAAACAAATCTTGTTTTAATATGTTTTAATTGACCAAGCGAGCGAAGCGTCTCTGCTTTAACTAGCCAAATTGATTTTCATCTGTCCGTATGTTTGTTAGGTTGTTCGTTTGTCTTTCTGCACATGTCGCATTTTTCAACCAATCTTGACGAAACTAGGTATGAATGATCAATTTTTTTTGCCGTCAGCGATTTTTGATTGCTACTTTCCCTAAACAAGGGGAAAATTGCTGAACTACCTAATATAAGAACCTGGGTGACAATAAAATGGAATAGGTCGATATGCTCTAATTTATTTCGTCAAACCTATAGTTCCGTACCCGGTGACGGTCTAAAACAGAATTTCCTAGTATATATTTTGGTCTATGAACAGAATGCCCGCTCCTACAGTCAGCTGTCATTTATATACAAGTGATAGTTTTACATCCATTTAAACAATCTTTACTTGTTTATTCCTAAAAACTAACTAAGAAACACAATTATTATTTATAATCGACCTTGGCAACACTTTCTACAAATAATATCAGGTTTAAGTATCTATAGTGTTATATAATCATTTCTCATTCTTAGTGCTCGTCCTCATAGTACTGCCGACGATTTTATTTGTAGAAATAATACAGACAGTATAATGTCTTACCTTTTCCGTAAAAAGAAACTATTATATTCAATGAACATGCTATTTAGATTATTATCTACCGTTCAATAGTTATTTTAGACTTACATTAAATTATAACTCTAACACTAATACGAGTAGTATGTAATTGAGGTATGCACCAATTTGTACTTCATGTGCAAATATGAACGTTACCTCAATTTAATCTAAGATAAAATATACATAAAATTACAATGATAAATTATTGAATGTTTAATCAATATAGCCAAAGGCGCGGTGCATGCTCCGTTGCATCTTCAGAAAATTAAGGCTCTCATCAATGTACAACAATGGGTTCTCATCCCCTTGTCCTCGATCCTCACTGGACTGAAATAATTAGCCAACTAAATGTAGCTGGTACAATTTAAAGGCTACATTGAATTTTCATTTCAAAGAGATCCATCAGCGCAAAATAAATTGTTCAATCTTGGACAATACTGTACGATAATCAATTATGACGTCACGAGTCACGACACAAGATATGCTTCAACAACATTTTTTTGTTGCCTTTCGGTAAGTTTACGCCGTACCAACGTTTACGAGCTTCTTTTTCGATGCGATTTGATGTTAAGATGGATAGATAATTCATATTTTATGACTGTGGTATCTGCTTATTTATTTCATTACAAAATCCACAGATCTTATATAAAGATTGTTATCCTTGTAAGTGAATACTACATCTATTTAAGCCCAGGCCTTAAGAATTTATACTAAAGCGTAAGGCTTGGCCTAATCTTATTCGTTTTATGTATATAACAGGGTGTGTGTGTAGGCGCGGAGACAAAAAAGAATAAGAAATTTGTAACAATTTTAATGTTTTTTTTACAATAATTAACAAGGAAAAGTGCGTAGTGCGGATAGATGGCACCCTGAGCCGCGGAAACTGCTGAGAGCTCAGGGCTGTAGTTTACACCGTAGATTACATAGCTTCACACAAGTTATTGATATCGCGTCTCATATGTGTGGCACTAATGATACATACATTGGTACCACGACGGATCTCGTGTTCGATAAAAACATGACTATTCGTTATATCTAACAAACATGTCACAGAAACAGCGAAGTAAAAGAAAAAAGTATCAGCGGGAAAACAATTGAAAATCAGTTTTTTCATAGCATTAATATACCGATGATATATCATGAATGTGAATTAAGAAATTTAAGTCAAATGTTATATATCGGCTCAAACTAACCGGTATTCAATATTAGCATATTTATATTCGAAAACCTAATGTAATATTGGTTTAAACCGCTCCCGCTCGTGTTTCGTGCCACCCCACACAGGCCGGCCATCACTTTTCTAAACTCAATAAAATCAATTTGTCCAGACAGAGAGCGCACTCTGACGCTTCAGTGATGACGCTTTTACTGCCTCTACCATTCGCTATAGGATACAATTAAATTACTGAATGTGGGCACTTTACTTTATATCGTACTAGATGAAGAAAGCGTTGAGCACTGCATTTTAGTATCACTAAATAACTAACGAGATCTTAGCCCTATTATTAAGAGTCCATCTTGGTTCGTACCATTGCAGTGGCAAATACTACCTCCAATTAGTTTTATGGAAGTAATGCTTCTTTAGGCTTTGAAGCGCATGTTATGATGAATCTTGAGTATTAGACTTTTAATTCATCCCCAACTCATTAGTTACGATACATATATAAATAGACATGTTCTTATTGAGAATCATCTCAATGAGTATTGGTGTTTATAAGGGAGACTTGTGTATTAATGTTCTAAAAATTAAAACTATTTAAGGCTTATGCATTTTCATTATTCTGAACTTGTGTTGTGAACTATAGCTGTTTGTTTTCCATGTTAAATGAAATAAAGTAAAATAAATCCGTCCCCCGATCACCAAAAATGTAGTCAGGTCGTAGTTTGTATTCCCATTTTCCCCCCTAATTTGGCAGAGCAGGAGGGATGAAACCGTAGAACAGTGTTAGAGGTGGATACGCCTGTTCCCAGAATAAATTTCAATAACTTCATGGTCCAAAAATCAAATTGTCCAACTCTACTCACTTACTATTTTAATTAAAATTAAATTTTATATAACAATCGATCATGATGTTTACCTCTACTCTTTCAGACTAAATATACTTATATAACTTTAGAAGCTAAATGCATATTTTTAAATTATTAAGCCTTATGACAGACATGTTTCCACTGTAGTCAGTGAAGTAATATATCGAGTTAACATGTAGTAGGCATAAATTTTTAAACTGACAGGGACTTATGCAAGAACTAACTTTAGAAACGGGATATTTACCATGTATTTCAAAAAACGTGATAGGTCCGGAGTAGACCGTTTCTTCTGCCTATAACAACACCTACCCGCAGATACTTCAGTTTACTCGGCGATCGAACATGACACATGCAACTGTGCCGAAATATCGAGAGCTCACAATAAATACAACACATGGTAAATATCCCGTTTCTAATGTTAATAAAATTTGTGTAGTAGGTAATTTTACGTCATTAACCATATAATTTATTTTAGTAAATTGTTTATTTAACTACTTATCTATGATTGTTCTTTTTGAATAAACTGTGACTAAACATCAAGCGAGGCACTGAAAAAACGCTAGCTTGTTTATTATAAACAGAATAATCGTTATCCTTAGCTTAAAGCTCAGGAATTACATTAACCATCAAGGAAATAACGCCACTGTCTCATTTTCATCATCGTCAACTACGGATCCTTTCTACACTGTAAATATAAGGGGCCGTTAAAAAACACTAAAACGGAATTAGCTCTCAACAATCTTGTTAAAAGGTTTCTTTATTTCCTCGTCGTTACGGTAAGGCAGTAAACATTAAGTAAGAGTTTGTTTCCGTATAAATTTAAATGTTTGATAGATCACAGAAGCACTTGAAAACTTTTGGTACTATGACTAGTGCACTAAAATCTATACTTATTCTCTAAACTATGGTAGTTCATACTCTATTCATACTAAAATCAATATTTGTATAACACTTACAATAACAATTCTGAAAATATTATTATTCATTGTGGGTAGTTTTAGATCAGTTTAGAGAACACAAAATGGTACTAATTTGCTGTAATGTAATGCTAATTTGTTTTAGAACTTGTAGAACACTAAACTAAAATTTTCTAAACCATAAATAAATCATAAATCAATTTATTGGTTCGTTCTTAGGCTTTCTTCTTTAGGCGTGTTGAACACTTTTTGAGTGAATCAAAAATCATGGAACTCGCGTCATCGCCATCGGCTTTTTGGATGAAGAAAATTAATAAACTCGCGTCATCATCACGTAACACTTTTTGGGTGAAGAAAATTCAAGGGACTCCAGTCATCGTCACCGTCACCGAACGCTTAGTCTTAGGTAATTTAGTTTTGAAGCGCAAACTTCGTTAGGCGCGATAATGTTTTCCATGACTACCTATGGTTGTTGATCGTGTGTCTTAAAAATAATTCGAATAGTTTTCACTTCTATTGGCAGTTCCTAAAGACATGCGGGCATGTTTTTTTTATTACGGTTCAATGCACATAATAAATTTTTATTCAATGTAATATTGTAATACACTATAGTAGATCCAACCGTTTATCCTCTTTTTGACAGCACCAATAGAACGTAACATGACGATGTTACGCAAAAGTTAACTTATAAATGCGAGGTTTTAAAAATATGACAACTGCTTAAATTTGCTCCTTGATCCCGTATAATAATCATCTTTCACAAAATGAGTCCATAAGTGCAGTAGTTTTTTTATAAATTCCATAAAATAACAAACGTTTTTAAAAAATTACGTTCTATGGCTATCAACATAGTGATGTTACGAAGTTACGATTGAGATATCGATATTGTTTATGAACTATTTTTACACGGGTGTTTTCCGTTCTCGGCACATAATATCGGATTTATTTTTATGTAAAACCGTTATATTGATGCGCCTCAGGAAAACATACAGCATTATTTGAAGACGTGTTTATCTCCTGGTGTATATCCAAAAAAGAACAAGGTTATGATGACTATGATGATTACAAGTACAAGTCATACTTGACGAAGCTGTTACCGGTTAAATCTGGGATGGCCAGCGAGCAACACGGAAGGGAGTAGGCATACACAGCGTTTCCCCTCTGTCAAAGTACAAGTCCGCATGGACCATGGAGTTTGATAATATACTGTGGGGTGAGGGCGGGGCTAGATTTGTGAATGGTGCTTTATTTTTTATGTGTTAGTGATTTGGTTGTGTGAGTATGATCGGCAATGGATCGGTACAGGTATGTTTTGTATGTAATAGTGCGGCTTTGCGCTAGTGTGCAACTTCCCCTCCCGCAAGAAATGACAGAAAGATTTGAACAATATTTTTTAGCTAAGGCTACTCCCTTCCGTGTTGCTCGCTGGGGATGGCAGACATTAAAGTCTGCCGTTTGGTACCAGAAAATAGTAAAGTTTGAGCAACCCCAATTCCAATTTAAGCAAACGAAATCTAATCTTTTATTTTTATTTATTTATTAATCAAAATCAGATTCATCGTTGCTGTCACTCGAGCTATTGCCGACATTTATAATTAATTGTTGACTCATATAATCTATCGCCACGTGTTTATCCCAATCTGCCATTATAGTTTCTTGTGTTTTTTGAATTACATTTTGCCAGCTTTCCGCAGTTACTTTCACACATGCATTTTTTAATAAATTTACCATTTTGTTTGCCGTGAATGGGGGTTTTGTGTTATTTCTAGCAGCGTGTCCTTTAACTTGAGCCCATATTAATTCAATGGCATTGTATTGACAATGATAGGGTGGAAGTCTAAGAACCCAATGACCATGTTCTGCAGCTATTTCGTCGATCACATATCGTTTTGGGAAGTGTTTTTTTGTTCGTAATATATTTAGTAATTGTACTTTTAGTAAGGAGTTATCAACATTTTCACCATGTCGTTGAAGCCAGTCAATGATTACTTGTTTTTTGTCGGCCTGGGTCGGCATTTTATCAATTTGGCGTGAGTGATAGGATGCGTTATCCATAATAATAACTGACGGTTCTTCCAATGATTGTACCATTTCCTTAAACCAACTTTCGTAAACCTCAGAATTCATTTCTTCGTGGTACTCAACTGTTTTTTTGGATTTAAAGGCCAACAAAGCATCTGGCATGAATCCTTTCACAGACCCTGCATGGCAAATGATTAGACGTTCTCCTTTTCCCATCGGTACTGAGGTAGTGGAAGCAGCGGTGTCATCAGTCCAGCTCTTAGACACTGTGTGGTTCGCATTCAGCCAAGTTTCGTCAGTGAAAACAACATTTGACCAATCTGTAATTTTTTTGGCTTCGCTCAAAAATTCGCAACGAGCAAAAGCTACGTCGCGACGCTCCATCAATATTTTGCGTTTGTCCGATTTTTTATAAGTAAATCCAATTTCATTCAAGACCTTTACCAATGACGATTTTTGACCTCGGAACAAATCACATTCACGCAAAGAAGCAACAAGTTTTTTAAGTGTTGGAACTTCTTTACGTAAGTAATAGTTATATATATGACGGCGTATAGCGTCTGCGTCAAAGTTGTCAACCGAAGTCACACGACGTGGTTGGCGTTTTTTCTTCGGCGTACGAAGCTTATTCTCCTGCATGCCGCTTGTTCCGTAGGCTTCGGTAGTAATTTTTGTAATCGTAGATGCACTAATACCTAACGCGGCCGCAACGCGCTCTCTCACTTGCGACAATGGTAAAAGCGGGCCGCCATTTTGATACTCTGCTTCAAAGTAATTACGAAGCTTGATCACCATTTCTCTCGTCTGTCCTTTCAGCACTGATCCTTTCGGCATTTTATAGTTCCAATATAAAACTCAGCAAATAATTACTAGCACGGGCGTCTTGTTGCGAGTGACAGTGACAAATACAAAACGGCGGTGGACCATTGAGTTTTACTACCTTGATAAAATACTACTGCTTACCCATAGACAAAAAAATTGGCAGTCATAGGAATTGCCGATAGAAGTGAAAACTTATAACTCAGAATTTGATAGCTTACCTTGGAAACTACACGGGTGTAACCGGACGGCGTGGCCTCGCCATCTGGGCATGGCCATCTAGAAATGCGTCAGCATTTCCCATTGGCTGATGCGTTTCTAGATGGCCATGCCATGACGGCCTGTCCACGCCCTTTCAACATTCCCCATTGGCTGACGTATTTCTAGATGGCCAATAGCCATGGTCATGGCGCCATTCCTAGGACTATTCTCTTTCCGCACAGACTCGATAGAAAAATGAATCGAAATCGTGTCCACTATAATCACTTGGTCACAACACTTTAACTGACAAATTAGATCTGTCAAAAAGAGGATAAACGGTTGGATCTACTATAGACACTAAACTTGTAACTTACAGTCAAGTTTATGTCGTACCAAAATTTACAATGAGAGTGTATTGACATGTCAAACACACTCTTAGAAACTGCTTGCTGTAACAATAATGGAATATGAAATAGGGCTGAGAATTGGATGATATAATGTAAAGCGCTTTTAATTAGACGTTCAGCCACTAAACCTGCGGGTCTTAAGAAGGCGGTTTTGATAAAATCAGATTTGCTTAACTGACTTCATAAAGTAGTAGATTTTTTGTTCGCCTGGGTGGGATGTATTTTTAAATACATGCACCAATTTTTCCGTTTACCATTGTCGATCGATATACATATTTTTCATAAGCCCCCATTAGAAACACTGTGCTCGTGGCCCTGACTATATAATTTGATTTCAATTTGTTATGCAGAGATCATGCATATGTATGTACTCGTAAATTGTGTAATTACCTGCAAAAAATACACGTGATTTTTGGATGGGGTGGGGGGTTAATCTTAAGCCTCACCAAGTATCACCAAGGGGGAGGAGGGGTTAAACAAATGCTTAAAAAAACATCACATGATTAATGGACAGACAGAGTCATCTAGTCATACTATTATTATAAAATGCATTTTATTAAGTATTTTGTTTCGTCTATTGTAAGATAGAACGGTAAAAGAGTCGAACTTGGTGTGATTAAAATGCTTACTGTATTTTCAGATAATGTGGCTACGGGTGAGCGAAGTGCTGGCGAACCTACTTTGCGTTCAAAAAGTTAGCATTGCCATCCAGCTGCCAGCATTTTGGCCCAATTTTCTCCTAATCATGGTTGACCAGCTGACTAGCGGCTAGCGGCTTCGCTCGCTTGTTCTACTGGAGACGAAGCCACAGATATTAATGTCATTTTTTTTGAGATTTTTGTTAATTATAGTACACGCAGATATAACCGCAGGGCGCAGCTAGCTGTTGATATAAACACAAGATACATTAAAATTGTAAGTGATGTAGGAAGTAGGGACGCATAAATCGTTTATCAGGAACGGAGAGAGTAATACAACAACACAGTGGAGCGCCGTTGCGTATAAACCCAATAAATAATTCCATCCCTCAAGAGGGATCAACTCCGAGTGTAGCGCAGATACGTGCCTAAGCGGCGTACTGCTACTCCATGGCACTTGTCTCTCAGATTATTATGGTTTTATTTTGCCAGGAATGTTCAAAGGTATTTTTATTGTTCCTGTTTGTTACAACATCGAGCACCGCCGCCAATAAGTCAAAATAATATAAAATATATTTTATAATAAATATCGTCATATATTTAATAATAATTGTATTTTGGTAAATAAGCTAAATGATAATTGAGCTACTTATTTTAATATGAATTTCATCATCATCATCATCTCAGCCCTAGGCTGCCCACTGCTGAACATACGCCTCCCCCATAGTTTTCCAAAAGGACCGGTTGGAAGCGGCCTACATCCAACGTCGTCTGTCTTACGCTGCGTTTGCCGGTCCGTGGTCTCCATTCCAAAACCTTCCGGCCCTATTGGCCATCTGTTCTGCGTGCTATGTGCCCTGCCCACTGCCCCTTCAACTGGCTAATCTTAACATTAATTAATGTGTAATTAATTATTCAGTATGGGTTATTGTTTTTTGCACTGGCAAATTGTAGCACCGAGTTATCTATGATCAATCTTTGTACTATGTGGTCGTAACACAGTTGATTGAGATGAGAACGCGGGAACCAAAAAATACATAATGGAAATATCTTCCAGTAATTATTGTAATTTATCAACACCACAATCATCCCCTCATTTCACTGTTGATTGATCATTCTCCTTACCCTTGGGATTAACTGTACAAAAAAAATTACCACAAAAACGAACTGACTTCAACACCAAAAAGTGTGAAATAACTTGTCGAAGTCGGTACTATGATAGTTCAAAAGTTCCTATCCGTCGTAAGTAAGTATTCGTAGTAAGTAACTTTTTGTGATCCTTGCTAATTACGGGATAGATTGTCATTCACCGTCAATGGTGATATCATCAAAATAAGCGGAACACTTTTCAGTCCACAAATGGGAGAGAAATAGGTGAAAATACACAAAAAAATACATACAGTCGATTGTAAACCCTCCTTTTTGAAGTTGGTTAAAAATCACTTGGCTCAACTATTTTTGTTATCTTAATGCTATAGTCTCTTTATGTTGCATAGATTAATTATATCCTGTTAAGTTTCAACAGTTGGGAGCCTGAATCGCTCAGTGAGAGGAGTTACCATCATTCATAAGGAGAGGCAAGTGCGTGTTGGCGGTTATTCTTGTGAAGCCCTATTGCTGCTGGAGTTTCTAGTGGTAAGCCGTACCACTAATTAATCGCATTGTGGTAGGACCAGGGGCCCTACTCCCACCTATTAAATCAATCTTGTTTCAACCTTACCATTAAAGTTAGTACCACCACGTCAATATAACAAGCTTAAAATAATAATGGATTACGATACACGTTTTGATGACGTATTATCAAATAGTCAATTCGCGTACTTTAACGTGACTTTTGACACTAAGTTTAATTAGTCAAATGTCAAATTTTTGAAGATCCGTACTCTCATCTCTTAAAGTAGTCATATTGCATACCACTTATAATGGTTACCATTAAATTTGGCCGACTGTTGTGTCGGTGGGAGTATGATAGTAAGTATGATCATTTTAAGCTTATTACAAAACGCTCCTGATTTATGATAGATTCGTAAAAGGTGGGAGTAGGCCCCCAGTGCTTTGTTTCTTGTGGTCCCACTACTTCATTAGTAGTACCGCGAGGGAGACCCTTCGTATCATACAGTTGCATCTAGTGAATTTTTGTTCAAGTATTGAGAGTCATGTCACAGTAAATCTTATCGCTAGTGAACAACATTTGTTAATTTTATACTTGCGTGTACGCTATTGGACAGAAGTACCGGCCTCAGGTTCACGCCTTTGCCCCGTTCTTTTTAACATAGCTTTCTCGATCTCACTTAACGTCATTTTGCACACTTTGCATACACTTATGCACCATAACGAACAGTTAACGTTTAACATTGAAATTTATAGAGAAAATTTCACATCCTCGGACGGGATTCGAAACCGCGTCTTCTGACTCTCCGTGTCAGACGCATGACCATCTAGGCCACCGAAGCTCGAGAGATCGCTAAGCAGGCGTTAGTGCTTTAACCCTTTGCGTCCCAGAGGCGTAAATATACGTCAGTTTCATTCATAGACTTTTATTTTAATTATCACGGTATAGGAATGATTAAAAAAGTAATACAATAAACAAAGTTAACGTATATTTTATAATTAATATTTTTTTATATAAACGTCAAAACTCGAAAAAAACACAAATCAACATCCATTTCCACATTGGTTTTACCCGACATTTCAAGTGATATTTATTTGCCGTGTCCCACTGTCTTACAATTATCGCAAGCTTTACATGGACAGCTTAAGCATGTATTCTGAACCACGTAGGCGCCACTTGCGGTTAACCAGCCTAGTGGTGCTTACCGGCCGCCTGAAATAAGCTTTACCAACTTAATCGTGTAGGTAGCACTCTGATACAAGCGTTCTGTTCCTATAGGTACGTATAACTTTCAATTTCACGGCGTAGGTATTCGGTTTTGTCAACACTCGTTACCTGTGTTGTAACAGAATACCCCTATATTTAGTGAAGCGATATTTCCACTGCAAACACTGGGAAACTCTATGATGCTGGCAACACGCGCTCACGTGGTTTTAAGCTACGACATAGTATGAGCGGTAGCGAGAGCGGGGCTTATTTAATTTTGTGTCTTTTGATTTAAAGATCAAACATTGAATTGGATTATCACCGAGTAACACTTTAACTTATAGCTTAAATGACGCACTTATGAACGTAAATGATGAAATGAAATCAATCTATACTACAAAAGTCAAGTATGTGCAATTGTATCGGTACCTTTGACTTTAACTGTCATCGTGACGGGACGGTTAAGAAAGAAGTTAAAGAAAATACTTCCTCCGTCGGTAGGTACATCGTAAAACACGATGAAACCAGACTCACTAGTTGGAAGGCCTTTTGTGCAAGAGGCCGTCTTGGTTGGTATTACCGTGCATATTATTAACATTCTAAAACACATGTTACGTCAATAGCGTTTTTTATTGTTAAGGCAAAAGGTAAATAGACCAGTCCGCAGGTTATTCTGGTATTTAAATAGTAATGCCGCATGAAAGAATTATCTTCTTCCCATCAATTAAATTTACTATACGACACATTTATACCCCGCAATATGATTATCTGTGTCTCGAGAGGCACGGACACACACATCACAATATCCAAGACTCGAGAACCAGCATTTATACTCATCACACAAATACTTGCTCCGGCCAGGAATCGAACATGGACTCCGCGCTCCGAAGGCTGAGTCACTGTCGACTGAGCTAACACGGCCGTCATATATATGTATATGGACGTAATGCAGCTGTTATCCTACGGCTATTCCACCTCTTATCAAGAGTTTACGCTTTGTTAATAGAAATATAAAAAAATTGAAGGTGCGATGTGAGGACGTCCGCTTCTTCTATTCACGTGCACCAAACAGCGAATCAAACAACGCAAAACCAGTTGTATACATAAACATTATCCTAAACTAACAAATAGTTGAGATATCTGGCGTGGACAACATGGGGATGAGAGATTGTACTGCCACCGTCATCATCATCATCACAAAGGGACAGTGGTTATCTGCAGACTGATCTAATCACCACCATCTTTATAACAGAGACTCCAGAAATGAATTTGGATCTAGAAGTTAAGGACAAATACTTACCAATATAGATCATTATATCCCCATGGAAAGAGTGATTTATTGATTGGATGGGATTTGTGAAGGTCCCATCGACTATGATGGAGCCATTAGGCCTGAGAAGGATAGATTCATTGTCATCCAGCCATTAGTGAAGAGAATCAAGTTATACACCTTCATCAGGTGATGTATTACATTGTGTTTATTATTATCGCAAGGGCTCTGACAGTGAAACTCCGTCGTTCACGTATCGCATTATATTTACAATTGTTTGAACATTCAAATTTATTTTATATTTTTAGTGTATAGTGAGACATAACTTGAGAACTGTGAAATATACCTTGTAAAGAAGAAATATGCTGTTTTAGACTTCACGGTTGTTAACTAAATTATAATTAACTAGCTGCTCTCCGCGGTTTCACCCGCGCTGTGATGGATGATGATGACGATGATGAATCTTATATAACCCATGTTACTCAGGGGAATGTAGCTTTCCAATGGTGATAGAATTTTTGAAATCGGTCCAGTACTTTTTGAACCAATTCGTTACAAACATACTTACAAATCGTTCCTCTTTATAATATTTTATAATTTCCAACTAATATCGGGAACTCCAAAATCTAGTAAATCGTGGTCTACAACCTGAATGAATGAATAAATGAATGGTCCAGTGGTCTTCTTCTCGCACACACTACTGTATGCGGGGAGAGGGGGTCAGGGCTCTGCCCTCTTCCCCTGGCTTGTCTCCGCCCATAACTATGGACGGGTCCTCGGGTATTTGCTGGTTTCACCATGAACCGGCAGTCACTGACGTCGGGGCGATCAGATCAAGCACACCAGGTTAGACCCCTAGTGGCCCTAGGGGAAGCCCAGCGAGCCGATCAGCGACCCGATAGTGACCACCGGCGGATCCACTCTTGCTTCTTCATAGTTCTCTTCATTCTTCGTCTCCGACCTCGTCCGAGTGCCGGACGAGGTCTTGGCTTCAGTTTCCTCCTCTTGACGTCTCCGAGTTCCAGTGGTCTCGCGTGCAGGGGGGCTATTCCCCTGATATGTTCGTGGGCGGACGCGTCCGCCTTCCTGAACAGGTTTGTAGCTAGGCAACTCACAAATTGTTCAATGGTCTCCTGTTCCAGGTCTCTCGCGATTGTTCTATTTCTGACACACCTCGGCGCGCCAACAATCATTCTCAAGCAAATGTTTTCTTGGGCTTGCAACTTCTTTTTGATTGAGCTTGGCGTGAATGCATACCACGCCGGGGCTGCGTATGTTCAGCGGGTTCTCAGGTAGGCTTTGTATACTAGTAACTTCGCCCGGAGTGGTAGCTTGGCTTTTAGGATTGGCGCGAATTTTGCGCGAGCTCCCTTCACCAATCCTATGGTGGCTGCTGCGTGCTTTCGAAAATTGATGTTTCGATCTATTGTCACGCCGAGGTATTTCACTGTGGGAGACCATTCTATGTCTTGTCCCATGAGCTTCAGGTTGGTGGGCAATCTCACTTTCAGTAAGTAATGCATGTGTCTTTCTCACGTTAAATGAATGGTGATATTTGCTATAAGTATTGGTACAATTTAGATCTTATGTATAATATAAAAAATGTTTCATAATACTTAATCAGAATAGTGACATGCAATAGTACATTGTTCACCGAGAGGAGAAAGTGACCGATTACCGTCGAGGGTGTCGTTTGAAGCCCGAGCCGTAGGCGAGGGCTTTAAAACACCCGAGATCGGAGATCGAGATCGGACACTATGTATCACATAGTGCTTTATACTACACCTACGAGGAAAATAAAAAACTAAATCTTTACTAATTTAAATTTATATTGAAATTGTTGCAGTTAGTGAAGCTTAATGTAACACTTTTTCCATTAATGTTTGTTTGAGATGTTTGCGATAATGTAGGAGGAATAACTGGCTGTGCTGTTGGCACTGCGCTCGTAGAAGGCTGTGGTGCCAAAGGGGCAACTGGCTGCTGAGGGGCATCTGGCATCGCCGCGCTCGTTGATGGTTGAGGAGATGAGTCTTGATGCACATTAATCGATCCCGATATTTGGTTATTTATTCGTGTTTTGTTTTCTACGGAATTCTCTATGTAGCTTTCTGCAACAGCGGACGATATCCAACCACCGTGACGTTTTATTGTGGTTAAATCAGCGCCAGTATTGGCAAGAATAGTCGCTGAAGTTCTGCGAAAGCAGTGGCCAGTGTATTCTAGTGGATTGAGTAAATTAAGGTACGAAGCTATTTCTCTTGGCACAGTACTTATTTTGTTTTTCCCAATTACTTGTTTCGTACATTTTTTGTTTTTATATTGTAGTAAAAACCGATTGGTTTTGGGGTCACTGGGGCGAATTTCGTTATATTTCTTCACTATCTCATAAAATAAGCCCGATATAACAAATGATCGCTGAATTTTGGTTTTTGTGTTAGGAATATTGACGATTATTCCATTTTCGAGGATTTCGATATCGTCTGTTGTCATATCCACAAGTTCTTGCGAACGACAGGACCCATTTACTCCTAAAATCAAAATAACCTGTAAACAAAAATATCAAACATGAAAACCTAGTAGATTTCTACTCATATATAGGTACGTAATAAATTTTAAACCAGTGCATTTTGTTCATAAACTTACCTTCATCAACAAATATTTGTCATCTGGAGCATTCTGCAAAAAGGAATAAACATCCTTTGTAGTAAGCACTTTTGATTTCTTACTACGGAATCCCTCCGACTTTCTTTTCAGAAATGCTGTAAGTTTTTTGTATTCTTGAATATTTATGTCGTTTCTTGTCAATATAGTACTTTTCAACATTGAGTACATAGACCATAACGTACTTGGTTTGTATTTTTGCGCTTTTTCACTGAAATAAGCTAGCAAAACAGTTTCAGAAAAAGATGCCGCATTTTTTTCACTTTTCCATTGCAAAAAATCGTCATAAGTTTTATTATATTTTTTAATTGATTTCTGTGGTAAAAGGTTATCAATCAGTATTTTTGCTGTTTCCTTCAACTGCGGCGGAGTTAAAAAATCTTCATCATCACTATCACTACTTATCATTTTGATAGTTTTATTTTACTTTTCTACGAAAACTGAATCCTCAAACAACACACAAATTGAAAATGGCGCCAATGGCGTCTGCAATTTTCACATGTTCTTTTTTCAAATTGTTTGACACCATCCAACACACAGCTAGTGGCCAGTGTCATTTTGCGAACTTGGAGATAAAAACTCACTGTAAAAACTTTTTGGCTTTTGATATTAAGGTTACCAGCGCATAGTCTTACCCAAAATTAAAAAAGAAAAACCACGTAAGAAATGGATTTTCATACACTTTTCTCTCCCGCTCAGATGCGTTTTCTCGCCGCATATTTATTCGATATGCAATGACGTACTTTCTACCGTAAATTTGATAAAGTATCAAGGTACTTTCCGAGCAGGTGTACTTAGTATAAATAATATTTTTTCCTTAACTTAAATAATTACACTTATCTGTTTGGAAGCATATTAAGTAGGTACCTATTAAATGAGATTATAATTATACATTTTAATTGAAATATAGAGAATAGTTATCGTATTTAAATAGTCAAGATTAATAGTCAATATTTTTAAATTATCACTATTATAAGTTTGCTTACAAAAAAGGTCAGTTACAGAATAAAAAGTTTTGTTAAAAAAAAAATTTTTCGGTAGTTCTTCAAGGTCATTGGGCAAAGCGTTATAAATACGCGTTGCTGTATTATCATATGTTATATATCCTGTGCGTACTAATTACCAAAATAAAATAAAATAATAATTAATGTAAAGCACCTTGCTTGCCCACAAAAGTTGCAGATCGATCCTACCACAGCTCTAAGTGGCAGTAAAGTGTAACGCACAGCGGAGTGGTGGGCACTGCCTAGAGCCAACCAGGCTCACTGCCACCTTCAATATGCTTTCGGATGCCACTGAGAGTCAGCCACCATTCTACTTTTTTTTTAACGCAGAAGAATGTTTTACACCCTGATCACCAAACCTCTGCGGTGTTCCTCCGTCGTCGACTGGTGCAAGGGGCGTGGGCCCGCTCGCGCATAAGGTCACAGTCCCAGCCGACGCAGGTCCAGCCTCTTGGGTGGGTGTAAAGAGGTGTAGATTAGACAAGTTCTGGCACTTTGCCGGCCTTTGGTGCAGCACGCTTGCTGCGCTCGCTCGGCTCGCGCGTTGTGTGGTCACCATTAAACCTAACGCTCGTCGTTGTACCAATAGTGACTAATATCTGACTACATACCTACACCGCTACGTTGTCTGGGAGTAATTCTTGTCAAAGCAATGACTTGTCAAACTATGTTTTTCGAAGTAAACGCCTTGTCGAAATATTGAAATGTTGAAAAATTCAGTATGACACCGCCATGTCTTATCCAACAAAAAAGTATTTTCAAAATTGATCCGTAACGGAGAATTCGTTGAATATACTTAAAAATACATCTATTCGAATCATATAACCTCTTCTCTTTTTAAAGTGTATTAATATAAGTACTCTGTACAGTTGGCTGTCTTGTATACACGTACGTAATAAACAGTAAACTTGTATAAATCAAATCTTAAAAAGTTAAAAAACACATTTAAAAAACACTATCATATTTTCCTAAGTTCAAATTCTCTTTACAGTGAGTAACAGCCCCTGATTCTGTAACTAACTGATAATGTAACTGACGTAATCAGGTCATCGCACAGCCTTGGTCTAAATACATACGTGTCAGCGCGGAAACCCAAAGTTACCAAAAGTTCCTCTAAGCAGGAAAGTTCTTAATTAATTTCGAATTAACGTGAATGAAGGAAACTCTTTCAAAATTTGGAAACCGCAGCTTAATGGCCAAGTTATATTTTGAGACAGGGGCGTATCTAGGAAAGACGGGGGACCTTAAACCTCTCGTGGATATTGATGAACTGAAAAAGAAGTCGTATTCGTATCCCAATCAATAAATAACAAAATGTCTAGATGGCAATAACTTCTAATGTCAAAACCTTGATTTTTGTTTATATAGTATATTTCATTACAAGTGCACAACTACAATTTTTGATACAGTTGCGAAAAAATTAAGCAATTTAATAAAATAAACTCGCAAAGAAAATTTCTTGAAAATGGCGCCAACCGTAGAATAGAAGCAGAGATTTTTTTTTCTTCACCCATTCTGGTAGGCAAAGGGAACTATGCCCATACAGCCAAGTATTCAGTAGATTTTTTTTATTGATATGAAATGACAATGAAATTTAATGAGATGAAATGAAATGAAACCGAACCTAACTTATTCAATCAAATCATTAAATCTGATATTGAAACAAATTAGTAGCTTCTTTTTAGAAATATACGTATTCGCATGAATCATAAAAACTTCTATGATTTTTTTAGTAAAACCTTCATGGTTGGTTTTTCTTTTTAATAGACATTATTTTGACAGTTGGGAAAGAGGACACACAAGTTCGGGAAAGGTAAAAACAAAGCACTAGTATGTAATAGCCCACATCCCGAGCGCTATACGTCCCTGCAATACGCCACTTATTGAGCAACTGTATTAAAAACTTTTGCAATTGCAAATTTGTTTGCTAATGCAAACGTTATTTCTATATTAACTCTTTTTATTGTTATTCTTCTGAAATATTTTATGATTAGCTACTACTTCCATATTATGGATGGGTTTGTTGCATCAAGATATACCTACTACTCAAATAAAGTTTTTCGATCACTTCGATAAATCAAAATCTTTTTTGTTACGGTAGATTAAATTATGATTTCTTAATCTTATTAGTTGCTATTGATGGAATTGTCAGACCATTCCGAGTAAACCATGGGCACCAATTTGTACTGGTCTATGATAATGCGCCCGCCCATCGAGCTCAACGAGTCAATGCTGCTCTCCGAGACTACGACATCACAAGGTTAGACTGGCCTGTCGACTCGCCTGACTTAATCCCAATAGATTACGTGTGAGATGCTCTTAAACGAGCTATTTGGAACCGTCAGCCACGTCACCACACAGTGCCAGAGCTCACGGAAGCCGCTCTTCAAGAATGGGACATGTTACCCCAAGAAATTGCAGATAACTTGATTCTCAGTATGCCCAGGAGGATCACCGCATGTGTTCAAGTCATGGGAGGAGTTATATTATAAAAAAAACCTTTTTTTTAATAAATTGTTGATTAAGTTCAATTAAAAAAAATATTAGCTTACGCTAGTGTTCACAAACTTTCTTTGATGTGTGTATGTAATTATTACATAATATTAATCCGAAATACGTGCGGTTTGAAAACGATAGCTGTCAAACATACTTCAATTTTAATCTTATCTTATATATAAGCGAAAGGTCACTCACTCACTCACTCATCTCGGAAACTACAAGTTCTTTGACGGGGTTTTATGAAATTCAACCCCTAAGGGGGTCAAAAGGGGTGAAAACGTTTGTATGAAACTCCTTTGTTTTGAAATTATAGTTGTGAAAATTTGTGTTTGGATAGGTCATTCAAAATAAAAAATGTTGTCCTAATTATTTTTTTGATTAGTGGTTGTTTAAGAGGGTGAAATGGAGGGGTGAAAGTTTGTATGGAAAGTGTTGTGTTTTCGAACATACAGTGGTGAAAATTAGCATTTGGACAGTTTAAAATTATGTGTTCAATATTTATTGACAGGGATGACTTAGGGGGGCAAAACAGGGGATATTTTTTTTTCAAAAGTTCTTTGTTTTTGGAGCTACAGTGATTAAAATTGATTTCTGGATAGGTAATTTAAAATAAATAGTGATGCTTTCAATATTTTTGTTAGGGATGTTTAAGGGGTAAAACGAGGGATGTAAAAACTACTACATGTACTACTAGATACTACTGTAGAGGTCATAGAGGTATTTCTGTAAAATGAAAACTATGCTTAAAACCGAGCCAGGGGATGTAAGGAGCGAAAAATAAGTTCAAATTGTTTGTTTCTCTGTATGTTTGTCTGTCTGTTTGTACGGGCTAATCTCCGAAACGACTGGACCGATTTAAATAAAATTTCATATGGTGATAGCTTATATCCCTGATCAACATATAGGATATTTTTAATCCCTAAATTAAAGAGTTCCCGTGGGATAATTATAAATGTGTATTACCGTATCGCGAGGCCACCTGAGCGTAGCCGCTGGCGGGTCAGCTAGTTTATGATATAAGTCCCATAATTATAATAGACTTTGATGTACACGTATATTAAAAACTAAATTTTCAGAACTGGGTACATATCTAGGTTACTGTAGTGTGTATTAAGATTTAAGCCCCCAAATAAAATGCCTCATTAAATCTATCAGCCCCGAAAGAACATTCTGAGTACTGCCATGTTTTTAAGTTAATTATAACCGTCTAAAGATATGAAAAAGTTTGATAAAGACTCATTAAAGTAGGTAAAGTTGAAAACCTTTTCAACTTAACCCACAGAGTAGTTACAAAAATATGCTTAGGTATAGACGCAGGTGTCATAACGAACAAATATGTTCGCCTTGGTGGCTATCACTACGTCAAACTATTCTCCCTGACGCTGTAATGTGAAAGCATTGCTGTGTTAAGGTCAAAGGGGGAATAAAAATAAATAGATTCTTCTCGATACTCTCTGAGAATAGAGTAACGTGCTGCAGCCCTCGCTTGCGTACACAACAGTGACTCTCAGACTTCAAATAAGTTCGAAACTGCCGTGCGATTCTCTAATGATTCTAATGATTTATGAGAAATTGTTTTTCCAACGTTTCTTGTCATCTCGTCATTTTTCACGGATGTTTTAAAAGATGCAACGATGTTTGCTCTTAGAGAATCGCACGGCTGGATTGAGAAGTTTTCAGGTAAATGTCACGCGAGTCTTAGCTGGTTCTCAAAAAATAGTTATGGCCCACAACTAGCGATAGTTGGCAAACTCAAATCGACTACGCGCAGAAATTTGAAGTGAAGCAAGGTGCAATTGTGTATAGAACCTAGTTTGAATCGTTTTCCTTGTCACTTCCTCTCTCCCGCCTCCCGGTGTCTTTTTGTGCGCACTACTACACAGCCGAAACATAATATTTTGTATAAAAATCAATTGGTATTCATAAGCTCACTAAAAATAAGAAAAAGATTACCAAAACAATTTAACCAGCGTTAACATTAAAAAGTGTGAAATAAGTTTGAAGTCCGTGCCATGATAGTTCAAAAGTACTTATTGCGTGCATAGTACCGACTCATACAAGTTATTTCACACTTTTAAGTGTTGAAGTCGGTTCCATTTTTTGGTAAACAATTTATTTTTCACCCTTTTTTGTGACCCTTGCTTGCTGACGAATTATAACAATCACACTACCCTGTAAAAAACTATGCGTGGTCATACATAAAAAATACGTTACACGTCGACTTGAGAACCTCCTCCTTTTGGAAGTCAGTTGAAAATGGTGACCAATGGTTTGACCAATTTGTTTTTCTTCGCATAACACATGGATTTAGAAATATAAAATCATCATCAACAGAACAATCACCACGTGGGTAATACAGGTAATACAGTGGTAATACAGATACCTAGTAGTTAATTAAGTTAAATAGTTTAACTCTTTGCGTCCCAGAGACGTACATATACGTCAGTTTCATTCATAAATCTTTTATTTTAATTATCACGGAAGGATTAATCTATATTTATAAAACGAACACCTATTTCTCCTGGTCACGAACTAGAGAACGGATGGAACAATCTCGCTAATGCTTTTTTTGTTGTGTTCATTATTGTCGGAAGAAGGTTCTTATGAAAGAAAACTGAGAAAAGATAGGAGGTTATGGCGAGGACAAAGGCCGAGCCTACTATGCGAACGAAGTCGCGGGCAGTTGCTAGTAATAATTTAAAAATAATTTATATTACTAAGGAAGGTTTTACTCAGTAGGAAACGTAACAGCTTTGTATTTTCATTGTGAGATATGACGCTATAATACCACAACCAAGAGCGCATTGCAGTGCTGCAGCAATCAGCAAAATATGACTACGTAATATTAAAAAACGATATTAAAAAATATTTAGTGACACTTCCGCTGAAAAAAAACAATGATTTTGGCCTATTTGGGGATGTGCAGCACAAACTGCTTAATAGGAAGAAAACAACATAAAAAACACACAAGAAAACTCAAATAAACCAAAAACGATTCGACACGTGTTTCGCCTCTACACGAGGCATCCTCAGGAGATGTTGACTTGTCGAGCGTTAGACCGACAGACTGTCGGTCTGTTTTTTATTTTGTATTCTTCCTATTAAGCAGTTTGTGCGGGAGGGAGGGTGGTGCACACCCCCAAATAGGCCAAAATCATTGTTTTTTTCAGCGGAAGTGTCACTAAATATTTTTTAATATCGTTTTTGATAATGGATTTCCGCAAAGTAACGCCTGAATAAATAAATTACGTAATATTGATATTTATTCTGTTGTATGTCGTATAACCAACAAGTTGCAGCTCGCAGCACACTGTAATTGCCTCGGTAGTGCTTCGAGTATTAATTATTAATTAAATAGGGGAATTAATTAATAAGTGAGGTGTAGGACTGTGATTGATTACATGCAAGCGAATAAATACAATATTGCATTAACTTGATTGAAACTTTCGTAATTATATGTCCTACTAATATTATAAACGCGAAAGTTTGTGAATATGGATGTGTGGATGTGTGGATGTATGGATCTTTGTTACTCTTTCACGCACAAACGGCGGGGGCAATTTTGATGAAATTTGGTATGGAGGTAGATGAGGCGCTCAATACATAGGATACTTTTCGTCATCATCATCTACATCATCATCCATCATCACGCAGGTGAAAAAGCGTTTAAGCATATACAAAACTAGCTGACCCGCCAGCGGCTACGCTCGCGTGCCCTCGCGGGATACGGTAATTACTTATTTTATAATATAAAATAATATTTTACTTAGTATAATTTTTAATTATTCCACAGGAGCTCTTTAATTTACCGGGATCATAAATATCCTATATGTTGATCAGGGATATAAGCTACCACCATACGAAATTTCATTTAAATCGGTCCAGTCGTTTCGGAGATTAGCCCGTACAACAACCCGTATAACAATTTGAACGTATTTTTCACTCGTTACATCCCCTGACTCGGTTTTTAGCATAGTTTTCATTGTACAGAAATTTGACCTCTACAGTTTATAATATGTAGTAGTTTTTACATTTCTCGTTTAACCCCCTTAAGTCATCCCTGACAAAAATATTGAAAGCACCACTATTTATTTTAAATTACCTATCCAATTATCAATTTTCATCACTGTAGCTCCAAAAACAAAAATCTTTTGAAAAAAAAAATATCCACCGTTTTACCCCGTAAGTCATCCCTGTCAATAAATATTGAAATCATCACTTTAAACTGTCCAAATGCTAATATTCACCACTGTATGTTCGAAAACACAAAACTTTCCATACAAACTTTCACCCCTCCATTTCACCCTCTTAAACCACCACTATCCAATGATGTTATATTTATAAAAATCTTTGCCACTATCCAAAAAAAATTAGGCAAACATGTATTATTTTGGATGACCTGTCCAAATACAAGTTTTCACAACTATAAGTTCAAAAACAAAGGAGTTTCATACAAACGTACCCCTTTTGACCCCCTTAGGGGTTGAATTTCATAAAGTCCCGTCTTAGTGAGCACCTGCGTCCTAAAAAGGGGTTCTTTTTAGGCATGCAAAATTTGAAACTCCTAGCACTTGTAGTTTCTGAGATTTCGTGATGAGTGAGTGAGTGAGTGCGTGACCTTTCGCTTTTATATATATAGATAATAAGATCTCCGCATACGTCAAGATGGTAATGATAACAGTTCTGTCAAAGTTTGTGTCAGTTTCTGATAGCTTAGTCAAAAGCCAAGTCAATTTGACAGCTCGATACACTAGACGTCTTGGGCGACCGTCAAGGGTGATGAAATGTAATGATAGTTTTTTTTCATGGTGATTAATTTTTAAACCTATATTTGTATGTAACGTAAGTACTGTACTTTATTATTAATGCTTACTGATTGATATACTAAGTATTTAAATGTACTCAAAAAATTCTATTATAGCAATTGCGTTTGACCATGTAAATATTTTATGACATTTTGGTATAAAGGTATGCCCTTGGAGAAGATAATAAGCCACTCGAAGTCTAATCCTGCGCAGACGTAGTCGCGGGCACCAGCGGTTTTAATATTACTCTGACGGTTTGACTTTGGGCTGACGTTAGGTACCTACGAAGCGCTCGTAGCGGAGCTGAACTTGGCGATCTTAACCGATCAACAAGTTAAGCAACGCTTGCTGCGGTCAGGAGTTGGATGGGTGTGTGCTAGTCGCATTATTCAACTGGGCACTTCCTTTGCAAGCACGTACAGTTGGAGCATTGGCTACCTTAGTGTCACTAAATTAGAAATCAACTCGGATTATGAAGCCAAGAGTTTTATTTGCCTCTTTGCAAATCGTGGTTAAATGCGTTCTAAATTCCAGTTTTGTATCCAATACCAGCCCTAGATCACGAATTTCATGTCGCAACAGAATACCAGCGCTGATTGTTTACAATCAGCATTATGTTGAGTTGGGATCGATGTTGTGACAAAATTATAGGTGTGTTACTGTCGTTAGTTTTAATTACCTCTTGTCCTGATTTTATTCATTTGTACACCTGTATTTTGACACAAATAACATTTCTGTAATTCTGTATTTCATGTTATGGTGAATACTCGATATGGTATGTCTCAATTCTGTTTGTAACTCGCCCACGTCGTCGTATTGCTTTTTGTATAGCAAATTTTTCACGTATCCCCTTATCAGAGTCCCCCATAAGAAGTTTTCTACCGGTGTTAGATCTGGGGATCTTGCCGGTCAGATCTAGTCGGTCCATTTGTACCAATCCAAGTAGGAAAACATGAATTCAGAAACTCTGCTCTCCGACTATTATGAGCCGGAGCTCCATCTTGTTGGAAAAATTAAGTTTTGTTTCTCCGCCGCGAAGAGATTTCTTACCTCGTCTCTTAAACTTTGAATTATTTATTTCTAAACAAATAATTTTAATAATTTATAATCAAACATTTTACGATATTCTTTTCTTTCGAGATACTTCGCTTTCGCTGTTTCTGAACACCTAAATAAACTAGCGAACTAAAATCTATTTTTAGTAAATATGTGGTAGTTTTTATTGTGTTCATGCTTAAGTCCAAATTCGTATAATGCTTGCAAATGTAAATTTTTATATTTGCCTTTTTCTGTTTAGTTGTGGGTATGTTTAGTGCAAATTTAATCGTCATGCAAGTTCGTGCTCTCTAAACTAGTCCAAACTGATGTAAAACTACCCACATTTAAATAGAATAATCATATGTTTAGAATTATCATTCAAATTTTAGTCAAATTTCGATTTTAGTATTAACATAATAAGAACTACCATAGTTTAGAGGATTTAAGTTTAGTGTACGCACTAGCGAATCAGTACCAATGTTACTCTTTCGATAATCGAAAATCGAAACACAAGCTGTTTTTTTAAACATTTGAGTCGGTTCGATTTCAGATACGATTCGTTAAATTTATCGATCTTAGCGACTCGACAAATTTAACGACCATACTACGGTACTTGCACTGCAGTTATTGGATTTTTTTATTATATAGGTTTTTTAAAGGTGAATATTAAACAATGCCGAAATATCATCCCATCTTATACCCCGTATCCAAAAGCTAACTGTGTAGATCTCGTTGAACTGTGAGTACCGTTGAACAAACGTTCCGTTAATCATCGCCAGATAACATTATGACATGTATCTCCTGCCGGCTGCGGGGTGCGGACCCTCGTCACGGCGCCGGGGGATAGTTCAGCCAACGGGTAGTGTAGTTAGTACGAGTAATATCTGATTCGTGGTACGGACGCCGTGTCGGGGACCGAACCCTTGTTTTGTGCGAATTAATTACACTTCAATTGATATACAATAATAACAAGCGTTCATAGTTGGGAGCTCTCAAGTTTTTGATGCTATAAGTATGATATATGATAAGTGTAGTACATATATATATATATATCCTCGAGTATGCGCCGAGCGCCCGGACCCCACCTCCTCGAGCCTGCACCAAAGTACCCGGCCCCCCTCCTCGAGCCTGCGCCAAAGCGCCCGGGCCCCACCTCCTTGAGTCTGCGCCAAAGCGCCCGGACCCCGCCACTCATATGTGGACTTGGCGGCCAAAGCCCATAGGAGCGGCCCCGCCTGAGCCGGCCAGCGCACCCCAACGCCGGCGCGGCCCCTGGGTTCCTCTTGGCTTCACCGTGGTGATCCAAGCCACGGCTACTGAGCCCCCCCGCCACGTCAACGCGGGAACCCTTCGGGGGATATATATATATATATATATATATATATATATAGTGGACTATTGTAGAGTCCGTCTGGGGGACACATTTGCTTCGGTTTAAAGATTAATGTTTTCATAGAAATTTAAGGCATGATTTAATATTTTATATCACTTCAACTGGCTAATCTTCTGGTCTATGTCGGTGACTTTCGTTCTTCTACGGATCTCCTCATTTCTGATTCGATCACGTAGAGAAACCCCGAGCATAGCCCTCTCCATAGCTCGTTGGGCGGACACGCGAACCTATCACTTTAAATTAATTACCGGATTTAGTTATAATAATGTTAAGGTGGTGTAGGTGTTGTAATATATAGGAATATGTACCGCAATCCATTGCGGGCAACCGCACGCATAATTGTTGCGGTTAATATCGCAATATACGCCTTAGTAATATCGCATAGGTAACAATTCTCGACCTTCCTATATGTAGCTACTTTGTGACGAGTTTATCCGTGGAAGTACTGCCACGTACTTAATATTACCAAATAGACAATCTTTAACGATTTTACTACCCTTGTAGAACCTACAGGTATATTTTACAACCTAGGCCCGAATGAAATGTAACTTAGGTTTTAACCCCCCCCCCCATAGCAGTGGGAATAAACTAATATGAAATGACTACTTATGTACTCGTATGTACGCGGTACGCGGTACACGGGTCGTCGTTTTCCTGGTAGCGAAAAGGAAAACTAAACTGGGTAAATTGCAAAAATAGTTAAAAGTAGATTTTGGTTATATCACCGGTCCTTTTGGAAAATTATGTGGGAGGCCTATGTTCAGCAGTGGACGTGCTACGGCTGAGATGATGATGATGATGAGTCAAGTCAGGTAGGTAGGTAGGTAGATACCTTAAACGCATAATACCTGATTTTTTTTTAGATGACTCGCTTATGATGCTTTTTGAGTTATGAAAAACTTTTTACACAAATTGAACGTGGCGGTTTCTATCCGACAAAAATATAATCGAATAAGTCTGTGATATTATAAGTAATACAAAATACGTCGACTTTAGTTTTATACATACTCGTATACTTCCTAATCTGTGCTTGAATATCTCCTCCTATGACAGGTCGGTTGGCGCAGTTGGTAGCACCCCTGCCTTCTGAGCCGTTGGTCCCGGGTTCGATCCCCGGACAGGTCAAACATTATGTTTGAACTGTGTCCGGGTGTATATTATGTAAATATGTATGTGTGTCAATCATCAGGTTACCATATCACAGGCTCTGCCCAGTTTGTACTAAATCGCAATCGAACCGCAACTGAACGGTGACTTTTTATGTTTTCTTATTCTGCTATTGAAGAACAGTCGGGCCTTATTCTCTTCTATTGAACCGCGATATCGCAACTCAACTGTATGAAAATTCTCGTTTTTGACGGTTTTGGTGTTCTGCTCGCTAATTAGGTTCGATCGCGGTCCAGCGCTTGCGATCGATAGTTTTTGACATAAATGGTATTCTGTAAACTATTGAGTTGCGATTGCATTGCTACTAACCTCTGTGTTGCTACAGTGGTATACATCTGTCTCAGAGTAAGTATCAAATAGAGTTGTCATTAGCGTATACCTGTGAGCAGGTAAGAGACAGAAATGCAACGAATCCAACCAATTTCTGAAGTTATTCATGATGCCTAAGAAAAAGTTACCTGGATAAATTATACTTACCTACATAATTTGGGTGGTTAATGCTACAAAATTCGATTATTTTCTTAGGCTAACGTATTATTTCGTATTTTCTATACGTTGTTGCAGTCATGCAAGTTTTGATATAATCTATATTTATTTATATTTATTTGACAAGGTAAAAATTGTGGACTTACGAATAAAAGATTGTTTTCGTTTTTACGTTCAATTCAACTTTTGCAGCCAAAAACACACAATGATCCATTGTTTATATATTCTATACACAAACACATACGAGGGTCAAACTGAAAGTTCTTAGAACTGGCCACTTATAAACAATATAATAAAAAAAAAAATCTATAATTTCAAAATAGAACTCTTTGCCAATATTACTGAGTATATACTTCATTCATTTGTCATTTGTTTTACGATTTGGCGGCAAATTGAAAATTGTCTGTGTCACGTCAACATGAATTTAACACGAGAAAATTTTCGTGCAATGATTTTTTATGACTTTCGATGTCATTTAAGTCAACAAGAAAGTTATGATAGACTACGATTGGCCTTTCACGATGAAGCCCCATCTCGTGCGACTGTTTACAACTGGTTTAATGAGTTTAAACGTGGTCGCACTAATCTCACTGATGATTTACGTGAGGGACGGCCTTCTACGGCGACGACTGAAGATAACATCTGTGTTGTGCGGCGTATGATAGAGACTGACAAAAGAGTGACCTATCAGCAGATTCGGACAAGCTTAGGCATCGGTATGAGTCAAGTGCACAAAATCCTACACGAACATTTAGCGGTCAGGAAGCTTTGCGCCCGGTGGATACCTCATAATTTTTGAAAGATTTAACGGAGGTGACTCAAATGCTGTGTTCGACATACTAACAGGTGACGAAAGCTGGATTTACTGTTATGATCCTGAAACCAAAAGACAATCTGCTCAGTGGGTGTTTCCTTTCGAGGAGTTGCCAACTAAAGTGAAGAGAGATCGAAGTGCGGGGAAAAAAATGGTGGCCTCGTTCTTTGGAAGGATAGGTCATTTCGCAACAATTGTGTTAGAGGATCAAAAAACAGTTTCTGCAGAATGGTACACTACCAATTGTTTGCCACTTGTCTTGGAAAAAGTTCGAGAGAAACGACCTCGCAGTAGGATCCTCCTTCACCACGACAACGCCTCATCGCACACCGCCAAGCGAACGATCGACTATTTGGCGACATCAAACGTTGAATTACTGGGTCACCCGCCGTATAGCCCCGACCTCGCGCCTTGTGATTTTTATTTATTTTCAAAAATTAAAGAAAAACTTAAAGGAAAGCGGTTTATGAATGCTGAAGAAGCGGTGGCTGCGTATCGCGATGCCATTGAAGAGACCCCTAAGGACGAGTGGGCAAAGTGCTTTTCCCAGTGGTTCCATCGCATGCAGCGGTGTATTGACGTGAATGGACAATATTTTGAAAAGATATAATAAAACTAATAACTGGCTAATGTAATCAGTTTTTGATTTTCTAAGAACTTTCAGTTTGACCCTCGTAACTTCACGATAGTAATACAAGACCGTTATTTCATTGTAAACTCAGATTTCATTAGAATTATAACTAGAGTGACAACTCTATTGATACTTACTCTAAGACATCGATAGTTGTTGACTTTTTTTGAGCCAAAGACGACGTAGATTATTTCGTCTGTATTCGATGTTTCATAAAAGTATTAAAAAGATGGCGAGAAAAAGCTCAATTATGGTTATCGTTGATTTTGTTTAATTTTTCTACTTTTGTGGTTTTTGTAGTGATGGCTTGTTATAGTGATGGATTATTAACCGTTAAATGTTCGTAATGTTTGTTAATGTAGGCAAAGTGGCTAGAATCATGAGACGATGTTTGTGAGTTTTCCTCGTCATCCCCTTAGAAAGTCTTGGTAATAAAATTTGGTAATGGAACAACTTCGTTACTAGAACCTTAAACAGGACAGTGACTTGACGAAGGACTTATTCGTGTAACTGTGACTTGACTCTGACTACTTGAATAATTATGTCTCTATGCAACATTATGTAATAACTATTTAACTTAACGAATGGCAAATGTACAAACACGTGAGTTCAATTAAAAAGTAAACAAAGAAGTATTAAAATTTAGTTTCAGTGATATTTTGACAGTTTTTTGATAGTAAAATAATTAGTTAATGTATTTTTGCTTTACAACCACTGTATTGATGTTTAGAATGATGCTTGATTGGTACAAGTTTACAATATTATTTGAGTGGCAACATTCGCAGGCCGTAGCACGGCCATACGATAACGATGAAATTGCAATTGAGAACAAAATATAACAGAATACCGAATTTGACATTAAAATCGCAGAAGTATCGCAGTAGTGTGGCGATTGCTCAGTAGCTAAGGGAATAGGGGGCCAGCTGCAGTCGCGTTTCTATTGAGGCCAGCGCTCGATCAAACTTTATATTCTGGTTACTTGTTAGATAATGAAGGTCACGCTAACTAAAATCCGTAATTAGTGTCATTTAATATTATTCATATCTATATATAGTATATATATATATATATAAATTAACCCCTATTTCTTCTGGTCATGCAATAACTTGAGAACGGATGGAACAATCTGTCTAATTCTTTTTTGTTGTGTTAATTATTGTCAGGAGAAGGTTCATGTGAAAGAAAAATCAAGAAAAGACGGGAGGTTATGGCGAGACCGAAGTCCGAGCCTACTACGTGAACGAAGTCGCGGGCAGTCGCTAGTATGTGTATATAAAGTAATGTTTAAGATGACGTTACGTTCCAATTTGTCTCTAGAAATAGTAGAATATCTTTTTGGGTAATGCTCGAACGACAACCGGAGCCGAAGTGCAGTTGCAGCGGGATACATTGTTGAACGTTGTGGAATACGAGTAGTAGAATCGGCCTCCTGAAGACCATGTCGTCCAATAGATGTCGTCCAATATTAAACTATATTAATTATATCACTATTTCGGGAATCGCTAAAAACTATACGAATGAAACATTCAGAGATGTTAATTTACAAGGCTGTACTGCATTGTTATGGTGCTTGGCGCCTCTCCAGGGGACTGCAGGTAAATGAAGCTTGCGTTGTAGACAACACGCTTATAACGCCTCAACCACACCGACGCAGAGTTGTCGAATCACATTATCTCTAGAAATAGATCGATCAGTTACAAATAGTTAGACAAGTGCAATCAAAAGTGAATTGCGTTGTCAAAACCATTATCAAAAGATTACAATAAAACAAAACAAACTAAAACTAAAATAACAATAATAAATAACGCATACGGGACTGCGCACTCGCCCTTATGATCGCCATCTGGCATGCTTGAAGCTCGGGTCGACGTGTTCGATCCCTGATGCGAGTGTTAATTATAATTGTTTGATAATAAAACAATATATGATTTATAAAGCTCTAACGCCTGCTTAGCGATATATTGTAGAGAGAAAGATTCACATCCTCGGACAGAATTCGAACCCGCATGTTCCAAAAATCCGTGTCAGACCACTGCACCAGGTTCGCCATCCGAGCATCAAATATTATTTTAACATAGTATAAAAATTATGAAGGGTCGCGACATCAATTCTAAAGTAAAGTAGGTACCTATTTGAAAAAATCTTTCGGTTGGATAGTGCTGTCAAGCTGTTCAATAGATGTCGCTCCGTCCCCATACGAGACGGTTAAAATCATACAGAGAGTTAAAATTCGATGCGCGGACGAATTGTCTCGGTGGCCTAGTGGTCATGACGTCTAAAACCTATTATCGGAAGACGCGGGTTTGAATGCCGTACGTGGATGTGAATTTGGCTCTATAAAATTGCAATAATAAAAATAATACATTGGGATTCCAGGTCGACTTGGCAGAGGTGGAGTACTCTAATCCTCGTTGCCTTTTACGTCCGTGACCGCCTTCTAATCCACTAGCGGTCACCCATTCAACTAGTGACAGCAAAAAGACTTAAGGTGCAAGTTGGAAGCAGGCTTCATGAAGCCGCAGCAAACGACGTGTCGCAGCGACACTACTGGTTTCTATGTATTTCTATGAAATACCATTCGTAGTTAAGCGATACGAAGCTAGCGACGCGTCGTCGAGTGGCAGATGACACTGTCGCTCGACCGCAGATCAGTAGTGCCGCTCGCGGGTACTAATCTACCTAGTAAAACAACTGAAAAGCTTTTAAACGAAACCTTTCGTATCGCTTTTCAAAATGGTTGATGCCATCTGCAGTTGCCGTCTGCAGTCGGATTCGAAATCATGACTGCAGCGACATGAAGCGACGAAGTGTCGCGGCGACATGAAGCGACGACACGTCGTCTGCTGCCGCTACGTGTAGCCGGCTACCAACTTGCACCTTCTAGTTAAGCAATTGTGAACGATTATATACATGTTTAATATACAAGTCGTCTTTACAATTATAGTAACTTACAAAGCGAAACAAGCCAGACTCTACAGCACTGCGATTATTTTTCGTTTTCCAGCAGTTAAAACATTTTCACTTGAACTCGCATTTGCTTTTTTAATTTCGTTCCATTAATACTGTTCCGGACAGCAGTACGGAGCAGACTCGGGGAGTTCGAAAGCTGTAGGTAACCAGCAGGGAGTTTTAATTGGCGCTGTCCGGACCAGATACTGGATAAATTATATTTAAATTTTCCTTTTAAAATTGGCGTGCGGTAATGTTCTCGGAGAGCTCGGGGAATGCTTACTTTGCACTTCAATAGAAATAACTTTTAAAACGTATTTTAAATTAAAAGTTATACAAACCAAAATTGGTTTTAATTTAGACATTTTAGACAATACTGACTGTGCTTTGTAATAGAAAATAGTTTTTAAAATTATTGTAATTTTTGAGTTGAACACCTTTGTGTTGACATTGTTGTGTGTGTGTGCCGAGCACGAAAATGTGCGTCAGTGTCACGAAACGTATCGGTGACGTATTCAGTACAAACTATCATGTATCTAGTACACTGTGGCACAGATAACTCATAGTTTGTACTGTATATATCAAGGATACGATTACGTTTTACTAACGTAAGTTTTCGTGCTATTGTACTCTGGTCAGTCCGTCTGGCCGTCTGTTCGTCTGTCCGTCTGTCTCTCTATCTGTATATTGGCCCTTCTGTTTGTCGGTACGTCCATACGTCTATACTTTAAAACATAACAAGTTCTGCAGATATAAACATTAATAGATAATGAAATAACTTCAAACTAAACTATGTAATATTATGTTTTCTGTGAGTAGACCTTGCTGCTGTGCGATTATCTAATGATTCGTCGACGAGCTCCCCGATGTCAAATACTTTATGAGATATCGCCCTTCTACACAAGGTTGTTTTTACAACGTTTCTTGTCATCTCGTCATTTGTTTCACGGATGTTATCAAATGTGCAACGATGTTTGCTCTTAGAGAATCGCACGGCTGAAAGGTATCTTTTATTGTGTAATATAAATGTGATTATAACTATTGAAGTCATAAAAACATTTTTTTATAATGTGATGTTCGGCTTTTGACCGCATCACCTGTTGTTAAGTGATGAGGTGCTCTACCATGTATCACACCTGCCTAGAAGATGTAAGAGCTGTAGATTATTAGGTAGTCTGTCACCATACCTTTTCTGCCGCGAAGCAATAATGTTCGCATTACTGTATTTTGGTATGAACGATGTGGTTGCCGTCGAAATTACAGGCACATGTGACTTAACAACTTAATATCTCAGGTTTACGGGCGCAGTGCAGCTCGTCACTTGTGGCGAACTGCATCTGTTCCAGGCACAGGTTACCGCTTAACTTCAAGTGGGCTTCGTGCTTGTATCTTAATACCGTAAAAAAGCGACCTGTTCACTCGTAACTTGAAGACACCTAGATTGTATGTATGGGGTAACACAGACTCAGGCAACAGCAGCACTCCCTAGCCGTACGCATGAATGTGGAAGCGAAACGCTTCGTGCGCAGTGCTGGAATCTCAACCATGTAGCGATGTCGCGTCGCCATATGTCTTGTCATTCTTAGATACGGAGATGGAGGAATCAAGTCATGTTACTCCAGTGAACACTTCTCTAAATGTATCCGATAGAAAATTTATATACAAGCAACTTTGCTACATTATCCAAGATGAATGAAGCTTTTCATCAACTAAAAGATAATTGCTAATGAGCCTCTTGGCTCGTCTTTCAATCAAAGGCCTCAAGCTGGTATTTTGCCGAACCGTCCTAGAGATGGGAATAATACTCGATACATGACCGAACTTGTGGTTTATACAAATTGAGCAGCTGTTCTGATGTGAAGTACTGTCGCACCTTAGCAAGTATGCCCAGCTTCTTGGCTGCTCTAGATTCTATGTAAGAGTCAAAATTGGGAGTAAATGAAATGCCTGAAAGCTCAAGGTTTTCAGTTATCGGCACACATATATCTGATAAATACGCAGGGCCGTAAAAAAAAGGCGGACCTGCTGTACCTGTAAACCTTTTAAAGCAAAAGTTAAATTATGGTTTATTTCATTTAAATGTACGAAGAAGTATTTTACATCGCCGAGCTGTTAATGTAGCTGTTATACGGTTTTAACAGCTCGTAATGGCAATACAAAATACTAAAATTTATGATAATTGCGTATCTGATACCGTAATCATTTTTTCGAAATTTTATAATAGAGTAAGTATGGCAATTACAAAAACAAATAAAATTTTTACTTTTTCCTATGTTATGTTAATGAAAAAGGCTTTAATTTGTTATCTTGATAATAGTAAAAAGCAGAATCTTTAAACATCTAGTGTAAAGAAACAGATCAATAATATTCTATGAAAAAATACTTAAGTTAGAAAAGGAACAGGCAAAGAGTAATAACCGAATAGAATTCCTAAATACTCGTATTACTCGCTCTCTGCAGAAAAAATCGTAAATAGGTCCATAAAAATAATCGTTTCAGAATTTTCAGCGATAAGACGATATTTTTTTAGGTAATACATAGCCAACATATAGTACTAAATTAGTAACCAGCAGTTTTTTCAATTGTGTTAGTATATATCGCAAATTTAAAGAAAACGTACAAAATTAATGCATTTTCGCATTACATAGTCAAATCTAACAAGCGATTTTCAACCTTACGTAAAGCATCATAAATTATTTTAAAATTAGGGTTGGACCGCGCCTAAAACGAATGCTCAAATATTTCAAAAGCATTTTTTTAATCAATCCCGCTTCCTTGCAGTGTTGTTTTCCCCGAGATGTACCAGCAATCGTAACTTCTAAGAATAACTTGAACCGGAGATAATGTTAGACAAATATAAACAACCCAGTATTTATTCATGTAACGAGTTACACCAGCGCGCAAACACTTGCCGGCTAATTGTATGTAATTACTGACTCAAACGCATCGCCGCCGTTTCAAGCAACCAACTCTCTTGAGTCAATACTCTATTCTGAGCAAATATAGTGAATGGATTAGAGACTTCTGACTAGAGATGAGATGGATGCTGTTTGTCAGTTTAATATTAAATAAGGATAGCTGTAACTGCGCTTTGCGCGTCTACTTTGGACTTCTGTGTGATGGTCTTGTTTACGAATATGATGATGTATTCGTAAATAAAAATGAAGTCCAAAGTAGACGCTTGCTTGACTTCCGGGTAACGAACCCGGGACCAGCGGCTCAGAAGGCAGGGGTGATTTCAAGTGCATCAACCCGCCTGGCTTGTCAAATAAAGAATATTCCCTCCGCCGTTGGTATGCGAAACTTAAAAGGCGAGGAAACCCGCCATACTAGGTGCTCTCGGTAGTACCGTTTGTGCAAGATTTCTACGAAGTATTCTACGAAGAAGCATCAGTGCGCAAGCATTACTGTCTTAGAGTGTGAAGGGCGCTGTAGCATGTGAAGTTAGAAAGCAAAAGAGATTCAAACCCAATGTCTCGGGGTTATAAACAAGAGCAGTGCTACCCAAAACTACTGTTCTAATTTCTGGGTGACACTGCAACTGATAAGTAAGCGTAGTGCTTACCATCAGTCGCGCGTATTGCTCGTCTCGTCAATTGAACAATAAAACATGCGGGCAGTCTGTGGGGACTGCCGATAGAAGTGAAACTAAGTAGCTTGAAGCGTTCGGTGACGACGATACGAGTTTTGTTCACCCAAAAAGTGCTGAACGCGGCTAAAGAAGTTTTCACTTCAAAAATCTATCTACTAAAGGTCCGTTCGTTTAGCTTATGAGGGCATTGGTGGCGTTTTCATTGATGGCTCTTTTGTTAAAGCGTTCGTAAAGCTCAAAAACGTTATTTTTGCCACTTTTGCTCACATCCTAATCGAACGCTCAACTGAGCATAAGACCTAGAATCGCATGATTATGCTGTCAAATACATAGCTGTCAAATAACGATCACAAACAACCATGCTCCGGACGTGGGTCTTAAATTCCTCTTTTTTAGCTTTCCGAACGCTGAACAAAAAGAGGCATAAACGACATTTTTACCCACAGATGCCCAATTCGAACGCCGCTTGTGAGCGTTTTTAGCGTTATTTTAGCTAAACACGATCACAAATAGCCTATTCGAACGCAGTATTAGTGTTTTACTACGCTAGCCCTGCTATAACGATTTAGCCGATATAATAGCAGTGTAAAAGGCAAAAGCCGTAAACTGTACATCAATCTAGACACAAGCTTGTGTTAATACAAAACAATATGAAACACTTTTACTAAAAGTAGCAGGTAATTCAGATCGTTCAGACGGACCTTAATGTAAAACCTGAGTAAGAAGGCCCGCCGGGCCGTCCGTGTTGGAAGCTTTAGGACGCAGCCGGCGCCATCTGCCGTCAATGGCTCGATAACTCGTTAAACACTTTTCTTACGTCCATCTCTGCTGAGAATGCCTTAAGACGCGGTCCAACCCCAATTTTAAAATAATTTACGATGCTTTACGTAAGGTTGAAAATCGCTTGTTAGATTGGACGATGTAATGCGAAAATGCGTTAATTTTGTACGTTTTCTTTATATTTTTCGATATATACTAATACAATTGCAAAAACTGCTAGTTATTACTTTAGTACTATACGTTGGCTAAGTATTACCTAAAAAAATATAGTGTTATCGCTGAAAATTCTGAGAGTTTGGACGTGAAAGTTTATTTTTGTGGACCTATTCAGGATTTTTTTCTGCTGAAAGAGAGTTATATTTATGAATTATATTCGGTTATTACTCTTTTCCTATTCCTTTTCTAACCTTTGTATTTTGTTCATAATATACTATCGATTTACACATCTACACTAGGCGTTTAAAAATTCTGCTTTTTCTTTAATCAGGGTACGAGCGCGCCTTAAATGCTTTTGGTTTTTGTGTTTTACGGACTTTTGAAACAAAAGGAGATCTGGTTATGTCCTAGGACTCACATTAGATTAGGACCAGCTTTTGATAATAGTAGGTACTTTCACCAAAGGCATTCCGAAGGCTTTCGTACGGTCCGTTGTCACACCTACGGTAATCGTGTTCAATAGGATACGGCAGTTAGGAAGGTGTAGGTGTTATTTGGGATCCCTTTTTTTCGCATTATTTTTTTAACTTTTGTTTAGTGGTGTGCGCAAGAATGTATCTGCGGTGGTTAATGAGCATGTGTGTGTTTTTGTTGTGTGGCTACGAGTTATATAGTAAGAGTAGTAACTATCACGGTTCATGAGATACAGTCTGGTGACAGACGGACAGCGGAGTCTTAGTACTATGGTCCCGTTTTCCCCTTTGGGTACAGAACACTAAAACGATATTATTATGCATAGTTGACTTTGTCCTTATAATATAACAGGTTCAATAAACCGCTCCCATGTGACTTAACCCTTACGTATGCAAAACGCGTACAGTTCGTTCAACTAGAAGTGCACACCGTGTATTCTTATCTCAAGGGCATTGAGTACATTTTAGCTTGCATCCAGGTGACTTATTCGATGAAATATAGTGACAACTTTAACTAACTGTGTAGTTAAGCTGCAAATGTCAAATATTTGCAATTGAATTAGAATTATTATTAAGGATGGCGGGAAAAAACCCAAATAATGGCTTTTACTAGAGACTTGTGTTTTGCTGTGTAATAGTGGTGGATTATTAACCGTTAAGTGTTCATAATAGTGCATGAGTGTAGAGAAAGTGTAGAACATCATGAAACCTTGTTTTGTGTGTTCCTCCTCAGTCGCCAAAAGTCTTAGTATATTCACCTATTTTTATGTAAAACGTGACTTAGACAAGACAGTGACTCTATAACAGCCTTTTTTATGTGACTGTGACTTGACTCTAAGTAAATAAAATAAAATCTAACTGAAACTTGATACTTCATAGAAATCAAGTATCTACCAACGTTAAAAGCCAGATAGAGTACTTAGTGACGAGGGAAAAAGAGCATTGCGAAAATATATCAACGAATATCCATAAAATCGTTTTAAGTCAAGCCTTTCAGAAAAAGAAAATGAAACTGATAACCTAATGTTCCCTGATGATAAAGAAGTTAATTAAACCTTGCTGATCTTGCAAACTTTGACACCACGGTTTATAACAAGCCATATTATATAGAGGTATTTTATGTTATACTAATATTAATTTAATATACTAAGTAGAGGCTAGTAGCAGTCTGATATAAGGGGAGGAGCGCTGTATGCTGAAAAACAGGTGATGAGTCTAGTTCAGCAGCAGACACTCTAGCTTAAAATGTAAAAAAAATTCTAGCCCACTGATATATTTGTGTTCTATACCTACATTATATCTAAGTAAGCCGTGTATTATATAAAGTCCCAGCAATAGAAACGTAATAAGCTTAATGCGACTATTTAAATGATGACAAAAACGTCAATTTCCACACCGCCCAGCAAATATACCCAAAAGAGCAGAGTCTTAAAAGCATGTTTGGCATCCCACCACGGAGAGTACGCCAAAAGAAGGTCACAGCCAGGGCTGCTTGCCAACCTCTATATGCGAGACTACAGGGATCGTTTGAGTCCTTTAAATTGTAAAGGTATGTCAATTTGTAGACTACCGTTTCTCGCAAAGCAATTCTTTATAAGCAACGTATACGATATTTCGTCAAGACATTCGGACGGATGAAAGCAAATTTGTCGAGTCTTCGCAGAGACTTCGTTCACTCGGTCATTAAATAGAGCAATAAACATCCAACCCAATTCACTTTGTCGCGGGAGCACTGACTTTGAATGGTCTACCTACGACTATAACCTCTAAATGGAGTTCAATGCGCGAAAGAACTAATGAACACACATTAACACTTTAATAAAGATCTGCCGGGATCGTCCCTGTGGCCCCTCGCTCCGAGGCAGGCCAGTGAGGCCGATATGTTGCTTTACATGCTTCTTCATCTTATTTCAATATGTGACGATGGTCATGATGTCGATGATGATGATAGACTTACAGAGCGTGCGGGATGTGCGGAGGGGTGGGGGGCGTGGCGCAGGCGGGCCAGGGCGCTGAGCAGCCCGTCCGTGGTCACTCCGCTGGCGTCGCCATCTGCAACAATTACTTTCATTACATTTGTGATAAATAACAGAAAACACCATCACTTCCGCTCGTCAAACATGTCGGCAACCACGTGAACTGAAGTACTTCCGCGAGTCAAAGATGGAGGCCATCGCGCGGTCTGACCTATCCTCCGACGGCCAATGAAGAGCATGGCATTCTCTTGGTCAAGAAGATGGCTAGTCAGATCCTACCTGTAGAAACCCTTATAATTATTAGTAGATAAGTTATTTTTGTGATTTCGTTAGAGTCAGCCAAATGGCATAAAATTTAGAGATGTAGATACGATGTAGATTGAGGCTGATAGTTATAAGCTAAGTATATTTTTGTGTGGTCTGCTTACTGTAACGTTATTTTTGTGAAATTTGTCTACGTTCGAATAGAACTTTCCAATGTTACTGATATGGTGTTTATGTAGGCTTTAATGCAATTGTTACTTAACTAATGTTAGCATAGTATAGATTTGAGTTTCAAATTGAGGAATACATGTGCATAATCTGGTTTTATTGTGATGGACGTAACTCTATAGAAGCTCCACGGCTGATGAAGGTCTGCTGTCGACCAGGTGGTTACCAGTTCGAATCCTACCCGGGACTTGAGTTTACGGTGAAGATTACATGGTGATGAAACCCACAGCTTGATAGTAGCACACTGTCTAGAGTCAGCCTGACTAGCTACCACCCTCAAAAATATGTCGTAGTGGGCTAAGGTAAGCTGTCCTTGACATCTCTAGTCGTCGTTCTAGGTCTTGTGTGATACATGCTATAGTTTCAAATACTAACGAAGTCACATTCGAGTGAGTAAAGCCAAGAAGTATTACTAATATATTGTTATAATACGAAGCACTAATACAGGCAAGTATTTCGCCTAATGGTAGATCTCACTCCTGCCTCAGCCATCACAGTTGCAGTGCCTCCCAGAGCTTTGCAATTCGGTATCTTCAAAGTTACTTAGTTGTTTAGCCCCCTTCGCTGAGTAACTTCACTACATTAGATGTCCATCTACCTTATTTTTATATCTTTACTAGCGACTGCCGCGACTTCTTTCGCTTAGTAAGTGCGGCCTTCAGCATCGCCATCTCCTCCCATATTTTCTTCATTTTTAATGTAAGAACCTTTCACGAAGTATTAGAAAACATTTAAAGCAAAGATGAATAAAATCAGAAAGGCCGTTCTCAAGTTATAGCGTGACTAGGAGAAATAGGGGTTCATTTTGATATTATTTTTATATATAAAGGCACTTTTCTCACGTTTTTGACATTCACGTCCGAAAAAGAATTCATACATGGTCCCAACTCAAACAACACACTACAAATATCCCTTGTTTACGTTAGCTATTATGAATTAAAAATTTAAAAAAAATGAAAAAAATTCTGTCCAGTTGGTTATCGCCGACGCATATCGGAAATGTCGAGTGCACGATCTCGCAATATGTACAGGCAGCCGTCCTGCAATCAACTACGTCAATTTATCGCACGTTTGTTCTGCATCGTCGAATTGATGATTTAAATAACGTTCAATCAATATTCAATATTTGTGGAACGTAATAACGAAGCCGAATTTTAAGTGATCTTTCATCACTGGAGCGGAAGTCTCTACATAAAGCGTCGCAAGCTACGGACGGTTAATTAAGAGGATTGCATAGCTAGTACTTTGCATACTAAAAGAGAAAACTTTTTTCTACCTCTTAACATTGTCCGATTTCAGTGATTTTTTTTTCATGGAATCATCACATTGTTTACTATGCCCGTACGTTTTGATTTTTACAGTTTTTTTAAGTTCTAAAAAAGGAAATTTATATTACTTTGAAATACTGACAAAATCAGGCATCTCAGATTGGAAGGCCTTGAATAAGACCAGATCTCCAAAACAAGCAAAGGCCATGGGCCTACTGTTAACAGCAAAAGCTATATCCTACAGAGATGAGGGGGGTACCATAATATCTGAAGATAAAGAACAACATGTATATAAACTATACCTTGAATAGCGCGGCGGTCAATTTTGCACTCAGAAGAAGACTTTGGATCTAGTCACCTGCCAGTAACCAGGTCCAGAGTGACAGCTGAGTGTCACGCGGCTCTACAAAACTTATCACACAGATACAGGATTTTAGAAGCATGAACCAAAGTCCATAGCTCATGCCCAAGAAATAGGAAGGCAGATAGCCAAAACTGCAACAAAGAAACAAGTAGGTGGGGACCTGAATGATCTCTGCAAGCTCTCAGCGATGGAAGTACGGAATCTACTTTGTCGTTACACTGAAAACGAACAACAAAACATGTGGGATAACAATAAGGATTGCAAGCAAGCTAAATCAATGTTGTAACGACAACGATGACAGTCGACTACTAAATATCCTTACGGACTGCCGGGCGATTCTAAAGTCGGTGCAATCGTCGACTAGCACTCCGAATGTCAAATATGTGATATCTCCCTTGTTAACAAGGTTGTTATACTATTTCACGGATGAGTCAAAGATGCAACTATGTCTGCTCTTAGAACCGACATACACGGACTGCTCGAGTAGTTAGACAGTGATCAACATACACGGACCGCTCTTGCAGTCATAGTGACAAGCTGCGCCATTAACAACTACTCGAGCAGTTGGTATGAACTACTCAGCAAGTGACAATTTTGATTCGGGGGCGGGAAGCGCGCGCGACGTGATATGAAGTGCGCGGGCAGAGGTAACTGCGCGAGAGCAGTCGACAGCTCGAGCAGTCCGTGTATGCCTGACAGCTAACCACCCAGCGCACTAACAACTACTCGAGCGGTTTCGTGCAGGCGTGTACGTAGAAGACTGTATTTCACGGTGCAGTCGCAGCTTGAAGCAGTACATGCTGACAGCTCTTAGAGCACTGCTGGATCGTTTTTCGTTAACATGCCGACACTGTAACGTCATGTAGATAAACAATTTAGCTCGTTATCTCGGCTGCAGAGAGTTGCATTTGCAAGCAAGTTATTAACTAACGATCGGTAGCTTGCGACGCTATTACTATTTGTGTAGAGTAGATACTGCTGCCCGAGAATGAGAGTCGGTCACCAAAACTACGGTCGCTAGATCGATTTGAGCTTTTTATTGAAGAAACATACAGTGTGGAAATGCACAGCACGGTGGTAAGGCATTTTCTGATCCCGCCAGGCCTGGAAACCTGCCCCTGAATGTTGTGTTCCCGTAGCCTGTTCTTGAGAACCAGTAGCCGTTATATATCTAGTGTGATACCACGTTCGACCGCATCATCACTCACCATCAAGTGAGATATTAGTCACTACGGTTAGTGTAGTGAGCAATCGGCAACTATTAGGGCTATTATGTATCTCAGTTGCTAACAAATGTTGATTGTAATCGAAAAAAATTGCGGTTATTCAATTTAATGTTATTGTACTTTTATATTATTAGCCGCCGCTGGCTTCGCTCGCTTGTTCTTGGCGTAGTGGTGGAAGTGCCGTTTTGAAACCTCGAGGTCATGGATGCGATCCCCGGGTTGGTCTGAGATAGAAAGATTTTCTCAATAACAGTCCGAAGACTGGAACAGTGCCCCGTAGACGGTATTAGGCTCGCCCCCTATTACATGATCACATGACCAAAAACATACATGGCGACACGTAGGTGTTGAAAAAACCGCTGCTTATCCATTCGAAGAATATACAGGCAAAAGTATCGATTCGCTCAAGACCGCTAGACTGATGTTCCGTGAGAGGTGATGGCGGAATCGCTCGACTACAGTCGGTTGAACAACAAAGATGGTTGACATGCCGACTCTATCGCCGAGCACTTCTAGTGTATCGAGCTGTCAAAATCACTGCGTGCTTTCGACTACGCCATCAGAAACTGGCACATCTTTGACAGAACTCTATTGGCATAAAAATAAGTCATCATCATAGAGTAACTTGGTCATCATTACGATCTAAACGTAGGCGGAGATCTTGTTATTTTGTGTATGCTGTGCCCAAGAGTATTAGTTATTAGGTTTTTTTTTTTTTTTTTTTTTTTTTTAGATCTATGAACATATTAATAAAATTAAATATTTCTTATGTATAATTAATCCAATTTTATTTATATATTAAAAAAGTTTACTATTTTTTTAGCTATGCACCTAACTGCAAACTCTTTGTTAATATGAACAAGCCAAGCTAAATAAAGTTGTTTAAAAATAAGGTATTACCCGGGTAAATAAGATTGCTTCATCTACATGCATATAACATGCAACGAGATACACATTTAATTTATTCTGGTTAATTCGTTAACGTACATGTACGCCAATGGTAAAATAAAATGCACAGTGTTAAATATCTTTGATTCCGAGCCTAAAACCGGTGTAATAAAAGCCTGTTTTCGAGTATGTGTGATGAAAAAGTTATTATGCTTTCTGGGCTTAAGCTATCCGCGTACCAAATTTCATTTAGATCTAATCAGCCATTGTAACGTGAAGAAGAAACAAACATACACACTCACTCATTACTTCCACATTTTTACATAATATTTAATAATTTTTATTAGTCCTCTTGCCTGTGACTTCAATAGTTAATAATACATATAATTTAATTTAATACTCATTAACATAAATAACACTTATATATACTTACATCTAATACATCTAACGAAAAGTCTCTAAACACTCCACAGCTCAGTGTGACACTTGCTTAACGTCGGTTCTGCATGCCGGATTCCGCGTGTTGACGTAGGTCAGTACAGGCTTACACACACATAAGTATGCACCGCTCAAACGCAGCAATGCAGCGTTGAGCCGCGGTGACGACTCGCTACCCTCGACTCGAATCATTAGCGCTTGTATGCCTACTTAATTATCGGTAACCCTCACATAAACTTGCGTATGCCTGGTTTTAGGTGTATTAGGCAGTTATTAGGCAATTTCAAAAATTTTACACTAAAATACAGATTCATGTAGTGCTTACAGTGACATTTCTAGAAATAGGATTATTCTATTCAGTTCTGGGTATCTTTATGATAGTTTAGCGAGCACCAAGTTACGTGACAAGTTACGTGAGGATCTGTCTAAAATATGTCCGCAAATGAAGCGAAATATCTGGTTTAGGTAGGTGGTGATTCGGGAGTTATGTGCTAATTTGGAATTTAGCCTATATAAGATTAAATTTTGAGTTTTTGTTTAGTTTAGACTTTAGAAAATGCTTATAAAATACCGATATCTACCAATAATTTTGTCGAAGTTATTACAACAGGTAGGTACTTAAGTAAATTTATATGTGTAGGTAGGTAATTGATAAAACTGTTAACTTTATATCATTATTATTGAAATATTGTGTTGAAATGTTGTGTTATCCGGTTTATGTACCCAATGTGGTTCCTAATTTTACTGTCACGAATGAAACTTACTGAACCTTCGGGAAGAGACTAGCCTCCCACAACACAGGGAATCCTAGTGTGGGAGCTAGTGCTCATAACTTAGCTTAAAGGTATAGATAAATTAAGTAAAACTTAGTATAGCTACGTAATTTTAAGCTACATATTGTACACCTATATCCTGAAATAAACATGATTTGATTGATTGATTGATTGAGGTTTTTTCACTCGCGCGGTGATGGATTTTGATGATGATGATGATGATGATGATGATGAAAAGTAGCATATGTGCTATTCCAGACTAGGTATAATTTATCACTGTGCCAAATTTCAACCAGATCCGTTTAGCCGTTCTGCCGTGATTGAGTAACATACGTCCATCCATCCATCCATCCATCCATCCATCTAAACTTTCACATTTATAATATTAGTTGGGATTATGAAAGAACCGACTAGAACTCGCGTGACATTTACCGGGACATTATCTCCGACCAGTTTGAGATTTATTTGAAGTTCTTCGCCTGGGAGTCACTATAGTAGGTACTAATTACGTATTTGAAATACGAGTAAAAGTTGAAAAAATGTGTTGTAGGTACCTACATAGTTTACATTACCTGACACTTTATAGTGCTCTCATAAATCTTTGGTGATTGCCTCTTATACCATCTCTCTGATCCTATAGAGGCAGCTTAGTTTTATCTAAACATAGTATTTTCTTTAAAACCTTAGGATCTAAAGCCTTCTTATTCCAAAGGCACCCTTGGAAGTATAGCCATCTCAGATTAAAATCTTGACATAGTGTAGTGGCAGACAACGAACTCGCTTCTTTAGCTGTACTTAGGTATTTGTATGCGGATAATCATCTCGACTTAAAAGATTTACATTGCTTTTAAACCCTTCAGATAAAAAACCAACCAAGTGCGAGTCTGACTCGCGCACGAAGAGTTCCGTACCGTATCTATAAAACCGAGCAAAGTATATTATCAAGTTATGTTTGATTGACAACTGATTGTATAAGTTTAAGCCACAAGGGCACGGTAATATTATCTACCGTGACAAGGTCAAGGGGCAAGATCCACATGTCTGTGTACCTACCAATCATATACTATCATATCTTATTAGACAAAAAAAAGTCCGGTTGGTCTTCGGATTTGGATTAAATCTGGTAGAAAGATTGATAGGCACTGGATTAACACAAAGGATACATTTAACCATCATCTTCCTCCATCACCAAGCGGCTGCGTGGTGCAACTAGTTTGAGATTTATCTGATCTTTAGATCAGAAAAGTAACTCGCCACGTGTTCAACGAGCGCACTGCTTTAAGAACAACAAATAATGTTATTATATTATATCCATATTGCCGTCCAAAAGTTCGCTTAAAAGGTTAACACAGACCTCGAAAGTTTCGCCCGGTAATCACAGAATCTATCCATCAGGGTAACTTTTAATTGACAGTTTAGTTCCCCCGCTTAGAAGCAATTTATATCTTGGAGGGAGAGGGGTCAATTATGCAGTTTTGATTGCCGATCCCCAATGTCGTTTCCTCATCGTCACCTAATTGTGGAATCAGGAATTGGCATAATTTAAAATGTCTTCTATAAAACTATAGTATTTTCTGCGGCATACACGATATTAGAATGTTAATTGGTATATTTTTCACACCCAGTTACAGTGTCAAAGTATCAAAGTTTTCATACGCATCCCTAACTTTAGAAAAAAAATTATGTGTAAAAATAATATAGCCTCTGTTACTCAGTGATAATGCAGCTTTACAACGGCAAAAGAAATCTTGAAATCGGTCTGGTAGTTTTTAAGTTTATTCGTTATATACAGAAATACAAATCTTTCCTCTTTATAATAGATATTAGAGTAGATTCATATAATATTCTAGTTTACGTCCCGATGGAGGTCGGATGGGTGTGTGCTAGTGCTGCAACTGAGCGCTTCCGTGCTTCAGAGGGCACGTTAAGCAGTCGGTCCCGGTTGCTTGTCTTAGGACAACAGTCGTTAGGCTACGTCGAAAGACTTCGGCGGCCTGAAAACTTCGATATGGGTTGGCCACTAGTCTATCCACCAAGCCGCACTGGGCCCGCGCGATAGATTGACCCAACTCCGCTGTCTGAGAGGAAGGCTTGAGTCCCAGCAGTTGGACCGTAATGGGCTGATTACAATGAATGCGAAGTAAGTAACTCAGAATTTAAATCTTGTGTATTTGCTTCAATTCTCCTAACGTAGAGCTTTTTCCTTCTCGATGTTCATAGAATACGGTACAAGCCATTGAAAAAGAATTACGGTAAAAATAGCAGAATCAATCTGGTCACAATTCTACACATCACTTAGTTAACTTACTACAAGCTAACTTCAGCCGTGTAAACTAAGTAATTAAGCAAGTTAAGTCAGTGGTTTGGTTTAAGTTTTGAACATTAGGTCTTTGAAATGTTTGAAATATGTTATTGAGGTCGGTTTGACCCCATTACCGAAGTTTGTACCGTTCAAAGGTTAAATCAAAGGCTACATAAAGTCTATTATATATTGTTTTTAACTTGTCGATCTTCCTGGAAAACTTTAAACAAATTACGTTTGATTGTTTCCTTAACATTCGATTTGCTGAAAGCACTTTTTAGAGAAAAAGTACACTTATATATAGTACTAGCTGTTCTCCGCGGTTTCACCCGCGCGGTGATGGATGATGATGAATCTTATATAGCCTATGTTACTCAGGGTGAATGTAGCTTTCCAATGGTGAAAGAATTTTCGAAATCGGTCCAGCACTTTTTGAGCCAATTCGTTACAAACACACTTCTTCATCTTTCCTCTTTATAATATTAGTAGTATATTAGTATTAGTATAGATGAAACCAAGGATAATAACAAAACCAAAACCAACCAACTACAAAAGGTTTTACGTGCAAATTTATTATATAATAGTTGTATGATACATTCTGTAGGAAATACGTAAGTACTTATTTACTCGCAGTGTTATTAGTGTCGCTGTTTCATTAATTAATGCGGACGCTACAGGGGCTGTAACTAATTGAACAATTGATGAATCAAATTGTATAAATGTATGTTTTAGAAATGAATATGCTTCAGCATGAATTGGCAGATGCTCTAACTGAACATGTAGGGTGAGCAACGGGTAACGCGTAAGCATACCTACACTTGTAATGTGATTACAGGCACCACGCCGGATGTAGCGGATCGAACAACAAATCAATTACGGCCTTACTTATAAACACTGATTAACATTAAATGACGTCATTTAGTACTGCGCATAGCAATATTGTTTTGTGCCTTACTACGTTACTTTAACCGACATGTATTAGGTACGCGAGTAATCCCGTATTTCACAGTAAACATTTGTGAAAACCATGTCAGTTTATATAACAAAAAATTACCTTTTTGTTTCACGCTGTATTAGGCATATTGACTGAAAATTGCGCCATATCTGCCTATAATGGCACTTCTATGCCTGGCGGATAGCAGCCATATATCCTGTAGGAAGACTGAACATCTTATAACCTCAAAACAGGCTTGTGACGAGCCAAGCTAACGATGATTATGAGCAAGCACCATTACAAACACATCAGGCAGCGCACGACCGCTATCGAAGTTCCATTTACAACCGTCAGTTCGAGTCTGTCGCTCTTTTTTATGTCTTTGACAAGGTTTTATTTGGATATTTTGACGGCTTCACTTACGTGGCACATTTTTCTTTATGTAACTCGAGGCGAGACGAGGTTTCTCATCCGACGTTATGCGTCAAGTTTGTCCATAAAAGTTCAGAGCCATTCAGAATTTAAAACTACAGTTTTAACCCTCCATAGCGACGCACTGCGCTTTACACCCTGAGATATTAAATCTCTTGCTTTGTAATATCACTGGAAACATTGCCCTTCAAACCGAAACACAGTAATGTTTGCACACTACTGCTTCACGGTTGAATAAGTGTACTTGAGCTCCGAACTGTGTATAGAATTAACCCAGAATATTATAATTGTACATAGAAATCACTGTTCGCCGTTCATCGGTACAAAGATAACATTTTCTTCCTTTTTAACTGACTGCAAAAAGAAAGAGGTTTTTCAATTCGAGCGTATATTTGTTGCGGGTTACTTCGTATCTTATGAACTGATTTTGATGATTTTTGTTTGGTAGAGTATACTTCAGAGGTTCCCATTAAAATTTCAACAAATTTGGTCCAGCAGTTTTTGAGGTACACTCCAATAACGGAAAAGTGTTTCCTATTTTGCTAATTTGATGATATCATCATTGACGGTGAATGACAATCAATCACGTAATTAGTAAAAATCACTAAAAGGACGAAAAATAAACTTTAACCAAAAAACGGACCCGACTTCAACACCAAAAAGTGTGTAATACCTTGTCGAAGTCGGTACCACGCGCACAATATTGTGATAATAGGTACCTACTTTTGAACTATCATAGTACCCATTTCAACAAGTTATTTGTTGTTTCACACTTTTTGGTGTTGAAGTCGGTTCCGTTTTTTTGGTTTTTATTTTATTTTACCGTCAGCTCGGTTCGCCGAAAGGATTTTAAATAAAATGAAATGAGATGAGATGAGACGAGAATGATGAGATGAAATGAAATCGTTTATTCTGTATAGGCCTACGGGGCACTCACAAATTGTCATATAAATTCACCGATAACACGATCTACACATAAGTCGATTCGCTGTAAGCTCCAAGAAAGCTTTATATAATATAAACATTCACAGGTAAACCACGGGTAATTCACAGGTAAGGTAAGTAAATAAAAAAAATTGCGAACTCCCGGCGTACTCTGTAACAAAGTTCTACCACTACACTACACTATAGTAGAATATCTCGACTATGCCTACCTCATAAGCTATACTCAAATAAAGTAAAACCAAAATTTACGCTCTGATACAGGCTATAATATATAGACCATGCATTTCTGATGGGAATACGGTGCTGGCTCCAACTTGTATTTTAAAGTCCGTATCTGTCCAGAGAGATATTGGCACCACGCCATCAGTTTCCTGTCATGCATCCCATTTGTTCTATTTTGTTGAAGATCTCGTGTTCATTTTCTACGGTTTGGAATTCATATTCATACTCACACCCAATCCTATATAGGGTGTTTGGTAGAGGGACCGACAAACCAAATGAGCGTGTTCGGGGGACCACTTGGAGAATAGAAGTTGGCCAAAAAAATCCCCGTAAAAGTGTAGCCGTAAGCTGCACTAATCGCCACTACTATGATGACCTGAGAGATGCTTATTCTCGCCAAGCTTGAAAAACCCAGGGTCATAGCTGCAAAGAAATACGTAGGTACGCCGGCAGAGCATTCCGCAATTTACTTACACGACAGAGGTAGGAATATACTACATATACTAGGGTACTGGTAATCAATTAGCATCCTTTTAAGAACATATTCTGTACATCAAAACAAACATCTTTTGTTCTACGACTTTCTTCTAGACTGACTACAAAACTTAAAAAATCTATTAGACCGGTCTAAACATAATTAACTCTATGCCGACAAGCGTCGGGCGGGCGGTGGCGGCTGCGTAAGAAAGCAGTTGAGACGCGGCAAGTCAAGGTCGACGTAGCTGTGCTACGCTACGGCGCGCTGTTAACTACATGCATGGTTACACGTAGATGAATGAAGTGGATGCGATGTAGAGTTATGAAGTATAAGAGAGAATCACAAAAACTTAAAAAAATTGTTTAGGGAAATTTGTTTAGTTTTGGGAAAAGTTTTAGAACAAAAGTTGTTTATTTTGATGTACAGAATATGCCCTTAACAGGATGCAAGTTGATTACCAGTAACCCGGTATACAATCTCTTCCAGTCTCCAAGAAGATTTATACAAAAGATACACAAGTGCAGAATCACCACGGCACCACCAGAGTAAGTAGCAGTAGAACAGTTTGTGAACGAGTTCATCCCGGGAAGTTCTGCCGCCATACCTATTTCTACAGTAAACAGTGCGCATGCGCCGGTTTTGAGGGTATGGGATATTAGATGTAGGGTGACCAATGAAAGACGTAATTAACTATTTATAGAGATTGATTAATTTATTTATATAATAAATAAATAACAGGAGAGGTGTGTGCGCGCTCTCTACTGCCGAGTTCTATCCAGGCAGAACGCAGAGTTGTAACTAACTGAACTGTGCCCCTCATACTTAAATATTTTATGAAACAGTAAGGGCTGGTATTGTGTAAATACGTAAGAAATATAAATACTCCCATACTTCTTACTAAGGTGGGACGAATTTATTTTGTCATATATATCCAACATGGGTGCCGGTAAAATTATAGGTACAAGAGACTTCATCAAAATCATCTCAGCTGTAAGACGTCCACACACATAGGCCTCCCTCATAGACCCCCCAGGAGACTTAATAATTTTATATCTCAGGGTTATGGGTGCAGTGCAGTTCGTCACCTGTTATAGGCAGAGGTTGCCGCTTAACACCAGGTGGATCTTGTTATTGTTTTATGACTTAAAAAATATTTTCATACGTTTAGCATCAAAGAACCAAGCTGCCTCTTTTATGCAGATGTCTAGAAGTATTTTATTTATTTTACAATTTTAGGAAAACTTACAGCTAGGTAACAAGATAAATAAATGAATAGAATACAGAAGGCCAATTAAAAGTTTTCACCAATAAGTTATAAATATCATGAATATAAAGAATAATTTGAGTAAATATAGTACAGCATAAATATCTATGTAATAACATTATATAAAAGTAATAAAGGCAAGTGCACACGTATTAAAAGAATATTATAATGTATAACACAAATTACTGCTTGTTTATCTGATCCAGGTCCTAAATCAATTGAAGAATTTATCGCTCAACAGCCGACGTAACTGTCCAGCCGAAGTGTTGAAGAGGTCGACATCCAAATCTTTGCAGAGCTTATTGAAACTGCTGCCTACCCTTAGTAAATAGGAATGTCTCCTGTAATCAGTTCGCACTCCCGGCACATACAAGTCGCAGGGTCTCCGCGACGAAGCAAAGGGTACTCGTATACCGATACGCTCCAATAATCTAATAATAAAAAAGTATCCAAGCTATCATGACGGTATCTAAAGATACTTTAGGAATATTCCATACGAACTGGCACCTGAGTGGAATATTTTTGCAATTTACTGATTCACATTAGCTAGTTGGGCGTTTGGGAAACTTTGGGGAATTACCGGTGACTTCCCGTATCCGTTAAATGGTTAATGTAAAGAATAAGCTAGGTACCTACTGAATACCTACTAGCTACACATCACATCACAGCTAGATCATAGCCTTCCATGTAGATAGAGAAAGCCATGCTAGAGGTCATTGTAATAATCAAAGGCTAGAGACAGGGCACGAACACAACGCGTATATACGCGATACTAGAAGAATCGAACCCTGTTATCACTAACTATATAAAAAAATATGTCTCTGTGTTTGTCCCTTCGCGATTTTGCACCGATTTTCACCGACTTCGACAAGTTATTTCACATTTACTGGTGTTGAAGTCGGTTCTAATTTTTAGTGAAAAAATATTTTTTACCATATTTAGTGACATTTTGAGTGATTTTTACCTACTTATGGGATCGATTGTCAATGATGATATCATCAAGATAAATCAACACTTTTCAGGTCCTGGAGTGTTACTCAAAAACTGAATTTGATAAAATTTTAATGGAACCACCTCGGAAGTATACTCTAGCAAATAAAAAAAGAATTTTGAGAATCTGTCCACAAATGGGGGAGAAGTCAACGCAATGCAAAGTGAGAACAGTCGTTTTTATACCCAAACTACTCAGACATCGAATGACTCACAAGACTGCTATGGACTCGCATTACGGTCAACACAGCGCGTAGATACTAGCAGAATCGAACCCTGCGTTAAAGAATGCGACAAGTGAGCTTTTGGACTTTTTGAAACTACGGGGAATGGGGAAATACACTGATATACAGTTTATGTGACCTATACCTTCTTGTTAAAGACCTATATCAGAGATAAATCAAGTGTACTTAGAAATTGTAAGTACTTACGTATATTAGTTTCTATACGGAAGTAGGATACTTTTATTAGTAATTAAAAATTAAATTAAATAATAATAATAATAACATTCTAATCTATAAGCCCCATGGTGGGGGGAAAAGTGGCCAAAACGCTGGCGGCATTGCCACGCTGGATGGCAATGCTAAGTTTTTGCCCAAAATAGGCGCCAGCATTTCGGTCACCCGACGCCTCAAACAAACGTTTCGCCAGATCCCTAAACAAGTTGAGAGCGGACGGCCCCCATGGGCCTAAAGTTTCGACCCCAAACGGCATAAACATGTACATTCTGTCTAAATACACATATTTATGACGTTTGAGGTCTTCCGCTTTAGACGCGGCAGCGCCAGCCCGATCAATCGTCCCAGGGAGATGAGACGGCGCCAGTGTGTCCACACATGTAGCATCCCAAATCAGGGGCTGTCCCATCTTCCACGGGACGATAGTCATCCCATCTGGTCTCTTGCCGTCATCCCGCATCAATCCGTTCGGTTCCAAAACTGGCGGGACTCCAGCACTGACAACTGCCCGACGGATGATATCATTCAAGCTGGCGTGCCGCGGTATGCGCCCCGCGCTCTTTACGCATGAGAGTGCGTGGTGGCCGAACCGATATTTCTTTACGTATTTGTAACTTGTGAAGTAGAAGGTATCATTATCGCACATATCTGTTGGCGAGCTTTATCCGTACCGGCTGATTTCTCCTTTTTATATCTTAGTTTTGTCATGATTTTGTATTTGGCTATTCGTTTTTGTTTTTAGTTGGTAAGCAATATATATAAGCTATAGAAAACGGAAGTACCTATTAGTTTTGCTTATTGTATATTTTTTGTTTTAGGTATTAACCCTAACTTTGGTGCGTATAGGTAGCCTAGGGGCCCTACAAATTCCGTGTTCCTTTTTAGAGTATTTTTCTGCAAAATCCTAAACGTCATCCAGTGCTGGTAACCAGGTTGCGTGCTAGATGGCAGCACTTTCCTTTTTACCAGGTGCTTCACCACTTTCCTGCACGTTTCTGTTTTGCCGGGTAGGTACTACCACAGCCAAGGAAGCGCTCGTAGCGGAGCTTGACTTGGCGATCTTAACCGATCAACAAGTTAAGCAACGCTTGCTGCGGTCAGGACTTGGATGGGTGACTGCTGGTGGCATTATTCAACCGAGCGCTTCCGTGCTTCGGAGGGCACGTTAAGCCGTCGGTCCCGGTTGTTTGTCTTAGGACAACAACAGTCGTTAGGCTATGTCGAAGGCCTTCGGGCGGCCTGAAAACTTCGACATGGGTTGGCCACTAACCTATCCACCAACCCGCACTGGGCCCCCGTAGTGGATTATGGCCCAACTCGTCTCTCTGAGAGGAAGGCTCGAGTCCCAGCAGTGGGAACAAAATGGGCTGATAATGATTATGACTACCACAGTGCTAGATATTAGTCAGGCAGGCGTGACGCTTACCATCAGAGTACTTGCTCTTCTTGTTTCCACATACACATCATGTAGGTACTTACTTTAAAATAAGGTAAATTTTTTTAGATATTCATTTTTAATATTTATAATTTTTTTATATGAAAAACGGGATTCACTCACGTGAATAAGTCAGATCTTTCCGACTATAGTTTCAACCACGTCCGGTAGTATTTCTCAAGGAGAGTGCAGAACGATCGCGGATGCGTCTGTGCTTTTACGCGGTTGAAACTATAGTTGGAAAGATCTAACTTATTTACGTGAGTGATACCCGTTTTTCATATTAAAATGTGTACAAACTCCGTTAGTTTTCATTAATAAGTATAAAAAACCTCTCTATAAATAACTTCTCCGGTATAAAACTAATAAACGCTCCTCCTAGCTATCGCCATGTAGGAACTTAAGAAAAGTAGAAAACTATTTACCTACCCTTAATTGGTTTCGCTTCAGTTTTAACATTGTATATAATAACAGTACTCAGAATCCCACGATGCAATCATACTTAAACCTATATAACAATATCTCTAGCGAAACAATTCCTATGCGAGGACATGTTTCGCAAAACACACCTCGATGGAGGTCCAGTCCACGTGAATAATCCATTTCCACACAAATATATACTGTATAGTCTACACAATAACGTCCAGATTAAATTGCAAAAAGCTGGGAATATATTAAGGCACGGAACGTCATTAAAATGTATGCGTCAGATTGGTCCGTCATAGAGTTGTTAATTTTAATACGAAATTCTTCCTTGCATTATAATTTTGCCTAATTAAAACTTTACTCAGAGAGGACATTAGCATATTGTTTTTAATTACGGAAATTTCCAACTTTTAGATTGGATTTTTAAATCAGATATTAAAAGTGAACGAAACAGACTCAAGTATTTAATATCATATGTTCAATCGTTAATTGTACTAATAAGTCTTAGGATTTCACGATAATTTCAACAATGAAGTTAAAGTAGTTTAAGCTATGTTTGACAGGTCATTGGCGCAGTTGGAATCACCCCTGCCTTAATAGCAGCTGGTCCGGGGTTCGATCCCCGGGCAGGTCAAAACATTTGTATGCATGAGTTTGATCTTTGTCTGGGTGTGTGTGTACTCGTATATATATATATATATATGTATAAGTATGTCAGTCATCGTCACTATATCAGTCATTAGGTAGTACATAGTACAGGCTCTGCCTAGTTTGGGATCTGAAGACCTCTGAGTAATTGTTGTCCCGAAAAAAAACACTTATAACGGATTAAGTCACGTATATTTTTGAAAGCTTTTCGTAATAATGTCTCGAGTAGACTCAAGCGTTGGGATAAAAATAATGTAAAATATACGATTAACTTGTAGTATATAATAATAGAGTCATTTAATAACCGCGAAACCCTAAGAATACATCATCAATAATGTTTGAGCTATAAATGTATGCGCGACACTGCGCTACGCTACTCGCACCGAAACGTTATAATAACAATTATATATTTTTTAAGGTTTAAATCCGTATATTTATTTTAGTTTGATTTTTAGCAAAAGCTAACAGCTCATGTTTCAATGCTTCCATGTGAGAACTAGTTTTATACTGTAAACGTTTAGAACCTTACATCATAGTAATATATAATTATAATATACATAATTGTTAACAATCTCGTTCACAAAGTAGTTTCACTTGCTACAGCGCCCTTTGCCTAATTGTTAGTAGTAGTGTTATTGCATAGGTACTCCGCGGCAGCGGAATACCTACTAAGGCGTATATAGAAGAGCCCTACTACCTCGTCCTGCACATTTTAATTCGAGCCAGCTATAGGTCAGATGTAATCATTAAGATTCAAAGTACTACGCCTCACTATATATACTCGTCAACCCTTAAACACAGAATAACTAATAGACCTAAATATACGTAATTAGCCCCATGCGCCCAGCAGTTTGTCATGCTACTGTCCCTTTAAACATGAACACAGTTTTTTATAATGGTTTTTCAAAGTGACTTCCTCTCGCCTGGTGGAATCAAGAAGCGATGACCAGCTGAGTGAATGTGAGTGCTGAGTAATCGCCACCCCTGTGATGACCTGAGAGATGCTTGTTCACGCCCCGCTTGAAAGACCCAGGGTCATAGCTGCAAGGGAATACGTACGCCGCCGACAGAGTATTCCACAACTTACTTACACGACAGAGGAACTGCCAAACTTTTTGGTTCGTGGTGAGAAGTTTTGAACAGTATATGGATGCAATGCTAGGCCGGAACAAGTAGTTCGGGATCGGCCTGTGAGGAAAGCCTAAGATTAAAGAGCTCTCTTTTCACTCGTTTCGTTCAAAAATCTACCATGTATCTCTCGCATTAAGGTGGTACCTACCAGTGAGACGGACTCCAATTAGGGTGCACTCCTACACGAACTACCTGATTAGAATTAGTAGCATTGACTACGTTCAAAGATTCCCTGAAGATTATTATGTGGGTCATTCACACCCAAGAATAGGCTAGATCAGTGGACCTCAAAATTGTAATAGAACACATCCAAAAACACAAGCAGTGGTGCAGCTGATAAAAACAGCTGTGATATAAGTGAGACAACAAAATTTAAGAAAAACAAGGCAGTCAATAATATAAATATGAATTCTACTTTATCGGACATTTAACATTTTTCATTTTCTTTCCTCCTTTATATTTCCCTTCGTCCGTTCTCAATTATCTCAGTACTCTACTCTACCTACTATAACCATATAAACACACAGAGTTTCTCAGTCTGTCTGTTATTTCAAACCTAAAATATGTGTTATTCATCACATGTCATAAGTCATCTCAACCATAAAACATTTAATTCATTATGAATTAGTCTCACCACAGCACAATACATTTGAACAAGAAATAAAAACCGAGACAACAAAAACAACAATAGTCTAATTGCATAACTTGATAAATAGCATTGGTAAGAGAGAAAAACTCGGGTTTTCCGCACAATTGTGCCGCGATGAGACTGCATTAAAGAATAAAAGAGACAACAATACTCTACGTACTCTGTGAGTCATCGTAGAAGCTCGTCGGTAGGTACTTTCAGTGTCATATCTGCGATAGTGCAAATTAGCCAATCACTTTGCAGCGTTTCTATGGGACTAACGGAATGGACAAATGTTTATTTGTTTCGCAGACGCACGTTGTAAACAGTCTGGCTAAAAGCGTCGGCGCGCGCGCACCTGCGTCATTGAAACGAGTTGGCATTTTAAATATCGATCGCGTTTCCGTTGTTTTTTTTAATTAATCAGTGATTTTATAAGAAAAACAAAGTGAACAGTGACAATGGAGGTGTATATATTACTATTGACTTGTGTCGCAGTGATTTCTGTCAGTGGACAATTTCTTGAGGTAGAGTATAGACCAGACGGTGCACCTTTGCCTGTAAGACGAAGATTGAGCAATGCCAGATATGAAATACAGCCAAGCGTGAGTCAAGAAATAGAACAACAAAGTATTGAAACTGCAAGAACATCCAATCAAGGTCGAAGGCATATTGAAAACCAATACAGAGATAACTTACAAAACGGACCAACTCATAGAAATGATTTTGAACCTCAACATTCCGCTGATGGGCGACCGAATAATAATAGAGAGCAAGGATCAAACTACGATAACCAATTTAACGCTCAACGTCAACAAAACCAAGAATTCGTAAGCAATATTCCACCTCCTTACAACAACGAATTAAAAACAAATCTGGATCAAACATTTTTTAAACCGAACACACCAAGTTATCCGTCCAGTGATAGCGTAAGGACAAACGATCCTTCGAGAAACCACGGTGAAGGTATTGTCAAAACGTCAAGTCAAGATCCGTACGTAAGGTCTAATGTTAATCCCACTAACCGACCAATCGCTCGATCGTACGAGAGCAGTAGCAATAGCGATAATGTAATAAACAACAAGGAATCGTATAATCGAAAAACAATTGACGGTAACAATTATGACAATATACAAAACACAGATTTTACGAGAGCCAATGAAAAGAGCATAAGAGTTGATAGCAACAGGAACGGGGATAATAGACCAAGCACAGAGTACAGAAGAATAAATGACAATAGATACTTCGACAATAGCCTACAAAGTACGGAGACGCCTGGAAGAATCACATTTGATGATCGACATGTGACAGGTGGTACAAAATCTACGCTAGATAATGAACTCATATCGGAAGCACACGAGAGGAGACCAGGAAATGAAATCAGTACCAAAACTACAACTGAAATTTTACCTACAGTAGACGATAGGGCTGCGTTCAGTGGAGGCAAGTGTCCGTCAGGGCAAGTCCGGTTCAACAACATGTGTGTGTATAAAGACTGATAATTACAGTAATGGCAAGTAATGTTAAGAAAATTGTAGCTTTAATAGATCGTAAATTATTTGTTAAATGTTTTGTGAAGTTGTTAAAAAGATGTGTCCGTTTTACAGTTTGTTGTTTCTGTTCGCTCTTCAGGACAATATGGAATAAGAACGCGTAGGTATTACATAATATTGTCAGCAATAATAATTATCTAGTCGAGTAGACAATCTCAAAACTGCAGACCAACTGAGGTTTACGTACGACAAGCATAAATAATTCCAATCGCTAATATAGAGCTGACCCGTCAGCGGTTTAGCTCGCGTAGTCTCGCGGAATACACCGCCTCTAAAATAAAAGCCTCAGTTACTTCTATAACATTACCTATCTGACCATGAAAGTCCCGTCAAAATCAGTCCATCCGCTTCGGAGATTACCCGGATCGTACAGACAAAAATGTTTTTGTTATACGTTTTCATTTTATCTATATTTAATAAAAAGTTGTTAAGATGGCATTTCAAACAAAAACTTCAATATTGTTTATCTGTATAGATTATGTTTAAATTAGTGCCGGCTATGACCATGAAAAGTTTCGTTTTCGAAAGGCATTCAACATATTATATCTTTGTTTACTTACTGTTTTGTATGAAATATTTCCTATTGCAGCTAAACTACTGTCAATTTATAATATAAATAATATATTATTACTCTGCGAACGTACTAGGATAACATGAGTCGCGGGAGGCATGTACACATAACACACTAATACGCCCAAGACCCGACAACATACATTTCCGCACACGCACACAAACATTTGCCTTGGCCAGGGAATGCACCCGGGACCTCGCGCTACTAGGCAGGGCACTCCCAACTAGGCCCAATAGGGACGAATTTAATAATGAATTATTTTTAAACCTTTGATTATACCATATACCCAGTAGTAGGTAGTATAGAACTTATAGAATATAACTGAATCAAATGAACGGTACAATAGATTACAATAGTATAGAAAAAATATTTATTGCCAAATAATACATAGAACATGATAAAATAGAAAACAATATTATAATTGGTTTTAAATGAGTACAATACAATACAAATACAATATATTTACACCAAATAATATATAGTAATAAAAAAAAATATATAGCTAAATTGCTATATTAGAAAAATTCACATCAAAGTCAAAGTCAAAATCATTTATTCAATTTAGGCATCAAAGACGCACTTATGAACGTCAATTTTTCATTATAATGTACTTTAAAGACTACCGCCGAACTCGGGGCCATTCTTTTTATATAGATGTTTCAAAATATATAGAGCCTACCGAGAAGAAGCGGCAAGAAACTCCGGGCCATTATTTTTATATAGGTACATGTTTTTACTTAGGTACTACAAAATATTAGCTCCAGTGTGTTGCCTTACAAAAGAGAACATAATAATGGTATCAGTAGGGCAAGACACGCTACACTTTGACATCTTAGTACACGAGTAGATAGATCCTGGAGTGATCAGTCCCAAGCTGTTTTATCCTCCAAGTAATCCGAAATTTTGTGATAACCTTTTTGACAGAGTTTAGTTTTAATAGTAATTTTAAACTTATTAATAGGCAAATCTCGGATAACATTGGGAACTTCATTATAGAATCGTATACATTGTCCCGTAAAAGAATGACTTATTCTGTGGAGACGCGTTACATGTACGGATAGCTTGTGCTTATTTCGCGTGTTGATTAAATTAAATTAAATTAAATTATTATTTATTGAGATAAAAACGAAGTCAATCAGTTACATTTACCTCACAAAAACATTAAAAACTTAACTTATTATTAGAAAAATATAATTTTACGTCACAAAGCACGACAGATAACAGATACAGCACAGAACAAAATTATTAGTCAAAATTATTCTCCAGCTCAAGTGAGCTATCTCTATTAATACATCGGTCCCATTGGTCGGGTAAATTCTCACAATATTTGGCAAATATTTCACACACAGTTTTTAATGAGTCAATCATGATGTCACATTCAGTGTTGGTCGCAAGAACTGCATTGAGGTGGCGGTGAGTCCTAACTAACGGGGACATACAGCGCGCAACAGTACGACCAGCGTCCACATGGAAAAGGTCATGTGCCTTACCGCGCCTATTTGCCGGGGTCCATCGGTCGTGCGGCACGAATAGAGTGCACATAAGGTCATGAAGCTGAACGGAATCTAGTAACCCTCTCAGCACCTTGTAACCAACAATGAGCTGACCCAGCGTCCTTCTCAACTCAAGTGAGTTGTAGCCGAGCTGGCCCAGCAAGAACTTTGTCGGGTACATGAAAGGGTAATAGCCGTACAGCTTCTTGTACAATGACCTGAGAAAAGCCTTTTGGACCTTTTCAAGCATTCGCGTGTAGGTGACGTGATGCGGGCTCCAAACGCAAGCGCTTGACTCGAGTTTGCTGCGAACGAGAGAGTTATATAGTGTTCTAAGTACTTGCGGGTTCACAAAATCTTGGGCATTTCGCAGCACAAAGCCTAACCGCTGATAAGACGTTTTAGCGAGGTCAGATATGTGGTCATGGAAGGTGAGACCGCGGTCAAAGGTTACTCCGAGGTCTTTAACACTATTGACTCTATTTATTGTTACATTATCCAAATGGTAATTAAAAATTATACTATTTCTTTTGCGATTAAATGTCATAACATTGCATTTTTTAATATTAAATGTCAATTTATTAATGTTACTCCAATGATATATTCGGTCAATGTCTTTTTGCAAGCCGTAGCAGTCAAGGGGTGATTTTATTTCTAGGAATAGTTTAAGATCATCGGCATATAAGAGGCACTTCGCGGTCATCAGAACTTCAGGCAGGTCATGGATCATTATCTGAAAAAGCAAGGGACCCAAGATCGAACCCTGACTTACCCCTGATCTCGTGTGATATGAGTCGGACACGTGAATGCCATACCTCACATATTGGTGACGATCTTTTAGGTAGTCAGCGAAGAAGTTAAGTAAGCTAGGGGTGAAACCGATGGCAGCTAACTTGCTGAGTAAAACATCGTTATCAATTCTATCGAAGGCTTTTTGAAAATCGAAATATATGACGTCAACTTGCGATCTGCGGTCTAGAGCCTCCGATATGAAATCAGTCAGGCACAATAAGTTCGTGTTCACGGAGCGACCCGGCCTAAAACCGTGCTGCTCTTCGCCAATCTGGTGCCTCACTTGCCTATATATCTCTTTGTGAAGTATATATTCAAATATTTTCGCTAGGGCGCACAGAATGGCTATTGGGCGATACTCCTCCACTAGCGTTCTTTTGCTGCTTTTTGGAATAGGAGTAACTCTAGACAACTTCCATTGTACTGGGTACTTTCCTGTTTTAAGGCAGAGATTAAATAAATGAAAAAGTGGGAGAATCACGTGTTTTTTACCGAGTTTAAGAGCGGAACTGGGTAAATTATCGGGGCCCGGTGAGCTACTTGATTTCAGTTTATTCAGACTGCGCTCAACCTCCACCGGAGTCACAGCCGGAAAACTGACATAACCACCTCTTAGCCCAAATTCAGAACACGAGTTTACTATTAAAGATGGAGATTCCACTAAGAAAACACTAGAAAAATAGGATGCAAATGCTTCAGCAGCTTCAACTCCTGTGCACTCAGAGTTCCTATACGAAACGCAGGGCTCATAACCACCCTTTGACCTCATACAATTAACATGGCTCCAAAACATCTGTGGGCGCTGCTGTAAATTTTCCTCTATTCTAGCTTTATGAGCTAGGTAAGCTTGAGAAATTTGGAATCTCATATTTGCTCGAAATTCCAAAAATATCCTGTATGACTCGTCACTCTTGGATGTTACCCAGGCCCTGTGCAATCTGGATTTACGCCGAATGCCCCTAATAATATCAGCATTGAACCAAACGGGATACCTGCGGGATTTACCAGTCTTTCTAATTTTTTTTGGTGTTGACAAGTCGAATGTCTCGTACATGATACCATAAAAAGCTTCGGTCGCCGTGGACACATCGCTACAATCTAGAACAGGCGTCCACGAAATTTCGGCGAGGGATGACAGAAAAAGAGGAACATCCATCCTAGCAAAATTCCAGTCACGCGTTGTATCAATGTTACTGGGGGGGAGGCCAGCGCAGCGACTATGCAGTAAACGGAAAAAGAGCGTTATCTCGAGCGCTGGGTGGTAAAGCTTCTCGACCTTGACAAACCCTTCCGCAGCCTTCGCGACGCGCACCTTTCGCGACACACTCTCAGTGCAGTCTTGCGCCAACACTACGTCCAGAATTCCGCCATTATCATTCACAATTCTATTATGTTCTATTAAATTACAAAATGTCAAAAAATAAAAGTAATATTTTTTTATGGAATCAGAAGAACTATTCATATTTAAATCACCTAAAATTAAAATATTATTATCTCTCCTATTACCCAGAAAAGATTCTATTTTACAAAACATGTTTAGGTACACAGCATCTTTGGCCTTAGGCTTTATATAAATTACACAAACTATAAAAGAGGTCCCGCGGTGGGTCACCGAAGCCCAAAGATCCTCGCCATGTTCTGACTCGAGGTCCCGCCGGTGACGTAGGTTGACTCCAGGTCTTGCAGCGAGCAGGACTCCTCCACAAGGAGTGTCGCGGTCGCGACGCAGTAGGGTCCAGCCGTCTGGAACCAGCTCGGCATCTTCCACTGACCCGTCAAGAAACGTTTCGGATGCTGCGACGAGTAAATGGTCTGATACTAGCATGTTAGCGTACCACGAATCCATTTTTTTTTTCGATTTTATTCCTCTGACGTTCTGGTAAAAAATATTTATAAGGGATGACTCACTAGTGCTCGGCTCGCTTAGTGCCGACACCTCCTCGAAACGACTGGCTGTTCTCAGGATCCCTGGGCCTTCGAATTGGTCTTCTAAAATTTATCCAGGTTTTGACCCGCGCATTTTCTGGCCAGACATTTACACAGAAGCATTTATCGTAACAATCTTCCGGAACACCGATTTTAAAAGAAGTATAATTTTTAGATGTTTTTAGTTGTTCTACTGTCACAGCTCTCTGTGGACAGAGCTCAGCTAGGTATGCTTTGACCTCATCCAATCCTGACAACATGTTCCACAAATGAAAGTGTTTGCGTACCTCCGCAGCTTTCAGTGACGTCACAGCAGGCCCAGCGACGCAGCGCAGAGATAACGATTGCCGCGGTCGCTTTCTTCGAACTTCACTCCAAGATTCCTCCGTAGAGACCGGTTGGGATTCCGCTAATGTACCTCCGTCCGGCAATGTAATCTCAGCAGTCGAAACGCAAAGAGAATTCAGCACAGAAGGTGTATCGATGGCCTGTTGTTTAATACGCGCGGGGCCCGATGCAATATCTCCATATGAATTACCCTCTTCTTTCCGCAAGCGTGGTTGTCTTTCTCCAGTTTTAGGATTATGAGTTTGAACAGACACTGCAGGTGCCGCTGACGTCAGGGGTAGGGTTGGTTCAATATATGCTCTGTTCTCACATACTCTTAATTTGCTTATCAAACTTTCAACTAAGCCGGCATACTCCTTTAACTTCTTCTCATAAGATTCGTTAAGCAAAACAGAGCGACAAAGTTGTTTGTCATAATCAGCTAAAACAGTAGTGCATTGCTTAAGCTTTGTGTCGTAGGCGGACAACAGCAAGTTCGACTTAACTACCTGTTCACTCAATTCATTCCGTTCGCTACGTACCTGAGAATTTTCATACATCAGATTTTCTATTAATTCATTGTCAGTCTGAACGCGAGATCCTTTTGATCTAACAGTAACATTTGGGTCCCTTTTGCGAGTTCCAACAGGGGTCGAGCTGTTATCACCGCCCCTTTTAGCAGAGCAACTGCATTCCGGGCAGATCCAAGTTACGATATCCAAGCTTGCATAGTCTCTCACTCCGCTACATAGATTAGCATGATATGATCTATTGCATTCTCGTACCGTACAGCGCGCATACTCCTCTTCGCCTAATATAATACCTTGGCAAGCAGCACACTCCATTTCTACGCTTATAGAATAAAGAACAGCACAGCACTCATAAACCGAGGCACGGAGCAGGTAAAACAGATAGCGCCTTGTAGTGTAAACAAAGCACAGCTGATTGCAAGCGTAGCAGGTATCGCGGGGGCTGTGGCGGGGGCTGTGGCGGTGCAGCGGGCGGTAGCAGGCGAGCCGACGATGACTCAGTGACGTCGGTCGAGCAACAGCGGGCGGCGCGCATGCGCAGCGATAGGATGCCGCGAAACCGTTGGTAATAATATGAACGGTTCTTCGCTTCCAATTTCACGAATACTTGCACGATTTAGCTGGGATAAACGTCACTGTAACTGTTTTTTTTTAATCTACACAACAATATAAGTTACACCGATAAAGATCCACTTTATCCACGTTTACGATTTAAATAAATGCGGAGCGGTTCAACGTGATGCCACTCTAACATGCGCGGAGCGCTAACTGGATGGAATGAGCATCACTCCTTTTATCAAAACTGCTAATGTTTTTCTTTACATACATTAGATTTTCATAGATAAACTGAGAGACAACAGTTAGAATGTTTATGTCTTTAAACTTCTGTCTAAGGGAAACTCTGGGAGCTAAACTGTAGATCGCTCGTATAGCCCTTTTTTGCAGTATAAAAATATAATTAATATCTGCAGAACATCCCCAGAGCCAGCCCACAGTATGCCATAAGTCATAATGCTATGGAAATAACAAAAATAAATTATTCTAGCTGTGTCTACATCAGTTAATAGTCAATTATTTTAACAGCATAAGCCGCTGAACTGAGCGTACCAGACAATTTTTTAATGTGGGGACCCCATTGCAATTTAGCGTCTATAGTAAATCCTAAAAAGACCGTTGACTCCACAAGGTCCATCTTAGAACGGGACTCTACGTGCGTCTTCCGACTGCCCGTGTCATACGCCATGACCACTAGACCACCGGGGCCCGCCGAACCAGCATCGAATTTTTACTCTGTATATTTTCTCTCTAAAACTGCAATGTTTGGTATCGCTTATTAGGCTATAGAGCTTAAAAAATCATACTAAAAACAATCGTCAAATCGCACGCAAACATTATGATAAAAAGCTAATGAAGATACTTTTTGATAACTTGTTATGTAAACCAAGCAAAACGAAACAACTAAGGAGTAATTATTTTCAAACACTTACAAAAACGTTCACATGCAATTAGATAATGGAATATTGTAAGCGGTTCCGCATGATTCACCATTACTTATACTAAAACTGTTTACCAATAAACTCGGATTCAATATATACAATACCTACGTATAGGACAATAAAAAAGCATGTAAAACAAAGTTAAAAGAAGGTGAACTAGAATCCTGCCCGAGTATAAACAACCGATTATTTACATAACGAGAAATACCGGCCAAGTGCGTGTCGGGCTCGTGTACCGATGGTTCCGTATCGCTTAACTACCTCAAAGTATTTGTGTAATGTATTTATGTTTAGATCATGTCTGACATGTCGGGTTCCACAGTTTTCCTCATAATCACGCCAATATTAACGCTTCTATTGTTTATTTATTTATTAAAATAATACATCTATCAAACAGGCTTATCCTAATGCAATAGAGTAGTTAGAATTATAATAATAATCAGTAACAATAAGACAATATGATATAGTTAGGTAATATGATAATTATCGAATATTATTTATATGTATATGCTGTGTGATCTTTCTTTTTGCCATATTTCAAGATTCTATTTCAACGGGAAGTAGCCTATATTATTATTTTGTTTTCCTAAAATACCAGTATCAAAATAAAAGAAAAGCAACCTTGCTCAAACACCTATATATTTGTACTCAGAAACTTGATTACTTGTACGTCTCTACAGAAGCGTAGACTTAATTATTTTATGTTATTTTAAACTAATATCTCATAGCTCCAGGAGTTCCTGAAAAAGTACCTAGAGAGATAGACTGACAACAGACAACCAAGTCCATAAGGGCTCCTTTTTCCTTTTACTCGTGCGGAACTCTAAAAACTACTATTAATTCTAAATTTAGCCACGGTTCAACAACTTACTGAGTGATATACGAGTTTGTTCGTACGACAATCCGAACTGCTAGTTGCCAACTTTGTTCTAGGTATTTGTATCTATTTACACATTTCAGAGACATTACCTAGTGATCTACGGCCTTTTAAACTTATAAAAGCTGCTTAAATTTAAATAACGGCATTTAGTTCGGCGCAGAACAATTTTGTTGTGCGCAGTACTAAATAACGTTAGTTAAAGTTAAGCAGCGTTTATGAAGTAAGACCTGTATTTGTTTCAGGCTATTCCGTCGAAAACAAACTCAAATAACATGTTTATTGGTTGTTTCCAACATTCTTGCGTCCTTTCCGATAAGATATATACCAAACAAAATGTTATTCTGGTTTATTTGGTCGACCTGTAATAATATAAAACATCTTTCAAAAAATGTTTAGGTACCAAAAAATGGAACCGACTTCAACACCAAAAAGTGTGAAACAACTTGTTGAAGTCGGTACCACGATAATTCAAAAGTGCCTATTTTTACAATATTTAATTTAAAAGTACATTATAATGAAAAGTTGACGTTCATAAGTGCGTCTTTGATGCCTAAATTGAATAAATGATTTTGACTTGACTTGATTTGACTTGAAAACAATAAGCGACGATTCCAGTTCTCCGATCCTTTTGCAAATAGTGCGCATGTGCGTATGTATTGTTTCACAGACTAGCCGGTATCTGTAGATCTGCGAAGTAGACCACGCAAGCACATTGTCTTATCAGCGGCAATTTTTCGAAGTCCAGGTTATTATAAATCACGTCACAGATGCAGTCGCCATATATATGTTAACTTGATAGTACCTACTAGAGTCACCGCGTTACCAACTGAGTCGTGCGACCACAAATCATTTCACTATGTCTATCTCGCTCGCACTTGTGGATCTTTTGGAGCCGCATAGTGATGTGCGTAAGATGGTTATAGGCGCATATCGATAAGTATAAAATCAGATAGAAACAAGTATCGTGGCCCTGAAAATGGCCGTTTGTAATGAATGTTAAATAAATAACGTTTATTCTTCCTCATCGGAATCTTTGTCCTCTGTATCGTCCTGTAGATTGATTATGGAGCTTGATCTCTTATAATGGCTTTCTGTAAATTCATTGAATCTAGTTTTTTAGGGTCACTTTAAGTTCATTTAAAAACAGAAATTCGTTATGCATCACTGTCCGAGTTTGAGGGCTAACATCACCTTGTAACTTCTTGAGTTCTACGTTAGAAAATAAATTATTCATTGTGAGCGACGAGACTTGACGAGAGATGTCACATGAATGTAATCACAAGTCACAAATACTTATAGCAAAACAACAACTTTGCGACGACGGCAGCGCGGCGGGATGATGTTACGACCAACCAGAAGCTAGCGGTGATGAGGGTCGAATGCAGGTAGCGGATTATCGATAACATGTTAAGACGCGTTGCACCTTCCTATCCCTATTGACGTTTATGGCCCTACGACTCAGTTGGTAACGCTGTGACTATAATACTCGTAAGAAAAACACGTTTACGAAATTGCGAAATAATTGACTAATATATTTATTCGAGAAGATCAATTTTGCTAAAATTTTGTATGTTGTTGGTACCAAAATTTTCTTGCACAATATTGCCAAAATCATCTGGTTGTATAGGTACTCGTACCTCACAACCTATTTTCTCGGCAACCATTTGGCTAACATACGGACATTACGGACTGATGAAAGCCAATTTGGCCAGGGCCCTTACTATCAGCTTCGTGAAAACCATGCAAGTTCCGTGCAGTTCGTAAGCCTGACATAAACAGTTTTGAATGAAATCACACCATGACGCTCATTTAAGTGAACTGTATGAATATTTTTTTCTCAAAGGTAAACGGATAATATTGTCTCTGGCATTCTAACAATTTACTATAACCAACATTGCAGACACCTAGACATTTGTAAGCTGATAAACTGAGTGGATTTAGAGCGACATGTTAACGAGAGTCCTTACAAAAAAACAGGTGAACGTTTTTTCTGCGGTTCTTGAATAGTAGACCTGCTTTAAAGGTGTCATAGTACGAATAAACCAGGCAGTTGTCTGGAAATCCTGCTTTAAGAGCTTATATTAACATGCCTACGGCATTGGCAAAAAAATTAAAACAAAATTTTGTAACAGAAATGTTTAATAGATTTATTTTATTTAAACTTGGGTATTGTGAATATTATGTACATTAAAAACTCGTTTTAAAGTTTATAATTCGAATTTTACTATATAGACTAGATAAAATAATATTTCACACAATGATTATTATCGCTTGAACGTGATGGTGAGTGATTGTCTTCCGTCAACAAATCATCTACATCTCTATTTGAAGGTCCATGGTCGTCTCCATCGAGGTCAATGACAACCGTTGTCAACATATGACATAAGTTTCTATACATGACACACTTTGGAAAGCTACAAAATATGACATTATTCACTGACAGTTTTATTTCTTGTATTGCGTACATGCACTTATAATCTAAAATAAAAGTTCTCAAAGGGGCTATTTTGTATGTCAGTTGCAATCAAAGGGGCTATTTTGTATCTCAGTCGCAATCAAAGGGGTTATTTTTTATCCCAGCTAACAAATGTTGATTGAATTCCAAAAAAAATGGCCGCTCAATGTCACTTTCGTCAGCTCCAGTCATCAGTTGATGTAAGTATAGTAAGATAGTAGTAGTAAGATGTAGGTAAGTTTACCAACATTTTTGCTTACTGGAGTTGTTGAAACTGACAAAGAGCCGTATTTTTCAGATTTCAATCAACATTGATTGTACCTTACGTAATTGCGCTGCCGAAGTCTTCTAATAAAGAAGTCAAATCAAGTCACTTCAAACATTTCATTAAGAAAAGAAAAATTAACATAATAATAAGAACTACGATTCTATAATAAAGTTCCCAATGTTATCCGAGATTTGCCCATTAATAAGTTTAAAATTACTATTAAAACTAAACTCTGTCAAAAAGGTTATTACAAAATTTCTGATTACTTGGAGGATAAAACAGCTTGGGACTGATCACTCCAGGATCTATCTACTCGTGTACTAAGATGTCAAAGTGTAGCGTGTCTTGCCCTACTGATACCATTATTATGTTCTCTTTTGTAAGGCAACACACTGGAGCTAATATTTGTAGTACCTAAGTAAAAACATTGTAAAAACATCTATATAAAAAGAATGGCCCCGAGTTCGGCGGTAGTCTTTAAAGTACATTATAATGAAAAATTGACGTTCATAAGTGCGTCTTTGATGCCTAAATTGGATAAATGATTTTGACTTTAACTTTACTAAAATTAACAGACGGCAGCATTTAGCTCATGCCGTTGGCAACATGCCGTTCGTGTGTAAGAGCGGTTATGTAGTGTCCATGTCCCCCTTTTGACACAACTACACTTTACTGTGCAATAAAGAAATAAATAAATAAAAAAACGTTATTTCGATATGACTGTTTAATAAATTGATATACATATTAAGTTACTCAAATGAAATTCTGTCCGGTTTATATAAACTTAACTTCCGAAAGTACTGCTTTCCTTGCTTCTATGTTTATATTCGACCTACGAAGAAATAATAGTCATTTCTTCGTAGTATTCGACCGACACAAAAAATGTTCGATGTAATAATTCTATAGAAATCGAAAGACAAGACTTTCACTGTATTATGGAACAAGTATTTAAAATTTAATTATAATTATTAAAATAAAATTGTTATTTAAAAATCACACTGATATTATAAATGAGAAAGTTTGGATAAATTGATGTTTGTGACTCAATCGCACAAACACGGCTGAACGGACGGACAAACGGCCAAATTCAGGTACAACGGGTAGTTTCCGAGGGATCACTATAACCTTATTCAATGCGAGCAAAGTCACGAGTGAATACTAGTAATTTATATATGTACAATGTAAAAACATTACAGTATGTGTAAAAAGGGAAGCGTCCTAGAAATTTAGGTCGCGTGTGCAATTTACTGTTTTAAAGCTAGTTAATGTTCGTTACAAGGGTGGCATATTCTTGTAGAATAAAACCCTGTTTAAAATTAATGAAAAAAAGCTAGTTAATATAAAAGCTGAATAAAATTGCTGCTAATTATTCAATTACAGTTTTATAGTTAATTATATAAGTTAATTAAAATAGTAGTTTTATTGTTTTATCGAGTCAATGTTCTCACTTGCCAGTTTCGTGGCAGATCATAGCTGGGGTGGGCGCCATTTGAAACACTGCACTGACTGTAACAATAAACTATGCACTTATTTCTTACTCTACATAATACTCCTGACACTCTAGTTTCACTCCGAAATGTATATACAGCTCGTTTCCATGTCTTCGTTTGCGAAACTATCTCTCATTCATGCCAAAATTAGTTCAGACAGTTAGAAAACTAGGCAGTGCTTACTTCATTTTCTGATTTCAAAACGTAAAGAAACACATCCTGTAAAATATTCATGTACCAAGCAGAATAGTGAAAGTTTTCAGAACATTCTAGAACTTCACTTTGTCAGTCTGTCCCAAACGTCGATGTCACAATACCCAGTTGAAAGCAAGAACAATATTACCTCCTAATGTGTTCCTTGAATAGTGTCTGCTCGGTCATAGATCTTAGTTGTTTCTTTAAATGTGTTTGTGACATAATGTATTCAAAGAACATGAAAGAATCATATACAAGCTCAAGGCAACGCTCTGAATACGCGGCTTTGTAAGAGATAATCACTTTAATTTGAAGTGTGTTTGTTGTGTCGACAGTGTGTCATATGCTTAATAGGTATATTTTTAGAATTAATGACCACGTTTTAGTATTTATTGTTAGATTTAGCCTTGTATGTTCGACGGCCCGTTCTTACATGGAAAAAGAGGAGACTTGTAGAAAATGTTTGTGTGATTGTTTTTTATAATGGTTCATCAAAGTGACTTCCTCTCGCCTGATTGAAAGCGGAGATGGAATCAAGAAGCTATGATGACCTGAGAGATGCTTGTTCACGCCCGCTTGAAAGACCCAGGGTCATAGCTGCAAGGGAATACGTACGCCGGCAGAGCATTCCACAATTTACTTACAAGACAGAGGTAGAAACTTCCAAACTTTTTGGTTCGTGGTAAGAAGTTTTGAACAGTATATGGATGCAATGCTAGGCCGGAACCAGTAGTTCAGGATCGGAATGGTGAGGAAGGAATAGATTAAAAAGCTCTTAAAACTTCTACTCGGGCTTGTATGTTTGTATATTAATGTGTGTGTTTCCTACTGAGGCACAGGAATTCCTAGTTCAGTGTATGAACGTTTATTTATGTATGAGTGTTGTGTTTATGTGTGAAACGTTATGCATCACCAGAAATCTTCCTGTGCCGTTTAATGTATCACAACAATGAGAGTTGTAGAGTCAATACACTTTCGTACAGCTGATGTAGAGATGCTGCTGCCTGGACTCTCAACTGTTAATTAATGTAAATTTTATTTTATTTACTGTAATCTCCAACAAGACACTGGTATATATAATATATTTAGAAACGTCGTGTCCGCATATAACCTTGATGTTATCTCTCTCTTAAAAATTAAATTCGTTTCACTAAAAAATAAATAATGAATCCGCTCCATTGACGTCATTATATCCTACTAATATTGCAAGTGCAAAAGTTTGTATGTATAGAAGTTAGTTACTCTTTCACGATCAAACGGCTGGGCCAATTCTGATGAAATTTGGTATGGAGGTAGATGAGGCGCTCAACACATAGGATACTTTTCATGATCATCCATCACCATCCGGGTGTACCCGCGAGGCGCTGCTAGTTATATTATGATATTCTATATTGCCAGACCATATTCATGGATTATGTTTATCTATACTATTTACTATTATTAATATTATAAAGAGGAAAGATTTGTATGTATGTTTGTAACGAAATGGCTCAAAAAGTACTAGACTGATTTCAAAAATTCTTTCACCATTGGAAATCTACATTCACCCTGAGTAACATGGGCTATATAAGATTCATCATCATCATTCATCACCGCGCGCGTGAATCCGTGGTGAGTAGCTAGTAAAATGTATTGAAGCAATGAATGTTTTACTTTGTTATTCAATGGATAAGAACGGTTTGTTGATGTGGATAGTATATCCGTTGTGCTGTTAACAGAAGTTTGAATAATTGTGAATGCGATAAGCCAAGCCGCTTATTGCTTTTTCTTGATACAAATGTAATTTAATGACGTCAACAGCGCCTCATTAACATTTTCAGTTATATCAATTGAATATGTAATAAAGAAACACGCCAAGATTCGCGATGTTTCCATTATATTTGGATATAAAAGTGATTAATAGTATCAACGCGAAAGTTTGTGAGAATGGATGTTTGGATGTATGGATGTTTGGATCTTTGTTACTCTTTCACGCTCAAACGGCGGTGGGCAATTTTGATGAAATTTGGTATGGAGGTAGATGAGGAGCTGGATTAACATATAGGATACCTTTCATCATCATCATCATCCATCACCACGCGGGTGAAAAAGCGTAACACGCTTGGGCACCACATAGAATAAATAATAAGATCTCCGCCTACGTCAAGAAGAAGACAGTTCTGTCAAAGGTTGTGTCAGTTTCTGATAGCCAAGTCTATTAGGAAGCTCGATACACTAGACGTGCTCGGCGAACGCCAAGGGTGATTGATATAATAATAGCAATTGCGTTCGACCATGTACATATTTTATGACATTTTGGTATAAAGGTAGTTATGGCCTTGGAGAAGATAATAACTCGTAATGCTAATTCTGCGCAGACGTAGTCGCGGGCACCAGCTAGTATGAAATATGTTAAGACTAAGTAAAACTAAATTTTTATTTATCCATCTAAACTTTCACATTTAGAATATTATTAAATAAAAATACGGGATTACTCACGTAATATCTATCGGAGGACGTCGAACGCCATAGACGCGGGCGTCCCGAACACTCCTTGAAAAAGGCCACCGAATGTGGTCGAAACTATAGTCGGACCTATCCGATAAATATTACGTGAGTAATCCCGTATTTCTAATTAATAATGATTGAAAACCACGTTAGTTTTTATAATATTAGTGGGATAGTGGGATAGTAAGATTGTCTTCATTAAAAACTATCATAAGCAAACATCATTATCATAAGTTCATTATGTTTTCTCTGTTTTCGGATGCGAAGCAACCTCTCAGAGAGAAGGGTATGGAATTGTGAGTTTCGACTCATATGTTACAGTACCTTGCTGGGAAAACACTCATGTTAGGGATCGAAGCTGAGCATTGGATATGCTCGAAACTCGGCAAGACGTACGCGTGATATGCTAGTGTCTGACCACTACCTCACTTGGTGGTCAGTGATGATGCGGTCGGAGCTACCACACTAGATCTAGATAAGCGACTGGCTGTCAAGGACAGCTGCCGAAATACAGTGTAAGTTGCTTAGCGACAGATTTTCAAACTTGAGGGTGGTAGGTTGTCAGGCGGACGCCATAAGTGTCCCACCACCATGTTGTAGATTTCATCATGATGTTACCTGCACCGAAAGGTCAATTCCGATATGGGGATCGAACTCGTGTACGCCTAAGCTACGGCCGACTCTTGTTACCCCTGGGATGTCATGATGGATGTCATTCAAATTAAATAGGTTTTTTTTTCGTACGCACTAATGCTGTTTGCCTCTACCGGCATTTACAGCGTCACCGGACGGGTGGCAAGCGCAGATGGCACTCAGCCAGAGATTAAATAATAATAAAAATAATTATTTTTTTCAGAAACGAGATATATATGATTTTTAACTTACATTAAAATAAAAAAATTTAATTAAATAAAAACATTTCTATAATTAAATAAGTTCTTCGATATTGATAAATCAATTTCAATATCAATCGAAATTGATATATATATATATATATTGATAATAAAGAATTACATGTCAAAAATTATGCTATTCATTAGATTATTTGTTAAATATACAAAAAAACTCTTTCACATTATTGCTATGCACTCATAATTATAATATGCTATAATAAATTGTTATTATTAGCCTACTTAAAAAATATATAATTATACAATAGTAGTTCAATTGTAATAAGATTCCATGTCAAGAATATTGAAGAATATTCATAAATTCCCTTCTGTTATTAAATCATTTTTGGAATGAATTCCTCGACGCTGTACGGTGCCATGTCAGTCAGAAAACTTCTCAGTTTATTTTTAAGATCCCTGACGAGAGAGAGTTGCCTTGCCGGTAAATAATACTATAGTAGATAAGTATAATAGTCTAACCACAATGATGTTTGTTTGAAAATGCCCGAAGAGCCCCGAAATGGTGCCGACAGTTGTCCTGTTGGCAACAAACCACAACAATATGTTTTCTACCGACTTCCAAAAAAGGGGGAGGTACTCAATTAGACTGTATGTTTTTTTTATGTTTGTTACCTCATTACTTTGGACTGGGTGAACCGATTCTCAAAATTATTTTTTTTGTTTGAAAGCTGGTGCTTACCGTGTGGTCCCATTTAAATTTCATAAAATTCGGTTTCGTAAGATACACAACACAATAACTGAATAGAATGGAAGTCGATATAATTTTTTTTAATTGTACTTATTGAGTATGATGAGACTGGCCGGTTGGCGCAGTTGGTAGCACCCCTGCCTTCTGAGCCGATGGTCCCGGGTTCAATCCCCGGACAGGTCAAACATTTGTGTTCATGAACGCGTCTGTTTGATCTGTGTCTGGGTGTGTATATGTATTTAAGTATGTATATCAGTCATCAGGTTACCATAGAACAGGCTCTGCCTAATTTGGGACCTGAAGACCTTTGTGTGGGTGTTGTCCCATATTATTATTATTATTATAGTATTATAATGTACCTAATATACCTACGATTAATTAACTAAACTAAGTCTAATTAATCAATGGCATAATTGTTTTATTAATGAGCTAAGAAATCATTTATTGTGTAAGTACGTTTTGTAATGCCAATAATGCATAGATTAGTTACTTGTTTAAGCGCAGATTAGTTGATACTAAACTTGTTTAGTTAGGGTTACTGTGATTTAGATATTTAATCATGTTTAAATAAATGTTTACATATACTTACCCACATTTGTTTGCTATTTCCACTGTATCTATTTCTATTATTAACCTGTTTAGACCCCTAGTGTTCTCCATTGTCCTATACGGTACTGAAACTTGGACGCTTAAGGCTGAGGACTGAAAACGCGTAGATGTCTTCCAAATGTGGTGTTTGAGGAAAATGTTGCCCCTTGGCAGCCATCAGAAGAACGAACACGTCGATATTCGAGGAACTGAGTATTAACACCAGGTTGTCAGCTTTATGCCTCCAACGAGTACTCGAGTACTACAGTCATATAGAACGCAAAAAAGGCGACAACCTAGAGAAACTTGTCATCACAGGCAAGTTTAAAGGCAAAAGACCAAGGGGAAGAAGTCCAATGCGCTGATCGGATCAAGTCCGTACTGCACTTGACAGTAAAGTCCATAATGCGATACACGCTACTGAAGACAGATCTAGGTGGAAAGACTTCGTTCGGCAGAAGGTGATTGGAGTGAGATCCGTGGAGGAGGTCGGTACCCTCAGCAATGAAGAAATTGACGCGAGGAGGAGGATTTCCATTATCCTCAGAACTCTATTATGTACTCAGATAAGTGTTGAAAAGTTGTTGTCGAAATTCGATCGTGGCGAACTATGAAGTACCTGACCTTTCTCTGTAATAGTTTAGAAATGAGATCCGTCTCTATAGCATTTAATGGTTTTAATAAAAAAGTTTATGGGATGGGCTGGCAAATGCGCAGCCGGCTTACTTGATGGTAAGTGATACCGTCGCCCACGGGCATCTGTATTACCAAAGGCCGTAGCACAAACAATTTGCAAAAAGTATTCGTATAGTAAACGTCAACGCGTCACACTTCGCCGTGCAAACTGTGGGCTATCTGTGTCACTATTACTATTAGTACTATTATAGTATAGTACTATTTCACGTGAACGATTCGATACGTTACACTTACGCAGTTATTCATGCTAGGCCCACAGAGGTCTCGAAGTTGCGTTACCTATTCGGAAACACCTCAAGTGGCAGCTGGTTCCACACAGTAGTAGTGTGAGGCAGAAAGTGCCGCCGGCATCGCACGGTTGTGGACTCCCAGACGTCAACATGATCTCTATGCCGTCGTAATGTCCGATGGCGAAATTCAGCTGCAAGTATTAGACCGAACTGTTCCTCGGAACACGCCCCGTATATGCGGTAAAAGATGTAGATTGGTCCAGAGGGCTCCAGCTTGAGTAATTTCAAGCGCTTTATCTATTTACATACCAAAATCCATCTAAACCCGTTCAACCGTTCTCGCGTGATTGACTAACATGCATCCATTCATGCAAACATTCGCATTGTAATATTAGTAAGATTAACATTACATAATCAGCCCACACAGTTCCCACTGCTGGGACTAGAGCCCATTTCTACGTATTCAAGCCTGCCGAAGGCCTTCGACATAGCCTAACGACTGTTATCCTAGACAGACAACCGGGACCGACGGCAATGAGCGCTACCTCCGAAGCACGGACGCGCTCAGTTGTATAATGCCAGTAGCACACACACAGTTCTGACCGCAGCAAGCGTTGTTTTTTCAAAAATCTTAAAAATTATTCAATTTAGGCATCAAAGACACACTTATAAACGTCAACTTTTCATTATAATGTACTTTAAGGACTCTACCGCCGCGTTCCAAAATATATAGAGCCTACCGAGAAGAAGCGGCAAGAAACTCGGGGCCATTCTTTCTATATAGATGTTTACAATGTTACTACTTAGATACTACAAATATTACATTTTATGGGTGGCAGAGTGACAGCTTGCCAGAAGTGGAGTATTCCAAGCATCTTTATCTTCTATATAATGTCGGACTTTATAATAAGCTTGTTTTATTAAAACGTTTCAGTCAACTTGAATTTGCCCTCTGTGAGCTCAGTTATGTGTTTTTGGATTTTATCGTAAAAACGCACACAATTTCCTAGGAATTACTTATTAGTCTTCGCAAGTCTATAACTATATTTTCAAATACATATAAGGAAGACAACGTTAATATATTGATTTCTTTAAATAAATCTCTCAAAGATTCACGGGGACCCGTTTCGTATATATTAACTTGTTGATTGGTTTAAATCGCCAAGTCAAGCTCCGCTGCGAGCGCTTCCAAGCTCCGCTTAGTAAGTTTAATTATATAACTTGAAACGCCTCCTAATGAGCCCGTAGCACAATCAATTTGCGGAAAAGTATTCGTATCGTAAGCGTCAATACGTCACGCGTCGGCGTACAAACTATGTTAGTTATCTGTGTCACAGCTGCCCTAGATACATGACAGTTTGCAGATTCCGGATCGTAACGTCGGGGTAATCCAAAATAACTAGATTCGTGTATATTTTCATAACTGACGTCATCATAAGCGTCACACAAGTGATTACCATATGTATAGTCATTCGATGACGCATTCAGTAATATTCCGACCTCACCACCGTACCTGTGCGGACCGCTTTCTGAATAATCTTGCTTCTTGCTTCTTTTAGGCCATCAAGTGACAGGCAATTCAAGAGCCTAATGGATTATCTTATTATCTTATTATTATTTATTATTTATTATTATATTTATTTATTATTATTATTATTTATTTATTATTATTTATTATTATATTATCTTATTATCTTATTATCACTACGCTTATCCATTACAATTGCAGTGTCACCCAGTGCTTACAACTGCAGTTTAGTGTGGCACTGTACTGCACTCGTCACCCCGAGACATTGGTTTTCGCCCAGTAATTTCACTTGCGACAGTGCCCTTCACACCGTAACACAGTAATGCTTGCGCACTATTGCTTCGCGGTAGAATATCTGGCACTGTGGTGGTACCCACCAAGACGGCCTCTTGGCCTTTAGAACACTTCAAGAACTTTGTGTTTAATGGTTTTAACAACTTTGCATATTATGTACGGAGTATTTATATGAGGACCCCATTGTAATTTTGCGTCAATTTTATATCATGCCTATAGGAAGACTGTTGCCTTGTCCATTACGAGTTTAACTCCATCAAGCGTAACGTTGGACTCCAAATATGGAACAGTAGGCAAAGCTATATACGAAATGGGTCCCCCGAATCTTTGAGAGATGTATTTAAAGAAATGAATCTATCAACATTGCCTTCCTTATATGTATTTACAAATATAATGTATGTTCGTAAAAATTCCATAAATATAAGTTAAATAGTGATCACCACACTTTTAATACCATTATATTTATTTATTTATTTATTTATGATTTTAATACCAGAAATACAAATAGGATAGCTGTACCTAGTTTTAGACTTGCGAAGACTAATAAGTCATTCCTAGGAAATTGTATTCGTTTTTACAATAAAATCCCAAAACACATAACTGAGCTCACAGAGGGCAAATTCAAGTTGACTGTAAAAAACGTTTTATTTTTTTATTATTATTATTTTATTATTTTTTTTATTTTTTTATTTTAATTTATTTTTTTAACACACAATTTTAATGACATTATATAGAAGACAAAGATGCTTGGAATACTCCACCCATAAAATGTAATGATAGTAGTGCCTAAGTACAAACATTGTAAACATCTCTATGAAAAAGGTAGCCCCGAGTTTCTTGCCGCTTCTTCTCGGTGGGCTCTATATATTTTGGAACGCGGTGGTAGAGTCTTTAAAGTACATTTTGATGACTAATTGAAGTTCACAAGTGCGTCTTTGATGCCTAAATTGAATAAATGATTTTGACTTTTTTAAAACTTCAAACGTTTTGTCTTTTTTGAATTCGGAAGTAATAAATAAATAACGTATTACCGCTTAGTACTTTAAAAGATAATATACACGACGCGTAAACTAAAAACAACATGGTTCAAAAAACCGTCATAGGAATAGAGGTCGCGCGTGTGCTTTACTGTTTTAATGCTAGTACATATAAACCGTCATAGGAATAGAGGTCGCGCGTGTGCTTTACTGTTTTAATGCTAGTACATATAAACCGTCATAGGAATAGAGGTCGCGCGTGTGCTTTACTGTTTTAATGCTAGTACATATAAACCGTCATAGGAATAGAGGTCGCGCGTGTGCTTTACTGTTTTAATGCTAGTACATATAAAAGCTGATTATAATTGATTATTTACTGTTGTATAGTTTTAAGGCCTATTCAGACCTAAGCGTTATTCGCTACCGTTGTGAGTAGCGAAATATACCGAACTCGATGGGTAAATAGTATGAAGTTCCATAACTGCAGCGAAAATTGTACCGCCTAGTGAGGCTGTATTTTCTCTTGTTTGGCGAAACTAGTTCCGCCGCCTCACTAACCGTTGCCAACGAATGTCTCTACCGCGCGCGGTAGAGATATCCGCTTTGGTGTGAATAGTGAAATTAACGCATACCCTTTCGGATTTCTCTATCGCTCGCGGTAGCGAATAACGCCCAGGTCTGAATAGGCCCTCATCGAGTCGAAGTTGACAAGTTGAACACTTGACAGTTGACGGACCGATATAACAGCTGGATTGGGCGCCATATGAACATCTGCATGTTAGTTCACCATAACGCCGCGCCGCTTCTATTTTTGCACAAACTCTATTGTTTCCTTGATTGTATAGATTAATGGTTATGTAAGTAAGTATTTATTAAGTATTGCGTAGTTTTGCATTTTGAGCATCCAGAGTATATGGCCGTATCAGACACTCTGTAAAGTAACAGTAAGTATAAAAAAACTTACGAAATTCATGTATTGACTTAAGACGGTACGATATAAATTTGAAGCCTGTGGTCCTCGATGTAGTACACTGTGTTTCGTAGACCAGCGCCTTCACACATTATAAACCAACTTCAAAAAAGGAGAAGGTATATGTTCGATTTTATAATTTTTTTGTGTATGTTAGCCGATTTCTCGCCTATTTGTGGTTGTGGACCGATTCTCAATATTCTTGGTTATTTGGTAGAGTATACTCCCGAAGTAGTCCTATTTAAATTTCATCAAATTCGGTCAAGTAATTTGTAAGTTACACTCCAATAACTGAAAATTGTTACGCCTATCTTGAATCATCACAATCGATCCCGTAATTAGCAAGAGTCACTAAAACGGCGAAAAATTGTTCACCAAACAATAGAACCGACTTGAACACCAAAAAGATTGAAATAACTTGTTAAAGTCAGTACTATGCACACAATATTGTGATAATAGATACTTTTGAACGACTTCAACAAGTTATTTCATACTTTTTGGTGTTGAATTCGGTTCCATTTTATGGTATATATTTTTTATTTTAGTAAACTAAATCTGTGATCTAAAAAGTATGATCGCTACTTCAGCCTTCCTTCGATTTTCCATCGGCCCGTCTTAAGCCTCGGTAACGAGATCATCATCATGTGCTATAATAATAAAGTGAAACTAGTTAACACATTGGTACAGATTAAGTGGTCAATGCCCAATGATAATAACTATGGAGACGTTTTACTATTTGAATATGAAGTTTCAACATTGCAAATCGTATTCTATACCTACCTATAGATATAGTACACAACTCGCACGACGACATTAACTACACTGACAAGATTAACCCGTTGAATGGCGATTCGCCATCTTTGGCCAATAATACAATAGATTTCGCAGATATCAACCTATTTTTCCAGGAACTGCAACGTTAGTGGTTAAAAGAACACGATGATATATAAATCCTAGTTGTCAGAAAGGGATCAACATAATATGTTGATTCCTTTCTGATGATGAATTGATGAATAATATTATTATTAAGAACGTTCGCCTAAAGGCGTAAGTAAGTAGGTACCTAAGGCGTTCCGTATATATAACATCATTGGTCAATACATACGTAGACGAGATCGAGTCTCTCGCCGCGCCGGTCGCACTTACGACTATTCTTTAAATAGATCTTGCAACTTGTCGACGTATCGTGCATGTGTGCCAACCGGCAGATTTACGATTATTATAGTTATTAGTGCAAATATACTCAAAAATACATTTACATATTGATATCCGCACACTAGGAACCCTGTGTAGCGGGACGCATATACACATAAACACCTACACCACAAACATCCAAGAACCGAGTTTTCAGAGAGTTCAAACATTTCGTAAGACATAATAACCAATAATCAATAAACTTTATTATTAAATTACTATTACGAGTCACAATTAAACTATTAGATGTACTCGTATAACAACCACTAGAGAGTAGAGCGTGTCAACATCAATACAACAATCTAGTAATGGTGTCGATTCTGTAAGCTATCTCTAAACTAAAAATATCTCCAAATTTTTACAGTTCGTAATCTGGCTAAAATCCAAATTAGTATAACACTTCCGAATGACAGCATTCAGAGACATTTCTCTTCAATTATATTCATAGACTTCAAGTGATTCAAAATCGCTTTACCCGCAAGGCAGTAGGCGCACCGTGGTACTTACGGAACGCTGACCTCCACTGCGACCTAGAACTCCCCTCTATCGTACAGTTCATGAAAGACTGTTCTCGCCGCTACTTCGATGCGGCCCCACACCATCCCAACCCACTAGTGGTGCAAACCGCTAACTACTCAACACACACATCATTAAATGTAAATATAATTTAGACAATGTAGTCGTCACGTAACTTGGTGCTCGCTAAACTAACGTAAAGATACATAAATTTGAATAGAATGTTTTTAGAAATGTCATTCTAAGTGTTACATGAATTTGTATTTTAGTGTTAACAGAATAAAGACTACCATAATTTTATTTTAGTTTACTTGTTTAATTTAGTTTAGGTGAATCGCTATCAATATAAACAGTTAAGTCAAAAGAAAATATAAAAGTCAATAAATCTATATAATATAAAACCGTGTCCCGGTTATGGATTCTACTGCGATTCCTGCCAGTACCCCAACCGTAAAAGAATCGAAAAAAGTCGACAAGGAGGGCTTCACCTTTGTGGAGAAGAAGAAGCGTCGACCTAGACCAGTCCGAAACTTCCGCGGCACCGCTCCGGCTGCAGCGACGGCCATCCGTGCTGCAGAGCCTATATCAGCTATATACCTCTCCCGATTTGAGAAGGGCACGTCATGAGACGAGATCGTGCGGTATATACGCGACAAATGTGACGAAAGAAGGATCCCGGTTCAGGCCCTACCTGAGGTTAAGATAACGCGGCTGGAATCAAAACGCGAGACGTACTTCAAGTCATATGTGTTCAGATTTCCAGCCAAGTTGAGAGACACATTCCTGGCACCAGACTTTTGGCCTGAAGGGATTGTTTTCCGACGGTATAGGGAGCCGAGACTGAACATGAATCCCTAACTGTACGATATAGTGTTGTTATATTAACCCTATAAAATATATATGTTAGTCTGTAAGGTATTTGTTTTCGATATGGGCCGCTGGTATTTTTACAATGTATAACTATGCTATTTCCTGAAATAAAGATTATTATTATTATTATAAAACGGACTCTTATTTCTCCTGGTCACGCTGTAACTTGAGAACGGCTGAAACAATCTCGATAATTCTTTTTTGTTGTGTTCATTATTGCCAGGAGAAAGTTCTTATGACAGAAAACCAAGAAAAGACGGGAGGTTATGACGAGGCCAAAGGCCGAGCCTACTACGCAAACGAAATCGCGGACAGTCACTAGTTAATCTTATAAATGTTGATAACAGAGAATATTAAATGTCATATCATATTACTGAACAGTAATATTAAGCTCGTGATACTGTTACCTAAGCTAGCACTATATGCTATCTGCATTTAAAGATAATATTTATAAATATTATTAAATTATACATTGATGAATCATCATGTTGGTACTAAATATAGTAATATCCATTTTAAAATATTAAAAATAAAATTTAACTGTTACTTAAAATTAACTTTATTTAAAATTAAATAAAAAGTAATAACTATCTAATCTATAAGCCCCATGGTGGGGGGATCAAATTTAACTTAATTTTAACTTAACTTTTAAATTCTATAAATACTTCAAGGCTGAGCGTCTCGACCCCCATCCGGTGACGCTGTTAATGCCGGTAGAGGCAAACAGCATTAGTCCGTTCGACAAAAAAAAAGTCTGCTCGATAAGCCAAAGTTTGAGGCGAGATTTGAAACAGCTTAGCCTTGGTGCTGGAGTATTTTTTTCTGGAAGCTTATTGCCATTGACGAAGCTGAAGAGAGAAGACGGCAGTGTAGCGTCGACCAAAGCAGAAGTATTAGGAGAGGTAGAGAGTTTCTACGGACAGCTATACACCTCGGTCGCTAAACCTGTTAGCAGCTCGGCCAAAGACCCAAGAGCCAAGCTGACCCGACATTATACCGAAGATATCCCGGACATCAGCCTGTACGAGATTAGAATGGCCTTGAAACAGCTTAAGAACAACAAGGCGCCTGGTGACGACGGTATCACATCTGAGCTTCTGAAAGCGGGTGGAACACCGGTACTTAAAAGTCCTTCAGAAGCTCTTTAATACCGTCTTACTCGAAGGTTCAACGCCAGAAGCATGGAACAAAAGCGTAGTAGTGCTGTTCTTCAAGAAAGGTGACAACACTTTACTTAAAAATTACAGACCCATCTCGATTTTGAGCCATGTTTATAAGCTGTTTTCGAAGGTCATAACGAACCGTCTCAGTCGCAGGTTTGATGAATACCAGCCTCCGGAACAAGCCGGTTTCCGAAAAGGCTATAGTACCATAGACCACATGCACACGCTACGGCAAGTTATACAGAAGACCGAAGAGTATAACTTGCTTCTTTGTTTAGCGTTTGTGGACTATGAGAAAGCCTTTGATTCGATCGAGACATGGGCAGTGCTTGAGTCTCTCCAGCGGTGCCGTATTGACTATCGGTATATTGAAGTGCTGAAGTGTTTGTACAAAAACGCCTACATGTCAGTCCGAGTACAGGAGCAGAGTTCGAAGGCAATTCTATTGCAAAGAGGCGTGAGACAGGGAGACGTTATATCTCCGAGACTGTTCACCGCTACATTGGAAGACGCCTTCAAGCTTCTGGAATGGCAAGGACTTGGCATTAATATTAACGGTGAATACATCACTCACCTTCGATTTGCCGACGATATTGTAGTCATGGCAGAATCCATGGAAGACCTCAGTACAATGCTCGAAGGCCTCCATCGAGTTTCCCAACGGGTAGATCTTAAGATGAACATGGATAAGACGAAAATTATGTCTAATACCCATGTTGTACCTACCCCAATATCAGTTGGGAACTCAGTTCTCGAAGTTGTTGACGAGTACATCTACTTGGGACAGACAGTCAAACTAGGCAGGTCCAACTTCGAGAAAGAGGTCAATCGTCGAATCCAACTCGGCTGGGCAGCGTTCCGGAAACTTCGCGAAGTCTTCTCGTCAATAATACCTCAGTGCCTCAAGACAAGAGTCTTCGACCAATGTGTGTTACCAGTGATGACTTATGGCACTGAAACGTGGTCTTTTACTATGGGCCTCATAGAAAAGCTCAAAGTCGCACAACGAGCTATGGAGAAGGCTATGCTCGGGGTTTCTCTACGTGATCGAATCAGAAATGAGGAGATCCGTAGAAGAACGAAAGTCACCGACATAGCCCAGAAGATTAGCCAGTTGAAGTGGCAGTGGGCAGGGCACATAGCACGCAGAACAGATGGCCGATGGGGCCGAAAAGTTCTTGAGTGGAGACCACGGACCGGCAAGCGCAGCGTAGGTCGTCCACCGACACGGTGGACAGACGACCTGATGAAGGTCGCAGGACGACGTTGGATGCAGGCCGCTTCCAACCGGTCCGTTTGGAAAATCATGGGGGAGGCCTATGTTCAGCAGTGGACGTCCTACGGCTGAGATGATGATGATGATGATGATTGCCACAAATATTTGACCCGGGTAGGAATCGAACTTGGGATCCCTCGCTTCTAAGGCAAGATCTCTACCAACCAAGGGTAACGGTCGGTACCACTCAGACAGCTTTCGATCAAATACACCGTGAAGCCTACAGCGCGTGACCCACGTCCCTAAAGAGATTTTTAAAGTGATTAGTTTACTGAACAAGTAGGTACGAGCGAAGCCCACCTTAGGCCTTATTCGCTAAGACCATTCAACAAGTAACACGGCGCGATACGATATCTTCAAGGATCTTCAATACTTTCGCATATAAATTTGTATTAATTTCACGTCCATTCCTTGAAGATGTAGCGCGCTGCGTTACTTGTTTAACCACGCACGTTGCAGTTCCTGGAAAAGTAGGTTGATTTCTACGAAATTGTATTATTGGCCAAAGTATGGCGAATCGCGATGATACTTTTTCTATTCCTGCTTAAAAATGTCTGATAAAAAAGTAATATGAAAAGCATTTAATTTCGCCCGTACACTATTTCATAATTGCAAAGACACAAAACTCGAGTACCTTCTTAATTATTTATATAACCAATAAACTATTTGCTACTCTACTTACATTAATCTTTTTGTTTTTATTATTCTAAAATCTACTCTACACAGACTCCGGGTTTCGTGATGTTTTTTTTAACTTAGGCTTTACATAATAAAAATGATTTAAATAGCACTACTACATACTACATACTACTACATAGACTAAACCAAATTTTTTAAATTATTTAATTAATAACTATTCAATTAAAAATACAAACAGAACTGGACACGTTTTAAATAAAGTATAAGCAATCCGACCAATCAATCCCAATTAGTAAATAAATTAAGGTACTGTAGATAAATTAAGGTGCAAGTTGGTAGCCGGCTACATGTCGCAGCCGCAAACGACGTGTCGTCGCTTCATGTCGCCGCGACACGTTGTCGTTTCATGTCGCTGCAGTCATGATTTCGAACCCGACTGCAGACGGCAACTGCAGATGGCATCACACATTTGAAAAGCGATACGAAAGATTTCGTTTAAAAGCTTTTCAGTTGTTTTAGGTAGATTGGTCCCCGCGAGCGGCACTACTGATCTGCGGTCGGGCGACCGTGTCGTCTGCCGCTCGACGACGCGTCGCTAGCTTCGTGTCGCTTAACTACGAATGGTGTTTCATAGAAATACGTAGAAACCAGTAGTGTCGCTGCGACACGTCGTTTGCTGCGGCTTCATGAAGCCGGCTTCAACTTGCACCTACACGGCCTTATTAATAAACTTGTAGTAAACCCGGAGTAGTTAAAACATCTATCTGTCAATTTTTCGCTTGCAGTAAATGTCACGCGTGAAAGCAAGACAAAGCATGTTACGCCTAATCTATGTTTACGCAACGTTTATTAATAAAGGCCTTAGTGTATGAAACCGCACATAACCGTAGTAGGTGTGTACTGTTATTTATTCTGTGACGTTTTGACGGCTCAGTTACAACACACACTCGTGTGTTGATACCTCGCATTCTGCAAGAGTTTCATAAACTACCAGAACACTCTACCGCAAAGAACTTCATTTAAATACTGAGCCAATACCGAAAAAAGGCGGAAAACCCTCGCCGGCCATTCAGTACAAATAGATTTTTTACAATGTTTTTATAATAACACACGTGACAACTTGACAGAAGCGGAATATTCCAAGTATAATAATGTAATCTAATAATAACGTCTGACTTCATAATACTTGTTTTTTTATTTAAAACGTTTTTTACCGTCAACTTAAAGTTTCTTACTTATATTTGTGATTGTATTGTAAAAACGCACAAACTGCCCTAAGAAGGACTTATCCATCTTCACTATGTATAATACTCAGTTGATCGGTGATCATTCGTGCCTGCTGTCTACAATCCCGGCATACCTTTATTTCTACACTAGCTGACCCGTCTGCGGCTGCGCGCGCGTATTTTCTAAAGTACGGTGTCTCTAAAATAAATTACCAAGTTACTCTTGATAGCTGAGTAAAGTCCAGTAAAAGTCCCATCAAAATTGGTTCAGCAGTTTTGGATATTACCCGGAACAGACAGACATACATACAGAGATTTAGTATTTAGTGTCATGGCATGTTATTTTACCGGCATCCATGTACCCTACAAACCAAAATACAGTAATGCGAACATTGCTGCTTCACGGTATGGACTTCCCCGGCCAGACGAAATCGTTCACAACGAGTTCTACTGCTACTAAAATTACATATGTACAGATATATAGGTTCTTAAAATATCAAGTCAATAGCATGAAGCTAGTTTTAGTTCTATAACAGCTTTTTGTGGCCGTTAGTTTAGCTGTTACGCCCTATCTCGTGTCATGTCTGGCACAGGGCAATACTACTCCTTGTTGCTTGTACATACTAGATACATACACATACATATCCCGGGTTTCACTGCGCTGCTTAATGAGTATTAGTGTAGGTATAAGCCGCTTTATTGTCAGCCATTTAGTAATCACGGAGATTGTCGATACAACTAGCTAATGTACAAGCGTGGACGTATTCAGAAATATTTCGAATAATCCTATAATATATATTCTAATATCATAAATGCGAAAGTCGGTTTGATTTCACGTTTCAATGGCTGAACGGGTCGCGATGAAATTTGGCGAGGAGATTGATTATCCTGGGGAAGGCATTGTATACTTTTCATCATCATCATCCTTCACCACACGGTAATAATAATGGATGGAGACGCAAGAGATATACACATCTTCTCAGTCGTTACCTTGACAGAGCGGTCGTGGTCGTCATGTAGTTGTGGTGGAGGCAGATGTAATGCGCCTCACGATGACTTGCCATCCCCTTCTATTCGCATTCACCCTGGTGCACTCATGCAAGGGACCTCCCACCGCAGATTTGATCTGATCAGTCCATCGCATGGGTGACCTCCCGCACGGTCTACTGCCTTCTACTTTGCCCTGAACGACAAGCCGTTCTATAGACTGGCTGCCCCGCCTCGAAACGTGTCCGAAGAATGCGAGGATCTGCGATTGCACCAAAGCTGAAAGACGCTGCTTGATGCCAAGTTCTTGAAGTATCGAGACGTTTGTACGAAACTCGGTCCACGACACCCCAAGCATTCTTCTCCAGCACCACATTTCTAGAGCGTCTATTTTCTTTTTTTCGATCTCTCGTAGGGTTCACGTCTCTGCGGCGTACAAAAATATGGGGAAAATAAGAGTTCGCACTAGTCTGATAATAATGCATCAAAGGTCGCACGGCCAGACACAATAGAAATTTCATTGTTATAATGACATCGACCCTTGAAGGGTTAAGACGTTATCACGTCAAAAAACCTTCCGATTAAAAGTCCTGATTCCGGCCCGTGGCACCGGCAATGTCCTAGCGATAGCCTGCAATTACCCCACATCCCGCACCCCGCACCCCGCCCGCAGCCCGACCTACAACGGGCCACACATCGCCCTTTTATTACTCGTTTTATTTTTTATTGCCCTTAACTGTGCTTTCGAAGGGGCGAGGTTACGGATACATAATCAACTAGCTGACCCGCCCGCGCCGGCGGCTTCACTAGCTTGGTCTATAGGATGCAAACCCACAGAATTAAACTAGTAGTTCTGCGAACAGCGCGACCACAAAGTCTTATTAGCGGCAATTTTTCGCAGTACTTCACAACCTATTATCTCGGAAACCAATTAAGCACATAGGTATTTAAAAATATTTTTTAAAGTCAGTGTGAGTAGTAATGTATTGGGCATTCTGGCTCAATTTCCGTTTCTCCAGGCTTACTTCATTCTCTTGTCGTCACTTCAATCGCACCAGAATACCCAATACATTATTCGATCAGTGAAAATAACTCATCTGAATAATCTGTGATAATGTATTATGATCCAATGTTTCATTTTAAACACTTTTTGCACTGCTGCACTTCACTAACACTATCATACACATTTATATCAATTGTTCTGACTCGTTAACACCTCCATGAGGATAAGTTGGTGCGATTGAAGCAACGACAGGCGAACGTAGTAAGCCTGGAGGAACGGAAATTGTTGTTAGCCCGATCGAAAGAATCAATATTATGTAGCGTTGCATTTAAAGTCGCATTCGTTTTTTAATCGATACAATAATGTATTGGGTATATATATAATGTACTGGAGGAACGGAAATTGAGCCAGAATGCCCAATACATTACTACTAGTGTGTACGAAATTTTATCAAAATCGGTCGGTAAAAAGCGCCGCAGCAAACTTCCCCCCATTTTAAGAAATGTACACTCCCCTACTCAAAGTCGCTCGTTCAACTATATTAGGTACGTACTCGTAGCCCTTTACCGCAGTAATATAATATTACCGTGCCTTAACTTTTAGAATAGCGTACAAAACCATTAGTAATGAGTGTGTGTGTGCCAACAAACTGCTCTACAGTTTGTTGGCAGAGTTTAGGGCCTTACAGTCTCGGACAAAATAAAAAGTATAGACAGAATGTTGTGAACAGAGAAGTGAGGCCGGTTTTCTAAACTACATGTGCGTGCATCGGTACTGCCATGATGATTCAAATTAAATTAAAGTTATTAAAAAAAATATTAATGATTAATAAATTTACATTAAATCATAATTGAAAGTTTACGTGTTGCTTCCACGCGCCGCGATAGTTCGACTGACGAGTCAATGCGTACTTTCGTTGCACGTGTTGTATGTAATTATGTATGGACACAGCGAGGCGTAGTTTTACCCGGCCTCACTTCTCTGTTCGCAACATTCTGTCTAGACTTTTTTATTTTGTCTGAGTTAACAGTACGTATCAGGCCAGTCATAAAAACTCCATTGTTATGAAGGATTACCATCAGAAATTAGTTTATAACATACCGATGCCTTTTATATATTTTTCATGTCCGTGAATATTACAAAATGAGAGATAGGACGGTTGAGTTCGTGACGGCGGCGCTTCGTGCTTAACTGTCGACGGCGGGCCATGGGCCGTCAACACTTTATGTACCTCATTATAGGAAAAACATGTATGAAGAAGTACCTTGGAAAAAATATATGGTGTATGTTTTTACTATAACACGTCATCATCATCATCAGCCTGTAGCAGTCCACTGCTGGACATAGGCCTCTCCAATTGCGCGCCACTTAGGTCTATCTTGGGCTTCTCGCATCCAGTTTTTGCCAGCCGTCTTGCGCAGATCGTCACTCCACCGTGCCTCAGGACGTCCTACACTACGTTTGCCGAGACGCGGTCTCCACTCTAGAACTCGTTTACCCCAACGGTTGTAAGTTCTACGGCTAATATGGCCAGCCCACTGCCACTTCAGCTTGCTAATCCGGTGGGCTATGTCGATGACCTTGGTTCTCTGACGGATCACTTCATTTCTGATGCGATCAGATGCAGAAACACCGAGCATAGCCCTTTCCATAGCCCGCTGAGCGACCTTGAGCTTGTGGACCATTCGAGCCGTCAGTGTCCACGTTTCGGCTCCGTATGTCATGACGGGTAGGACTCACTGATTGAAGACTTTCTTCATGAGAATGTCTTCAGGCACTGTGGAATCGGCGAAGTAAGGACTCGATGTAGCTTCCCAAACGCTGCCCAGCCCAGCCGAATTCTTCTATTCACCTCGTTCTCAAAGTTGTTTTTTCCCAACTGCAATGTCTGCCCGAGGTACACATATTTTTGAACAACTTCGAGAACGGCGCCGTGTATCTATACGTACGTGTATATGTACTATAACACAAAAGATCTTATTTTAATAAGTCCTTTAGTTACTTCAGAATAACTAAATAAGTATAAAATTCGGGGATAAATTCACTTCCGGTATTTTCATATCTAACGCGCACTTCAGCACACTTATACACACCCATGTTTCTCACCATTAGTAAGCTGGTTTCAGTACGGTTCTATCGATATTTGTTTCATATCTAACGCGCACTTCAGCACACTTATACACACCCATGTTTCTCACCATTAGTAAGCTGGTTTCAGTACGGTTCTATCGATATTTGTTTCATATCTAACGCGCACTTCAGCACACTTATACACACCCATGTTTCTCACCATTAGTAAGCTGGTTTCAGTACGGTTCTATCGATATTTGTTTCATATCTAACGCGCACTTCAGCACACTTATACACACCCATGTTTCTCACCATTAGTAAGCTGGTTTCAGTACGGTTCTATCGATATTTGTTTCATATCTAACGCGCACTTCAGCACACTTATACACACCCATGTTTCTCACCATTAGTAAGCTGGTTTCAGTACGGTTCTATCGATATTTGTTTCATATCTAACGCGCACTTCAGCACACTTATACACACCCATGTTTCTCACCATTAGTAAGCTGGTTTCAGTACGGTTCTATCGATATTTGTTTCATATCTAACGCGCACTTCAGCACACTTATACACACCCATGTTTCTCACCATTAGTAAGCTGGTTTCAGTACGGTTCTATCGATATTTGTTTCATATCTAGAAACACTTCTAAACCCTAGCTACCATCGTTGTAGTGCGCAGCGTCGCAAAACTGTTTGTTTTTTCGCGACGCGGGGGTCACATGAGCGACCTCTACGCCTCCGCGGGCGACAGCAGAAGGGTTATTTAATAAAAATGTATGGAAATATAAATTAAATGAAAAAAACTTAAGAACCAAAGTGATACCTACTCGTATGTAGGTCTTAAAATGTTGGTGTTGAAGTAGCTACAGTCAAGCCACATCGCTCGACAAACTTATAACGGATGGGGAAGAGACGTGCTTCAGTACGACCACGAACCATAACACGTGTAGTAGTGATGGTAGCTCCCTACAGATAAATACACGATATTGTGAAAGCTGCGGGGAGCCGACAGATGCAATTTTCGAAAATCCTTTCATTATCGCATGCCCATGATGCTTATGTTCAGTAATAGTGGACATCTCCCGGCTGATGATGATGAACCAATCTCTGGCAGTAATGCCAGGTAAACTAGTTCACCCACCAGCGGCTTCGCTCGCTTGATCTTGGTGTAGTGGTGGTAGCGCCGCTTTTAGATTTCGAGGTCCTGGGTTCAATACCCGGGTCGGACCTTTATTGGGTTTTTCGGACAAAGAAATTCAAAAAATTTAGAAGCAATCTGGACTCTGGAACAGTGCCCCGTAGATGGCAATAAGCTCATGTCCAAAATATGGGACCAAAAAATATTATCTCTATGGCGAAACGTAGGTGTTTCAAACACAGCCTAGCCCTTCGAGGATGTAGGTGTCGCTTGTTATGTTGTATTTAAAAGTAACATGTATTGCATTATGTATAGTTTAAAATAGGTACTCGGGTATCATTGCATAAATAAAAATACGTGTTACATTCTTAATAAACTTATATTAATTATGTGTCCTCTCTCTACGTGTATTACTATGGGTAGGGACCCATAGTAATACACGCACCGGTGTGCTGGTTTTTATTTTTATTTTTATAGCGTAGGTTTTTAGCCGTACCATAGAAGTTCATGCGCACCGACCAGTTAATCGAGACCCCAGTTTTATATGAGACCGTGAAGCATGGAGAGATCAAGCTGCCATCTTGGATTTATGTGACGGATCAAGATAAAAAGTTGGGAGCTCCGGGCTGTATTCTCTCCATAAACCAAATTTCATATAACTGTGAGGTAGTTTCTAAGTTATGCATGATCAGATTTTTTTTTTTCAAAAACGTCATAGTCCAGTAAAATAGACTTTTTTTGGGTCAACTTTGCACTAAATTTCCGATCCAAATTTTATTTTTTATTAGGTTTAGATCACTTACTGAGCATAAAATCACAAAATGCTGACAGATCCAGGTGACGCCACAATCGCCATCTTGAAAAAACGTTTTCGGCCGATATCTTGGAAACTATGCACTTTAGGGCAAAAGTCATGCAGACTATTATTATAGAGAATAAAATTTTGCATCTTTAGTTCATTGTAATCTTTTTTGTAAAACTTACCGCTTACGATTTATGGCCCATTTAATGAACCGGTTTTTCTATCACGGCCAATAACTCTTGAAATATTAGATTAATCAATAAAATGCATTGATCCATTCTTAAGATCAGTTTATTCTCTACAGTTTTTGTTTTGAACTTTTTTTTCTAATGTCCATACTTTTTGAGTTATAGGACGTTTAATGTAGAAATGCCGACGCTCGGCAGGTGACGCGGCAGCCCAAAGATTTTTTTTCTATAGCAGGTAACCGTATGCAAGCTTAGACTGCACTGTGATTAGCGAGAATTGCACAGCGGAAACTTGTACAAATCAACCGACAGTAAACCTCGTCTCCAGCGAAGAGTCGGTTGATGTTGACGAGTTTGACCACGAGAACGAGGAATTCATCGAGACTTTACAGTCCTCTTTGTATTCCTCCGAAGAGTATGAGAAGATGAAGAGGAATCATCCAACATAATTGGATTTTCACCACCTCCAAAACGGTCAAGAATATAATTAAATTTTCAGTTTTTTTTTTTTTTTGCCGCTTCCAATCGGTCCTTCTGGAAAATCATGGGGGATGGCCTATGTTCAGCAGTGGACGTCCTACGGCTGAGATGATGATGATGATGATGTTTTTTCGAAAAATAATTTTTGAATATTTTTTTTTATATTTCCGTTTTGTTTTCTTTCATTTCGTTATAGCATTGAACATTACATAATTAATAAATATAATTACTAACTATTTTTAAGTTGTGCGAAATATAATAAAATAAAATGTAATAAAGTTAGTTACTATTGCAGGTAAGGAATTGAACTAGATATTAATAATTGTTAACTGCATAAACAATCGGGTTTTTTTTTTAATTTATTTGTTGAATTTGTACCATTACCTATATTATATGCGTATCTTGAAATTTTCAACTTTTTGCCCGGTAGTCCAACATTAAACGTCTTATAGCTCAAAACGTATGGACATTACAAAAAAAATTGAAACAAAAGATGTAGAGAATAAACTGATCTTTAAGATTGAACTGATGCATTTTATTGATTAACCTAATATTTCAAGAGTTATTCGCCGCGATAGAAAAACTGGTTCATTAAATGGGCCATAAATCGTAAACGGTAAGTTTTACAAAAAAGTTTACTGGAAACAAAAGATGCGAAATTTTATTTTCTATAATAATAGGCTCAACGATTTTCGCCCTAAAGTGCATAGTTTCCGATATATCGGCTAAAACTTTTTTCAAGATGGCGATTGTGGCGTCACCTGGATCCGTCAGCATTTTGTGATTTTATTCTCAGTAAGTGATCTAAACCTAATAAAAAACAAAATTTGGATCGGAAATTTAGTGCAAAGTTAAATTCTATTTTTACTGGCCTATCAGTCAGTTCTTGTTCAGTGGGTAATGTTACGTCTTCTGAACAACTTTTTTATTTTTCTTCCTAGTATACAGACTTTTTGGCTTTTCTTAAAAGTATAGATATAGACGAAAATTGTCAAAGCGAAGAGGTTGGCGCGTAGTAGAGTAGTAGTCATGTAGTCCAGTTAAATCAGGCGTTATTTTGCAAAAGAAGGTGGAAATTATTCGGGACAGTGGGTTTTTTATTATATTATGGTTTAACCCGTTGACTCGCGATTCGCCATAGTTGGCCAATAATACAATAGATTTTGCAGAAATCACTATACTTTTCCACGAACTGCAACGTGTGTGGTTAATATGCTTTAAGAATCAATCAATCCTTACGAAACATAACGTCCGGAAGAGGGTTAAATCGAGTAAAAATTGCATAACTTCATTCAGGAAAGTGTGGCGGTTGCTATATTTTTATATTATACTTTAAGTATTATGATCTACCTTCTTACTAAGTATTTTTCAATCAACTTTCAAAAATAGGAGTATTTTATCAAGTCGTGGTGTATATTTTTTTATATGTTTTCTATATTATCTATATAACTATTTTTTGTATTATTTATACCTCCTATGTCGGATTTTTCCTAGAGCCGCAAATAAAAAAACAATGACATATTCCGTATGTTGCCCGACTTTTTGCACTCTAAGTCACTATACAGAAAGGACGCTATACAGATTCGTAAATACAATTAACTGTTCACAACTTCTTTAAAGTTTTCTAATTAACGGCCCGTTAAAGTTTATACCTAATAGTTCATAGTTCATAGTTCTTTATTCATAAATTCAAATTTACATGTCCATTAATTAAAAATAATATATATAAGTAAATGTACTTAATTTATACTGTTTTTACAGTACAAATTAAGTACATTTACTTAATTTAACATTAAATTAATGTGTACTTACGATTGTAGATGTACAATCAATAACGAATTGCTAATATAAAAACAAATTACTTATTATTTAAGATTTGAATAAAAATAATGGAGTTAGTCATAAATTAAATAATGTCAAAATTAAATAAATAATGTAAAATTAACCTACTAATGTCAAAATTGAATTAATAACGTCAATATTAAATAATAATGTCAAAAATAAATTAATAATGTCCAAAACTACACTTTGTGATTAAGGAACTCCTCAAAACTGTAAAACGACCGCTCGATAAGCCAGGCTTTTAATTTAATTTTGAATGAAGCTAAACTAGGAGCAGAGGTGACTTCGTCAGGCAACCTGTTCCAGACCATGGGTCCCATCACGTGAGTCAGTTTGCTAGGTTTTGTGAGGGTTCGTGTTACTCCCACCAGTTTATCAGCGTTACATGTGTGGTAGCTATGTACATCGCTGTTCTTTTCATAGACATAACGATTGCTGGTAGCGTGAGGATTCCTAACTCTCTGAAATAGGGTAATATTTGACATGGTCCCGTAGGTGCTAGAAACCGTGCACACCGGGTAGATACTCCTAGCTGTGTTTCCTCACGATTCCAGAAGAATTTAATACTGTCAGAATTATTTCCATACTTTATCCTAATTTGACTGGACTACTGGAGAAAGGGTCGGCGCCGCGGGTCGATTCAACGCTGCCAAGTTACGCAAAACGACATTAAAAGTTGACCTTGATCACAATCATTCGGCCCACTTGCCTTCCGGCTACTGACCCTAGCTACCGGGTGTACAGTAGTAACTTTAGATTTGAATGAGAAATTGAATGCAATTACGGTAATTTATCTATTTTGGCGATAAGGGCCTGTCCAACTTAACAGACCACCATAACTCAGGTGCCACAGAATTAGTAAGAGTTAATAAGTAATATTTCGATGTAGCACGCGAATTTACGTTATAGATTAGTTTTATTAGTCCGCCTCTCAGTCCCGAGACCAGTGGCAACACATACTGATTGAAGACTTTTGTCATCAGCCTCTGTGGTACCTTGGACGAGACGTCGTGTGATTTCCCGGAAGTCGTCCGTCCGAATTGCATTCTTCAGGCGATCTACCTAACCGAATGGCCTGTCCCATGTTGGACATTGGTTGCATATTTGTAATAACTCTGGTCTTATGTAATATTTAAAGGAGTTCACGGTGGTAACAGGTACTGTGTACACTGCTCGAGCTGACCTTGGTTTCGGCAAGGTAAGCAAATATCTCGTATAAGTAGAACGTCTTCATGTAGGGATGTCAACATCGCATCTATACAACAAATATTCGATCGATCTTTTTGTTGGTAGCCTACGTGCACGACAGAAAACAATGAGATTTAATAACTGCCTACCCCGACTGCTCTGCCGGCACTCACGTAATGATCGCCGGCAAGCGTCTTCCGCCCCCACCGCACCGCCTCTTCCCACTTTTGTCTTTCCGTTCTACTTACTGGGGGCCACGCTCTCGAAGTACTTTGCTTCCGGTTTGAGGTGCTAAAGTATCTCAGATCTTTCTGTGTATTAGACAAAGCGTCTGTGCGACGTGTTGTCACATATGATATTAATTATTATATCATCACACGGGTGTCCAGATATAGGGACATGAAAAACTCTGGCCTAAAGTTGCACAACTACACAAGACAACAACACAAGAGTTTTTTATGTCCCTATGTCTGGCACACAACTTGCTAACGTCTAACACTACGTTTTCCCACGGCATTGAGTGGCCGATTGGCGCAGTCAGTAGCAACAGCTGCCTTCTTTACGTACACGTGGTCAAAGTTTTGGCATTAGTCTACCGCCACATTCTAAAATTTTTATCAAGAAATGGTACCGGCTGCAACACCAAAAAGTGGGAAATAACTTGTTGAAGTCGGTACCATGTTAGTTCGAAAGTAGGTAGGTAAATCAAAAGTAACCTTTTATCACAATATTGTGCGCATGGCACCGACTTCGACAAGTTATTTCACACTTTCTGGTATTGAAGTCGGCTCTATTTTTTTGTAAACACATTTTTTTCACCATTTTAGTGCCCCTTGCCACTTATGGAATCGATTGTCATTCACCGTCAACGATTATATCATCCAGATAGGCGTAACAATTTTCAGCTTTTGGAGTGTAACTCAAAAACGGCTTGACCGAATTTGATGAAATTTTAATGGGACTATCTCGGAAGTATACTCTACCAAACAAAGAATTTTAAAAATCGGTCCACAAATGGGGGCGAAATCGATTAACATACACAAAAAAATATACATACACACGAACAGATAACCGCCTCATTTTTTGAAGTCGGTTAAAAATAATTAAAGACCCCTACGGAAAAGAACCGGCAAGTAGTTCGAAGACTTCCTTTGCATACCCTCTCTCCTAAGAATTATTTTATTATAATATTATATAATACCTGGACAGGTGACGATTTGGAGGAGTGGAGTACCTACTCCAAGGATCTTTGTCATCTCAATTATGTCTAACATACTTTTACTCCTCGAGAAATCTTCCAGACAGTGTTTTTATATGAGGTTACTGTAGGAAAACGTCAAAAAATATGTGTGTTTAGATTTTAGAAATAAATTATTAGCCAACACCCATTTAGCGGTACCGAAAGAAATACTAGACGTCGCGTTGTTTCCTTGAACGGGTTCACTATCTTTCCGGCCTAGGCTATAGAGGGGCCGCCAGCCTAGTTTTACTTTAGAGTTTGTTCTAAAACCAGAAAAAGGGTGCGTTCGAATAGCCCCAAGTTGACGAAAATAGCGCTAAAAATGCTCACAAGGGCGTTTGAATTGGGAATCTGTGTGGGTGAAAACGTTGCGGTGACTAAAACCGCTCGCCCGATTCGCATGCTCCATCACCATAGGCGGCCGACGCCGTCAGATACATACAGCGTGTAACAAAAGGTGCAGTAATACTAAACAACACACGCAGAAGGTTGCATACAACTGGGACCTAACTACTGCGTCCCAGGAAATAGTAAACAGTCGGATTTATGAGGAACCGCAAAGTTTTTCTAATACTCAAGCAAGTTCATTCCTGAAATACTAGGCAAAGACCTCCAGAATGTAGACTAGCAAACAAGGGGCTTAAGCGGGGCCTGGGCTGCCGCGCAGGGCGCATGTAGGGCAGGGGGACGCAGGCCAATAAATATATGGCGTGGGGATTGCAGAGTGCATTGACCCCAACGAACTCCAAGAATAGATATAGCTAATAGGGTTGTCCAAAAAATCTGATATTATTTATATTTATTTCTTATTCATAATATTTTTAAACATTGAAATTTATAGAGAGAAAAATCCCATCCTCGGACGGGATTCGAACCCGCGTCTTCTGACTCTCCGTGTCAGACGCCATTGACCAACTAGGCCACCGAGAATCTGGTCCGAGCATCGAATTTTAACTCTCTATTTGACTAACCGTCTTACGGGGACGGAGCGACATCTATTGGACAGTTTAACAGTACCATCCAACCGAAAGAAGCATTATTTAGAAATACTTGAAACTTTCGTATTGACATCGCAGCCCTTGTAATTTTTATAGTACTACTTTTTTTTTAAAGCACTAACGCCTGCTTAAGCGATCTCAAACATTGAAATTTATAGAGAGATAAATTCCATCCTCGGACGGGATTCGAACCCGCGTCTTCAATGGTTGGCTTGGTCAATGGCGTCTGACTCTCCGTGTCAGACGCCATTGACCAACTAGCGTCTGACACGGAGAGTCAGAAGACGCGGGTTCGAATCCCGTCCGAGGATGGAATTTTTCTCTCTATAAATTTCAATGTTTGAGATCGCTTAAGCAGGCGTTAGAGCTTTAAAAAAAAAAGTAATACCATAATATTTTTGTAAGTTAGTGTTAACCTTTCAGTATTACTAAACCTTTTTGTTATATGCTGTATATATAAATAAGGCGACTTCTGTGCATTCAATCAGAGTTTCCCATTGGGTGGGTCGTGACTCGATACCGGGCCATTACAATCAAATACCGGGTCGCAGCATTCCCACCTCTAAAAGCTAAAATAGTTTTCCCAAGTAAAAAGAGAAATATAAAAACTAGAAAACATCCTCCAACAGACAGAGATGTAATATTTGAATTCAGGGACAGATTTCATGATGTTGACTGGTTGGTAAGAGTGGCCTACATTTCTGATGTAATGAATGGTTGTATAATTTGAACTTGTAACAATGTAACAACATTTAAACTGTAGAAGCTGCAAGAAAAACCTTTTATCTGTGGTCACATCGCGCGGTGACAGGGAACTTCAAAGCATTTACTAATGTAATTCAAATACAACAAGAGTGCCACATGACAGTCAGGCATGAGTTTATTGCCACAAGACACCTCAACTCAAATTAATACATTTGTTAGGAATAGAGAATAATCTTCAAGAATATTTTCCTCTTATTACTATTGAGTGGGTATATATACTAAACATGCTGTCCATCTATGGAATGCGGTGCCTGTCAATATCAGGCAAGCAAAGTCAATTTCATCTCTCAAAGATATGGTGAAGAAGAAATGTATTAAATATTGTATTTATATAATTTATTGATTCAGGCGTTACTTTGCGGAAATCCATTAAAAAATATTTTTATTTTACTTAAACTTAAATATACTTTTCAGCGGAAGTGTCACTAAATATTTTTAAATATCGTTTTATTGTATTTATGTTTATATTTTAATATTATGTTTATCATTATTTGTTATTTTATATTATATATATTTTTATTTATCTATTAGCAATTATATCCCAGATAAAAATGATTGTTTTTATGTACCATCTACTAACTACCGCATTAATATTAAGAATTATCTCCATGCATGGTTGCCTGTAAGAGATTACTATAGCGATAAGGCCGCCAATCGTCCAATCTACTGTAGTGCTTTTTTACTGCTTTTGTTTTGTTTTCTATAAGATTGGTACTCAATAAAGAATTTTGTATTGAGTGGGTCACGAAGGGGCAGAATGACAATTACCGGGCCATGGCAAAACAAAGTTTGGGAACCACTGCATTAAATGATGAAAAAATGTACTTCTACGGCGCGGTAAGTGTTCCTTCACATATTTGACAAAAGTATTTAAGAATATTTGGCATAATGATTAGTGACACAAATGAAACGTAAAATCTGACAAACGAAACTCGGCTGACAGATGTTGTACCAACACGCGATTGAATCACTTAAGAGGATTGCGTAGCTACTTTCCATGCTAAAAGAGAAAACTCTTTTCTACCTCTTAACATTGTCCGATTTCAGTGATTTTTTTTTCATGGAGTCATGACATACTATGCCCTTACGATTATTTTTTTATTTTTTTGAAGTTCTAAAAAAGGAAATTTATAGTACTTTGAAATACTGAAAAAACAAAACGAACGGGCATAGTTAACAATGTCATGACTCCATGAAAAAAAATCACTGAAATCGGACAATGTTAAGAGGCAGAAAAGAGTTTTCTCTTTTAGCATGGCAAGTACTCGCTATGCAATCCTCTTAACAACTCTCGCCGAAATTAAATCAAATCTGCTCAGACTTTTTGCGTGACAAATATGAGGCGTCGCTTTAATAATACGTACCTTAGCTTTTATTCAATTAAACTCGGCTTTGTTCGGTAACTCATTTACTTATGAAATAAAACCTGTCAAGTGTGAGCCGCTTTCGCGCAGTACCACCACCACCATACCACTACACATACAGTATATTTGTTTTATGTATTTACCACAAAGTTTTCTTCTTTTAACACTCTTTGTATGGACGTTATTTTTTCATTTTTGAAATCGTTTCAGTTTTTTTTTTGAGTTTATTCGTTACAAACATACAAACATACAAGTCTTTCCACTTTATAATAATACTGGCTGTGCTCAGTGGTTTCACCCGCGTGGTGATGGATGATGATGATGATGAATCAAATATAACATGTTACTCAGGCATAATATAGCTTTCTAGAGGTGAAAGAAATTTTTGAACCGTTATGAAGTTTTACCGTTTATCCACGTTACAAACTATCAAATCTTTCCTCTTTAATATTAGAGTAGATAAGGATTAACACGAAGGTACGAATAATGTGGCCTAGTTCGTACCGGCGTTAATCCTACTAATATTATAAACGCGAAAGTTTGTGAGTACGGATGTATGGATGTGTGGATCTTTGCTTTTATGACATTTTGAAGGTAGATATGGCCTTGGAGAAGATAATAAGCTACTCGAAATTGTAATCCTGCGCAGGCGTGTATACAGCGGGCACCAGCTAGTATTGCATATTTTTAGTTGCAATTGCAATAGTTAGAGTTAGAGATATGGTATCACACGGCAACAGAGTTTTGAGATCTTTGATCTCAGGATGATGAGCGCATTACTACCGTGTAGGGATTTGAACTGTTGTGGTTCAAACTTCTGAATGGCACTGAACTGACGCTGAGCATCGAGCTCGTCTCGAGTTGCTTTAAACTGCGGATTATGAGAGTGGATTTAAAACGTTTCATACGTGAAGGTGGAAGGTAAGTCTACTATACAGTGATGGCGCATTGTTGTAATTCACACATTATGTAAGCAATCCTATTAACACTGACCGATATGTATCATTATACGAATAACATAAAAAAACGATATTAAAAAATATTTAGTGACACTTCCGCTGAATTTCCGCTTTTTTCAGCGGAAGTGTCACTAAATATTTTTTAATATCGTTTTTTGATAATGGATTTCCGCAAAGTAACGGCTAAATCATGAAATTATCTGAATAACACAAACTTTAGATTGCAGTGAACTTTTGTCAAGTAGGTATAGGCCTTTCAAGCACCACGACTCCGAACGCGCCACACGCAGCTGCTTCACGTCCCGCCAAATAATATTTCATTTGTATAGTTAACATGAGAATACGTTTCAGTTTGTGTCTGTTTGTTCGAGTGAGAACCAAATACGTTCCTCGCACCGGTTTCACTAAGGAATTATTTATTCCACCGCCGTTCCCCTCACGTACCTGGTCCCTCCAAGTCTTGCCAAAACAAATCTATGCTGAATTCCTTCCCGCTGACGGAAAATATATTGAAATATTTTTTAGTACTCTGCAGCTTGTGCGTTGTCTGTTTTGGCGAAGATTCTGTTTTGGCAACGAGAAAATACTTATAACTTTACACATCAAATACTTTATGATCTCCGGCTCTGTCCTCACACTGTCCTCACACTGTCCTCACACTGTGCCACACTGGCGACATCGCACACACTCACTTGTCATGATATTAATATCTATCTTTCATTACTTTTATATTCGATTTACGGCCGTTTTCAATAATCTATCTATCGTCGGTTTACCTTACTAGAGTTAGATATTTGACACTATTTGTACGGACGTTATGTCAAATTTCTATCGGTAGTAAGGAAAACCGTGGATAGATAGAATATTGAAAACGGCCGTTAAAAAACTAAATCTTCTTGTCTACGTAGGTATATACAGTGTTTTTTGTTACTAACGTGGTTTTTCCTAATTTTTACTACTAAATACGGTTTTAAGAGAATTGCATAGCTACGAGTAGTACTTTCCATACTAAAAGAAAAAACTCTTTTCTACCTCTTAACGTTGTCCGATTTCAGTATTTTTTTTTCATTGAATCATCACAATGTTTACTATGCCCGTACGTTTTTAAAATCACTGAAATCGGACAATGTTAAGAGGTAGAAAAGAGTTTTTTTCTTTTAGTATGGAAAGTATTAGCTATGCAATCCTCTTAACATCACGAGCGCTACCAGCTGCCGCCCGCAGTGCTAAGCGAGACGCCATCGACGCGGGCGTCCCGAACACTCCTTGAAAAAGACCACCGAATGTGGTCGAAACTATAGTCGGACCTATCCGATAAATATTACGTGAGTAATCCCGTATTTCTAATTAAAATATATACAGCGTGTAACAAAATATGTGCAGTAGAACTGAAAGGTGTAACTGAAACGTTTCAGTTCAGTCTGCATTCACATGTCAAGTAATTAATTTAAATCGTTTTTTTTTTCATACATAGTTATAAAATTACTACCGAACCGAAAAATATTTGGACAGCCGTATTAGATTATGCCTATTCTTGGAGTTTCATTATGGTCAATACGCTCTGCAATCCCCACGCTCCCTATTCATACATCTCCGTCCCCCTACCCTGCATGCGCCCTCTCTCCGCACCGTACTGTTACAATCCCTTACACGTGTATATGCAACGAAGGTAAAACCGCTGAAGTTGCATTCCATTCTCGCGTCATTGTTTTAATTGTTTTACGTAAAGGCAGACCGTACTGGAACTTCGTGACGGCCACACGTTTTTTATTGTTACAACTTCCATTTCTAATTCCATATTTCTATTTTCATTTTGAGATTATAAGTTCTAGTGTTAATAATAGCTTTCTTTTTTAAAAACTAATTCCTGACCCGCTCCGTAACATTACCAACCATTGGGAGACGCCCCGCAGGTTGACCATAATACGTTCTGGAGGTCGAAGGCTTTCTAAGGCTTTTAAATATATTTATTATGTCCTTGCTGACCCGCCAGCTGCGTCACTCGCTTGGCATTGGTGTATTGGTAGAAAGGCTGCTTTGGTATCTCGAGGTCTTGGATTCGATCCCCGGGTCGCACTGATATGTGGTTTTACAGACACAGAAATTCTCAATATCAGTCCGGACTTTGAAACAGTGTCCCGTAGATGGCAATAGGCTGGCACAAAAGTAGATCTGCCGAAAACGTAGGTGATTGGAACACCGCTGCGTACCCCTTCGAGGATAAACAGGCGTGATGTTAAAAATAACATGTTGTGTTTAAAAATAACATGTATTCCATTATTTACGTTAAAGTTTATTTTCACCAAGTTTTGAGTGAATCGCACCAATTTCGCAACATTTTTCCCATAATCCATGAACTAGCTGCGCCCCGCGGTATCACCCGTGTGGTGATGGATGATGGTGATGATGAAAAGTATTATAAAAAATGGTGTAACTAACATGACATGTTTTATATATATAGATTTCAGAAATGTACTGCACATCTTAAATATTACATTATTTTCTCGTGAACAAAACCTAGCTGACTACAAACGTGCGTTACCTATTCTTAGAGTTCAATGGGCTATTTAATTCCTGCGTCACATATGTCATCCTACCCTGCATGCGCCCTCTCCCCGCGCCTCACCTAAGCACTCGCCTTGTTTACCTAGTCTACGTTCTGGAGGTTATTGCCGGCTTTAACCTCGTTTTTAGGGATGACCTGCTTGAGTATTAGGAAAACTTTGGTTACTCGTAACTCACATTTTTAACTACTTCCTGGGACTCAGTAGTGAAGTCCCAATTGTATGCAACCTTCTGCGTGTGAGGGTTCAGTATTACTACACCTTTTTGTTACACGCTGTATGAGTATAATGCAGGAGCAAATCTATCTGCAAAACTTTTAAGGCCTATCCGCACACAACAGTGCAGACACGTGCCGATCGTATCCATCAGTGTCAGTGAAAAATTATATTGTAGCGTACATTTTGTACGGCGCTATCCGCACTCGTCAGCGACAGTGACGTTCAGTGATGTCAGTGACGTTCAGTGATGTCAGTGATGTCAGTGACGTTCAGTGATGTCAGTGATGTCAGTGCTGCACCGACGCTCGCCGTGACAATATTTTGCCTGACTCGGTCGCAGTATTCCTAGCTAGACGTTCTTTTGGCGGTAAAGCTTTTCACCATCGAGTGTTTCTTAACTTTTCAGTTAGTTTAGATAAAAGCATGTCGAAACCATGGTTTGAGATCCTGAAATACTCAAAAAAGGCTTTGTGTATTTCAGGATGTCATTTTGATTCATCATCTATTAGATATTTATAGGATGGCGAACCCTCCTTCATCTTTTTTCCTCTACGCGTTGCCTTCTTCTCACATACATTTCTTCGTCTTCATCAAATATGATTTTTAAATAAATAAACTTAACATAATTTATATTACTTCCTTGAAACTTCCCAGTTTCTGCATAATAATAAACTCTTTATTAACAATAAAATATTCAGTACGCTTGAGCCACTTCCAGATACGCTTGACCTATGTAATGTAGCTGATCAACCTCTGTGTGCAAAACCAGTATCGAACTAAACAACACGTAACAGTTGAATCTTGTCAAACTACCCTCAAATACAAAATGTTTTGTATCGTACGACCACAACTATAATATAACGTTTAAGCTATTCTCATGTAAGTGAAATATTTTCTTGTGAGAAATAAAGATATCTCAAACCGTAAATATTAAAGCTATATCGCTGCTGATTGTAATCTTGAATATCGAGGCGTTGTCACGTGAAACTGCTGCGATAGGGAAAAATCGCTGCACGCGTCAATGTCGGTACTGACATGTGTGAATACCACGTCACGGGACTGTGCGGTAGGTAACTGTTGTGTGCGGAGCGGCCTTTAGTCGGTTTGACGATTTGTATCCATCCATCCGACATCTATGTGAGAGGATATATGCGTTAGTACAATACCGAGAGCTCCATAATGTACTCGTAGAACATTACAAACATAATCACATACCGTACCCAATATTGGCATATTTTGATCCCTATTTTTGTTTTGTTTGTTTGGTCTCGTTTTGAATATTAATGTAGCCTGAAGGTGCTTCGGCTACGGAGAGGGTTCTAGATGGTTCGAGAGAGCCGTCTAATTGAATCTAAACTAAAATATACGAATACTATATACGAAATGGGTCCCCGTGAATCTTTGAGAGATTTTTTTTAAAGAAATCAATATATTAACGTTGCCTTCCTTATATGTATTTGAAAATATAATGTACGTTCTAAAAATTTACATAAATATAAGTTAAATAGTGATCACCACACTTTTAATACTAGAAATACAAATAGGATAGCTGTACCTAGTTTTAGACTTGCGAAGACTAATAAGTCATTCCTAGGAAATTGTGTGCGTTTTTACAATAAAATCCCGAAGCACATAACTGAGCTTACAGAGGGCAAATTCAAGTTGACTGTAAAAAACGTTTTAATAAAAAAAGCTTACTATAAAGTTCGACATTATATAGAAGATAAAGATGCTTGGAATACTCCACTTCTGGCAAGCTGTCTCTCTGCCACCCATAAAATGTAATAAGTGTAGTACCTAAGTAGAAACATTGTAAACATCCATATAAAAAGAATGGCCCCGAGTTTCTTGCCGCTTCTTCTCGGTGGGTTCTATATATTTTGGAACGCGGCGGTAGTCTTTAAAGTACATTATAATGAAGAGTTGACGTTCATAAGTGCGTCTTTGATGCCTAAATTGAATAAATGATTTTGACTTGACTTAAAAATCTTTAAATTATGGCAGTCCTTATTCTGTTTACACTAATATCCAAATTAGTGTAACATTTCCGAATGACAGCACTGTAATTAGATATTTCTCTTTAATTTTGGGTATATTTTGATAATAAAAATAGCCCAAATAGAATAGAATAGTTATATTTTTAGAAATATAATTATAAGTGTTACATGAACTAAAATTTTAATGCTATTAAAATAGAAATTACCATAATTAAATTTGAGTTCACTAGTTTAGTTTAATTTGATTGAAACTTTTGTAAGTATTGAACGAGTGAGTAACGGTTGAACTTACGCGGTAGATATCTCGAGTAGTATACTAGCGCGAAAATAAAACCGTCAAAATAACATTATATATATATATATATATATATATATATATATATATATATATATATATATACCATAATTAAATTTGAGTTCACTAGTTTAGTTTAATTTGATTGAAACTTTTGTAAGTATTGAACGAGTGAGTAACGGTTGAACTTACGCGGTAGATATCTCGAGTAGTATACTAGCGCGAAACGTACGAACGTTTCAATACTACTTACGTAATTTTTTCCCATAACAATTATGTAGTTATTATGTGCCTGTATTTATTTTAATATTTTTTTAACAAAGACCCTTACTCAACATATTTTCACAATTTATTTATTAACTCTTCCCATACATCTATGGATACATAAATAATAGCGCGCATGAACAAATGAGTGCTTTGATAATATTGTTGGTTAGGCAAATAATTATGCGCAGCGCATACAATTGTATAGTACGAGGGTAGATGAAATTGGTCGTATACTCTCTCTTCTTTCATACCCTTTAATCTTTATTCATGTCAAATTACAATTATACACATATTAAATAAATTGCAAAGAATACTTTATGTTATTTTGGACAACAATACTTTCCGAATAGCTGTATCCCTACGAGTAGGTGCCCCTTGCCAGGTCCCTCACCGTTGTGTCTGGCTCGGCCACCACGCACTCTCATGCGTAAAGAGCGCGGGGCGCATACCGCGGCACGCCAGCTTGAATGATATCATCCGTCGGGCAGTTGTCAGTGCTGGAGTCCCGTCAGTTTTGGAACCAAACGGATTGATGCGGGATGACGGCAAGACACCAGATGGGGTGACTATCGTCCCGTGGAAGATAGGACAGCCCCTGGTTTGGGATGCTACATGTGTGGACACACTGGCGCTGTCTCATCTCCCTGGGACGATTCTTCGGGCTGTCGCTGCCGCGTCAGTTTTGGAACCAAACGGATTGATGCGGGATGACGGCAAGACACCAGATGGGGTGACTATCGTCCCGTGGAAGATGGGACAGCCCCTGGTTTGGGATGCTACATGTGTGGACACACTGGCGCTGTCTCATCTCCCTGGGACGATTCTTCGGGCTGTCGCTGCCGCGTCTAAAGCGGAAGACCTCTAAGGTCATGAATATGTGTATTTAGACAGAATGTACATGTTTGTGCCGTTTGGGGTCGAAACTTTAGGCCCATGGGGGCCGTCCGATCCGGCCGATCTGACGAAACGTTTGGTTGGTGCGACGGGTGACCGAAATGCTGGCGCCTACTTTGGGCAAAAAGTTAGCCACTTTTCCCCCCACCATGGGGCTTATAGATTAGTTTTTATTTTTATTTTTAATACCTTGTAAATTGCAAAGAATAAATTAACCTTTGTGGTTACCTTTAATTAAGGTGCAGTATATTAGAATTTATAGTACTGTATTTGGCAGTGTTACCATATAAAAATACTGCGTTTTTTATGACTGTTTGGACACGCACAATATATATATATATAATATAACAGCATATACGTATATTGAGTACTAATGTAAGAACCGTGTCAACAAGCGTCGTAAGCCGATCCTTCGCAACGAATTAAAGGGTCTTGTAAATTAAATTTAGTCGCGGCACATAACGTGTTGAAGTATTATAATTGAAACGAGTGAAATAAGCAAGCTGTGATGTACGTAATTACATTTGGTATTTGTGTGTACACTCACACAATTACCCGACAACGTGGCGAAGGGCGAGCGCGTGTCGGGTAATGTAGTTAATAATTCATAAACATCCAAGTTCGGAATGATCTAGGAGAGAAATAATACAAATAACTGATAAAACAACATCGCTGCTCATTGTTGCGGTATTTACTTGTGTACATTACGTGTTTCTGGAACGCAGTATTAGTTCACGGTAGAAAAAGGTATTGTGGCAATCTTCAGGAAATCATTCACAAAGAGTTCTACTACAATACACATTTGTTCTATTACAAACCCATTTAAAATTGTCAAACTAAAATCTATAAACGAGGGGTAAGTATTTGATATAAAATTTATAAACACATCCCACGCGCACATTCCCTCGATAAATGAACACCTAACCGGTATCGCAGCGCTATATGCAAAGTATTTAAATCAAAGCATTCAGTGAAGCGCTCAGTAATGACGTCATTACCGGGAGCTCATCAATGTGCCTGGCAGTGAGCCCCGCGGCCCGCCCGGGTCGCATTAGCCGATTGCTCACAGGCCATTGATCTGACGTATCGTTGCTTGATGCCGCTGTAATGGCATCGGGATGGAACCGCGATGGTGTACTTACTTACAGTCTCAGTTTGTTTATCTTTACTCCGTGAGGGGTGGGAGTAAATAGTATATTATGTGCCGAGGGGGTAAAGCAGTGTCTTTTAAGTCACGGGTGGCATATTGGACCCTGAGCGTAACGGGGACTCTAGTAGCGAGAGAGTTCCCTTGAGGAGTTTCATACAACATTACATCCGTGGGGTGGGGTTGGATGCCTAGCGTCGAGATTGCGTGATATGTAATTGGACATTGTCAAGCAGATGGTATGAAAAGTGCTTTCATCATCATCACCACTCTGGAGAATAAAATAAAATTATGTAAAACCCTTACGTTCTCACTACTGGAACTCGGAGTCCTTCCTGCCAAATAGAAATGTATGGTCCATAATCTACCACTTGGGCACAATCTCTATACTCGTATCTACTCCGACAGCGATAATTATATCTGTCCCTAATAACCAAGACAAATGTAAAAGAGGTCAGAGGGAATCTATCCGTAGCCTTACCTACGTATATCTGAGCAGACCCTCTACGAAACCCCATTGATTACCATGATTACCATTGATTACCATTGATTACCGTTGGGTACCAAACAGTTCCATTTAATTAAGTGTTACTTGGATCATTTGGCACCCGTCGCATTACCCGAATGCACATTGGTTGTAATGGAGCCGAGATACAGCAGTTTTGATAAGCAATTTAATTAGTGGTATTTCACAGAAGCGCTCGCAGCGGAACCTGACTTGGCGTTTTTAACCGATCAACAATGTTACACAACGCTTGCTGCAGTCAGGAGTTGGATGGGTGTCCGCTAGTGGCATTGTTCAACTAAGCGCTTCCGTGCTTCGGAGAGCACGTTGAGCCGTCGGTCCCGGTTGTTTGTCTTAGGACTCTTAGGACAACAGTCGTTGGGCTATGTCGAAGCCCTTGGGGCGGCCTGTTAACTTCGACATGGGTTGGCCACTAGCCTATCCACCAAGCCGCACTGGGCCCATGTGGTGGATTATGGTCCAACTCCTCTCTCTGAGAGGAAGACTCGAGTCCCAGCAGTGGGAACATCATGGGCTGATGATGAGTAGTGCGGTATTTCATTTAACAGTTTTTTCACCATATAAGGTAGTGTTTTACCACTACCTCACTTGATGGTCAGTGATGTTGCGGTCGAAGGTGATACCACAGTAGACCAAGATTATTGCCTGGATCTCAAGGACAGCTGCCGGTACTTAGCGACAGACTTTCAAACTTGTGGCAGCTAGCCAGGTGGACATCAAAAATACCCTACCACCTTGCTGTGATGATATCCTTCACCGAAAGTGATCCCGTGATACAAAAGTCAAAGTCATAATACTTTATTCAATTTAGTCTAGTAACAACTCTGTCATTTATTTTTTTGATATTTTCAATGTACAGAATTTTCACTTCTGCAGATTTATTATAAGTATATAAGATAATGTATTTGAAGACTACCGCCGCGTTCCAAAATAGGGTGTTTGGTAGAGGGACCGACAAACCAAATGAGCGTGTTCGGGGGACCACTTGGAGAATACAAGTTGGCCAAAAAAAATCCCCGACCCTCCAATATGTTTAACTTTTTTTTGTGATTTTTCCCTTTTTCTCCGAAATTGTACCTATTTACCACCATAACATTTGTAAAATCTGTTTATTTAGTTAAAAAACATTGGGGTGTCGGGGATTTTTTTTGTCCAACTTGTATTCTCCAAGTGGGCCCCCGAACACGCTCATTTGGTTTGTCGGTCCCTCTACCAAACACCCTGTATAGAGCCTACCGAAAACAAGTGGCAAGAAACTCGGGGCCTTTCTTTTCATATTAGTATATTTTTATAATGTTTCTACTTAGGTACTACTATTATTACATTTGATGGGTGGCAGATGACAACTTGCCAGAAGTGGAGTATTCCAAGTATCTTTGTCTTCTATATAATGTCGAACTTAATAATATGTGAAACACTGTTTTAAACTATCACGGTTGTTCACTAAAGTTATATGATTATTAACGGGATATTTACCGTGGTAAGGTTGTGGAATGAGCTCCCATAGCTCAGGGAGGGTTTTTAGGATAGGAGTGTACATATATGCAAAATCTGTTGTGAAAATCTTTAAAATTAGAGATGGGCAGAGTACTCGTTTACTACTCGGTACTCGGCATATCGGCAGTTTGTTGATACTCGCAATCGGCCACATAACTCGGTTCAAATGACAAGTATAGTCGGTGTTAATACAAATAACAAAAAGAGCGAAATAATGAAAATTAAATAGAGTTGCTTAAATAGTAGTGTATGCAACTGTCATATAATAGAGGGTATTAAAACATGAGTGTAGTTTTTTGAAACGAGCCGCAGGCGAGTTTCAAAATAAGATTACACGAGTGTTTTAATACCTAATTATATGCAGTTGCATACACTACTTTATTAAATCTCATGACGTTTTTGCTACTAAAGTTTTATCCAACAAAATATTACTCAAATTCGTATGTACGAAATAGTGCCAAAATGGAAAAAGTCTTTTTCTTCTTCTTGTTTGTATGGCTTGTGCGGCGTAACCACAATTTTGCCAATATCAGTGGAAAAAGTCTGTTATTGGTCTATTGGCTCGGAACCAGCGCGTTGCGCGAGCAGCGCGCTCACCACAGATAATGTGTACTTAAATTGAATTGAAACCTCCTTGGTCGGGACACATTGTACTTTAATAATTAAAAAAATGTTTTAAAGCGTTGTTTTGTTAGGAGAATACATAATGCTTTAAATTATTTTTTAATTTCCTTAAAGAAGTATGTACATAAAATATGCCAATAAAAGTCTGTATTTCATTTCATAATTAGAATATTACCGAATGAGATTATATAAAAGTTATTAAGAGTATTAATTAAATTTTAAAGGCTTATGAGAAAAAAGTTACCTTAGTTATCAATTTTAAACGAATAAGTAGCCTTCTTCAGCTTTATCAGGACCCAGCCGCAATAGAAAAGCTATTGTTCTCTCAGTTAAATAATAAATATTTAAAATGTATCAATGGTAAGTTATGATGTAGGAAAACTAGACTCTCTGCGCGTTCTGGTAAGGGTGTTCCTCTTTTCTTCGTCGACGTTACCTGGTAACTCGGTTCGACAAACTTAAAACCGGGTATACTTGGTACTCGGTTGGTTACTCAGTAACAGTTGTACTAGCCGTATCTCTATTTTAAATCAGTTAAGTCTAAAACAGCGTTACCCCATCTTGGCTAGCATCTTGACATTATCCCAGTAGTATTATATTATAATAAGACTGTGACATTACTAATCATAATAAATCTTAATCAGCACATTTTGTTCCCACTGCTGGGACTCGAGCCTTCCTTTTAGAGAGAGGAGTTGGGCCATAATCCACCACGCGGGTCCACCACAGTGCGGATTGTTAGATAGGTTAGTGGCCAACCCACGTCGAAGTTTTCAGGCCACCCGAAGGCCTTACACGTAGCCTAACGACTGTTGTCCTAATACAAACAACCGGGACCGACGGCTTAACGTGCCCTCCGAAGCACGGAAGCGCTCAGTTGAATAATGCCACTAGCGGTCACCCATCCAAGTCCTGACCGCAGCAAGCGTTGCTTAACTTGTTGATCGGTTAAGATCGCCAAGTCGAGCTCCGCTACGACATTATTAAGGTCGAACTTAATTTGAATACTGTCGAGGATCTCGATATAACCCGCTAGGAATCGGTTTTGGAAACTATAAGTAAGTTTTGAGCTCCAACTCGAAGTTTTTAACCTAAAAACAGCGGACCGTGTTTGGTCATCATCAAAACTTTCCAAATAGGGAAATATGAAAGCTCCCAAATCAACTAAACATGTCAGATCACATTCTAAATTCCTCTGATTCAATAAATATCCATGAAAACGAAATATGTCTTCTCCCTCTCAAATCTTCAGAGAGAAAGAGACGAGCACCGACTTCAAAGTGTAATTATATATCTATGTAATACTTATATGGATCAACGATTTGATACGAAACGCTCTAATTAAGTTAAATTATATTACTTATTTTACAATTACTACCTACTCACGGTATGTAGAGAGCCATTTAATAGATTTTGAAGTTCCCGTGAAGTTCCCAATATTTCGGCACAAAGTTACATGCACTATGTTCACGGGTACACTGAAGATGCGGGTGGATGTGAAAAAAGTAAGTCTAAAACTGTGTGTATATTACTTAAGTACTATCGCCGCCGTGTTCAAGTTTTAAACACCCCTTTTGCCGAGAGCTAAAAGCGAGTGGCTTACGCGCACCGCGGGCGGATTTTAATGGTATATTAATAGTTCACAGACAGGGATTTTCTTCAACGGTTAGGTGTAGCAATACCCTCATGAAGCGGACGAAGTCGTGAACAAAAGCTAGTATTGTCATGCGAACGCTTAGATTCGAGATGTGAATAAGTAAGTACTTCCTATTCATAAGCACAAACCAATAAACTGGTGCCTAGTATTGTAGGTATATGACTTCACGTAGATTACACGTGGGAACTGGTACATAAAGAAGTATCTCCTTCTAATCACCAGTATGTAATATCATTATACGGGATCAATGGATAACTACTGCTTCGTTTACCCACAACAACCCTTCCAAAGGGGCAGCCATAAGTAGTATTATCGTGCCCACGACCCTTCGTACTCTTTCAATAGGTTTAACCCGCTGAGCTGGATTGTGCACCGATCGCCGGGACCTTCATAAAGTTTAGTTATTGAGGCCTAAATCGGATTTTTATTGAGCGCGGTACTCTCATAAAGCTGTTGGAATAACGTAAAATATTAGAAGAGACCTCCACATTTGTGAGGGTTATTTTGAAAATTATATAGTATATTTCATATTGATATGGAACCATTATACCTAGATATGGGGATGTCTTCGATGTTGGGATGGAAACCAGACTTGCTAGGCCATTGGTCTTTCACGAAAATGTTTTGATTAGTACCCACCACCGCAGTGCTTGATACCATGTCGTGATGTAAAGAAATAGAGCGCAAGCATGCTGCATTACTGCGGTGGTGCGGTTATAAGGCTGCTGTAGAGAAAATGAAATGTGTGGGCGAATGCGGCTTAGAAAGTGACGAGTTTGCAGTGCAACACTATATTTCAGATTTAGGCACCGCAACTGTCAGTATCTTGACTTTAGCAAAAAGTACAAAATAGAGTTAATCAAAGATTTTAAATATAAGAGAAGTAGTTCTAGCATAAAATATTGTAGGATATAATTTTGTAAAGGGTGTTGTAACTAAATTAAATTAATTCTAAATTAATTTGGCCAGTTAATGCAGAGACGCTTCGCACGCTCAGTGAATTAATTAATCTTTATAGCCACAAGATATTAAAAAAACCAATTATTTTATTTGTATTTTTTTGTTCATTTATGTGGAATAAAAATTTTACGAAATGCATTACGTTGCTAAAGCGTGGAACCTGCATCATATTATGATGCATCTGAGGCTCCGCATATCATGTTATGTAAGCAACTGTATCGCTTAAGGCGCGCTCGTACCCTGATTCAAGACAAAGCAGAATTTTTAAACACTTAGTTAACGAAACAGATCGATAGTATATTATGAAAAAAATACAAAGGTCAGAAAAGGAATAGGAAAAGAGTAATAACCGAATAGAATTCATATATATAACACTATTTCAGCAGAAAAAAATCCTGAATAGGTCCACAAAAATAAACTTTCACGTCCAAACTATCAGAATCTTCAGCGATAACACTATATCTTTTTTAGGTAATGCATAGCTAACGTATAGTGCTAAAGTAATAACCAGCAGTTTTTTTCAATTGTGTTAGTATATATCGAAAAATATAAAGAAAACGTACAAAATTAACGCATTTTCGCATTACATCGTCCAATCTAACAAGCGATTTTCAACCTTACGTAAAGCATTGTAAATTATTTCAAAATTGGGGTTGGACCGCGTCTTAACACAGAATTATATTAAAATAGTAGATACTAAATTGGAGTTCTATGTTTCATTATATATGTATATGTATAGGACATAGTACTGGCGCACTGCCCACTTACATGCGCATATGGGAGCCGAGTAAGAATGTGCGGGATTAGACAATCGCGGCCGACGGTCCGCAGGGATCGCTGTAATCCGCGCAAGGAAATCTCTAAAGGAACTGGAGAGGGGCGAGACAAGATAATATGCGATATCCAAGGACTGGATGATGAACATAGATGAATTTCCTTTTAACGTCAGCAACTTGGATTACACTTAAGTTCTACTTCACGGGCACGTCGGTAAGTTTAGTTTGACGCAGATCTTTAGTCTTCGACATTTTTCAAGGCATTACAATAACCTCATTATCAAAAGTTATAATTGTTTACTCTGTCATTCGTCCAGTAATTATATACTTGCTATTATACAATATAAATACTTACTACTATTATATAATTATATAGCTGGCTCCAGTGCCCTTCAACCTGAACACACTAGATTACTTATACCTTTATTCTTCTCTATCTATATATATCTATATTCAGGTCCGTGGGCGAATATATTTAGCACTACATTGGTAGATAGGGACGGCGGCGGCCACCTATCCAGGTGAACTCTTACAGAAGGCTCCACCCACGGAGCACTTGTAGAGGTTTCCTAAGGAGTACCCTCCTATGTGGATGACTCAGGCTTACATAAAGTATCAAGACATGTGATCATTTTAGTGTGGTTGATAATTTAAGTTTACTTTAGCTACTATTATTAAATCTGCATCAGCGATCATGCAAAAGGACCTCTGTAATCTACGCTAGACAATACAAAGGGCGAAGGGATAAGGCAAAATAAGCTGTTTGACAGCTGCATATTGGACGTATATTTCGCTATTTTATATTTTACCGCTGAATTTAGTAAAGAGCAAGTTCTAAAAAGCATTAAGTGTTGTTGATGTAAGCAATTGTGAGCATGTAAAGGATTACTGAGGCGAGCCGATCGAAGAGATCGCTGTAATCCGCGCTAGACAACACAAAGGGAAAAGGGATAAGACAGGATGCCGCGCATTGTTTGAGGACTACGTGTTGGACGTTCAAATATTACTATTTTAATATTTCGACCGCTTATTTTAGTGAAGGTCAAGTTTTAAGGGTTGCTGGGTTGGGAATGCTCTTATTTTTGACAGTAATTTCATGTTTTACAAAATCTTCTAAGCACTGGTTTTTACCAGCGCTTAGAATTTTTATTACGTTACCTATCTAGATAGTTGTTAACACTAATATTGTTAATTACATAATTAATAGTTAATAATTAATTATTTATATATATATTAATTTTTGATAATGGATTTCCGCAAAGTAACGCCTGAATCAATAAATTAGAAGGTTGTATGTTGGACTAATTTTTTTTGTATGTTTTTGTATTTCTCCCTCATTTGTGGACCGAATCTCAAATATTTTTTTTTTGTTTGGTTGTCCATATATTTATCATTCACGACGATTATGGTGTAGAGCATCACAGCGGTCCGTTTTGCGATATTTTTGCTCACAGTGCTAACGCCTACCAAAGCCGGTCCGAGACAAATATCGCGATTTTTACAGCTCGTGGCACTGTAAGCGTGTTGATAACTCGGACCAGAATTGTAGCAATAACGAACCATTTGCGCGCGAAATCCAATTCATAAAAATATCGTGCATAGTGTGAAGGTTAACTTTGTGGATTAAAAAAAAATAACGGAATGATGGACCGACTTTTACAACTTTAACATCAAAAACAAGGGACACCAGTAAAGACATTGTAGAAATAAACAAACACCTGTCACTTTTGACAGAACGCTCACGACGATTTTGGTGTAGTGTAGAGCATGTTTCAAGTAATCGTCAATATGGCGGCAGTTAAGACGTCATCGATGACGTAGCGTGGGCCATCTTAATCACGCTCACGGTGAAAGGGATCGACTGTTATCGCGCTAATATCGATTATGGCTCAATTGGGACCGCACTGTAGGAGTATTCATTGATTACGTAGCTACTAATATAGATGAAGGTTCTCAGGTGGATGCGGTCTATACTGATTTGAGAAGGCTTTTGATCATATAGACCACATTATACTTTTTTTTTCAATTATTCTTCTACACTACAGACTCTTTGGTTCGTACCTTTTTTAGATTTGTGTTTTAGTTTTTTAAATATTACATTTTCATGGAGATTCGTTCTCCAAACATCACAAACATTCTTAAGCTATGGTGGAAATTGCTAAAAAAACTAAAGTGAGTCCATTTTTTTTGTTAGTTCATAAATCTATTGCTAGTGAACAATATTTCCTAATTTTATACTTATGTGTACGCTATTGGCCTCAGGTTCACGCCTTTGCCGTATCCTTTTTAACATAGCCTTCACGATCTCTTCATTTCGGTCTTTTATCGCCATTTTGAGATTATACTCTATGATTCGATATTCGCATGCTTTAATCGCCCGCCTGACGAAATCGCCAATCGCGTCCGAGCTGTCGTCGGCAAAATACGTGCAGCTGCCTGAGTGTCGTGACACTGCCACCACTGCATGAGAGACGGAGTCTCGGACTCTCGTGACTCGCTCCTACGTCTGGATTTCGTCACCGTTTCGTAGGTCAAACCCTGTGCTTCGTGTACTGTTAGGGTGCATGACCCTTGCCCTGATCCGTATCTTTTGCCGACTAAGGATTTTTCCTCTTGTGTCAGCCCTAGATATAGGGTTTTCGGGAGGTCCGTTGGGATTTTTACACCTGTGTACCGTTCCACCTTCAGGGTGTGGACTCGGGATCTAGACGAGCACATTATACTATTGCGTAAGCTGTGTGAATTAGGTATTAGAGGTAATCTACTGCGGTGGATGGAGTCTTATCTATGGAAGCGATCTTAGGCTGTGGTCCTAGGAGGTTTTTGCTCTGATTATATAGAAACAAAATCAGGCGTACCACAGGGTTCCATTTTGGGCCCACTATTATATGCATGCTATTTGTATGATTTTCAAAAATGTAAATGTAATAAGGTACCCGCGTTCCGGAAGTTAATTTGGATAGGTATATATACAATGTAGAATATGTAGAATAGTATAATTTATCCGTCCAGCAGCTGCTTGGGGACATACCTACTTGCTTCATAAAGCCACTTCAACTGCCTAATCTTCTGGGTTATGTCAGTGACTTTCGTTGAAAGGTAATTTGCATAGTCTATATTACCTACTCTGTATATTATTATATGATTTAACTTCAGCACCTGCAGTGCAAGTTTGGTACTATGTGGATCAACAACAGAATCGGATTTATTAATTATAACTGTCATATTTGACAATATTAAACCTTAAACAACCTTTATCGATGTTATGGGTAGGTACATATAATTTATCGATCGACAAAGTACCGTACTTGCACTGCTGCTTAGCGAAACCAAAATTAGATATTTTAGAGATAATAATTATATCCTCTAACGGGATTCAAACGTGCATCTTCTAACTAGCCGTGTCACCATGCCAGCTACCTAACATACCCGTCCAAAACATTAGTTATAGTAATTTGAAAACGTTTCTTCACTGTCTCACTACTATGTTCACTAAAAAGTATTCGAATCGTCGAGAGAAAAATAATATAAAATAAATGCGTTTAATTTCAATGTATAATAATCGCAAAAGCCTTATAAATTATGACGTTAACTAAACTATATAAAAGTACCCTCTTTGTTCTGTTTATTTTATCTTCACAATAAATCTGTTTAATTTACAATAGGATGTATAAATTCTAATTCGTTAAGCTGTTGCCATAAATACAGATCACATACGACCGTTAAATAAATAGATGAAATGGTTATTAAATCTCCACGCAATTGTCATGCTTTCACATAATCATAAAGTTGATAACTCGAAACAGGGCGCGCAGTCAAAACAAAAGCCTCGCGTAAACACCCAAGTACCTACGCGTGAAATTATTACATTATGTGCCGCCATAAACATACACCCTGATGATAATGATCAGTTCATAAAAGCGTTACACACTGCGAGCCGATAAACTGAGAAATTTATTTATATTTCCAAAATCGGGTCACAGGATCGCAGCTGGATTACGTTATAAATGATACTAGCTTAGCTGGATGTATTGCTCGGTTTCCTTACCCCAAGAAACACACTGTGATTGGTCGCTTATCACAAACACTAACAGTTAAACTGCAATCAAATGCAATGCACAATTGAAAACACACGCGGCGGAGTGGCGTTGGGGCTCCGTGACACGCAGCTGTCCGGAGCGACGGTCGCCGTACGACTGCCGATGGCAGATGGTACCATGTTTACGCCGCACCGCGCACGCGTACTGTCTACCCTCCTTTATGGAATAAATATTATTTCATTCTACAACAGTTTCTTTCACTGGCGCTTTTATGCCTTCGATATACAAGCTAGAATGGAGTCAAAAGAGATGATCCTCGCGGTTGCCATGTCGTTTGACAAGTCGTTAGTCAGGATGTCCTTTTTACGGGTAAGAAAGGAGGCCGGTCATGTGACCTTTTCATTAAAAATCATTCATTGAAGCGGGAAATGGTTAAATATCTCACGCTTTTGGCATATGGGTCAAGCCCAGTGTCATATCGTTGTTTTAATTTAAACGATATTTTTATCAAGTCAACTGAAGAGAGGGACAAGTCGGGCCTGATGGTAAGCCCCACGCCTGCCCATTACAGTTGCAATGGCACTGCGCGGCCCTCACCTCGACACATTCGTTTTCAAGTCTCTTAGGCCCAGTAAGTTCAATTACTGTAATAGCTGTAGAGTATGGCTCTGCGGCAGAATATTTCACAGAGCGAGGGTACTTTAGTCTCTTGCACATACAAGGCCTACCACCTAGTACGTTGGGTTTGTTCACTTTGAGTTTATAAATTATTTGTATGCAATATATTGACGAGAAGGACAAGATAGCCTGACAATCACTAGGTATGCTTGTCCGTGAAGGTTGCACTTAGCACCCGGAGCTTATAACTGTAATTATGCGTCGCACTGCACTGCGCTCGTGAACCTGAGACCTTAGTTTATAGATCTCTTTCACCCAGTAACTTCACTTGCTACAGTGCCCTTCACACCGTAACACAGTAATGCTTGCACACTACTGCTTCGCGGCAGAATATCTGGCACTGCGGTGGTACCCACCAAAACTTAAGATGATCGTTTGCTCAGTTAGCTAACAACCTAGTACATTGAGGTTCCTCGCCTCTGACGATTCGCACCCCGGAGGAAAATCTTCTACTATGTCTCCCCACGGCGGAAATCTAAATCACTGCATAGTATAAAATAAAGTCGCTTCCCGCTGTCTGTCCCTATGTATGCTTAGATCTTAGTACGGAACCTATTTTGATGCGGTTTTTTAAATAGATAGATTCTAGAGGAAGGTTTATTATGTATAATAGATGTAAAATATAGTAGAAAACACTGATAATTTTAGAGGTTTCTAATATGATATTGTAAATAAACACATTTCTTACGCTTACATTGCAAACGCTGGCTGAACCCCACGAGATATATCAAAATAATGTACTACAGTATTGTACACCTTAAAAAGGTCTACAGAAAAGTTCGCGATGGTATATACGAGCGTATATGTGTGCGAGTATATGTGCTCTTAGGTGGGCGCTGTAGTATTTTTAGTATCAACATTGCACCCGTGCGAAGCTGGGGCGGGTCGCTAGTAATATATCTTTACACCCAACTTAGAGCTTGTTAAAGCATACAATTAACTGAGACTTGAGTGTCAGTCAAGCTCTTATCTGTCTAACTTAGAGCGGCAAACTCGTCTACTTAAGGCACATCTAAACTTCATCTAGACTAGTGTCTAACGTCAAGCTTCTAACTGCATGTCATAGTGAAGGCTGTACTTATCTACATCTGGTGACCAATTTGAGCTTTAATCTGTCCGAATCAGCAAGACTCATTCGAGTTAAGTTTCATTCATAAATCTATTGTTATTTTTTGCGCTGATGCGGACGGGTAAAACTTGCAATATTATTGTCTAAGGTACTATAGTAGTTCCATTAGCGCCTCAACTGCAAAATTAGTATCTTGACAATTTATGAATTTAGTAGTTGTCATAACATGCGTTTAGTGTGAGAACGGGCAAAAAACCTTAGAAAATACTTATCTTGGATTGTAGGTAGTTCGGTTAGCCCCCAACGACGATGAAACTTAGCTCTTGTCATAGATTCGTTCACCTGGCGCCCAACGTGGGACCGGACACTTTCAATATTCTCGTCTAAGAACTAATCTCAGCTGCTCGATATGATACAACAAACTTAGCACAGTAACAGTGGTGCATTATTAGCACCCAACATAGGGTTGAAAGGTATTGTCTAATTAATTAAATAAATGTAAAAAAATTGCACGGACCCTGGAGTCTGTGGATAAAATATTAAAGTAATAAAAAAGGTATTCTTATCTAAGGGACAAAAGCTACAAACAGTACCTAACGTAGAAATGCTTCGTGTAGTTAAACATTTTCTGGGTGTCGTGATCATTGAATAGTAAAGTAAAATACACGTGAATTACGAAATTAAAAGATGATTAATTTCAGTGGAGGTGCATAACCGTGAAAGCCTGAGAAATTATGAACTTATCCTTGTTAATCTAATGGATGTGTTCGGTCGGTTACGGTTCAATATTCTTCGGGTCGATGTTGTAGAAAGAAACGAGCGTGTGGTGGTAATGGCTGTTTATTAACAACTAACTTCAACGTTCTACGAACTAGCGGACCGTATTATTTATTTGTTTATGTAGGTAGGTAACTTAGACATACGATTCATCGGTCTTAACTTAATCAACGTTATGTAGGTACCTAGCCTATACCAATGTACCGATTAAATTCTAATTTGTTTTATATATAGGTATCTAACGTATGTATGGTAAGATTTATATGCAGGAGAAATCTAGACTTACTTAAATACCTAACAGGATGTATAACTGGCGCTTAACTTTAAACAGGTAAACTAAACTCTACTGAACAGTAAAACAATCTTTTTAATATGACTAACGGGATTCACACACGTAAATAAGTCAGAGGCCGTACCACAAACAATTTGCGAAAAAGTATTCGTATCGAAAACGTCAACAAGTCACGTTAAGTCTGTATCACAGTTGCCGCAGAAAAGTAACAGTTTGTTCTGTTTCACGTGAACAACATGTTACGTTACGCTGTTATTCGTTCGTGCTAGGCACACTTATCTTTCCGACTATAGTTTCAACCACGTCCTGTAGTATTTCTCAAGGAGAGTGCAGAACGATCGCGGATGCGTCTGTGCTTTTACGCGGTTGAAACTATAGTTGGAAAGATCTGACTTTTTACGTGAGTGATTCTCGTTTTTCATATTAAAATGTGTACAAACCCCGTTAGTTTTCATAGTAAAAGAATCATTGCGCAACAACAGGCCGCTGCAAGCTTAGCTCTTGTTACGACGCGAAACTGGCGCCCAACATCAACTTAAGGTAATTCTAACAAAATCTAATAATTGTATTAACCAATTATTATGGAAAAATATACATATATCTACATTCTTATCTATTGACACCAGCTTGCTTTTTACTTATTTTAATCATTATCTTCACTTGCCTAAAGCCAGGGATTCGAATAGACTGAAACCTTTATAAGCACAATCTATGTACAAGTACAGGACAGAGGTAGACGTAATCTACTACACCTGTGGGTGCATGTGATTAGGTAAGTACCTACGAGTACATATCAATTTAGTAATCACTAAAAGCGAAATTTTGTCTATGAATATGTGTTACCTACTTCTTCAAACCGAAACCAATTAATGGATTTGGTTGAAATTAAATACCTGATGCAGATTTAGGTACCTCGGTAGTAGGTAAACGGATAACAGAACATACTAAGTACTTAAGCAAATATGCCAAATTACTGACATCTTACATTAAAATTAAAATACTAACGATAATGAGCACGTAGTTCCTGTGCAGATATTTTACGCAAGATAATAAAAGTAAAAGAACATGAAGATGATTATTCTTCCATCTAAGAGCTCTTACACACGAGCGACATGTTTCCAACGACAGAGGCAACTGCTGCCGTCGACCTGTAGCGACACTTGCAGTTGTAGCGTCCGCTGTTTTGTCAGTCAACTGCAAATAGTTCAAGAGTGTACATGCGTCGGAAAATTGTAAAATGATTTTGAGTATAGTTATATACTTACTTACTGTTAATAATTATTATTCTTCCTATAGGTAGTAAGTTACTTGCTTTTTATTTCAACCTGCAAGCTTTTTAATATATAATAAATTTAAAAAATATGCCAAATTATGTTGATCTCTAATATTTATTTTAAATTACTTACTTAATAGTAATAATCTAAATTACTTCTTCCCTATATTATTTTTTCCCTCATCCCAGATCCCTTCATCTTCCTCCTTCTATCTTGTCCTTCCATGCGATTCCTTCTATGCGTTTCTTCGGGGAATCCATTCTGCCCGACTCCTACATTATGTAAACTGACGACGCAGCGACGGCTGCAGTTACCTCTGCCGTTGGCAACATGCTGCTCGTGTGTAAGAGCTCTAAATCTAAAAGCGTTTCACTAAACCTATGCGTCAGGCTAAAAAAATTTAGTAGGTTGTTTAACCTCTATTTAAACCGCTTCAAAATATCATTCAGAATCTAAAATGTTTAGATTTTCCCCGTGCAGCCAGGCATTGCATTGTTATAAAATATTCCATCATGGTTTCACGTCGAAACAAAATCATCGGGCCGCACTTGTTGCATTAGATCGAAATGTATCAAACAACGACATAATCAAATCGAGGGAACGCACCGCGTGTGCCTTTACTGTGTAGAGTAGAGGAGCCGTCCGTGTTGCGCCTTTCCTTTGCTTTTGCGCCCGGCGTCGTCCATAGCAGAGTATAATAACTGTCCTATACAGGGGCCTTAGCATGGGCGCCGGGCAGACTTTAAACTTAATATCAAAGTGAATAATGCTCTTCGGAGGTGTTGCAAGATTGTTTCGCCCGTGTGCCCTGCACTAAAGGTAATGGTTGGATCCAGACTCAGCCAATGATTTTCGAACTATAGTGCACATTGTGAAAGTTGGAGTAAGCGCATTAAATAAGTATTTGTTTACTGGTAAGGGTCAGCCATAAAACAGCTCATCTCTGGGTGGAATAAAACCGTGATGGACGATAGGACCAGGTTCTTGAAAGGAGACCCGGGCCGGATATTGCGTCTTAGGTCGTCCACTAACAAGACACTTAATAAAGATCACCAGGATGATGTCAATGTCCCTTATTACTGAACTACGGCTGGAATGATTAATCAAACCAAGAATTTTTTACACAGTTTGTTTTTGTGTAATGTTTTTATGTCAACCAATATGTATGTCAATCGGTGACGACACGAGCAAGTCGCTCACCTGATGTTAAGCATCACGCTTGCTCATAACGGATCAGTGTTATTCTAAACTCAAAACTTCGTTCCCTGGTCACCCCGAGATATGATGTTATGAACATCGAAAAAGAATCTTTGCAAATTTAGAGAGAAAACTTCACATCCTCGGACAGGATTCGAACCCGCGTCTTCCGACAATCCGTGCCAGACGACATGACCATCTAGACCACCGAGGCATACCGCCCGAGCTACGAATTTTAACTATTTGACTTATCCGTCACAAGGGAACGAAGCGACATCTGTTGAACAGTTTGACAAACATTATCCAACCGAAAAAGTTTTTTTCTAACACCAACTTTCTTATTGTGATGTTGTAGTTAAGCAATACTCTAGGTATAGCTCAACTACGACTCTAGGAACTAGAGCGTACAATGTTCAGTAATACATACTGTCCTACTGGCGAACCAGTTGAGCAGAAGTGGTCGGAACGGTTCATAATGTTTATTCTCTAAGGCGTTAGTGCTTTATAAATAACTAGCTGGTGCCCGCGACTACCTCTGCGCAGGATTACTTAGTACTTCGAGTAGCTTATTATTTTCTCCAAAGCCATATCTATCTTCATACCAAAATGTCATAAAATATTTACATGGATGTAAGAGTAAATTAAAGTACATACTAGTAAATCAATCAGTAAACACAGTAAAAAAATACAGAACCTACGTACATATTTTATAATATACAAATATAAAATTAATCACCATGGAACAAACTGTATTTACCTCTCGGTAGAGAGTTTAATATTCCTTGGTATTTACATTACATCACCCTTGACGGTTGCCGAGCACGTCATTATAGTGTATCGAGCTGTCAATATGATAATTTGCGTGCTTTTGACTAAGATATCAAAAACTGACGCAAACTTTGACAACTATCATCATTACGATCTTAACGTAGGCCAAAGTCTTGTTATTTTGCCTATGATGTGCCCAAGAATGCTGTACTTCATGATTACTGTATCATCTGTACTGTATCATTACAGTACTGTACATAACCTTGACCTTAATGTGACTAAGTGCTGCTACATTACATTTAGTCGATCCAATAAAATGTTAACCTTTGACTACAATATTAGTGGCCAGTCTCTAATGAGAGCAGATACTGTGGTAGATCTTGGCATAACCCTGGACTCCAAACTTCTATTTGACAAGCACATAGAGAACATAACTACAAAGGCTATGAAATCACTAGGTTTCCTATTTAGAGTCACAAAGGATTTCAAAACACTCAAAACACTAAAAATTCTGTTTTGTTCATTGGTTAGAAGCCAACTTGAATATGCTTCGCAAGTTTGGAATCCGATGTATGATAAATATATCGATATGTTAGAAAAGCCACAAAAAATATTCTTACGTTTTATCAATTATAAGTACAAAATTAAAACTTTTGATTATATTGACAGCTGTCGTCGCCAAAACATCTTGCCTCTTTCTGAAAGAAGAGAAGCAGCGGATCTTACCTTTCTGCACAATATATTTCTTAATGTATTAGATTCTCTTACATTATTATCAGAAATTAAATTATTAGTTCCATTTAGATCGGTAAGTCGTAGAAATTATTTACAAATATATACACCTCCCTATAATTCAAACTAACGTCGTAATTCTTTCTTGCCGCGAACTATCGACGTTTTCAACACGAAGTATTCAAAATATGTTGACTTCTTTTTAATGAAGCGTAATTCATTTAAGCTTTCAGCTAACGAATACTTATTTAGGTAATAATTACATTTTAGTTTTTTTTTTCTTCGCAACTTTTTAATGTTATTTGGCTTATAATACTGTAAACTTATACTGTATTTAAGTTAATGTTATTATAATTTTAACACAATATGGTAATATCGATAGTACGATTTTATTAGTTATTGTAAGTATTTATTATTATTTATCTATGTTTATTAAGTATCTATGGTTATAACTGTACGTTAAACACAAACCATGTTTATTGTTCTATTGGTGAAAACTACTAGGCTTAAACGTATTTAGACTCGTTAAGTTATATTTTTTCTTAAGAAGCTGTTTGTTTTCCTAACAAAATAAAATATACACGTTTAGGGCCATAGGCTCAACTGCGCTTTTTCACCCGCGTCGTGATGGATGCTGTTGACGATGAAAAGTATCCTGTGTTTATCCAGCGCCTCATCCACCTCCACACCAAATTTCATCAAATTTGCCCACCGCCGTTTGAGTGTGAAAGAGTAACAAACATCCACACATCCATACTCACGAACTTTCGCGTTTATATTAGTAGGATATAATAAAAAAAGAAACACAGTAACCGGTTGAGCTTCGCAGTTGAGCCTAGGGCCCTAAACGGAATGTTCGCACACTACTGCTTCACGGTTGTACAACTGGCACAGATGCGGTACTCCCCAGGCGGGCTCTGTACTACGGACTAGACGGGACGTGGCGAGGTTACCGACTGAGAACATTTGCAAAGTTCCTTCACAGCTTAGAGGGTGACCTGACCCTTACAATTTGTTCGCCTTCTTGTCAAGTATTCTAGATCTCGTAGATACTTCAAGTGATTCCTATTGTGATTATGTCCGAGTGTGTACCAGCAAGTACTTGCGGGTTAACGCTATGAAATAAAAGTCATAATTGTTTCCACTGCATACTCCGGTATGTATTTATTTATTTTTTTGTATTTTTTAAATATTTATTTTTTAAAACTTTCTCTTTAAATCAAATTTAATAATAATATTAAATATATAATATATCTTGAGATGTATTTACAAGCTATGTACAATTTGTCGTATGTACATGAGTATCGGCTATGTACAACAACTTCCATATTCTAAAACAACTTATTCATTATGACTAATCGTACATCCGATACAATGATATACAAAACACTACCTTCAAAACTTTACTTACTACAATAAACGGCATGCGCGGCGTACACATACGTGTCCGGCGTAGAATAAAGGTGGTACATACATAGTAAACATTCGCACACCGCGTACGGCGTGAAGTCAAAAAGTACACGTCACGTACGCATTGAAGTCAATAGTGCACGTCACGTACGCATTGAAGTCAATAGTGCACGTCACGTACGCATTGAAGTCAATAGTGCACGTCACGTACGCATTGAAGTCAATAGAAGTTATACGTCGCGTATGACATTTAATGAAGAAGCTTTTCATAATTCTGAATGGTGAGAAAAACTGGACACTTTAATTTATAAATGCATTTTTGTATCAGCCAACAAACTTTTCAAATAATTCAATCAATCGTGTTGTGCTCAGTGTTTCCCGTCAGCCAGTGTGCTTACAACTATGTACATATATAGTTAAGTTTAGTTGCACTCGTTAAAATATTTTTTTTTGTTTATTACTGTAGTAAGAAGCAAAATGAAGGCTTTAATTACTTATTCCCGAGTAAAATTTAGTATAAGACAACATTATATTATAACATAAGTCTTTCCAGTTTGTTTCGTTTCTGTTCAATACATTAATATAATAATAAGTGAACACTGAAATCGAAACCCAAGCCTTACTATTTACTATTTCAATTCAAAAGTACAGTTTTTTTAACATATATTCTACGGCTATTTTCACAGAGAATTAGTTACACTACATCACGTACATAACTATGATTATTGCTTTTAGTTATAGAATAGCATGTCTTCATTCGTAAAAAGCACTTATTTGGGCGTTTCGGCTTTGTTTATGTGATACAGTACTTTTTAGGTATTTTTTTTTGTTTGAATTCCATAGTTTATAGACAAGCGACGCGAGCCGGCTTACGTACATACTAACGAGTAAAACAGGAAGCTTGCCAATAGTTATACCCATCATACAAGACGTCTCGACTTTCATTTATATAAGACGTAATTTATTATACTTTTAATGTCCTTCCTATTTCAATCAAGGATGTTTAACCCTTTACCGCATACAGTATCATATATGAACTATTAAGAGTTTCCACAGATATAAAATTATTAAGCCTTTCAAACAACTTGTTGACGGCTGATATCTAAACTATGATTGTATCCGAACCAAAAAAAAGTATAGGAAGATTTTTATCTTGCCTGTGGTTTGTTATTTCTGTCACCAAACATTGCAAACCGCCATTTCTGTCAGCGAGTGCGGTTTGTGAATTTAAAAACCAATTATTGCTATGTTTTGCCTCTAGCTAAAATTGTTTTTGTGAATTGCGAGTAGGGGAGGCCGGGGCTTCAATTAACAGAGGTAAGTATTAACAAGCGAATTTCTACGAAACTATAAATAGCACGTCACTAGTGATACCTATAATTCGTCCCTGTGACAGCGGTCTACAGGTTGAGACTCGTCAGTCCAGCTCAGTGCGCCGCGAGAGTGAGTTGTGTGATGTGCGTCTATTTTGGCCAGGTAACGAACTTTTTTCACTTTACGATATTTTGATTTACGCGTTGAATAATTGATTTCGGTGTAATATATATTGTTTTTGCAGTAGCTTGTTTTATGCTTAATAATGTTACATACCGTTACTAGCGCTAATGCACAATATTTCGTAATTATATATTTTTTTATTGAAAAGCTACCCATGGGGCTAAATTTAACAAAACATACGGGGCTAGTATTAACATGTTAATTCTTACCCCGCATGTGGGGTTGGTATTAACATTATTACACTAGGTACTAAGCCTACGCTGTCCGTCCGTCTGTCTGTCCACCTGTCCTAACTTTAAAGAGCTGTATATCCACCATCTAATAACATATTTATTTATTTATCTTAAACGTTACAGCATGAGGACTTACAAGCGGAAAACTACTCGAGGCATGACTTCGCTGGCGACCTACGAGTCAGCTGCTTTAGAAATAATGGACAAGAAAAGGAACTACAGAGAAGTAGCCACAGAATTTCAAATTTGTCACGTTTCGCTGTTCAATTTTGTGAAAAAGAAGAAAGCAGGAGTTCCAGTAGAAGTAGGTTACAAAAAGACCCGGTTAGTATTCACTTCTGAGCAGGAGAAAAAAATTGCAGATTATTTATTAAAGTGCTCTAACATTTATTTCGGACTGCTACCTGCGGAAGTAAGAAAACTAGCCTACCAGTGTGCTGTTTTTTTTAAAATCCCGAACTTGCCCGAATCGTGGAAGGCTAAGGAAAAGGCGGGTGATGATTGGTTCACGAATTTCATGAAAAGAAATACAAATTTGTCGATTAGAAGCCCTGAAGCGACAAGTTTAAGTAGGGCGACATCCTTCAATCGAACAAATGTACATGCATTTTTTGAAAAATACAGATCTGTAATAGAAAGATACAAACTTAGCCCATCCCGGATTTGGAACATGGATGAAACAGGCGTAACTACAGTGCAAAAGCCGAAAAAAGTTGTTGCTGGAAGGGGCATGAAGCAGGTCGGTGCTGTGACATCCGCCGAAAGGGGCGCTTTGGTTACATTGGCTGTAGCCATAAATGCAATTGGTAATGCGATTCCCTGTATGTTCGTCTTTCCCCGTATTCGTTACAACGATTTGTTTGTTAGAAACGGACCACCGGAATGTATAGGCGTTGGTAATAAATCTGGATGGATGACACAAACAGAGTTTTTAAAGTTTCTGGATCATTTTATTCATCATGTGAAGCCGTCGGAAGAGGATCCAGTTTTGCTTTTAATGGATAACCATAACTCACATGTAAATGTTGAAGTCGTCGACAAAGCGAAGAGAAACCATGTCGTTATTTTGTCATTTCCGCCACATTGCTCGCACAATTTACAACCCCTCGATGTGGGAGTATATGGTCCGTTAAAAAATTACATAAGCAGAAAACAGACCAACTGGATGACCAACAACCCAGGAAAAACCATGACAATATACGATCTCCCAGAGATAGTGAGAGATTCGCTCCCGTTGGCATTAAATCCCATTAATGTGACAAACGCGTTCAAAAAAGCTGGTATCTGGCCATGCAACGAGGACGTCTTTCAAGAATCAGACTATGCACCATCATTTGTCACCGATCGTCCTGATCCCACCCAAAGCGGTCCTAACGTAGCGACTACACCATCTGTTGAAGCCGAGAACTTGCTTGATGACGTGTCATTAAATTTAGAAAATCCTGAGATTTTAAATGACTTGCCTTGTTTGGATATTAACGTTTCTGACGTGATAGCACAAATGTCTAATGAACCAGTGGCTGGACCCTCAGGCATGCAAAAAGAAAATAGTTTAAATTCATCCAATACAAATGTTAATTTGTCTGAAGTACAATCCCAAACACCTATAATATCTACGGAAGCGGTTGCTGGTCCTTCACCTGCTCAAATAGATAACTGTTTTCTCATCGAATCCGTACGACCTCTCCCAAAAGCTCAGCCACGTGTTCAATTGAATCGTAATCGCACCAGAAAATCTGCCATACTCACCGACACACCGGAAAAACAAGCACTAGAAGAGATAGAAAAAAACAGAAACTTAAAAAGAAAAAAAACCGCAAAATAAAGAAAATGATAAAAGAAAGGGTAAAGGCAAGGGCAAAGGAAAGGGTAAAGAACAAATAGCTAAAAAAGGAAAAGAAAAGGAAACATTACAAGTAGAAAAGGCAAAGAAAAGGATATTGGAAGAAAGCAGCGACAGTGCAGAAGATGAATATTTCTGTATAATTTGTGGTGTCTCTTACAATGAAGACACATCTGGTGCAGACTGGGTGCAATGCATCTCGTGCAAGCAGTGGGCTCAGTCCGGATGTATCAGAGGCAACATTGTTTCATATGTTTGCCAAAATTGTGATTCAGATGATGAATATGAATAAAAATGAAACATATTGTGATTACATGAAAATGATTCCTAGTAGCTAGGTAGATTATATTGTTAAGATGTTGTTTTTATATGATATAAAAAGGATATTTATATTACCTTCAGTAATTTCATAATAAAACTAAGCTTTATTGATACTGTTTTAGACTATAAAGGTAGGTTATATAAAGACTGCTACGTTTAAGAATATTACTACCTCATTTAAGTTGATTGTATTATTATTAGATAACACACATAAGGCTGATTAAACTACATAAATGGCTGTTAACTTAATAATAACGATACGAAGAGGTTTTGTTTAAGTTTTTGTTTCTATTCTATTTTTTATTATATTCTATTAAAGCTGAAATATTGTTGTTTGACGGAGTGTTTCAACTTTTAAGCATAATGTTAATTATTATTCCACTAAGTGAATATTGTGATTATTGAAAACTAACGTTTCCTTCAATAATATAACAGTAAAGTAACTGTTAATAATAAATGATTCAGATATTTGTTGAATTTTGTTATTATGTATGTATAGAGGTTTTGTTCGGGTTTCTTTCTATATAAACATATATCGTTGTTGCAGGGACAAAGTGTATTGTTTATGCCTAATGTTAATTGTATTGCTTAATAAAAAAATGTCATTGTAATTTTGAGTTTTCTTTATTTATAGAGGAAAATACTTACAATGTTAATTGTTGCCCCTTTTGTTAATACTTACCTCGGAAGTGTTAATTATAGCCCCGATCGCGGGGTAAGTATTAATTTCTGACTTTTCTGAGTAAAATCGACTTTCTTAAAAAGGTATCCATTTCTTGTCAAATTAAAACCAACGACATGGTTATTGAATAGTTTAGACATCATTTGATACAAAAATAATTTCAAAAAGTTTAGGTGTCTTGAAGATACAACTGAAAATATAAATTTTGTTAAGTCGCGCCCCGGTCTCCCCTAACTACAATGGATCCCAAGACGTTTTACGGAAAAACACGTAAGTAATATCAAATAATTCTTGACAAAATCTAGACATGAACTTTGTATCTGATATGATACTCCATGCAGTTAGGTATATAAAAGTTTTTCAGATATGATACTTCATGCAGTAGGGGTTGTATCAGTGCTCATTCAGATATGAAACTACATGCAGTATGGATATCGTACAAAGTTACTATTTTTTTTTTATTGAATGATGATGATAAAATATTAGAACAAGTTCGCATATTGTTTTTAACCGACTTCTAAACAAAAGTTCTCAATTCGGCTGTATTTTTTGTGTGTGTTACGCGATTATTATGTTATAGTTATTATTATGTCGTAGCGATTGGAAGCTGGTTAAAGACATTACGTGCAAAAATATATTATTTTTTATTTACCCTGCTAGCGTATGTAGGTATTTAGTATTAAGTACATAATTATAATTATATTATTACATAATTATTTATTTTTAGACACTCAACACGTAAGTGGGTGTCTTATTCCTTTCGAAAGTGATAATGACGACCTGAGCGATGATGACGATTATAATTTACCGCCCAGAGACCAAATAGTCATAGAAGAAACAGATTCAGAGATCGATATTTATGATGAAAGTGATGATGAAGGGAGTCTAACTCAAAATGAATTGGAAACAGTATATCTTGAAGACGATTTCGAATATGAAAGTATCGGGTGTGCTGAAACTATGAATGACACCTTAGAAGCATCAACTTCAACAGGAACAACGAACAGAAAAACACAAGGACCGTCAAAAATAAAGGCAAAAAAAGATAAACTAATTTGGACTGACAGTACCACTACCTATAACAGTGAGGATGTTGCGTTTATTGGCTGCGCTGATTTACCCGACAATATTATGAGCTTAGAGACACCGGTACAGTTTTTTAAATATTTGTTTCCAACCGATGCTGTTAATCTCATACATGAACAAAGCAATCTGTATGCAGAACAGGTGCAACCAGAAAAGGCGAACTCAATAACATCTGACGATATCTCCAAATTCATAGGAGTCATCATGTACATGTCAGTTGTACAATTGCCATCTACGCGACACTATTGGCGTGACGGCACATATGTCGAAAAAGTAGCTTCAATCTTCACATGTAACAAGTTTGAAGAAATAAAACGGTTTTTGCACTTTTTTGATAGAACTAAAGAATTACCCAAAACTGACCCAAATTGCGATCGACTGCAGAAGTTAAGACCGCTCCTGGATATTCTGAGAGCACGATTATTAACAGTGCCTAAAGAAGAGTATCTAGCCATTGACGAGCAAATGATACCCACAAAAGCGAAAACATCTGGTTTTCGACAGTACAACGCAAAGAAACCCCACAAATGGGGTTATATTAACTATGTTCTGAGTGGGGCTTCTGGATTCAGTTATGACTTCGATATCTTCACTGGACAACATAATACCGATGTGCCAGATAATTGTCCGAATCTCGGAGCCACAGGCAATGTGGTTACACGATTGTTAGCCACAGTAGCACATAATTTGAACCACAAATTGTTCATTGACAATTTTTATACCAGCCTTCCACTCATGGTACATTTGCATGGCATTGGAATTCTACCATTAGGTACAATCCAATTAAACAGAGCAAAAGACATTGATTTGCCAAGCAAAAAGGAATTGCTGAAATGTGAAAGAGGTCACTGCATAGAAAGATCTACGGAAATAGATGGAGTTGAACTAAGCGTCACAACATGGGTTGACAATAAAGTGGTTAATTTATGTTCCACATATGTCGGAAAGGAACCTATGGCCCCTGTAAAACGATTTTCAAAGAAAGATAAGCGAATGATTGAAGTCTCTCGTCCGAAATGTGTAGAAATATACAATAAATATATGGGCGGGGTGGATTTATTAGACGCAATGTTGGGGTTCTATAGAATAAAAATTAAAAGCAAAAAATGGTACCATCGCATATTCTTTCACTTGGTTGATATGACATGTGTGAATAGCTGGCTCTTGTGGCGTCGCCGAAACAAACAAAAATCTGACGAAGAAGAGTATATGTCGTTGTTAAATTTTAAACTAAGTATAACTGATGTTTTGATGCGGGAAACGGGAGGAGTTTTTACTCCAACTACCCGAGGCCGAGGGCGCCCTACTTTAAAACTTGACAACCTAAGAAAAAGGAAACGACGTATTGAACTGCCTTCGCCAGAAGTAGTTTACGACGGGATTGGACATTGGCCCAACTGGAGCGACAAACGGCAGAAATGCAAAAATTGTTCACGCCTATCTTACATTTATTGTAGTAAATGTGAATGTTTTTTTTGTTTAAACAAAGACCGTAATTGTTTCAAGAGTTTTCATGTGGTTTTGCATTAAATAGTTAAATAAAATATGATTTTTTTATTACTTAAATATATTTAAAAAAAGTGTAATACATATATATATATATATATATATATATATATACGAAAACACTTACCTTAACTGCATGTAGTATCATATATGAATCGTGGCCACGACTGCATGAAGTATCATATATGAGTTTTTGTGTTTCGTATCAAATAACTCGATTTTCGATAATAAAAAAAATTTGATATTTTTTCTAGGGCCTAATATAAAGCCTAAGAATCATGTAAATTAATTTGAGCGAAATCAAAAAATCCATGCGGTAAAGGGTTAACTGTCAATGTGACGAAAATATACTCCGCTACTTTTGACAATTAAAACAAGTCAACATTTTGGGTCCGAACTTTACGTGGACAGGTGTGCAAGTTTTTAAACGTTGTCCTATTAAAATAAGCAAACCTTAGCTTAATCATTTGAGTACCATTGACGTAAATGTACGTTCGTTGCATTCATAAATCTATTGTTTTAATTATCACGGTGTATGAAGGGTTAAGCCAATACACTTTATGGAAGAAATGCAGATTATTACATTTAATGTGTACTGGTGAGACGTCATTTTGATTTAAAATCTTAGTGCACATTTCTTTTTTGAAGCATTGAACCCACGACACAAGTACACAGTGCTACTAGCAAGACTAAAGCCCGTTATATCGCTTTGCCGAACAAGCTACAGAAACACCGCTAATGGTGCCGAAATCCTTTCTTCATTTACCACATCTTACAGCGTTTTATTTTATTGTTAACTAATGTCGCCTTGCTTGCGTTAATGCGTTACAAATAAAGTTCTATTATAATTAAGCAATTTTGTAGTGTTACCAATAATTGACGGGGTTTATAGATCATGTATCGACATAATATATTTTTTCAATATACTGCAGTAACTGCGACGGATGTCGTTATTCTTGCTACCAAAATTAGTGATACAACGTCATTCTTCATAGATAATTGGTTTGTAATTTTTTTTTAATATAAATCTCCCAGGATCAAGTTAAATTGCCGATAAAGTGCAAGAAAAGGATATGAAGCGAATTTTTTGCTTTACATTGGATATCGATATATATAAGTATATATCAGTGAGACGATCAATAAGTGACCATTATTAGAGTGAGTGTGCTCCACGGAAGCACAGTAATGTATGCTTTACCAATGAAAAAGTACAAAATTCAATGCTATATCTAGTGTACAGACTTATCATACGCTGTGTGAGCTTAGCACGATCATTTGCGTAATCGTATTGTTGATGTAGGTATAGAGGCCGTAGCAAAAACAATTTTAGAAAATTATCCGTATCGTGCACGTCAACGCGTCACGCTTCGCCGCACAAACTGTCATGTATCATGTGGCACTGTTGCCCCAGATACATGACAGTTTGTACTATTTCACGTGAACTACACGTTACGTTACACTAACTCAGTTATTCGTGTTCGGCCCACAGTACAAACTATCATTTTTCTAATACAACACAGTGACACATAATTCAGTTCGTACGCCGAAGCGTAACACGTTGACGCTTACGATACGAATAAGTTTCACAAATTGTTTGTGCTACAACCTCTATACCTACATCAACGATACGATTACGTAAAGCTGACGCAAGTTTTCGTGCTATGCCCACAGCTCTGTGATTATCTACGATTATATGTAATGGTTCTTCAATATACATTTACTTAGCCACTCTTATGCAGGCACTTTAATTTGCCAGCTAAGGTATATGTGTAATATGAGGTATATTTTACTCGAGGCAAGTAGCGAGTTAATTGAGTACTTACTGCGAAATCAACCTTAGGGTAGATACACAGAGTACAATAGATAACGCAAATGCGTACACGTCCCGTGTCCGAACCCCGACCGAGCGTCAAGGTTCGCCGCCGCACAGTCCGTGCAGTTACTGTTATAGAAGCCGGACGCACACTAAAACTAATGCACGTGATAAATTACTGCAATAGCCCAAAAACGAGCCCCCAAAGGCAAGGACATGTTTCCTATCACACGTAAGTTATTTTAAAATTATATTATGCGTAATTTCACGTAATTCAGTTCATTAAAAAGTCGGCCACGCTTGGTTTCAATACAAATAGTGATACTTGCGTTAACTATTGTACATTATATATCTGTGGGTAGATATTAGTTTTGTAGACCATGACTGTGTACTACATAAAGACTCATCCTAACTAGGGAACATTAGTATCGCTACATGATACATAGTATTGCGATTTGTGCGCTAGTACGAACGAGCCTTATATAACAATGTTTAAGTTTTCACTTATGGTTGACTTTGATTACCCGCAGTCAGTACCACAATTTGACCTGCTACATAAGAATGCGTATCCTAAATTAAGCAACACTAAATACTGTATATCTACTGTTCGCAATAGTAAATCGGATAAACTAGTCACGTTAACTGTAAAAGCTACATTTGTTTAAACTGTAAATATTAAGCGAGGCACTTTCAACAATCACACAATATTAAATTCACAGCTAAATTGAAGTTAAGTTTCGTTGACAATATGAAACTAGTCGTTACGCGAATTTTAAATGGCATCCATTCTATCTCACTCCCACTAGATAGCTAGAGGGCGTCCACACTCATGCTATCACACTCACTATCGAGTGCGAGTGAGATAGCATGTGCTATTATGCTATCTCATTCACACTTGCTGGAGTGATGGTGATAGCCTAAACTTGATAGTACTTGACCAGGAGCATTCGCGTCTACCATATATAACTATAGCTAGAAAGAATGAAAATGGACGCCACTAAAATATTAATCGTCCCTTCATTATCATTAAACGCATAAACGGTCTTATGTGTATATACTTATATTTTAACTAAATATTCAGAAAATGTAACACAACTGCAGGATATTTGAGAATCTTACACCGTGGACTGAATACAGTAAGTTTGTCTTAACATTTTTTGTTTCAGCGTGACATGAAATTCTCACTCACCCTACTGACAATAACAACCTACCCACATATATGTCTAGGTAAACTTCCGCCTTTTCTACAACTATTTTTTTATTCCTCGTATATTTTTCTCTTTTATGTTTACCTATAGTGTACAAATAAAGATTTTTCTATCTATCTTTCAAGCTTCAAACCGTCACGAATCACTTGCAAACATTATGTCAAGCCATCCTCTTGTATCCGCCGCAAACTATGGTTTTGTCATTAATAAACTTGACACTGGCAGATTAATGTTTTCAGACGTTATAAAGCCAAGAACGAAGAAAAAGATCAAAGCAATCCTATCATTAATGTTAATAAATTGAATTCATATTTGTTTACGTAATACAACTGTGACACAGATAACTGATAATAATACTTTCTTTACCAATTGTGCTTCATTATTTTAGATTGAGCTAGCAGCTAGGCCCACTGACGTCAGTGGCGTACCTAGGGCTGCCATCTGACCTGATAAATCAGCGGCCTTGTCTATCTTTACGGAGAATGGGCTTCATTTTGACATATGAATCCCATTCTGGGCGAAAGGCTGCAACTGAATGGGAATAAGAATGAAGTGACATTTCATTCTCATTCATGTTAGACAATAAGGCGGCCTGTCTTGACCGTATTTTAAAAGTATAGACAGGACTTCGCCCGGATTTCATTCGAGACCAGAGTTTTCGTCATGCTGATTGGTCAGTGCTTTGTTAGTATCATGGCTCATAACGCAAACGTGGAAAGGGTTGTCTCACTTATGTGTGCACAGTGGACAAAGGAAAGGAACAGATTGTCTGTTGAGTCAATAAGAGCAATACTACTCGCACAATATAACTGCAAACATCTGACATGTGAAGAATTTTACAGTAAAATTTCTACTTTTTTTTTAATCTGTTGCTAGTGGACAGAAATAGAAGTAAAAATAATACGGGTTAATTAAAGGTAGATTAAATCGACTGAGCTTTATATCCGGCCAAAAACCTAATTTTTTTAATGATATCATGTTTATGTAACACTTGGAACCGGGTTTTTTAATTTAAAGACCTGGTAACCCTGGGCGTACCCAGCTCTTAGAGGGTGGTTTCGTGGTCACTCCCTGTTACCGGCACTACGATATCACCACTGTGTTAACTGTGATATTGTCAGGGCGAATATGTATGTATAGTTTGTCAAAAACTATCCATATAAACAACATAAACATGCGGAGTAACACTCCGCACTCTGTCCTACAAACTGTTCATGATCAGTGTCACAGCTGTACTAGATAAATGAATTGTATTGCTTTTTATTAACAATATGATTACTCAACTTTTCCTCATCTAATTTGTAATAATAGCCTACGGAGCAAATGTGCTCGAAAGTATAACCTTTCAAGCACTAGCTAGCTATGCTGAACAGAGGTATTACCAATGAATATCAAGTTCTATAACTACATGCGGTATTTCTTCCCTTAATTCTCGAAAAACTTGTAATCCTATATCTATAGGATGTATGTCAGAAATGGGACAGTATGGGTGTGGTCCACGAATAGGTACACTAACATTAGAGCTACGAGATGGAACGTCATGGAAACTATCCTTAATACTTCCCATGCCATGATAATTAAAATAAAAGATTTATGAATGAAACTGACGTATATGTACGTCTCTGAGACGCAAAGGGTTAATAACTTATTTAATCAGTATCTCGCTTGACGGAAAGCAATGATGTTTAAAAAGTAGCACACAACCGGGAACATACCTGTTAAAGTTGTATGTATCGAGAAACGTCTACACCAAATAACGATAGACTGGCCTCCGATGGTTAAATGGTAATGGTGGATTGAATAATTTAACGACACACCTTGCATTTGCTGGAATCGTAGTATGAGAAAAATATTGTATTTTTGGCCAAATTTGGCGACTGTCGAGTGATTTTCATGCTGAAAATTGCCGAATTTTGCGCACACAGATTAATATTAAATATAATTCTGCGTGTTCCGGACGTTTCGATGAAGTTCCATTATCAGCATGAAAAACAAAATGACCAAGGATAGTCTCCTCCGCACATAAGTAATGCATATCGCTAAAACGAATTCTAGTGGATGCCCTCACTGCCCCATCTGAAACACAAACCTGTATAACAATTGTACTCTATAATATTGGTTTGGTGTTTAGATCTACCAAAGATGATAGTATCACCCTTGGATCTACTGGTACAATAATGCAAACCCGTAAATCCTTTATAACTAGTACATTATATAATATGATATTGCTCAGTGTGTCGCACACAGCGGTATACCATCCCACATTTTGTCGTCCAACATCCGAACTGTCGTTGAATAGTGCCGACAATAACCGATCATCCACCGCCAACTAATCTAAGTTAGTTTAGCTCAGCTCATATAGTTGAGCCACTCTTTCATACATGTGCATCCTTCGCAAACTACGCACGCTTAAGCTACGAAAAATAGTTTATACTCTCAACTATGTGAGCTAAGCTAAACTATGTTAAAATTAAACTCAGTGAACTAAGCTGAGCTAACCCAGGAAATATGCCGTCCATCCACCGAGAAATAAGCTAAAACTACGTTAGTGATAGTTAGATCGGCCTACACAACTAAGTTATTTCGTCTTATTTGGACTATTTTACGTAGCTTAGCTGGTGTAGTTTGCGGTGAACGCATATGTATGAAAAACTGGCTGAACTATGTGAGCTGAGCTAAACTAACTTAGTTTAGTTGGGGGTAGATGATGGGCTTAAGCGCAGGCCACCCCACGAGCTAACCTTACTCAGCTTAGCTTTGGTCTCGTAGTGCGTACTGCTCTCTCCAAGTGTTAATGATCGAACGAAATCTGTGTATACGCCACAAACTATCGTGAGCATCACACGTTATAATTATATAAAGATACTGCTCACTTGCAAACGTCCCCAGACTTCAACCGACATAATACCAAGTGAGTGCAGCCGGTATCTTTATATTAGTATAACTTATGTAGTAACATTTCATAATCGCGAATTAATGGGCTTTTATGGGCTTCCAGGTGTTCTGATTTCCATACAAGATCATTTAAACTTACAATGGAGATATAATATTTTATTTAAATTTTATCACTTTTGTTATGATTGTTTAGAGATATAGCTGCAGGCTGCAGTGAATCTGGAGGTATAGCTGCAGTCAATCTCGTAAACCCATATTTATGCTGCATTAGACAGTAAGCTTTAAATAAATTGATGAAAAACAGATTTTTCGTTTTGTATTATATATTTATTTTTGGATTTTGGTATTGAGATATTTATTTATTTTTGGAATGGTTTTGAGAGCTTTATTTTGATAAATTTGAGGTGCAAAGATGTGGTGTAAAACAAAGGCTAACCAAAAAAGGCTATGCAATCCACCCTCCCTCCCGCACAGCACAAGCCACTAGAGATCACCAAACTTTTTGTAGAATTTAGTTGAGTGTTTTACCAGGCCTAGTTCACTATGAAGTTTATAGCTGCAACCAACCGCCGGTGGCACACAATTAATTGCGACGTGATCACATATTGATTATGAAATATAATAATAAGAAAAAGAAACGGAAATACAACAAGTGATACTGTATGGTACACGGATGCTTCAATACAAACAACATCATCCCAGATTTATCATAGTTTTTGCTCTCGAAGGAACCTGATTAGATTTTTGCTAGTTTTTTGTTTTGTTTGTTTATAGTTTTGTTTTTGTGATGAATATTTTTTGTATAAACCTATCCACATATGCTTATTTTAAGCTCACTGTACATTTGCAGCTGTTAAAATTGTAAGCGAAATGGTAATGTTAGTGTAACTTTTGATGAAATATTATTTGTAATAAATTTATTTTATTCTGTGACCGAGCTTGCCAGTCTTCTGTTGGCGACGTCATTTCGTGTGCTATTACTCAGTACTATTGATTCTGTGATACTGACGAGACATGCCCACCTTATTAGTATCGCGCCCTGCGTGCGACGTCTTCAGGCCGAGCAGTTCATAGGTATATTTCAGTTCAGTAGGTATTTACGCGTTTTCTTTGGGAATGATCCTTCTGTACTTAGTACTATTGCTTATTCTGTGGTTTTACGTGGCATCCAGACGTTTTTGCTTTTAGTTTAAACAAACGTTAATATTTAAACAGAAAGCTTCACACTTATGAGACAAGTTTGTTGCCAAACAAATGGCTAAGCAAGTAGCGACCCTACCTGCTACAATGAGCCGAAATCACTCGCGTCGTTCGCACACGTTCCTGTTCCCTTACAAACCCACGATCATCGTGCGCGAGCTCGATACGTCATCGATGACGTCAGGGGCCGTCCATTAATCACGTGATGTTTTTTTTACTTTTTTTGATCCCCCTCCCTCTTGGTGATACGTGGTTAGATATAGAAGAGAATAAGACTAACCCCCCACCCCCACCCAAAATCACGTGTATTTTTAGTACCTACAAAGAATCTTAAAATGTTTAATCTAGACACAAAGGTTGCAGGTTGTTTGTGACTCGCATACTTACAAATAATATTAAAGGAATAGTGTAATCATGCGAAAAATATATATTGTACTATTATAGTACATGAAGATATTTGATGTATCGCGTTTGACGAAAAAATAAATACATGTGATGTCTCTTACTGCACCCCTCCCTCCTGGTGATATTTCGTTATTTTTGTCGTACACCCCCCCCCCCCTTTTCGAGCCTCACGTGATTAATGGACGGCCCCTCACCAATAACGCTCACGTCGCGACCACAACGCTCACGGATGGAAGATGGGTTTTTGTGGTTGTTGCGAGCTGACAAAAATCAAATAAATATAGGCTTCTTTCTATTTTTGACAGAATATTTAGCGCGCATTTCGCGACCGCGTTAGTGTTGCAATAAGGCATTACAATCATTGGAACCAAAGGGAACGGCAAACCGGGGCGCGACGGTTGTGAGCGTTGACGGCGCTTACCGGAGCGCACCCTGAACATGCAGGGTTGGTCATCTGGATCTATCATGTAATACTTTAATCATAAAAATAGCATGTTATTCCAATACAATAGTGATAAATTACTGCTACGAGGGTCAAACTGAAAGTTCTTAGAACTGGCCACTTATAAACAATATAATAAAAAAATAATTCTATAATTTGAAAATAGAACTCTTTGCCAATATTACTGAGTATATACTTCATTCATTTGTCATTTGTTTTACGATTTGGCGGCAAATTGAAAATTGTCTGTGTCACGTCAACATGAATTTAACACGAGAAAATTTTCGTGCAATGATTTTTTATGACTTTCGATGTCATTTAAGTCAACAAGAAAGTTATGATAGACTACGATTGGCCTTTCACGATGAAGCCCCATCTCGTGCGACTGTTTACAACTGGTTTAATGAGTTTAAACGTGGTCGCACTAATCTCACTGATGATTTACGTGAGGGACGGCCTTCTACGGCGACGACTGAAGATAACATCTGTGTTGTGCGGCGTATGATAGAGACTGACAAAAGAGTGACCTATCAGCAGATTCGGACAAGCTTAGGCATCGGTATGAGTCAAGTGCACAAAATCCTACACGAACATTTAGCGGTCAGGAAGCTTTGCGCCCGGTGGATACCTCATAATTTGACTGAGGCTCAAAAACTCCATCGTGTGGATTGGTGCCGTAAAATGATTGAAAGATTTAACGGAGGTGACTCAAATGCTGTGTTCGACATACTAACAGGTGACGAAAGCTGGATTTACTGTTATGATCCTGAAACCAAAAGACAATCTGCTCAGTGGGTGTTTCCTTTCGAGGAGTTGCCAACTAAAGTGAAGAGAGATCGAAGTGCGGGGAAAAAAATGGTGGCCTCGTTCTTTGGAAGGATAGGTCATTTCGCAACAATTGTGTTAGAGGATCAAAAAACAGTTTCTGCAGAATGGTACACTACCAATTGTTTGCCACTTGTCTTGGAAAAAGTTCGAGAGAAACGACCTCGCAGTAGGATCCTCCTTCACCACGACAACGCCTCATCGCACACCGCCAAGCGAACGATCGACTATTTGGCGACATCAAACGTTGAATTACTGGGTCACCCGCCGTATAGCCCCGACCTCGCGCCTTGTGATTTTTATTTATTTTCAAAAATTAAAGAAAAACTTAAAGGAAAGCGGTTTATGAATGCTGAAGAAGCGGTGGCTGCGTATCGCGATGCCATTGAAGAGACCCCTAAGGACGAGTGGGCAAAGTGCTTTTCCCAGTGGTTCCATCGCATGCAGCGGTGTATTGACGTGAATGGACAATATTTTGATAAGATATAATAAAACTAATAACTGGCTAATGTAATCAGTTTTTGATTTTCTAAGAACTTTCAGTTTGACCCTCGTATCTACAAATAGCTCATATAAGTTAATTGCTTAAATTCATAATTGTGCTTTAACTGAGATCTTTTGTAATTCATAAGATTTAAAAATTGAAAGATTATAATGTGAACTCACAATAATATAATCTCTTATATTTTGTCTTCACCTAATTTGCAATACTTTGAAAATGGTAATATTGCTAGATTTAAGACCGGGCGTGCATTGACCTACAATGAATGCAACAGTTAACGGAATTCAAAAATGTTATCAATTAGACAGTAAATATTAATTTCAGGATACCCACAATTGTGAAGTTTTGTGTATTGATTCAAGTTATGAAATAATGAGTCAAAGGTCACTGAACTAGATAGTGCAAGATTGTTAGGTTGTGTGCCACCACTCAAATATCAGTGATACATTGAGTGGTCCTATAGGACTGAGTACACTAAAATATTTTACTGCTTGGATATCATGAAATGGGAAAATGGTGGTGCTAGTGAAATAATAAATAAAAAAGAATACATATATCATTCATCATGCTACAAATATCTGAAAAATGATAGCTAAAACCATTATTCTAATATATATAAACGAACCCCTACTTCTCCTGGTCACGCTATAACTTGGGAATGGATAGAACAATCTCACAATTTTTTTGTTGTGTTAATTATTGTCAGGAGAAGGTGAAAGAAAACCAAGAGAAGATGGGAGGCTATGGGAAGGCCGAAGACCGAACTACGCGAACGAAGTCGCGGGCAGTCGCTAGTTGAAATAAATGAGTGTGCCTTTATTATTAAAGTCACATTGTAATTATGTTAAATTAGTCTGACATTGCAGACGAGTGAGCAATAGAACAGTCTCTGTAACAACTCAACAAGTTTTATTTTATCCGGGCGGATGTAGGTATACGCATTCAGTGGGCCGAGCACGAAAATCTGTTTAAGTTTAATGTAATCGCTAACGTATTTAGTACAAACTGCCATTTATCTAGTACAATAGTGGCACAGATAGCTCATAGTTTAAGTACTGAATATGTCAATTAATCGATAACGTTACACTTAAGCAGATTTTCGTGCTCGACCTACAGGTGTGTTTTTTAATTAATGTTGGCAAATTTTGATGTACAGTTCCTACGATTCCGTACTACTTTTTTGGTGATCGGCGTTTTTTAATTGAAGGGCAAAATGTTTCCCTGAAAAGGGGTTTCGGGACCATCTTCCGGTAGATTTTGATAATGCCAGAAGATAGTTTTTGCTCGCAAGATCTACTGTTTGCAGAACTACTAGTAAATTTAGCAAGACAATGTACAAAACAAAAAAGGGTATTTAAGCATTTTTGATGACTGAACATTTTTCATAGAGGCTTGTGTAGTGTTAGCTTTTTTATAAATGATGATGATTATGTTTGGCTAATATAAACATCAATTAATGCACTGTTAAGTGGAATTGCGTTCGCAGAATCGCATATCGTTAAAAGCGATTCCGCTTCGATAAGAACGGCGCACGCAGACGCGACATATCAGATGCATACCACAAACTGACAGCTTACATTTCACATATACATGCCACAAATAAAAGAATTTGAATTTGAATATACTATGGAGCGTGGCATTACACACTGGCCCGTTGACTATTATTGCAAGTGTTGTGGAAGGCGCATTGCGGGGGCTCACACGTCACAATATGTCAACACATCATCACATGTACACAGTTTTCATCACTAAGGTCTATAGTTCCAAGTTTGTTTCGCAACACTGTGGTAGTTGCGATAAACATCACAACACAATCAAAGGTTACACACACGCTGCTTCAACCTCTAAGGGCAATTCTATGCTACTTTTGTGAACTTGTTTTTCAGTTTGTAAACTATTCACAGTTCATCATTAAACTTTATCCATCACTATGAGCTATACGGCACCCGTGTCGATACACACGATGATGTGTTACTATGCAGTCTACAACTGCAGACATTGTGTTTCTAAACATGGTTACTAACACAAGAATGAGCTTAAGAAACGAGATATTTACCATGTACTGTGATTCAAATTTTGTAATACGGACCTCAAAGCAAATTAAATACATAATAACTATCCCATTTATAAAGCTAATTCTTACACTGTGTTCTGTCTTGAAGAAACATGTGCCACTGTACACTGTACAGTGCATCATTTGAAACACACATGTCTGCATTAGTACACTACCCAGTCCAGTAACACATATGACCCGTATGTCGCGGTTGCACGCATCACGCTTTGAACTCGTTAAACTTCACACTGTACACTATACATAGTCGTTCACTTAGTTCTATAACGAAACACAGCACAGTTAATACACTAGCAGTCCACATGTACACACAGTGTGTGCCGCCACTAAGGAGTCGTATGGCGCGGGTGTTTACGCGCGTCAGAGGCTCGGCGTCATCGTTGCGGCGCGGCAGGCGGCGTTTGTGCGGAGAACTGGCGCCGCTTCTTGTGGCGCGTGTCGGTGCGGAACCGCTGCGGCGGCGGCGACGGGTAGCGGCGCGAACGCATCGAGAACGAGCGAGACGTGCCGCGACCTTTTGAACTACCGTTGTCGGTCGAGCCGTAGCGCTGGATCACACCTGCGGATCGGTTATGTGCTTTTAGCGAAAGAGAAATGGAAAATAATTAAACAATGATTTTCATTTAAATTAAATCAGGTAACGACCCACATGACCGGCGAGGAAGGAAAAAGATCGAGGGGTCGATCCCCCATGCGATGGTCAGACCAAATTCGCACCGTACTCAACACCACCGTATGTGAAACCATTCACGCTCCGCAGAGGTCACGACCCTCAGCATTGAGGATATTCAACTAAGGAGGAGGAGGATGGCCCAGATCTAAATGCTACCAGCACTGCGAGTATGGATTGTCGATACGATAAAATTTGACAGAAATGATCGGTGTGTAGGATATTTAATTGAAACAAATCGCTGACGTAAATGAGGAACAGGGTGGAACCAAGAACACTTGCCTGGGGCACTCCAAAGTCACTCAAATTTTCGTCATCACTTGTGTTGTCACTTTCGTGTAGTTGATTGAAGTTTTACAGTTGGACGACGACTTTTCGAGTAATCTTGGAAAATTTGCATGAAAGGCCCCGATTCCAAAGCGTTCTATTTTATATCAATAAGGAAGGACGCAGAAACAGTGTCAAATGCTTTTGACAGATCAAGAAAGTTGCCTACCGTATAGTTCATCTTTGCTTTGTGTCCGTGCTCAATTCTGTAGCCCTTCTAAAACCGAATGGTTTAGGGGCTAGTATATTATATTTTTCAGATAGCTGAGCAAGCACCCGGTTTTTTATAAGACTCTGGTAATTATGTTGAGATTGAATTCGCACAGCTAAATTATTACCTATATATTGCAAAAAAAAGTAATAAAAAAAATTGCGGATGACTTTTTTCCTTGGACGATATGCGTAATCAATAATTAGCTGGAGTAAGAATGGTTTTAAAGTATTTAATTATTTGACATTGTCCTCTTTGGTCATGTCACATAGAATGAATACTCCCTCCTCTAGTCCTTGGGCGCCCCATATTATCTTGATAGCGACTTTCCGACCGATTTCCATGACATTTGGCAAGGAGATTGATTATATCCCGCGGAAGGACATAAGATACTTTTATCATCGTCATCATCCATCACCACGCTGTTAAAACCGTGGGGCGCAGCTATTCATCAATATTAATAACGTAATTGCTTAATTAATCACTCATCATAATATTAGATGTAAAGATCAATTAATTAAAATAAATACTATATAAAATAACTGACCTGAAGGTATATTATTGAAGTCCGAATTACTCGTTATATGATGTATAATGAGACTCTGATGCGCTGATACTCTTCTCGGCGTGGGTGACGAGCATTGCAAGGCCGACAGCGGCGGGGGCTCAGTGGGAGGGGGGGAAGGTTCCGCGGGAGGTGAGGGGGGCTCAGATCGTTCCCAGTCAGAATCGGGCGGGGAAGGTGGGGAAGGGGGAGACGCGGGGCGAGGGAAGAAATACGGCTGGAAGGTATCCCGGACCCATCGTCGATATTGCAGTACGTGATCTGTGACGCGAACAACTCGGCCTAAGGATGAATGACGTCGCGAGCTCCCACCAGCCGACCCACTAAGGGCTTGCTGGAGGATGATATAGCCATAGTCGAACGCCTGCCGAAAGAAAACGTATTTTAAGCTATTGAGTTGCGTAAAGTTAGTTAAATGAGTGGGATTGGAAAAACAATATTCTGTGGAAAGGTGGTATATAAATAACAAAGAGGCAGCACGTCAGATATTAACAAGGAATAAATCACATGCAACATAACAATGTATGTGCCAGTGAACTAGACTGATACTACGTAAAATATTTGCCATGACTAGCTGTAATTTTGTGTAAATTAAATACATAATAACTTATAATTACTTGTCAATATTTGGAACTTGTTTTGTTTTCTGTTATTAGTGCCAGGGATGGACACGTTGCACTTAACTATATGTGGGTGTCCATCCCTCTCGAAACTCAGGGAGTCCTAGTTGGAGGGCGGGTGTGTTGTGTGTTACCTGTTTGACTTGTATGGCTCCGTAGCTGGAGCGACCGATATCGTTCCCCGGCGTGAGAGGGTCTTCTATGCACAGCAACGATGGCCGGTGGCCTTCGTTCATCTCCTGCAACGGGAAAACCATATAATCACCCTCTATGTTGCCAATGTCCAAAAGTGCCAACGAGAGGAGGATGCTCTCAGAGAGAGAAGAGTATGCGCCATAATCTACCACGCACGCTTACGGAGGAGTGCGTTCGGAAACTCAGAGTGCGGTTTTTTAGTTGTTTTCTAATTCGCTTTTAGGTACCGAACGGCCACGGTTGTTTCCTAACCTCAAATAGACTTTAACAAATTCGACATCGTTAGGTCATTTGAATCATAATTTATTTGTAAGTGCGCGACTAGCGGCTATCGCTGCTAGACTACGCACTCCATGAGGATGGGCATCAGTACTGCCCGAACACCGGTCGGAGTATAACGACTAGATGATAAACGTGAGTTTTTTTCCGGTTTTACCATTTAACTATGAGTTCTCACGGAAGTTTTTATGACATCATTTATTTGTCTATAAAGGGAAGTCTTCTTCCCTTTATGATGATGAGACGAGTCCCTTTAGAAGATTTAAGATGTTTGTGGTTCACCGCCGCCTAAAATGCTGTCATATGTCAACGTCAAAGTAATATCAGATCGGTTGCAACTGGTTACCGATCGGTTATGATGGTTAAAAAGTCTCAACATTCTGAGGTTCCGACCGGTAGAGTTGGAAACAACAGAGTTCTTTACCGAACGGCTTTAGTGCGAAAAGTTGCACGCCAAGTGCGCTCTAACCGAGGTTCCGAACGAGCTCCAGGTTGGAAGCTAGAAGCTAGATCCAACGTTAGAGATGCTAGACTATGCGCGTTGAACTTGCTTGGAGCCACTGATGCACTAACTTGATGGTGCCGCCGTAAGGTTCACTATATTTATTATTGACCCATACAGAAACTTTACATATCATAATATATTATAGAAATTTTTCACTTCGCACTGTTCTAAAACAACTACCTGCCAATTAAAATGTATTGCAATGCCCTAAACATACCATTGAAATTTAGGTATGGCAGTCAGGCATAACAAGTTTCTGGCAATAACATATTGGCCGCGAAAATTGAATTCAATCACCATTAACGAGATCATTGTCTGGGCGTAGCCTAGTTAGTAACTTATGAGATTGAATCTAAGCCACTTGAAGCGCTCGCAGCGGAGCTTAACTTAGCAATCTTCGCCGATTAAGTTAAGCAACGTTTGCTGCGGTCAGAAGTTGGACGAGTGTGTGCTAGTGGCATTATTCAAATGAGCGTTGTCTCAGTCTTTTTTCTTAGGACAACAGTCGTTAGGCTATGTGGAAGGCCTTTGGGTGGCCTGAAAACTTCGACATGGGTTGGCCACTACCCTATCCACCAAGCTGCAATTTCGCACTACTCAATACAGTAATTTAAAGTTAAGCAGCGTTTATAAGTAAAGCCCACAATGAGCTGAATATTTATATAAATGACTGGAAACACAATTAGCGGTGTAATTAAGATGTCATCACCGCAGTAAGCAGTAACGCACCTTCTGTATGTCGTCCTTGGAGACGTAAGAGCCGCCGTTCTTGACCCGTATGGCGGTCTTCACGTAGTTGAACTTGCGTCCGTACAGCTCGAAGAACTCTATCAGCAACACGCCCAGGTTGTGCGGCTGGCGGAGTCGCTCAGGGCGTGGGTGCAACTGGAGAATACGGGAAAAAAGGAAACTCATTTCTATTTCAATGGGTTGACAACTTATTTTTACTGAAAAATACGGGATTTACTCACGCAATACTTGCCGGATAGATCCGACTATAGTTTCGACCATATCCGGTGGTCCTTTGCAAGTTATTTATTTATTTATTGAGTACCAACATGTTATACATTAAGTCAATTATAATAAATACAATTCACAACAGACTCTTACTAAATGCTAACACAATTATAGGGACCGACTACACGCACTAATATAAACGAGCGGTTCACAAATTAAAGTAGATATGTACAATTACGAATGAAAATAAATCACATTAAGAATCACGTTAAGAACTTGTCTCGTTCTGGCGCTCGGCAGTTGCATGGTATGTTGCTTATAAGAATTTGAGGTTATGTAACCGTGTACCGAACAGAACTCTCTGCTAGTAGTCCAGGAACTTGGTTTAGTTGTCGGCAACTTATACGAAGAGAAAAGTACTGCTAGGGCAGAGTTTGGTGTTGCTGCGCCGTAACGTGCCGTTGGTGAAGTACCAACATCAACATTCCATCAACTGTCACTGAACCAGATACAATAGAAAATCCGTTGTTATCGCCGGTCTGACGGTCGAGGAGAAGTAGATTTGCGTTTAAGAGGGCTCTTTATAATATTAATGTACTAATAAACACTCCAATAACTGAATAGAATGGAAGTCAGTATTAAATTTTTCAAATTGTACTTGTTAATATTGTAAAGAGGGCAGGTCTTAAGTTTTCGAGTTCCTTTCGAGTAGCTTCGGCAGTCGGCCGGAGTTGTTTGACTGATAACGAGCACTGGTATAGCTCATTGTGATGGCCGAGTATGCAGAATACGAAGTAATAAACGAGTACTCAGTGCATCGCCAGTACATTATCTATACTAATATTATAAGAAGGAAAGATTTGTTTACTTGTTTGAATGGAGTTACCTGCAGAAAGCTGATGCACATGAGGATGAGCGAGTAGGAGGAGATGCCGCCGGTGAACACCTCGTTCAGGTCTCGCTGCAGCAGGAACTGCTTCAGGACCATCACCAGGCGCGACAGCACCGGGTACTTCTCCTGGAAACACCAACCATATTACACGGTTAATTGCTTGTTTTAATAGCATGTTACAATTATCTGTCAAATCGTAAATCTGTAAAAAAAACCTGTTAGTTTTATGAAATCTTGAGATTACTACGCGTTAGTTTGATAGTAAATTGTTACACAATAGTCGGAAGGTTTGCTAAAATTACAGTCCCGAATATAGGTGGGGTTCACGGGGCGATTAATAATAAAATACCTTCTCCACAATTCGCCTGTCATACCGAAGCCTGGTTGGCTTTGGATTTGGATAATTAATAATACGAATTGTGAGTTGTTAAATAATTTATCTCACACGCTGCAAAGGGACGCCACTATCAAGTTTCTGCCCCGGTTACAAAAATTCGTAGATCCGGGGCTGCTTAAATATAATTATTTAGGCACGAGATGATTTAGCGCTCGGGCGTAGCGAGGGCGCTAATAGCCCACCCGAGGTAAACACTCTGATATACATTTGGAATACATGCAAAGTAAATAAAACCCTAACAAAATGGGATTAAGGTGAGACTTACGCATTGTCGATATTACGATCGACAATTGTCCCGCCTCGTACTGCAAAGCGAGACGCAATAACGAGCGCACCGCACTCAACATCCTGAACAAGCTCTCCGGGCGGGGTTGCCGGGGAAAGTACAGGCACACGAGACTTAACAACTTTATGTCTCAAGGTTACGGGCGCAGTTCGTCACTTGTGAGGAAATGCATCTGTTCTAGGCAGAGATTACCATTTAACATCAGGTGGACCTCGTACTTGTACCGTTTCATAATAATATAAAAAAAACGTTATATTGATAACGCTTAACTCTCACGCTAATCCAGTTTATCATACAAATTTAAAAAAAAGCTTGGTTAAATTTAGCTCTCTATACTTTCAGCGACTCTCGTTATCTGATTCTTCAGCATACCGATGATGTCATCCTGAATCATAACACTGACAATATGGGGCGTTCGTTAAATACGTGACGCGAGCTGGTAATTTTTCGAAGCTCGGCAGGGCTCGGCTATTGTGTATCTCAGTTGCTAACAAATGTTGATTGAAACTTGCAACTCTATGATACTTTTGACAACTTCACTAAGCAAAAATATTAGTAAGTTGATGATGAATTAATCCTTGCTATACTGTGATAATTAAAACAAAAGATTTATGAATGAAACGCACGTAAATGTACGTCTCTGGTACGCAAAGGGTTAAAGATGACTGGAGCTGACAAAGGTGGCATAGAGCGGCTATTTTTGGGGTTTCAAATAACATTTGTTAGCAACTGAGATACATAATAGCTCGACCAAGTCACACTGTCACGGGAAGGCGCGGCGCTTACAATCGGCCGCACGGCTTGCTCGTCTCGTAACCGTATATAATGGAATAGGTAGATGTGGGAGTAAGTGAGTTCACACACCGCTATCGCATGTCGGGTGCGTACGGTTCCTCAATGAACACATGAGTTGTTTACGATAGCGTTGTTTACATTGCATGACTGCACTGACCTTAAAGTGTTTGATAAGCTCGGCGCTCTTCACGCCGCTGCTCATGTTGAACGATATGTCCACCTGCGGGTAATACATCACATGTCATGTTTAAACGTTACTGTATGTTATGTATTCTACGGTGTACTATTGAAGACACTGAGGTCACTCAACACTAACAACAACACCTAGAATCCCCACAAATGCGTAGAACTATAGTTTCTCTAAGCGTTTTCTAGCAGTTGTTTCATGGCGAATGTTCTGAAGAGCTTTTTAATCTTATATCTTCCTCGCCACACCGATCCCGATCTACTCGTTCCGCCCTAGCATGCCATCCATATACTGTTGAAAACTTCTTACCACGAACCAAAAAGCTTGGCAGTTCCTACCTCTGTCGTGTAAGTAAATTGTGGAATGCTTTGCCAGAGTACGTATTTCCTTGCAGTTATGACCCTGGGTCTATCAAGCGGGGCGTGAAAAAATATCTGTCAGGTGATCATAGGGGGGGGATTAGTGCAGCTTACGGCTGCACTTTCATCGGGCGAGAGGGAGTCACTTTGATGACCAGGAGTACATATATACAATATTATGTACTCCTGGTAGGAATGGTGGGTGCACGGAGAGTTCCTGAACACACATACGGTATCTGAGACAAATAGATATAATTGAAGTGTTTGTAATTACAAATTAACAGCTTTTCACTAAATGCTTATGAAGGTATATACGGTATTTGCTTAAATATAAAAATGTAAAAGTTTAGTCCTTTTGTTCCGGCTAATCTCTGAAACGACTGGGCCGGTTTAAACGGGACTTTCACTGGCAGAAAGTTGATGTTATAAGGTAACATAGGCTACGTTTATTCTACAAAAATATGTATATATAACTCTGTCTGTCTGTTTGTTTGTTACCTTATCACGAGTAAACGGCTGAACAGATCGTGATCCAATTTGCTTATAGATTAATACGTCCGAATCAGCAAGCCTCCGGTTCGTTCATATATCTTTTGTTATAGCGTAAACCTGGTGTGGACCGATTAAATCGTGGGAAAGCACATATGATACTTTTCATCATTTTCATCATCATCCATCACCACGCGGCTGAAACCGCGGGCCGTAGCAACTTATACAATATAAATCATTGGTTATGAAGTAGTCAACCAAGAGCCAGGCCTGATAGACAATCATCTATCCGGACCGAAGGGTACAAAACTTGGCCCATTCAGCAGTGGTCTATGAGGAGCGGTTGTCCTTCAAAGGTGAAATAAATCACTCCTTGTATCATTTAGTTAGCTGTAAACTATATCTATCTATATATAAAAATTAACCTATTTCTCCTTGTCACGCTATAAGTTGAGTACGGATGGAACAATCTCGCTTATTCTTTTTTTGTTGTGTTAATTATTGTGAGGAGAATGTTCTTATGAAATAAAAACCAAGAAAAGATGGGAGGTTAAGAGGATTGCATAGCTAGTACTTTCCATGCTAAAAGAGAAAACTCTTATCTACCTCTTAACATTGTCCGATTTCAGTGATTTTTTTTTCACGGAGTCATGACATTGTTTACTATGCCTGTACGTTTTGATTTTTTCAGTTTTTTAAAGTTCTAATTAAGAAAATTTATAGTACTTTGAAATACTGAAAAAATCAAAACGTACGGGCATAGTAAACAATGCCATGATTCCATGAAAAAAAATCACTGAAATCGAACAATGTTAAGAGGTAGTCAAAGTCAAAGTCAAAATCATTTATTCAAATTAGGCATCAAAGACGCACTTATGAACGTCAATTTTTCATTATAATGTACTTTAAAGACTACCGCCGCGTTCCAAAATATATAGAACCCACCGAGAAGAAGCGGCAAGAAACTCGGGGCCATTCTTTGTATATAGATGTTTTACAATGTTTTTACTTAGGTACTACACATATTAGCTCCAGTGTGTTGCCTTACAAAAGAGAACATAAGAATGGTATCAGTAGGGCAAGACACGCTACACTTTGACATCTTAGTACACGAGTAGATAGATCCTGGAGTAATCAGTCCCAAGCTGTTATATTATTTTATATGTAGAAAAGAGTTTTGTCTTTTAGCATGGAAAGTACTAGTTATGCAATCCTCTTAATATTAACTAATCTTCTGCGCCCCGCGGTTAGCATAGAAAATACAATAAAAATGCGTGACGAATTCGGTAGCAGCAATCGAAGCTGTGAACAATAGCATTATATTTGCACGCCTATTTGGTTGAAATAGTTATTATATTCGGTTGACAAGGCGTGGGTACACGTAAGTATGTAACCAACTTTAGTAATTGTTCATTTGTAAGTCATATTAGTTTTATTTATTGTAAAACACGTCACAAAAACTATTATGTACTCATTATCTACATTAAACTTATTATATTATATATTAACTAGCGACTGCTTGCGACTTCGTTCACGTAGTGTAACTATAATATTTAGTAACCGTAAGATTTAAATGTTGATACTTTGTCATACGTGAATCCTGACTAGGCATTATCTACACCCTTTAGTATTACTGCAGCTTTTATGTAACACGCTATAGATAAGCATCGACATTATTTCTATTATTATAAATTAAATTAGCCTCTTGTTGGTGCAGCTGATCTCTTCCATTATCGATATACTAGCTGACCCGCCAGCGGCTTCGCTCGCGTGGCCTCGCGGGATACGTAATTACAAATTTTTAATTATCCCACGGGAACTCTTTGATTTACCGGGATCAAAGTATTCTATATGTTGATCAGGGATATAAGCTACCACCATACGAAATTTCATTTAAATCGGTTTAGTCGTTTCGGAGATTAGCCTGTACAAACAGACAGATAAACATACAGAGAAACCAACAATTTGAACTTATTTTTCACTCCTTACATCCCAAACAGAGTCAGTGTTTTAGCATATTTTCATTTTACAGAAATTTGACCTCTACCTACAGTTTATAATATGTAGAAGTTTTTACATCCCTCGTTTTACCTCCTTAAGTCATCCCTGACAAAAATATTGAAAGCATCAGTATTTATTTTAAAATTACCTATACAGTTATCAATTTTCAATACTGTAGCTCCAAGAACAAAGAACATCAAAAAAAAAATATCCCCCGTTTCACCCCCTTAAGTCATCCCTGTCAATAAATATTGAAATCATCACTTTAAACTGTCCAAATGCTAATATTCACCGCTGTATGTTGGAAAACAAAAAACTTTCCATACAAACTTTCACCCCTCCATTTCACCCTCTTAAACCACCACCACCCTAAAAAAATTGTCCAACATTTATTATTTTGAATGACCAATTGAAATACAAATTTTCACAACTATATGTTCAGAAACAAAGAAGTTTCATACAAACGTTTTCACCCGTTTTGACCCCCTTAGGGGTAGAAAACCCCATTCTTAGTACACCTCTCAGTCGCACGCCGAACAGCGCGAGGAGTGCACGTGTATCGCCCGCGTATTGTTTTTGTTGACGACAACAGGAGTCGCGCCGCGATGTTGAGTGAGGAGGAGTCGGAGGTAGATCGACCCGAGTCAGTGACCTCGGGCGATCTCCACTCGGATGGGCAGTTACAGCGAGGTAAACGTTTGAGAAACTACGAAGGAGAAGATAAAGACAATTTCATCGAAGTGAAGAGGAGGCCGAAACGTTTGGCTAAGCGTGCGTCTGAAGATCATGATAAGAAAACTGGTTTGAACGAGGTTAGTGCAACACAATCTATGACGTCGGAGGGGTCTGTACGTTATTATGAAGTTTGCGTTACGTCGATTGAGCCGCTACCGAAGCAAATTGCCTTTGCTAAAATGCTTAGAAGTTTGAAGGTACCCGATATTTTGAAGATTAAGTATAAGAGTAGTTACAAAGTCATTATTACATTTGATAAGAATGAAAACGCGAATAGTTTTTTGAATTGTGAGCAATTAATAGAAAAGGGGTTCCGATGCCAAAGAACAGACGAAATGAATGTATGTTACGGAATAGTGAGACAAATCGACCTTGAAACCGAAGTAGAAGAGTTACAAAAGACCTTCACGTGTGAATCTGAGATCATATCCATTAGGCGTCTTAAGAGACAAACGAACGAAGGCACCTGGACTGATAGCGAGACGGTTCGCTTATGCTTCAGGGCCTCCACTTTACCTCCGTATGTGTCAGCATACGGTTGCAGGTTCATGGTGGAGTCGTACACCTTCCCGGTCTCGCAATGTGCTGGGTGCTGGTATTACGGACATTTAAAAAAATACTGTCCTACAAAGAAGATTGTATGTCCTAAATGTGGTGCAAATCACGTAAACTGCGAGACAAAAATTTATAAATGCGTTAACTGCAAAGGTTCCCACATGTCTATTGAAAAGTCACGTTGTCCAGTATTTAGAAAAGAGAAAGAGATAAGAAAAGTTATGTGTGAAGAGCAATGCACTTATAAAAAAGCATTATCTATATACATGGAAAGACAAAGCAGCGAGGCGCATGGAAGTCAAGATACAATAACGCCCAGGGAACGTAAACAAACAGATAACAACATACCTACTTATAGTCGCAGTTATGCTGAAGCTATTTTACGTAAAAGTAATGTAGAAAACCGAGAGGAAGAATTATTAAGCGATGCTTCGAACTCCAGTCAAGAGTCAGTAATAGCAACAGCGCAGAGCGAATCTAACCACGAGTATCGGAAGAAGAAAAAGAAGAAGAAGAAGAAAATTTCGATAAACAAAGAAGAACATCGTCAAGAAGAGAATAGTGAGTTTGTGAATGAAAATGTGCATAATAGACAGAAAAAATTCACCTTTAGTAAATTTTACAATAGGATTAAGGAAATTATGTTATCAAGCAAATCGCTCAGCGAAAAAATCACAGACTTTTTGAAATTATTGTTTGAGGAGTGCTACCTTATGGTATCTGGGATGTTTAGAAACGGAGACTATGTTACAAAACTATTATCCATGCTCGGGCATGGATAGAGCTCACAGTATGCAACGTTTTGTTAACATAGTCCAGTGGAATTCGCAGAGCATCAAAAATAAATTAACCGATTTTGAAAGTGTCTTGGTCCAGAATAAAGTACATATAGCCATCTTAAGTGAAACTTGGTTAACGGAAAATATAACTATCAATATTAGTAACTACAATATATATAGAAAAGATAGATTAGAACCATGGGGGGGTGTAGCCATTTTTGTACATAAATCTATACAAAGTGAGGTGATTGAAGTGAATCTTAGTAATCCCGGCATTGAAGTAGTTGCAGTAAAAGTTTTAAATTGTAAGCTTATTAAGAATGTTATCTCTGTCTATTGTACTCAACCTGTCCTCACTACTCAGTCAGACTGGGATGAATTGTTTTCACTTTTTGGCAATAAAACCTTGATAGGGGGCGACTTTAACGCCCATCACACTAACTGGTCTTATAAAACCGATTCTAGAGGTATTCGAATTTTCGATTCTAGTTTAAATAATGGCTTTATCTCTATGAATACTGGCAGTATAACGCGTATGAAACTTGTAAACAATTCCTTGCAGAAAACGTCGCCTGATATAACATTTGCCTCGTCAGATATTATGGTAGATTTGAAGTGGAAAGTACTCAACGAGAACCTAGGTAGTGATCATATGATAATAAAAATCTCTGTAAATTACGAAGACATATCACACTATACAAAAAAGCGAAATTTTAGAAAAGCTGATTGGCCTAGTTATAAAACTTCAGTAGAACGGTCTCTGTTAAATTTACATCTTAACTTTAATTCTGAGCACGTACAAAATTTATATGATACGTTTATGGATATTATTAATGATGCAGTTGAAGAAAATATACCGTGGCTTATAATCAATAATGATCCAGAAAGCAAATTCGCGCCAAAATCGTACTGGAATCCTACACTATCTGAATTAGTAGCCCAACGGAGGCTGGCATTAAGCACCTTCAGAAGAAACCCTATCCCTAATAATCTCAAAATTCTAGAAGAGAAAACGTTGATAGCTAGAACCGAAATATCTAAAGCTAAGTCTAAAGATTTCCGCGGTTTTTGTGACTCAGTTAGTGAAGATACATCTTTATCTGATATGTGGAGAAAAATGAGATGGATAAAAGGTTACCGTCATCGGAATTTCATTGCGCCTGAAACTAAAAAACATGAATTACTCTGTAGCCTAGCCCCAGATTGTGCAAGTGTATCTAAACCTATTTTCTTGTCTAGGAATAGCTTGTTAGAAAAAGATTTTACTATTCAAGAGTTTGAAGCATGCCTTAAAAGAAAAGATACGGCACCTGGGGATGACAGTATCACATACTCAATGATTTACAATCTTCCAGAGGTCGGTAAATCTTATTTGCTTCAGTTGTACAATAAGATATATAGTTCTGGTCTAGTACCGCACCAGTGGAGAGATATCAAAATAATACCAATTCCAAAGGCGAATAACAATTCGAGTACGGACGTTAAGTTAAGACCTATTTCATTAATTTCTTGTATGTGCAAAATTTTACATAACATGATTGGGAAAAGATTAGAATGGTACGTAGAACATCATAATATACTATCTCAGAATACTACAGGTTTTAGAAAAGCAAAATCTTGTTTAGATTCTGTAACACGATTAGTGACTACTATACAAATGGGTCTCGCAAAAAATTTACCTACACTGGCCTGCTTTCTTGATATAGAAAACGCGTATAATAACGTTTTGATTGATGCCTTAGTGAAAACATTAGATAGATTAAAAGTTGGGAGTAAAATTTGTAATTATATTTGGGAATTTCTTAGTGAAAGGCATTTGATAATAAATAGTAATAATAGTGAGAATAGCCGAATAGTAAGGTGGACATCAAAAGGCTTGGCGCAAGGTGATCCTTTTTCACCATTGTTGTTTAATATAGTAACTTATGAAATCTGTAAGTCTGTTAGTACAGAAATAAGTCAATACGCAGACGATTTTGTAATATATGCCAGCGATAAAAGTATTGATAAATGTGTTTTTGAGATCCAATATTCTTTGAATACAATAGTTAGACTTCTTAACAACGTTGGTTTACAGTTATCTGCAGATAAATCTAATTTTTGTCTGTTTAGCAGAGGTCGCAGACGGAAATATATAGAACTTAAAATAAATCAGGTAACATTAAAATCTAATGAAAACATTAAATATTTAGGAATTTGGCTAGATCGCTCACTTCTTTGGAATAGGCACATCCAAGAAACATGCGAAAAAACAGAGAGATACCTAAATATTTTGAAGGTTTTGGCGGGTAGTGGCTGGGGTGTTCATCCCAAGCATTTGAGAAGGCTATATGTCAATCTTATTAGAAGTAGAATAGATTTCGGTTCCTTCCTCTATGATAACGGTGCAAACTGTCACATTCGTAAGTTAGATAATGTACAAAATCAAGCGCTTAGAATTATTGGCGGCTTTATAAAATCAACTCCGTTACATGTTATGGAGAGTGAAGTATGTATTCCCCCTCTGGGTATACGTAGAAAGTATTTAGCATACAAATACTGTCTCAAATCTAAATCATGGTGTAAAAACTCGATTATAACCCTTCTAGACGAATTCGGTGCTCTTTGTCCCGATTTATATGGTAGATACTGGATGTATAAAAAGAAACCTTTGCTCATGCTAGCATATAACGAAGTCAAAAAAGAAATATGTACTGCTTCTAATCCATTAGAAATGTTTTTATTGGAAGAGTGGGTATCTAATATAAACATAAAAAAATATATAGTTGATAGTTTAGAGTGTGTTCAGAAGGCTAAAAAAGATTATAATACTGATGTTTTAAAAAATAATGTATTAACGGAGTTAGATAGAAAATATAAAAACTGGCACAAAATATTTACAGACGGGTCAAAGAGCGCCGGTGCGTCCTCGTCAGGGATAGCATTTTTTGATGCAACTTGTAAATATGCTGAGAGTTACCGGAACGTGTCGCCGATATGTATAATGACCTTGGAGCTGTTTGCCATATCGGCGGCACTGTCCTACGTCGAGTCTAATGTGCGAGACAGTGTAGTAATACTTACGGATAGTAAAAGCGCTTTACAACATATTTATAGATGTACTATGGGTAGTCGAGGTATACCTATTACTTACTCTATTTTACGTAAGGTAGAAAGGCTTCGGACAAATCAAATCACCGTAAAATTACAATGGTTACCATCTCACATTGGATTATCAGGCAACGAGACAGTGGATCGCTTGGCAAAATTAGCTGCAGTCAGTGGATCGGACATGTACATTTTACCAACTCATACAGAATACTTACCCAAATATAAAAAAGTTTGTTTTGATAGTTGGCGAGAATACTTTGATGAACGTTCCAAATCTAAAGGAATCTGGTACAAAGTTTTGCAAAGCGAGCCTCATCGTTCGCCATGGTTTGTTGGAGCTATTAGTCGGAAGCTTGTTGTTGTCGCGCACAGATTACGTTCCGGACACATCCCATTCAATGCTTTTGGATTTATGATGGGAAAGGTATCGTCACCGAACTGTGAGGAGTGCGACCAGCCCGAAGACGTGTATCATGTACTGATGGAATGTGTCCGGAACCAACGTCAGAGGGAACAGATTTTTACCGAACTTAGAATTTGTGAAACCAATGTAGGGGTAATACAGCTTATGTTATCTGATCCAAATTCTAAGGAGGCTGGAATGGTTTACGGTCTGGCAAATTCTTTTGTACAGGCTTTAAACCATTCTAGCACCACAGGCTTGCCTGGTTGGTTAATTATACCATAAGTATAATTAACCGGCTAGGTAGGTCTGTGGTTTAGGTAAGTTTGTGTTTGTGTAAAAAAGTAATTAGTTTTAGATAAATTTATTTAGGAAATTTGTGTTTTGTCAGGATACGATGGGGCTGACATAGACATGTTGTCTAAAAGCCCCCAAAAAATTAAAGAATAAAAAAAAAAAAAAAAAAAAGTACACCTCTATGCATCAATTTCCAGTCTCTACGATCACTGGTTTAAGCTGTGCGTAGTCTGTCAGTCAGGAAATCTTATTTTATATACATATATAGATTAAATGCGACCTCTTTTACATCCTTGTACGTAATGCCATTTGAAATGACTTCTATTTTAATGTTAAACAACTTTTAAAATACACTTGTGTGTTGTATTATATTTGGCTACACCGTTTCGTGACGCCGGCGTACCTTGACATCGGAGTACTTGTCGGTCATCTTGACGATGGGCACGGTGGCTTTCTCCAGCACCTTGATGCTCTCCTTCTCCGCGATGTCCTGCACCACCAGCTCGCGCTCCAGCGTCCACAGCGGCAGCTTCTCCCATTGCCCTGGGGACAACCATCATGCAAGCTTCAAACGAAAGAAAGATAATACGCTCATCCTTCACAATAAACTAGTAGTTCTGCGAACAGTAGTAGCGGATTTTTCGCAGTACTTCACAACCAGAAACTACTTGACCAATTGTGCTCATATTAGAAATTCCTCTTTAAAGTCTGGTACTAATGTGAGTACCAAAGTTTATTAAAATCGGTCGGTAAATAGCGCCACAGCAAACTTCCCCTCTTTTTAGGAAAAGTACACCGCACTCAAAACCAAATGTGTTGTTTTACATTAATTTTAAAAAATAGCCTAATTTGTGTTTTATTACTTTTACCTTCATTTTTGAATGCAATAAGCGTATCAGCATCGGTATCAGATAAAGGGGGTATTGATGCATCCCTAGTAAATGTGTGTGCCCATGCCTAACGTGGCACAGGGAACTCTAGTTGGGTCATGAGTGTATGGACGTTTACTTTAAAATGTTAGTACGGTAGAAACTCAGATTAGCATAATGAATTCTCCACTTAGGACTCTGACACACGGCGCCTATATACCGATAGCATACCTACTGACCCAAAACGGCCGAGCGCTGAAGACCTGTTCACACGCTCTCAGTGCCGACACAGTACCGACACATCGACGTAACGACACGTCGGTGTCAATGGAACAATTATTGGTTCATACATTCTGTACACACGTGTTCGCACGCGAGTGATCCAGTGTCAATGCCGCCGCCAGCGACCACGGAAGCGAGTCGTTGCCAATTATACTTTTTGTCGGATCACAGCCGCTTGCTTCCATAGCAAAATTGAGAACGACCTATTGGATGAGGGGTATGAAATGTATGATTTGTTAAACATACTATAAACTAAAATGACTGAAGTAGCACCATGCGTTTCCGAGCTACGCATGTTTTTGTTTGAGGATCAGAGTGAGAAAATACTGAAATGCGTGAATTGAAAGTACTGTGGTATCACCACCTACTACTGATACGGAATTGCGCCGTCGCAGAAATGTGTTAATTGGCAAAGGCAGACACAAAAGCAGACCCGTAGCAAACTGCATAGCATCTACAGTCTTGATGTAGCATCGATTCATAGCCGATGCAGTAACGCTGTCCCTGCTCACGCGACTGGCGCTGGCGTTGAGCTTCCACACGCATCCATACTTCTCTCGACCTTATCGATTGCTACCTACTTACCGTACTTCCGTTCGTGCCTACGAAGAAATAATATCAGGAAGAGTAACTGCCTTAACAAATGACCTAATAAAAGTCGTGCTAAATCAATAACATCGTTCACGCCGCTATGACTCAGCTGTCATAGAAGACGTTGCAGCACGCGCGTGGACCAATCCCTGCTTTCCTTCTGAAATTTAAACCAATCACCGAACATGTCTATTTGTAACCTCGGCAGTAATTCGTATTTGGAATCATACGTCGTTTTGGTTTGAAGGACCACTTTTTGTGTGGAATTTGTTCTGAGTTATGCTTCCCGACATTATTTCTTCGTAGGTGCGTGCTCAAACAATTGTAAAAAAATTATTAAGTGAAAACAATATACATACAAACATTTAATTTTCTACTCGTCACACAAATATTCAGCCAGGGAATGAAACTGGGGCAGCGAGCTTGGAACGCACGGTCGCTAGCGAACGGAGTTTAGGGGTGAAGGGAACGTATATACATATTATGTATATACTGTATCGATACGTGAAAACCTTTAATTAGCTATCAGCTGCTATGTTTTTATCCATAAGTTACCTCACCTGTTGGTTTTCCTCCAAAAAGATTAATAAAGTATATAGCAAGTTCAAAACAATATAACGACGAAGGGCACTATAGCACCGCATCGCTATGTCTTGTGGCGGTGCAGCAGTACAGTGCCGCAGAATTATTGTGACGCTGGAAGAGCTGTCGCACTGCAACTATCATGAGCAAGCCGGCCAGTCTCGTCTTTAACTATATAGTATAAAAAGGGCATCTATAGATTCCCGAAAAGGTCAGAAGACAAACTAGAAAAAGTAAAGAACCAAAATTATTAAATTACAAAAGCATTACATTTAAAACGAAACGCGTTATGTAAAAAAAATAAAGTCCTTAATTATAAACGCTGCCTTACGTTAATTAGTAGTGCGCACAGCAAATTTGTTGTGCGCCGTCTCCACTGAGATTATTAGTTCAGTTATGGCTTTGGCAATATAACTAGTAGGAATTTCCTTAGTAGGTATGAACACCTTGGCCGGCGCATTCCACCTCACGTGTTGTTCAACGCACTCCATTCATGCACAGCTCGGACGTGCGTGCGCGCGGCCGACAATTAGCTGGCTTCGTGTTACGATAGGGACCGATAACGTAGCACACTAGCAAACCGATGAATGGAAATAGAATTTATAATATAACTAGCCGACCTGTTTTCTTCACCTTGATGCTTGCTGCTTGATGCTCACGACATAAAATGCATCAACTGCCAAATGTTCAAGTTGTAGCTCCGCGGCTGAGCCTCTATATGTGATCAATTAGTTCAACCTTAAGGCAAAGTAAGTAAATATCTATAAGTAGAACGTGTTCCCTACTAGCGTTGATTCACGCGGCTTTGGCGCGAGACGTACAAATCTTCGATCGATCTTATTTCTTGGTAGCCTACGTACACAACAGAAACAATGACGTTTAAAAACTAATCTCCTCTTGCTCCCAGACACGTGACACACGTGGTGGGGGCAACTCTTCCGCAACTGAGTACCAGAGGCACAAACAAGTAGTGAAAAGGTATTCGTATCGTAAGCGTCAACGCGTCACGCTTCGGCATACAAACTGTGTTAGTTATCTGTATCACAACTGTCCTAGATAAAGTACAGTTTGTACAGTTTGATGTGATCGACACGTTACATTACACTAACGCAGTTATTCGTGCTAGGATCACAGTTGCCGCCCTAGACCAAAGTATTCCGTCTCGAAGTAGTCTGCAAGTACTGTGTTTAAGTGTCAAAGACACTGTAGCAAATGGAAAGTCTTGCTTGAGACGAAAACCGTAATGTAGTGCGTGCAACATTATAACGTATGGTATCTCAGTGGCTCTAGCACGAATAACTGCGTGCGTGTAACGTAACGTGTCGTTCACGTGAAACAGTACAATCTGTCATGTATCTACGGCACAATGTGACACAGTACACTCATAGTCTGTGCACGGAAGCGTGACGTGTAGACGTGCAGGATACGAATACATCGTCGCATATTGTTTGTGCTACGGCCTCAGATTACAATCGCCTATGTAAATGTTAAACATTTACATAGGCGATCTTGTACCACATCCTGTGTCAGTCGATTATTTCCTACTGCATTACATCCTGGGGCGGAACATATAAAACCCTCTTGTTACCTCTAGAAAGAGCTCAAAGAGGTATTCTCAAGTGTAGTAATAAACGCCCATTCCAATATCCGTCAGCAAAATTATACAGAGAATGTCAACTTCTTACTGTACGACAGATTTTCATTCAGCAAGCAATACTTCACCAACACGCGCTAACTAAATTTGACAAAACAACAAAAAAGAAACGTGTTTCGCACAACGTGTGTACTGTACCAATTGTTAAAACAGCATTTGCTCGAAATTTCATAAATTTTATAGGGCCAATCCTTTACAACAGTCTCAACAAAGACATGAATATTTACTCACTGAGCGCGCAAGAGATTAAAACAGTAATATTTAAAAAACTAATTAACTTAAACTACACTGACACAGAAAAGTTAATTACCGTAATCACATAAGGAATCTTCAATATTGATAGTAGGTAGTAATATTAATAAGATACTTATATACAACATCCACAAAATAGCATCCACACAATATCACAAACACAAATAACACTTAACAAGATAAAGATAATCATCTACATTATTAATAGTGTTAGTTTAATTAGTAATAAATAGAGTACATGTATCTCTTCTATAGGCATTGTGATTAATCTTCGATGAAAGAGCCTGGTACCTATCACACGGGTCAGGAGCCTAGTTTAGGAACCAGGTGTTACACTGTAATTTAGAGTTAAATAATGCCTTATTTATGTAATAAATGATAAATGATTATGATTATGATTTCCACCAATTTAGTGCAGTAGTGTTAGCGTACAAGAGTTAGAAACACACACACCCGTACAAACAGACATACTTTAGCATTGAAATAGTATTGACACTACATTCATGTATTTATATTTAGAAAGAACTTTGGATGCAAGTGTAACAAAAAACGATATTAAAAATATTTAGTGACACTTCCGCTGAAAAAAGCAATGATTATTTTTTTTACTATTTGGTTTTAATTATTTACTATTTGGGGGTGTGCACCCCCAAATAGGCCAAAATCATTGCTTTTTTCAGCGGAAGTATCACTAAATATTTTTTAATATCGTTTTTTGATAATGGGTTTACGCAAAGTAACGCCTGAATCAATAAATTAGCTAAGTGTAACAATGGGCGGTCCACAGCTCACAGAAGTAAGGGCGGTCTCATCACTCAGAGCCATCACTTCTTCTTTACACATGATATATACTCTATTAAGCTACTTCGACAAGTTATTTCACACTTTTTGGTGTTGAAGTCGGTTCAGATTTTCACCAATTTTAGTGTCAATGATGATATCATCAAGATAAATCAACACTTTTCAGTTTTCGAGTGTTACTCAAAAACTGCTTGACCGAATTTGATGAAATTTAAATGGGACTACCTCGGAAGTATGCTCTATCAAACAAAAAATTTTGAGAGTCGGTCTACAAACGGGGTAGAAGTCGGCTGACGAACATATAACCTCCTCCTTTTTTGAAGTTGGTTAAAAATATGATATAATTTCCATAAGCAAGCGGGCGCGACCCGGCGCGGTGCGATGTGTCGGGGTGCATACAAGTTTGAACATTACAAAAAATACCGTCCCGGATGGCGACCGCTTTCCCGCGCCTCCCGCCTCTGTGGGTGCTGAGCTTTAGTGTTGTTACGTACTCCGAGATAAATACAAAGTGTAAAATTAGCGCGATCTCAATACAATCGCACAAGTATGGTATTGACGTAGTATGATGTATGGCGGCCGCGGAGCGCGAATTGCCGTTTGGGCAGACAAGGCAGTGTAAATTGGCCTAATCCACCGGCGTGAGTCACGCGCCAACAATGCGCGACTGCGTAACATCTATATAGGTACGGGTACGTATACACGCGGCGCGCGGCGTGCAGTTACGTAAGCACATCCATTCTCTCTCGTGCATGCTGTGACTGCACACAGGTGGAAGTGGTTCCGACACGCACACACGCACAACACAGGCGTCTACATACGGAGTTTCCACTTGGTATGGCCGGTTGGAGTGGTTGGGAGCGACCCTGCTGTCTGCCGCAGACTCTGGTTTCGATCTCCACACAGTCATACATTCATGTGCATGGACACATCTGTTAGGTCTGTGTGTTGGTGTATACATGTATGTATGTATATTAGTTACCATAGTACATACTTTGCCTAGTTTATTGAAGATCTTGTGTGGATGTTGTCTCATATTCATATTGTAGAATGGGAATAGACCACAAAGATTTTCTCCAATACTGACGAATTTACATATTTATCACTTACAATATAAAAGATCAAATAAATGGTTATAGTGACCTAATTTTTAAGGTTTCGCACTTAAAGGAGAAATAAAACCTCATTAGATATGTTGTATGTCTCCACTTCTGTCTATCTTTCGAGATGCTTTTTCTCAGGGACGCGTGAAGGTGTTTCAAGTTGCCACATTAGTAAAAAAAATTAGATTTCAAACTTAAGTATTACGTTGAAAATTTGACCGCGACGAATATGGATATATGGAAGATTTTTTTGGTTTTAGTATCGACCATGGACTCCAAAATGATGTTACCGTCAACCTATACTATAATCGTCTGTACCTTTTTCGAATTTCTACTTTTTACGGATATTTCATTGACAATTAAGCTACTTTATCCGCGCTGTTACTAGCGCCGAAACATTTAGTTCTTTTTTAGTTCAATAATAATTTATTCTCAAAAAGACTACATAGTCACTTATATGAGAACATAATTTTTACTTAAGTATAATATTTACACTGTCGTTCGTTTTGTTAGATATGTACTTACTTACTTACTCATGTAACGTATTTACTTTAGATAGCGGGTAGGTTCATCATAAGGATTAACCCTCGTTTATCGAAGGTTGCTTAAAAGAACATGTTGAGTAAGCACAACATTTTCTTCCCTTACCCCATCTCGTTATATAGGGGATATTTCAACGTTATCTATAGAGAACAGATTAACCGTTTAACCACACATGTCGCAGTTCCTTGTAAAGCAATATGAATTCTGAGACAAAAATTGTATTAGTGGCCAAATGTGGCGATTGACGAGTCTACGAGTTGATGTGCTTCGTAAATACATCAATAAAAGTTGTAATAATTGTGGAATCTCGTTATGAATCACGGCCGCCCACTGTTCGCCGCTATCATTGCACCTCATTCAAATATATTATCAGAGGGATGCCACGAACTGGCACATTCAGCGCACAAGCAAACACACAAACATCATACAAACAAATATATGTATTCAAAAATGGGTTCATTAGTTAAATCTAGAGGCCAATATACGACGCAGTCAATTCTACAACTGCAAACAACGAAATAATCCTAAAAAGTGTGCCTAGCACGAATAACTGCGTGCGTGTAACGTAACGTGTAGTTCACGTGCAACAGTACAAACTGTCATGTATCTAGGGCACACTGTGACACAGTACACTCATAGTTGACGCTTACGAGACTAATACTTTTTGGAAATCGTTCGAGCTACGGCCCCTGGTTCCCTTTTCCTCATACAGTACAGGGTCCTGAGAATACATCAAGTATGTACCAGTCGGATACAAACAGCAGCGCACGTGAACATAAAGCTGCGATTAAAACAACACAGGAAGTGCAACAAACACAACGAGACTTGTGTGCGCATTCTGTACCTACTTAGATTGTGGTAGTACATACTCACACACGCTCTCACACTTACATGCGTTACATACACTAAATGGTACACCTCTTAACCCCTAGTCAATATAGTGAGTGCTAATGTCAGATATTTTCACCAAATATTTATATTTTCGAATAACCGATAAAACACATAATCATAATCATAATCATAAACATTTATTTGCCTCAAAACATGGTAAGCACATTTACAGATCTCAAGTAGGTAACATATAGTCCGAACATGTTTTCGCTGACATAGCATGCACATTTTATAATAGACGTCATTTATATATTTAAGGCGCGGTCCAATCCTAATTTTAAAACAATTTACGATGCTTTACATAAGGTTGAGAATTGCTTACCAGAATGGACGATGTAATGCGGAAACTCAATTGAATACGTGCTAATACTTTTTATATTTATTTCGTACAAATGATTAAATTTTAATGATAAAAAGTCCATAGTTCACTAGTAAATTTCATTGGGAATTTGAATATGATACATTCATTGAAATATATTTGCCCATAATTGAATAAAAATGATTTTTCCCACGAAGCACGTAAGAAAAAATGCAAAATTTAGGGAATGTTGCCGATTTTTTTCTATCGAGCCAAGTTTGTTCAATCGTGTATTGGGTCCCATACTTCATAAGGACGAATATTCAATTTACACTATGGTTTTTTTTTCGAACTTCGGTTATTAGGTTTAAGCGTCGAAAAACTCAGTTTTCGCGAAGTCTAATCATGAAATTTGGAACTCATTTCGCCTTAATCAATGTTCATCATTCATTCCAATGTCCAAATAATTAACATGTCAATTTAATTTATATAATATTATAAAAATGCCTAATAAATAAAGCAACACTAAGTACCGTATTAATTGTATAATTAATCAATTTCACACACTTGGTCAATTTTATGCAGCCTGTGATGTAGCTATCGTAGTAGACTAGAGACAAGGAGGTAAGATACCTGGTCAGTCAGTGTTATATCTTGCCTGATCAGGAGGATTACAGTGGATGGATGAATTAATTAATAAACATCAAAATGTAATGATTTCTAGTACATTATTTTATATCATGACTCACAGACTAGACATGACTGTGTTCACAGATTACACACTCTCAAAAAGGCAAGCTCGCAGAGTTGCTCTATATTATAGGGTATCCCTGCGAGCTTTGTGTTATTATAGGGCCTATAATAACACATTATGACAGTCAGTATCGACTAGATAAGTTTAGTTTAGTTTGTGAGATGCTCGCACGGCTGATCAGCTAAAAGTTACACAAACAGTATGTCGTGTTTGTGCAGTGTCGTCTATTAATAACGTCGATAGCCGTAGTCCGTGGCCGTAGCGACCTCGCGCGCGTAGTTAGCGGCGCTCGTTTGTCATGAGTGCACGTTCGGTGCAGGCGTACGAGCTTACTCTATGACGTCATGCGAAGGGGCTCGCCAACATATTGCGACGTCTATAACCTATTTATTCGGACCAACAGTGTTTGTTTATACTTAAGAAGTTATCGTTACGGGCACATTAGACCTAACCCCGAATTCTAAATGGATACTCAGTCGTGAGTTTCGACTTGAAAGTTGAATTAAGGAATCTATCAGTACAAAAAATGGACCGACTTCAACGCTAAAAAGTGTAACTCGTTGAAGTCGGTACCATGTTAGTTCAAAAGTACCTATTATCACAATATTGTGCGCATGGTACCGACTTCGACAAGTTATTTCACACTTTAATGTTTTGAATCGGTTCCATTTTTTGGTACCATAAAATGTTTATTTGTAACCCTTGCTCACTTTTTATTAGTAACTCATGGGATCGATTGTCATTCACCGTCAATTACGATATCATCAAGATAGGCGAAACACTTTGCAAATTGGATTGCAACTCAAAAATAGCTTTACCAAATTTGATGAAATTTTAATGCGACCACTTTGGATGTATACTCTATATACTCTACCAAACAAATAAACAATTATCAAAACCGGACAACTCTGTAAACAGTTATGCGTGATCATACATAAACAAAATAAAAATAAACGCGTCGACTTGAGAACCACCTCCTATTTTTGGAAGTCGGTTGATAAAAGCACTGGGATCTGCACTCAATTCAAGACCAAGAAGATGTTTCTGGAAAGGCGTTAGATTCTCAAAGATGCACTTTGGGTGTACGTTAATATTATTCGGTGCTTTGTGTGCTTCGCGGTATATACATTTTCAATCTTGTGGCAGGTGCTCTTTCTCATGTATTAGGGATTTTGTTGCGACAGATAATAGTGTTAGTCCAAGATTTTAAGATTTAAGCCGTTCGTCCACCCCCAACTGAACTAAGTTAGTTTAGCTTAGCTCATATAGTTGAGAGTATAATCTGTTTTACGTAGCTTAGCTGGCGTAGTTTGCGGTGGACGCATAATACGAGGGTCAAACTGAAAGTTCTTAGAACTGGCCACTTATAAACAATATAGTAAAAAAATAATTCTATAATTTGAAAATAGAACTCTTTGCCAATATTACTGAGTATATACTTCATTCATTTGTCATTTGTTTTACGATTTGGCGGCAAATTGAAAATTGTCTGTGTCACGTAAACATGAATTTAACACGAGAAAATTTTCGTGCAATGATTTTTTATGACTTTCGATGTCATTTAAGTCAACAAGAAAGTTATGATAGACTACGATTGGCCTTTCACGATGAAGCCCCATCTCGTGCGACTGTTTACAACTGGTTTAATGAGTTTAAACGTGGTCGCACTAATCTCACTGATGATTTACGTGAGGGACGGCCTTCTACGGCGACGACTGAAGATAACATCTGTGTTGTGCGGCGTATGATAGAGACTGACAAAAGAGTGACCTATCAGCAGATTCGGACAAGCTTAGGCATCGGTATGAGTCAAGTGCACAAAATCCTACACGAACATTTAGCGGTCAGGAAGCTTTGCGCCCGGTGGATACCTCATAATTTGACTGAGGCTCAAAAACTCCATCGTGTGGATTGGTGCCGTAAAATGATTGAAAGATTTAACGGAGGTGACTCAAATGCTGTGTTCGACATACTAACAGGTGACGAAAGCTGGATTTACTGTTATGATCCTGAAACCAAAAGACAATCTGCTCAGTGGGTGTTTCCTTTCGAGGAGTTGCCAACTAAAGTGAAGAGAGATCGAAGTGCGGGGAAAAAAATGGTGGCCTCGTTCTTTGGAAGGATAGGTCATTTCGCAACAATTGTGTTAGAGGATCAAAAAACAGTTTCTGCAGAATGGTACACTACCAATTGTTTGCCACTTGTCTTGGAAAAAGTTCGAGAGAAACGACCTCGCAGTAGGATCCTCCTTCACCACGACAACGCCTCATCGCACACCGCCAAGCGAACGATCGACTATTTGGCGACATCAAACGTTGAATTACTGGGTCACCCGCCGTATAGCCCCGACCTCGCGCCTTGTGATTTTTATTTATTTTCAAAAATTAAAGAAAAACTTAAAGGAAAGCGGTTTATGAATGCTGAAGAAGCGGTGGCTGCGTATCGCGATGCCATTGAAGAGACCCCTAAGGACGAGTGGGCAAAGTGCTTTTCCCAGTGGTTCCATCGCATGCAGCGGTGTATTGACGTGAATGGACAATATTTTGATAAGATATAATAAAACTAATAACTGGCTAATGTAATCAGTTTTTGATTTTCTAAGAACTTTCAGTTTGACCCTCGTATGTATGAACAAGACACACTATTTGAAAAATTTAATACCGACTTCCATTCTATGCAGTTATTGGAGTGTATCTCAAAAACTACTGGACCGAATTTGATGAAATTTAAATGGGACCACACGGGAAGCACCAGCTTTCAAACAAAAAACTATTTTAAGAATCGGTTCACCCAATCAAAAGTTATGAGGCAACAAACACAAAAAAAAACAGTCGAATTGAGTACCTCCTCTTTTTTTTTACCAGTCCGTAGAAAACTGGCTCAACTATGTGAGCTAAGCTAACTTAGTTTAGTTGGCGGTGGACGATCGCCTTTAACATCTAGAAATTCTTCCTCGCAAAAGCCTGCCCAGGCCTCAGGTATAACTTAGTCAGAATGTTGTAAGTCACCCTATGATTATATTAAACACACTTAGCGAGGAGTTGAGACATATCAGACATACTCGTAATATGAAAGCAGATAAGGCGTAATTCGGGGGCAGTATGCCGGCGCCCAGATTAGACAACAGTCGCCAAGCGATAGTACACCAGAAGGTCGAGTCGAAACAACAAAGTAAACATACTACACACCTAAATAATCACACTGAAAGGGATGTGTCGGGCTTATTTCCACAGCTTTTGTTTTGATAATATTAATATTGTACTATCGTTGTCAGTCTTCTAAACTAGATGCCGTGTGCCTAACGTGAATAACTGCGTAAGTGTAACTTAACGTATCGCTCACGTGAAACTGTACAAACTCACGTTTGTCTAGGCAACTGTGACACAGATAACTCATAGTTTGTACACCGAAACGTGACGCGAGGACGCTTCCGACACGGTAATGTGATATTACCGAGCTATACGAATACTTTCTGCAATTTGTTTGTGCTACGGCCTCTGTACTCTAAAATATACGGCACTAATTAGTAGCCTAAACTTTTTCTACCAGATTTGATCAAGGTACCGTCAAAATAATAACTTTCTTATCTGGAATCACACTATATAATTATACTAGCTGCGTTTCACGGTTTCACACGCGCGGTGATGGATGATGATGATAATTAATCAAATATAGTGTATGTTACTCAGGCATAATATAGCTTACTACTGGCGAAACCGGTTATGTAGTTTTAGCGTTTATCCATTACAAACAAACTATCAAATCTTTCCCTTTATTATTAGAGTAGATAAGGATTAACACGAAGGTACGAATAATGTGGCCTAGTTTGTACCGGCGTTACTTTTGCATATTTTTAACACGGAAAAGTAGTTATTGGGTCATAACTATAATATTAGTATAGATATGTGAAAGTTTGTTTGTATGTTTCGACGTTGGTTACTAAATCACGCAAAAATGGCTAAATTTGTAGTAGAGATGGTTTATACCCGGCATTAACACATTAGCTACTTATTTTCCAAACCCAAGGGGTAGTTCGCGAAAGATTGCATTTTAGAACCTTATTGCAGGCGAAGTTGCGCGTACACACTAGTAGAATATATGGCGAAAAATAACACAATTTTTAAAATGATATTACTAAAGTCTTCTATGAAGCTGAATCTTGATAGCTATCTTACAAAAATCAGTTAGTTACTATATTTATAGCATTTCTACTGGTTTCAAACCCTCTCCCCCAATAAGTTAAAGGGGCGTTCAGCCTTGAGACGGACTTTATGAGTTTTTGTCTGGGCAAGGCTGAGCCAAAAGCCTCTCTGTGCGTGTGTGGATCTATGCGAGGTTTAGAGGCTCTCTCGGAATAATGTTTGCCGTATAACAAACTCTCAAAAAACGTCTAAGGATGAGAGTTAACCTTTTAACGTGAACAGGGGATAATATTTATGAATATATAATTGTCCTTTTATATACTGTTTTTTTATTTAAAACTATCAGCTACGCTCCGCGGTATCACCCGTTTAGTGATGAATGATAATGATGAATCAAAATATCATCATCGCCTATGCTCATCAGGGATAATGTAGGATTCTAATGGTGAAAGAATTTATCAAATCAGTCCAGTAGTTTCGGAGCCTATTCAATTCAAACAAACAAACAAATATTTCCTCTCTATAATATTAAGTATATTAGAGAGTGTTGACATGTTTACAGGAGAGTAGTTGTCGGAGATATATATATATATATACCTATGTGTATTATATGTATAAGATAGACCAGTCGTATCTGTCCTTGCGCGTCTCATACTCACTTATCATCACCCGGATATTTTTACAGAAATATGTACATTTGATATTTTAGAAATCTCATAAATAAGATTGTTTGAGTATGGTAAGTGGTATGGGGGAAGAATAGGTATCATAACTAAACTGCAACAAGGTTTAGGCACCGTTCAATATAAGCAGTCAAGAATGCTGCGGTCGCTACTTGAGTGGGTGCATGTAAGTGCCAATTGCAAGTGTCCGTTTCTGTGCTTCCAAGTGCACGATACCAGTCGTTAGGTTGGATAAGGCGCATTGGAGACGTTCTTGCGGGTGACACAAGCCTATCCGCCGAACCCTCTCTGAGAAGAAGGTCCATGACCTGCCAGTGGGGACATAACGGGCTGACTATGCACAATGGACTGTGAAAATGAATGCGTAGAACTATAGCTTTCTAAGCGTTTCTAACGGTTGTCTCATGGCGAATGTTCTGAAGAGCTCTTTAATCTTATTCCTTCCTCACCATTCCGATCGCAAACTACTCGGTCCGGCCTAGCATTGCATCCATATACTGTTCAAAACTTCTTAAAGAACCAAAATGTTTGGCAGTTCCTACCTCTATCGTTTAAGTACATTGTGGAATGCTTTGCCAGCGTACGTATTTCCTAGCTGCTTTGACCCTGGGTCTTTGAAGCGGGGCGTGAACAAGCATCTGTCAGGTCATCATAGGGGTGGCGATTAGTGCAGCTTACGGCTGCATTAGTGGTAATCGCTTCTTAATTCCATCTCCGCTTTTCATCAGGCGAAAGGGACTCACTTTTATGTACCAATATAAAAAAGGAAAACGAAAAAAGCGCCGGAAAACGGGAATAAGTGTGAATAGTTATATTGGAAGATAAAGACCTGCATAGGTATAGATTGACTGTGCGATTGACAATAAACTCTTATGGAGATATAAACTATTTAAACCGAATAGTCACAATAAATAAATGTATAAAGATCATTCGCACTCATAACCCGGCATCTGTGTTGTCTCACAACTCATCACAAACAAGACCCGAGACCAGAAAGACAAAATCTGCTCGTGAATTCACTTCGAAGGCCGGGTTAGGAGCGCGGTCTAAATTCTAAGTTATCGAATTTACGTCTCTTGTGTTCGATTACGGATTCGAAAATTCCGTGACAGGAACTGAACGAATGAATTAGTATTCAAGATGTGCTCGCGTGGAAGTCTTTACATAGATAGCGATCGTTTCACAACCGACATCGGTCGGTAAAGCGGCACAGACTGGAGATGTACGTTACTTGCGGCCATCCTCGTGATGCGTCGCGCTAACGTAAACTCCTACACTGTGGCGGTGGAGTTAACGAGTGTCGTTATAATCACTTACTCTTTTGCTAACAGCAATTACTACCGGCGCAGCATTTAATCATCGGTTCGATAAACTTTTCACGATAAATTGATTTGTATCTAGTTATATTATATTAACGGGGCTTAATCGCGTTAATATAATATAACTATGTGTTCAAATCGCGAAAGTTTAAAAATTGATTTGTATCTATCGTATCTTGTCTCTCGCATTATTCTAGCAGCTATAGGTATATCGCGACGATCGATGCACCAAGCAACCATGCGGGTGTAACCGCGGGGCGCAGCTAGTATTTAATAAAAAAATGACATCGGCCTTCTTTTGATCGTAGAAGAGCGAAATGCTCGTAGAAATCTTCAAATGATAGAAGAACGCATTGTGGAATGCAAACAATTCGTAATAATCGATATACTGTAGACAATTTGACGATCGTATAAGTCGTCGATATGACTTCCATACTTGCTAGGGGCGATATGATTTTTTTATCGATCTTAGCGACACGACAAATTTACGGTACTTGCACTGCTGAAGTCATATATACTTTTCATAAACGCAGTCATATTTTCATTACTGGGCAGAAACCGCAGGCGCGGTTAGTTATACACATAACTAGGAACATACAATATATCTAATATATGTATGTACAATTCTCGTGTCACAGTGTTTGTAACAAAACTCCTCCGAAACGGCTTAACAGATTCCTATGAAATTTTGTGCGTATATTTAGTAGGTCTGCGAGTAGTTCATAAAGCACTTTTCTTTATCATCATCACCAATCACCACACGGGTGATACCGCGGGGCGCAGCTTAGTAGTCGTATATGTTTAAATTTAAAAGTAACACGAATATGAACAAACGCACACAATCTCGGAACAGATTGTCGTTTTTCCGCGAAATTCCACGCACTTATGACGTACCGCGCTCCGATAAGATAAACAGACGTACAAAACTGTGTTAATTATCGAAAAAACATGTAATAAAATGCGATGAATAGAGTTATTTAGGCAACGAGGTGAACAGACGCGCGGAGGGCACTCACCTCCGCCTTACACTTTCACTGCTCGGGAGAAATTACAAACCAATTCCGGTGCAGATCTGCTATCCTCACAACTCATCTGAATTAAGATTACCACATTTTGAAATGGGCTTAACGTTTATTACACACTAGCTGCGACCCCCGGTTTCATTGGCGTGGTGATGGATGATGATGATGATGAAGAGTATCCTATTTGCTCGGGAATTCTGCCAAATTTCATCAAAATCAGTAGACAAGAGATTACCTCCTTCAAATAAACTTAACCTCTTTACAATATTAGTATAGATAAGCTGACCCGCCAGAGGCTTTGCTCGCTTGATTTATGGGATAACAAACGCTTTTCATTTATTGGAGTATAACTCAAAAACTGCTTGACCGAATTTGATGAAATTTAAATAGGACCACACTGGAAGTACTCTTTCAAATATATAATAATATAACTCTGAGAATCAGTCCACAAATGGGGGAGAAATTTGTGAACATATAGAAAAAAATAGAACATAGAAACTCCTGCTTTTTTTTTGAAGTCGGGTAAAAATCAAATGATCGTATCAGACAGAGGTGTGGTGTGGTGTAGGAACTCACCTATAACAACTAGGTCGATGTCACTGGTGGGCAGGTAGAGGCCGGTGCGGAAGGAGCCGAACACCTCGACGCGCGCCTGCGGCCACAGCGCGAGGATGGCGCCGCGGATGCGGTTCACCACGGTCGAGCGGACCAGGTGCTCCGTCTCCGTCGGAGACATGTACATGTAGAAGTGCTCGATCTCTTCGTGCAACCTGCAAAGTACACCCTTGCGTCAATATCTAAATCCAGTCCAGCGGTTACAATCTTGGGTAATGGCAAGCAGTAGAAGACGTCAAGATATCTGGCGTAGGAGAGTGGTGGTGCTGGAAAGGTGGCTTACTGGTCAACTTAGGAATATAATTTGTATTATTTTATATTAAGTGGAGAGAAAGGCAAAACGTGCTCCTAAGCAGGACGTGTGCCCATGTAGGTTGCAGTAGCACCCAGCGCTTTAGGCTGTAGTTCTGCGAGTTAGCTCTGTTCTCACGCAAGATCCTAGTTTTTTTTTTATTTATTTATTTCTAGCAAAAGTATATAGCAGTAAATAACAAATCAGCCTTATCTTAATTAAACCAAAAAGTTATACAACTATTAATTAACTATAGGTACTTATATTTACAAAAAATGTTGATTAATGATTATTATCATATATTGGCAGAATGTCTGGAACAAGATTCAGCTCTGATGATTCACTAGTAGGTGAAGGGATTTAAAAAAGATTGCCAAAAGTAGGAAGACAAGCAGGACCTGATGGAAAGTGGTCACCGTCGCCTGCAGACATTTGCAACGCCTACCGCCAACGCGCTGATGACCTCTAAGAACTTTACAATGTAGTATGTACCTACTATACCGTTCTATCTTCAGTATATCTACCTATGTTTTACCCAGTTTTCCGCCATTATGTGTTGTCTTGAATCACTAGTATACTTCAAGAGCAGTAGATCTGTTTGTGAATGAGTTCTTCCGGGGTGGTACCGCTACCATAACTATTTCTAGCGCGATGCGTCATGTTCGCAATACTGTGTTTTGGTTTGAAGGGTATGGGTACTGGTCGGTGAGCTTACAGGCACATCAGACTTGACAAATTAATGTTTCATATCGCAGTGCAGTCCGTCATTTGTGACGAAATTTAAAATGGAAAAATGAGTGAAAGCTGATATATCTTCCGTAGGATTAGTTATTCCGTACACCGCAGCAACACTCTGACGTAATACATCATCGCTATCTCAGCTGTATGTTATCTCACAGTTACTCTACTATTCAAACAAATCCAGTTACGGTTGACCTTCTGCATTCCTTCAATCAGACATCAAAACAAATATTTGGTGTTCCAACGTGGTACAAAAATTAATTTCACAGAAAATAGAACGTAAAAAAATAATTACCTATTGCTATTTGTAGTGCATTCTACACTCTATCTCTATAAGTGATATGTAATGTGATAACTATAACTAGAGCTAGTGGTAGAGCGAATGTTGCGATGGCACGTCAGAATGTATCACCCTTATTCCATTGAAGCATTATCACGTTCATAAATTGTTAGTAAAGAACGTGATTGTAGAATGAAGTTAGTCGAACGAACTATTAACCCTTACTAGGTATACCGTGATAATTAAAACAAAAGATTTATGAATGAAACTCGCGTACATTTACGTCTCTTACGGACCTAAAGGGTTAAACCGGTACGACTGTGTATCTCAGTTGCTAACAAATTGTGATTGATATCGAAAAAAATGGCGGCCCATGTCACTTTTTACCAACTTCCACAAAAAAGCAGGAGGTACGCAATTCGACTGTATTTTTTTTATGTTTGTTACCTCTTAACGTTCGTCTGGGTGAACCGATTCTCAAAATTGTGTGCTTCCGTGTGGTCCCATTTAAATTTCATCAAATTCAGTCTACTAGTTTTTGAGATACACTCCAATAACGGAATAGAATGGAAGTCGGTATTACATTTTTCAAATTGTACTTATATCAGCTCCAGTCATCAACTTCCTAACATTTTGGCTTACTGGAGTTGTCAATACTGTACAAACTGACATAGAGCCGCCATTTTTCAAGATTTCAATTAACATTTGTTAGCTACTGAGATACACAACACTATTCCCTATGTAGCCCTTCTGTTATGCTCATGCTACAAGAGCATAAGCCACTATCAAATCACATCACATCGGTCAAAGGTATAAAAACATTAATTTTTTTTCTATCTGATGCCTAAGTAACTATAGTAAATAAGTATATATTTTTGAGTACGAACTATTTATACGCATGCTGTGTTGTGTCCGCACCAAGTTGGACGTTCAGCTATTCGTGTTTAACTAACATGTTATATCTCTGTGTTTTACATTGTTGGAACGTCCAGATTGCAGAAACTATTAATAGAAAAAAGTTTTGTAATAATAAAAACACACGTTAATCCCGTTTTTCTTATTAAAAAATTATAATGGACGTGAGTTTCAATAACAAAAAAACAGTTGTTACGAAAAAGTATTTTACTTACACTTTTTTGTAAAGAAATATATGAAGGTTGAAACTATTGTCAGTTTTATAGTGTGCGGAATAAAGCCCTACAGTACATGGTAGTACAGCCGTAGAGCACACACCGGAACACTTCAAGGCAACTCCGATATCAAACCGGTTAAATGTATCTCGCAGAAACAACAAAATCACGCTTGTTTACGTATTACGCAAGTTGCGCAACCGCCTGCGGCCGATATCAGCGTCGTGTTGATAATCCTCACAGTAACAATCTAGCAAACAGACTCACTGATGACTCGCACTCCTTGCGCCTATCTAAACTCTACTTATTCCATTTACCTATATAGTATTACTTTTTAAAGCACTAACGCGTCATTAGCGATACCAGCAAAATTCACATCCTTGGACTGGATTCGAACCTGCATTCGGATTTTTCGGAAATTCTTCTTTCGGTTGGACAATGCTGTCAAGGCTGTTTAACAGATGTCACGCGGACCTTTTTGCGTTCGTTGTGTTGTATTACGTTACATAGATACACCGACAGTCTACCCATAGACAACCGACGCGGTCAGAACGCCAGAACCTATTTGGGTATATCTATGTAACGTAATACAACACAACGAACGCAAAACTGACCGCATGAACACGCGATCGCTCTCTGTCTGATAGCATCTTAAATTTCAGACTGAAGCTGAAAATGTAACACACATTCGCCATTTTTTTAGATTTAAATCTACAGTTGATTGCAACTGAGATACGTGAGAACCCTGATGGTGTTAAGCGGTAACCAACCTGTGTCTGCAACAACATTCCGTCACAAGCGACGACGTCAAAAGGATGACGTGAAAATTTCTTCACAATTGTGACTAACGAGAGTGACATGTGACATCGGTGGTGCGTGACCTATGGCGTCATCGACAGTAGGTACTAGGGTTTGCTGGGCATGTTGGGCGTAACAATCTGTAGCGAGTGCCAGAATGACAGTTCTATCAATATGTCTTACTTCGATATTTGCATCTGCCCACATAAGGTGGCTCGGTTCACGCAGTCATGTTATAGAAGCACACCGTTTGACAACCGTGCATTAAATGTGTGTATGAACAGTGTATGACTGATCGACCCGCTGACTCCACCCTACTGTTTGGGCCAATGGTTTTTATCTACCTGTGTTCAAAATAAATATTAATTTTCATACTTATATGTATTATTGCATATGTTGATAATAAAAAAAAATCAAGTAGAACTTAGTTATATAAATATAATACTTAGATACCAGCTGTAAAGTAAGTAAATAAATATGAGTAGAACGTCTTCCGTACTAGCATTGATTCGTTTAGCGCGAGACGCGTGGAGGTATGTCAACATCGCATTTACGAACAATTCTTCGATTGACCTTTTTGGTTGGTAGCATGCCTACGCAACAGAAAACAATTACATTTAAACACTGCCAACCCCGACCGCTCTGCCGGCACTCGCGTAACGATCGCCGGGACGCGTCCTCCGCCCCCACCGCACCACCTCTTCCCACTTTTGTCGCAAAGACGTTCTGCTTACTGGGAGCCGCGTGTCCAAGTACTATGTCAGCTGCATCTATAGACAGCTATATACTTGTACAGCCATATCATATTATATCGGAGGTCAGTATCTAGCTATGTCTTTCATTGTGAGAGGTCTAGGACATGCAAGGCAAGACTAGTCCAAGAGCAACAACCTAGTTTAAACTGAACACAGGCGGCAAATAAAAACCGATTATAAATTATTAGTCTGAGGATTTTCGAACAGACAGACACCGAACACCGACAGTGAAACCTGTTTTCACCAGAATCGTAATGCCCAGAACTCGTTGGTAGAATTTGATTAAACCTTATGACATTAGATAACATCTACAGATCGGTTTCAGACTTTACCTTCACATTTTTAATTAAATACCAGAGGACTTCTGTGTCGTCTGTCAGTCACCCGCCTTAGCTGAGAACCTTTCACTGCACAGTGGGCCTAGCACGAATAGCTGCGTAAGTGTGACGAGACGTGTCGTTCACGGGAAACTGTACAAACTGTCGTGTATATAGCGCAACTGTGACACAGACAACTCATAGTTTGTACGACTAAGCATGACACGTTAACGATAGTAATACTTCTTCGCAAATTATTTGTGCTAAAGTTCTGCACTTGAACTGTGTTTGTTACGTCTTTGGAATAATATGTGAAGAAAATAAGTGATGCCATGTATTAGGTTTGCGGCCCAAACGTGACCAATCTCAGACGTAGTTGGAATGCCGAGGATGGCCGGAGTATGGCGGAGATCATCCATTATACCACATCACAAAAGAAATGTGGAAGATATTTTTGTAGGAGTTGTTGGTGGTTCTAATGAATGAACTGTACGATATGTAGGTATCTTACATGTTGTGTGCAGGGTTATTGGTTAAGTCGACCTATTCCCGTTAAGGCGCTGTCAGCTCAGCGCTTGGCTACGTTCAATTTCCTTAACATGAAATCAAGCAAGCCGCATCTCGTGAAACGCAAAAAAACTTAAAAAAATAATGAGCAATCTTAGATAAAAAAATAATCCGTCAATGTGTATTAAAAAAATCTATTTTATGATATGTCTATCATGACAAATACAATAGTTAATAAAGACCAAAACTGTTTTAAAGGTGAAATGAAGTTGTATGTTTGATTAATTTTTTAATGTACTCTAGTATGTTAAAATATGTTTTTAATTCCGTCAATGTGTACTTAGAAGTCTTATAAATGTCACATTATTTTTATTAGTTTGAAATTAATCGCTGCTTATGAGATAAACTGCTTTAAAATCCTCATTTTTATCGACGTCATAAATTTGAATTGACAGCACCAAAGAGCGTGTAGTTTACATAGTTCATTTTCACTTTGAAACACCCTATCCTAAATCTAACCGTTTTCGAGAAATATTGAATTAAGTTGCAATGTGTAAGTAAGTCTTATTATTACTATTATTTGATTTTTACATGTAAAATAAGATGCTTTATATGAACTCTATCGAATATCGTACTTAAAATGTACAAATAAGTCGTTGTAGACGATTAGACATAAAAAAAGTATTAATAATAAAACAATTAAATTAAAATATCTCGAAAGTGGTTACATTTAGGATAGGATGTTTCATAGTCAAACGATGAAAACTATACATTTGCTTAACGGGAATAGGTCGACTTAACCAATATCCCTGTATGTGTTATGATTGGGAAATTGGACTTTCAGATATCAGATACAAAACTAACGATCAAGCCAGACGGCTGTGTTCAATGCTAAAGGACATAACTACTTGTTATACATATAGTTGTGTTCTGATGTTCATGATGTCATGCAATGTAATGGGTTTCGACTGAAAACCTGTAACTAAGGTCTTATGATCTTGGTCGGGCTACTTCTTCTTGCTCTAGTTCGGGCTTAGGAAGCTGTGACGGGACCTACATTTGTGATTTTAAACAGCATTGCAAAACATCTGTCGTATAATTGATGATCAGTTTTATTAATTACTAGTGACTGCGTGCGACTTCTTTCGCGTAGTAGGCTCAGCCTTCGGCCACGCCATAACCTCCACATCTTTTCTTGGTTATTCTTTCAAAGAACCTTCTCCTGACAATAATAAACACAACAAAAGAGAATTCGCGAAATCGGTAAAGCCGTTCTCAAGTTATATCGTGACCAGCAGGGCTATTATGTATCTCAGTTGCTAACAAATGTTGATTGAAATCTTGAAAAATGGCGGCTCTATGTCAGGTTTGACAACTCCAGTAAGCAAAAATGTTCGTGAGGTGATGACTGGAGCTGACAAAAGTGACACAGAGCGGCCATTTTTTTTGATTTCAATCAACATTTGTTAGCAACTGAGATACATAATAGCCCAGCTGGAGAAATAGGGGTTCATATTTATATATATATATACAGATAAAGGATTGCAATTGTTGCGTGCACGGCATGAATAAATGTATTTTATTTCTTTCTATAGTTGATAGACAGAGATGTTTAATAAGTACTTAAAATGTAGTTCTTGCCAAATATTACCAAAATAGTCCAGTTGTTAAACTTCACAACCTATTATCTCGGCAACCACTTGACCAATTGTGCTCATATTCGAAAAAACCTACCAAACTTTATAAAAACAGGTCGGTAAATAACGCCGCAACAAATTTGCCCCCTTTATATGAAAAGTGCCCCCCACTTAAAAATCGCCGACGACTAAAAAGGTATATTAAATAGTAGAACATGCATACCAAGTTTCGTCAAGATTGGTTGTGAAATGGGACCTGTGCAGGAGGACCAACATAACCTAATAAACATACGGACGGATAAAAGTTAGTAAGGCCAGTTAAAGCAGAGACGCTCGCTCGCTCGGTCGGTCAATTATTAGGGACCAATTTCAATTGATGTACACAGAACTTGTCTCTTCTAAACATTTTCGAACTCTACAGCGCGGTCTAGACCAGACAGGCGCGGCGAGACGACCTCGATTCAAGCACTAACCCGACACTCATCACGCAACTAGCTCTTAATGCATACCACACAAGGACTAAAATAGATTGAACCCTGTTTTGTGTTAGTTTTTACATCGTAAAGAAACGTTTTGAAGGCAGCCGGACACGATCTTCTGTTTTTATAAAAACTGTTTGTTTATTTGGAACGTTTTTATAGTATTTTGTGCCGCTTTTTGGGAGTATCCGTGCCGTCTGTTGCTACGATGAGAATAAATTGAAAACTTCAATCAACGGAAAGTAATCAAATAGTAACTGTATCGTCGATAAATAAATAACAAAAAGCATCGAACTTACTCAGTGAGGAAACGGCAAAGTCTGATTACAGCACCTGTCTATGAAAGGTTTGGTATTTATTTGATTTATGTGGTTTGATAATACAGATCTAGAGAGATGCCAATCCGTGTGATGAGTACAAAACCCTATAATGTCGCAAGAAGCGGTCGTTAGTCGCGAGTATTGTTAGCTTCAATAAGTGCATTATCAACTGCGGTATTAATGTGTTGGGATCAGCAACCCTCTTTAGAGGCAAAGTTCATTCATAAATCCATTGTTATTTTTTGTCCTGATGCGGACGAGTTAAAACTTAAGGTGCTGTCAATTCAGGACGTCGATAAAAATGAGGATTTTTGAAGCAGTTTATCTCATAAGCAGCAATTGACATAAAAATGCAAAAAAATAATATGACATTTCTAAGACTTTTAAGTACACATTGACGGATTTAAAAACATATTTTATCATACTACACACTACAGTACGTTAAAAAAAATTCAAACATACCACTTAATTTCACCTTTTAAACAATTTTGCTCCATATTCACAATTATAATTGTCATGACGCGCATATTATAAAATAGCAATGTTTAATACACATACACTGACTGATAGTGTTTTTATTGAATAGTGAACATTATTTTTGTACATTTTTACGAGATGCGCTTGCTTGAATTCATCATCATCATCATCATCATCATCATCATCATCATCATCCCACATTCGTCCACTGCTGGACATATGCCTCTCCTAAAGTACGCCACAGAGCTCGGTCTTCAGCTCTCTGCATCCAGTTACTGCCAGCCGCCTTCCGCAGGACGTCTCTCCACCTGGCCGCAGGGCGTTCTACACTCCGTTTACCTAAACGCGGTCTCCACTCAAGAACTCGTCTACTCCAGCGGTCATGACGGGTAGGACACACTGATTAAATACTTTCGTCTTTAGGCACTGTGGTATGGACGACGTGAAGACTTGACGAAGCTTGCCGAATACTGCCCAGCCCAACTGGATTCTTCTGTTGGCTTCCCTCTCAAAGTTGTTTCCACCTAATTGCATGGTACGGGAGTAAAATTACACCTTTCTGCTCCAAGCCAACCCAACGGGGCTCTGGCCAACCGACAGAGGGCGGTATAACCATCCAAATCAAAGGTAGCTAAATACTACAGGCTGTTGACAGGCAGCAGCGTCACCGGTGCAAGGAGCTACCAAAGGAAAAGGAGGTTGCCAACCCGCATGCCCAGCGTGGCGACTATGGGCATTTCCTCAAATGAACGGCTGCTTGAATTCAAGTGAAAGAAATTAAAATAATTCAAGCTCTGAACTGACAGTCGTTTGAATATTCGTAAGTACAGAGCAAGCATTGCAAACTGTTTACATGCAATATCGCGACCGGCGTTCGGTCACGGAATACAAAAGTTGCGAACCGCCGCGAGCAATGCGCTCTGTTTTTGGGCATATTGCTGCGACACCGGCCCCGCCTCCTTTTCATATCCCCCTTGTTTCTGTGAACTAAAACTAAATGTCATTTAGCCACTGTTGCAAATGCCATGATAATTAATAAACCTCATCCAAATATCGAAAACTCAAACCAGATTGTACATGTCGATTCTCCCTAGTAAATAATGTCAATATTTCTAGTCTGAGCGTAATAGTTTGAAAGCTTAAGTGACGATGTTGGAATGCCAGGACGAAAGAGGTTCAAATACCAATGTCTCCAGATTACCACCAGGCAAACGAATTGCTCGTATCTTCACTTAATTGAATATTAACAAAACTTTAGTCCGTATGCCATATAAGGTGAATATTTACACTTTAATTGTGCCCCGTATTTTCAACCGACTTCCAAAAGGAGGAGGTTCTCAATACGACGCGTATTTTTATGTATGAATAAGCATAACTTTTAACAGAGTAGTTCATTTTTCTTTTGGGAACATTGTTTATGAATGGCATAAAGTAGTGTCGTAAAATAAGCAAACACGATATTTGTTCCTGAGAAACTTGTCAAGCAAACGGCACTTGTATGGGAGCCACTGGGTTGATGGGGAAACTTTAGCAATCATATTGATGAGGTTTGGAAGTGGCTCTACCTCGAGTACACGGATATCGATCATCTGATCGGATGAAATGTATCTATTTCAACTGTAACGGATATATTTTAATAGCTATAGCTGACCCCCAGTCAGGTTTACCACGTTTCCCCCTCTTAAGCTCAATTCCCACTAGCGCAGCATATACATACTTATACTTGAATACTATATTGAATTCTATCTCCATTAATGCTTTGAGTACCATTGACGTAAATTTACGTGCGTTTCATTCATAAATATTTTGTTTTAATTATCACGGTGTATGAATGGTTAAAGTAACGTAAAAATTTGTATAAAAATAACTACTTTTTTTACTTTACTTTGAAAATGTTTATCAAAAAACTACTGCTTAGATTTAAATCAAATTTATAAAGGAGAAGCATCAGCTTTTAAATAAGAAAAGGATCATCAAAATCAGTCCACTAAGTAAAAAGGTAAGAGTTTAAAACACATAAAAAACCAGGGGATTTGAGAACCTCCCTTTTTTACAAGCCCGTTTAAAATATAAAAAAATGAACAAAAACCGGAACCGACTTCAACACCTAAAAGTGTGAAATAACTTGTGGGTAACTAGGTACCTCGGTAGTTCAAAGTAGGTTCCGTTTTTTGGTAAAAAATATTGTCACCATTTTTAGTGACCCTTGCTAATCACGGGATCGATTGTCATTAACCGTCAATAATCAAATCATCAATATAGGCAAATCAGTTTTCAGTTATTGGAGTGTATCTCAAAACTGAACCTCTGAAAACCCCAAACAAAAAATAATTTTGAGAATCGGTCTACAAGTGGGGGAGAAATATGTAGTGCAATGTAGAGCTAGTATTAAAGAAAAACGACTTTGTTATTGCGAATGCGGAGTGACCGTCGGCTGGTGACCTTATTAACCAATTGGAATGAAAACTCCCACTCGTTGCAAACTGACTCATACATACAATCATGAAATAAATGCACTTCGCGTTAACTGGGAATCCCCAACTACACAATTTGTAATTTTGAATGGATGAAATTCTAGAGCGTGTGACAGACTCCTTTAGTCAATATGTTTAACCGACTTTAAAAAAGGAGGAGGTTATATATTCGTGTGTATGTATTTTTTATGTGTATGTAGCCGATTTTTCCCCTATTTGTGGACCGATTCTCAACATATTTTTTTGGTTTGGTAGAGTATACTTCGAGGTGGTCCCATTTAAATTTCATCAAAGTTGGTCAAGCAGTTTTTGAGTTACACTTCAAAAACTGAAAATTGTTCATCTATCTATCTATCTATCTTGATGATATCATCATTGACAATCGTTCCTGTAAGTAGCGAGGGTCACTAAAAACAGTGAAAACAAATTATTTCCAAGAAAGTAGAACCGCCTTCAACACTAAAAAGTGTGAAATAACTTGTCGAAGTCGGTACCATGCGCACAGTATTGTGATAATAGGTACTTACTGTCGAACTATCATGGTACCGACTTCAACAAGTTATCACTTTTTGATGTTGGAGTCGGTTCTAGTTTTTTGGAGAAAATTGTTTTTTATGTGATTTGGTTGCAGAACAAGCAAGAGGCCCGGGCCAATTCCGCTAACTAAATTTCTATCGGATCGTGACTGAACGGTAACTTTTATACGTTCTCTTATTGTTAAAAACAGTCCAGCTACAGTTACGTTTCTATGGACGCCAATCAATCCAAACTTTATTTGTGTGTTACTCTGTATAATGAACGCAACACTAATTCATATTGGTATCTAGTAGCGTTCAATGTATAATTAATATAAAGTTGTGATTAACCCTTCCTATGCCGTGATAATTAAAACAAAAGATTTATGAATGCAACGCACGTACATTTACGTATCTGGTATTCAATGGGTTAAGATGCCGTTAATTTCCTATTGGCCCCTAGAAATTATACGAGTAGAATAACTTTCTGGGTAATCCTCGAACGACAACCGGAGTTAAACGATTCAATCTGCAGTTGCAGCGGGATACTCGTAGATTGTTGAACATTGTGTAATAGTAGAATTGACCTCCAGCCGTGCGATTCTGTAATGATTCGTCGAATTTGACCTTGTACATAAAGTTGTTTTTCCAACGATTCTTATCATCTCGTCATTTGTTTCACGGATGATGTCAAAGATACAACGATGTTTGCTCTTAGAGAATCGCACGGCTGGTGTTAAGTGGTAAGTCTATAAGAGATGCATTTCCTCACAAGTGACGAGCAGCACTGCGCCCATCACCATGAGTCATTAACTTAAGTCTCATGTGCCTCCAATTTCACCGACACCCATACTCTTCAAACCAGAACATAGTAAATAGCTGAATCGCGATAGAAATAGGTGTGGTGGCAGCACTTCCAGGACGAACTGGTGCACAATGAGATGTACTGCTGCTAACATGTCGGCGATGATGGATCCACGCAGGTTAGTTAACCAGCACGTGACATTTATTGGAACATTTTCAACTTTCTCGAATCGAATTCACGATTTAAGTGTTCACGTCGCGATTCGTCTTGAAGGCGCTGTCAGTTCAGCGCTTAATTTTTCTTTACTTGAAATCAAGCAAGCGCATCTCGTAAAAACGTAAAAAATTAATAAAAAAATATGTGCACTCTTAAATAAAAAAATAATCAGTCAATGTATTCAAAATTGCTATTTTATAATATGTGTTTCATACCAAATACAATAGTTAATAAAGACCAAAACTGTTTCAAAGGTGAAATGAAGTGGTATGTTACAATTATTTTGTAATGTACTCTAGTATGTTAAAATATGTTTTTAATTCCGTCAATGTGTACTTAGAAGTCTTATAAATGTCACATTATTTTTTGTAGTTTTAAATTAATTGCTGCTTATGAGATAAACTGCTTTAAAAACTCTCATTTTTATCGACATCGTGATATGACAGCACCTTAAGCGTTAGTGCCGATACTGTCAGTATTGTGTCGGGACAATTACAGTTTAAGTAATAATTAATACATAACATCAAAATGTGGGTAGTTGAATAAAACACCGGCCCCTCAAGATGCAGACACCCGCTCCTCCAGTGCACTCGTGACCGCGGTGGATGCGACTCGGTCGAAACGTCGAGGTTAGTCAGAATTACGTGACATTTAGCTGACAACCAGTACACGGTCAGTAAACTAACAGCAGTAGAGGAGCAAAGCTAATTGAGCCGTCTATTCTGAATGCTGTAGCCCTGGCGCCGGGCCAGGTGACGTCACATGGTGTCAACAACCCCAAATGTAGCCATTACTTTTGTGATTGTTTATCAATTGTTATGGCAATAATGTAATCATCGTCAGTAGGGCAAGCTATCCGGATGTCCTAGTTATTCGGACATCCGTCGATAATAGTATCCGGATATCGTTGCTATTGCTATTAATACGGATAGTTTTAACGTGCTAGTAGTAGTAAGGGTAACTTGTATTGCACATACAACGTTTTAAATGTATTTATATGAAAATTATTCAAATATTCATTGTTTTGCACTTTATTTTAACTAAAGAACATTTGAAGTTTTTCCGAAACATGGAATTATCTAGAATAAGAGGCAGTACAGAGTACTCCTAAAAGTTAAGGAGTTATATTTTCCGTCACCAACTTGAACTGATATGTTCCATACGCCAATACCTACTTCAATAGTTTTAAGAAACCTATACATTTAATAAAAAAATAATAAAACTGTAACTGAGGCAACTCTCAATTACATTTTTTAAATTATAAAGTAAGTAAACTTGTTATACAATTATTTAGTGAATCCATAGGCTGCTATATTACTATATATAGATAGAACTAGTAAAAACTATCTTTGAGCAGCCAGAAATTATAATTTATATATGTCTGTCTCTTGTATTAAAATATATCCAATCAAATATGTCCCATAAAACTCAAGAGTTGCCCTCGATTTTTCTGTGATTCCATTATCAGATCCTTACTTGGCACCAATGGGACCACCTTGTAACCTCCCCGATGTTCGCTCACGGCCTAATCTAGGCCTTTATATTTTATCTAAATTGTTAAAATATCTTTATAATTGATTTCTTGACCTAAATATCAATTGGTCGTTAAGTAAAATAAGTGTTATTATGAAATAAGTGTTATACTCAACGTGTTTGTGCATAATTTCAATACAAAACGAAATTCGAAAAGTGATAGTGACAGTTCTACTCGAGTAACCGGCATAATTTAGAAAACACTGTAAACGTTAGGTGTTATTTATGTGTTGTTCTGTTGTGTACAGGTATGTTCTTTTAACTTTGTTTATTATACTTTATTTACCGTCTGACTGCAATATAATTAGAAACCCATATAGAAATTGGACATAACCTAACATACCTGTTCACAACAGTACTTAACCTGGTTTCCTTGTTTTAGTATCTTCACACAACTCTACTAGGTACTTATTATTTATTATATTGAAATGATGACCCGCAGAGCTTTGGCTCGCCAGGAGAAGTCAAAACTCCAAATGGCTTTGAGGGAATTGCAATCTGCGAAAAAGTTGTGAGGAACTGAATAAGGAATGAGATGATAATGAAAGGGAACTTGTTAAATTAATAAATAGAAATAAAAACCAGAAATTAAAATGGCTGAGTTACACTCAATTGTTAGTTGCATCTGATGCTCGGGAAAGGCTCCAGCTAGTTGGGGACGGATTCAAAAACTATATCAACAATAACCTTGAGACTGCTAAAGATAATATTTGAGAGTTGGTGGGCAGTACCCTGGGCATGATTTCTGCTGCAGTTAATACTAAGCCAATGGTTGGAATTGACCTAGCCAATGACAGTGTAGAAACTGCAACAAAAACAAAAAAATATATAAAAACTCAAATACTTTCATCAAAAATGTTAAATTAAATGGAGAGTGTCTTCGTCTATTAGATATGTTAGATGCATATAAGCTTCTGAATTAGAAAATAATATATTGAAATATGAAAGTGACACGCTTATATTTAAATGTGAGATTGAACAAAAAATAAGTTTGAATGCTCAGAAAACCAGTTAAAAGGGTACATATTGGCAATGTCAGTCTGCTGGCAATCCTGTATACAATGATAACATTAAGAACCGGTTATCGCTGGATTATTAATAAAATAAACTTAACATGGGACATTATAAACAGTGAAACTGGTAGAAATACAGTACATAATCGAGACTTTCATTTAAAAATTAATAATAAAGATGAAAGAGCAACAATATAAAACAAATCAGTTAGTACCTACTACTGATCCAACTTTTCGGGCTATTTCTGTACTACCTACGCTAAGTAAGATTTTCGAAAAAAATATATTACATCAATTAGAAACTCATTTTAGTGCTACCAACATTTTTCATAAAAATCAATTTGTGTTTACAAGGAATTGCTCTACTATAGATGCAGGTATGGAACTTATAAAAGATGTGTTTGGTGCCTGGGAGAACTCTCAGGATGTCTTAGGTGTTTTTGTGACTTGCCTAAGGCATTTGACTGCGTCGGACATGTATTAGACTGAACACTACTGTATTAGAACATGGCTCTCAACCTTTTGACTTCATATGTAAACGATAGAATTCAAAGGGTTGACATAAATGGTCAAAAATTGCCCGACTCTAATCTCAATGGGCGTTCCACAAGGTTCAATACTAGGCCCATTCTTGTTTTTAATCTATATTAATGACTTACCGTATTATGTAGGGAAGAATCACGAGATTGTATTATTTGCAGATGACACTTCACTGTTATTTAAACTTAAAAGGCAGTTATTAAAATATGACAATGTTAACAATGCATTAGCTAAAGTTGTGAATTGGTTCAATACAAATAATCTTCTCCTCAATGAGAAGAAAACTAATTGTATAAAGTTCTCGACACCAAACGTGAGACAAGTAGAAACCAATATACAATTGAATGGAACAGGGTTGGACCTTGTGGAGTCAATGGTCTGTTTAGGAATTACTAGAGATGCCAAATTGCAATGGGGTCCCCACATAAAAAAATTGTCTGGTAGACTCAGTTCAGCGGCTTATGCTGTTAAAAGAATTAGACTAGCAACTGATGTAGACACAGCTAGAATAGTTTATTTTAGTTATTTCCATAGCGTTATCACTTATGGCATACTGCTCTGGGGATGTTCTGCAGATATTAATTCTATTTTCATACTGCAAAAAAGGGCAATACAAGCTATCTATAGTTTAGCTCCCAGATTTCCCTTATACAGAAGTTTAACCCGTTTTTAGGTACAACTTCTCCCCAATAAAACTCCTTATAATTAGTGACCACTCCATGAATTGTATTTAAATTTAGAATAATCCATATTTACAATGAAATATGATTGGGCACTAAACAGTGAAAACAGCCAACCTGAAGTACCTAATAAGTAGTAATTTAGTGTGGGCGGCTGCAGTATGGCTGCATTCAATAACAGAAATAATATTTAAAAAGTTGTTAATTTCTATTGAAGTAGCTATACTATACAGTAGCTGTAAATTCAAATACCTAGTAAGTTACATGTTGGTAATTTTTTTTGAGTTGTGTTATCTTAGAATGGTCCCTTAGTAAATCTTATGTCTTGTTGCAGTGCCCTTTAAGCCGTAATATTAATGTACTTCTACTTGGAGAGAATCAGATGTACGGGTTTCATTCAACTCTTGCTTTGATAACAAAATCATTAACCAAAAAGTTGTTCTGTATGAATTCTAATGTAATGTTGTCCAAAACAAAAACGTATGTATTATTATTGTATATTGATGAAATAAGATAAATTAAGATTAAATAATTATATGTATTATTGCGTGATGGTAGTCAAACGCAAGCCTATTTACTTATAAAAAAAGAAAAAAAAAGTATACTTAGTATTATTTTACCTTAAGTAATTTTTACAAATACAAAATATCTTCAATACATATTTTACTACAATTAAATCACCGCAACTGCGCGCATTTTTTCAAATGGCGGATTTTCGCGGGGTTTTTGCGAACACTGGGTGCAAACTTTACTTATTGTTAACGCCTCAAGGGTTCATTTAAATGCACACATTATCCAATGATATTCATATATTTAGCTTATGCTGTGTTCAGCTGAATGGCAACTTCACTACAGGCAATTTTACTTGCAATGTTTATAATTAGAGGTTTAATTTGTGCTAAATACCAACAAATTGTCTATTTTAATTTTCGCAAAATTAAAGAGGCTTGTGCATGCTGAATTGAGGCTGTTGTGTAGTCAAATTACCTACTGGTACAATTCTAGCATTTGTTGTTTCTTTGGGGGTCTCCACTTATTGCTTAGTGACTGCAAACATATAAAGCAGTTTTACACCAGTACAGCTGACAGAGAGATAAAGGGTTAAATACATGTGAAAATGATAAAATGAGAAAGATATAAGTAATAACTTACAAACTTAATAAATTAACATTATGGGCCTTACTAAAAAATGCTGCATAAATTATAATGTGTTTAGTATGATGAAGAACAATTTTGTTGTGTGCCATACTAAATAACATCATTTATAGTAAGCAGCACAAATAAGTGAGGCCCTATATCCAAAAAGTGTAAATAAAAATGAAATCTTAGAAAATAATAATTTTCTATTCATTAACATATTATATCCTGACAAAATAACTTTGCATTCATAATAATTTATGTAGGTAATGCCTAAAGCCCATCACACACAACTAATATAATATATATTATAGCGTCGAATATAAAAGATATGTTAACTTAACCCACCACACACGGCGCAGACACTATAATATATAGCAAGCGTACATTCTATCGGAGTCCGTCTCGGGAGCCGCACGTCTCGATCGTTCACACTGTAATATACAGAGTGTTCATATTTTTTTATTTTGCGATGATTCGTATTTTGTTGCTAGACCTGTTGGACAGTTCCTCTGATGATGATTCTTCACATGTCTGTTGTTGTCTGTGTTGATGATTGGGACTTCACAGTCCCAATCATCAATCATATGATATAACCGTCATACTAGCTAAAAGTAAAGAACGAAAAATCTGGATAGAAGATCACATAAAACACAGGAAACACAGTAGTGAATTTAAACTTTACAATGATCTTTCAGAAAAAAAACAGCTTTTTCTTGCACTTTCATATGGGTATTTGCACGATACCTACCAGTTTTTTAATTGTTTGTCTGTCTGCCTTTATAATCTGGGTAATTTCTGAAAAGGCCAATTTTGATGGGGTTTATATTATACTGAAAGCATTAATTAAAGGGCCACGCGAACGAAGTCGCGGCTGCAGCTAGTCTAATAATATAACATAGCCTTAGTTCATCAAGAATACTAACATTGATTTAATCTGTCCGAATCAGCAAGACTCATTCGAGTTAAGTTTCATTCATAAATCTATTGTTATTTTTTGCGCTGATGCGGACGGGTTAACAGTTACCTAGTTTGATTGATCTATACGTAGTACCTACAACCTAGAAAAACCTATGGAGGTTAGGCCCATAGAATTAATAATATAATAATAATAATATAATAATATGGGACAACATCCACACAAAGGTCTTCAGGTCCCAAATTAGGCAGAGCCTGTACTATGGTAACCTGATGACTGATATACATACATATATATAATTGTTTTTTTAATTCTACTAAGATAAAATTGTCATACCGCTAGTTTGGTTGTAGATAGAAAGTCTCACTTTTTCGATGATTTCCTTTGTTTGACACATTCGCGTTAGACGTTAGTTTCATTTTAAGTACTAAAATTCTTTCTACAGGTTCGAAAAAATATAGGTACCTACATAAGATAATGTGAAGCTTTATTAGTTTCTATTGTGAAAATATAAATTTGTTCAATAACTGAAGACCAGACGTCCATTTACTGCAACGGTTTTGCTAACATTCTGTATTTGATCTTAAGATCAGTATCAGACATGATCTTAAGATGTCTTCATGATCTGCAGTAGTCTTAGCGTATGTTAACATGCCGTTTGAATATTGGTGGCATCTTAAATGAAAAAATAATTCTCTACTCTAAGGTAAAATATTATAGTATATTCACCGTGTGTGGTCGCTCATTAAATTATATGGTGAGCGATATGTCCGAATCTGCTCTAAGATAATTTATATTTTATAGTATCTTCATCGTGTGTGATGGGCTTAATGAGGCAGATAACAAATATATATATGAGTAAGGTGGTTAATGGTACAAGAATAGTCGCAGACGTCGGCAGGGATTTTTAATAGGTAGGTGACTCTTATAAGAAAACCATGGATTTTCATGTTTCAAAATGTTTAGTCAACAAGACGGAAAACTAAATGCATATAGATTAGGTTATCATATTACACAATATAAATAAAGGATGAGTTCCTGTTTTTATTGGTAAACATAACTGAATAATGGGAAAACCTAAAAGATGTTAAATGTATAGTACAAAAATTACCAACAAAGCTTGATAATCAACTCATTTTAGTCAGTTCTCAATTAAGGGAAATCTTGTACATGTAGGAGTACATTATGGGCATCCTAGCCTAGCACAGAGTTTTGAGGCGTAGATATGTCTCGTGCTGAAGAGACCTGTGAGATGGAACGAAATACCTCGCTGTCAACCAATGCCGCGAAAACAGTCTGCGGCGCTCGTGCACGGTCTAGGCAATTTACCGGTCAGGGTGTAGCCTTGGGGGCGCTGAGGAAAAAAAATTTTTTTTTTTTTCTTGTAGTCAATGACCTCAGGGGAGCGGTCAGTGACCTTGCCCGAGGTCACTGACCTCGAGGTCAAGGTCAAAAAAAATTATAAAATTTCTACCAAAAAAAAAATATTTTCCCTGGGTTACTGACCTCGCAGGAGAGGTCAATAACCTTGACCGAGGTCATTGACCTTGACCTCGAGGTCAACTTTTTTCTACCAATTTTTTTTAAAATGTCTTTCACCCTGCGTGAAGTGTCAGTGACCTAGCCCGAGGTCACTGACCTTGAGGTCAAGGTCAAAAAAAAATACTATTTTTCTACCAAAAAAAAAAAATTTTCTCCTGGGTTTCTGGCCTCGCAGGAGAGGTCAATAACCTTGACCGAGGTCATTGACCTTGACCTCGAGGTCAACTTTTTTCTACCAATTTTTTTTAAAATGTCTTTCACCCTGCGTGAAGTGTCAGTGACCTAGCCCGAGGTCACTGACCTTGAGGTCAAGGTCAAAAAAAAATACAATTTTTCTACCAAAAAAAAAAGTTTTCTCCTGGGTTACTGGCCTCGCAGGAGAGGTCAATAACCTTGACCTCGAGGTCAACTTTTTTCTACCAATTTTTTTTTTAAATGTCTTTCACCCTGCGTGAAGTGTCAGTGACCTAGCCCGAGGTCACTGACCCCGAGGTCATTGACCCCGAGGTCATTGACCCTGAGGTCAAGGTTTTTTTTAAATGTGTCCATGATAATGCGGAACAGGTCAGTGACTTTGTCAGAGACCTCGGGGTCAATGACCTCGGGGTCAGTAAAGTCACCTTGTCTGAGGTAATTGACCTTAATTTAAATTTTTTGCGTTTGTTCGCAGTCGGACGAAGGTGGTGTTCATACAAAAGTTGGTGGCCCGAGGGTCCCCAACAGGATGCCATCAAAAAATATGGGGGTTAATAGGGGATGAAATTTTTCATCGAAATTTTTCTAAGTCTCAGCTCACGTTTCTATAGCAGGTGTACGGTTGGGTGCGCAAATTTTTTCGCCAATTAACCCACCCTTTTTTTGATGCCATCTCGAAGAGTGTCTACTGGAGACCACCTTTAGTTCCGGCGGTCGACATCTAGGTCGGCTCTTCGACCACGGGTCGTCGAAACAATATCGAGTTTGTTTGTAACACCAAAAGTTGTCGTCGGACGAAGGTGGTGTTCATACAAAAGTTGATGGCCCGAGAGTCCCCAACAGGATGCCATCAAAAAATATGGGGGTTAATAGGGGATGAAATTTTTCATCGAAATTTTCCTAAGTCTCAGCTCACGTTTCTATAGCAGGTGTACGGTTGGGTGCGCAAATTTTTTCGCCAATTAACCCACCCTTTTTTTGATGCCATCTCGAAGAGTGTCTACTGGAGACCACCTTTAGTTCCGGCTGTCGACATCTAGGTCGGCTCTTCGACCACGGGTCGTCGAAACAATATCGAGTTTGTTTGTAACACCAAAAGTTGTCGTCGGACGAAGGTGGTGTTCATACAAAAGTTGATGGCCCGAGAGTCCCCAACAGGATGCCATCAAAAAATATGGGGGTTAATAGGGGATGAAATTTTTCATCGAAATATTTCTAAGTCTCAGCTCACGTTTCTGTAGCAGGTGTAGAGAAGGGTGCGCAAATTTTTTCGCCAATTAACCCACCCTTTTTTTGATGCCATCTCGAAGAGTGTCTACTGGAGACCACCTTTAGTTCCGGCGGTCGACATCTAGGTATACTCAAAAACATAAAAAGTTGCAGTCGAAGTTCTGCTGCACTGTGCTCGTCACCTGCAGATATAGCTTGTTCCTGTTTATAACATGCTCATCATCATTCTTACGAGCCATGTTAATTTGCCATGCTAATTTATGATTGTAAGTTTGTTAACCGTTATTCAGATTTCGGAGCATGAACTCGAACCGCTCATGAGCGATATATTCATTCATGCATTCCTACACACGTAAGTTCTTCTTCTGGTAAGTAAGTCTAGTAAGTACTTCATAGTCAGGTTGTCATGGTTGATTTTACAATATATACTCTTAAATGATATTATTGAACATTGTTAGTTACTTCACGTCAGTTTTATGGGGGGTGTTCGTCACAAGTGACGAACTGTACTGCGCCCGTAGCCCTGAGATATAAAGTTGTTAATTTTATGCAAATTAACCTACCCTTTTTTTGATGCCATCTCTACTGGAGATCACTTTTAGTTCCGGCAAATTTAGGTTAGGTTAGGTTGGCAAAGGAGCAAGCGGTTCACCTGATGGTAAGTGATACCGATGCCCACGGACATCCGGCGCAATACCAGAGGTCTCGAGGATGCATTGACGACCTTTGAGGAAGGATGACAGGAAAGAAAAGATAGAAGGGGTGAGGGGGAGGGAGAAAGGGGGAAGGGGGAATCGGGCCTCGGGTCCTCAGAAACCGACGAAACACAATAGCAAGCTACGTTACTTCACGTCGGTTTTATGGGGAGTGTTCGTCACAAGTGACGAACTGTACTGCGCCCGTAACCCTGAGATATAAAGTTGTTAATTTTATGCGCCTGTTAATTCACCGACACCGATAGGTACCATTGTGTGTTTGAGTGAATGTTCGTCACAAGTGACGAACGAACTGTACTGCGCCCGTAACCCTGAGATATAAAGTTGTTAATTTTATGCACCTGTTAATTCACCGACGGAGACCACCTTTAATTCCGGCGGTCGATATATAGGTATACTCAAAAACTTAAAAAGTTGCAGTCGAAGTTCTGCTGCACTGTGCTCGTCACCTGCAGATATAGCGTAAGTAAGTCTAGTAAGTAGTTCATAGTCAGGTTGTCATGGTTGATTTTACAATATATACTCTTAAATGATATTATGGAACATTGTTTAGGTACTATTTACACAGAGATCTAAAAAACGCATTCTTTTCCACGCCACCAAGGAGGTAGAATGCAAGGCGCGCTTTTTTATATTAGCTGTAACGGATCCATTACAAAACGCAACAATAAATCGAGAAAAACTCACCACTTACGTCGGCTCTCACCGATGCACTAAACGTTCCTGTTTCCAAAATCAAATACTTTTAGAATCAATGCTGCATTTCGAAATGTTATTTATTCCTACCTGCGACGTCATACCTACAGCTGCGCGGTAGTTCTATTAGTTTCATCTACCTACTCTAGTTACTAAATTTGTAATTGTAAATATTTTATTTTTAATATAGAAGTATTATATAATATCATGTGATTTACATTATGAAGTAATAAACAATAATCAATACATATTAAAAAGAAACAACTGACTCAAAAGCAAATTTTACAAGTAACACCATCTATTGAAAACCAAGGGCAACTATAAATACAGAGCCATAGAGAATATTTGTATTTTGAACCTTTTTTGCAATACGCCAAAGCAAATTTTTGGCCTCAATCATTTTGGTCGTAATCAGATCTATTCCCACTTAAAACTTTGTTTGTATCTTTACACCAATTGTAAATGAATATATATTTATTGATAAGTTTCAAATTTTTCTATGATGTCTGTTCTGTGAACAGCACACTTTATAAACTTGTAATTTATAGAATATTGTCTTATATTTTTCTTCTTACATCATGTGTGTTCCTTTAAAGTGAACTCTTAATACTCGTCACCTTACGAAATTACCTTGCAAATATATTGTAGGTTCAAAGTGTGAGTGACAAACTCTTCGAGTACACAGTATGTTGGTCTCGCACTAATATATCGCCACCTATTGCATTTAGCCATATCGCGAATCTTTCCAAGTTTTTATTTGGATTGGGAAATAAATGTAGAATCGTGTTGTCTTATTAACAATTATTAAAGGTTATGAAAGTAGGTACACTAATATGATCTATCAATCATAGCTATGCGATGGAAAGTAGGTATTGAAACTTACGGGTTTTTTTGCAGTTTTTTTTTTTCTAGGCACAAAAACAGGGGCCGAAATAATTCGCAAAGATAAATCGATATATTCGCAGCCGTTGTAATTCAAATATTTGCCAGGTCAGGGAAGGTACGCAGAATCGTCAGAGTCAGTGAAACAAGCCAGGTCATCCTATCGCAATTATATTATAAATTCGGTGTAGTAATTCGCGTCCACCTTATTTTAACTGTTAACTTTAAAAAAAACAACCAAATACATAATTAATATTACTCATTTTTTCATGCTTTATGTCTAGAAACAGCTGTGTATTCTAAAATACGCATAAAACAATAAAATACTTACCGTCGAACGCGCACCTGCACACTATTTTTTTGCATACATTCCGCGCGTCCGCGCTTCTTTGTTGAAGGACTGAGATTAACTATTTTTTCTACACATGATTGATTGGGCACACAGAACTTTTGTCTATGTGTGTGTGCCTCTTATACGATGAGGTATTGGCGGTAACGACTTTTCGGTGATTTAGTGTGTGCATATACCTATTTTCGAGAATTTTTATAGGGAAGTCCGAAAAATGGACGCGAATAGGGTGATGGACGCGAACTGGCGAAATGACCCTACCTACTATCATTAGTGAAGTTGATTTGGATCTTGTTAAGGTTTCAGGTTCTTAAGACACCTAAATGATGGATTTAAGAAAAAAAATAATTCTTATAAATTATATATTTAGATAATTATAGGAACATAATTATACACTTATTTCATTTATTTCTAAGTAGGTATAAACCATATCATAATTATTATAATTCATGTTAGCACAACTTTTCAACTACTGTGATCTAAATACCTACCCGTTTTTACTTTCTACGATGATGTAAAGGATTTCCATTCAAAATGTTGTAGGTACCTATCCGTTATTGTTGTAGTTACGTTATACTCCGGTTATAGGTACCTAGTTAGAAATGTAATTGCAACACCGCTCCTTTCTGAAAGCTAAAATAAATACTTATTCATTTCTAAAATATTGCCGAAGTCAATTATAAACGCCAAACAATACCATACCTACCTATTTCTAACACGAAGCAGTAATGTTCGCAATACTGTGTTGTGGTTTGAATGGTACCTATCGGTGTCGGTGAAATAACAGGCGCATAAAATTAACAACTTTATATCTCAGGGTTACGGGCGCAGTACAGTTCGTCACTTGTGACGAACATTCACTCAAACACACAATGGTACCTATCGGTGTCGGTGAATTAACAGGCGCATAAAATTAACAACTTTATATCTCAGGGTTACGGGCGCAGTACAGTTCGTTCGTCACTTGTGACGAACATTCACTCAAACACACAATGGTACCTATCGGTGTCGGTGAATTAACAGGCGCATAAAATTAACAACTTTATATCTCAGGGTTACGGGCGCAGTACAGTTCGTCACTTGTGACGAACACTCCCCATAAAACCGACGTGAAGTAACGTAGCTTGCTATTGTGTTTCGTCGGTTTCTGAGGACCCGAGGCCCGATTCCCCCTTCCCCCTTTCTCCCTCCCCCTCACCCCTTCTATCTTTTCTTTCCTGTCATCCTTCCTCAAAGGTCGTCAATGCATCCTCGAGACCTCTGGTATTGCGCCGGATGTCCGTGGGCATCGGTATCACTTACCATCAGGTGAACCGCTTGCTCCTTTGCCAACCTAACCTAACCTAAATTTGCCGGAACTAAAAGTGATCTCCAGTAGAGATGGCATCAAAAAAAGGGTAGGTTAATTTGCATAAAATTAACAACTTTATATCTCAGGGCTACGGGCGCAGTACAGTTCGTCACTTGTGACGAACACCCCCCATAAAACTGACGTGAAGTAACTAACAATGTTCCATAATATCATTTAAGAGTATATATTGTAAAATCAACCATGACAACCTGACTATGAAGTACTTACTAGACTTACTTACCAGAAGAAGAACTTACGTGTGTAGGAATGCATGAATGAATATATCGCTCATGAGCGGTTCGAGTTCATGCTCCGAAATCTGAATAACGGTTAACAAACTTACAATCATAAATTAGCATGGCAAATTAACATGGCTCGTAAGAATGATGATGAGCATGTTATAAACAGGAACAAGCTATATCTGCAGGTGACGAGCACAGTGCAGCAGAACTTCGACTGCAACTTTTTATGTTTTTGAGTATACCTAGATGTCGACCGCCGGAACTAAAGGTGGTCTCCAGTAGACACTCTTCAAGATGGCATCAAAAAAAGGGTGGGTTAATTGGCGAAAAAATTTGCGCACCCAACCCTACACCTGCTATAGAAACGTGAGCTGAGACTTAGGAAAATTTCGATGAAAAATTTCATCCCCTATTAACCCCCATATTTTTTGATGGCATCCTGTTGGGGACTCTCGGGCCATCAACTTTTGTATGAACACCACCTTCGTCCGACGACAACTTTTGGTGTTACAAACAAACTCGATATTGTTTCGACGACCCGTGGTCGAAGAGCCGACCTAGATGTCGACCGCCGGAACTAAAGGTGGTCTCCAGTAGACACTCTTCGAGATGGCATCAAAAAAAGGGTGGGTTAATTGGCGAAAAAATTTGCGCACCCAACCGTACACCTGCTATAGAAACGTGAGCTGAGACTTAGAAAAATTTCGATGAAAAATTTCATCCCCTATTAACCCCCATATTTTTTGATGGCATCCTGTTGGGGACTCTCGGGCCATCAACTTTTGTATGAACACCACCTTCGTCCGACGACAACTTTTGGTGTTACAAACAAACTCGATATTGTTTCGACGACCCGTGGTCGAAGAGCCGACCTAGATGTCGACCGCCGGAACTAAAGGTGGTCTCCAGTAGACACTCTTCAAGATGGCATCAAGAAAAGGGTAGGTTAATTGGCGGAAAAAATTGCGCCCCCTTCTCTACACCTGCTACAGAAACGTGAGCTGAGACTTAGAAATATTTCGATGAAAAATTTCATCCCCTATTAACCCCCATATTTTTTGATGGCATCCTGTTGGGGACTCTCGGGCCATCAACTTTTGTATGAACACCACCTTCGTCCGACGACAACTTTTGGTGTTACAAACAAACTCGATATTGTTTCGACGACCCGTGGTCGAAGAGCCGACCTAGATGTCGACCGCCGGAACTAAAGGTGGTCTCCAGTAGACACTCTTCAAGATGGCATCAAGAAAAGGGTAGGTTAATTGGCGGAAAAAATTGCGCCCCCTTCTCTACACCTGCTACAGAAACGTGAGCTGAGACTTAGAAATATTTCGATGAAAAATTTCATCCCCTATTAACCCCCATATTTTTTGATGGCATCCTGTTGGGGACCTTCGGGCCACCAACTTTTGTATGAACACCACCTTCGTCCGACGACAACTTTTGATGTTACAAACAAACTCGATATTGTTTCGACGACCCGTGGTCGAAGAGCCGACCTAGATGTCGACCGCCGGAACTAAAGGTGGTCTCCAGTAGACACTCTTCGAGATGGCATCAAAAAAAGGGTGGGTTAATTGGCGAAAAAATTTGCGCACCCAACCGTACACCTGCTATAGAAACGTGAGCTGAGACTTAGAAAAATTTCGATGAAAAATTTCATCCCCTATTAACCCCCATATTTTTTGATGGCATCCTGTTGGGGACTCTCGGGCCATCAACTTTTGTATGAACACCACCTTCGTCCGACGACAACTTTTGGTGTTACAAAGAAACTCGATATTGTTTCGACGACCCGTGGTCGAAGAGCCGACCTAGATGTCGACCGCCGGAACTAAAGGTGGTCTCCAGTAGACACTCTTCAAGATGGCATCAAGAAAAGGGTAGGTTAATTGGCGGAAAAAATTGCGCCCCCTTCTCTACACCTGCTACAGAAACGTGAGCTGAGACTTAGAAATATTTCGATGAAAAATTTCATCCCCTATTAACCCCCATATTTTTTGATGGCATCCTGTTGGGGACTCTCGGGCCATCAACTTTTGTATGAACACCACCTTCGTCCGACGACAACTTTTGGTGTTACAAAGAAACTCGATATTGTTTCGACGACCCGTGGTCGAAGAGCCGACCTAGATGTCGACCGCCGGAACTAAAGGTGGTCTCCAGTAGACACTCTTCGAGATGGCATCAAAAAAAGGGTGGGTTAATTGGCGAAAAAATTTGCGCACCCAACCGTACACCTGCTATAGAAACGTGAGCTGAGACTTAGAAAAATTTCGATGAAAAATGTCATCCCCTATTAACCCCCATATTTTTTGATGGCATCCTGTTGGGGACTCTCGGGCCATCAACTTTTGTATGAACACCACCTTCGTCCGACGACAACTTTTGGTGTTACAAACAAACTCGATATTGTTTCGACGACCCGTGGTCGAAGAGCCGACCTAGATGTCGACCGCCGGAACTAAAGGTGGTCTCCAGTAGACACTCTTCGAGATGGCATCAAGAAAAGGGTAGGTTAATTGGCGGAAAAAATTGCGCCCCCTTCTCTACACCTGCTACAGAAACGTGAGCTGAGACTTAGAAATATTTCGATGAAAAATTTCATCCCCTATTAACCCCCATATTTTTTGATGGCATCCTGTTGGGGACTCTCGGGCCATCAACTTTTGTATGAACACCACCTTCGTCCGACGACAACTTTTGGTGTTACAAAGAAACTCGATATTGTTTCGACGACCCGTGGTCGAAGAGCCGACCTAGATGTCGACCGCCGGAACTAAAGGTGGTCTCCAGTAGACACTCTTCAAGATGGCATCAAGAAAAGGGTAGGTTAATTGGCGGAAAAAATTGCGCCCCCTTCTCTACACCTGCTACAGAAACGTGAGCTGAGACTTAGAAATATTTCGATGAAAAATTTCATCCCCTATTAACCCCCATATTTTTTGATGGCATCCTGTTGGGGACTCTCGGGCCATCAACTTTTGTATGAACACCACCTTCGTCCGACGACAACTTTTGGTGTTACAAACAAACTCGATATTGTTTCGACGACCCGTGGTCGAAGAGCCGACCTAGATGTCGACCGCCGGAACTAAAGGTGGTCTCCAGTAGACACTCTTCGAGATGGCATCAAGAAAAGGGTAGGTTAATTGGCGGAAAAAATTGCGCCCCCTTCTCTACACCTGCTACAGAAACGTGAGCTGAGACTTAGAAATATTTCGATGAAAAATTTCATCCCCTATTAACCCCCATATTTTTTGATGGCATCCTGTTGGGGACTCTCGGGCCATCAACTTTTGTATGAACACCACCTTCGTCCGACGACAACTTTTGGTGTTACAAAGAAACTCGATATTGTTTCGACGACCCGTGGTCGAAGAGCCGACCTAGATGTCGACCGCCGGAACTAAAGGTGGTCTCCAGTAGACACTCTTCAAGATGGCATCAAGAAAAGGGTAGGTTAATTGGCGGAAAAAATTGCGCCCCCTTCTCTACACCTGCTACAGAAACGTGAGCTGAGACTTAGAAATATTTCGATGAAAAATTTCATCCCCTATTAACCCCCATATTTTTTGATGGCATCCTGTTGGGGACTCTCGGGCCATCAACTTTTGTATGAACACCACCTTCGTCCGACGACAACTTTTGGTGTTACAAAGAAACTCGATATTGTTTCGACGACCCGTGGTCGAAGAGCCGACCTAGATGTCGACCGCCGGAACTAAAGGTGGTCTCCAGTAGACACTCTTCGAGATGGCATCAAAAAAAGGGTGGGTTAATTGGCGAAAAAATTTGCGCACCCAACCGTACACCTGCTATAGAAACGTGAGCTGAGACTTAGAAAAATTTCGATGAAAAATTTCATCCCCTATTAACCCCCATATTTTTTGATGGCATCCTGTTGGGGACCCTCGGGCCACCAACTTTTGTATGAACACCACCTTCGTCCGACTGCGAACAAACGCAAAAAATTTAAATTAAGGTCAATTACCTCAGACAAGGTGACTTTACTGACCCCGAGGTCATTGACCCCGAGGTCTCTGACAAAGTCACTGACCTGTTCCGCATTATCATGGACACATTTAAAAAAAACCTTGACCTCAGGGTCAATGACCTCGGGGTCAATGACCTCGGGGTCAGTGACCTCGGGCTAGGTCACTGACACTTCACGCAGGGTGAAAGACATTTTAAAAAAAATTGGTAGAAAAAAGTTGACCTCGAGGTCAAGGTCAATGACCTCGGTCAAGGTTATTGACCTCTCCTGCGAGGCCAGAAACCCAGGAGAAATTTTTTTTTTTTTGGTAGAAAAATAGTATTTTTTTTTGACCTTGACCTCAAGGTCAGTGACCTCGGGCTAGGTCACTGACACTTCACGCAGGGTGAAAGACATTTTAAAAAAAATTGGTAGAAAAAAGTTGACCTCGAGGTCAAGGTCAATGACCTCGGTCAAGGTTATTGACCTCTCCTGCGAGGTCAGTAACCCAGGGAAAATATTTTTTTTTTGGTAGAAATTTTATAATTTTTTTTGACCTTGACCTCGAGGTCAGTGACCTCGGGCAAGGTCACTGACCGCTCCCCTGAGGTCATTGACTACAAGAAAAAAAAAAAAAAATTTTTTCCTCAGCGCCCCCAAGGCTACACCCTGACCAATTTACCATCAAAACCTAACCAATACACCAAACACGTTGACTGGAACCTACATGATATTTCCAAAGAAATAAGTTAATACTCACCCCAGGATCCCGGGTTTGTACACATAGTTGGGTATTCGCCACGGACAGCCCCCGTATTCACCGATAAGCGCATCGTGGTTTTTGTTCAGGTTAAAAGTTGACGCGCGGTTATCATTCACTTTCCTTCGCGCGGGGTTGAAATAATTATTATTCCTACTCTCACCGTTCACATCATTTATTGGTATAAAGTCCTGAGCTTTATTCACATTGGGGTTAGCGTTTTCTAAGTTTTTCAAGTTCATTTTGTCTGTTTCACTTTGAGTTTCCCAAATACGAAGCCACAGTCGCTTCGCGGGTCCTTCCTGCTCAGGCTGATACCACGCGACGGCGGGATCCATTCAGCCGAAGCTAGGTTCCACTATATGGGATAACACATTTTGAAGCATTTCACATTTATAAAAATATATGGAAAATCACAAAACAAAAATAAGTCACACCATAATCGGAACATGGACGACACGAGAAAAGTTTGACTTGACACTTTTTATCTAGCAGAGGGCGCCATCTTAGCAAAATAAAGTCAACTCAGCTAAGCTTTAGCAGGTAATTCCTACATTTGTATCATCTTGATTTTAGTTTTTGATACAATAAAAAAATTAAGTGGAAATATGTCAGACATATGCATATAAAACTATGTACCTTCTAGTTTTTAAAATTTTAATGGCAGTGTTTTGATTTTTGGTTAGCCTGACAATTTCACTGCGGTCCTAATTGGCTATAATCGATATTAGCGCGATAAAAGTCGGTCCCTTTCACCGTGAGCGTGATTACGATGGCCCACGCTACGTCATCGATGACGTCTTAACTGCCGCCATATTGACGATTACATGAACCATGCTCTACACCATAATCGTCGTGAGCGTTCTGTCAAAAGTGACAGGTGTTTGTTTATTTCTACAATGTATTTACTAGTGTCCCTTCTTTTTGATGTAAAAGTTGTAAAAGTCGGTCCATCCATTCCATTATTTCTTTTTAATCCACACACTACATAGTTAACCTTCACACTATGCACGATATTTTTATGATTTTTGTTTTTCGCGCGCAAATGGTTCGTTATTGCTACAACTTTGGTCCGAATTAACAACACGCTTACAGTGCCACGAGCTGTCAAAATCGCGATATTTATCTCGGACCAGCTTTGGTAGACGATAGCACTGTGAGCAAAATTATCGCAATACGGACCACGGCATTTGTCTGACACTTCAATGACATTAATCCAATTACAGACCAATGAGTAGAATAACTGACATAACTGTCCTATACTATACAGACTACCACAACATGGTACAAACGAAACGACGTAGGGTATGCAGACTACAATCGAAGTAAAAACACGTGATTTTCCGTTCGTGCCAACCCTTTCTTTTGCCTGGGGAAAATGCTTTTATGCCGCGTCAGAACAAGCGAACGAGAGCGAGCGAAGGGTAACGAGCGAGCGCAAACGAATCAGTGTGGAAGCCAAACGAGGGCCTTCGTTCGCCTTCGGCCGTGCTTCGGCGGCTGTCGGTACATCAAAGAGAAATGGAACAAACGTACGGCCACGGTGTGGAGCCAATGCTCATTCAATTGCGGCGGTTGCACGCAACGGACGTTTCGTTCCAGCGAATAAATTGTATCTATTTACGATTATGGAATGGACTAAGATAGATTGCTAATGCTCATAGAGCTCTATAAGCAGAAACCGAGGCTTTGAAATCCTAAACATGCTGAATACAACATAAAAAGAAAACAAAATCGACGATTGCTTTAATTTCATTTCATCATAATCAGCCCATTATGTTTCCACTGCTAGGACTAGAGCTTTCTCTAGGAGAAGGTTGGGCCATAATCCACTACGCGGGCTCAGTGCGGCTTGGTGGATAGGCTAGTAGCCAACCCATGTCGGAAGTTTTCCGGCCGCTCGTATGCCTTCGATACATAGCCTAACGACTGTTGTCCTAAGCCAGACTGTGGTAATAATAAACTCCTTGAAGAATAGACAGATACGTCAGGGTTGAGTAAGCCTAAGTTTACGGGTGTATTCTTTTTTTTTTTTTTTTTTCTTGTCCCCAGAGGGAATTATGGCTCGCACTTCTTATGCATCCGCCAGTGTCAAGTTTTATTTTCTGTTCCTATTTATTATTTTTCTTCCATTTTTATTATATTGGTGTAATCTTCTTTCTTGACTTCGTGTTAGTTTTGGTTTTATTTTCTTGATTTGTGTTTTTTACATGTTGTCTCAATGGACTTTTATTTTAAAAGTGGGGAAACGTTTCGCGATATTAACAATTGTATTATAATTTTAATCAGACTTCGTTTGTAATAAGAATAGGATCAGGGAGAAGTAGATTATTGGTAGGTTCATATATATTGTTAGGAAGATCTATTTTACTGTCGTAAAATATCTATGACTACTTACATAACTTAACAAGAACATATGAAATATAATACAGTATAAACACATTTACAATTTTATGTTATTAACACAAATATAATCAGCTATAATAATATATATAGAAGGATTGATAGTACAGAGCAGAGATTTGATGTTTGTGGGGAGAGGGACACGAAGGGATATAAGATTATTATAAAAGGATGCACGGTCGTGATTAGGACAGGAGAAGAATATATGGTCCAGATCCCCAAAATCATGACCACATTCGCACTGTGGACTATTGATAATGTTATACTTTGCTAGATGTGCTGGACATGTTGTATGTCCCAAACGCATTCTAATTAAAACTGACGTGACGATTTTGCTTAGATTTATTACTGAAAACCATGGCTTAGAGGGAATTAGTGACTGTATGCTATAGTAGTGAGTACCGGTCATCTGACCACTTTCTCTCCAGATTCTACCCCAAGTATCCCGGAGATAAAAACCGGCTAGCGCAGCCAAGTCATGCGGATAATTTTTAAATGGATACAGATCACCACATGCGATAGCTTCATTAGCAAGTTGATCGGCTCTTTCGTTGCCCTTAATACCGCAATGACTCGGTATCCATACAAATGTTACTGAAAATCCTTTCAGAACGCATGAGTACAGTTTTTTTCTAGCTTCAATTATAAGAGGGAAATGAGACTTAGACTTAAAAGGATATCGTAATAGAGTCTTCAATGCGCTCATTGAATCACTCATTATCAGTACTTTGCTAAGCTTGAAACTTAAAACATATTCTAGAGCTTTAACGATGCCAAGACATTCAGCTGTAAAGACGGACATTTCAACAGGGCACTTTATTTTTTGTACTATCTTATATTGAGAATGATATATTCCAACTCCTACAAACATATCTGGAGAGTGTTTAGATGCGTCCGTATAAATATGATGCCAGTTTGGCCAATTTTCCTGCACTACAGCCTTAAAATAGAAATTGGCATTATGTTTGTCTATATCTAAATTGAAACAAACTGTTGGGACATTGATCAGAGCTTCGTATGCACAATCGAATATATCAATGAATGGAGATCGATGAGTTGGTGCGTGTATTGCCTTATATCTAATGAGACTTTTTATCAGGCAAGGTAAAGATTTATGATTCCAGTAATTCGTTGATTCGACAAGATCAGAGAGGAGATGCAATTTAGAAATTAGAGGACTGTTGGAAAATTTTAAAACTCTGTAAAACATGCGGTCTGCAAGAAACTGACGTCTCAACTGCAAAGGGGGCTCTCCACATTCAACGCGTAGTGCATTTAAAGGGCTAGATTTCATTGCTCCGGCTATTATTCTCAATGCTTTTGACTGGATGGCATCCAACTTTCTAAGTCCAGCTATACTACAAGGCTCCAGTAAAAAGGTTCCGTAATCTAAAACGCTTCGTAGTAGAGCATTATAGAGAAGCTTTAAAGAAAATGGATGCGCACCCCACCAAACGCCACAGAGACACCTTAACAAATTGAGAATTTTCTCACATTTAGCCACCACATATTCACAATGTGGGATTCCTGATAGTTTAGAGTCTAAACATACGCCTAAAAACTTTACATAACTTTTTGTTGGAATAAGAGTATTGTCAAAATATATACTAATCGGGGGATGCATCCGTTGGCGAGTAAATAGTACAGCTGAGCTTTTAAGTGCTGAAATGCTCAATCCATTTTCTTCCATCCAGTTTTTTAAATTATTGAGAGAGTGGGATATTTGAGTACATAATGTGTTAATGGAATTACCTGTGCAGTATAAGACAATATCATCAGCATACTGTAAGATACTGGCTGACTCTTGAAGAGATGAATCTAAATCGTAAGTATATATATTGTACAATAAAGGGCTGAGTACTGACCCTTGAGGAAGCCCTTTCCATACGAGTCTACATTGATCTCGAGCATGATCTAACTTTATAGTACGTCCTGATAAAAGGTTAAATATAAAACAGGATAAAAATTCTGGAATTTGAAGTTTTTGAAGCTTGTATTTAAGAATATGAAGAAGAACGTTGTCATATGCAGATTCCAAATCTAAAAATACTGCTAGAACTGACTCATTGTGTGTAAATGCTACTCTAATATCTGTCAAAAACGTGCCCACACCATCCAATGTGCTTCTACCTTTCCGGAAACCAAATTGTGTGTTTGATAATATTCCCCGGTTTTCAACAATCCATTCAAGCCTGTTTTTAACTAAATTTTCAGCTACTTTTACAAGAACAGATGACAACGCTATGGGGCGATATGACGATGCTTCACTTTGTGTTTTACCTGGTTTTAAGACAGGAAGAACTATCTGTGATTTCCAAGAAAGGGGATGTTCCCTGATAACATCACTGAATTTATAATATTTAAATAAAACTGAAGTGTAGACTGAGTAAGGTTTACTAAAAATTAATACGGTATACCATCTTCACCCGGAGCAGAATCTTTCACGGAAGATAGAACACCTTGTAGTTCTTGTAAAGTAAATGGAGAGCTCAGAGTGGATTGATTTGAAAGTAATAAAGGAGGAGAATAATTAATAACATATTCAAGCTGTGGGACTGTAGGCGGTGCCAGACGATCGAGAAATTGGTTATTTAAATTGGGAGGAAATGGTTTAAAAGGAGTTTCACTAACACCGCGTCTAAATCTTTTAATATTGCGCCACACAATAGACGGGTTAATATTCGGAGAAATAGTCCGACAATAACTGCTCCAACCTTGAAATCTTTTTTCTTTAAATAACTTGCGAGTTTCTGTGATTAAATCAGATACTAGTTTGAAATTTTCGTCAGTCATCTCACTATTGTATACTTTTTCAGCTTGTTTTCTTTTACGAATACTATCAGTGCATTCCGCATCCCACCAAGGCGGGGAAGGAATTAAGCCAGTTGATGAGTTTTTGATAGGAAATGTTTCGTTTGCAACTTGTATCAATACACTAGTAAACACATCAGTACAATCAGTTATATCATGAATATTTTGTAAATCAGAAAATTTTTGTTCTATCGCCATCTTATATTTCTCCCATAACTTATCATCCTTAATCTTGTATTTCATACGAGGTTTGGGTAGCGAACCATGAGTGATTTTTCCTGGTAAAGAAATGACAATCGGGTAATGGTCACTTCCGAAGGTGGAAGATAACGTATACCATGTTAAAGATGAAGCTAAACTTGGTGTACAAATTGACAGATCTACGACACTAAAGTTTTCAGTTGGAGCTGTACGTCGCGTAGGAGAACCAGAATTTAATACACAAAGGTTGTATGAATCTAATAAATCTAATAACATTTGACCGCAATAAGTTGATATGGAACTGCCCCAAGAAATGTGATGGGAGTTGAAATCTCCTAGCAGTAAGAAAGGTTTAGGTAGAAGAGATATAAGATTATCTAAACTGTGATAAGTCAACGAAGAAGGAGAAGGAATATATATAGAAACAACACAAATGTTATCAACTTGTGCTGCCACCACGGAAAACTCATTGTAATTTGGAAGATAAAGAGGAGAGAAAGAGATGGTATTTCTGATGAGCAAGGCGACGCCACCATACCCATCTGACCTATCATCTCTCAGACATGAGAATCCGTGGATTTTGAAGGTGGAGCCTGGCTTTAGCCAAGTCTCCGAAAGTGCGAATAAACAAGCGTTGTGCTTGTTTATAATATGTATAATTTCACTTTTTTTAGGAACTGCACTTCTGCAGTTCCATTGTAGAATCTTTGTGACGGTCGCTGCCATTTTTAATGGCTTTGGGAATATTAAACATATCAACTATAGAGGCAACGTTGGACGGTAAAGAGATGTTTGAGTGAGTTAATGTTTCGATAAGGATTTTAATAATTTCTGATGGTGACAACAATAGTGGGTTATTATTTGATTTCGCATTAAGAGCGCAACCATTTTGGGTAGGCGGAATAGTAAACTCATTGAGAATGTTTTTATGTGCTGCTACATCATAGCCTTTCACTGCTGCAGGAGGAGGTCTGCGTGGGGTGTATATTGTTTTTTTGTATGAACTATTTGGTTGACGTTGATTAAACGAAGTCTGGTGGCTTGGATGAGTCGGAACCGGATTATGACTAGCATAAGTGACATTAGAGCTAGTAGTAACAACATCAGCATAAGATTTATATATAGGTGGTAACAACTTAGCTGCTTCGCCATACGATATACTATTTTCTGCCATGGTAACTTTTATTTGCTTTTGTCTTGAAAATTCAGGACATGATTTGCTAATAGCGAAATGTGCTCCTGAACACAGACAGCAGGAAATGTGTTCCTCTTCTATTTCGCAAGTGTCGCCAGTATGGTCATTTCCACATTTATAACACCTTGGTTTGGCTCGGCATTGATGTTTTGTATGTCCAAAACGGCAGCAGTTGTAACACTGGATAGTGGGGTACGTGTACAGTTCGACGGTTAGCGCATTGTAACACATGAAAATTCTTTTCGGAAGAACCTGTCCATCAAACGTAATAATAATACTTTGCGTTGGTTTCCAAACTGGGGAACCATCTACAATAGTTTTATAATTAATTCTTCTTACCTTTAAAATTCCACCACACCCATCAGGCACCGTTATATTTTCCATTACCTCCTCTGGAGACCATTCTGGTGGTACTCCACGTACGAGACCCATTCGCGTTATATTGAACGATGGAATGAACGCTTTTAATTTACTATTTGTTATACTATTGCTGTTAATAAATGAGTTGGCATCATTAAAGTCTGAAAACGCTAGACATATTCTATTTCTACCTATTCTCTTAACAGAGCCATCAACTATATTTTGAAACGCATTTCTTTTAAGAAACTTACCAAAAGTTACAGGATGGAGAGTAGAACCGTCGTCATTAGAAGTCGTTTCACGTTGTACGTGCACAATAAACGGAGCTTTATCAGAAGGTTCATATTTGGTTCTTGCTAAAGAGGTGAAATTTTGGGGAACTGGACCATTACTAGGCAATGAAGGCACAACAGGAGTTTTTATTGGTTGGAGAATAATGTCATCTTTATTGTTTGAATTTTCATTACCTTCACTATCTGTGCAGCGACAGCCTGCCTTACCATCTACTGCCTGTGCGTGCTTCCTTTTTTTCATATTGCAGTTTTTACAAATTTTATTTAAGCGACTTCGTTTGCGTCCTGTACGTTGTGAAATAGACCCATCCGTGTCCATTCCCGATTCATTTGAGATTATATTTTGGGAAGAAACTGTTACAAAATTGATTGCCGGGGGGATCGACCCCCCCGGGTCCTGCAAGTCGGGCGGCTCGTTCATATTAGAATTTTAAAAAACTTACCGAAACCGGTGAAACTATACACGTAAATATAAATTATACAATAAATATTAATATTATTTACACAATAGTACTTCACTGATCCTTAAAATAATAAAGAAATAAAATAATTTATCTTAGCGAAAAAATATCGACCACCGTGTTCGACGTTTCCCGCGCTTTTCGGGTGTATTCTTTTACTACAATTTATTTCACTAAATTCTACATGATAATAAACGTAGTAATCTATAGTTTATGACAATACTCAACCCTGACGTATCTGTCTATTCTTCAAGGAGTTTATTATTACCACATTCTCCTGGGCTCATTTATTGCGTTACATAGTCAGCTAGATAAGCTGGCTCACGGCGTACTCTTTCTGAACGTCGTAGGTAATCCACTATTGTATTTTGCGGCTGTTCACGTTCTTCCCGAGAGTTTCTGTGATCTTCATTTGACTCACAGACAACCGGGACTGATGGATTAACGTGCCCTCCGAAACACGGAAGCGCTCAGATAATCAATGCCACTAGCGGTCACCCATCCAACTCCTGACCACACCAAGTGTTGCTCAACTTGTTGATCGCTTCATCGTTGATTGTAACATTGGTTAAAATCGCTAAGTCAAGCTCCGCTGCGAGCGCTTCCACTCAACACACACGATTTCATTTAACAACCACATAAAATCCTTGTAAAATTAATCAACTTATTTATTGTAATCCAGCTCTTTTTGTTAGTCGTTTAATAGTTGGGTTCCATCATACAATATTTTTTTAAATAACGACTTCATCCACCAGCGCCACCGTTTTCGTCCATGATCACAAAATACACGTGAGTCAATCAATGAAATTAACTGTAGAGGCGTTTTACTCCTTGAATATGAAGTTTAAACATGGCAAATTTTATGCTACATATAGCTATACACAACACAGAATTCGCCCTATTTACAGAGACTTATATCTATGGTACACAACTCGCACAACGACATTAACTACGCTGACAAAATTAAAAGAACACGAAGATATATTAATTCTAGTTGTCAGAAAGAGATCAACATATTAATAACAAAGTTCGCCTGTGGCCGACCATCCACCGCCAATGACAGCCTCGTTCTCTCTGTCGCTCGCTACTTGTCTCGTTCGCGTGGGTGGCGAACCGGCAACGTCGCAGGATTAAATTTAGATTAAAATTAAATTTTTAGTTTTTCCATTCCTGATATAGGAAAACAGTACTTAAAAATGAAAAGATACATCATTCTGTTTTTACCCTCGTTTGCAGTTTCTGAACACACAAGAAGGCATTTTTTCCTAAATGTTGAATACGCGCTGCGTTGTTGCCAGATAGGCTGGAACTAAGTTGAATAAAGACAATTAGCCCAAAGGGCGGTGCCGGCTCTTGTATGCCGGCATCCTGAGGAGCATGGCCCTTTACGGGGCCCCTATCTGGGCTGACTTCCTCCAAAGAGAAGGGAGAACGCTAGTGCACTACGCAGGCCCCAAAGAGCCGTTGCACTGCGGGTGGCGAGGGCCTACCGGTCGGTGGGCTTCGCGGCGGCATGCGCTTTGGCTGGCACCCCTCCTTGGGAGCTCTAGGCAGAGGTGCTCGCCAAAGTGAACGAATGGACGGCAATGCGTCGGGCGCTCGGGGAGTGTCCCACCTTGGAGGAGTGGGTGGCCGTCCGGCGTGAAGCGAGGGACGCAGTCGTCCATCATTGGACGGAGGACCTCGCCACCGCCACTTTTGGCCGCACGTTGGACGCTCTCGGGCCGGTCCTACAAGACTGGCTCGGGTGGTCCCACGGTTTTCCCACGACAACACGCTCCAGGAGCTTGCCAGCCTCATCAAGCAGTACTATTATACTATAGTATAGTAGCAGTAATAGGATGGTATCCTCTCCTTTCGCAGGAGTACGAGCCGACCTCCATTCCACGTCGCGGGGAACTTCCCCTCCCGCATGCAGCGGTTGAAGAGGGTATGCGGGGCTCCAGAGCGTCCTGGGCAAGGGCCCACGCACGACCGGGAATACCGTCTGGTCCCGGCGCCGTGTTTTTGGCCCTCATTCTGAGAATGGCCGCACGCAGCTCTCCTTCGGAGACCACGGGTATATCCTCCTCTGCTTCCACTGTTGGGGTCACTGCCGCGGTGGATGGGGTGAACTCCGGCCCTGGATCACTGGGGAACAGTCCCTCGAACACGCGGTGGAGCACCGTAGGCTGCATCGTGCTGGTAATAGGGGGAGCCCAGGGGCGGAGCTTTTGTCTCGCCAACCTGTAAGGGCGCCTCCATGGGTCCCGATCCAGGGACTCCAGCAGTTGACGCCAGGCCTCTGTCTTAGCCTCGCTGATGGCCACGCGGAGGGTCTTGGACACCTCTCTGTAGGCCGCATAGAGGACATCCGATTCCGCTGTCTCTCGGCGCCTCCTTCTCCGGTAGCGCTGGTAAGACAATTAGCCTGTGTTGATGTCGCCAAGCCGAGTGCAGTAAGACGTATCAACCTCCATTTATATATAACATCATTGTAGTCAAGCTTCGCCGTGGTTCGCCGATTGTCGACGAATTTCAATACGTTCTTTTAGTGTGGACACAACAGCGAAAGCAAGCGAGCGTGCGGTACTGACCGGCTCATCCCACTCGTTAGCATTCGCTCCGTCTCGTTCGCTTTTTCTGTACCCGGCATTACGCATACTACCGCTCGCTGGGGAAAGTGTTATGTCGGAGTCTCACTACCGTGAAACATACCAACTTTGCCCCTAAGGGAAACTTTGCCCGAAGAACAATTTAGAAGCATGTCTCTGATTTGCAAAAATATATGGCAATATTCATTGATTTTGGTGAAAACTAGGTTATGTAATTATATGACAATACTAACTATCGTAGTTGTTGTTAACTTTGTTCAGTAACTAGCTGTAACTGATTGAGTGTGTTAGAAACATGGCTCTCAACCTTTTGACTTCATATTTAAACGATATAATTCAAAGGGTTGACATAAATGGTAAAAAATCGCCCGGCTCTATAATCTCAGTGGGCGTTACACAAGGTTCAATACTAGGGCCGTTCTTGTTTTTAATCTATATTAATGACTTACCTTATTATGTAGAGAAGAATCACGTGTAACAATATTTTGGCGGTAGAAAACTCTCCCTCTATAATCGTCAACAATGCCACCTTGCGGTATATTCAGAAAACATCTGTGAGTCAAATACATTCCATTTATCTAATAATACAACAATTATTATTTTGCTAATTTAACCTACTGTAAATAATTTTTCTATAATGTATGTTTTTGTTATACTGAAATAATTATATATTGTTAACACACGAGATTCTATTGTTTGCAAATGACACTTCACTGTTATTAAAAATTTAATGGCAGTTATTAAACTATGACGGTGTTAACAATGCATTAGCTAAAGTTGTGAATTGGTTCAATACAAATAATCTTTTCCTCAATGAGAAGAAACTAATTGTATAAAGTTCTCGACACCAAATGTGAGACAAGTAGAATCCAATAAGTATACAATTGAATGGAACAGGGTTGGACCTTGTGGAGTCAACGGTATTTTAAGGAATTACTATAGACGCTAAATTGCAATGGGGTCCCCACATTAAAAATTGTATAGTAGGCTCAGTACAGCGGCTTATGCTGTTAAAAAAATTAGACTATTAACTGATGTAGACACAGCTAGAATAGTTTATTTTAGTTATTTCCATAGCGTTATGACTTATGGCATACTGCTCTGAGGATGTTCTGCAGATATTAATTCTATTTTTATACTGCAAAAAAGGACTATACGAGCGATCTACAGTTTAGCTCCCAGAGTTTCCCTGAGACAGAAGTTTAAGGACATAAACATTCTAACTGTTGTGTCTCAGTTATCTATGAAAATCTAATGTATGTAAAGAAAAACATTAGCAGGATATTATGATATATTGGAGGATTAAAACAGCTTGGGACTGATCACTCCAGTATCTATCTACTCGTGTACTAAGATGTCAAAGTGTAGCGTGTCTTGCCCTACCGATACCATTATTATGTTATATTTTGTAAGGCAACAAACACACTGGAGCTAATATTTGTAGTACCTAAGTAAAAACATTGTAAAAACACTGAATATTTTTTAAACAAGTCATTTAACTTATAGTCCACTATAAATTAAATATTATTTGAAATTAATAAATATTAACATCATGGCATAAAAACACATTTAATTTGATTTTGTCAAAGTCCCTTACAATCAATGCCCTCTCGCCCAAACGTGCCTATCAGGCTAGCGGCATTCCCGCGTTGTATGGCCAAGGAAATGTTCTGCACAAGATAATGGCCCGACTGAGGATCACGCGTTCTCTCCTTCAGGCGCCGCCTGAGTTCTTCAACAAATCTCTTGGCCTCCAGGCCTCACGGCCCAGCCGTCACAGCAAACGGCACGAACTCGTAGGCTGACTCCAAGGCAGCGAACTTAAGGTGCTTTCCTCTGGCTGCCGCTTCTGCACCAGCGCCAGCCTCCCGCTGAGTGGCTTGGAGGTGACAAGAAGCAAATGTGCTGACGCAGGTAGCATCCCGGATGAGGCTGCGACCTCTCCACCACGGAATCAGCGTGAGTCCATCTGGCCGTTTGCCATCCAAACGTGACAGGCCGGAGGGCTCGAGCACACAAGGGACATCCGCTAAAACGAGCGCTCTCCTGATCACCTCGTTGATGGCATGATGCCGTGGTCTACGCCCTACACACCGGGTACAAATGAGACTGTGGTAGCCATTCGTGTCTACGATCGCACCGCACACGCAGACGTGGGGTTCGAACACTGAGCAACCGAGTCGGAATCCCGCAGCCACCCTAAGGGAGTCATCGTCTAGCAGCGTGCCCAAATGAGGTGATGGTAGGGTATGCAGCCAGGCTCTGGACTCCGGCTTAGAGACAGCGTTGAGACGAGTCAACTCGAAACCTGTGGCTTCATTACCCAGCTGGGCGAGGATGTGGGTCTCGGAAATGTAGTCCCAATTCCTCTGATACGCGGGTTTTGTATGTAGCTCAGCTCCTGGGTACAGCTGGAACCAAACATCGTGGGCCTCCGTAGCGAAAGGTATCTGGATCGTGTCACTGAAACCTGGCAACATTCTCATTAATAGATCCGCGACACCAAACGAGGAGGCGAGGAAAGCAGAGGGGCCAGTCTCTTGCAAACGACGTACCCCAAGACCGCCATACCGTATAGGCAGACTAGCCTGGCGCCACTGTGTTTCGTGGAGGCTAACGTTCAACGTTTCCTCTACTATATACTTAAGCATGTTGTCGAACCGTTGGACCTCTTCTGGGTGCTTCCAAGTCGGGGCCGTCCGGATAAGATATGACAGTCTAGGCATCGCAAAACAAGCTCTCAGAAGAGTCAGGGAAACATGTGCCGGAAGGTTCTGAAAATGATCTTTAAGCGAGGCCAAGGAGTCTGTTTTTGCCGCCAAGCTGTTTTGAATGCCTTCCTGGAAAATGGGGGCTCCTAGGAGGCAAAGAGACTCTCGGTCCATGACCTTAAGTCCAGGAATGAGGGACGTGAATATGTGACACGATTCCGAGGCTGCTAGGCTACAAGGATAAAATTCGCACTTAGCAGTATTAACCTCTAAGCCCAGCTTTTTTAAGGCCGGAAAGAGTAACTTAACATCCCTCTCAACGATATAAAAAGAATGGCCCCGATTTTCTTGCCGCTTCTTCTCGGTAGGCTCTATATATTTTGGAACGCGGCGTACAAGTTAGTACATTATAATAAAAATTGACGTTCATAAGTGCGTCTTTGATGCTTAAATTGAATAAATGATTTTGGGGTTTGAATGGTATACATTTTAAGTAAGTACGTTTATAGTTAAGGTGTATAAGTTTTAACGTAGAAAAAATAAACATGTTATGACTGAATGCATAATTATCATTTTAGTCAACTTTTCTGTTTTCCCCAGTTATTCAGTTCAGACTTTAATTTGTTAGTCAGTGAAATGTTAAAAACAATAATTAAAATATCATAATACAAATGTCCAAAAAAATATGCATATTTTTTATAATATTTTACTATTATTTGGCTTTATGCGAATGAAACAAATATATTATTTTTTCTTCACCAAACAAAATGTCAGTTCAAGTTTTTATTTAATTTACCTACCATATGCGAGTTACTTAACTTGATCTCTATTAGTAGTACCTAAGTATCTTAAATTCTTTTAAAGTAAAAGTGTTAACTATAATTTCTAAAAACAATATAAGAGTGAAACATGTTTCTTTGTATTTACTTAAACACATAATTTTAGTAGAAAGGAAATGATATAGAATATTTTTACCATGTGCCAACCCTAGCACTTTTAAATGGTGAAATGTGGTTTGTAACAAAAAGAAAAAAAATGTCGGGGTAATATGGCCCAGTCATTTTTGTAAGAAATGTTCATAGTATCGATGGTTTATATTAAAGGAAACGCCATATTTGTAAAAACTTTTGTACTAGTTTTGATGTCATCTGCATAAACGCCATATTTGCGACAAAAAACAATGTGGGCAAAGTTGGCTAAAAGTCTAGATAACTTATCCCGCTAACAAAATCGAACAAATATTGAATTTAACGTTGAATAATAGTAAATATAGTTATACAAACACAGGCACAAAATCTTACAGTTGTAGCTGATGATGGAAAACGCATACGTCTTCATAGTTTTTTTTATAATTATTGCAAGGTATGTGATAAAAGTGGGCAAAAATGGAATGTTTCACGGTACCGAATAAAAACCCCACGATGTCCTTCGGCAACGACTACATACAAGGCCACGGGACCGTTTGTGCTCTCTGCAGCCCTATCTTGCCGAAGTCCGCCCATCGATGTTTCAGGGCAGACCCACCTCGGAGGAAGGACAGAACGCCCTCCCTATACGGCTCCAGCGACGCACTGGTACATACAGCGCGTCGCCGCCCCAAAAGGGCCTCATGGTTGAGGGGTGCCAAATGTCCCCATGTCCAACGCCCCAGGCCCTCCTAGCGGAGACGGTGTGCGAGCTCTAATAGCTCGCCTCGCTCTGAAACACACTGGAGCACAAAATAAACCAACAATTGTTATATCAAAAGAAATAGGTAAAAAAAATTAAAAGTCAAGCTCGCTGAGTTTCCTACCGGATCTTCTCAGCCGTGGGCCGTGGTCGCGTTCCGATCCGCTTGTAGATTTAAGAAAAAATCAATGTAAATTGACAGTTTGTAAGTTACATACATAACCCATAGATTGATCAGACTATTTCTAAAGACATAGGCCATTAAAGAAAAAATAATTTGATTTGATTTGATACATTCCACAGAATTTGCCCTACTTACATAGGTCCAGAAGAATAGTTTTCATTCAAATGACATTTAAAATTGAAGCATTAAATATTTTTTTGAGGTTGGCCATACTGTTAGAGCTGACAATATTACAAAACAATACTTATGGTTCTAACTTGCTATAGGAATTTTTTTTACCCAAATCATCGGGTAATGCACAGGCATGAACGACATTTTCACCCACACACACCGACCGTACGAGGACCGTCGGTCAAGCCGGTCCGCATGCAAACCGTCAGTCAACAGACGCGCAATAGAAACATTTTAACGCGCCCAGTTCTACACCGATTGGTGGACCGACCGTACGGATGCGTGTATCATCGTCAATAAAAATCGAATCTTGCTAGTACAAAACTTTAATAAATTCATTTGATTTTATAGGTATCAAACATGGCATACATATAAGTTTAGATGTTTGAAGTTGTCTTGTAATTTCACAGATAATTCATCAAAACTTTTAATCGATATTCTTATGTAATTCAATAAATTTCTTCATCTTCGCGTAATTATCTATAAAGTAGTAAATTCCCCTTGAAGTGCTATTTGGGCGTCAATTGGGTGTACGTGATATCTACGTATTCTGTTCTTAATACGTTTACGAAGATAGTAAACAGCAATTAATCAATTTGTAAATGCGTCGATTTCGTGTACGTGTTTGTGACTGTACCAGTCTGGCCAGTTTGTTTGATCAGGAGAGCACTAAACGGTATAAACTGACGATCGATTATGCGTATCGTCAGGACCGATGTTACGCGCGGACGGTCGGGCGAGCACTAAAACCAGCCTAAGTGTCGAACATGCGCTGTATCGTTGCCAGACAGGATGGAACTAAGTTGACTCAAGACAACTAGCTTGTGTTGATGTCGCCAAGCCAAGCGCAGTAAGACTTATCTACCTCCGTTTATATATTATAACATTCATTGGTTGGGCTATAATTTGAATTTGATTTGTTTAGACAATAGGGATGTTTTTGACATATTTATTTATCGATATTTTCTGTGTCAAACCCCAATATTGTAGGTATCAAATCTTTTGATTTTGTATCGGAAATTCACGGAACTGCTTCTTTACTTTGATTTATTTAGATTTAATTCACACACTCTGCTAATCAATGATCGCTTAGAGTCACAAGTGCACTTACAGGGGATGCATATCAAAGTTTTAAATATGGAACCAACATCTTAGAAAAATAAAACTGATCATATTTGTTATAATCTCAAGTATTTTTTTTGATTTCAGACGATCACAAAGTAACCATAGCAATAAAATTAGGTTAGAGAGGGAAAGGAAAATGTAAGTTCATATTTAGAGAACATTTACATAAAATTATGTTCTTTACATTTTGATGAAGATTCCTTCAGCTGTCGTTGAACTAGACACAATAGATAGACTGTTGTTTTCCTGGTTAACGACAGCTTAGGGGCATCCAGTGTTCTGCCCCTAAGCTGTTGTTATCCATAAGTTATCAGATTAAAAGGTAATTCAGTGCCATCAACGTTTGTGCAGGTGAGAATAATATTGCAAAGCTATTATTATTGCCTATTAAAGGGCATTGATACTTTAATGACTTCTTAACAGAATTATACTGTTTGTATTGCAGTGATTTTAACGTACAGTTCCTGGAAAAGTAGTGGGGTGTAAAACTTGCGGGTCAACGGGTTAATTATAAAATTTTACTGTTATCAGCAACCGTAATCTCGACACCAACTAGCTCTTATAACCAGAGATCAAAATCTAAATGCACAACAGAATCTGGAATTGGTAAGTAAATTCAGTTAAACCGTCAATTTTTTGAGGATTATTGCAGTGTTTGATTATGCCTAGTTTGTGTTCAGCTGTTAGCAGCTCGGTCAAAGACCCAAGAGCCAAGCTGACCCGACATAATACCGAAGATATCCCGGACATCAGCCTGTACGAGATTAAAATGGGCTTGAAACAGCTTAAGAACAACAAGGCGCCTGGTGACGACGGTATCACATCTGAGCTTCTGAAAGCGGGTGGAACACCGGTACTTAAAGTCCTTCAGAAGCTCTTTAATACCGTCTTACTCGAAGGTTCAACGCCAGAAGCATGGAAAAAAAGCGTGGTGGTGCTGTTCTTCAAGAAAGATGACAACACTTTACTTAAAAATTACAGACCCATCTCGCTTTTGAACCATGTTTATAAGCTGTTTTCGAAGGTCATAACGAACCGTCTCAGTCGCAGGTTTGATGAATTCCAGCCTCCGGAACAAGCCGGTTTCCGAAAAGGCTATAGTACCATAGACCACATCCACACGCTACGGCAAATTATACAGAAGACCGAAGAGTATAACTTGCCTCTTTGTTTAGCGTTTGTGGACTATGAGAAAGCCTTTGATTCGATCGAGATGTGGGCAGTGCTTGAGTCTCTCCAGCGGTGCCGTATTGACTATCGGTATATTGAAGTGCTGAAGTGTTTGTACCAAAACACCTACATGTCACTCCGAGTACAGGAGCAGAGTTCGAAGGCAATTCCATTGCAAAGAGGCGTGAGACAGGGTGTGGTAATAATAAACTCCTTGAAGAATAGACAGATACGTCAGGGTTGAGTATTGTCATAAACTATAGATTACTACGTTTATTATCATGTAGAATTTTGTGAAATAAAGCCTAAGTTTACGGGTGTATTCTTTTACTACAATTTATTTCACAAAATGGATAAATATTTACGTCCTGAACGTTTCGACGGAGACCCGTCCTCGAACCAAGATCTGTCCCCTCAGTGGACTCACTGGAAAACCACGTACGAAAATTTTCTTTCGGCGATATCAAACAATGGAAAACCTATCGCAAAAGAATTGAAGCTTCAACTTTTGACCAATTATTTATCTCCAACAGTATTTGCTCATGTTCAAGAAAGTAGCGATTATGATAATGCTATAAATAAACTCGATAGATTGTTTTTGAAGCCACCAAACGAAATTTATTCCAGACATAAACTAGCGAAACGATTACAACAAGCAGGTGAGTCAATAGATCAGTATTTACAAGCATTGAAGCTGCTTGCAAAAGAATGTTCTTTTAAACAAGTAACTGCTGAACAAAATGAAAATGAGTTTATCAGAGACGCATTTATTGCCGGAATTTCGTCGTCACTGGTACGTCAAAGACTACTGGAAAATAGTACACTCACATTAGACAACACATACAAGCAGGCCCGTGCACTTGAGATGGCCCGTATACACAACGATAATTACCAGCAACCCAGTACTAGCTCTTTTGTGAATGCGATTCCTATTAATAATAAAAAAGCAAACAAGGAAGAATTATGTTATTTCTGTGGCAACAAAAGACATATACGACGTAATTGTCCAGCAGCTGGTACAACATGCCTCAAATGTGGGAAGAGAGGACACTTCGCTAAAGTATGTAAAAGTTCTTCGCAACAGCAGAGTGCTTTTAGTACCCAAACTGAAACTAGCGAAGACACCGAAACTGGAGATTCACCGCAATTACTATCATGTTCTTCTGCAGCTACAAACAACCTAGACAGAGCAATGGTATCAATCACATTGAACAGATCATATACAGTCAAAGCGTTGATTGACACTGGGAGTACCACAAGTTTTATAGATAGTCGCCTAATTCCACAGCTCAATCTGCATTTGCTTTCGTGCAATCAACATGTAAGTATTGCTACGAATATGAAGGCAAAAGTAAACACGATGTGTTCAGTCACTATAGAGTTGCAAGGTCGTACTTTTCAAGCGAACTTATTAATAATTGAAAATTTATGTACGGATGTCATAATTGGCCATGATATTCTTATGAAACACAAGTCATTGGAAATGCATTTTGGCGGTCCAGAAGTACCATTGAAGTTATACGCTCTATCAAGGGCCAATATTGACCCTGTCAGCTTGTTTCCAAACATGCTGCCAAATTGTAAACCGATCGCAATTAAATCACGAAGGTACTCAGATACAGACATGCAATTTATTCGTGCTGAGATCAAGAAATTACTATCAGAAGGCATAATAGAACCCAGCTCATCACCATGGAGGGCACAAGTACTCGTAACGACAAATGAAAATCATAAAAAAAGGATGTGTATAGACTACTCTCAGACAGTAAATAGATATACACAATTGGATGCTTACCCTCTTCCAAGCATTGAAGACGTAATTTCTAAAGTAGCCAAATACCGAGTTTATAGCAAAATTGATTTAAAGAGCGCTTACCATCAATTCAAAATTCTTGAAACTGAAAAACCTTATACCGGCTTTGAAGCAGACGGCAACTTGTACCAGTTTCGAAGAATTCCATTTGGAGTCACTAATGGAGTTGCAGCTTTCCAAAGAGCAATCAATAATATCATTTCTAAGGAGGATCTAAAAGGAGTCTATGCATATTTAGATGATATAACTATCTGTGGTACAGATCAAGCTGACCACGACCTTAAACTGCAGCGTTTTCTTGAGGTCGTCAAGCAGTATAATCTTACGTTGAATCACGTTAAGAGTAAATTTTCAATGAAAGCGATAAGTATTCTAGGTTATACGATATGCAATGGAGTAATTAAACCCGATGCGGATCGTCTTCGACCACTACTAGATTTGCCCCTGCCTTCAGACTCAGCGTCACTTCGCCGAGCTTTAGGGTTATTTGCCCATTACTCCAAATGGATACCAAGATTTTCTCATAAAATTCAGCCTCTTATATCGGAAGGAAAATTCCCTCTTGACCCGACTTCTGCTGACGCATTTAATGCCCTCAAGGAAGAAATCGCCAAGTCAGCGGTAAACGCAATAGATGACAATATACAATTCGTCGTTGAAACAGATGCATAGACTTTGCTATTGCGGGAACTCTGTCACAAGAAGGCAGACCCGTAGCTTTTTTTTCGAGAAGCCTTCATAGTTGTGAACGTAACCATCCGGCTATAGAGAAAGAAGCCGCAGCTATAGTTGAATGTCTTCGAAAATGGAGACAATTTCTTATTGGACGACCCTTCAAACTGATTACAGACCAAAAATCAATCGCTTTCATGTTCAATCAGCAGCATACATCAAGAATTAAAAATGACAAAATACAACGGTGGCGACTGGAGCTTTCTGTGTACAATTTTGACATCGTATATCGCCCCGGAAAGGAAAATATAGCAGCTGATGCTCTATCCAGAGCTAAGGCAGAATTCGTTGCTTCTGCACAGACGACATCAGAAACAACTTTAAAAGAACTGCATACAACTTTGTGTCACCCTGGAGTAACCAGAATGCTCCATTGGGTCAGAAGCAAAAATTTAGCTTACTCTACTGATGAAGTTAAACGAACAATCTCAAATTGTCCAGTGTGTGTAGAAGTAAAGCCCCGATTTAAACAGAACATCGGAAAACTTATAAAAGCAATAGCCCCTTTTGAAAGAATATCAATAGATTTCAAAGGCCCTCTTCCAACAGATGGCACAGAGAAAAACAAATATATCCTGACAATTGTGGATGAGTACTCTCGATTTCCCTTCGCATATCCTTGTCTAGATTTAAGTACAAAGACGGTGATAAATAAACTGACAGACTTATTTTCTATTTTTGGAATGCCAACTTACGTTCACTCTGATCGTGGTACTTCGTTCCTATCAAAGGAGATGAAAGATTTTCTTCACCAAAAAGGCATTGCAACAAGCTATACTACACCATATAACCCACAAGGAAATGGACAAACAGAGAGATATAATGGGATAATTTGGCGAACAATACAGTTGGCTCTAAAAAGCCGAAATCTGCCAGTTACACAATGGAAATCGGTTTTAACTCAAGCTCTACATTCTATAAGATCACTGCTTTGTACAGCTACCAATAGTACGCCTCACGAGCGGATGTTTTCCCATGCGAGGAGGTCCTCGACGGGACAATCGATGCCTTCATGGCTAAATGTACCAGGAAAAGTATTAATGCGTAACCACAATCGAACAAGCAAATACGATCCGTTGATCGAAGAAGTCGAGACACTAGAGAGTAATCCCCAGCATTCTCGTGTGCGGTTGAGCAGTGGCAGAGAAGTAGTTGTCTCCAACAGGCACTTAGCTCCTGCTGGAGAATATTCTCCAGAGTATTTTATCGATGCGGATTCGAATGACGATGATGAGTTTTTCGATGCAACCGATGAAAATGAGTCAAGTGAAGATCACAGAAACTCTCGGGAAGAACGTGAACAACCGCAAAATACAATAGTGGATTACCTACGACGTTCAGAAAGAGTACGCCGTGAGCCAGCTTATCTAGCTGACTATGTAACGCAATAAATGAGCCCAGGAGAATGTGGTAATAATAAACTCCTTGAAGAATAGACAGATACGTCAGGGTTGAGTATTGTCATAAACTATAGATTACTACGTTTATTATCATGTAGAATTTTGTGAAATAAAGCCTAAGTTTACGGGTGTATTCTTTTACTACACAGGGAGACGTTATATCTCCGAAACTGCTCACCCTACATTGGAAGACGCCTTCAAGCTTCTGGAATGGCATGGACTTGGCATCAATATTAACGGCGAATACATCACTCACCTTCGATTTGCCAACGATATTGTAGTCATGGCAGAATCCATGGAAGACCTCAGAACAATGCTCGAAGGTCTCCATCGAGTTTCCCAACGGGTAGATCTTAAGATGAACATGGATAAGACGAAAATTATGTCTAATGCCCATGTTGTACCTACCCCAATATCAGTTGGGAACTCAGTTCTCGAAGTTGTTGACAATACATCTACCTGGGACAGACAGTCAAACTAGGCAGGTCCAACTTCGAGAAAGAGGTCAATCGTCGAATCCAACTCGGCTGGGCAGCGTTCCGGAAACATAGCGAAGTCTTCTCGTCAAAAATACCTCAGTGCCTCAAGACAAGAGTCTTCGACCAATGTGTGTTACCAGTGATGACTTATGGCACTGAAACGTGTTCTCTTACTATAGGCCTCATAGATATGCTCAAAGTCGCACAACGAGCTATGGAGAGGGCTATGCTCGGGGTTTCTCTACGTGATCGAATCAGAAATGAGGAGATCCGTAGAAGAACGAAAGTCACCGACATAGCTCAGAAGATTAGCCAGTTGAAATGGCAGTGGGCAGGGCACATAGCACGCAGAACAGATGGCCGATGGGGCCGAAAGGTTCTGGAGTGGAGACCACGGACCGGCAAGCACAGCAAAGGTCGTCCACCGACACCAACAGACGACCTGAGGAAGGTCGCAGGACGACGTTGGATGCAGGCCGCCGCCAACCGGTCCTTTTGGAAAATCATGGGGGAGGCATATGTTCAGTGGACTTTCTACGGCTGAAATGATGATGATGAATTAAACGGTTCTTACAGACTTTCTTATACCAACTCAGCCAACTCTGTTTCAATTATTAATATTTACTCTACACTATACGGATCGGCTCTTACACCAAAAATGTAAACGAGAATGCAGCAGCCCAACAGAACTTTGAATTGGTGAGTAAACCCAAACTTACGTTAACATTTTGGAGTTGTACATATAAACACGTAAAGCGGGGGCGTAGTTAATCGTGTTAAAAGGAAATAGTACCTAGATTAAACGAAACTGCGCATGACGTCATTGGCGTTATCATCGCCCTTACACTGTATCCGCTTTTGAATTTTAACATTGGCCATGCCCGTTAAAAAGGTGGATAGGTGAAAAGTAGGCCGAAAGGTGGAACTGATAACAAAACATATTAAAATAGTTATTTTCAGAAATGAATAGTGCAATAGCCAATTAACATAAATAAACAAATACGAATATGTACGAATATTGTTTAATGCTAGCAATTCCCCAAATGATCATGGTTAATCATTTTAGGTCTAACATAACAAATCATCATCCTCAGCATTCTGAATTAGGCGTGGATACAGACATCAAATAAGGTTATGGGCACGACCACGTTTAATTCGGCCAGATGCGAGATGAACCAAACCGTAGCGAAAATTTGTGTTATAGTAGTTAGATATTAGTAGAGTTAGATAGGATAAGCTAGTAGATTAAACGAAACTGCGCATGACGTCGTTGGCGTCATGATCGCCTTTACACTGAATCCTCCAACAAAAATCGACCTGTTCTAAATGTCCTCATTGCATTGGTGCGCGTTGTAGGGTACTATAAGGGAGTATCCCCGCTGTGACGCAATGTATGTCGAAGACATATGTACTCTTTGGTCGATTATATCAATTAAGTAGTAGCAATTTATTCATGTGTTAGCGACGAAAGGAGTAGGGATTTGCACAGCAAGTGCTTTGTGCAGGTTATAAACTTCAAAGACGCTATTAAGTTTGATTCGGCCTATATTAGTTTCGTGAAGATAGTTTTATCAATAGGTACGGTGCAATCGATAAGTGTGGTGTGGTAGTAACAACACTAAGCCGTCATGTTTAGCTGCATGGGTATGCACGTTTTTTTCGTTGTTATGGCATTTCCATTGGTTTCCTTTTTCAGAGGTTTTGCTTCATGAATTTTGACGTATTAGGCATCTGGAGACTATAATATCTATGATACATTCGATGTATTGCTTTCGAATAGCCCCAAGTTGGCAAAAATAACGCTAAACAAGCTTACAAGGGCGTATGAATTGGGAATCTGCGGGTGAAAATGTCGTTTATGTCACTTTTTGTTCAGTATTCGGAAAATAAGTTTCAGTTAAATTCTAAAAATCAGTTACTTTTGCCACCAAAAAGTGTAATTTTTGACCCTCGACCAGAGCATGGTTGATTGTGATAGTTTTTGACAACTATCTATTTGACTGCATAATCATGCAATTTTAGATCTTATGTCCGGTTTAGCGTTCGAGTAGGATGTGGGCAAAAGTGGCAAAAAGAACGTTTTTGAGCTTTACAAACGCTTTAAAAAAAGTGCCAACAACGGCAACGCAAATCCAAACCCTCATTGCTAAACGAACGCACCTCTGGTATGCTAAAATGATCCCCTAGACAACAAAATAGACAACATAAAAGTACTTACACACGTGCGTACTTGGTCCGCCGGACCAAGTACGAGCGTGTGGTAGGGCTTTTAACCCGTAGACGTGGGAAGCCAAATCTGGCTTGCTATTGGATATGAAGAAAAGAACTGTTTTGTTTGATTATTTCGTTTTCGCGCCTTAATTTCGAGAAAGTAATGTCGAAAACATAAAAGTACAAGAAATCCTAAGACGTTGCTACGTTTGTATCAACAATTAGTGTAAATTGTTTATGTTTAAATATTTCAATTCAAATAGGAAATCAAGTTATTCTACTACAAGCTTCGCTTCGCGTAAATTCTAACCTCAGCTTGCCCTGTTTGTCAATAATAACGTTAAATATTTGCTAAATTGCTTATTATGCTTGTGCCGTGGACCATTGTTAATCACTGTTTCACAATCGTCGAATTGACCATCCCCAATTTCATACAATAAAGTCTTATTTTCCAGGTATTGTGCCTACATGATCAAAACATCAACATTGTACTATTCTACACTAAAAAGTACCTAATTGTACTTTCTTGGTCTATACATATGAGCGTGACGAAACTTCTCACATGTTGTAGACTAGCCTCAAAAGCACAGAAAGTTGTATTATTTCACACAAGAATACTGCCACAACATTTTGTGCAAGAGTTTCATGTGACTGGTGCTAAAATCATGGCACAAAGAAGCATAACTTCATTCTTCAAAGTAACTCCCCCTAAAATTGCATCTGTCAAAAAGGAAAAAGATGAAAAGGATGATGTTACGAGTAAGATGAATGGTGACAGATTACCAGCTGCTGTTAGTAAGGTAGAAAAGGTAAGAAGGTGCCATAAATAAACTAAAAGTCACTGGTATATACATTTTTACCCCAAGGCACCTTAAGAAGTGCTACAGTTTTAATTGTAATTACATTTATGTATTGACAACTAGGTATGTTCCCTTTGCTAGCATTGGGCCAAAACCTACTATGCGTGGCTTAGTAGATGGCCTAGTGGCAAGCCTTTGGCCTCAGACATACATACCTCAATAACTGTTGTCATAAGACAAATGGCTAGTGTCCTATAGTGTCACAGTCTGGGGTAATTCAGGCTCAACTGACAGGCTGGTTGGCGCAGTTGGTAGAACCCTTGCCTTCTGAGCTGCTGATCCCGGGTTCGATCCCCGGACAGGTCAAACATTTGTGTGCATGAACATGTCTGTTTGATCTGTCTCTGGGTGTGTAGGTATCATAAACTAAAAGCAACTTTTCTTCTAAGTCGCTACTCTCGTGACAGAGTGGTTGTGGCCATCACATCAGGAGTGGTGGCACATGTTATAATCTATTGCCGTTCCTCCCACACCGCCACCATCCTGGTACACTCATGGAGTTTACAATCCAGAGCAGCTTAAGCACCCATATCTTACAGATAACATTTTATTACTGGGCTCAAATGACTTGGCTGCCCAATCTGATACACCTGAAGTTCACCAATTAAAAAAACTAAGATTTCCTCCAATTGTTACTGGTTTAATGTTTTTTGTTTATTATAGAATTGCTTATCATCTAAAAGAGCAAGGTTGGAGAGTAGCGGGAGTGAGGCAGACATTTCAAAGTCTCCAGAAATCTCACCAGTGAAGGTAAATAATGTTAGTCTTATATAATTACTAACTTGCTGTACTATACTATAATGGCTGTTGTTTTGTATACTATCTCATGTGATGTCCAGTGATGATGCAGTCAGAAGTACATACAGGCACATAAGGACAGTCGGTTTGTGTGCATGGCACTTGTCACTTCGAGACATTGATTTGTGAGTATCATTGTCCAATCATGGCATTTGCTAGTGCTCTGGAAACCGTTACACAGTACTGCTTACACTTACACACTTCTGTCTCAAGGCAGAATTGCAATGTACTGCACTGGCATCAACCAAGATTGATTTGGAATCAAAGTCCACCACCTACTAAGTCCGGTTTCTTCCACTTTTACAATTCACAACACAAATTTGGAGGGTGTACTATTAAACTTGTACCCCCTACAGAGTAACATTCTTATTCCAATTTTGTACATAATGTATCTATTTCTTTATCTAATTAATTCTCCTTATAGAAAAAGAAAGTGAAACGCCAGAGAATAGAGAGCACAGATAGTGAAGCTTCAATTAAATCTGATAAGCAGAAGTCGCCAATATCTCAACAGATGGCGATCAAGGAAGAGAAAACTGATTCACCCGCTAAAATCAAAGCCGAAATTGATGAATCTAGTATGAATGTAGAAAAAGAAAATAATCCAAAAACTTATGATTCACCAAAAAGTAAGAAACGAAAATCTGATGTCTCTAAAACTAATAAGATTGATTCTCCTAAGCAGAAAGATTCCAAGATGGCTGGCTCTGTGAAAAAAGAATCAAAGAAAAAAAGCTTGGAAATGAAAGATTCAAAGAATACTGTTAAAAAAGAAACAAAAAAGGCTGGCTCTGTAAAAGAATTAAATGATTCACCGAAACAAAAGTCATCCAAAAAGAGTCCATCCCCAAAGAGTAAAACTGAAACTACACAAGATGGCTTAGCTAATGGAAACCATAGCCCAGAAAGTAAAAAAGAAAATAAGAAACTAGTAACTAAGCAAGAGAACAGTGAAGATGAAAGTGAAGAAACAGTTGCAGGTAAGCTTTCATATACACAAGGAAACACTTAGTTTTATACATTATATTGTAAGCCACTTCTATAAGAAACAGAAGTACACTATTTCAATGTCTCTATATTAATTCTTCTCACAGACAAAGTTCCAGACAGTAGCTAGTATACTACACTTAATATTATAAAAAAGTTGGTAACTCTGTCTCTCTGTCTGTTTGTTACATTATCACACCCAAACAGTCTAACAAATAGTAATGAAATATCATAAGAGAATAGATTATATCCCACAGACACAGGTTCTTCTCGTCATCATCATCATTCATCGCCAAGCGGATACCCTGCAGAGGTGTGCTCGTGTAGGTACTATGTACGAGTACCATAGTGAAAAGCTTTACTTACAAGTGTGTGTGTGTACACAGAACTTGCAAGATAACATTGAGGATCGCTGATTTCACTGCACTGCATCTAAATACAAAATCGACTTTTTTACATGGTATCAAAACAATATTAAAAGAAATATTTAGTGATGCTTCTTCCGCTGGAAAAAAGTTTATGGCTCAGATGCAGTGTGCTCACCCCCTCTCCCACATATAATGCTTGTTGGAAGTATACAGAATAAGCAACACACAAGCAGGCCAATCAACCTATTCGATATGTTTCGCCTCTACACGTAACCACCGACGCAACACTATCTTTAGCATTCCCTTAGCAAGAGCATTTTATTTCTTGAGTAATATTTATAAATAGTTGATTTCATGACCTGTTTCAGAAACTGAGTACAACCCAGCAAAGTCCAAATACAATCCAATCAAAGATGCATGCTGGCGTGCTTCTGAGCCCGTGCCGTATCTAGCATTGACCCGTACGCTCGAGGCAATAGAGGTCACATCCGCTCGGCTGAAGATCATAGAAATTCTGGCCAACTACTTCCGGTCCGTGATTGCGCTCACGCCGGAAGATCTGCTGCCGAGCGTCTACATGTGTTTGAACAAGCTAGCGCCGGCCTACCACAGTTTGGAGTTAGGTAAGTGAGTCTTCAATCCCTTTATGTAACTCTTCAATCCCTATAAGTGACTCTTCAATCCTTATAAGTAACTCTTCAATCCCTGTAAGTGACTCTATAATCCCTATAAGTAACTCTTCAATCCCTATAAGTGACTCTTCAATCCTTATACATAACTCTTCAATACCTATAAGTGACTCTTCAATCCCTATAAGTAACTCTTCAGTCCCTGTAAGTGACTCTATAATCCCTATAAGTAACTCTTCAATACCTATAAGTGACTCTTTAATCCTTATAAGTAACTCTTCAATACCTATAAGTGACTCTTCAATCCCTATAAGTAACTCTTCAGTCCCTGTAAGTGACTCTATAATCCCTATAAGTAACTCTTCAATACCTATAAGTGACTCTTCAATCCTTATAAGTAACTCTTCAATACCTATAAGTGACTCTTCAATCCCTATAAGTAACTCTTCAGTCCCTATAAGTGACTCTATAATCCCTATAAGTAACTCTTCAATCCCTATAAGTGACTCTTCAATCCTTATAAGTAACTCTTCAATACCTATGTGACTCTTCAATCCCTATAAGTAACTCTTCAATCCCTATAAGTGACTCTACAATCCCTATAATTAACTCTACAATCCCTATAATTAACTCTACAATCCCTATAATTAACTCTTCAATCCCTTGAAGACTACTACTACTTGTTATCCTGGAAAATATTCCTATAGGATAGACATTGACAAGTTCCGTGTGGGTGGAGCCACGGTGTGCTGCTTCTGATCACAATAAAGCCTTATTGTAAAACTTAAACTTGTAACCCGTAGGGCTATTATGTATCTCAGTTGCTAACAAATGTTGATTGAAATCGAAAAATATGGCGTCTCTATGTCACTTTTGTCAGCTTCAGTCATCAACTTACTAACATTTTTGCTTATTATATTGTCAAACTGACATAGGACCGCCATTTTTTTCGATTTCAATCAACATATGTTAGCAACTGAGATACATAATAGCCATGCTGTATACATTTCTTAGAAGTATTATGAAATAATGATTTCCCAAGCTTTCGTGATTCTTATACATTGAAATTAAACAACTTGAAAGAGATTAAATCTCGTATAGTTTTATATTACTGTATCCCGACGTTTGGAACAGTCTTCAGTGAACACGGTCACGTGTAGACTGGATGTTAGTTGTCTGTTATAAAGTTATGGACATTATTTTTTCATACCACCTGCTCAAAAATGTCCTATTATGTAATTGGACATTTTCGAGCCGCTGGTCACGAAATATCGACGTAAAGCAAGGCATTACACCCCCGGGGCTGTATTGTTGTATGAAACTCCCGTGTGCGCCGCGTTGCTATGAGTTATGGGTAATGCAGTGTTTCCATAAAATGTACCTTCAAAAATATTACTTTGTCCCTCTATAACGGTACAAATGTGTTCAATTTGAATATTAACTAATAATTTATTTTACTTTTAACTAAATAACTGCTTTTCAAAGCTCCGAGTTTGTATTGTCTCGCAGTAGGTATGAAAAGTAGAGTATGCACCTCGAGGATAAAGCCTGTCTACGTCTTGGGCGGCTTTAACCCCTCCTTCACTCAGGACTCCACATAATTCCCTCGCTTCAAATTTAAATTCAAATTCAATATTTCTTTATTTGAACAACAATAAATTGGAATCCATATTCGGTTAGTGTAAATGCAATAAAACTTAAAATTAATGTTAGTACAAATTAAGCTAAATAATTAATTGTTATACAATTTTATTAAATTAAAATAAAGGCGTCCGCCCGGCCAAGGATAGAACGAGCCACAATCTCACTCGATCATGCCGCCCTCGAAATGCCTCCACACAGGTGTCCGTAAGTCTTCAGCAACGATTTTCAGGATGCTGTTGTGACTTCCTCGCACCCTCCTCATTAATGACGCGACTTTCTTGCGAATGACGACAAGGAACCCGTCAGTATGCGTCTGCGCAAACATTCCAGAGGCACTGCACCAGCGAGGGAGTCCCAACATCATCCTGAAGATGTTATTATACTGCACGAGTAGGGTATTCAGCGACTTTTTGGTGTAACTGGCCCACAGACGCCTTGAAGAGCGTGACTTTGACCGGGTCCGTACAGCGGGCGAACCTACGGGCCAGCATGTTACCGCGAACCGCCAGTGCCCTACGCTCACGTTCTATATCCACATCGTCTTTAAGGTCGTCGGTAAGATAATGTCCAAGATAAGCTTCACATAGTCTAAGCATCTCTCTGAGACCACGAACTGTCGGACTCGAGAGCACCATGTCGTCCGCGTAGCTAATGCTATTCACACTAACACCCCGACAATAAGTTTATTGACAAATAGGTTGAAGTGCTTAGGAGAGGTTAACCCCCCCCGTCTCACCCCGCACTTTAACCTATTCTTGGCTTCGCTTGGGAATTAATTTTTGATCTCCTCGCTGCGCTCATGGATTTTCCTAAGAGTCTCCGTTACAATCAGGGTTCAATATACCGCCCGTGCCGTAAGACACTGCTTTACTCCCTCGGTATTATGTACCGTCTGTCATATTTTAATCAACCATGTCCCGTGAAAATGTTCACTGAAAAGGGTATGTAACGTCGGGATGAAATAATATAAAAATATACGCGATTTTAGTTTTAAAAGTGTTGAAGTTCAAAGTGTTATGGAATATTTCAAAAGTATCAAAATTATCAATAAATTGTTTTATACAGAATGTCCCGAAACTCAACGATAACATGGTACCGGGCGAGAGGCCAAGGTATACCAGTTATGAAAAAAAATATTTTTTTTCCGACTTGAAGTGTCAAAGTTAACTGACAATAATTTTGTAAACCATAACTCGCCAAAACTATTTTTTTTGTTAGTTACTCGTAATAATGTTTATTACTTTGATTTGTGGTTCGATTAATAGCACTGTTATTTGAGATTTCATTAAACAAAATCACTGTAAATTTTGCAACTTTTTGGATTATCATTTGGCTAAGTGACATGGATTTTTTCATGCCTGGTATACCTTTGCCTATCGCCCGGTACCAGGTTATCGTTGAGTTTGGGGACACCCGATATAATAGTCAAAATATTTAAGAATTGTATGATTGATCTCGTCCCCAGGGATAGCGGAGACGTACTTGATGAAGGCAGTCGGCCAGTGCACCGGCATGTCGCTGTCGCAGGTGAAGGCGGCGGCGGGCAAGGCGGGGGACCTCGGAGCCGCGGCGGCCGCAGCGCGCTCCACGCAGCGCACCATGTTCACGCCGGCCAAACTCCTCGCCAGGAAGGTCTTCGCGGCGCTCAAGGAAATCGCTAACATGACTGGTATGATTATTTTCAACCGACTCCCAAAAGGAGGAGATTCTCAAGACGACGTGTATATCATATATTTTTCTTCTATGATCACTTATTACTCCGTACGTACTCTGAATTGTACAGAGCAGTACGATTTTAAAATTTATTTTTTGTTGGGTAGAGCATACTTCCGAGGTAGTCCATTTAAATTTCATCAAATTCGGTCAAGTAGTTTTTGAGTTACACTCTAACTGCAAAGTGTTTCGCCTATCTTGATGATATCGTTATTGATGGTGAATGTCCATCGATCCCGTAAGTAGCAAAAGTCACTGAAACGGATGAAAAATAATGGGACCGAATTCAACACTAAGTGTGAAATAACTAGTCGAAGTCGGTGCGCCATGCGCACAGTATTGTGATAATAACTACTTTTGAACTATCATGGTACCCACTTCAACTACTTTTTTCACACTTCTTGGTGTTGAAGTCGGTTATATTTCTTGGTATTTTTTTTTCATCACACCTGTTCGACACAACGACTACCCCCCCCAATCTACCCGTGGGTGCCATAGAAGGCGGCTAAGGCACCTGAAAGCTGGCAGCAGCACCTTCTGAGCAAAACATCTTAAAAATGCGCTCCCCAAACCCCCTAGTGGGGAGGCATGTTTAGCACTGGACGTCCTGCGGCTGAGATGATGATGATCAAATTAGAACACTGTTCTAAGAAAACTATCTTTGTTATAGGTCAAGCGTCAGTGAGCAAGAAAATTAGTAAAATTCAAACGCTGTTTGTCGCGTGCCGACATTCAGAAGCAAAGTTTCTGATCAGGTGAGCATTACGGTACCACAAGAACAGGGTAACAGGTATAGTGAATACTCTCTCCTCACATAAACACATATAAAACATGGTTGTCTGTAAAGTCGGTTTACGGACGATAATTTTACGTGATAACGTCATAAGACAAGCTGAACGCTTGGGCCGATCTACCGGATCTTCTCAGTCGTGGTCGCGTTCCGATCCAGCTGTAGATTTAAGAAAAAAATAATGTATAAAGACAATTTGTACGCTCGGCTCAGGCGGAACGTGACAATGGGTCATACTTTCACGTCAAAAACTACTATTACTAAGCCCCATGCAGAATTGACCTTGAAGTGGCGACATTAAGGTTAAAATATCGCATCAAGCAAAGTCATGGGTTCTGAGCATGTAAAACATACTCGGAGCTAACGGTGTTACAGGCAATGTTCTGGATTTTATGCCTGTCAGAATGTAAACAAATTGTTGTGAATTCCAAAATAGACTACTGAAATGAAAACATAAACGGGTTATAAAGTTCGTCATTTCTCCTTTATAAATGTGCAACGGGAAAAGTTATGAAATTTCATTTCTGCCCTCTGTAGCAGGGTAGAAATGTTGTATGGAAATAAATTTCTGCCCTATTATTTTGTTTTTTTAGCTGCAATCATAAAAAGAATGCAAACGTCTAATCTCAGAAAGGTTTTATATCCAATAATTAGATAAAAAGAGGTGGAAATTATTTTATTGTACTTGATTTTCAGTACAAGTCAATTTGAAAAATTTAATACCGTTTTCCATTCTATTCAGTTATTAGAGTGTAACTCAAAAACTACTGGACCGATTTTCATGAAATTTGCACCAGCACCAGCTTTTAAACAAAAAAAAGAATTTTGAGAATCGGTTCACCCTATCGAAAGTTATTAGGTAACAATTTAGTACCTCCTCCTTTTTGGAAGTCGGTAGAAAAGGAGGCTAGCAACCTCTTCCTGAACTAGGAGAACAAACATGGCGGCCATTTGTTATATATAAAAAAAAAAAAGATTAAAAAATATTTAGTGACTTTTCCGCTGAAAAGAAAACAATGATTTTGGCTTATTTGGGGGTGTGCACCACCCTCCCTCGCGCATAAAATGCTAATAGGAAGAATACAAAATAAAAAACACAAGAAACCCCAAATCAACCAAAACCGATTCGACACGTGTTTCGCCTCTACACGAGGCATCCTCAGGAGATGTTGACTCGTCGAGCGCTAGACCGACAGCAATATGTAATAAATTATCATTTGTTATATATTGTTTATTATTAAATTGATAATTTAACAGTACGCTTTAAATTACTCTAAATATAATTTTCCAAAATGTCATCTGATTGTAAAAGTGACGAATTTATAATGATCAAGCCACCAGAGAAAAGATGTATTTGATTTCTTACAAAATGCTTCAGCCAACAATTATTTACTAATGAAGGTAACTATTTTATTTTTCTTGTAGGTGTAAGTGTAAAGCACTATGTATCATTCGGGAGAAAATTTTCTGTTGTTGAGTTTCCTGTTAGCCCCCGCTGCGAGGCGGGCTTAAACATACTGTCGAACAGAAATAGATCGTTTTCTCCCCTCGGTGTACAAAACATTGTTAGTTCACTAGATAGGTACCACATCCTTCACTATAACTAGACATTTTTGCAATATTTTCTTTTTCCAAGATGTCATATATATTTATGAGCGAAAACTGATATAAGTCAATTGTTCATATTGTTTCTTCGAATCTTAATTTTGTTGATTTTCAGGCCGTTTGTTTTTCAGAATTGTAAAACATAAATAAAATAATGTATATTCTAAAATGTTCCTTCACAACTGATTTGGATCACACGTGTCCAGGTCACTCGAAGGCAAACTGCGCATCGGGCTCGCGGAGCAGTCGGTGCTGCAGGCGCTGGCGGTGGCCGTGACGCTCACACCGCCCGCTCCCGCCGGCGCCGGGGGGAAGCTGCTCGATGCTTCCAAAGGGCTCTCGACAGAAGCCTTCAAAGTGAGTTTGGACAATGTTGGAATACTGTTTTGATTAGACTTAATAATATTTTCTCAAACATATGAGGATGTTTTAGCATTTTGACAACCTTCTAGATAATTGATTGAAATAGATCTTTTGTGGTAGTACCACGCTGTAGCCCCACAGCTGAAAGGGCCGGCACGACCGGGGAAGTACCGCACTCCCACATAACACCGACGTGAAGTAACATAGCTTGCTATTGCGTTTCGTCGGTTTGTGGGAGGTTCCGGAGACCCGTTTTCCCTCTCCTTCCCCTCCTCCTCCATCCTCACCCCTTCGATCTCTTCCTACCTCTTATCCTTCCTCAAAGATCGACAACGCATCCTCGAGACCTCTGGTATTGTGGATGTCCATGGGCGACGGTATCACTTACCATCCGGTGTGCAGCTTGCTCGTTTGCCAACCTATCCCATTAATAAATTGAAATTGCTGTACTGGCCAAATAAAACAATGTAGAGTAAAAAAGAAAACAAAATGAAACATAACTTGACTATAATTAATGTTGGTTCCAGAGTAAAGTAGACGCGAACGCACTGATACTAAAGACGACATACTGCGAGTGCCCCAACTACGACCTGGTGGTACCCGCCCTGCTGCAGTACGGCGTGGGCGCGCTGCCGGAGCACTGCCGGCTCACCGTCGGCATCCCGCTGAAGCCCATGCTGGCACATCCTACCAAAGGAGTCCATGAGGTGTTCAACAGGTCAGGAACGGGCCGTTCAAGTGTTTGGGTGTTAAGTGTTGATTAAGGGTTTGATCATGTAGAACAAGTAGTCGGTAGTGCGAATTCGTCATTTTCCATTTTATTACATGCATGCAACCACATTGCCGTGGGGTACCGGCTTAGAATAGTACCCCCCCAACTCTACCTGTGGGTGCGTAGAAATCTGCTAAGGGATAACAATCGGAAGGTGGGCGGGCAGCAGCACCTTCCCCGTATTAAAACCCCAACTGCGCTCGCCACCCGCCTGCCAAGCGTGGCGAGTATTGGCAAAATCCCCCCTATGGATTTGATAAAAAGAACCAGACCCCCAGTCCCCGGCAGCCCCGCTATTCCTGGCTACGGTAGCAGCCACGGTAACGGTGGGGCAGGGGGTGCTAAGAATCCCCGGAAGACGCCCGGCTACCACCCCCAACGACGACGACTGGCCCTGGTAACACACAACATACGCACGATGAGGACAGACGAGAAGATTTATGAGCTGGAAGAAGAAATGAGTAAGTTACACTGGGACATTGTGGGGTTATCTGAAGTCCGTAGAGCGGGTGAGGACACGATAACCCTAAAATCAGGTAACCTACTCTACTACCGGGAGGGCGACCAACAGTCCCAAGGTGGTGTCGGTTTTCTCGTCCACAAGTCCTTTACTAACAACATAGTTACAATCGATAGCGTTTCCAATAGGGACGTATACCTAATACTCAGAGTTACCAAACGATATTCGCTGAAGGTCATTCAGGTATACGCACCGACGAAGTCGCACCTGGATGATGAGGTGGAGGATATGTATGAGGACATTAGTCGGGCCATACATACCTCTGAAACGCACTTTCTAGTTGTTATGGGGGACTTCAACGCGAAGTTGGGTAAGAGAAGCGAGGATGAGTTGAAAGTGGGGCAATTTGGCTATGGACAACGGAACCGTAGGGGACAGAGGTTGGCGGACTTCCTGGAGAAAGAGGGACTCTTTATGATGAACTCTTTCTTTCAGAAGCCACCTCACAGGAAATGGACCTGACTAAGTCCCGATGGTTCCACGATGTCTCCGTGATCAACATGGTTAAAACCGGTAGTGATCACCGAATGGTAAGAGGCACGGTGAATATTAATGTCAAACTGGAGAGGTCTCGTCTGATGAAGTCTACGCTCCGACCCACTCGTGCCCGTATACAAGACCCCGAGAGCTTTCAACTTGAGCTATCCAATCGCTTCGATTGCCTTGAGAACATCGCTTCAGTGGACGAGATCAATAACAGGTTAGTAGAAACTGTCCATACAGTGGGTTCCAAATACTTTAAACCCCACCGTACAGATAGGCCACAGAAACTCTCCAACGATACCCTCAACCTCATGGCTGAACGACGCTCACTGAAACTGCAGTCTTCGGATGATGCTGAAGCATATAGGCTGCTCAATAGACGAATATGGAAGTCCTTGCGACACGACATCCGGATCTTTAATACAAACCGTATTAAAGAGACGATAGAGCGGAAAAAAGGCTCCAAAGTGTTTGCAAGAGACATGTCTATTGGGCAAAGCCAGTTGACGAAGCTAAAGAGAGAAGACGGCAGTGTAGCGTCGACCAAAGCGGAAGTATTAGGAGAGGTAGAGAGTTTCTACGGACAGTTATACACCTCGGTCGCTAAACCTGTTAGCAGCTCGGCCAAAGACCCAAGAGCCAAGCTGACCCGACATTATACCGAAGATATCCCGGACATCAGCCTGTACGAGATTAGAATGGCCTTGAAACAGCTTAAGAACAACAAGGCGCCTGGTGACGACGGTATCACATCTGAGCTTCTGAAAGCGGGTGGAACACCGCTACTTAAAGTCCTTCAGAAGCTCTTTAATACCGTCTTACTCGAAGGTTCAATGCCAGAAGCATGGAACAAAAGCGTGGTGGTGCTGTTCTTTAAGAAAAGTGACATCACTTTACTTAAAAATTACAGACCCATCTCGCTTTTGAGTCATGTTTATAAGCTGTTTTCGAAGGTCATAACGAACCGTCTCAGTCGCAGGTTTGATGAATTCCAGCCTCCGGAACAAGCCGGTTTCCGAAAAGGCTATAGTACCATAGATCACATCCACACGCTACGGCAAGTTATACAGAAGACCGAAGAGTATAACTTGCCTTTGTTTAGCGTTTGTGGACTATGAGAAAGCCTTTGATTCGATCGAGACGTGGTCAGTGCTTGAATTGACTATCGGTATATTGAAGTGCTGGAGTTTTTGTACAAAAACGCCTACATGTCAGTCCGAGTACAGGAGCAGAGTTCGAAGGCAATTCCATTGCATAGAGGCGTGAGACGGCGAGACATTATATCTCCGAAACTGTTCACCGCTACATTGGAAGACGCCTTCAAGCTTCTGGAATGGCAAGGACTTGGCATCAATATTAACGGCGAATACATCACTCACCTTCGATTTGCCGACGATATTGTAGTCATGGCAGAATCCATGGAAGACCTCAGTACAATGCTCGAAGGCCTCCATCGAGTTTCCCAACGGGTAGGTCTTAAGATGAACATTGATAAGACGAAAATTATGTCTAATGCCCATGTTGTATCTACCCCAATATCAGTTGGGAACTCAGTTCTCGAAGTTGTTGACAATACATCTACCTGGGACAGACAGTCAAACTAGGCAGGTCCAACTTCGAGAAAGAGGTCAATCGTCGAATCCAACTCGGCTGGGCAGCGTTCCGGAAACTTCGCGAAGTCTTCTCGTCAAAAATACTTCAGTGCCTCAAGACAAGAGTCTTCGACCAATGTGTGTTACCAGTGATGACTTATGGCACTGAAACGTGGTCTCTTACTATGGGCCTCATAGATAAGCTCAAAGTCGCACAACGAGCTATGGAGAGGGCTATGCTCGGGGTTTCTCTACGTGATCGAATCAGAAATGAGGAGATCCGTAGAAGAACGAAAGTCACCGACATAGCTCAGAAGATTAGCCAGTTGAAGTGGCAGTGGGCAGGGCACATAGCACGCAGAACAGATGGCTGATGGGGCCGGAAGGTTCTGGAAAGGAGACCACGGACCGGCAAGCGCAGCGTAGGTCGTCCACCGACACGGTGGATAGATGACCTGATGAAGGTCACAGGACGACGTTGAATGCAGGCCGCTTCCAACCGGTCCTTTTGGATAATCATGGGGGAGGCATATGTTCAGCAGTGGACGTCCTACGGCTGAGATGATGATGATGATGATGCAACAATTTTACAATTTGTTTTACACATGGTGGCAAATGGGACATTTCACGTGAAGCGGACAGGAAAAAAAAAGTGAGGTTCTGAAAATCGACCACATTCGGCCCATTTGTACTTCTAGTAGGTATGAATGTGTACGCAAAATATTTTTTTTGTATAGTGTATATTTACCAAGTTATAGGTTTCAAAAGAATTGTCATTGATTGGTACTACAATTTTTCGAAAGTCATTTTTCGAATATAACAAATCTACTATAAAATATTTTACATAGCGATACATATTAAAAATATACTGTTCTTTTTGACAGTAAAAAAAATTAAAAAATTAAAAAAAAAAAATGGCCAAAACCGGAAGTAAACTTTTCAAACCAGAATTACAGTCACTTCGACCAATTTTTTTTTATTTTTTTTTCTTTCAAAATATAGCTTAAATGATAATGAAAGTACACTAGAAAAATTTAAAATGGGATCTCTATTAGTTTAGGAGATACGTTGAATAATATACACCCGCGTCGCAAGGGGCGTCAAATAAATTGCTTGTATAAATTACTGTGATAAAATAGTTCAAACATAATAAAACAACATTGGTACAACACAAGAACTGTTTATTTTGTAATTTTAACAATTTTACAATGGGTATCTATGGCAGAACTGGTCCTCTTTACAAGAAGGCCTGTGGTTGTTGGAATGAAGCTGTGAAACTTTTTGGTTCCTGAAATGGTGACCGTAGACGCAAACCGGGGTTCCAAAAAAATTCTCTGACGCTCTATATCATCTTTAGAACAGAAATAAATGGCGGTTTGTTTTAAAGATGATTTTGCCCATTCATATAATCGCATTGGTGTTATAATTGCTTTACTTGGAGGTAACTGTAAACTTGCACGCGCAGCTAAACGTTTCAGATTCCCCCCTAGACCATCGCATGGCCCCTTTCCGTGAGATGTTGCATGAAAATGCAACTCTGCATCTGCATTAAAATCTTCTTTGTAATAAAACAGATTCACAAAGTTAAATCTATTTTTAAAATGTTGGGAAGCCCCGTCAGTTATGTATATAATTTTTGATTCAACTATCGATTTTTCTAAAAGATGCTTGTGTAGTAGCTTTTGGAAAGCATAAAAGGTGGCTGTGTCATGCTTCAGGTCGTCAGAAATCATAACAATGCTTCCGTGTTTTACTTAATTACCGTCTCTGTAGTAAAAAACTGACGTTAGAAGCGTTGCCTGTGCATTATTCCAATGAAAGGATTGAGCAGCATCTTGGACAATAAAACTATAGTTTTCTGCAAAATCACATTGTACGAGAATTTGACCTTCATCGATAGTCTCCTTAAGAGTTTTAAAATAAACCGCCTGTTGCTCTGCAATGTAAGCATGAGGTTTCAAAAGGTCCAAAGCGTCACATAACTCATCTACAAAACTATCGGAAGATAAAAGTCGAGTAGATATCGTGTAGCGGTCTGTGCCATCCCATTTTTCAAACTGCACTTCTGTGACTTGATTGTTATCAAATTGTATTTTTAAATGCTCTCGAATTGCACTTAAGCCTGGACAAGAATTACAGCGTTCATTTGGCGGTGTCTTAGTAGTCATTAAATGACACGTCAGTGTTGGATTGGGACACATCATCTGGCGAAGGCAATCCTTATAAGATGAAAGTTGCATAGCAGACCCAGCTGTAAGATTAGCAATGTCTCCTCCATTCAACATCAATTTCACGTTTTGATGGTAAGTACAAACACATACCATATGTGTTCCGGAGTCGCCTGCGAGGATACATTGTTTGGGTCTTAGTGTAAAAAACTTTGTTAAGCCTACCTTGATGTTAGGGTATTCATCTTTAAACCTCTGATAAAGTTCGTCAATGTTACAGAGAAGGAGCTGTTTCTGTATGTGCGTTCCATCGTCTAATTTAACAGATATAAAATCTTTTTTACCAGGCATTATGCGGCTAATGTCTTCTCGTAGATAAAAATCTTTAACCAAGTTCTCCGTCTCGGCTGGTAGTTTACGACCACCGCGTGGGTTCGGAGAGGATAAGATACCGAACTGATTGACAAGTTGTTTTGCTTTTCTTGCTTGTCGCCTGGACGTTCCAAATTCTTCTGCAAGTTTATTTTCACTCCATGACGTGGGTGCTATTGTTAATATCATAGTCTTCATAGAAGTAGAAGTAGAAGGATGATTGAATTTCTCCTTTAGCTGCTTTAAAATTTCTTCGTTTTCTATGGATGTGTCGGTTTGGGTGGAAATATGTTTAAACTTATCTTCGGGAATAAACGGTTCATCTTCAATGTTTTGCGAAGGTTCACTAGATGTTTGACTGCATTGCACAATGTCTTCATTAGCTACTGGAGGAGATTCAGTCAAAAGTCGTTTCCTGCAGGAGGCACATACGTAAAGATCTTGTGAAAAACTCCACTTTTGAGCTAAACATTTAGATATTTTCCTTAAATTTTTAAATTTTCGATGAAGTACCAAGTGAATTGGGTTAAAACATCGATCACCGTACGGCGCCATTAATAATAACAACTGTCACAGATTAAAACGTGCACAAGTCGCTGAGCGGTTAAAGCAACACTAAACTTTAAGTTACGAAACCGCTAGGCGTCATATTTCTATCTCTTTCTTGTAGATAGGTTTGACCGTTTGACTCTATCTGAGACAAAAAAGTACTACACGTTACTAACAGATGGCGCTATTAGTCACGTTTCGCAAATAATAAAACTTTTCTACTGCTCCAAAAACGTTTTTTCTTTATAATATATTATTAACTTATAAATTTTGTATTATGTAGTTATATTTATATTATATTATATTAATAAAACTTATTTCATATCATTAAATGAGGTTAAATATACGCTAAAACGATATAAAATATTAATAAAGTTGCAATATCGCGCAAACTGCTCAACCTTGCAAGCGCTACATATGACGCCCCTTGCGACGCGGGTGTATATTATTCAACGTATCTCCTAAACTAATAGAGATCCCATTTTAAATTTTCTAGTGTACTTTCATTATCATTTAAGCTATATTTTGAAAGAAAAAAAAATAAAAAAAAATTGGTCGAAGTGACTGTAATTCTGGTTTGAAAAGTTTACTTCCGGTTTTGGCCATATTTTTTTTTTTTTAATTTTTTTTTTACTGTCAAAAAGAACAGTATATTTTTAATATGTATCGCTATGTAAAATATTTTATAGTAGATTTGTTATATTCGAAAAATGACTTTCGAAAAATTGTAGTACCAATCAACGACAATTCTTTTGAAACCTATAACTTGGTAAATATACACTATACAAAAAAAATATTTTGCGTACACATTCATACCTACTAGAAGTACAAATGGGCCGAATGTGGTCGATTTTCAGAACCTCACTTTTTTTTCCCTGTCCGCTTCACGTGAAATGTCCCAATTGCTGGGCGAATTTTGCGTGTATTTAGAATTCAAAAACTACGACACTTTAGAATTCAAAAACAAACTAAAACAACATGTCGTAGTTATACTGAAGCTGGCGTCTTCTACCGACTTCCAAAAAGGAGGAGGTACTCAATTCGACTGTATATATATATATATCGGCGCAACTACAACAGTTCGTCGAGAATAATTAAGTTTAATCATTTGATTGCCCTAAAAATAGTTATTAATCATCAGTTGATTATTTTTGAGTTGATTACGATGTAAAATTAATGTTATGATTGTAATTTCAATACTTTACCAACAAACTTGTAAACTCGTGCACGTGCGCCGAGTCCTATAAATACGGCCGCACTGTAGGTGCTCGTCTCAGTCGCTCTCGAGTCGCCGTACAGTACGGACCTCTTTGTGACGTTGTTACGCTGCTCGTTGAATATACGAAGCTTATAAAAGTACTTGTGAAGTTTTACTTCGAGGACCCAAAAATGAGTGATCATCATGAAAACAACAATTGTGACGTCAGCAATGCTGACGTCACACTTTTTAAAAACACTCCGGAGGTGCTTTCTCCGTCATCAGAAGTGGGATCAGAACAAGCTCTGGTCCCAACCACATCCTCATCGACTTCGGTTCAACCTGTCACGACTGGAACAGCGCAGGGCAGTACCAGGCTGATAGGCCCTGCCTCATTGAACACTTCAGGAGTACCAGCAAACAACTTTAATACCATGCAGCCCATCACAACGGGAATTACCACAGACATGACGTCCACACCAATCGCTGCGGGAGATGATCTCGATACAATGCAAAACAACGCTGCAATCGCCCCTGATTCAGTGTCATCCACATCTCAAGCTGGCCAGTCAGTCCGGATAACTCACAACGACGAACACGCATCAACGGATTAAAACCGGCGAGTATAAAATTCATTATGTTTCACGATATTTTCAACTAGAATCTACAAGAATAAAATGTCTGGATAGTGATACCTCTGAGCTAAACCATGTGTTACCCTTGAGCTAACCACGGATCCTTGATGCATCCACAAGTGAACCCTGAGATACCGTGGGGACGCCTTGTGGAACTATGGGTAGACACGTATACACCACAGATTCTAAATTAATAAGGCAGTGCACTTAAGATGTCTTAGTGTACTGTTGTAATCTACAAAAATAAAATGTCTGCAGAGTGATACCTCTGAGCTAACCATGTGTTACCCTTGAGCTAGCCACGGATCCTTGATGCATCCACAAGTGAACCCTGAGATACCGTGGGGACGCCTTGTGGAACTATGGGTAGACACGTATACACCACAGATTCTAAATTAATAAGGCAGTGCACTTAAGATGTCTTAGTGTACTGTTGTAATCTACAAAAATAAAATGTCTGCAGAGTGATACCTCTGAGCTAACCATGTGTTACCCTTGAGCTAGCCACGGATCCTTGATGCATCCACAAGTGAACCCTGAGATACCGTGGGGACGCCTTGTGGAACTATGGGTAGACACGTATACACCACAGATTCTAAATTAATAAGGCAGTGCACTTAAGATGTCTTAGTGTACTGTTGTAATCTACAAAAATAAAATGTCTGCAGAGTGATACCTCTGAGCTAACCATGTGTTACCCTTGAGCTAACCACGGATCCTTGATGCATCCACAAGTGAACCCTGAGATACCGTGGGGACGCCTTGTGGAACTATGGGTAGACACGTATACACCACAGATTCTAAATTAATAAGGCAGTGCACTTAAGATGTCTTAGTGTACTGTTGTAATCTACAAAAATAAAATGTCTGCAGAGTGATACCTCTGAGCTAACCATGTGTTACCCTTGAGCTAGCCACGGATCCTTGATGCATCCACAAGTGAACCCTGAGATACCGTGGGGACGCCTTGTGGAACTATGGGTAGACACGTATACACCACAGATTCTAAATTATTAAGTCAGTGCACTTAAGATGTCTTAGTGTACTGTTGTAATCTACAAAAATAAAATGTCTGCAGAGTGATACCTCTGAGCTAACCATGTGTTACCCTTGAGCTAACCACGGATCCTTGATGCATCCACAAGTGAACCCTGAGATACCGTGGGGACGCCTTGTGGAACTATGGGTAGACACGTATACACCACAGATTCTAAATTAATAAGGCAGTGCACTTAAGATGTCTTAGTGTACTGTTGTAATCTACAAAAATAAAATGTCTGCAGAGTGATACCTCTGAGCTAACCATGTGTTACCCTTGAGCTAACCACGGATCCTTGATGCATCCACAAGTGAACCCTGAGATACCGTGGGGACGCCTTGTGGAACTATGGGTAGACACGTATACACCACAGATTCTAAATTAATAAGGCAGTGCACTTAAGATGTCTTAGTGTACTGTTGTAATCTACAAAAATAAAATGTCTGCAGAGTGATACCTCTGAGCTAACCATGTGTTACCCTTGAGCTAACCACGGGTCCTTGATGCATCCACAAGTGAACCCTGAGATACCGTGGGGACGCCTTGTGGAACTATGGGTAGACACGTATACACCACAGATTCTAAATTAATAAGGCAGTGCACTTAAGATGTCTTAGTGTACTGTTGTAATCTACAAAAATAAAATGTCTGCAGAGTGATACCTCTGAGCTAACCATGTGTTACCCTTGAGCTAACCACGGATCCTTGATGCATCCACAAGTGAACCCTGAGATACCGTGGGGACGCCTTGTGGAACTATGGGTAGACACGTATACACCACAGATTCTAAATTAATAAGGCAGTGCACTTAAGATGTCTTAGTGTACTGTTGTAATCTACAAAAATAAAATGTCTGCAGAGTGATACCTCTGAGCTAACCATGTGTTACCCTTGAGCTAACCACGGATCCTTGATGCATCCACAAGTGAACCCTGAGATACCGTGGGGACGCCTTGTGGAACTATGGGTAGACACGTATACACCACAGATTCTAAATTAATAAGGCAGTGCACTTAAGATGTCTTAGTGTACTGTTGTAATCTACAAAAATAAAATGTCTGCAGAGTGATACCTCTGAGCTAACCATGTGTTACCCTTGAGCTAACCACGGATCCTTGATGCATCCACAAGTGAACCCTGAGATACCGTGGGGACGCCTTGTGGAACTATGGGTAGACACGTATACACCACAGATTCTAAATTAATAAGGCAGTGCACTTAAGATGTCTTAGTGTACTGTTGTAATCTACAAAAATAAAATGTCTGCAGAGTGATACCTCTGAGCTAACCATGTGTTACCCTTGAGCTAGCCACGGATCCTTGATGCATCCACAAGTGAACCCTGAGATACCGTGGGGACGCCTTGTGGAACTATGGGTAGACACGTATACACCACAGATTCTAAATTAATAAGGCAGTGCACTTAAGATGTCTTAGTGTACTGTTGTAATCTACAAAAATAAAATGTCTGCAGAGTGATACCTCTGAGCTAACCATGTGTTACCCTTGAGCTAGCCACGGATCCTTGATGCATCCACAAGTGAACCCTGAGATACCGTGGGGACGCCTTGTGGAACTATGGGTAGACACGTATACACCACAGATTCTAAATTAATAAGGCAGTGCACTTAAGATGTCTTAGTGTACTGTTGTAATCTACAAAAATAAAATGTCTGCAGAGTGATACCTCTGAGCTAACCATGTGTTACCCTTGAGCTAGCCACGGATCCTTGATGCATCCACAAGTGAACCCTGAGATACCGTGGGGACGCCTTGTGGAACTATGGGTAGACACGTATACACCACAGATTCTAAATTAATAAGGCAGTGCACTTAAGATGTCTTAGTGTACTGTTGTAATCTACAAAAATAAAATGTCTGCAGAGTGATACCTCTGAGCTAACCATGTGTTACCCTTGAGCTAGCCACGGATCCTTGATGCATCCACAAGTGAACCCTGAGATACCGTGGGGACGCCTTGTGGAACTATGGGTTGACACGTATACACCACAGATTCTAAATTAATAAGGCAGAGCACGATGTGTTTGTGTACTGTGTACCTACTTGAGAGAAAAAAAAACGATTTTCTTTAATTCGCTTAAAAAGCAACGTAAGTTGTTTACAGACTCACTACTCAGAGAATACCTCATTCTTTGCAGGCCAGCCATAATTAACAGCAGTCTGCGAGAGTTAACGAGTCAACAAGGCTGGTGCAGAGCGCGCACCGCCTGTCAGAATGGCCGTATCGACGCGGATACAAAAATTAGCCAACAATAATTAGTCAACGTGTAAAACGACAACATGCTGTTGCCTTTATGAGCATGAGAACCACGGAAGCCGAGAGTCGGTACCACTCCTACGAGTTGGAGACACTGGCAGTGGTACGAGCCATAAAACACTTTCGCCAGTATCTATATGGGCGAAAATTCACCGTGATAACGGATTGCAACGCATTAAAAGCGTCAAAACACAAAAAGGACCTTCTGCCAAGGATTCATCGCTGTCGCAATCCAGTTGAGCTTGCAGTCAATGTTATGACAAGAGACTTGAACTGGCTCAAAATTGAACAGCGACGGGATGAAGAACTGCGTCCGATAATGGACAGTCTCAGTGACAATAACCCAGTGGAAGACTATGTGTTAGAGGACAACGTTTTAAAAAAGGAACGTCAATGATCCTGTCTTCGGTCAGCAGCTAAGTACCGTCGTTCCCAAATCATTTCAATGGAGCATTATAAACTCATTTCACACTGCACTAAAACACCCTGGCTGGGAAAAGACACTGCAGAAGTTCAGAGAAACCTATTGGTTCAACAAAATGAGTTCCACTATCCGAAGATTTGTGGATAACTGTGTTGTATGCCGAACATCCAAAGGAAGATCCGGGGCCATTCAATCCCAGTTATACCCCATACAAAAACCAACGGCTGCCTTCCAAGTTATTCATATGGACATAACAAGGAAGCTGGGCACTCCAGATGATCAACAATACGTCATAGTCACCATTGACGTTTTCTCAAAGTACGTTTTACTGTACTTCAGTACCAACAAAAACCCACACAGCACATTAGCCGCTCTAAAACGCACGGTGCATCTATTTGGTGCGCCGGTTCAAATAATAGTAGATGGAGGAAGAGAGTTCCTTGGCGAGTTCAAGGACTACTGTGACGCCATCGGAATAAATATCCATGCTATCGCTCCAGGAGTCAGCCGAGCGAATGGCCAAGTTGAAAGAGTCGTTGCAACCCTCAAAAATGCTTTGGTAATGATTAAAAATTACGAAGCAGAGCAGTGGCACACTGTACTCGAGGAACTTCAGCTGGCAATGAACTGTACAACCCACCGAGTCACCGGTGTTGCTCCACTGACACTTATTACACAACGAAAGCACTGTGTACCTCCTGAGCTTCTCAACCTGGTGGATATTGACAACGAAACCGTTGATATTGAAGCGCTCACTCAACAGGTGCAACAGAAAATGATTCGTTGTAGCGAACAAGACAGACAACGCTTCAACCTACACAAGGCCAAAATCCATCATTTTCAAAGAGGAGACTACGCATTGGTGAAAAATAATCCTCGAAACCAAACCTCGCTTGACTTTAAATACAGCGAACCATATGAAGTTTGTAGAATACTGGATAATGACCGATATCTGGTAAAGAAAGTTGTCGTTAGAGGACGACCTCGCAAGGTTGCCCATGATCAGCTGCCTGCGCCGCGCTCCGCAACCTGGGGATCAGTTGACCGTATCGGCGGGAAACGAATCACCTATTCAACGAGATCCCACTGCAGAATCAAATGAGCCCATTCCGTCGACCTCACGATAAGGGCTGCAAGTACAGCCAAACCACGACTCGAACCAAGACGACCCATCAGAATAAAAGATAAGTAACTAAATCCAAATATTTCAAATAACTCTCCGAGAACTCTACGAGACCCTTCGAGAATTCTACGAGACCCTTCGAGAATTCTACGAGACCCTCCGAGAACTCTACGAGACCCTTCGAGAATTCTACGAGACCCTCCGAGAACTCTACGAGAACCTACTAACCCTATAAGCATTGATATCCCCAAAAAGACATAGCAACGCAGGTCGCTTACAGACGCACTACTCAAAGAAAGTTATTTCATTTCTTTCAGGTCTACGAGAATCCAAATAATCTACGAGAATCCATAACAATCTACGAGAACCAACGAGGCTGGTGCAGAGCGCGCACCGCCTGTCAGTATGGCCGTATCGGCGCAACTACAACAGTTCGTCGAGAATAATTAAGTTTAATCATTTGATTGCCCTAAAAATAGTTATTAATCATCAGTTGATTATTTTTGAGTTGATTACGATGTAAAATTAATGTTATGATTGTAATTTCAATACTTTACCAACAAACTTGTAAACTCGTGCACGTGCGCCGAGTCCTATAAATACGGCCGCACTGTAGGTGCTCGTCTGGCCTGCCTTCACCGGCCTTGGGGTCTCCCCTCGCCGACGGCAGGTATCTCCTTCCCTCCCTACCCTATCCTACTCTCCTATTCTCTGGGCAAGTGTTTGGTTGGAAGCCGGGTTTTACTCGGTCTTCTCTCCTCGCCCCCGGAGCAGCTAGGGCCTCGCGTTTAGGCACACATCCCTCTGCACAATAAGACTGGCAGAGGGCACACAGTAGGGACACCTAGGCACTCACTCTCCCGCCTGTACCCGGCGGGAGTGGCATTCACCCCTCACTCGCATCTCGAGTATTCCCCTCGAGATGTCTTTACTCTCTCCCTCCCCCGCTATGAGCCTCCCACAAGGCGCTTCGCCTCAGGCGTTCGTCTCGTGGGTCTCGAACTGTTACCCAGAAATGCTTTCCGAATATCTCCAGTCCAATCGGGACATTGTTGGGAGGCCCCGCTTCACGGACTCTCAAATTCCCTCCTCCGGCTCCCTCCCTCCGAGGGCGCCCTTCGGTTCTTCGGCGTTCAAGCCGTTAGATAGCCCTCTCTCCCCCGACCCTGCGCCCTATGCGCCCCGCGCTCCCCGCGCACCTCTACCACCCCGCGATCGTTCCCCAGTCCTTCGGACTGAGTACGAACGCGCCTACGACTCGGCATCCAACTCGGAGAATGAGATGGATGTAGAGTTCTCCCGCTCCCGCGCTAACTCTGTTGGCAACATCTCCAACGACGGGTTCACTACCGTCGGAAAGAGAAAGCGCGTCCCCAAAGCCGCCTCAGAGGCTCCCTCCCCGCCACCCAAAGCGGCCTGCACTGCCCCGGGAGCGAAGCCATCAGGCTCTCTCGCTCCCACCTCCCGCGACCCTCTCGCTCACTCCGATGCTCCCGCAAGCATCGCCGCGTCTCAACGCGACGTCTCCTCTCAAGGAGCGTCAGTTAGACGCGAGAAACCGCCGCCGCCTCTGTTCCTTCAGGACAAGGCGAAGTGGGACATGGTCTCACGACTTTTGACGGATCGTAAGATCCAATATACCAGCGCCCGCTCAACCCAACTGGGTATTAAAGTCCAGGTGCCCACCCCAAGCGACCATAGGGCGCTTACTCGACTTCTCAAAAACGAGAGCATAAGTTTTCACACTTATGCTCTCGAGGAAGAGAAGGTATTACGAGTAGTCATACGCGGCGTACCTAAAGAGGTACAGACCGATAGTGTCCTCGCCGACTTGAAGGCGCAAGGCTACCCCGTCCGCGAATGCCACCGCATGTACAGTGGCAAGGACCGCAAACCCTATGACCTACTTTTGGTCATCCTCAGTCGCACGCCAGAGGGCAAAGCGATTTTTAATATTAAAACGGTTGTGAACCTCTCGGGGATCACCGTTCAACCCCCATTCCGAAACCGAGCGCCTGGCCAGTGTCATAACTGCCAATTGTACGGGCATGCCGCCCGATTCTGTTTCGCCCGCCCGAGGTGCGTCAAGTGCCTAGGGGATCACGGGACAGCCCAGTGTTCTCGCACAAGGGACTCGGCAGACCCACCTAGTTGTGTCCTCTGCGGCACACAGGGACATACCGCCAACTACCGCGGTTGCCCTAAGGCACCCCGCGTATCAAGTGGGCCGGCCAGGAGGCCTATTCCCCCTCCTCGCCCGGTCACTTCCCGCTCACAAGGGAACGGCCCTAAGCCTATCCTTACACCCGCACCGCAGGCAACACCTGTTGTACGCGCGCCCGCGCCCGCGCGCAACGCTTGGTCCAAGCCCTTGAGCATGGTACAAGCAAGCGCCCCCCTCACCCCCGCCCGCCCGCAGGCCTCTGCCAGCGCGCCGGCTCCTAAGCCCAAACCGCCGCTCTCTAGGCCTCCAATGGCTGGGCTCATGGACGCCCCAGGTCAATCTGACCTGGCGGCCGACATAGCCCTTGTCATGGACTACGCGATGGTCATAGACGTGGACGAAGTACGTGCATTCGCGCACAAACTTCGTACTGCCACAAACGACCAAGACCGCTTGCGAGCCACGCTCACACACGCGGGTTTAATCAGCGCAGTGAGGCGCTACGCCCTCCCCAGCGTTTCTTAGGTATCATCCAATATGGATAGTACACCGAAACGAATTAAGCCCCACACAGTCACCGTAGCGACTTTCAACGCTGACGGCCTCTCTAGTCAAAAGGACGAAGTTCACGAATTTTGTAAGACCCATCAGGTCGATATCCTATGCGTGCAGGAGACCTTTCTGAAACCAGGTACAGCGAACCCTAGGTTTGCAAATTACCGTTTGGTTCGTAATGATAGAGTGGCCACCCCAAAAGGTGGCACTCTCATCTATTACAAAAGAGCTCTGCACTGTATCCCAATTGTTACTCCACCACTTAGAATACTAGAAGCCTCTGTTTGCTTTCTAGCGATGTCAGGTCATCAACCTGTCATCATAGCCTCATGTTACCTCCCCTCTGGTAAAGAACTATTACAGACAGACTTGGAAGCCCTCTTCTCTCTAGGAAGCTCCGTCCTTCTGATCGGTGACTTCAACAGTAAACATGTCATATGGAACTGTACTAGTAACAATAGTAATGGTAAAATCCTTGAAGGCTTGGTCAGCCACCTAAACTTTGATATTCTCTCCCCTCTGGAGCCCACAAGATATCCATATGTTGACAACCAACGACCAGACATACTTGACATAGCACTTCTCAAGAACGTCACCCTCCGGTTGCGCTCTATAGAAGTGTTACACGAACTGACTTCAGACCACCGCCCTGTATTGTTGAAATTAGGCCCCGACCCGACGGACTTAACCCCTATCACTAGAACGGTAGTGAACTGGAAGCAACTGGGGGAATCCCTCCAAGCTATCAGTTCACCCGCTCTCGATAGAATCCCCGATGACATACAGACAGTAGAAGACGTGTCAATTGCGATCGAGGCTCTCAGTGACCACCTCCGCACCGCAGTAGGTGAATCCTCAAAGCAGGTCCAAGTGGCGGATGGTCGCCGCTTTGAACTGCCCGAGGGTGCGAGGAGGTTACTGACAGCTAAGAACGCCGCCACTAGGGCGTATGACTCGATGCCAACCCCAGAGAACAAAGCCACCATGCGCTATTTACAGCGTGCTGTAAGGAAACGCATGAGTGAGCTGCGTGATCAAAGGTGGGACGACAAACTGTCAGAGATTGAGCCAACTCACCAGGCATACTGGCAGTTGGCTCGAACTCTGAAATCTGACGGACAACAGACAATGCCTCCACTCATTAGGCCACCTCCCCTCTCCATAGCGTTCCTTGACGAAGACAAAGGCGAGTGTTTAGCTGATAGCCTTGAGGCTCAGTGTACTCTAAATGTAGATCACGTCGACCAGAAACACCTCGATTCGGTGGAATCTGAAGTCGAACGTAAAAGCTCTATGTCCATCTCTGACCTCCCACTCCTCCCACCGGTAAAATCATCCGAGGTTGTGTCTCTGATCAAGAGCCTCAAGACCCGTAAATCCCCTGGTGCTGATGGTATCAGCAACAAGGTGATTAAACACTTCTCAGTCCCACTAGTCCATCTCTTAGTTAGCATCTTCAATGCGGCTATGAGCAACTGCTCCTTCCCAGACACTTGGAAGCATGCCATTGTCATTGGTATTCACAAACCAGGCAAACCGGCAGCCGAGCCCTCCAGCTACCGTCCCATAAGTCTCCTCAGCTCTCTGGGGAAGATTTACGAGCGGCTCATTGTGAACCGACTCTGGTCCCACGTTAGGTCCAATAACCTCCTTCCCGATGAGCAATTTGGTTTTAGAGCCAAACACTCTTGCGTCCAACAAGTGCACCGCGTAACGGAGCACATCCTAGGTGGTTTCAATAAGAAACCAAAGCCCCAAGGGACCATAGCTGTCTTCCTCGACGTAGCGAAAGCGTTCGACAAAGTCTGGCACAACGGCTTGATATTCAAGCTGTACCAACTGGGTGTGCCAGTCCGTCTTGTACTCATCTTACAAGACTTTCTCAGGGATCGAACGTTTAGCTATCGCACCGAGGGAACGCTCTCCTCCCCGCATCCCATTCACGCAGGTGTCCCTCAGGGCTCTGTACTCTCACCCATTCTCTTCTCGCTGTACACCAGCGACATCCCACGATCTGAACCTAATGTTCAGATCGCTCAGTTTGCGGATGATACTGCAATCTACTCTACTGGCTGGTTCAAGGTCAGGCAGAAATGCGCCATCCAACGAGCCATCACCGTTATCGGTGCATGGTTTCGTAAATGGCGGATTGCAGTAAATCCTAGCAAAAGTGCAGCAGTGTACTTCACTGAGACCCGGCGGAATCTCATGCCGTCACCCATAGTCCTATTCGGCGAACCCATCCCTTGGGCAAAATCTGCCAAATACCTGGGCGTCACCCTTGATCGCCAACTCACTTTCGCGAAACACATCCAGATTGTTCGCAATAGGGCGGCCTTCATTATGGGTCGTCTTAATCCCCTCATAGGCAAAAACAGTAAAATGTCTCTTAGAAATAAGACGACTCTTTACAAACTTTGCATCCGCCCAATCATGACTTACGCATCTGTAGCGTTCGCCCATGCTCAGAAACACGACCTCCACAAACTTCAAGTGATTCAGAATCGCTTTATGCGCAGGGCAGTGGGCGCTCCGTGGTACTTGCGGAACGCCGAACTGCACTGCGATTTTACCCTCCCCTCTATTACGCAGTATATGAAAGACTGCTCCCGCCGCCACTTCGACAAAGCTCCCCACCACTCGAATCCCCTCGTGGTCGAAGCGGCGAACTACTCCACTGACATAACTGATCCCCACTTCCTTCCCCCCCGTCGCCGTCCAAGGCATATTTTGGGTGACCCGGACGACCCCATCGCAGCCGTTACTTCGGCAGCTTTAGCGTCGTCCCAAGGGAACCCCGGTAATGGTTGTAGACCCGACCAGGGCTGTGATCCCGATCGCATTGTAGGCTCCGGCCGAGATCTTCTTCGCAGCCCCAGTCGCAGTCGAGGTAATTCACACACACACGATTGTAGTCCCAGCCACGGTGCGGGTGGGAGTATACACCGCGGCCCCGGTCGCGATGTATCCTCCGGCCCAGCAAATGGCTGCGGACGAGGTAACACTGGTTTTCTATGTAGTCCCAGCCACCATGGCTGTGGGCGAGGTATTACACATTCTTATTGTAGCCCCACCCAAAGTACAGTCATGAGTGCACAACGCGACGATCCTGGTCGCGGTGTGGACCCATGTCGCGGAAATGGGAGGAGGCGAGGTACACAAGGTTATGATTTAGTGGGAAACACAGTCAAACACCGAGCTCGCCGGCGAGCTCGAGGCAAAAGTTATGTCTTGGTTAGATTCTCTCCAAATAGTCGTAGAGTTAAAATTCATAGGGCCCACTTTCAACGGTACACTTATGTACCGGGGCGATTCTATCCTACTCCCCTCTCTCCTGGCGACGGCCCAAGCCGAGGTCCGTACCCTAGTGGTGCCCTTGAGCAAGTCGCCTACTCCTCTCCTTGCGGCGAAGCGTCTTCAACGCTCGCCTTAGGCGGTGCGCCCTCTGCGCCCGCATCTGGCTGAGTGCCATCTGCGCTCGCCAACCGTCCGGTGACGCTGTAAATGCCGGTAGAGGCAAACAGCATTAGTCCGTTCTAAAAAAAAAAAAAAAAAAAAAAAAAAAAAAAAAAAAAAAAAAAAAAAGGTGCTCGTCTCAGTCGCTCTCGAGTCGCCGTACAGTACGGACCTCTTTGTGACGTTGTTACGCTGCTCGTTGAATATACGAAGCTTATAAAAGTACTTGTGAAGTTTTACTTCGAGGACCCAAAAATGAGTGATCATCATGAAAACAATTGTGACGTCAGCAATGCTGACGTCACACTTTTTAAAAACACTCCGGAGGTGCTTTCTCCGTCATATATATATATACAGTCGAATTGAGTATATATATATATATATTTATGTTTGTTACCTTATAACTTTCGATAGGGTGAACCGATTCTCAAAATTCTTCAAAAATAAAGAAAGCTGGTGCTTCCCGTGTGGTCCCATTGAAATTTCATCAAATTCGGTCCAGTAAGTTTTGAGTTACACTTCAATAGAAGTATATTTATACGTAGAATAGAATGATAGTTGATATTTAATTTTTCAAATTGTACTTGTAAAATATATAAAACACTAGAGGTTTTAAAATCAATAACTTAGATAAAAATAAAATAACATGCTAAAATAGTTTAGACGTAGTTGTAATATATTGTGGTTAGTAGGTTCCATTTCATATGTCTTCCGGTTATTGTATACTAGCTCGCCGCGGTTTCACCCGCCTTCTAATGGATGATGATAATGAATCAAATCCATACCCTACATTCATCAGGGATAATGTAGGAGTGTAACAGTGAAAGATTTTTTAAATCGGTCCAGTAGTTTCGGAGCCTATTTAAGACAAACAAACAAATGTTTCCTCCTTATAATATTAGTGTAGATACATATAGATATAGACTGGGCACTTACTTAAAGTGGTCTCAATAATATTTTCTATTACTTGGATATATAAAAGGCCCGACTATTACGGGCCTATTAAAGGTAGGCATAGATTTTTCCCTAAGAAAATAAAATAATACAATTACATTGCAAAGCAGTATAAAATTATTTGTTTTAAAACCTATTAATCCTTACTATACCGTGATAATTAAAACAAAAGATTTATGAATGCAACGCACGTACATTTACGCCTTTGGTATGGTGGTCAAATGGTTAAAAAAGGATGATGCAAATCGCAGCAAAACTCTTCTTCCCACTGTATCTAAAATCGTCTCCGATCCTTAACAGTTAATGTAGTCCTCATAAAAGTGAGATACTCAATCTAAAGTGCACCTTATGTGCAGGTTCGAAGGTTCAGAGTTCACGTGCGAGTGGAAGTACGACGGCGAGCGCGCACAGATCCACGTGCCGGGGAGCGACGCCCCCGACCTGGAGAAGGCGGCCATCTTCAGCAGGAACCAGGAGGATAACACCAGGTTAGTCAAATACAACTAACGCAATGTCGTGTTATCTTAAGATAAATTGAAGCATCTATTTAATTGTACAAAGTTGCAATTTATTGTACGACATACCCAGTTATAGGGAGCTAGTCAGGACATGGCTTACGTTTCAAAATAAAAAGATGTGACAGTGACAGCTCATGGATTTATTGCCATTTCAAATAACACTCGGAACTGCCTGCGAGAGGTCTTGGCCCGACCGGCCCGGACAAATACCCCCTCTACTTTCTATATCCTCTAGAGTGTTGGTTTAGTCGGGGAGCCATCCTCGTCAAAAGTAAGAAAGAAAGAAAAAATATTTATTTGTGACTGTAACATTGCACTAAAACTAATTTACAGAACAACAGTTAAATAATGGACAGGACATGTTACATGTCAGTAGTACCGTGCTAGTCAAAATAACGATTATTAATACAATATATTTTGCAAACAGACTTGTGAATGTCTAATATTTCCAACAGTTGTTACGGGTTGGTTAAAAAATGCCAACTTGAGATGTTTTCTTCTGATTTTCAGTCCTGTTTGTGTGGGGTGACCACAATTTCGCTAGTATAGTACGAGGAATTTGAGGAACTCGATCAGCAAATAAAAAATAGTTAAGTTATAAGATATATTAGCGCGGGGAGAGGGCGCATGTAGGATAAGGGGACGGAGGTAAATCAATAGGTGGCATGGGGGTTGCAGAACGCGTTGACCCCGATGAACTCCAAGAACAGGCATGTGTAATAGAGCTGTACAAAAAATCTTATAATTTTTAAACATTAAAAAAAAAACGAATTTAAATTTGGATACATTGCCATGTGAATCCTGACTAGGTACATTTGTACAGCTTTTGGTTATACGCTGTTTACAATACGCTTGCTTTTTCAATATGTTCTTAGCATGTAAATATTATTATATACACCCACATTTCTGTTTTCACTTATGAAGATTATGTCTTGTATGTGACTTTGTAAATGATTAGTATCACAAGGATGCTTGCACTGCACACAGTAGATAACGTTATGAACATGTTCCGGCAGCAAGTACCCGGACGTGTTGCGGCGCCTACCGTCGCTGCTGCGGGACAGCGTGACCAGCTGCGTGCTGGACTGCGAGGCGGTCGCGTACGATACCGCCAGCAAGCAGATACTGCCCTTCCAGGTAAACAACTATACACCTGGTTAGCAGGTTCCGTATAGAACTGAAAACAATATAATTATTGATTGACATGTTGTAATAACAGTGTTCATTATACTAGACACGTCATAGGTACATTTCTGGAACGATATCCTAAACCGGTTTGTACTCGGATGTGTAGAACATTGTGGATTTTGCCCATGGAATGACATTTATATAATCTGTTTTCAAATTAAGAGAAAATTCTCGAATTGATTGTTTTTTTTAGGATTCCGTGCCTAAAGAGTACGGACCCTATTACTAAGACTCCGCTGTCCGTTCGTCTGTCTGTCAGTCTGTCACCAAGCTGTATCTCATGAACCGTGATAGTTAGACAGTTGACATTTTCACAGATGATTTCTGTTTCCGCTATAGCAACAAATACTATAACACAGAATAAAAGAAATATTGAAGGGGGCTCACATACATCAAACGTGATTTTTTGCTTGTTTTTATAGATAATGGTACGGAACCCTTCGTGAGCGAGTACGCATCTCACTTGGCATGTTTTTTAAATTACTAAAGCATACTTAGGGAAACCAAATATTTCAATCTGGACCCGCGTCTTCCGGAAATCCGTCGCCATATACGACGGTTAAAATGAAATAGTGAGTTAAAATTCGATGCTCGGATCGCGTCGGTGGACTAGCGGACATGGCCTCTTACATTAATTAACATTTATAACATACAATAACAACAAATTATTGTAAGACGCGGGTTCGAGTCCAGTCTGACGATCTGTATTTTGTCACTAAACTTAGAATGGTAATATATGTTGAGACTCCAAAACATTTTTGAATGAATAACCTCACTCACTCGAACGCAAAAACCTGTACACACTTGTCTTTAGAATTGGAATTGATTGTGATGCGTGTACTCTGTACCCGTGCGAGGTGACATCTTAAGTACAAATATTGTAAAGAAGATTCTTAAAGAATGTTTAAGGCGCGCTCGTACCCTGATTAAAGAAAAATCAGAATTTTTAAACACCTAGTGTAACGAAACAGATCGATAGTATATTATGAAAAAAATACAAAGGTCAGAAAAGGAATAGAAAAAGAGTAATAACCGAATAGAATTAATAAATATAACTCTCTTTCAGCAGAAAAAAATCCTAAATAGGTCTACAAAAATAAACTTTCACGTCCAAACTCTCAGAATTTTTAGCGATAACACTATATTTTTTTAGGTAATACTTAGCCAACGTATAGTACTAAAGTTATAACCAGCAGTTTTTTCAGTTGTGTTAGTATATATCGAAAAATATAAAGAAAACGTACAAAATTAACGCATTTTCGCATTACATCGTCCAATCTAACAAGCGATTTTCAACCTTACGTAAAGCATCGTAAATTATTTTAAAATTGGGGTTGGACCGCGTCTTAATTGCAATCTAACTATATATAGTTTGCACCATTATATCGGCTGCAACGTTAAACAACCAGTCGACGTACTAGCAAGTGGAGTAGCAAGGTGACAAAATGATACGTCATTATTTGCGGTACTTATAGTATAAATATTCTGGAAACTTTAAGCTCATATTTCAAACTCGAAAGGCTTTATGTACGATTATGTAATCTGTATCCGTGACGTTTTCAGATCCTGTCGACTCGGAAGCGCAAAGACGCGACAGAGGCGGACATCAAAGTGCAGGTCAGTTCCCAACGCAGAGCATAACTAGATGTGCACGGCAACCTTCACACCACATCACCTCGTTACTAAGTGGGTACACTTCACAGTGTTGAATAACGCAGCAAAGTTGCTTGTTCATCGGTTTTGTATCGGATACATTTCGGGGAGTGTTTACTGGTTTTACATGACTTGCGGTTCCTCCATCCACATTCCATGTGAGAACGAGCTGACGTACTGCGATGCGACATCCACTACTGTGCACAGTTCTGCACAACCGATTCTGCAAACCGAGCTGTAGCAGTTTGTATAAAGCGTTAAGTCTTTGGAAACCTTCTTTAGCTTCTCATTCGAAGTCCCAGGTTCTATCTTGGCCAGAGCATATATTTGTGTAATGTGAGGAAATGTTTGCTACGCTTCATTTGCATTGACGGCCATATAACTATCAATTCGTTTAAATTAAATTTGGTCGACGCATTCGGCTGCTATGCAGGCTACTCACCTTATGTAAACGTAAATATTTGGTTGGACTAAATACGGTCAACGCGATCACAAGAACATTGTAAATGCGCCAATAATATGTGTAGTCCACGCCGCGCGCGAAACATATATCCTAGTGCGAGGTGTGATTGTAAGGACGTTATTTGTGTCGTGAAGAAAGTAAATTATTAAATAACAGTTTTATCCGATATTACTAAACTCGTCCAGTTTGAAACTTTCTCAACCTATTATCTCGGCAACCACTTTACCTACCACCTAATGTGTACCATATTTTATCAAAATCGGTCCGTAAAAGCACTGCAGCAAACTTCCTCCCCTTTATAGGAAAAATACTCTCCTACTGAAAAATCGTAGACTACAAAAAAATTATATTGAAAGTAGAACATGCATATATAAGTTTCGTAAAGATTCGTTGAAAAATGCGACCTGTATAGGAAGACGTACTCGTACATGCAACCTAAGCTTGGCCTTGGACAGTTAAAGCAGAGACGTTTCGCTCGCTTGGGCAATAAATATATATATTACAAATACAAATGTTGTGATGTGTATCGACAGGTGTGCGTGTTCGTGTTCGACCTGTTGTTCCTGAACGGCGCGCCGCTGGTGCGCGAGCCGCTCGCGCGCCGCCGGGAACTGCTCCGGGATAACTTCAATGAAGTTGAAGGTACATTCGTTTTATCAGTCCGAAGAGGACACAACAAAATCCGTATCGACCTCACAACTTTATTGTTAACACTGTATTCATTAACTTAGTTAATAAATGCACATTTAGTGCAAAATCAGGCTCGTACGAGTATTGCACGAGTTTAAACACACTGTAAAAATTAGTTGTGAGTGCCTCAGTACTATCTTATGACTGTACATTTGATAGTTAGATTTAACTTTTATTTGGAGTTTGGTGACATCTTCGCGTCAACATATATAAATCAAAAATCATATCAAATCAAAATTACTTTATTGCATTGCCACGAGGAACAAAATTATAGATCATAAACACAAAATAACCGCTATGACAAATAATGACAATATGACAAGACATTGTTATAGTGCCATGTGTCAATGTCACTATAACAATGAAATTTCTATTGTGTCTGGAGGTTTACCACTTGATGGAATAACCAGGGAGCAAAATACACAAATAGCACTTGCACATCAATAATAATACTATCGATTATCAATATTTTAAAGTTTATACCATTATTATTATTGTTATAAAGTTTACATAAAATGTAATAATATCCGTTCACTTGGTATATTGGACCATCTGTGTGGATATCAGGGTCGTGGCAGTTCGCGACGTCCCGAGACTGCTGCAGCATGGAGGAGGTCCAGCAGTGGCTGGAGGAGTCCGTGAAGGGATCCTGCGAGGGGCTCATGGTGAAGACCCTCACCGGAGACCACGCCAAGTACGACATCGCCCGGAGGAGCCACAACTGGCTCAAGGTAAGCACGCTTTGTTCATTAGCTTTATATTTAGGAATTATTTGACGTCAACAGTTTGGACCCGTCAAATCAACTTAATTGACCACATTTCGCTTGTATAGTCCGCTCCCCGCATCTGCTGATGTTTTATTATTTTGAGTGTTTTAAAATCTATACGCTATGACGGCAGGTAGGCGATAAGAGTAATGCATTGTATACTAAAAAGGAGATGGGGCAAAGTTTATATAGGATTTATGCAACTCACCAGTGGTCCGAGCACGAAAATCTGCTTAAATGTAACGTAATCGCATCGCTAACGTATTGAGTACAAACTGCCTTTTATCTAGTACAATAGTGGCACAGATAACTCATAGTTTATATGAATATGTCAAGGATACGACAACGAAAAAAAAAATATATATATATATATATATAGTTAGTTAATATACCTGTATAGTAGTAGTAATGTACCATCTAAACTAAATAGGTAGAGACAATCCGGGGAAGAGTTTAAATGTGAAGTTATTTTTCTAATGTAACGTATGGCAGGTAACGTCTCGGCACTATTGTATATATGTAGTGTATATATATATAATAATATCTATATAAATAATAATAAGATGTAATAATTGAAACGCTCGCACCCAGGGAGTGCGTGCAGCCAATAATTAACGAATAATAAGAAGAACCCTTTATTTATTTTCAGAATTTTGTCTAAGTCGGTTTAGTAGTTTTGGTATGAAAGAGTAACAAACAAATGTATCCAATTGAACCCAAATAGATATATTTATATAGGCGGAGACACCAGCGTCCATGAGAGGGGGTACCCTTCTGCAGATACCACGCAGACCGCAGATGTTGCCAATCCTGTATATGCAGAAATATTCATGAATTGATGCAGTTAATTTAGTGCTATAGTATGGGCTGATGTATTGGTGTTCACGTGTGCCTGCCGCACACGGAGGTCACATACGTGCTTTCGGCCACTTAATGAATACTTTACAAAAATAATTTGTTTTAAGACTTTACCTCCTGGAATGAATCCTGCATTTGTGAAGTCACGTCAAAACTTAGTATTAGCTTTAATTTTGTATTGCTAAGTGTTGGCGATGTTATTGTGTAGTGGCTCAAGTCTATTTAAACATATTTAAGTGTTGTCATGTTTTGTGTTATTGTTTGTCCTTTTATATCAGTCGTCAATATACACTCACAACGAAACCGGTCTATTTTGGTTTTTCTCTTTAATTTATAATAAAAATTACCAATGTTCGGTGTGCCTACGGAGGTCTAGATGCCCTGCACTACATAGTCCTTAATACCAAATCTTCTACAACTTCTATCTGCGCCTCACGGTTACACCCGCGTGGTGTACGATGAGAAGTCTCCTATGTTATATCCAGCGCCTCATATACCTCCATACCAAAATTTATCAAAATTGGTTCAACACACTCACAAACTTCCCTTCCGCGGTCCCCGCGCCTCCTAACAATGGAGTGTTTATTGTGTCGGGCATGATATATTGTTGAAGGCGTTAGCGTGATGTATTTTGTATTTGAACAGTTAAAAAAAGACTACCTGGACGGCGTGGGCGACACGATAGACGTGGTGATCATCGGCGCGTACCGCGGGCGCGGCAAGCGGCACAAGACGTACGGCGGGTTCCTGGCGGCCGCGCGGGACCCCGACTCCGACACCTACCAGTCGCTCTGCAAGCTCGGCACCGGCTTCACGGACGACGACCTGCACACTCTCACGGACGAGTTGGATAAACACGTCATTGAAGCGCCGAGGAACTACTACAGGTCAGTGAACTTTCAACAAACAGTACGATATTCAAATAACAACCATCGTCTCCCTACCCATGGGCGTAGGACATACATAAGCGGCGTGGAGCGTGTTGCGTGTATAGTGTTCCTCGCCCGGCCGCGCCACCGTTAGCAGGTTGGCTATCTTAGGGTATTGGTCCGCATATTTGAAATAAACATAAAGGCCTATTCAGACCTGGCCGCTATTCGCTACCGCGAGCGATAGAGAAATCCGAAAGGTTATGCGTTAATTACGCTGTTCACACCAAAGCCGATATCGCTACAGCGCGCGGTAGTGATATCCGTTGGCAAAGGTTAGCGGGGCGAGGGCAGGAAGCATGTCGCTGCTACTTGCTCCCGCGTCGGCCGGCGGACCTAGTTTCGCTAAACAAGAGAAAGTACCGCCTCACTAGGCGGTACAAGTTTCGCTGCAGTTATGAAACTTTAGACTAATTACCCATCGAGTTCCGCGTGGTATTTTTCGCTACCCACAGCTGTATCGAATAACGCTCAGGTCTGAATAGGCCTTCAAGTGCTAATGTTATGCAAATTCGCTAAACTTTCTAGAGCTACTAAATATTCTTCGTCAGAGATTGTTGACATCAGACTGTAGCACAAACAATTAAAAAAAAAGTATTCGTATAGTAAACGTCAATATGTCAAGCTTCGGCGTACAAACTGTGGGTTCTCTGTGTCACAGCTGCCCCAGATAAATAAAAGTTTGTATTGTATAACGTGAACGACACGTTACGTTACACTCACGCAATTTTTAGTGATAGGCCTAATGTTGTTGTGTCCAAATGGAACGCTAAAATTCCCTACAGTTACCTAATCGCCTCGCCGTCGCCGTTTATTTATTTATTTAACCACACAAAACATAATATTGTCACTAAATTTACAATTATAAAATTACAAAGCATTGTTTATGTATGTCCCGCGCCTTAGGTGACATCCATCCATCCTTAGGTCATATCTACCCACATACAAATAAATATAATTGAATCGTTGCCTGTATGTAGCGTCAAACAATTTTTTACTAAATGTATCTGAAAGTATATACCGTATTTTTAGGAAAAAAAAATGTTTAATTTAATGTCCGTCGTACTTAATTGTTGTTATTATGAGTAACTTAAGTTTAACCGAATTTTATAAACATTATTCCATTTTAGTGTATTGTTAGAAATATGACACAATGTGCCGTGTGGTGTTGCAGCTACGACGGCAGCCACCGGCCGGACGTGTGGTTCGACGCGGCGTGCGTGTGGGAGGTGCGCTGCGCCGACCTCTCGCTGTCTCCCTCGCACCGCGCCGCCATCGGCCTCGTAGACAAGGACAAGGGCATCTCGCTGCGCTTCCCGAGGTACTACTTACAGCTCTCCGTCTCTCTATACAACACCCCAAATGTACCAAATAGAGACCAAACAGAGTTAAGAATGCACCCAATAAAGTTGTGCCGTAGTAGACAATCAATCCTTACGAAATTACATTAACCCAATTCTATCTTATAATCCTCGTCCAGATTTCATTTTCAGATTAATAAATTAATTCAATTCCGTCATTATCAAAAATTTTACATTTTACGGTTTTACTTATAAACGCTGCTTAAATTTTAATAACGGCATTTAGCCCGGCGCTAGAACAGTTTTGCTGTGCGCCTGTTTATCAAGTGATTATGGTTAAATAGATATTTGGCATGTAAAGTAACAGTATCCATTTAGGTTTAAAAAAACAATAACAATCAAATGGGTAATCTCATTATTGCATTTTGTAGTTATGTTATGTTGACTCATGAGGCACTCACGACATATTCATATTTTGGTTACTTTTAATGGAGCGATACGCACAACAAAATAAAGTAGAAAAAAGTCTTGTTTGAGTCACCCCTCTAATCACCGGCTATTTTAAAAATGATTTGAAATTCTTCGTGCAGTTTGTAAAACTATCTCGTCACAGACGGTAGCAAAACAGTAACTTAAATCGCACATGCCATTATGCTGCGGAATCAATCATCTAATTTTCCCCACGGGTTAATGCCCATGGCGTTTAAACCAGGGCCATTGTCCGAGGCCAATCCTACCCATGCCCTACTAGGAAGGTGGAAGAACAACTGATTCAATTACCTACATACAGTGCGTTTCTCAGATAACTTGTAAAACCTCCAACTTACTGACTCCACCGGCCTCAGCAACCCAAAGTGAGTGTTGGCCTCCGATAAGAGAACACGCCACTGGTTGCTGTTGCAGTTTCTCGCCGGTCAGTTCAGATCCGCGTTCACCACATCATTATACCTAGGGCTGGCGACCAACCAGTCTTGAACCTGTTTGTTGACCTAGATAGGCCCTTTATAACCCTTTGCGTACCAGAGACTTAAATTTACGTGCGTTTCATTCATAAATCTTTTGTTTTAATGATCACCGTATAGTAAGGGTTAAGGCGATCCTCTGCTATTCTCTCTAGGTGGCCAAACCAACAGAGTCTGCTATGACCCTGGATGTTTCAAGCGCGAAAAAGCATCTGTCAGGTCATCATAGGGGTGGCGATTAGTGCAGCTTACGGCTGCACTAATCGACCGTCGGGGGCCGTCTGTTAACCATGAGGCTAAAAAGGGGGGGGGGGGAGGGGGTTCGGCAAAAATCACGAAATATAATAAATAACGAAATTAAAAATGGTAAAAAAAACATCACGTGATTAATGGACGGCTCTCGCTTCTTCCATCAGGCGAGAGGCGTCACTTTGATGAACCATTCCAAAAATAAAGTTTAGTAATTACTTTATGTTCTCTAATTATGTTTGGTTGGGCCACGATCTCCTAAAGAGAACGTAAAGCCTCCAAATGTCTTCATGTTCACATCAGGCGTCCCAAGTACTGTTAGTTTGCATGTTTGCGTGTGCAGGTTCATCCGAGTGCGCGAGGATAAGACGGCGGAAGCGGCGACGTCGGCGCAGCAGATCGCGCAGATGTACCTCTCACAGGACCAGCTCAAAAACACCGCCAACAAGGCACAAGTCAACTACGACGACTTCTACTGAACACGCCGAATCTTGACAATAAATGACTTACCTAGTACAAGAAATGAAAGAACCCATGAAGTCCTCTAGTGACCAATGTAAATATTAAAACAGCGGAATATCCTACACAAATACAGCTCTGTTGCTTCAGCTATAGAGTTCCTTAGTTGGCAAGTTGTGGCCGCCTCTACCAATCATTTTGGAATCAGACTTGATACATTGTTAAGAAGTTTATGTTGTGATAATCTTTAAAAGTGTTATTTGTAAAGAGAAATCTGATTATGATTATAATGCTTATCGATCAAACAAATTCATCGTAATCTTGTAATAGATTGCCATGAGAGGGCCATCTCCCAGTTATAGGAAAATACTTATTTATGTATTTATTTAATAAGGCTTATCAATAACAATTACACCTATACGTACACCATATACTTGTCTAAATATTTGTAGCTAAATGCATTGTTTTTTAAGATAAACACAAAATGCATTAATTCTTATATCCGATAAGGAAGATAATAAGAAATATAATGAATATGCAATAGAAGCAACACTTATATTAGACTTTTAACTATTTTATTTGGTTTCATTTCATTTGAGATATACCGCCTCATTACGGGGAATGCACTAATGATAGTCCTGAGTGTAGCGCATGGTTTGAAGGGATTTCCTATACGAAATTTGTTTAAACCATGGTTAGATTGACACCTTCCTTGGTCCACATTATTGTTATTGTTTAGAATGTCTGCATGGATTTTATGCAGTTTATACCACGCTTCATTTAAGATTTTTAAAGAATGATTTATTTTAGTTTCTATATATAAGAAATAACTAGCAACAGCTTCGAAATAGCTCGTATAAACATGCTAAATTCATTCATCTCAAAATCAGAAATGGAAAATTATGATATGTAACCTTTTAAAGGTTGCGGCAACGTAATGATAATTATTTAGTCATTTTTGTAGTTTAGATAGTAAGATCAATATGTTCATAGTTGATAATGTCCTCACTTGCTATTAATTATCTGGCCAATGGAAGTATTGTGTGTAAATCAACTGAGATCAATTGTCTTGTTGAAGTTTTAGTAATTATTATCCGTGAAAACATAAAATAATCTATGTAGGTAATAAAAGTTCAAGTTTGATAACACGCTTAGCTTTATCATAAACATTGTGCCTCAGTTGTACTAGAATCTATACCCATCTAGTAAGTAGATGAATCTTTATAATAATAATAAATAAATACTTTATTCACCATAATTGTAGGTACATTATCAACTTAGGCACTATATGTAATAACTAGCTATATCAGAGGAAACAAAATATAGGCACGAGTGTTAGGTGCTAGCCTGTAGCTGAGCACAGTTTTTAAACTAGTCAGGTATTATGTTGTACATAGGTAATACTAGATCCCGCACTAGGATTCCCTGTGTTGTGGAAATTTGTACTAAAGTTTATTTGCTTCACATAACGATAAGATAACTTTGCACTATCAAGTAACCGTACGTCGTACTTTGCATAAAACAACGTGTTCGACGTAGGATCTCAACTTTAGGGACTGTCACTTCGGGATATGTATTGGTTACTAGTTTGTGAATATGATTGTTCTTCATGACTGTACTGTTCACTACACATACATCTGAATCCTAAAGCTGCGTCCAATACATAATAATTTAAACTACCTTGTTCACACTAAAAGCTACGAAGATAATATAATGTCGGAAGCATAACTCAGAACAAATTCCACACAAAAAGTGGTAAAACGACGTATGATTCCAAACACGAATTACTTCCATGGTTACAAATAGACATGTTCGGTGATTGGTTTAAATTTCAGTAGGAAAGCAGGGATTGGTCCACGCGCGTGCTGCAACGTCTACTATGACAGCTGGGTCATAGCGGCGTGAACGATGTTATTGATTTAGCACGACTTTTATTGGGTCAAGTTTTAAGGCAGTTACTCTTCCTGATATTATTTCTTTGTAGAATAAAGGAATAATAATTTATTTACAAAAATTTAAAATATTATATATTTTTTTAATACAGGCATAAGTTAAATACTACAAACAAAATAAAAAAAATGAGTTTGGTTCACAGATTTTTATAATTAAAACTGTGCTTAATTAAGTTATGCATGTGTTTTACAATTAAATCATGAATGTTTGATTGTAAAATATATATATGGAGTGTAATATGAAACAGCAATGCATTATAAATGTAGTGCCTAACTACTATCAGTCTGGTGCATTTTCAAAGATATGTACCACATGTACTGTTAGACAACAGAAAATGTCAGATCCGTTAACGAATTGGCCGCCTTATTTATACGAGTAGGAACCTAATGGTTCTGTGCTTGACGGCGCACATTGTAACGATTCTCGGCTAACATACTTAGCTGTTATAGGTACACATATATATCATATTAATTATATAATTTGTAAAATAAATCATTTAATGCGCATTTGATCAATGTATAATGATACAGTATTGTTTGCTAACATTTACAACGTTGGCGAAAATTTGTTATATTTTTAAGTGAAATAAAGTTTATTATTGTATGTATTGCTTTGTCATGGATGAATGGTATTTGTGCTTTGTTCACTTGGTAATGAATAGTTCTCGGATATGTAAGAAACCTATTCTATGTACTTATTAGTTACTTTAATATTAAATCCAATAAATAATAAGAAGATATACATATATATATATGTATATATAGGTGTAAAAAAAAAGGTGCAGTAATACTGGAAGAGGTGCCTAGTCCGGATCCACATGGCGAATTGAAATCGCTTATAATTTTCTTCATACAAAGTTACAAATTGCCAATTCTCCCCATGCCACCTATTCATTCACATCCGTCGCCCAACCCTGCATGTGTCCTCTCCCCGCGTCGTGCCCCGTCCAGTCCCCGCGGAGGCCCCTAGGTTTCCTAGTCTACGTTCTTGAAGTCAATGCCGTCTTCGGCCTAGTTATTCAGGGGTGAATCAGCTCGAGTAGTAGGAAAACTTTGGTTACTCATAACTCACATTTTACTACTTCCTGGGACGCAGTAGTGAGGTCCCAGTTGTATGCAAGTTTCTGCGTGTGAGGGTTCAGTATTACTGCACCTTTTGTTACGCGCTGTATGCACGTACGTATTGTTTTAGGCATTTCAATATTTTTGTTTGTTAGGGACGATGTTCACGCGCACATTATGAGGCTGATATTACGATGCTTTTCCAATGTATGAATATAGCGTATAGAAATCTCGCATCATATTGTATCTAGAACAGTCTAATTGTTGTTGTACTTATTGAATCGGTGGATATGCATGTTTTTCATTTGTCTTATCACTACATATAAAACTGTAGAGGTCGAATTTCTGTCCTATGACATAAATGCTACAGAGTCAGGGTATGTAAGGAGTGAAATCGAACTAATTAATTTAATTTTCATATTATTTGGCTCTCTGTTTGTACGAACTAATCTTCGAAACGACTGGACCGATTTAAATAAAATTATATTGTATTTTCGTAGCTTATATCCTAGGTCAACACATATGATAAAAACTAGTTAACCGTATCCCGCGAGGCCATGCGAGCGAAGCCGCTGGCGGGTCAGCTAGTTATTTCTGTTTGAACTGTATTTTATAAAGCAGTTCAATATTTTGTATATAATATACAATCACAAGACTAATTATGTTCATGTAGTTATATATACTTATAGATGTTATAAGATATAAAATATGTATATATAATATTTAATAAGAAATAAAATTCTGAGTTGTCCATAAATTGATTTATTTAAAATATTACACCTAAGTATTATGCCTATATTTAAATGCTAAAAGATTCGACATCCAATCACGATATGTAATAAAGCAGCAGCTTCACAATCATTCCAAATTATGTCGTAAAAATATCACAATAAAAATCAATATTAAAAATTGTACTTGTAATGAGTGATTGCAAGTGGCAAGTTATTTACTACAACATAATCTCAAAAAACTATTTTGTCCATCTTATAAATAAAAATAATCAGCTGCCTGATTTTTTTCGTCGAATAAATAACTCCACAAAAGCCAACTAGATAAATTAAGAAACGTAATTAATTAATGTCATGAAGATTTATGACTAAACTGGCCTTTATAATGACACTGAAACACACCGAGTGCATCCGCTCGTACTCGCTTGAACAGGACACCGTGCTGTGTCCACACATAATAATAATAATTAATAAAATAATTTCAATTTCATCGTGCTGTGTCCACACATAATAATAATAATAATTAATAAAATAATTTCAATTTCATCGTGCTGTGTCCACACGTAATAATAATAATTAATAAAATAATTTCAATTTCATCGTGCTGTGTCCACACATAATGATAATAATTAATAAAATAATTTCAATTTCATTGCGACCAATACGATCTATACAAATGCATTTTATTTAAAATTTTGGAGGTTTAATCTCATAACTTTATTGCTATATATCGGATGGCCTGAAATAACGATACCCTGGGAGCGAGAGGTTAAGGTGCATACCATTTATGAAAAAAAAAACGAAAAACCATGACACTTAATCTAGCTATAATAGACATTTTTCGAATATTTGCGTTTTTTTAATAATGTAGATTTAAATGAGAGTGCTATTCATCGCAACCAAAAATCAAAGTAATAAACATTGTTAACTAAGTAAAATAAATTAAGGTTTTGACGAGTTATGGTTTAGAAAATTATTGTCAGTTAACTTTGAACCTCCATGTTGCAGTTTTTTTATTTTTCTCTAATTTTTTCATATCTGGTATACCTTGGCCTACCAACGATAACGGTACCGTTACCGTTATCGTTGAGTTTCGGGACATCCTGTATATGTTATTATACGGCATTTGATTGTTTATAAAGTGTCTGATCAAGTCGTTCCCGTGAAGATAAGCACGACATTTATAGGGGTGAACGGCATCTCACAAATAAATTAATTTAATTTAGTTATTTATGTATAATATAAAAAAATGTAGTGTGGACAACCAATGGACACCATTCTAATTGTGACAAAATGAGTATTTTAAATGTATATTTCGCCTTTGTTGTGGATTTTCACTTGTATTCATTGCCAGCTCGAGCTCGTAACAATTATGAACGAAATCAGCTTTTTGGTTCTGAACATATCTTGGACACAGGTAAGATTTAATAAGCAAGTTGCGATTGGTGCCTAAACAAAAGTTTTACCTCTGCCGGAATTCTATTTTTCAGTTAGGAATTGTTATTTTGTACCTATAATTTGCAAATATTTCCTTGCAGACCCGAACGTCGGTATCATAAACAACTACTCAGTGCTCGTTGGCAAACAAATAGTAAACTGGGGCGTCGACAATCGAGCCTTGTACTAGATATACTAAAATAATGTAAAACTTATAAAATGAATTAAGCACGTTGTTCCTGCATTTTGATCACCCTTTCCTCAGTTTATACTAAAGCTGCTGGCACTCGGTTGTCAGTGTTATAACTTTCAGGAAAATATACTTGAACATCGTTTTATAACGCGTAAAACCAATCTCGGCCTTCGAGCTGCAAATTATATTTAACTAACGAATTTTGTGTTATATAATCAACCAGAGCTTATCTCAACGCACGTCTCCTTATGAAATCATGAATCAATCTACGCGAGAGAATCTTATATATACAATGTATAAATTCATCACATTCGGTTACATAGAGTACTTACATAACTACTCATGTACTTCGTCACTAACCAGATTATAAACTAAGTAACATTAAGTTACTGACTCGTACGAGGAGATTCAACGTTTACGAAAGAGTATTTTCACATAATGCAATACATTTCATAAAACAGTGCTTACGTTAAGTCATGCAACGCTTTCTTTAAATACATTTCTAAGCCAGATAAAGGGGTTATGTACGAGTATTACTCAGCGACATTCTAATCACAATGGAGTGAGAGCCTGAGAATTGGAAACGTAAACGGTAAAATAATAACTGCTAGCGGCGGCGGTTTGCACTTTTATTTCTGACCGCAGCGGGAGCAGTGTTAGGAAATACATGTTTGTATGATATGAGGCGGTACAAGCACGAGCTTCACCTGGTGGTAAGTGCTGACCTGTGCCTATAACAGACACACTTTGTCACAAGTGACGAACTGCACTGCCGTCACCCCGAGACATCTGTCTCAAGTCTCGTGTACCTGTTATTTCGCAGGCACCCATACTCTCACACCGGAACACAGTAATGCGAATAAACTACTTTGTGAGATTGAAAGCTATCGCGAGTTATGTTCATAACAGCACGCTCGCCGCTGTGCACAAGAGTGACCCCCAGAAGAACTTCAAATAGGTTCGAAACTGGTCGGAGAATATTTCCGGTAAATATTACGCGAGTCCTAGCCGGTTTTAAAGCGTAATTATAAACTACTTCAAGGTAGAAGTAGGTAGGTGTAGTAGCGGTACTTGCTCAGACGATCTCATACAAACATTATATAAACTTTCAAAATTGTTTTGATATGTTAGGGTCTATTTATGATTAGAATGTCTGCATACATCTTTGGAAAAACATAACTTTAACCGAATGGCATGTGGATTTATCTATTCATGGCTTACCGTACTAACCAGTGCAAGATTCATCTTAACACGATCAGTGCGTTTGTCTTCTACAACTACTGGGGTTGCAAGTAACTACTTATGTACTAAACACAGAGATATACAACAACCTAAATCAGATCATATTTGAACAAAATTATTCCGTATTTTTGGTTTAGAAACATGTGAGATATCTGTACATCCCGTTCTTTCGAGGGCAGCTCCCGAAAATACATATTTACGTTTTAAAAATTAGAAAATCGAAATACTCCTAGTTGAGCGTGGTCCACTTCTACACCATCCGAGTTAAGGTCTCGTAGAAAAGCGACGTTAACGCAGTGTCGGTAGAGTATAGATTAGTTTGGCACATGGAGAGACCGCGCGTCGCGTTAGAGCAGCGCGGCGCGCTCGGGCGGCGGCGACACCTCCCCTCCCGCCTCCGCCAGCAGGTTGGCGTGCTCCTGGAATGTCCACATTACTCATCATTATATTAATTCTTATAATCAGGCTTATTAGGGTTAACGTGTGTGAAGAAGGTAGATATATAAACTGTATTGCAACAACACAGTACAAAATATAACGGTAGCTAAGAAATAGGCTAATATTGTCAACACAAATGATTACATAATGAGAAGCTTAAAACGGAGAAATGGGCGGTCTTTTAATAGGATGTGTTCTCGTGAAACTTTCAAAAGGGGAGTGAGAAAAGTATTTTAAAGCTGAACCGATCATTTATTGTTCATTGTTTAGATATGACAATCAAACCGGTCGGAACTTGCCAAAAATTTTATTCTGCGAGCATTCTGTACCTACAATATATAATATATAGGTACATATTATAGCTACTGTTGGTTAGTTGTTACAAATTGTACGTTTTGCAATTAGGAAAGAGTTTAAAATGCAATGTAACAACAACAATGTTGGCTTGCTGCCGGCCGACGTGACATAATCCTTTCTACCACAACGTGGAACAATCGTCCGCTTGATGGTAAGCGACGCGTCTGCCTCTCAATGTTGCAGTATCTCAAATCTATAACTACGTATTGCACAGCGGCACCAAGCAGACCAGTAGACGGCGGCCAGCTGCGCGCCCTCCATACAATTAGTACGAGTAACAATGCATCCATCTTCTATTATTGTGTTACGACACTACTTTCGTGAATTTGGTTTTAGACAATAGGTACTAGATATTTTGATCGTATTAATCTATGGTCAAATTCTTCAGTACCTACTTATGACTTCAAACAAAATCACTATCATTTTGTTTCGTATATCTAAATATTCCTGCCATGTACGAAGTATATCGGTTACTTGAGCAACTCAACACAGCGAGGATGACCACTGCGGTACAACAACTTAACTTTGACATTCAGTTTTTGTGTCATGCGCGTGACCTCGGTCCGCTCGGACGTGTTATGTCATACCTATACAATACCTACTGCAGCTCGGATATTATACATTAGTTTTATCTATGATTTAAAGGCCAATGTAAAGACCAACTCAAATCGATATCTGATTCGACGTTCTACAGAATAGCATTCTTATAGAAATAACAATAGTACGAGATCACATCCACACGAGGTCATCAGGTTCCAAACTAGGCAAAGCCCATGCTATGATAACCTGGTCACTTACATATAAACACCCAGGCACAGGTCAAAAAGACATGTTCATGCACGCAAATGTTTGACCTGTCCGGGGATCGAACCCAGGACCAGCCACTACCCCAACCGCCCAACCGTAGCTTTCGTTGTAAGCTGATCTTTAACTGTGTGCCTTAATGTGTAAGCTCAAAGTCGCACAACGAGCTATGGAGAGGGCTATGCTCGGGGTTTCTCGACGTGATTGGATCAGAAATGAGGAGATCCGTAGAAGAACGAAAGTCACCGACATAGCTCACAAGGTTAGCCAGTTGAAGTGGCAGTGGGCAGGGCACATAGCACGCTGAACAGATGGCCGATGGGGCCCGAATGGAGACCTCAGACCGGCAAGCGCAGCGTAGGTCTTCCACCGACACGGTGGATAGAAGACGTGATAAAGGTCGCAAGACGATGTTGGATAGGGCGCTTCCAATCTTTTGGCAATATATGGAGGAGGCATAGGTTCAGCAGTGGACGTCCTTCAGCTGAGATCGGTTTAGCTCACTAACAGCGATCACGCTAACGTTGAACATGCTACAGCCACACCCGACTGTCGGAGGCATGTTTTTAGCTTGTAGGGAGTACTGGTATGTCTGTATGTAAGAGTACCAGGGATGTTACGGAGGTAGTTAATCGTCGTTACTATCATCCTACAGCGTAAACAGCTTTACACAACCAATATAATTCATCATCATCATCTCTGCCGTAGGACGTCTACTGCTGAACATATGCCTCCCCCATGATTTTCCAAAAGGACCGGTTGGAAGCGGCCTGCATCCAACGTCGTCCTGCGACCTTCCTCAGGTCGTCTGTCCACCGTGTCGGTGGACGACCTACGCTGCGCTTGCCGGTCCGTGGTCTCCACTCCAGAACCTTTCGGCCCCATCGGCCATCTGTTCTGCGTGCTATGTGCCCTCCCAACAAGCAAAGTAATCTTATAAAGAAAGATTATAAGTCTGTCACTACTAATAGCGTTCTTATAATGGCATTGTGATAGACTCTTTATCTTATAATAGCATTTACCAAGCTTTAACATACTCAAGTGCATTAGTTTTTATATCCCAGTCTTAAAGTTCACTACAAGATTTACCTATAAAACATTTAAAGGATACATTTACTAGTAACGGTATTTCACAAGCGTAGATATCCTCAAGAGCATTTACTTGTATAACTCAGTCTTATAGTTAGCTACAAGATTGTCTTTTAGGACACTTTTAGGAACATATCTCCTATAACTGTTTGCTGTAAGACTAAATAATCCTGAATAATATGTTGATCCTATAGTAGCATTTAGTAAGAGAACACGATATAATAATATACTTAGCTCAGATCATTATAAGTTTGCGACGTAATAATCTGGCTAGAGACTATTTTAAGTCTAACAGTACTCCATAAGATTGCTTTAAGATCAAAAAAGCTTATAAGCTACCTGATCAATCACTTTATTAGAATACGTCAGCCATTTTGTTGAGATTCAGTTGTTCCTGCTTTGTATTGGGAAAATAAGTTAAACATGAATTTAAGCGATTGGAAACGATTAAAAAGAAATGGTAGTTACAGGAGAAAAGTAAAAAATATGTATAATGAACTAATGAAGCCAAGATCATCAGGAATAACATCAATAAAAAAATCAAGCGCGTCAAGTGCAAACGCGGGTGAAGTAAATGAGGGTTCCGTGACCAAATATTATTTTTCAGACTTAGCCCACCACTCAGAAAGTGAGGAAGTCGAAAATTGGGAAGAAGAATACGATTTAGGTATAGGAGAAACCGCTGACGTTGAAAAAAAACCATGAGTTGCTTAAAGATATGCAAAGCTGGGCTATAAAATTTAATATACCTCTGCGGCTGCACCTGTATTGCGTACAGAACTATGATATAGTTTTATAGCAGTCGTAATCGTACCTTTACAATATTTGCCGAAGTGCGGTAAAGGAAATCCTTCTGAATTTAATTGGTCCGACGCATGAATTTAGTCTTTTAATAATGTTATATACATATGAAATTCTTCAAACATACATGGCACTTATTATGTGTATTAAGATATTATGTGGCTACGAAATTAGTAACATATTGTGCATTCGTCTTCAATGTAATGGTCATATATGCTGTACTGGGAGCAAGTCGGGCACCAAAAAAGAGACTTGATGCAATAAAATTAAAATGTTTTCTTGACTACACATTAAATGAGTGGGTCTATACATATTATTTAAAGGAACTGGAAATCCACATTCTTTGCAGCTTTCAGATAACACAAAATGTGTATTTGTCCACGGCCATCTCATATGTGTCAGTAAAAATAATGAATGTTTTGTTAAAAAACAGTCGACATCAAACTATACAACCATCTTGTTAGTTAAGTCCTAAAAGAAGTGAAATTCAAACATTAGCAGGCGTATTTCAAAGGAACCCTAATTTGTTTTCAAAATGGAGGTGAGTTATCTGGGCTGATACTGTAACAAGTACTAATTTACCTATAATGGTTCTACAAAGTACTTAATGAAGGACAATTTCAAAACATGGCGAATTTTCATGAGAGTTAATGAAATATTATTTTACAACAATAAATCAAAGTGCAATTTTTTTGGAGGGCATTAAAAAACTAACAAAATTGCGGTATTTATTTACAGTAAAAATGACTTCCCACAAATTCACACACTATATATTCATTAAATCATAAGTAATTTTCTACAACAAATGATTAATTATTAATGTAGTATTATAAACTTACAATAATACAAAATAATGGTAATTACGTTTTTAATATATATTACCAAATAACCGGAACCACCAGTAGAAGCCAGAAAAAATATAACCTCTATTAAAATGCACTTATAAGTAATAACTAAGTACATTAATAGTGCATTATAAACAAAATTGCTTTAGTAAGATACTTATAGCAGACACTTACAAGCGCGTGTGTGCTTATAATTGTGCAGTGCATATCATTATAGAAGCTATTGCACTTCGTCAAGTATATTAAAGGGCTTACTAACATTTTATAAGTTGATTATAAGAAAGTTATAGAAATAAACACTCCTATATTTGCGCCTAAATCGGGCTTTGTAGCATTCTACAAGTTTCTTATAAGTAAATATAAAAATAGTCTTAAGATTGTTTTAAGTACTGATTTTGCTAGTTAGCTGCCCACTGCCACTTCAACTGGCTAATCTTCTGGGCTATGTCGGTGACTTTCGTTCTTCTACGGATCTCCTCATTTCTGATCCAATCACGTAGAGAAACCCCGAGCATAGCCCTCTCCATAGCTCGTTGTGCGACTTTGAGCTTATCTATGAGGCCCATAGTAAGAGACCACGTTTCAGTGCCATAAGTCATCACTGGTAACACATATTGGTCGAAGACTCTTGTCTTGAGGCACTGAGGTATTTTTGACGAGAAGACTTTGCGAAGTTTCCGGAACCAATATAATTACTGGCCATCATATTAAAATTACGACATATATATATCGAGTGGGGAATCAAAGTAAAGGTATTTAAAAGAGCATTCCATAAATATATAATTATAACAAATATACCAAAGTACCATAATATAAAACAACAAAACCCGGAAGACCTTATGAGCCCTAAAGTACCGCGCAGTGACAAGTCGTTCATCTAAAAGTGTTAAAGGCTCGCCTCGCCATAGCATCTTTTTTGGTCACTGCATTAGTAAGCATTCAGGTTATTCGTTCTTAGGGTTCCGTACCCAAAGGGTAAAGCGGGACCCTATTACTAACACTCCGCTGTACATCCGACCGTCTGTCACCAAGCTGTATCTCATGAACCGTGATAGTTAGACAGTGGAAATGTTCACAGATGATGTATTTCTGTTGCCGCTATAGCAACAAATACTATAACACAGAATACAATTAGTATTTATGGGGCTCCCACACAACAAACGTGATATTTTTGCTCGATATTGATAACGGCAACAGGTACGACGCTTGAAATAATCACAGAGTGTTCAGTTATATATTTACTTAAACAAAATATATAAAAATAAATAAATTAAAATATAATTAATGTTTGAGAGGGACTCCCATACAACAAACGTGTTTTTTCCAATTTTTCTTCGCAATCTTAATAAATCGTTATTAAGATCGAAGAGAAAAATTTGCTTAAAAAAACAGGTAGAAACTTGAAATAATGGACAGATAATGGTACAGAACCCTTCATGCGCGATTGCGACCCGTACTTCGTATCGATCGTTTGAATAAATAAACTAAACTTAGCTTTAACGGTAACCTCTTCTAATATGAACCTACACCTAGAAACTCGTATAAAGTGGATACATAAGATACCTAAATTAATATGTCCTTGTCATTTAAATTTTAATAAAATGAGAAGATTTACAGCCCGTTTTAGTTGTATACATTTATTGGTAACAAATTAAGTTTACAGCACGTCATAATGTGTGGCTTTAAACTGCACACTTATCTAATAATAAAGAGATATACGAGATTATATTTGTGTCATCAATCAAAACCAAAGTTAATTTAGGAAACGACTTCTTAAAAATGTTTCTTGAATAATTAACTTTTTATGCGTCGCGCTGTCGGCTAATAAACAACACTTATGTCTAGCGTATGACGTTCGACACGTGACTAAAGGATCGACACAGTCCTAAGAGGCCTCACTAGACTAATACAGTATGGAATATTATCATCATTATCTCTCTGAAGCAGGACACGTGACATACTGATATTACTTGACTGCAATGATCTTATATTAAAATATGGTACTCGCGTATAAATACGAAATTTTTTTTTTTATAAATACATATACACTCCACAGATTCCAGGCCCCGTGTCTTTTTTTAACTTGAAGAATTTTGACAACTTATGATAAATTTATAATATACAATAAAATACATACATGAGGAACATTTCAATTATTTTTTATGGTAATATTCTTGCTTTTGTTATTGGACTTTTGTTTTGTTTTTTTTTTAATTTGTTTTTTAAATTAACTCATATGTTCGCGCGAGACCGCGCGACGAGTCACTACAATGAATGCGGCCCCCCGCTCGCCGCCCCCTGTCCGGCGGTCCAACGCCGAGCCAAGAGGCTAATCAAGCAAGCGCCCCGCCAGTCACCCTTACTGTGCTGGCGCGTGTGCACGGCTCAATCAGCATCCCTTATCAGCTCCGCGCCACCGCGTCACGACACGCCTGGGAACCGCTCCCTTCTTACCGACGTCGAAATAAGTGTTCGCGTGTGTACCTCGCCCTGTACCCATTTATGTGCCCACGGGGCCAATAAACCCGAATTCCTACAAGATACCTTTACCGCCGCCGCGAACGAACGATAGCCAACTCTCGCCGCTTTAACTGTGACGCGTCACCGCGACCGCCTGGGTCCCAGTGCACAAACTTTATCCAACGTGATACAGGCATCCAGAAACCTTCCGACGGTCATCAGCCCGCACTATCCAGAGGAAGTCTCTCAAGGATCAGCCCGCATTCCTGTGAGTACCTACCCACAATTACCTAACCTTCCCTTTAAATATACGACGTATGGTGTTGCCGCACCATCATACATTTAACATAATACACTTAAAGTTATTGATACATTTTATTCTGAGAATACGGCATATACTATCTGTCACAGAATGGCGTCTAAGTACCTCAGCTAAATACGTTCTTGTATGCGCGGGACACGCTGGGACAACATCGACTTCGCGTCAGTTCTAACATAACGGATCTACCTCTGTTATCGCTTATTTTGACTATACTATGACTTTGAGAATAAATTATGTTATAGCTATATTTTATACATCATTTTTTTCACCTACTTAAAAACCACTATAATTTCAAATAAAGAAAACCACGGCTCAGATTTCAAGTTCACTCTTACGGGCTACACCTGCCATTGAGGATGGTTATTGAAACGCAGCTTTATTGAACTAGGTAGGTAGGTATTCTGCCAGAGTATCATTTATTCAAAATAAAACAAACAATCAATTCTTATATAAAAACGAAAGCTCCCATTTTTTTCTGGGTCCCTTTAGGCTTGCAGCGCCCACAAGGGGGTGATATCGCCCACTTTGGGAATGGCTGGTTTAATATAAGATCATTGCTTGGCTTGTCATCTGATAGCCCATTCGACGGAATTATTATTTATAAATTGGATGCTTTGCCTATTCATAACATAACTAGTTAGTACCTATACATAAGTTTTGTACTGTGCACTTTAATATCCGTTTGCGGAAACTTTTAATAGCTTTTAACTGTATATCGCTAAATGCTATGGAACACCTGTCTAAAACTGTAGTTTTCCTAATCTCAACTGAAGGATGTCCACTGCTGAATATATACTCAACGCTTCTAACCAAATATATGGGGGAGGCATATGCCTCCCCCATATATTAGCAATTAGAAGCGGCCTGCATCCAACGTCATCCTGCGTCCTGTAGCAGGTCGTTTGTTCACCTTGCTAGTGGACGACTTACCCTGCGTGTGTTCGACTCAACGTGTTGTTAGCTTCAATAAGTTCATTATCCACTGCGGTATTAAAACTTAACGTTTGAATATTCGTATGTACAGAGCAAGCATTGTAAACTGTTTACATGCAATATCGCGACCGGCGTTCGGTCACATAATACAAAAGTTGCGAACCGCCGCGAGCAATGTGTTCTGTTTTTGGTCATATTGCTGCGATACCGGCTCCGCCCCCGTTTCATATCCCCCTTGTTGCTGTGATCTGTGGCAATAACAAACAATGAGAGCAGATTACCTCAGTCGGGTTGTTCTGTTGCGGCAAGTACATGCTCTCGTACACCGGGTTCGCGAAGTGGTTCCCGCCGTTCTGAAATACATACACGTCTCAATTAACTAAAGAACATATATTTTTATGAACTTGAAACAACCAAATATACCAATATGTACCCAACACAATGTGCAAACATAAGATATAGATTTATATGATTATTAACGGGATATTTACCGTGGTAAGGTTGTGGAATGAGCTCCCGATAATCTTGTCCACCGAACGCCATTACATACCAAGGCTAGTAAAGGAAACTATTGAGATCTCGAAATGCCAGAATTTCAATCGAGGTGATGGGTTTCAACTCGCCAGTGCGTGGAATCCAGTATTAGGTTGTTTTAAAAATAAAAGTCCGCGTTCAAAATGTGTTCAAAATACTATACGCAGTGATACAGTGAGTGTGTTTTGTCGGGACTTAGGATCGAGTTCGAGTTCCAGTGATAACCGTAGCAAAAGACTAAGAAAGAGGGTAGATCGTTATGTCTGCACCTAACTTTTAAACTTTTTGACCAACCACCCGCATTCTTCAGTCTTCCCGTGAACATGGTGCATGTAACTGCGCCGAAATATCGGGAGCTCATTCCACAACCTTACCACGGTAAATATCCCGTTAATAATCATATAACTTTAGAGAACAACCATGATAGTTTAAAACAGTGTTTTATAAGATATAGAGTTTATTCAACGAAGATTTCGTGATATTCCTTTCACTAAAAGCGAAGCGAAGATACCCGGCGATAGCCTGATCGGCGTGTCACACTCACCGCTAAGCCATTGTCGCTTCAAACTGTAAGTGTACGCAATAACAATAACACGAGTCATTTTATTCATCAAATCAAAATCAAATGTGTTTGTTTGCCAGAATATGCGTGGACGTAAAACTTGGTACAAAATTAGATAAAAATATTTGAAACATTTGAGTTGTCTTCCCTCCCACACATTCGGTACTCCTTGCCGTTGTAAGTTCGCCGCTTTGAACTCTGTGTCAATCATTGCCCAATATATTTTTACAATCCCAATGGCGACATCATCCTTATCGTTCGCAAATTTGTGAAGGTCGTACTATACATTATAACTATTAGGTCCTTACACATGAATTTGGCGTTATGTCGAATTGGCCACTTTTAGCTCAAATACAAGTAGGTTTCTGGCGTTTGATTAGAAATTTCAAATTCAAATTAGGCTTGTGCTTTGTGATTTGAATTTAGTGATTCAATCATGTAATTTATTGTTCTTTACTGTGGTCTGTTTTAATGTGGAAAACATCAAATATATTTACGAACTCGAGTTCTGCCGTGGTGCCAACGCTGCAGAAAAAGCTCGAAGGATTAATGATGTGTATGGGGAAGGTACTGTCACAGAAAACGCGGTACAATTTCGGTTCCAACGTTTTCGTTCTGAAAACCGACCTACAGAACACACCTCGTGTACAAAACGAATACTCAAGGATCATCGTGGTAGCAGATCCATGGCACAACACGTCAGAGTTAGCGGCAGGCTTCGTGTTAGTGACAAAACTATTTTAATTTACTCGAAACAAAGTAAAAAAGCTGGAAAAAATAGTACAGTATGCGCTCGATGCGTTACATAGCGCAACCATTACTATAGCGAGGTCTGTGTTGTCCACAATTGCAAACCATAATGGAAAAGTTCGACAACCGAGACTGGTCGATTGCTCTGGCCCACTGCTGCTTCAGGACAACGCTAGACCTCACGCTGCACGACAATTAGAGGAGATGCAATTGGAATGTCTCTGGGAATGTGCGTGTGTGTGTGTGTGCGTGCTCACCGCGTGCGTGTGGGGGGGCGGGTCGAGCTCGTCCTCCCCGGCGAGGTACATGGGGTTGGAGATCTCCACGTTGTCCGCCAGCCGCGAGTGCACGAACGCGCCCCTAAACACAAAGTCAAAATCATTTATTCAATTTCGGAATCAAATACGTACTCATTAACGTCAATTATTCATTATAAAAAGAAGCGGCAAGAAACTCGGGGCCATTCTTTTCATATAGATTTGTACAATATTTGTACCTACGTACTACTATTATTAAACAACACATCAGTGAACTACTGTTGTTGCCGGCAGCGCACGTGGATAGGTAGCTATACCCTCTCTCATGTGGACATGCTTCTACTTATACTTACAGGCTTTAGTGTTCACATCATAAGTATTCAAGGGACTACCTATTTGGAACGAAACTTTGAAATAGCTTGTATATTGAATTAGTAAGAAATAATCAAAAGCTGGAGTACTTTTGATTGTTTATTGGTAATTATATTTTTTTAAGTAGTAAGTGTAGTATTAAGACCAGCTTAATAAAGTTATCTATTAAATGGGGAAATCAATCATCATGTAAGAATTGCAGCCCTCTTTTAAGCACATCATGGACATCGGGGCTCAAATGTTGTTATCCCATTTGGTCCTTCGAGCCGGATTTTGTAAGGTAATGTAGAATATACTCACTGTCTTCTTCTATGTACGAAGAATAAGGCGATGACGCCGGCGATGGCGGCCAGAGACATGAGGACGAGCACAGCGGCGATCCACGCGCCCGCGCTGCCCGCCTCCACCCCCGCCCCGCCGCCCACCCCCGCCGGCGACACGCACGACGTGCCCGTGAGGCACGCGCACGACACGCTGCCCGTCTCCGTGCTACTCACTGCAATGGGATAGTACAGACATTCATAAAAGCGCTTCTTGTCTAGTCGTTACCTTAATGCGGAGCGTCGTGATGTTCCCGAGAGCGCTGTTTGTGCCTAACATGAATTGCCTTTTTTTCATTTTTTATATTTATTTCATTAAACTCACAAATTCAAAACGAAAGATAAAGCATAGACATTTTGAGCCGAATTGTAAACGATGTGACGTTACGATGAAATTATTATATTGAAGATTAACTTACGGCACGCGTCGTGCACGACACAACAGCTTGTGCAGTAACACGGCCGTGCGGGTATCTATTATGTTTGGTGGTAGCCTTCTGCCTTGCCAGTATGTCGACATATTCATTTACAATAGCAACATTACTGCCGCCAGTTAAACATTATTTATTAGTGATAAGTAATATCTAAATTGGCTGCGGCTGTAAGCATTATTATACAAATAAATGTAGAGTGAATTTCAAACGTATAGGTAGGTATATAGAGCGCATAGCTCTTTAAAATACGTACTATGTTGGTGACGTTGGATAAATGTTGAGGTTATAAACATTGCAAGAATGAGGCATGAGTCCCAAATCGGCAACTTTCCCCGTTTGAGTGAAACCATATCCAAGAATAGCGACAGACAACGAGTTCACAGATTGTGCGGTTACATTATATATAGTTGTACACGCTCGCACGGAAACACAAACATAGAGCAACACTACCAAATATTATACTTTCTATATTGTGTTGTACTTTACTTAGTACGCATTGAGAAAAGTTGTACGAGTAAGAGAGTTTATGTTCCCAGGAGAAGATTAGAGATACCATGGATTACCCATGGATATTCTTCATAACAATGTTAGTGTAGCGGAAAGCCCTGCACAAGTAGTAATGTGTAGATCAGAAGATGGGTGTTTGTACCGTCGGGTCCCCAGACGCAGACGGAAGGCAGCGGACAGGCGCGCGCGACGCACGCGTGGTCGTGCCCCACGTACACGGAGCAGCGCGCGCCGCCCCACGCGCCCGCGCACAGGCACGCGCGCGCCTCCCCCGCCCCCGCCTGCGTGCTCACGCAGCTGCCGCCGTGCTGGCACGCACCCGCCACGCATCCCGCCGGGTACGCCTCTACAACAACACAACATAACATTCACGGGACAGTTTTATCATAGTAGTCAATAATTCAAAATAAAGCATAGGTACTGTGAAATTGTTAAGGCATTATTAGCTAGTAAGTAAGTAGTTCTGCGAACAATAATTGTCGCGAGTCGCGACCACAGCCTTATCAGCCGGAATATATTTGCAATACTGCCTATTATCTCGGCTAACGAATGACCTGATGCTCATATTCGAAATTCCTCTTTAAAGTCAGGTATCTAATTTTTGTACCAAATTTTATATAAATCAGTCGTTAAATAGCACCGCCGTATATTTCCGCCTTTTTTACGGATAATACCCATTTACATTCAATAATCTCCGACAGCAAAAATAATAATAATAGTGGAACATGCTTATGCATGCTATAGTTTCGTCAAGATTGGTTGAAAAATGCGACCTGTGTGAGAAGACGTGCATACAACCTAACAAACATACGGACAGTACAAAGTTAATTTGGCCGGTTAAAGCAGACAGGTTTCGCTCGCTTCGTTCGCTCAGTCAATTAAAGAAACGCGGCGTTAAACTTAAAAAAACAGCATAATATATTATTATGACAAATTGAAGGTGATAGAGGGAGTCAGTGAATACATTGAATAAACGATATCACGTAATGCCAACGTAAAGTTATGTAAATGTCAATGCTCTGAGCCAGGGACAGGGTACAGTTTTGTCTGAATGGAACAACAACCTGCAGCACCACGAGCACTTCGGTGCTTTGTGCTGCGTGAATCTCACACAAGGAAATCTAAGTAAGAATGGTTCAGTGAACTAGACTCCTTTGAACAATACTTCAAACTCAACTTAAACATAATTTCGTCAAAATGTAAACCGCATCAAAATATCTATAAATGCTCTTGAACGTTTCGCAAAGCTTTATACAATTCTATAAGTAGGTACTCATATATCGCTGCTGCTGCGTATACAAGGTCGACATCGCAAAAAATTCTGAGTAACCTGTGTTGTGGCTTGTGGGCTGTGGCGCCGCAACACACAACATCTAAAATAATTAGAAATCTATATTCCTACTATTGGTATGCAACCGAGTGAAGAGCAGGGCAAGTTACGTGCCTGATGGTAAGTTGACCACCAGCATTGCACTCGTCACCTCGTGTACCTAACTGAGTTTTGATTTTCTTTCTCCCAGGAATCTCAAGAACTACAGCGCCCTTCACACCATAACACAGGAACGCTTGCGCACTGTTGATTCGCGGCAGAACAAATGGTGCTGCGGTGATATTGGCCAAGACGAGAGGTCTACAGCGAGGAAACCACACGTCGGAGGTAAAATTCTTTTCATCGCACATGCTCGTAAAGTGCCTCTTATTACATCGTTTTAGGCTCAGAATCTAAGATTTTAAGCACATGTGCATTTTATTTTACCACTAGCTGACCCGCCAGCGTCTTAGTACGCTTGGTCTTGGAGGTTTCATTAGCAATCCCAAAAATAACCTTTAGGGGTCGAATTTCACAAAATCCCGTCCTAGTGAGCACCTACGTCCTAAAAAGAACCCCCATGCGAAATTTTAAACCTTTAGCACTTGCAGTAACGAAGTTTCATACAAACTATCAACCCCAAAAAAAACCCCTTAGGGGTCGAATTTCATAAAATCCCGTCTTAGTGAGCACCTACGTCCTAAAAAGAACCCCCATGCGAAATTTGAAACTCTTAGCACTTGCAGTTTGTGATATTTCGTGAGTGAGTGAGTGACCTTTCGCTTTTATAGATATAGATTACGTAAGTACCCCAACGCCCAAGCAAGTCCCCTCAACGAGAAAAGCCTGATGTACTTACTTTAACCTTAGGTAGATAGATAACACTTTATTGAGACACCATATTTATGACTTAATATTAGACAATAAAATAAAAAACAATGCTTAAAACTAGGTGCAGCAATGGGCGGTCTTATCGCTCAGAGAGATCTCTTCCAGACAACCCATTTCGCCTTAGGTAGGTACGTATACCGATTATAATCTTATACCAACATCGTATTCGTAATTACAATACAATATTCACATTGTACGAGAGTTACCAATTATACTCGTAACCGGTCCGTGATTATGCGACCGCGGGGCCGATTCCACTAACTTGCACTTGCTCCAACTGCAATCGGACCGTAGCTGAACGATATTTATTAGTTCTTATTGTGCTATTGGAAAATCAGTTACGTTTCTGTCGACGTCAGCGACCGATCAAAACTTTATATTGTGCTAACTCGAGACATCACGAACGTGACGATAACTCATATTCGTATATACTCGTAGTAGCGTTTAATATAGAAGATGACGTTAAGTTCCAATTTGATAGTATAGAAAAGCATTTTGCGTAATATCCAAAGACAACCGAAGTCGAACAGTGGGCCGAGCACGAAAATCTGTTTTAGTGCAACGTAATCGCATCGTTAACGTATTTAGTACAAACTGTCATTTATCTAGTACAATAGTGGCACAGATAACTCATAGTTTGCACTGAATACGTAAACGATACGATAACGTTACACTTAAGCAGATTTTCGTGCTCGACTCACTGCAGTCGCAGCGGGATATATTGTTGAACGTTGTGATATAGTAGAATCGGCCTCCTGCACAGTAAGTAGCGGCGCGCGAACCCGCCCGCGGCCGCACGGTGTCACCGCGGGCACGAGGGCCAAGGCCGGGCACACGCCGCTACACAACAAACCTGCTTATGTACGACACGAGTAGCGAGGGTGTGACACACTCTGTACGGTTACGGGGCCTCTAACCTCGCGATTGACAAGATATCGGTCAAAGAGAATACAATAGAGATATCATTCTGCATTTAGGAAGAAAGGAACCACGTTTGTTCGAGATATTAATGATGCACCACATTTGACGCTACAGCAACGTTGCCAACAACTGATGTATCACGTGGTATTGTCTGGCGTCACGCCAGCGGCCAGGCGCCCTGACGGCTTCTGACAGAGCTCTGCATTGTATTGCGCATAACACTTTGAATTTGTATAAAGATGTAAAATTTTCTGATTGAGAACAACGACACCGGGAAGTAGCTCTAATTATAACATAACTCACTTCAGATATTGAAGTGAAATGAAATCGTTTATTCTGTACAGGGCTACGGGGGCACTTACACATTGTCATATTACATTTAATATTTCTTAAATCTACAACCGGATCGGAACGCGACCACGACTGAGAAGTCCGGCAAGAAACTCAGCGGGCTTGTCTTTTTACATTTTTGTATCGCCATTTTCTTAATGTCTAGAACAAATGTTCGTTTATTTTTAGCTCCAGTGTGTCGCCTTACAAAGGAGCCATTTTCTTAATGTATATAACAAATGTTCGTTTATTTTTAGCTCCAGTGTGTCGCCTTACAAAGGAGAACATAATAATGGTATCAGTAGGGCAAGACACGCTACACTTTGACATCGTAATGCAATGTCCTGGAGTGATAAGTCCCAAGCTGTTTTATCCTCCAAGTAATACGAAATTTTGAAATAACCTTTTTGACAGAGTTTAATTTTTAATAGTAATTTTAAACTTATTAATAGGCAAATCTCGGATAACATTGGGAACTTTCTTATAGAAATAGAATCGTATACATTGTCCCATAAAAGAATGACTTATTCTGTGGAGACGCGTTACATGTACGGATAGCTTGGATTGCACACAGTTGTCTGAAAATCGCCGCAGCATAGAGGTAACGTGAAACTACGTCTGGTTGATCCAATGTTCAGTGATACTGTAAGAAACAGTCGCAGTCGCAGTAGGACTGTTTGTGCGGGGCCAGCTCGCCCGGGGGTAGTACTGCCACTATAGGAACCTATTCCGCAAAATAGTAATGTTTTGAATGATTCCGATTTGAAGGGCGGAGGCGATATTACAGGCACAAGAGACTAAATAACGTATCAGGGCGGCGCAGTGCAGTTCGTAGAAATGCATCTGTTATAGGCAGAGGTTACCGCTTAACAACAGGTCGGTCTCGTACTTGTGACATCTCCAACTTCAGATAAAAACACAAACTAAGACGTGAAAAGCATCTCCAATTTCTATTATTTAATGATAATATTTTAATATGTAATCATTAACTTCATAATGAATTGCATGCCTCATTGGTTAAATATCGTGTTCTATAATTAATACTTTTTCATCTGTATATTTTCTTGTGTACCCATGTGAGCAAGTAATAGATGAATATGAATTTGAAAATGTCCCACAAAATGTATATCGTAACTGGACGCGTGTGAAGAAGCCTCACCATACAAACTGGATGACGTTACTAAAGCGTCGGTGAGCGCGGGCGGTGCGGCGGCGGCAGCCGGTAGTGTAGGCTGACGTTATCTAAGTTTTATCGTGATCTTGTACGACAGAAGCTGGAGTAAGTACATTGTGTGTGTACAGTGTACATACAGTGCGGAATAACACACGAACAAAAGAACCAATGGGCCAGGGGTGAGTGGCGGGCTTTGGAACAAGTCTGTGTCTACCGGCATACGACGTTGATTGATGGAGATCAAAGTATTATGAAAATTTTGCCTTTTCTATAAGAAAACTCGATAATGGAATGGAGGAGAATCCATTATCGTATAGAAAACCTGTTTAATTTTTTTCTATACTATCATATGTCTCTCTGTCTGTTTGTTACACAGACCAATATATTGGGTCTGTGGTTTGTTACCTTATCAAGCTGAAACAGCTGATTTAACGAAACGAAATTTGGCGAGGAGGTAGATTTTCTAGATCTGGAGGTAGGTGTTCTGCAGATATTAATTCCATTTTTATACTGCAAAAACGGGCTATACGAGCGATCTACAGTTTAGCTCCCAGAGATTCCCTTAGATAGAAGTTTAAAGACATAAACATTCTAACTGTTGTCTCTCAGTTTATCTATGAAAATCTAATGTATGTAAAGAAAAACACTAGCAGTTTTGATTAAAGGAGTGATGCTCATTCCATCAACACGCGAAATAAGCACAAGCTATCCGTACATGTATCGCGTCTCCACAGAATAAGTCATTCTGTTATGGGACAACGTATACGATTCTATAATAAAGTTCCCAATGTTATCCGAGATTTGCCTATTAATAAGTTTAAAATTACTATTAAAACTAAACTCTGTCAAAAAGTTTATTACAAAATTTCGGATTACTTGGAGGATAAAACAGCTTGGGACTGATCACTCCAGGATCTATCTACTCGTGTACTAAGATGTCAAAGTGTAGCGTGTCTTGCCCTACTGATACCATTATTATGTTCTCTTTTGTAAGGCAACACACTGGAGCTAATATTTGTAGTACCTAAGTAAAAACATTGTAAAACATATATATAAAAAGAATGGCCCCGAGTTTCTTGCCGCTTCTTCTCGGTAGGCTCTATATATTTTGGAACGCGGCGGTAGTCTTTAAAGTACATTATAATGAAAAATTGACGTTCATAAGTGCGTCTTTGATGCCTAAATTGAATAAATGATTTTGACTTTGACTTTGACATTGACACTGGAAAGGACATAGAATACTTTCCCTCATCACGCGGATGAAACCACGGGGCGCAGCTAGTGTATACATAAATCCTACCCATATTCCCTTTTAAGTTTGTATTTGTTTCCTGATGGCAAACGAGACTATATGAATAAGACCACCGGATGTGGTCGAAACTATAGTCGGATCTATCCCATAAGTTTACGTGAGTAGTCCCGTAATTCTCACTAAAAGTGACGATATGGAAATAATGAAATTACCAGCTACAAAGTAAAATAAAGACCTTTTTAAAGTTTATAAATGTTGTGAATCCAGCTCGGGACGTTCTTCGTTAAGTAGTGCACGGCCCAGAATAGCGATGCGCTGTAAGCTCCAGTACGTGAGGACACTAGCCAAGTAAAAGCTCTAAGTAGGCAGCGAACCCGCGTATATACCTACTGAAGTACAGTGCTATCGATTCCCTCGCGTCGCCCGCCCACGCTCACATCCGAGCGAGCGAGTGTCAGTATGGAATCTTTAAACATACACAACATAAGCTGATTGTCTCTAAAAGTTTACTTAAATTTTTCCTGCAGTTTATGAAACTATGATTGTAACAGATACTGACAAAGTTGCGACCCTCAAACAAGTCGCAGGGGCCATACACAAAGAATCTAAGCTGATTGTCAATGAGGCCACACGATTGTATATCATACATTACTGTGGACTTCAGAACTTCCAGGGAAGGAACCCACGTATAAAGAAATAAATAGAATTTGTTGTTAATTGTTATAAGTACATAAAATTTAAATGTCTGTTTGAACTTCCAAATGAACTTTTCATTAAATGCATATTAAAGTATACGGTATTTACATAAAAATCAATTTCTAAAATTTTTGTCTGCCTGTTCCGGCTAATCTCAGAAACGGCTGCACCGATTTTAACGAGACTTTCACTGGCAGATAGCAGATGTTATAAGGAGTAACTTGTGCTACTTTTATATTAGAAAAAAAAATACATATTTACATAAAACTGTCTCTCTGTCTGTTTGTTACCTTATCACTCCTAAACGGCTGAACGGATCGTGATCAAATTTGGTGAAGTTACAGATTATATCTCGGGGAAGTACATATTGTACTTTTCATCATCATCATCAATATCCATCACGACGCGGGTGAAACCGCGGGGCGCAGCTAGTACTAGTACATAGTCATAAGTCCTCCCATGTCAGTTGCATTACCACCCAAAGCTTGAGGACCCCGTGGAGCACTGTGCTCGTAACTGTTTGTCTAGTCCCATTCGACCCCCCCTTTCCATTGCTACAACGTCCTTCAAACGCTCACGCAGTAACGCTTACTATTACAGCTTCGAGACAACATGTGCACTGCGGTCGTACCCACCAAGACAATTGCAGCAGCCCCTACCGCCAAGTGTGTTATCGACAGTCACCTCGTGAAAGGATTGTTGAACTGTGCCCACCCACGAACAAGAGGCGCCACCTCTGATGTTACTGGAACAAATTGACAGCTCTCCGCAACGAGGGCTGCCTAACAATCCTCGGGAAAATAGGACAAGTTGTGAACTGAGCGTGTTCCAGTTAAGATTTATTTATAAAGAGATGAAACGTGCACGAGAACCACATGGTGTTAAGCGGCAACCTCTGCCTATAACATATGCATTCCGTCACAAGTGACTACCTGCATAGCGCCCGTAACCGCCGAGATTTTAAATTATTAAGTCTCATGAACTAAAATTTCACCGGCACACATAATTATTATACCCTTCAAACCGATGCACATTACTGCTTGCTGTAGGGTGTAGATATAATATAGTGGTGGCAATATTTCCCCGAACGAACTCTACTGAAGAGTTCTACTGCTATTTAAAAGCTGATGCAACCAATGATCAAAACATACGGAAGGTAGAGTACAACAGTAACACGTGGGAGCAAGCAAGCTTGTAGCTTTGTCTCTTACGATTATTGTAAATATCAAGCTACGGACGCCGAAGCTCATCGGGCATCGACATGACGTATAGGAAGATGGGTTACTGCGCGCACGTCGACTACAAGGTTACCAGTAACAGCCGTTCGACGGATTGGGTTGTTAGACTTCGCCGCACCTAAAGCAAACAGTTTAACGAAGTGCTAGGGACGAGGTGCGCCACTAAACACGGCTTATATTCAACCAACACTACTTAGATATATCCACCAGTGGGTTCCTTCGGACAACATTGTCGTGCATCGGTGTCTTTCAAATTTTTTATTTCATAATTAGATAACATAATATTAATCAACTTTTCATACCTGCTCGAAAATGTCCAATTACATATATATATATGTAATTGGACATTTTCGATGATTTGGACATCTTTACGTAGAGATTACGTGATATATATATATATATATATATATCACGTAATCTCTACGTAAAGCAAGGCATTACATCCCCGGGGCTGTAATGTTGTATGAAATTCGCATGGGTGATTTGGAATTGGAACGTTAGTTGTAGAAAACTCTTAGTACGGAGTAGATACGGGCATTTTGAAGAGAGTTTATTCGATAATCGAAACGGCCACAGACAGCACACAGAAAAAAAATAAGGCGCGATTTTAATGAGTTTGGAACAAAACACGGTGTTATTTTAACAACTTCCATAAAATGTTATAATTTTCTACATGGTGCATGTAACTGTACCGAAATATAGGGAGCTCCAAAAGCTAAGTTGAATCGTGGTCTACATTCCGTGAGTACTAATTATAACTTAGTTAACAACCGCGAAAGTCTAGAACAGTGTTTTCCATAAAATGTTCCTTCCAAAAATATTACTCTGTCCCTCTATAAGGGTACAAATGTGTACAATTTGAATGATAACTATTAGTTTATTTTACATTTAACTATATAACTGTTTGTTTAATGCTCTGAGTGTTTATTGTCTCGCAGTAGGTATGAAAAGTAGAGTATGCACCTCGAGGATAAAGCCTGTCTACGTCTTGGGCGGCTTTAACCCCTCGCTTCACTCAGGGCTCTACATAACTCCCTCGCTTCGCTCAGCTATGCGATTCTCTAATGATTTGTCGATGCGCTCGTCGACGAGCTCACCGATGTCATTTACTTTATGAGGTATCGCCCTTGTACATAAGGTTGTTTTTCCAACGTTTCTTATCATCTCTTCATTTGTTTCACGGATGTTGTCAAAGATGAAACGATCTTTGCTCTTAGAGAATCGCACAGCAGGGATAACCCAAGAGACCCCGGGTTTACACTCAGGGTTCAATATGCCGCGGGTGACGTAAGACACTGCTTTACTCCCTCGGTGCATAATCTACTATTACCGATTCTGAAATATATAATCATGTCATCATCTTGCTGAACCAGTATACGTCTGGTTCAAGTTTCACTTTGTTTGAGAATTCAGTAACTCGTTAACAACTCGCCCGCTGTATTGTGTGTACACAGTTCCAACACATAAAGTTATATGCCCCGAGGAACTACTACAAGCTCCCGACGCGAACGGAAACGCGAAAGCTTTACATGTTTATGAGGCGATACGTCTGGCTCTGGCTGGATTCACATGGATTTATTTATTTATAGAAACATTTTGGCGTATTGTATCTTTACGCTAGTTTATATACGAAAATACATTTACACATTACTGGGAACTCTATTTCTGTATCTTGCTGGATGACTGAAATGAACGCAAGTAGCGTTCAATTACATAGGTACATACCAAAATTACAGCGTATAATCTCGGGGTCCTGGGCTCGATCCCCGAGTTGGACAGTTGTTGAAATTTTCTGACAAAGAAATTCTCAATAACAGTCCGGAGTCTGGAACAGTGTTCCGTAGTTATTTCTAAGGGATAAGTTGGCAAACGAGCAAGCGGCTCACCTGATGGTAAGTGATACCTTCGCCCACGGACATCCGCAATACCAGAGGTCTCGAGGATGCGTTGTCGGCCTTGGGAAAGAATAGGCTCATTTCTTGAGATGGCAATAGGCTCGCTCCCTATTACATGGGACCAAAAATATATCCGACAAATCGCAGTTGTTATAACACCGCTGCTTACCCCTTCGAGGATATACAGGTGTGACGATTTGTTATGTTTCAAAAATAACATGTAATGCATTATTTTCGTTCAAGTTTATTTTTACCAAATTTTGAGTGACAATTTCTTTTCCTTATAATAATTTCTGAACTTTACTGCACACCTTAGAAACAAATATAAATCCTGAACTTTAAATGCCAAATATATCTAAACATAAGCGAAGGCTATTAAGATATTAGGCTTATCTATGCGCACGTTGCAAGCGATATACCATCGGCTTTATATTCAAACTTATTCCTAAATGTCAAGGGTTACGGAAATATTAAGCAAAGAAAGTTATCTAACAATAACGTGTACCTGCTACTCAGGTAGAGATTAAATACTCAACTGTAAGGTGTAGAATGGAAGCGAGTTTTATTTGTTCCGATTTAGTTCAGAACTGTTATTTTTGTAGGTCACGGTGACAGCCGACTTTGACAACAATATAGGTACATCAACAACAACTTACCATTACGACTGCGTTTTCTTCGGCCCATACCTTAACTTTTAATGAAACACAAAGTCCCGGCTAGATATCTAATTCTGTATCCTCAACATGCACGTCTTGATTCCTCAGTTCTCATAATTGAATCGCGAACATTTTACTCTGAATCTTGAAACTTACTTCACTACACCTAACCACTTATTTTTAGCAACACTACATAATTATATCACAAAGATCTGGTAAATATGAAATAAACTATTTACACAATGCAATCAACGATAACATTTCTAATAAACAGACTCAATATAACTAATCAAATGTAATTTGTGTAATATTGTGTTTGTGTAATTTGGCGCGTGTTTAGTTTCTGCGTGCGCTCGTGCGGCGGCCACATGCGCGCAGGGCCCTGCCTACTTGACTACTGAGCGGTGTTGTGTTGTCTTCGGTACGGTCCCTGTGGCCGCCGCCGCCGCCGGCTGCTGTCTGCGGTTCGCATCGCCGTAGTCATGACAACGACACCGCGTTTGATCTATTGAGATTAGCGTTCTGACGGCCCGCTCGAGCAGTATTAGCTCGTCTGCAATGTAATTACGTGCCATTGCAAAGGTCAAGAACACTTCGACTTATTCACCGGCACCGTCTTACTAAACAATAGAAACTAATAGTTTTTTACAAAGTTAAACCGATTTTTCATTAATTCTGCTAAACACTTTATACCGCTCGCAGTGGAGCTTAACTTGCCGATAAACAACGCTTGCTGCGGCAGGAGTTGGATGGGAGTGTGCGATCGGTGCTTCGGAGGGCACGTTAAGCCGTCTGTCCCGGTTGTTTGTCTTAGGACAACAGTCGTTAGGCTAAGTCACAACGTCGAATGTCGAACACTTCGACATGGGCTGGACTCTAGAATATCTAACAAGCCGCACTGGGCCTGCGTGACCATGATGGAAGGCTTGAGTCACAGGACTCGTCTCCCAGGGACTCGAGCCTTCCATCACGGTGGGCTGATTATGTCATAGCTTCTACCCAGACTCGTCATATATGTATCCATCTTTGTGTAACTAAGTAATTATTACGTTACTAATAAGTACTTGTGTCCGTTTGGTCGGAGGGATGGTTGTTACGCGACAACTGCTAAACCGACTTGACTAACACTCAACATAGAGATAGACAACACATGGCTGCTTTTAATCCAGAAACAAATACCAGTAAGACATTCATGTCCAGCGCGGAACATAAAACATTGTAAGAACGTTCCTATTCACATGTACATGACCCGGAGCGGGGAGCACTCAAACCGGCAGCGGATGCTAGTTGTAGCGCAAATAATATTTCTGGCATTAAAAGTAAAAAAAAACAAGATGTTTGCAAAAATAAAACGCAAAAGGTCACCTACGGATTCTGGACAAAAACTCGTGTTCAATCGATTGAAGTTGTAGAACAAGTGATTATTAAAAAAAATGAATTCGACTACTGACGTGCCCCTTCTACGCCTGAAACTATATTATCATTCCTCATATGCAACACACTTTTAATATATTCAACCGATTTTGATGAAATTAGAATTTCCAGCTTAGAGCCATATCCTTAACAAAAATAATCGATCCACAATTGACGGAGACAGCAGAGCAACATACATAAAAATCAAATAGTCATTTGAGTAATAGTTTCTGTTCATGGTGTTTCTTTTTCAAAAGTGTTATAATTTCGATGAAATGTATATGGGACCAGCTCTGAAGTTTGACCTACTAAACAAATATGTAACTAATAATTAAAATCAATACATAGTAGGCGAAGAAATCGCGTGACAACACACAGCAGAATTGAAAACCTCTTTCTTTATTGTAGTCGTTTAATAAACTCAATTTCAACTGAGATACACATATCATAAAAAGTTAGCGATCACTTCGAAAAATCGTAATCTTTTTTTGACTGTACATTATATTATAATTACTTTTACTTTTTAGTTGCTATTGATGGAAATGTCAGACCATTCCGAGTAAACCATGGGCACCAATTTGTACTGATCGATGATAATGCGCCCGCCCATCGAGCTCAACGAGTCAATGCTGCTCTCCGAGAATACGACATCACAAGGTTAGACTGGCCTGTCGGCTCGGCTGACGTAAACCCAATAGAGCACGCGTGGGATGCTCTTGAGCGAGCTGTTTGGAACCGTCAGCCACGTCCCCAGACAGTGCCAGAGCTCAAGAAGCCGCTGTTCAAGAATGGGACAGGTTACCCCAAGAAATGCTGGATAACTTGATTCTCAGCATGCCCAGGAGGATCACCGCATGCTCGAGCCAGGGGAGGAATTATATTATATTGAATATAAACCTTTTATTAATAAATTGTTGATTAAGTTCAATTAAAAAAATGATATCTGCTTATGCTAGTGATCACTAACTTTTTTTGATGTGTGTAATTAGGACGGCAACTGAAGACTTTAAAGTACATTGCGAATCTAAATCAGCAATCAGCATACATTGCAATCAGCAATCTAAAGATATATGATACCAGCAATACGCATTTGCGTATCATATAAAAGAAGGAATAAGAGTTTTTTTTTTTTTCTCAACCACACAATATATATACATGTGATATGTATTACGATATATATATATCGAATAGATATACATACTAGTACATATTTACATAATATATACATCCAGGCACAGCTCAGACTTATTCATGAACACAAATATTTGACCTGTCCGGGGATCGAACAGCGACTCAGAAGGCAGGGGCTTACCTACTGCGTCAACCTGCCTGTTCCATTAACACTTTTCTTGTCTGTGTAAACAATGCCTGGGATAGTTCAAATACGATTCCAAAACCGACATAAAACCCTGCAAAATAGCAGTTGACATTGCAAACACCTGTTTTTTCTATGATACACGTCATAACATAACTAGTTTAATGGTACAAAAACTCTGAAGTAATGACCTTACTGCCGCAAAAACGATTAAAGAACACAGCAACATGTTTGAAACATTAGAAAATAACCGCTAAAGTATTGATATTTTTCCGTAGGCTGTTTCCTCGAAGACGCGGGCGGGTAAACCCCGGGTTTGCTTCAGTTGCTAAGTGGAACTTGTCGCTCAAGTTGTCGCGACTCGCGTACCGTGTGTATACATAGCAGTTAGTTATATAGATGTAAGTAGTGACGTCTCGCTAGGCTGTGTTTCCCGCAATGACAGAGTGAGTCACCGAGCCACTGCGGCGGAGCCTCTCGGGGATTATTATGGACGGTCTCTTATCAATAACTTAATATTACATTAACGTTATTAATCATCACTATTGAGGCGACGTGGTAGAAAGCTTGTACGGTTGTATGAAATACTCCAAACACGCAGTACTGCGAACATTACAGTAGATAAGGGTATGATGGCAGTGCCTACTACCCCGGACGTACTCATCACACAGAGTTCTATGTACTGCTCTTTGACATGATGAGTTAGCATTTATTTGAAGTAATATTTTGTTGTATCTTGGTGATAATGATAAGTTAACTAAACAGTTTGAAAGTGCTAACTCCCGTGCTAACTAAAGTCAACTTTTAAGGAATTATCAGGCGTGTCTTAGTGGTTTTTTGTAAAAGAAATATACTTTGTGCTGATCAATGTCATTGTGAAATTTTAATACAATTAGATTTTTTTTTAGATAGATGAACACATATTTCTGTTGACTAAATCGTCTTACTTATCTATATTCCATAAATAACGAAGTAGGCCGTACTCTCACAGCGCGCTCTCGGAACTGATGTTAATAAACGATTCGTATAAACTAAGACAGGACAAATCAACCGCTTCTGGGAACTAAGAGGTCAGCGCTGGAAACGTTACTCGTATTATTTATTTATTCACAAATATTAGCGGCCTTGTTTAGTAACTGTATCTATACAGATAAATACAATTGAAGTTTCTGTTTGTAATTACAAATGAACAGCTATTTAATGAATATGAGAATATATACGGCACTTACATAATAACAATTTTAATTTTTTAGTTGTCTGTCCGGATAATCTCAGAAACGGCTGGACCGATTTTAATGGGACTTTCACTGGCAGATAGCTGATGTTATAAGGAATAACTTAGGCGACTTTTATTTCATCATCATCATCTATCACCACGCGACTAACCGCGGGGCGCAACTTGTCAACAATAAAAAAATATCAAGAGGCCAAGGTTTGAAGGATTTCCAATCCCGCGCACAGTTTCCACGTGCAGCACATCCCCCAACGTGTGTAGCGTGGTTGGGGTGGTTGGGGACCCCAACCACCCCAACCACGCTACACACCTACGATCAATATATATTAGTAAATTAGATAATTATTTGTTTGTGAGTTTTAGATTAGTTAAATATAGTATTAGCGATTCTCAGCAGGGAAACTCCAAATAATATATCAGTCTTCTTCCAGTATTATGTCGTTTATTCTTTGTTATTGTTAAATCGATATTTCCAACAACGTCTACTCGCTCCGACAGCTCGAGTTCGAATGACGCAACTATTGACAGTCACTTATTAAATATGAGAATATAATAATGATAATTATAATTAGGTACATCGAAAATCGTAATACAAATTGAAATTAGTTAAATAATATAGAAAACATTTTAGTTTTACTGTGATCTCCAACAATAGATTCAAGCTACAAACAAACCACCGGCCGCGACATGAGGAATGACTGACAGCATACACTGCGCCAGGGATGGCCAAGAGTGTTAAGCCTATTAATTATAATCCACAACTCCTAATACTCCTTATTAGGAGTTGTGGATTATTCATTATAGAATGGAAATCGTAATGGTATCGTAAGTATTTCAGATTGTATTTGTTATTTGACGCGAGTTACAGTTACAAGCGAGGCTTTGGCTAAAACTAGATAGAACGATGGTTCGTTTCTAGTTTTTTAGGTGAGACGATACAATGACTATATTCAAGGTCACGACCGCGACAGCGACCGCGACCGGGGTCTAGGGCACCGTGGCCACATAACGACTAGTATGTGTCCGCGGAATGCAACACTTACGAGCTACTCATACCTAATGGCTTGGACGTTTTGTAACGCGGGGAACTTCGCAGACGTACTGATCGATGCTCTCCACAAACACTTTTTCTTCTTTTCTTTATTTCTTATTATCAATTATAATAAGAAATATATAAATAATAATAATAACATTGTGGCGACACCGTGGACCCTGATTCTCCCTGGGGCAAAATGAGACCCCTTACCCCCGGCTTGCCTTAATTGGCCGTCTGGGGGTGGAGACGCAATAGCAAGAAACAAAAAGCTCCAAGCGTGGAAGTGTTAAAGGGCAAAACGCCGGTAGTAGCGCTCTAGTGAAACCGCAGCACACCTCTCAACACCCTTCAGCCATCCACACCAACGTTGCCCCTTTTGTCACCATTGATGGTGGCTCTTATGGTTTTAGTGGGTCACCACCTGCCTAAATATTTTAAGATGAGACTGAAATTGGCAGGTGCCGTAGTCTCGTCCATAGCCCACTATCTCCCGTACCACTAATAAGTACATATCAATAGCCATGCCATTTTACCCACTTTTTTAATAGATGTACTATGTAACCATCCATCCAAATTGTTTCTGTTTATAAACTACATTGTATTTTTTTACGAAACGGGGCTCTAAGTGTTGGCTACAGCCCCACTTATGCCTACGTAAAGGGCCGGGTAAACCCATTAAATTATATAATAATAATAATACCACAGAATGTTTTTGAATAAAAGGAATAATAATAATAATAAATAAATAAATGCAAGTATAAAAAACTACTATAACTAAATGGGAAAGTAAATAAATAAGTGAGTATATTTGTTAATCCTTCACGTTAAATCGGTTAAACCAAATTAGATAAGAGTTGAATATCTTGCAGTTTTCGAAAGAAAATGGCATATCCTCGGATTCGAACCCGCGTCTTCTGACAAGCCGTGCTCGACTTCCTACCCGTTAGACCACGGACGCACCTATCCGAGCATCGAGTTTATCTCTCATCTTTATTTGACCCGTCGTTTCGCAGGCGCACTACGCAGGCGTTACTTATACTGCTTGTAAAATCATATGATAAAAATACTTGTATGTATGATATCACTAACAATTAAAAGCCATTTTAATAGCTAATTGTGTTTTGTGTCAGCGTTACTCACTTACAACAATAAGCATAATCATTCATCTTAAATATATTCCACTAGCGACCCGCCCCGGCTTCGCCTGCACGGGTGCAATGCTGATACTAAATAATATGCCTACCTACTACAGAATGAAATGCAAAGGGCCATATTGATCTATATTGAATGGACAATGTATTTAAGGTACTTAATTGGATAAGGATTAATGCTGTATTGCTTAAAATAACTTCCTAAATAAGCCATTTTTTTTCGTAAAATGTAAGGATAAAAAATGGTTATTGTGGGTTATCCTGAGATAGTCATATTATACCATCGCGGACTTTTTTGTTGACCTTTTAAGGTGTACTATTATTTTGATTTATCTCGTGAGGTTCAGTCAGCGTTTGCAATGTAAGCGCGAAAAATGTGTTTATTTACAATATCACATTAGAAACCTGTAAATTCATCAGTGTTTCTCTACAATATTATGCATGTATCATACATATAAACCTTCCTCTTGAATCACTCTATCTATTAAAAAAAGCGCTTCAAAATCGGTTGCGTAGTTTTATTTTATTTTATTTTTATTTTATTTTACAATTTTAGGAAAACTTACAGCTAGGTGTAACAAAACAAATAAATGAATAAAGTACAGAAGGCCAATTAAAAGTTTTCACCAATAAGTTATACCATGAATATACAGAATAATTTGAGTAAATATAATAGTAGTAGAAATGATATGAGTATAATATATATATATATATATATATATATATATATATATATCTATGTAACATTATATAAAAGTAATAAAGGCGAGTGCACACGTAATAAAAGAATATTATAATGTATAATATATATCTAATCCAGGTACTGAATCAGTTGAAGAATTTGTCGCTCAATAGCCGACGTAACTGCTCAACTGAAGTGTTGAAGAGGTCGACATCCAAATCTTTGCAGAGCTTATTGAAACTGCTGCCTACCCTCAGTAAATAGGAATTTCTCCTGTAATTAGTTCGCACTCCCGCCCCGGCACATACAAGTCGCAGGGTCTTCGCGACGAAGCAAAGGGTACTCGTATACCGATACGCTCCAATAATGGCGGACTGTCAACTGTGCCATTTGCAATTTTAAGCAGATAAGTAAAATCCGCAATACGCCTCCTTTCATACAACGGTAACAAATGAAATTTACGACATCGGTTAATATAACCAGACCAATAGGTCTTAACCCTGAATTGGAGATAGCGTAGAAATCTCTTCTGAATGCCCTCGATGCGCGTGCTGTAAACGTTATATAACGGGTTCCAGACTTGTGAAGCATACTCTAAATTACTGCGTACATAAGCACAGTAAAGAATTTTAAAAGTCTTGATAGTATTGAAATCTGCTGACATTCGTAATATGAAACCTAGGGCCCTAGATGCCTTGTTGATGATATGATTTATGTGATCATCAAATAGTAGCTTATGATCGAAAGTTACACCTAAGTCACGTATAGTTTTTACTCTGTTTATTATTAAATTTTTAAGTTTATAGTTAAATGTAATAAAACTTTCTTTTCGCGTATACGTACATATATAACATTTTGATACATTGAGATCTAACTTGTTCCGCAAACAATAAGTTTCAAATCTATATAGGTCCTCTTGGAGACGCTGAGCATTATCTAATGACCTTATTGGGCTTAGGATTTTCATATCATCAGCATATAAGAGTATATTTGAGTTCAAAAAACAAGTTGATATGTCGTTTATAAATATATTGAAAAGGACTGGTCCTAGAAGTGATCCTTGTGGGACACCAGATGGTATTACTATTGGTCTAGAGGTGTAACCATTGAGGACAACAGTCTGGCACCGATTTAGTACGTAAGATGTAAACCACCTGTAAAGGTTACCACGGATACCTATAGTTTGGAGTTTATGTAGCAACAACATATGGTCAAGACGATCAAAACATTTGCTGTAATCCGTGTATATAACATCAACTTGTGAGGGCCCTGACATGTGCTCTGTTATGAAGTCGCTACACAATATCAAGTTCGACGTTGTCGACCTGCCTTTAACGAAACCGTGCTGCTGCAAACTGAGTGAGTGTTTTATTGAAGCACACAATTGTTTATGAACGATTTTTTCGAGAACCTTTGCAATATGACATAATTTTGAGATAGGTCTATAATTTTCTACCATGTCCTTCGCCCCTTTTTTGTGGATAGGAGTGATATATGCAGATTTCCAAATAGATGGCACTACACCTTCAGATAAAGACCGCCTAAACAGTATGCATAATGGGTTTGCCAAGCTTTTAGCACAGTTGACTATGAAAACTGAGGGTATATTGTCAGGGCCAGCTGATTTATTAGTATCCAGTGATTTTAACAACTGATGTACTTCATTAATATCAATATCAATATCTCCTATATCAGATATCGTGGAACAGCACTCCGTATCTTGTAAAATTGAGACTGTTTGGGTATTATTTAAAAATGTTGAATGAAAGTAATCACCGAATAAATTACAGATATCCTCGCCATTGTCTGACGATTGTTGACCAAATTTTAACACGGCAGGATAGGAGTTAGTTTGTTTTTTGGTTTTAATGTAGGACCAAAAAGCCTTAGGATTTTTAGCAATGTTCGATTCTATGGTGAGGATATAATTTGAAAACATATCTTTTTCTAATGACTTTGCTCTATCTCTTAAAATATTAAATGAGTGAAGGTCAGACAAGTTATTATACGTTTTATATTTCAAATGATATTTATATTTTTCTTTCAAGAGTTTTATTAGGGGTTGTTTATACCAGGGGGGATATTTCTGCATGCTAGGAATGACGACCTTAGTAGGAATAAAAGTTTGTCGCAGATTATGTAATCTGCCATAAAAAAGGACACTGCCTCTTCTATCGGTATTGAGCTAAGTTCAGATTGCCAGTCAATTGAATCAATTTTTGAGATGATTGAATCATAATCTCCACAATGGTATAAATAATTAGTATATGGCCTACTTTTGAGAGTGTGTAGCTGAACAAAGCCCGTGGACACACGAAGTGCTGGATGATAACTATCCTCTGGTACTAACGGAGTGAGACACCGAGTGACAGAAACGTCACTGTTCGAAAAAATCAAATCCAATAACCTGTTATCAGTATTTAAAATAAAATTGTATTGTGATAAATTACATAAATTAATACTATCAAATAAATCGAATTGACTTGAACCTTGAGTATTTTCGCATATGTAGGTATTTGTGTCATTGCAAAAATGCCACGATAAATTAGGCATATTAAAATCACCCAATATTATAAACTTATCGCATGGGTTCTCCAAAATAATGTCGGATATGCGCGTAGAATAACTTGCTAACTGGGCAGACAATGAGCTCAATGCGCCCTGTTTGCACATATAGACGGTACCTATATGTAATTTATACCTAACCTTAGGTTTTTTAAGCTGAAGTGTCAGTGTTACCCATAAATCCTCAGCATTTGAACACCAATCACTCCGAACCTCGGCAGCAAGGTGTCGTCGAACAGCAACCAACACTCCACCCCCCAATGTTTGACCAGTTTTTTTGTAGTCACGGTCTCGTCTCCACACTAAATATCGATCGTCGAAAAGTTCACTATTGTTTACACCTTCAAGTAACCATGTTTCCGTTAAGCACACAACATCGTAGGCATTCAAGCACACATTTCTATAAAACGTCGAAGTTTTTGTTCGTAAACCCCGAACGTTTTGGTAATATACGCTAACCGCCATTGTTTACCGTATATGATAGGAATGGAATAGCTACGTACATTAAAGGCTGTACAGAAGCACAATAATGTTCAAAGATGATTGACATCACGTAATGTTTGCGTAAAAACTCGCTATATATTATATGCAAAGAGTGTAAATGAAATATGTGTAACAAAATTAACCTATTAATACCTACTCGTATATTGCAAATGACCGGCCGAGCGAGACACAGCGACAGCTTATGCGGGAGATAGAACGAGATGCACATACGTATCGCGATAAGTGAATAGACGAATGCAAGTGAATACCTGTTTCTCAAACGTTGTACCTCATACATATGATAATAATATAATAGTTTGATTGAATTACCATTTTTCGAAATGAGGTAAAAAATTGATAGATATGAACATGAACTTTGAACGAGCCGACGTTTCTCAAACTGTTAGCACGGGTCTGGGAAAAATTAACACTTAATTTATAAAACAATAAACAAACATAAAATAACTTAAGTCCTAGGAGATCTTCTTTAAATCCGCCTCCGACTTTATGGTAAGTACGTGTGAGGTGGGATTTTTTCGCGCAAATATTTTGCACCCTCTTACCCAGATGAAGGAAAATCCACGCTCTTTGGCCAGTGCCTTTGCCTTGTTGAGCAACATCTTGTTTTCGTGGGTCAAATGATCGTTCACGTATACTCTTTTGTCGCCGCGGAGGCCCATATCTGCTGGGACAATAGTGAACTTTTTTGCTGCGGCAACGAAATCCTCCTTAACTCCTTAACTTTTGAAGATGTAAGCATACATAGGGATGGACAGACAGCGACAGCGACTTTGTTTTATACTATGTAGTGATGATAGTAAGTATTACTGTACTGATGCGTTTTGAACAATTCAATTAGTTTTTATGACGTCACGTATCACACCAGAAGGTGCAAACAATCTTATCATTTCGATCTGAGTGAACGTCAGCAGGAAACAACGCGCGTTCCGGATCGACTCAAAGGCAAACACATCGTAATTATTTGCTACTTGAAAAATCCCATTTTCCTCAACCGTCAAGATTGTGTGCGAACGTATAATTCACCACCTCTTGGCATTTTATACATAATTAGCTATAACACGATGTTGTAAGACTCGAGTCGATGCGGTCATCACCAGCAAGTTTACTTAGTTACAATTAAATTTTGATTCATATATAGTAAAATGGCGGCTCTATGTCAGTTTTGACAACTCCAGTATGCAAAGTGTTACGAAGTTGATGACTGGAGCTGACACAAGAGACCTAGAACTGTAATTTTTCTCCATCAACATTTGTTAGTAACTGAGATACATAACAATTTTGTAGGTTTGCATAGTGATGCTATACGGATCAATTATAATAGGTAAGGTAAACCTGGGGGACGATTCTACTAACAACATTTTTCTTCAACTGTAATCGAATCGTAGGTGAACGATGGTTTTAAAACGTTTTCTTATCCTGCTATTTAAAAACAGTCTAGCTGCAGTTACGTTTCTGTTGAAGCCAGCGATCGAACTAAACTTTATATTGTGCTGACTTGATAGACCATGAACGCGAGGCTAACTAATATTCGTATAAAGTAGCGTTTACGATGAAGTTACGTTCCTACTTGTGTACAGAAAGAGTAGATGTGGCCTCCGGGGTGCGGTGTGCGGTCGCATCGGTAGATTGAGGGATGGCTGATCACTACAGTGGCATAATTACACTAATAAAGATAATGACATATACAAATAACTATAATAACCGCGTGGTTACTGCCGCATGCCGAGTCATGGCAGCTATTGTGTAATCTATGACGGTAGGTCGTTAGCGATACAAATGATGTTACCTACAAGGCAAGCATCATCGAGCGGCCGCGTTCGCGGTGAAGGCCGATGCCCTAGATGATGGCCGTCATCATACACATCCGATAATTATACAGGAAGTCGGTATTTATCTGCGGATTTTTACGTGGATGATTACAATGTACGACGACACTGCGGATTGCAAACTATCGAGCGGAATTCGTCTGGATTTTTATCGCGGCTTCTCCCGTGCAATACTTGTGTTATCTGGTTACAAAAAATAATGGCGGCTTTTTTCTTACTATCAAACTAGGTACTTACTTCTAACTAGGGATTGCAGAATTGAGAATCCCATTAGTAAATAAGTTACAGGAACCGGGATTTTTCGATATTTTAGGTAGTTTCAGTATTTTATATCTTTTTATTTTAATTCTCAGTACGAGAAAACTAAGAAAGAACGGTAAAAACCTGGAGTGAACGAGGAGATGTAAAAAATGTAAACTGTAAATGTGTCAGACGATGTTTTTTCACTACTTTATTCGTACTACTTAGAAACATCCGTGAGGAATGTTGATGAATAGTACGAGTAGTATAGCGTGTCCCGGGGTGTAGATAAATAACAAGTATTTTACCCGCGAATACCGAGAAATTTCGATTTTCCAGTTCTGGTATATATTACAAATTTGTAAGATTTTAGAATTAGAAATCAGGGAATTTCTCGAGAGAAATCCTTAATACTAACTGTCAGGACGGAAAAGTCGTTCGGTTCATGGAAGTTAAAAGACAGAAAAATATGACACAGCTGATTAAGTCTCATTAAACAAAAATAAAACAACTTAAACTTAAAGTCAAAGTCAAAATCATTTATTCAATCTAGGCATCAAAGACGCACTTATGAACGTCAACTTTTCATTATAATGTACTTTAAAGACTCTACCGCCGCGTTCCAAAATATATAGAGCCCACCGAGAAGAAGCGGCAAGAAACTCGGGGCCATTCTTTTCATATAGATTTTTACAATGTTTCTACTTAGTTACTACAAATATTACATTTTATGGGTGGCAGAGTGACAGCTTGCCAGAAGTGGAGTATTCCAAGCATCTTTATCTTCTATATAATGTCGAACTTTATAATAAGCTTGTTTTATTAAAACGTTTTTTACAGTCAACTTGAATTTGCTCTCTGTGAGCTCAGTTATGTGTTTTGGGATTTTATTGTAAAAACGAACACAATTTCCTAGGAATGACTTATTAGTCTTCGCAAGTCTAAAACTGGGTAGAGCTATCTTATTTGTATTTCTAGTATTAAAAGGTTGGTGATCACTATTTAACTTATATTTATGTAAATTTTTACGAACATCCTACATTATATTTTCAAATACATATAATGGAATAAGAAAGGCAATGTTAATATATTGATTTCTTTAAATAAATCTCTCAAAGATTCACGGGGTCCCATTTCGTATATAGCTCGAATAGCACGTTTCCGTAGGATAAAGATGGTCTATATATCAGCCGCTGAACCCTATAGCAATATCCCATATGACATTACGCTGTGGAAATATGCAAAATACACTAACCGCGCCGTAGAAGCGCCTGTTAGCTCTCTTGTTGTACGTACCGCATATGCAGGGCATTTATATGAGGACCCCATTGTAATTTTGCGTCAACTTTAATGCCTAGGAAGACTGTTGCCTTGTCCATTACGAGTTTAACTCCATCAAGCGTAACGTTGGACTCCAAATATGGAACAGTAGGCAAAGAAAACTTCAAACATTTTGTCTTTTTTGAATTCAGAAGTAAATTATTAGTTGAGAACCATTTAGAGATACTAGATAGAGCGTTGTTTACTTGAATTAGTGTGCTATCTTTCCTATCTACTTTAAAAATCAGAGATGTGTCATCCGCAAATAAAAAAATATCACAAAGATCCTTGGCCATAAGTGGCAAGTCGTTAATGTATACTAAGAACAAAAAGTTCGGCTTATGGCGACTCGTTACCCTATACTACTCGTACCTGTCATAATTGTTATTTGTTGTGTCTTCGCTAATGTGTAACGCGACACTCGGTGCGAATAAATACTCATATCAAACAACACGTACAACTATACATAGTAACAATACGTTGTACTGTGTGGTTTAAGTCAATAAGTCACAATATGTCCGCAAGTGTACGTCATGTCACAAATGGTGCATCAATGCACTTATTTCTTGAACTGACCTGTGGGTGGAGCACGAATATCTGCTTCAGTGTAACGTTATCGTATCGTTGACGTATTCAGTACAGACTATGAGTTATCTGTGCCACTATTACAATACAACAATTCTTTATTGGACTTCAACCAAATATACAAAAATATTACTTACAAAGTATACTCTTAAATTAGGAAAGTACACTGCGCGGTCTTATCGCTTATAGCGATTTCTCCCAGACAACCTTTGTATGGACATTATCATAAGAAATTGTAGCCGGTGGTGCAAATATGTTCCTTTAACTGTATGTTGTCTTATTAAAACTCCAATACATAAATACTAATAATTATACACTAATACATACAAAACATTACAAGAATAAACATAATAACAGTGTTACATACTTGATAGATAGTGATTCTTAACCATGTTTTTGAAAATTGCCAGAGTTTTAGCACTTCTGATATCAAGGGGCAGTGCATTCCATAGCCGTACAGCCTGAACTGTGAACGATTTGTCATAGTACCGGGAAGTATGACCAGGTGTTCGAAGTTGAAGAACGTAAGGACAAGGTGTGTGAAAGATTTAAAAATAAAAATCGCTCTTGGAGATAGGAAGGGGTTGTAGGAACGAAGAGGAAACTATAGAGAAGGGATAAAATATGAGAATGAGCGGCGCAGACGGATAGATAGATAAATGACAGTTTGTACTAAATACGTTAGCGATGCAATTACGTTACACTTAAACATATTTTCGTGCTCGGATCACAGACGTTCGTGCTTTAGTCTTGCAATGAATCTTGTACGGAGTTCCCGTTCCGCGTGATAAGGGCACGCCGAACAGCTTTTGATGTGAATCAGTGACGAGACTCGCCTGATGTTAAGCGGCACGCTTGCTCGTATCAGTTCAGTTCCATTCAGAAGTTTAAACTACAACAAGTTAAAATCCTGCATGGTAATGTACTGCGCTCGTCACCCTGAGACAAGGAGGAAAATCTTTGCTCAGTAATATCTCTGGAAATATTGCCGTACAAAGAAACTCAGTAACATTTGCACACTACTGTTTCACGGTTGAATAACTGGCATGGTGTGGTACTCCCGACGGACTAAAATTACAAACATTGGTTATTCATTTCATAGTTTAGGCAAAATAAGTAAATATATATCTATAAGTAGAACGTGTACTAGCGTTGATTCCCGCAGGTTTGGCGCGAGATGCGTGTAGGGATGTCAACATCGCCACAAAACAAGTGCACATCGCATCTACGTTTTTTTGGTAGCATACCTACGCTACAGAAAATAATGACATTTAAATAGTGGCAACCCCGACCGCTCTGCCGGTACTCGTGTAATGATCGTCGGCAAGCGTCCTCCGCTCCCACCCACCGCCTCGCAACACTGTTGTCTATTTATCGGGAAGACGTTCTACCTATTAGCTTTTTTCATTCATTAAGTATTTACTCGGGGCCGCGCGCTCCAAGTACTTTGGTTAGGGTGTGAGCGAGTGAATGTCTTTACGCCGAAAGTAGTCAAAGCAAAAAAAGTAAAATTTTGTATAGTGATAGTTAGTACCTACCCATCAGCACATCTTATACTTTTTATTTCCTCTGTATAGCGGGCAGTTCCTCAGGTATCACGACCTTATTTCACACCGAGCCGCGAACAGAAGTTTGTAAAACCGGCCAAGTGCGAGTCCGACTCGCGCACGGACGGTGCTCGGTCCCGGGCGTCCCTCCAGTACACAATGCAGTACATACACAATATATATTTGCTTGGAGTACTTGCCCTTAGCGCGAGCTCTCCCGTGGCCAGACACGTCAATATTTGGTTGTATAATTTATCTATTGCACATTAATCACACAAGTTTGAGACGTGTGCAGGAGAGGCGACGCATGACAGAACAAAAGCAAAATATCTGGAAAAATGTCCTTGTATCAGGACCCTCCAAGTTTTTTTTCTTTGTTGGCAAGTCTGCCACGACAAAACATATTTAGTTATAACTGGCCATCTATACGGAGATACAGCTCTTTTTAATTAGGACCGATAGACAGACGGACAGTCAGTGCAGGTTTAGTACTCGTAATAGGGTTCAATATTAAAGTTCGGTATGAAAACGTTATTTCAAAATATATGATATATTATGTAGTTATTTGATTATGAATTATAATGACAGTTTAGTAACGGATTCCTCGACGCGGTTTGATTCAATATTATGAATGAATGTATATTTATTTGCTTCAGTTTTGTGTACAATATTGCAGAGTTGTTAAAGCACATAATACAGGTCCAACAAAACTCTACCTAAACGGCGTACAAATGTTTTATACAAAAATAATAATTATGTGTTTTTTTAGAATCTACGCAAATATAATTAAACGGGCAGTAATTAAAAAAAATACAAACTGATTTAGATATAATATTAAGAATGTCAATTGAAATAATTGTTTTAATAAGTCGCATGTGTCAATTAATTGAATTGAATTTCAAACCTTGATAATATTAATACATAATTACCTATTTTAGATTTGTATCATCTAAGAATTCCTTTATGGAGTAATAATTTTTTTTTCAATAACAAGTCAAATCATTTATTTTTAAAGGGATTTAGTGCAACGCCTTTGATATTGTCGGTTAAAGGCAGGTTAGGTCAGTCACAAAACCACAAATTATTTCAGCATCTTATATTGGTTAAGGAAGGAAGAAGGAGGGCGTTGAACACCTTCGCACAAATAATGTTAGTACACTTGCTAGAGTGCGCTATATGCTATGCGACATCCTACATACAAATATACTAGGTGTGATGCTTGCAAGCATGTTAGTAATCTATATATATACTTACTTGCCCTTCAACCTGGAAATATTTGAATACGTGTTCCGGATGCACATTTGGATAAACACTTCAGATTTAATTGTTAATTGAATATCAAAGAAGCAACAAAATGTCCGAGAGAAAAGGCCAAGTATAAATCTGGCGCTCACCAACTACATGGTACAGTACTGCTTTGTTAACGAGCCGGATATGGCTTATGTTGTGATTGTTGCAATGCCGATAGATGACTTATTTTCTTAACAAGTTAATTATAAATAAAACCGGCCAAGTGCTAGTCGAACTCGCGCGCGAAGGGTTGCGTATTATATATATATATATATATATATATCCCGTACAACAGACATCTTTTTTGGCCGTTTTTATAGATACAGAATCCTTCATGCGCGATTCCGACTCGCATTTGGCCGGTTTTTTAGTAATTGTTGTTATAGCGGCAACAGAACTACATCATCTATGAAAATGTCAACTGTCTAACTATCACGGTTCATGAGATACAGCCTGATTACAGAAGGACAGACAGACGAACAGGGGAGTCTTAGTAATAGGGTCCCGTTTCACCCTTTGGGTACAGAATCCTAAAAAGGGCAATCTATATATGTTCTTGCAAATGGAATATCGGTGAGTGGTGCTACAAGGCTTTACAAATCTTATTCACGCAACTGGCGGAAAGAGTTGGTGCCAGGACCAGGATGAAGATACGTATAGACTTGTGTATCCCTTCCTTTCCTTGTTTTCATAGAGGATTAACAAGTAGTCCAGGGTAATAGTAAGATGTATGTACCAATGTTGATACAGTTTAGAAAGAGGCTATTAATGCATCGCATAGGCACTGTTTCCTACCTCACTCCTTATCCAATCTTCCATTAACTTTGCTGCGAGCCCTAATTGTATTCCTCATAATCTAACGTGTTCACCTGTCCTACTCAGCGCGCGCGCAGAGAGCGTTTTGGCGGCAAAATCAGCGGGGAGTCGAATTTCATTTCAAGTGGCCGCGCGCCAAGTACTTGAGTGACATTTATGGCTCTAGCAACCATAAACTTACGAGTTGAATCGTTCTGTTTACATTTTTTGTTTGCTCTTGAACTGTGCTTTGACATTGTATTCGAATGATTTGTTTTATTTCTTTGTTTTAGTTGATACGGCCCGTTGAGAAAAAGGGATAGTAAAATAGTTGTTTACATTTGAAATAAATGACCTTTTTGTGTTATGAAGTGTAATTTTTTATTCATCAGTTACTATTCTAAATTCTGCATAATATTTCCTTTTCAAAATGATATAACACTACATATACGTTTCCCCCCGCACTCTTGCAGTCGGCGGTCGTTTTTGCTAGCTCCGCGTTAATATATTACATACTATCGGAAATGTCTGATGTTTCGTTGGAATCTGCTGTTCGTGAACTTACTAAGACAGTGCTTTCTATGGAGAACAAAATTATTTCACTAGAGAAGATTGTGCTCTATCAAAATATGCTGATAAAAAAACTGGTTGGTGAAAGTGAACATTCGAGTGCATCATTAAAATTAGTTAATAGTGAAATTAACGAAGGTAGCAATGATTCGAAGACAACGAAGCGACCAATACGCGAAGCTAGACTTCGCGCTAACTCGGCAATCACCGCTGCCAATCGGAAGGTTAAGGAAACGAACAAGCTGTCGCCTGCAGTTCCTTCGCTCCGAGCGAACCCGAAAGCGCCCGAATCGATTACATCATCGAGTCATAGCGCGCCCCCCACTCCTAATACGCCACCGGCAGCAACGCTGCAATTAGATTTTTTGAACACAGCTGCAGAGTCAAATACGAAACCAAATGAATTTAAAAAATCTGACCCCTCGGAATGGGTTGAAGTTAAGCGTCACCGTACTCGTCGTTCACCCAGCAACGTAACTCGTGGCACAGCTATTCCGGGATCATCTGTATGTTTATTATCAGCTGCTGAGAGAAAATCCTATCTGCATTTGTACTACGTTCAGACCGGCACTACACCGGAACAAGTTCTTGCTCACCTCAGAAACATTTGTAACGAAGATAACTGCTCGGTTGAGGCATTAAAGTCGCGAGGTGATTATGCGTCTTTTAAGTTAAGCGTTTCAACTAAGAATGTTGATAATTATTTAAAGCCTGAACACTGGCCAGTAGATGTCTTTATAAAACCCTGGCGAAATGGATTTCGTAAGCCACAACAGCAAACGAGCCAATAGAATTCAGTATAATACATATACACTTTTTTATCAGAACGTTCGAGGCCTTCGCTCGAAACTTGACGTTTGCCTAAAGTCGATTCTATTAGAATCAGCAAACATATTTGCGCTTACGGAGACTTTCCTGATGAGTAGCGTATGTGACGCAGAAGTGTTCCCTCCCGGGTTCTCGGTGCTGCGTCAGGACCGTGCTGGCGACACAGGATGGGGCGGTGTACTGCTAGCTGTCCGTGATCAATATAAAGTGCATCAGATAGTTGATGTCCATGGCTATTCCAATGATATAGAGGTAGTAATGGGTATGGTAACATTTAAATCCAAGAAAATAATCTGTTGTGTAGTTTATGTTCCCCCTAGGTCGAAAGATGACAAATACATACAAACCTTTTCAGTAATTGAGAATCTTATTGATAAATATAGTAAGTTCGATGTATTAGTGATAGGCGATTTCAATTTGAACTCTTGTAGTCAAACTGTTAGATTACAATATAATTGTATGTTATCTTATTGTAAGTTAAAACAACATAATTCAATAATGAACAAATTTGGTACTACATTGGATTTGGTACTGAGCAATTTGGAGAGTGAGTATATTGTAGTGAGCGGTGAAGCAGACCCTATCGTTCCTATGGATAACTATCACCCTCCGCTTTTGGTGAGTATGCGGTGTGCGCGACCGACGTGGCCACGGGTTCCGTGTGAGCATGTGACGCAGCGGTCAGAGTCTGATGGTGAACATTTGCGGGAATGGAACTTCCGAAAAGCTGAGTTTCCGTCTTTGTATACTGAGTTATTTTCTTTGCAATGGGATGAGCTATATACAATCTCTAACGTTGATGAGGCTGTTACTTTATTTTATGTTAAATTGAGTGCGTGCATAAATAAATTCGTTCCGTTAAAAAATAACAAGAACAATAGGTCAAAATATCAGTATCCGATGTGGTTTACACGCGATATAATCACTACTTTAAAGAACAAGTACTTCCATTTAAAAAAGTACAAGCAGTTCAATTTTGAGTTTAACCGTGAGTTATTTAAGTTTTATAGACAGCGAGCCAAAGAGCTTATCGATCTTGCGTACAAAGCTTATATACGACGAACCGAGTTAGATGTAAAGAAAGACCCAAAACAATTCTGGAAATTTGTTAAGGCGCAGCAGGATTCTAGAAAAATTGTTAACGATTTTGAATACGGAGGGCTTACTGTAAGTGGCCTAGATGCAGCTAACGCATTTGCAAATTACTTTAGTTCAGTATTTCTGCTACCTAAATCTCATTTATCTTCTCCTGACGCCGAGCGCAAAGCGGCAGACTCCCAACCCCTGCACTCCTCTCGGATCGCAATTGAGTCGGTCAACTTAACAGACCTATCGGTAGCGATTCGCCGTCTGAAAGCCCACTCATCCGCTGGACCTGACGCCATCCCACCCTTTATATTAAAAGATTGTATGACTTGTTTTACGAAGCCGCTGCTTTATATTTATAACCTCTCATTAGCTTCAGCTACCTATCCAAAAATGTGGAAAATTTCTAGAGTAATTCCTATACCGAAGGAGGGTTCCAGATCAAAGGTGGAAAACTATAGGCCTATTGCAGTTTTGTCTGCATTTGCCAAAGTTTTTGAATCGATTGTCAATCGATATATCACCGAGCAGGTCCGAACTCAACTATCCGAAACTCAGCATGGTTTCAGAGCCGGCAAATCCACTGCTACAAACCTTATAAACTTCGTAGACTACACTGTTACTGAAATGGATCAAAACAGGCAAGTCGATGCTGCTTATTTTGATTATAAAAAAGCATTCGATCGCGTACAGACTGATGTGCTACTTCAGAAATTTTCTAATTTCGGATTCGTACCTAGGCTGTTGCAGTTTTTTTCCAGCTACTTTGATGACCGCGTACAATACGTTGAACTCTCTGGTTTCCGGTCTGACCCTTATGTAACCCGTTCAGGTGTGAGTCAAGGTAGCAATCTTGGTCCAACCCAGTTCCTCATCATGATCAACGATCTGCCGAAGGTCATCAGACATGCGAAATGTCTTATGTTTGCTGATGATGTGAAACTGTACTTAGGTATAGGTAGTACGGAGGACTGTGAGGCGTTGCAGAGGGATATCGATAGCGTAGTGAATTGGAGTGAATCTAATCAGTTAGAATTTAACATGTCTAAGTGCAAGATCATGACATTTACTCGTGCACGCGCTGTAACACCGTAAAATCGTAATATAATTTGGCCTTCGTTTGGAATCACCTTTACCTAATGTGTTGCCATTAATATATAAATTGGCAAAAAGTAATTCTTAGACTGGCAATATTATTGCAAGAGGAGGGGATCATTCTAACCTACGTGGCCCGTACACTTACGATAGCCACGGGAGGTTCCAAGTTTTTTTGGCTGCTGCTAAATGTTCAGATTGAAGCAGTCGCCGACTACTAATTTGGTGAGTTTCAATAACCCTCTTAGTGAAGGATTGGTCTAATTTCATGAGACTTTCTAATAACTCTGCAAAGTGATCATCATCTGATAACGTATTTTTTCAGGGCTCAACTACGCCTATTGCATTGTTTCGCACTAAGATGAGCTCGGTCATGCAATTTACTACAACTGGGCTCCGGCTCTAATAATTGGTAAGAAAAGTTACTGTTTCTAACCGTAATTTTAACTGGACGAGTCACGTACCGCGATTTTATTTTGAGGTTATCGACAGTTTCTGACTTCCTAAGTTTGGCTTTTCCAGGACTCGTTCCACACAACAAAGGAGAAGGTGTGGATCAAGCTGCAGATCTGCCCTAGGATAGTACCAGGTACCTACCCCACCTATTACTCTTTTCGTTTGGTTATAAATTCACGTTGGAAATTTTGTCAGTCTAATGGTCTAATCTATAGTCGGTATAAGGTATAAATTCTTACTTTTTGATATATTAGTGTACTTAAGCATCTAAATGGGGAAGTAATCATGCTATAACGTTCTCATAAGCTATCTGGTGCTTCCTGATGTGAAATCCAGGCTTAAATAGCTTTATATTTAGTGAAAAGTCACATTTTAGATAAATTCCTACTTTTTGATATATTAGTGTACTTAAGCATCTAAATGGCTAAGTAATCATGCTATAACGTTCTCATAAGCTATCTGGTGCTTCCTGATGTGAAATCAAGGCTTAAATAGCTTTATATTTAGTGAAAAGTCACATTTTAGATAAATTCCTACTTTTTGATATATTAGTGTACTTAAGCATCTAAATGGCTAAGTAATCATGCTATAACGTTCTCATAAGCTATCTGGTGCTTCCTGATGTGAAATCCAGGCTTAAATAGCTTTATATTTAGTGAAAAGTCACATTTTAGATAAATTCTTACTTTTTGATATATTAGTGTACTTAAGCATCTAAATGGCTAAGTAATCATGCTATAACGTTCTCATAAGCTATCTGGTGCTTCCTGATGTGAAATCCAGGCTAAAATAGCTTTATATTTAGTGAAAAGTCACATTTTAGATAAATTCCTACTTTTTGATATATTAGTGTACTTAAGCATCTAAATGGCTAAGTAATCATGCTATAACGTTCTCATAAGCTATCTGGTGCTTCCTGATGTGAAATCAAGGCTTAAATAGCTTTATATTTAGTGAAAAGTCACATTTTAGATAAATTCCTACTTTTTGATATATTAGTGTACTTAAGCATCTAAATGGCTAAGTAATCATGCTATAACGTTCTCATAAGCTATCTGGTGCTTCCTGATGTGAAATCCAGGCTTAAATAGCTTTATATTTAGTGAAAAGTCACATTTTAGATAAATTCTTACTTTTTGATATATTAGTGTACTTAAGCATCTAAATGGCTAAGTAATCATGCTATAACGTTCTCGTAAGCTATCTGGTGCTTCCTGATGTGAAATCCAGGCTTAAATAGCTTTATATTTAGTGAAAAGTCACATTTTAGATAAATTCCTACTTTTTGATATATTAGTGTACTTAAGCATCTAAATGGCTAAGTAATCATGCTATAACGTTCTCATAAGCTATCTGGTGCTTCCTGATGTGAAATCCAGGCTTAAATAGCTTTATATTTAGTGAAAAGTCACATTTTAGATAAATTCCTACTTTTTGATATATTAGTGTACTTAAGCATCTAAATGGCTAAGTAATCATGCTATAACGTTCTCATAAGCTATCTGGTGCTTCCTGATGTGAAATCCAGGCTTAAATAGCTGTATATTTAGTGAAAAGTCACATTTTAGATAAATTCCTACTTTTTGATATATTAGTGTACTTAAGCATCTTAATGGCTAAGTTATCATGCTATAACGTTCTCATAAGCTATCTGGTGCTTCCTGATGTGAAATCCAGGCTTAAATAACTTTATATTTAGTGAAAAGTCACATTTTAGATAAATTCCTACTTTTTGTTATATTAGTGTACTTAGGCATCTAAATGGCTAAGTTATCATGCTATAACGTTCTCATAAGCTATCTGGTGCTTCCTGATGTGAAATCCAGGCTTAAATAACTTAATATTTAGTGAAAAGTCACATTTTAGATAAATTCTTACTTTTTGATATATTAGTGTACTTAAGCATCTAAATGGCTAAGTAATCATGCTATAACGTTCTCATAAGCTATCTGGTGCTTCCTGATGTGAAATCCAGGCTTAAATAACTTAATATTTAGTAAAAAGTTACATTTAAATAAATAAATTCTTACATTTTGTTATACCGCTATTTAGCCGTCGACGCGCTCTCCTATGCTATTTAGTCCTTCTTAAAGCCGACATTGTTGTAATGATTTAAGTATTATTGTAAAAGAAATCTGTATTTTGAATATAATTATTGTAGGTAATAGAAATAACTAGCCTGCTGTCGTCCTTACCCTTCTATAACTTATATAGTGTCGTCGCTCGAATACTACGAATTTAGTTTGTATACTGTATTTCAAAGGAACTAAAAGTGTGGCTGAAGCTACTACGGATAATACCACATCACGTACCTTATGTGTACCTAATGTTTGGTATTACCTCAATTCCAGGGCTGGCAAGAACCCGCAGGACACCTTCTTCTTCTTCTTCTTCTACTTCTTCTCTATTTCGTAACCTGCTTCTACATTGGTGCACATTCTCCCACATTACCCCGGGGGACTACCTCTGCTGGTGCCATCGCCTTTTCCGGAAAACCTTAAGTATCAACTTTGTTCCTAGATATTGGAGTGTCGACGTTTAAATGGGAAACAAGGAATTATAACTAAATTGTATACTCACGCTGGAGACCGAGTATTGTATCTAGCTTTAAGATAGCATTAAGATAGATAACTCAAGCAACCAACGTTGATAAATTTTGTAAATTAACCTCAATATTAATTAAAAAATATGCGTAAAGTGGACGGAGGAGATTTTATTATTACAATGGCGCCCGGAACAGGGACGTTGGTTCATTGATGTTATTGGTCTTTCGCTCAATGATGTACTGAGCCAAGTACCTTAATTAAAAACAAAAGAATTTCGTTTTGTTACTGTTAATAGTTATATATAGTACATAGTTAATATTTACCTAATTATTTTTATATTATTTTATCTAAGTAGAAAAATCCTTTTTATTGTGAATTATAGAATCGCAAGTACTTATTTGTAAGACCGTAGAATTTAAAATGTTTAAAATGGAGGAACGCCCAATCCGTTTTCATCTTTTAAAGAAGGACGAATTAGTTTATGAGGTAGCGATCCGCGACGCCGTACCTGAAACTACTGTTTCACTCTTGCGCGCTCAAATTCGAGATTTAGCCACCAAGATGCCCTCTGACGAGATATCTACATATGAAGGAGATATTTCAGCGGAATTACAGACCGTAGTTTTAAAAATGTTAGAACTTAAAGAACTTTGCGCTAAAACACCTTTACCATTAAAATCCTTAAACCGCATTCAGTCTTTAGGCAATCACTTATTCCATCGGTTAAGTCGCATTCACGCTATATCAGAGCCAGACGTGAAGCTTTTAGAAAGTCTCGATAGGGACCTGGAAGAAATTTCTAAACGGTTAGAGCGAATGTTCAACACCTTCCGCAGTAGTATAAGTGGAGATGAGGAGTTGGTGCAGGTTAATAAAGAAGGAAATAGTTTGGGTGAGGAAACGAATTCGGCACCGGATTGGTTTCAAAAAGTAGCCTCTTGTGATCGTGTGTCTGGTGTGCACAATTTAAACCTAAAATTTAATGGACGTGATAGCGTCCTTGTATTCGTCCAGCGGTTGGAGGAGCTTTGTTTGTCCCGAGGAATATCAGAATCTAGGTTGTTTTCTTCTGCTGTAGAGTTGTTTACGGAAGATGCGTTATATTGGTTCCGAGGGGTACGTGCAGAGGTTCGGGACTGGAAAGAGTTAAAGACTCTTTTACTGGAAGAATATCTCCCAGCGAATTATGATCACCGTCTCCTGAAAGAAATTCGATCGAGAACCCAGGGTCAAGATGAGTCCATCTTACATTATTTGAGTATTATGAAAAATTATTTCTCTCGATTGCGTAAAATTATAGACGAAGCTGATCAGCTGGAAATAGTTAGGTACAACATCCGACCGTTTTATGCATCTCAGCTAGCACTGGTTAATATACAGAATTGGTCAGATTTGAAGTCCGCCTGCAGAAGATTGGAAGACGCCAAACAGTTGGCTGAAGACTTTGCGGAGCCTCCAAAAGCTGTACCAAACGCGGTTGCATTCGATTTGGCGTATAAAGGTCATAAAAACCGCCTTATGGTCAGTGCAACGATCACCAAAGGAAAGTTCTGTGTCCAATGTAGGGTAGATGGTCATTTGCTCCAGGAATGTAAATTGCCTCGGATTACTATTTGCTACCGATGCGGAAAGAAAGATGTCACGACCCGGACGTGTCCTGTTTGTAACCCAACTGAGGTACCTAATTCAAAAAACTAATTAAGTCGAATCGACCGATCCATGGAGTCGATTCGAGACCTAATAAAAACTTTATTTCTACGGACTGGAACAATTGGTTAAAAACAGTTTCTTCGTTTTTCCAATCTTATCGGGTGAATGCAATGGTCAGCGCTGTTAGCACCCGGCCGTATCTCAAAGTTTCAATTTTTAATATGTCGTGGTCGGGCTTATTAGATTCTGGGTCCGAGATTTCTATTATCGGTGGTGGCGCTAGTAAGGTTTTTACTGATTGGGCTCGAGTTTATCCTCCAGTGGGGATCGACTCCATAGCAACGGCTAACGGTTCTCACTCACCTGTCACAGGTTTCGTATTTTTGCCTGTTACAGTACGTAAAGAGACTGCTGTCATAAAGTTTTACATTATCCCGGAAGTCACAACTAAATTGCTTTTCGGTTTAAATTTTTGGCAGGCCTTCAACATAGCACCCGATGTTTTAGATCTGCTTCGGAAAGATAATAGTTTGACGTCCAGTGAACCAGTGATCTCGGAAGTAAGGCATTTGCACCCGTTTGAAGACTTAACGCCATCTCAGCGATTCTTAGCGGAAGACGTGATCCGACAGTTTGAAACCATCTCTTTTGAAAGTAATGGTTTGGGTCGCACCGATCTTCTTTCCCATGTAATCAACACGGGGGATACTCCTCCGATCAAGCAGCGCTACTACTGCATGTCTCCAGAACGTCTGCGGGAACTAAACCGTCAATTAGACGAGATGTTGCAATTAGACGTAGTAGAGCCAAGTTGTAGCCCCTGGAATAACCCCATTACCTTAGCGCCAAAAGCAAACGGTGAATTGAGGTTCTGCTTGGATAGTCGGAAACTTAATGGAGTATCCAAGCCAGATGCTTATCCCTTACCTTATATCCATCACATCTTGGACCAACTTCGGGATGCTCGTTTCTTGAGTTCAATTGACCTTAAAGCAGCCTTTTGGCAAATTCCGCTTGATGTAGCCTCGCGAGAGAAGACCGCATTTACCGTACCCTCACGTGGGTTGTTCCAGTTTAAGGTGATGTGCTTTGGGCTTACGTCAGCTCCAGCTACTCAACAAAGACTTATGGATCGTTTGTTTGGTCCCGAGTTTGGAAACAAGGTTTTCATTTATTTAGATGATATTATTATAGTTTCCAGCGATTTCGAGGAGCACATTGAACTTTTGCTGAGAGTGTTGGGTCGTCTAAGGGATTCTAAGTTGACTGTCAATCTTGCCAAGTGTTGCTTCTTCCGGAAACGTCTTAAATTTTTGGGATATGTAGTCGATGAATTCGGTTTGCGTACAGATCCCGATAAAGTTCAAGCGATCATCGACTTTCCGACCCCAAACTGTCGCAGGGATGTAAAGCGTTTTCTAGGCACTGCTTCTTACTATCGTCGATTTATAAATGGCTTTAGTCAAGTGGCGGCCCCATTAAACGCTCTGACCTCGTCACGAAAAGGTGCACCCCCGTTTAGATGGACCTCTGAAGCGGAATCGTCCTTTAACGAGTTGAAATGTGCACTGACTTCTGCTCCTGTATTGGCGTGTCCCGATTTTTCACAATCCTTCACAGTCCATGCAGATGCATCCGAGGTGGGGGTAGGAGGAATGCTGACGCAGTTTTTTGATGGTGAGGAGCATCCGATAGCTTACTGTAGTCGCTCTCTTAATAAGCAGGAAAGAAACTACTCGGCGACGGAGCGCGAAGCCCTAGCAGTAGTATATGTAGTTGAACATTTCCGACCCTACTTGGAAGGATCCCACCCCTTTAAAGTTATTACTGACCATGCGAGTCTCAAATGGTTCCTAAATTTGAAGAATCCGACGGGCCGCTTGGAACGTTGGGGTTGTCGACTTTCACCCTATAATTTCTCCATTGAACACAGACGTGGGCGAGAGAATGTTGTACCGGATGCACTATCTCGTTCGGTCCCAGTAGCAACTACCATTTCTCTGACTCAGGATTCTTGGTTCCTCAATCTTTTCAGACGATGCCGGGAAAGACCCCAGACATGTCCAAACTACCAGATAATTGATGGCAAGCTTTATCGTTACACCAAAGGAAAATCTTCTTTGACCGGTGATTTTGACTGGAAGGAAGTCATCGCTTTAGAAGCGAGGAAGAACATGATTGCAACACACCGCGATTCTTCATTGGGAGCCCATCTTGGTGTAGACAAGACGTATAAGAGGTTACGGCTCCTCTACTACTGGCCTGGCATGTATGAAGAGGTCTCATCTTATGTATCTCAGTGTTCTACGTGTAAAGCGTATAAGTATTCAAACCAAGCTACTCCTGGATTGATGGGTAACCCGAAAGTTGTTCGTCGGCCATTCCAGTGCATCAGCATTGATTTAGTTGGTCCACTGCCCATGTCTCGACAGCAAAATACTCTCTTGTTAGTGGTAGTGTGTTGTTTCTCCAAGTACTGTCTGTTATTTCCCCTAAGGCGTGCTACGAGTAAAATCATCGCTCAGCGTTTGGAAGATCGTGTTTTTCTTGTCCACGGTATTCCCCAGACGGTGATTGCGGACAACGGGCCACAATTTGTCGGGCACGAGGTAAGAGCATTGTTTGCTCGATACGAAGTTCCCCAGATCCACTATACCCCTGTTTATAGCCCGCAGATCAACACAGTCGAGCGATATAATCGCACCGTGATGACTGCCATATCAACTCTTGTAGGTGCAGATCATCGTTCTTGGGATGCTCGTTTACACCAAATCCAGTTTGCGGTAAATACTGCCGTAAACGAATCCACCTCTTTTACACCATTTTTACTGGTGCACGGGCGCGAGGCGGTCACTGACGGCAAGGTATATGGCGAATGTGAAGACCTGGAGGAGATTGTTATGGGCTCTCATTTAGACTATAGAAATCGTTTAGGTGCGTTGAAGGAGATTTTTCAGACTGTAGATACTGAATTGAAAAAGGCTCATAGCCGTAACGCCAAGTATTACGATCAAAGCCGTCGAAGCCTTGAATTTAATGTAGGTGACCAAGTGTGGCGTCGTACGCATAAGCGTAGTGATGCGAGTGGTTACTTTTCCGCTAAATTGGCGCCTAAATTCGAAATGGTCAAAGTGGTAGGGAAGCTGTCCCGTTTGGTTTATGTTCTGGAAGACGATAATGGCAGACAAAGTGAATGTCATATTAAAGACATTAAATGTGCTGTTTAAGTTCTAGTATATCATGTAGCGTAGTAACTGTCCCAGCAAGTTACTACGATACTGAGGATATTATTTTTAGTTTCAGTTGGCAGTAATCCGGCAACGTTATTTAGCATTTTTTATTAAGATTTATAACTAATTTTAAGTCTCAGCTTATTCCAGAGCGCTGTAATTAGTATTTTGATATGGCTATTTATAGTTGAAGTGTTTCAAAACTAAAACAATTTAGTTACTTGAGCGTCCGGACAGTTGTGATGTTGTGATCCACGGAATGAAAAAGATTAGTCCTGACAGTTGGCATATATTTGGATATGGAGTTGTCTGTAGAATGTCGAGAATTATTGAAGAGCGTACTTGTCGTAGCGAGTTTTTCTGTTTTTTGTTTTATTTTTAAGCTGATTTCAAGTTGATATTATTTTTAGTTTCAGTTGGCAGTAATCCGGCAACGTTATTTAGCATTTTTTATTAAGATTTATAACTAACTTTAAGTCTCAGCTTATTCCAGAGCGCTGTAATTAGTATTTTGATATGGCTATTTATAGTTGAAGTGTTTCAAAACTAAAACAATTTAGTTACTTGAGCGTCCGGACAGTTGTGATGTTGTGATCCACGGAATGACAAAGATTAGTCCTGACAGTTGGCATATATTTGGATATGGAGTTGTCTGTAGAATGTCGAGAATTATTGAAGAGCGTACTTGTCGTAGCGAGTTTTTCTGTTTTTTGTTTTATTTTTAAGCTTATTTCAAGTTGTCGTAGCGAGTTTTTCTGTTTTTTTGTTTTATTTTTAAGCTGATTTTAAGTCGCCGTAGCGAGTTTATTTGGTTTTAGTTTAATTTATGTACATATGTTATGCGGTACCGGTATGATGAAAACCCGTTGCCACAACATGACCCATTTTCAACAGAGTATGACAAGGCCGATGTAAACCTTGTCACATTCTTAGAATAAGAAAGAAATGGGTGGTTATTATTTGAAAAAGATACAAGCCGCTGTTTCGGTTTCCTTTTTCAGAAGCAAGACTGGGCGATGCTTTATTTTTATAGTTTCTACTTTTGGTTTCATTCCTTACGTTATGTGGTACCGGTATGATGAAAACCCGTTGCCACAACATGATCCACTTTCAACAGAGTATGGCAAGGCCGATGTAAACCTTGTCACATTCTTATATTGGTATACGTAAAGAATGGTTGGTTACTCTTGTGAAAAGATGTAAGCCATCATTTGGGTTTGTTTTGTTTTTAAGGTACAGCGATATGGTACGAGATTGTAAAATAAGTATAATCGTGAACGTACGCAAAAGACTTATTATAATTCTAATACTCCGTGTTTTAAGACAGATTCAAAGTGTTCTCTCACAGACGTACACTCTCAATTGGGATTATTGCTTATTATTAAGGTTTTTTTCATTTTTCGCATATATTTTTTTACATATTTTCTTGGCAAACCGTGTTAATCAGCTGAGGTCAGCAGGAATTTTGCGCTCCACGTAAAATTCTGGTGGGTAACGAGGCACTGTAACACCGTAAAATCGTAATATAATTTGGCCTTCGTTTGGAATCACCTTTACCTAATGTGTTGCCATTAATATATAAATTGGCAAAAAGTAATTCTTAGACTGGCAATATTATTGCAAGAGGAGGGGATCATTCTAACCTACGTGGCCCGTACACTTACGATAGCCACGGGAGGTTCCAAGTTTTTTTGGCTGCTGCTAAATGTTCAGATTGAAGCAGTCGCCGACTACTAATTTGGTGAGTTTCAATAACCCTCTTAGTGAAGGATTGGTCTAATTTCATGAGACTTTCTAATAACTCTGCAAAGTGATCATCATCTGATAACGTATTTTTTCAGGGCTCAACTACGCCTATTGCATTGTTTCGCACTAAGATGAGCTCGGTCATGCAATTTACTACAACTGGGCTCCGGCTCTAATAATTGGTAAGAAAAGTTACTGTTTCTAACCGTAATTTTAACTGGACGAGTCACGTACCGCGATTTTATTTTGAGGTTATCGACAGTTTCTGACTTCCTAAGTTTGGCTTTTCCAGGACTCGTTCCACACAACAAAGGAGAAGGTGTGGATCAAGCTGCAGATCTGCCCTAGGATAGTACCAGGTACCTACCCCACCTATTACTCTTTTCGTTTGGTTATAAATTCACGTTGGAAATTTTGTCAGTCTAATGGTCTAATCTATAGTCGGTATAAGGTATAAATTCTTACTTTTTGATATATTAGTGTACTTAAGCATCTAAATGGGGAAGTAATCATGCTATAACGTTCTCATAAGCTATCTGGTGCTTCCTGATGTGAAATCCAGGCTTAAATAGCTTTATATTTAGTGAAAAGTCACATTTTAGATAAATTCCTACTTTTTGATATATTAGTGTACTTAAGCATCTAAATGGCTAAGTAATCATGCTATAACGTTCTCATAAGCTATCTGGTGCTTCCTGATGTGAAATCAAGGCTTAAATAGCTTTATATTTAGTGAAAAGTCACATTTTAGATAAATTCCTACTTTTTGATATATTAGTGTACTTAAGCATCTAAATGGCTAAGTAATCATGCTATAACGTTCTCATAAGCTATCTGGTGCTTCCTGATGTGAAATCCAGGCTTAAATAGCTTTATATTTAGTGAAAAGTCACATTTTAGATAAATTCTTACTTTTTGATATATTAGTGTACTTAAGCATCTAAATGGCTAAGTAATCATGCTATAACGTTCTCATAAGCTATCTGGTGCTTCCTGATGTGAAATCCAGGCTTAAATAGCTTTATATTTAGTGAAAAGTCACATTTTAGATAAATTCCTACTTTTTGATATATTAGTGTACTTAAGCATCTAAATGGCTAAGTAATCATGCTATAACGTTCTCATAAGCTATCTGGTGCTTCCTGATGTGAAATCAAGGCTTAAATAGCTTTATATTTAGTGAAAAGTCACATTTTAGATAAATTCCTACTTTTTGATATATTAGTGTACTTAAGCATCTAAATGGCTAAGTAATCATGCTATAACGTTCTCATAAGCTATCTGGTGCTTCCTGATGTGAAATCCAGGCTTAAATAGCTTTATATTTAGTGAAAAGTCACATTTTAGATAAATTCTTACTTTTTGATATATTAGTGTACTTAAGCATCTAAATGGCTAAGTAATCATGCTATAACGTTCTCGTAAGCTATCTGGTGCTTCCTGATGTGAAATCCAGGCTTAAATAGCTTTATATTTAGTGAAAAGTCACATTTTAGATAAATTCCTACTTTTTGATATATTAGTGTACTTAAGCATCTAAATGGCTAAGTAATCATGCTATAACGTTCTCATAAGCTATCTGGTGCTTCCTGATGTGAAATCCAGGCTTAAATAGCTTTATATTTAGTGAAAAGTCACATTTTAGATAAATTCCTACTTTTTGATATATTAGTGTACTTAAGCATCTAAATGGCTAAGTAATCATGCTATAACGTTCTCATAAGCTATCTGGTGCTTCCTGATGTGAAATCCAGGCTTAAATAACTTAATATTTAGTAAAAAGTTACATTTAAATAAATAAATTCTTACATTTTGTTATACCGCTATTTAGCCGTCGACGCGCTCTCCTATGCTATTTAGTCCTTCTTAAAGCCGACATTGTTGTAATGATTTAAGTATTATTGTAAAAGAAATCTGTATTTTGAATATAATTATTGTAGGTAATAGAAATAACTAGCCTGCTGTCGTCCTTACCCTTCTATAACTTATATAGTGTCGTCGCTCGAATACTACGAATTTAGTTTGTATACTGTATTTCAAAGGAACTAAAAGTGTGGCTGAAGCTACTACGGATAATACCACATCACGTACCTTATGTGTACCTAATGTTTGGTATTACCTCAATTCCAGGGCTGGCAAGAACCCGCAGGACACCTTCTTCTTCTTCTTCTTCTACTTCTTCTCTATTTCGTAACCTGCTTCTACATTGGTGCACATTCTCCCACATTACCCCGGGGGACTACCTCTGCTGGTGCCATCGCCTTTTCCGGAAAACCTTAAGTATCAACTTTGTTCCTAGATATTGGAGTGTCGACGTTTAAATGGGAAACAAGGAATTATAACTAAATTGTATACTCACGCTGGAGACCGAGTATTGTATCTAGCTTTAAGATAGCATTAAGATAGATAACTCAAGCAACCAACGTTGATAAATTTTGTAAATTAACCTCAATATTAATTAAAAAATATGCGTAAAGTGGACGGAGGAAATTTTATTATTACAGCGCTCCAATTCACTTTAACTACCACATATCCGGTGTCCACCTGGATCGCGTCACACAAATCCGCGACTTGGGAGTGTCCTTAGATATGGAACTAACATTTAATCAGCACATAATCAACGTATGCAACAAAGCCTCGATATCTCTAGGATTCGTTATGCGCCAAACATCCAGATTTCATGATAGAAATGCTATAATTACGTTGTACTATGCATTTGTTCGTAGTAAACTAGAATACAATTCGCTTGTGTGGGATCCCCACGAGAAAAAATATACAGCTATGCTAGAACGGGTGCAAAAGAAATTTATGCGTTATCTGTACAAAAAAATGTACGGATATTATCCTTACTTATATCCGTCTTTGTTCGTCACCGGTATGGTAGGTGAGCACACGTTACAGTTGAGACGTAAGTGCGCATTATTGACGCACTACTATTTACTATTCAACGGTAAAATAGACAACTCGAGTGCACTGGCTCGCTGTTCACTATTCACGTCGAACCGGTTGGCACCGCTCCGGCGCGTACGACGTTTACTCGCACCACCACTAGTGCGTACGCGGACCGCTCAATACGCTCCCACGTCTCATGCTCTCAATTTGCTGAACTCTCTGATTGCTCAGGAACCTGATGTTGATTTGTTTTTTACAAGACTAAGTACGTTTGTAAGCTTATGCATACATTTTTTAAGCAATTATTATTTAAGCTACAATGACACCATTGTAGCTTAACTAAATTTAAGGTAAATATGTAAAACGGGCTTGCTGCATGCTTTGGTTTCATACTGTAAATGCAGCAAGCAACGAATTAAGAATAAAATAAATAAATATATGACGGAGAAAGCACCTCCGGAGTGTTTTTAAAAAGTGTGACGTCAGCATTGCTGACGTCACAATTGTTGTTTTCATGATGATCACTCATTTTTGGGTCCTCGAAGTAAAACTTCACAAGTACTTTTATAAGCTTCGTATATTCAACGAGCAGCGTAACAACGTCACAAAGAGGTCCGTACTGTACGGCGACTCGAGAGCGACCGAGACGAGCGCCTTTTTTTTTTATTTTTTTTTTTTTAGAACGGACTAATGCTGTTTGCCTCTACCGGCATTTACAGCGTCACCGGACGGTATGAGACGAGCGCCTACAGTGCGGCCGTACTTATAGGACTCGGCGCACGTGCACGAGTTTACAAGTTTGTTGGTAAAGTATTGAAATTACAATCATAACATTAATTTTACATCGTAATCAACTCAAAAATAATCAACTGATGATTTATAAACTATTTTTAGGGCAATCAAATGATTAAACTTAATTATTCTCGACGAACTGTTGTAGTTGCGCCGATACGGCCATACTGACAGGCGGTGCGCGCTCTGCACCAGCCTCGTTGGTTCTCGTAGATTGTTATGGATTCTCGTAGATTATTTGGATTCTCGTAGACCATTTATTCTGATGGGTCATCTTGGTTCGAGTCGTGGTTTGGCTGTACTTGCAGCCCTTCTCGTGAGGTCGACGGAATGGGCTCATTTGATTCTGCAGTGGGATCTCGTTGAATAGGTGATTCGTTTCCCGCCGATACGGTCAACTGATCCCCAGGTTGCGGAGCGCGGCGCAGCTGATCATGGGCAATCTTGCGAGGTCGTCCTCTACCGACAACTTTCTTTACCAGATATCGGTCATTATCCAGTATTCTACAAACTTCATATGGTTCGCTGTATTTAAGGTCAAGCGAGGTTTGGTTTCGAGGATTATTTTTCACCAATATGTAGTCTCCTCTTTGAAAATGATGGATTTTGGCCTTGTGTAGGTTGAAGCGTTGTCTGTCTTGTTCGCTACAACGAATCATTTTCTGTTGCACCTGTTGAGTGAGCGCTTTAATATCAACGGTTTCGTTGTCAATATCCACCAGGTTGAGAAGCTCAGGAGGTACACAGTGCTTTCGTTGTGTAATAAGTGTCAGTGGAGCAACACCGGTGACTCAGTGGGTTGTACAGTTCATTGCCAGCTGAAGTTCCTCGAGTACAGTGTGCCACTGCTCTGCTTCGTAATTTTTAATCATTACCAAAGCATTTTTGAGGGTTGCAACGACTCTTTCAACTTAGCCATTCGCTCGGCTGACTCCTGGAGCGATAGCATGGATATTTATTCCGATGGCGTCACAGTAGTCCTTGAACTCGCCAAGGAACTCTCTTCCTCCATCCACTATTATTTGAACCGGCGCACCAAATAGATGCACAGTGCGTTCTAGAGCGGCCAATGTGTTGTGTGGGTTTTTGTTGGTACTGAAGTACAGTAAAACGTACTTTGAGAAAGCGTCAATGGTGACTATGACGTATTGTTGATCATCTGGAGTGCCCAGCTTCCTGTTATGTCCATATGAATAACTTGGAAGGCGGCCGTTGGTTTTTGTATGGGGTGTAACTGGGCTTGAATGGCCCCGGATCTTCCTTTAGATGTTCGGCATACAACACAGTTATCCACAAATCTTTCGGATAATGGAACTCATTTTGTTGAACCAATAGGTTTCTCTGATCTTCTGCAGTGTCTTTTCCCAGCCAGGGTGTTTTAGTGCAGTGTGAAATGAGTTGATAATTCTCCATTGAAATGATTTGGGAACGACGGTACTGAGCTGCTGACCGAAGACAGGATCATTGACGTTCCTTTTTTAAAACGTTGTCCTCTAACACATAGTCTTCCACTGGGTTATTGTCACTGAGACTGTCCATTATCGGACGCAGTTCTTCATCCCGTCGCTGTTCAATTTTGAGCCAGTTCAAGTCTCTTGTCATAACATTGACTGCAAGCTCAACTGGATTGCGACAGCGATGAATCCTTGGCAGAAGGTCCTTTTTGTGTTTTGACGCTTTTAATGCGTTGCAATCCGTTATCACGGTGAATTTTCGCCCATATAGATACTGGCGAAAGTGTTTTATGGCTCGTACCACTGCCAGTGTCTCCAACTCGTAGGAGTGGTACCGACTCTCGGCTTCCGTGGTTCTCATGCTCATAAAGGCAACAGCATGTTGTCGTTTTACACGTTGACTAATTATTGTTGGCTAATTTTTGTATCCGCGTCGATACGGCCATACTGACAGGCGGTGCGCGCTCTGCACCAGCCTTGTTGACTCGTTAACTCTCGCAGACTGCTGTTAATTATGGCTGGCCTGCAAAGAATGAGATATTCTCTGAGTAGTGAGTCTGTAAACAACTTACGTTGCTTTATCTTGTTTGTTACATTAACACAACTGTTATGTAACCTTAGGAGTCTTTTGATTAGTAAACAGTACACAAAGACATCGTGCACTGCCTTATTGATTTAGAATCTGTGGTGTATACGTGTCTACCCATAGTTCCACAAGGCGTCCCCACGGTATCTCAGGGTTCACTTGTGGATGCATCAAGGATCCGTGGCTAGCTCAAGGGTAACACATGGTTAGCTCAGAGGTATCACTCTCCAGACATTTTTGTAGATTACAACAGTACACTAAGACATCTTAAGTGCACTGCCTTATTAATTTAGAATCTGTGGTGTATACGTGTCTACCCATAGTTCCACAAGGCGTCCCCACGGTATCTCAGGGTTCACTTGTGGATGCATCAAGGATCCGTGGTTAGCTCAAGGGTAACACATGGTTTAGCTCAGAGGTATCACTCTCCAGACATTTTTGTAGATTACAACAGTACACTAAGACATCTTAAGTGCACTGCCTTATTAATTTAGAATCTGTGGTGTATACGTGTCTACCCATAGTTCCACAAGGCGTCCCCACGGTATCTCAGGGTTCACTTGTGGATGCATCAAGGATCCGTGGTTAGCTCAAGGGTAACACATGGTTTAGCTCAGAGGTATCACTCTCCAGACATTTTTGTAGATTACAACAGTACACTAAGACATCTTAAGTGCACTGCCTTATTAATTTAGAATCTGTGGTGTATACGTGTCTACCCATAGTTCCACAAGGCGTCCCCACGGTATCTCAGGGTTCACTTGTGGATGCATCAAGGATCCGTGGTTAGCTCAAGGGTAACACATGGTTAGCTCAGAGGTATCACTCTCCAGACATTTTATTCTTGTAGATTCTAGTTGAAAATATCGTGAAACAATGAATTTTATACTCGCCGGTTTTAATCCGTTGATGCGTGTTCGTCGTTGTGAGTTATCCGGACTGACTGGCCAGCTTGAGATGTGGATGACACTGAATCAGGGGCGATTGCAGCGTTGTTTTGCAGTGTATCGAGATCATCTCCCGCAGCGATTGGTGTGGACGTCATGTCTGTGGTAATTCCCGTTGTGATGGGCTGCATGGTATTAAAGTTGTTTGCTGGTACTCCTGAAGTGTTCAATGAGGCAGGGCCTATCAGCCTGGTACTGCCCTGCGCTGTTCCAGTCGTGACAGGTTGAACCGAAGTCGATGAGGATGTGGTTGGGACCAGAGCTTGTTCTGATCCCACTTCTGATGACGGAGAAAGCACCTCCGGAGTGTTTTTAAAAAGTGTGACGTCAGCATTGCTGACGTCACAATTGTTGTTTTCATGATGATCACTCATTTTTGGGTCCTCGAAGTAAAACTTCACAAGTACTTTTATAAGCTTCGTATATTCAACGAGCAGCGTAACAACGTCACAAAGAGGTCCGTACTGTACGGCGACTCGAGAGCGACCGAGACGAGCGCCTTTTTTTTTTATTTTTTTTTTTTTAGAACGGACTAATGCTGTTTGCCTCTACCGGCATTTACAGCGTCACCGGACGGTATGAGACGAGCGCCTACAGTGCGGCCGTACTTATAGGACTCGGCGCACGTGCACGAGTTTACAAGTTTGTTGGTAAAGTATTGAAATTACAATCATAACATTAATTTTACATCGTAATCAACTCAAAAATAATCAACTGATGATTTATAAACTATTTTTAGGGCAATCAAATGATTAAACTTAATTATTCTCGACGAACTGTTGTAGTTGCGCCGATATATACGTTCATAGTATTATTTCTACATTTCGGCCTCCGAAGATTGGCCCAGAATTGGCGGCATGTTTTTCCCGCGCAAATGTGAACCGCGGTTTATAAGTTTATTTATAAATCGCGTAAAGCCATTTTGTTCTATTATTTTACGATGTCGTTGAGGTATAACATTCTAAATTCTATTTGTGACCTAACAAACCTATTATCTAAACAACGTTTCTCCAAAAGATCAAATATAGCAACAGTCATAAAATTCACAGTAGAAAAGAAGACGTTTTGTTTCGATCGGTTTATACACCTACCTATAATCTTTATAGTAACAATAATATTATTTACGTGCAGACGATGAAATCTGGTTTTCAAAAATATGCAACACTCATAACCTATCAGTACAAAAACCCATCACAAAACAGATATGAAATCGGTAAAACTGCTCGAATATATCAAGCAGATCGGATCGTGCCATAGTAACTATTACGTAATATAGGCCAGCACGTGTAAGCGGTCATTGACGCCACCCGATATCGTACGATCGTCAACTAGGTAACTTTTATAGTAATAAACGGCACAAAACACACAGAATAAGGTAATAGTGCCTGCACCACCCGCCGCGTTGTTAGGTACCTACAAAAATCTGGTTTTGAAAAACAAAATAGAAAAATAACACTCTTTTTGTTGTGTATATCGGTCGTAAAAACAATAAATAATGAATATTACATAGATTCGTACCGATGTAGTCGCAAATCACTTCACAATTAATTTTTGTACGCAACCACTCAACAACAAAAAAGCAACCGCTGCACGCCCCGCGCGCCCGCTTCTTTGTTAAGTGGTTAAAAATATATTTTCATTGGAAATAGTCGATATTATGAGTCTAAATAATAGTATGGTTTAAAAGGTAATAACTAAAAAAATAGCTATACGAAAATACACCATAGTTCAGTAGATATAACGATAAATGTCCGACCGATGACAGCTGCCTCGATCGAGGCGCGCTGATCCTGACGGAGACGCGCGTTTTGACTCGATCGATTCGCGCTGAGTATGACAGGTTAAGAAGTATTCCTATACTTCAGCGGACCAACAGGGAACAGCGTCCTTAAGGCGAAATGAGTTCCAAATTTCATGATTCGACTTCGCGAAAACTTAGTTTTTCGATGCTGAAACCTAATAACGGAAGTTCGAGAAAAAATGTAGTGTAAATTGAATATACATCCTTATGAAGTATGGGAGCCAATACACGATTGAGCAAACTTGACTCGATAGAAAAAAATCAGCAACATTCCCTAAATTTTGTAATTTTTCTTACGAGCTTCGTGGGAAAAAGCACTTTTATTCAATTAATGGGCCAATATATTTCAATTAATGTATCATATTCGAATTCCCAATGAAATTTACTAGTGAACTATGGACTCCTTTATAATTAAAATTTGATCATTTGATTGTACGAAATAAATATATAAAATATTAGCACGTATTCAATTGAATTTTCGCATCACGACGTCCATTCTGGTAAGCAATTCTCAACCTTATGTAAAGCATCGAAAATTGTTTTAAAATTAGGATTGGACCGCGCCTTAATTATTATATACAATGTTTTCATATTAAACATATACAGTAAACAACGAGTTATAGGTGATGTACTCACTATGATGCGGCTTGTAGTCGTGATCTCCGCCGCCGATGCGGTTGTCTCTGTGTGCGGGCGAGGCCGGCGCGAGTGTGGGTGTGGACTCCGGTACGGACGCGGGCAGGGCGCAGGCTGCGTCCACGCACGCGGGCCGCTGGCAGCGCTCGCCACTCCACGCGGGTGGACACGCGCAGGACACCGCGCCCACTGCCGACACCTTGCACGTACCCTGCGGGACAGGCTGCCCTAGTCACTATGCAAACATCTTCAAACTACATACACAACTTCAACTGACTCAGATAGGTCCATGTCACATTAAAAATCATGATAAAGAATGATGATAATTGTAGGCTGAACCAAATCAGAATTGAAAAGATTGAAACTGTTTTCTCTGACGGTGTTGAGTTCTAAAAACATTCACCGTCTCCATGACAGTGACAGAACCGACGGAAACAATCGGTTTTCACTGTAGGATTTCGGGACTCAGTTAATGAGTGTGGTCTTATAAATACAAAAGATACAGATTCCAACTTGGAAAGGTACAAATAAAAATCCACTGAATTTTGTCTCCCTAATCTTAAGATGTTGTTTACTACTATACCCCAATTTGTTTTTGCAATCTGTAAGAAAACAATTGATTTATTGATGAACTGTGGTTTATATAGGTGAAACTTTATAATGTAATGCGTAGGTATCGCGTGGGCCGAGTCTCGCCTCTTGCGAATGTCGTTACAACTCTCAGAGTAAAGTTAACGCCAAATTAACTAAAGTTTCGTGACTTCTCTCTTTATCCTATACCGAGTAAAGACGGAAGGAATTCGGAGGAATGACTCGGAGAATGGCATAATATTATTCCATGCAAACGTAGATGTGGCCAACGGTTAGCATTATATAGATATTTAATTTTATGTGTATGTAAAGATATAAGATAAAGATAAACTGCAAATCGATTGATTTTAATATCTACTTGAATAATGTTTATCTTAAACATATATTAACAGTATATGTATAAAATAAATAAAGTAAGGTGTATAGGATACTCTTTATCCTGTTCCTGTTTTATCATGTTCTTCTGAAGTCGTCATTGACAGACGCGTGTGGAGTTGTGCAGCGCGACCGGTGCACAACAACAACCGGCAGTTATTATTGTGAATAGACCTGCAGGACCCAGAGTCGATGACAGAGCAGAGCAGGAGGGGTCTCATAACATCATGACAGTGGGACGGGGTGAGTAGCTCCTCATCAAGGCTCGCTCCTAGCTTACCCTGGAATTAATAAGCAACAGTTGTTGCGTACTCACCCCGTTGAGACAGAAGAAGCTGCAGATGTCGGGGCGGCAGCGCGGGCCCTCGCCCCCCGCGCCCGCGCCCGCACACACCTCCCCCGCGCCGCACGCGGGGCCCAACAAGCACTGCTCGCACCGCACGCCTACGGATATACATACATAAGCTTTACATTGAATACCGGTTAATGCATCGTGGTGCATCTATCATAAAGCTGAGTTCTTATAACAGTGTAAAATAAAATATGATATGTTTTTTTATAGTATTACTTTTTTAAAGCACTAAAGCTTGCTTAGCGATCTAAAACATTGAAATTTATAGAGAGGTTAATTCACATTCTCGAACGGGATTCGAACCCGCGTCTTCTGACTATCCGTGTCAGGCACCATTGACCAACTAGGCCACCGAAGCTCGACGTACGAGAATCTAATTTTAACTCTCTATCTGATTTTAACCGTCTTACGGGGACGGAGCGACATCTATTGAACAGCTTTGACAGCACTACCCAACCGAAAGAAGTATTTTTTATAAATACTTAAACTTTCGTATTGACGTCGCAACCCTTTATATATTTTATAGTATTACTTTTCAAATCACTAACGCCTGCTTAGCGATCTCAAACATTACAATGTTTGAGATCGCCAGTTTCAACTACTTTAATATTCCAAGTACCTCTTGTTACAATCACGTTTCGTCATAGTCAAGTTGAAATCACACAAAGGAAGTCACAGTCAAGTCACATCATGCCCCAGTAAAGTGGCACAACTGTACTGGAGCTACTACGGAACTTTCAAAACAACACGAAAAGTAATGTTTCACCACCATTACGAGTATATCAGTTGCCCACACAATGCTTATAAATCAGCACATAAAGGATAAAACGACATTTTTATATATTAACACTCGGACAGCGCGAGTTTCTGAAGACAACATAATGCAGCTATTGAGTATTGACGGCGCGTTTCCGTCAATACTAGCCAGCTCTAGCGCTGCCAGGAACACCCCACGAGTTCATTGGCCTTCAAATGAAACGGCACGTAATGAAAGGCACGCAGTGAAGTCAGTCAAGGGTTAGCGCTTAAACCCCTTATTTGTCTCGTGTACGATCTGGAGGTCATTGCCGACGGCGCACGATTGCGGGCTCAAAGTACAAAATCATGCAACGTTGTTTTTGTGTAAATTTTGGTAATGTATCTACGGATTTACTAGATCGTGACTTAATGACGAACGTACTAAAATGAGCGTGACTCGACCACGTAAAGAATAATCACACTCGATATAATACTTAAATAAGCTCTTTACACAAAAAAAAACGAAGCTGTTTCTCATTTCATTATATCTTCTTAAAATTTAAGCTTTTGTAGTATAAAAAATAAACTTAGACCAAGTTGATAAATGATATGGTACCTATGTAAAGCGGCGGACACACGCAGCGCGCGGCCCGGCACTCGGCACCGTTGGCACAGCGCAGCGTCGCGCACGCGTCCGCTCCCGCGTCTGCGCCCGCACCCGCTACCGTCGCGCACCGCGGCCCGCTGTACCCCGGCGTGCAGGTGCACTGCACGCACACAACACAACTATATATATATATCTATAACCATAAAGCACCCCTGAATATAGAGCAGGCTAAGGATTCTATAAGTTAATCTTACAATTCTGACGGTAGTGCGAGAAACGATACGAGGAACGGCTGAAAAGTTCCGAGCCTAGGGAATCAAAACTTGAGATAAAAATCTGAATTAATGTATTATCAATATAGTCTCCCTTTACTTGTCTGCACTTCTCACACCGCCTGTGAAGGTCACGTATCTCGCTAAAAAATATGTCGCGGCTTTGCCTTCAAAATGCTGCCTTCATTTGTTCATCACTTTGAAATCTTCGCCCTCGAAGGTCTTTCTTCACATTTTTGATAAGAAGTAGTCACTGGGAGCCAGACCTCCAGTCAGATCGCCAGTTTCTAGTCGTAACTATTTTAGTTTCTGCAACTATTTTAATATTCGGAGGAGGGGTTCTTCTTCTAAAGTTACTTCGCGAACTTTTTTCAAAATTCATAGTACATATTCAGCATTCATCGTAGTTTTTTTTTAAAGTTTTGTATATGTACCTTGAGCGGCGGCGGGAGGGAGGTGGGGGGAGCGTGCGGCGCGGCGGTGTCGAGCTCGCAGCGGCCGCGGTGGTGGCAGTGGTGCGCGCAGCGGTAGTGCTGACAGCGCGCGCCGCCGTACAGCGGCGGGCACACGCACGCCCCGCGCACGCACGTGCCCGGCCCGCACGACGCGCCGCACCCCGCGTCCACATCCGCGCCCGCGTCCGTGCCGCTCACAGCTGCGCGGGATATCACGCATGTGCGGTTCGTCTGCCCGAGGGATATAACGTCACATTCATAATAACCATTTTATTTATCCACCATAATAAGTACATAGGTGGCGGCGAACACTTTGACTGCTTCAAATAAAAATCTAACTTGATGCACCTGTAAACATTTACTAAAAACAAAATAAATAAAATAAAATATATGATTTGAGGAATGGCATATGTCAGAAGACCGAGATCAAATACAATGTAATTTGATTAGCATTATTTGATTAAGTACCATCAGTTATAAGACATAAGTGCATTAACCTTCAGTTAAAAGTGAAGGAAAGAAATACACACGTTTCAGTAGTAAAAATATAAATAATTTTGTATCACATTTCTGTATAACCTATAAAAGCGTTCGATAGAGTCTCCCGCCTGCGCTCGTTCCTCTACTTCCGGCGAACGGTTTCAATGTTTCTGTACCGAGATTTGTGTTGTCTTATTTGAACGACGGTATGTTTTGTGCAATACAGATGGTTTTGCCTCGACAGCTCGATCTAATATTACCTCTGGTGATCCTCAAGGATCACACCTAGATCATATTTTATTAAACATCTGATTTATCACTTTTGACTTTTTAAATAATTTTGTTAAATATTCTGACACAAATAGAATAACATTAAATGCCAATAGATGTTATATTAAAGTAGTGGAAAGTTAATATTCTAAATAAGAGCCACAAAGCATCACAAGTGTAAAAAGGCTACGACAAAAAAACGGATAAACTATTTATATGTTTAAAGTTATTATATATTAAATTAAAATGTATTCAGATTCAGATTTATTTTTATTGTTAAACTGTGTCACATTATTGATCGTATACAACAGCTTGGTCCATCAATTGAACGTACAATAATTTTATTAATAGTTTTAAAAAGTAACTTAAATCTAACAATTGTAATAAATTTTTTGTCAAGATTACCTAAATATTAGTGTAGTTGTTCCATCAAATTGAACAAACAGTAAATTAATTAATAGTCATAGAAAATAACTTAAATCTAACAATTGTAATTTATTTTATTTCTACATTACCTATATATTAATGTGCTTATATTTAATGTTGAATATTTAATAATAAAATTATGAGTATACATTCAAACCAACCATATAATTAATCAATCATATCACCAATTCTTTAACATTGTCTTTTAAAAAGTCATTTACATTATAATAACGTTTCTTTATTAGAAAATTAAATACTTTCACTTTAAAAATGCTGATACTTCCCGAATCCAATATTGCTCTCGGTAAATGATTATATATCAAAGGACCCATACCGAACACACCCTTTGCGAAACATGCTGTCCTGTGATTAGTGTGCTTTATTTTATGTCTGCTTTGTGTACCTTGGCCAAATTCATATAATTATATGTTTCTTCGAACAAATAACGACACTTCATAAATGTATAGGCATGGAAACGGCAGTATTTTTAATTTCAAGAAATATAGCTCACAAGATTCTGTAGATTTCAAGTGACAGACCGATCTTAGGCATTTCTTTTGAGCCTTGAAAATTGCTTCCCGTTCTGTACAGTTACCCCAAAATATAACTCCATACCTTAAGGTTGACGTTACATATGCATGATAGGCTGTAAGAACCGCTGATTGACTGACTACTTTTGATAGTAAGTAAAGGGCATAGGAAACACTGCTAAGTTTAGAGCGCAAATATTCAGCATGACTTTTCCAATTTAAATCACAATCTAAATGGAGACCCAAAAATTTTGTGTCTGATACTTCTTGAATGTCATTATTGAGATAGGTTATGTTTGATGTCAATTTTTTATATTTGCAAATTATTCGATGTCAACCAATGAATTATATTTCCTAATGCTAAGTCAATTTCCGGCTCAAGTGGTTCTTGCTTTTTGCCTATGAAAAGAACAGTGCTGTCGTCAGCGAAAAGGACCATTGGCTGTTTAATGGCTCGTGGGAGGTCATTAATATATATTATAAATAGTAACGGCCCCAGTACACTGCCTTGCGGAACACCATATCTTACCATACCGGTAGAGGAAGTGTATTTTACTTCAGTTTTTGTTTCTGGGCAGATTGCTGTAATTTGCGTTTGCTGGGATCGATTACTGAGGTAGGATTTTAATAAATTTAAAACATTTCCTCTCACTCCATATGCCTCAAGTTTATCAGCTAAAACCACATGATCAACATGATCGAACGCTTTTGTAAGATCCATGTACATAGCATACATAGGCAATTTCTTTTCTTGGCCAGACATTACTGTTTTTAGTAAATTAAAAATTGCCATATTCATAGACTTCTTTTTGCGAAAGCCCACTTGTTCATCAACGAGGATGTTAAATTTATCCAAATAGGAGTACAAACAAGCGTAAATATACTTTTCAAATATTTTTGAAAAAACTGGTATTAATGCTATCGGCCTATAATTACTAATAATTTCTCTATCATTATTTTTATAAAGTCATCATCATCATCATGATCAGCCTGTAGCAGTCCACTGCTGGACATAGGCCTCTCCAATTGCACGCCACTTAGGTCTATCTTGGGCTTCTCGCATCCTCTTATTACCTTATTACCTTAGTTATAATTTCATCGTAACCTGAACTTGAGGTGTTTTTTAAAGATTTGATTATTTCGAGCATATCATCCGGGCTCGAAGGACCCATAAACATCGAATTCGCTTTTTCCAGTTTAGGGTATTCAGACATTTAGTACCTTTGTCTGTGTTGGTTTTGAAAGTTGAAGGTTTTACGCTATTAATATAAAAACTGTTAAACGCTTCAACTATGTCAATTGTATAGATCGGTGTACTCACGTCCGTGGAGTAGTCAGTAGCGACGAGTCCGTCCGGACAGAGACAGGAGAACCCGCGTGCCTGCGCACTGCGCACGCACAGCGCGCTCGCGTCGCACGCCGACTTGTTGCCGACCGTGCACGGATCCCAATCTGCACAACAACACGACACACTACACTTCCCGAAACATCACAGGAAATTGTTTCATCTATTTTCCTTTTAATACCAATCGTCACTGATCCTCGAGTACTATTCGTTCATTTGTTCATTGATACAGGAACAACGGTAACCCGTCAGTTGTAGCAAAATCCTCAAAAGTTCTCTGTCAATCTGTTACAAGATGTTATGCAATATATGTTTAAGTTACTATTAGAATACAATGCTTCTAGCATGCTGAGAAAAGCATACGCACAAATGCATGAGAAAATGACTTTTCTAATTGAACTTTTTGTACAAAACCAGTTTTATGAACCTATGAATAACTAAAATAAGCAATAATTAATAGGATTTGCTGAAATTTAATTTAGACAGAAGCGTTCAATTTCGGGAACAGAGTAGATTGAGTATCACTTGATTTTATTTCACAAATTTTTTGCATTCGATATGTATTTGGATTGTTATATTATTATGACCATGTCAGTGAATATCGCGATATGCTCAAATGGTTACCAATTGCACAAGGCATTGTGCAATTGGTAAGATGATGTCAATGATCAATGTTGTACTGTAGTCCTGAATAGTGTAACGTTAAGTAAACCTTTTATTCTGTTTGCCACAAGGAACATTTTTGGCCCTCTTCTATTTGGTCTAAAACACTCCAAAATGTCTGTTGTTCCTGATGACACAACATTTATTTGGAGCTATTAAAGCCGGTTATGATGTTGAGTCGCTGGAAACAGGTTTTGACAGCAATACTGCACATTAACTCAATCTTAACCTAAAATATATGTATTTGCATAACATTTAGTCGATCTAAATCAGTTAATCAGTTAATGTTACCTGAGGACGAGACGTGGAACATGGCGCGATGCAGCAGCGTGAGCGCGGTGAGCGAGGCGCGGGCGGGGCGCGCGCGGCGGGGCGGCGCGGCGGCGCGCGGGCGGCGCGGCACGCGGGACAGCGCGCGGCCCGACACGCACCACACCCACTCCTCCCACGCCGCGGCGCGCACGCACGCCCGCGACCACACCACCGCCGCCTCCCTACGCCCTGCCACTGAAACAGGACGGTCACGTCAGAAACTTCAGGGATAGTGTTCCGCTCAGTAGTTTTGGAGTTCATTTAGAATGAGGAAAGAGGTGAAGGCAGGTGCCCTCGTCTTTAATCAGAAAGTATCGATTTTATGCATAATAGAAGTACTATATTATATACTGTGGACGAATCTGTTGAATCCTTTTACAATGTTATTTTCCCTAATTACCAAAAACACACCAATAACTCGTAAAGGATATAGTAAATTTCCATTTTGGTTCAGTCATTCTCTGCTAAGAAATTTAAAAGAAAAGGCAAAGTTTCATTCAAAATATAAAAAAAGGTATTCAAATCCCAGAGACTTTCTATCCTTTCAAATACTACGAGATAGATGTGATACTATGATTCAAGAGTGTTTTAATAATTTAAAAGTGCAAGCTAAAAATTTCATAAGAAAAGATCCTAAATACTTTTGGAGTTTCATAAAATCTTTGAGATCAAACAGTAGTGAAATACCTGACGAAATGTTTCTAAACGACCTGAATGTATCAGGCGGCCAAGAAATTTGGTTTTTGAACAACACACTCCGTGTATTTAAAGCGATGAGCACTATGAACAAATCTATTCGTGTAACGTTGATTGCGATTCATTGGTTCGTGGTCCGTACCCCCATGCGGGTCATTAACATCGAGATGATGTTACACTTACGATAAGGAATCGATAAGCTAAACAACAAAACCGTCGATGGCAATCGTATTCAACACTTTGTGTGGGAACCTGTGACAATGTTTCATTTTTTATATACTTTTTTAAAGCCCACAAGAAGTAATCTTCAGTGTATTTGATCCTTTATCAACTTTGTAAAATAAGTTCACGTTTCTCGAATTTAGAACCACCGCTATTCAGCCTTCATTAAAGAAATGTATACTGTTTTAATTGTAATTTAGATGTCAGTGATATATAATCCAAAGCTGTTGATTTTACGGATTATAAAAGCGGCCTCAACCTTAAATAATGCAAAATCAATGTGAGCAGCATCCGTACCTGGTTCGGCGTGCGCAGAGCCGTTGAGGTTGGTGTGCGGCAGCGCGAACACGGCGAGCGTGGCGCGGCCCGAGCCGTCCACCCGCACGGTCTCCAGCACGGCGCGGCGCGCGTCCACGAAGTACAGCCGGCGTGCGGGCGCGCTCACCGCCAGCGCCGCCACGCGCCGCACGCGCCGCCACACCACGCGCCGCGCCCCGCCGCCGTCCATGCTCGCGGACATGATGCCCGGGGACGAGCCCACCTCCGACCAGAACATCTGTCTGTGAGGAGTTCGCATCACATTATACATATACTGTTGTACTGAGTAAGCTTAAACAAATGTAACAGTATCAATTTGTACGACAGACCGTAAACACGAGCGGACGTCTCATTAACAACTGATCCCCGAAAGTCCCATCCCCTCACTAGTTCCCGGAACACCGCCTAACCTCCCCACACTGTATACCATGCGAAACCGGATCTTCTAGTTCGCTACATCTAATTGTCTTTGCCACGCGCTAGGAAATTAAAATAAAATAACAACAACGTTCACAAACTTCCCCAATTTCCGTGTCGCGGACATGGCCGTTCACATTAACATAAACATCCAAGATACAAGACCCGATAAATTTATTGCTTGCTATTCACTCAAATTTTACCCCGACCAGGAACAAAATCTGAGACTTCTCACTTCGCAGGCAGCGGCACTACCAACTACGCTAACGGGGTCGTCATTGTTCCGGCTGAGAGCTCAACAGGATTACATACGCATGTTGCCGTCATGTGCTTGGTGTACAGTAGTAGATTGGCTAGGTGTGAATGTAATACAGGTTCGAGCAAGATGTAGCATGTAGCCATACCTAGTATCGTTGTAGAGCACGATATCGTCCGGCTCGGCGTCCTCCCGCCGGTAGAGCGTGGTTTGTCGCCGGCCGTCGAGGCACGCCACCTGCACGGCGCCGCCCTCCGCCCCCACACTCGTCCAGTACAGTCGCCGCGACACCCACTCCACCGCCACGCCACGCACGGTGCCGGTGCTGCGGATCTGTTACAAACAATAGTGCAACGCTCAGACGTGTGCTTGTTCAAATCTCGCTCGGAGGACCAAATTTATGATCCTTTTAGCTGGACAATACACAATGTCGTGTTAATTCTGTATTTTTTAAATATTTGAGAGTTTAAAATAATTAGAAGATAGTTATTAAATTCAATGGAAAATTCAATTAGCTAAACTAACATGGATAATTTTGAAGCACCAAACACAATGTAAAAAAATCAATACAGTATACACTTTACTTGTAGTTAAAGTGAACCCGCGGGTTTCTATATCTAGGAACAGAACGTATCGCTTAAAGCTTCGTCTTACTTTTGACGTGATAACGTATTATAAATCGATGAGCACCGGCTGCACTCACGAAAAATATGACTTATTGTCACGTTCCGCTTGAACCGAGCGTACAAGCGAGAGCACGGAACAAGCGGTAGAGAGGCACGATCGGCCTAAGCGTTCGGCTTGTCTAATGACATTATCACATAAAATTATCGTCCGTAAACCGACTTTACAGACAACCTTGGCAGATTTATTCAAACAATTTTGTTTGAAAAAATCTGCCATGACAATAAGCTGCGACCGATAGCTCCGATTGTTCGTTTGTTATAGAAACCCAACTAAAGAGTAAGTGTGCCACGTACGATGACGTCCTTGTCCGCTGGCAGCAGCGCGCCGCCCGCGCCTTTGCCCGCGCGCTGCAGCAGCGCCGTGACGTCACGCCGCGACACGCGCCCCGCCGCGTCCCCCCACCACACCCACCACTTGCCGTCCAACCACGCGCCCGCTATACTCGTTATCTCCGGCCTGGAACAATGCACACCCCACGTATTATAATGAACTTACTGACATTCCTCATTTAGAAGGAATTCTAGACAAGACTTGACTTGACTTTCGTGAACACATAGCCCACATAGTAAAGAAAAGTGCAAAAAATCTCTGGCTTTGTTATCCGCAAAACTAAAATATTGGTTGTATCAAAACTTTTTTTTAATAGCTACGTGCGCAGTTTACTTAAGTATTGCAGTCCCATTTGGCATCCCTGTTACAAGGTACATATCTTAATGTTATTTTACGGTTGAACTTACGCGGTAGGTATAGTCGAATATCTCGACCGGTTTCGTGACCGGTCCGGGCCACTTCTTCATGGAGTACTTGCGCACCCGGCTGCGTTCGCGCTAGTACTGACTCAGTATTAGTCGCTCAGTACTAGCGCCTAAAAAACTAATCAAGAAGTGGCCCAAACGGTCACGAAACCGGTCGAGATACTCGACTATACCTACCGCGTAAGTTCAACCGTCAAAATAATATATTAGAAAGAAACTACAATGCCATAACACGCGCTCGCCTTACGTGGGAGTTCGAACACCGTTTTAGTTGTAGTGTCCTAGCTTCCTTGCACATCTGACGATTCGTTACTTGCTGTGTGTACAATTAAAACATATAGACGTAGTTTTAATAATGCTCAAATTTTCACAACTCACTTAAAAAGTATATAACATATAGGTGGTGATGTAGTGCAGCGTGATAGAACTGGCGCGTGACCTACCCTTTGCGTACCAGAGACGTACAATTACGCGAGTTTCGTTCATAAATCTGTTGTTTACAATTATCGCGGTATACCTAGTAAGGGTTAATACGCTTCTTTATTTAATTGTTATCTGATTTATTTTATTTTTACTTTATTAGGAAAAGCAAACAGCTACATTATAAAGTACATATAAAATAATAGTAATATAATTCACATTTTGACTATAATGTAGCCCACAACGCTATTCACAGATTAACAAAAAATAGATATCTATTAACTATTAACTACCGCCAGAAGTACCACATAAGATTGAAAATAACAAAATTAATTATGATATAATAGTTGCGGACTGAGCGAGAGCGTTGTAAAACAAAGACATAAACATTATGAAGTAAAGCGTAGAACAAGCGTAAAATATATATATATATATATATAACTAAGTATAAAGTATGAAATAATTGAATGATTATATAACACAAGGTAACAATAAATGAATGACAAATAAACAATGTTATTGCTCTGTAAGTATCATATGAGCTTTTTTTTTAAATTGACTCAAACTAAGTGCAAAGATATCAATACTAACAAACATGCTATTGTATATCTCTACCATTCGAACAAGAGGAGCACGACGCCCACTATTTGTTCGGCAGCGACTAACAGCAAACAAGAAGTATTCGCGAACCGCTCTCATGTGAGTAGATCGAGGCACAATATAATATATTGAGTTTACTAAACTGTTGCAATCAAAATAATTGTTAACAATTTTATAGAGATTCGTTACTTCTAAATATAGTCGTCTTGACTCAAGACTTAGCATGTTGTACTTGATGAGCAGTTGGGAATAAGTCAAATACTTTCTGTGGCATCTATAATGCATAGCTTGTAGATACTTGCGTTGCACTCGCTCAATGGCATCAATATATTTACTGTAATAAGGGTTCCAAATAGGTACCGCGTACTCAACTTGCGAGCGTACAAGCGATTTGTATAAATACAGATATGTTGAGGTACGTTTAAATTCAGAAGAAGACCTCATTATAAAACCATACATTTTAAAAGCCTTATTTACTACTGATTCAACATGTGTATTTAAAGACAGTTTTGAATCTATTTGGACTCCTAAATCGCGTAGAACATTAACTTTAGCTATAGGAACATTACATAATGTGTATAAATCCTGTACGCATCTACCTGTATTCGATTATCAGCATTCTCAAATAAAAAATTCGCAAATACCATTAAATTAGATGTAGTTGATCTGCGTTTGACGAAACCATGTTGCTGCTCAATGATAATATTGTGTAACAACGGATAGATTTTATTATGCACTAATCGCTCAAAGAGTTTCGATAAGGTAGACAGAATTGATATCGGTCTATATTGCTCTACATCATGCCTAGAGCCTCCCTTATGTACAGGAGTTACGTTTGCCTTTTTCCATGTCTCAGGAAAGACACCCTCAGTTAAACATTTATTGTAAATAATGAATAAGGGGTCGCTGATGTTCACAGCTGTTTGCTTGAAAAAAATGGGAGGAAGCCCATCAGGACCAGCACCCTTGGAAGAGTCAAGTAGTTTTAGTTCTTTCATGATGGTAGCTTTATCAAAGTAAAGATCGGATATTAAAACACCATTGTCGGATTGTAGAGGCGAAGGTTGCCATTGAGATACATTAACAGATACCGGTTCAAAAACTGATTTAAAAAAATCAGAAAACATGGAACAAACAATTTCAGGATCACTTGATTTCATGTTTTTATGAAACATAGAACCCGGAATATCAGATTTACTCCTACGATTATTTATATAGGTCCAAAACTGCTTAATATTAATAGAAATACTATTTTCAACAGATTGTATGTATTTTTTATAGCATAAGTCACATTTTTCCTTGAATAATGCTCTACATTTGGAAAATTCTTCATAGTCAACTTCATATTTATGTTTTTTCCATTTTATCCATGCTTTCTGTTTCTTTTTGAAAATTTTAATCAGAGAATGTGAAAACCAGACAGGATATTCTGAGCTCTTAGTGCTAGTCATTGGTGCATGGTGCTTAATAATATTATCGATGGCATTGTAGAAAGTATCAAGAGCAGTCTCGGAGCTTAGATCTTGTAGCAATTCTAGCCAGTTAACTTCCCCGATTTTTGTGTTTATGCCATCATAGTCTGCTCTAAAAAAGTTATATTTAGTGACTGATCGCCTTTTCATAGATTTAATAAGGTAATTTACTGAAGTATGTGCAACAAATGGCGGGTGGAAAGGATCCAGTTTTGAAAGTGTCGTAGTTTGAGAACTGACTAACGTAAGTGCGTTAGATATAAGTAAGTCCAAAACGTTACCATACGAATTGACAATATCGTTAAATTGTAGAGCATCTAATACAGACATAAAGTTGTTTATCAGAGAACAAATTTTAGTAGAGCCGTTAGCAACCAATCCTGAAGATCCTTGGCAACGTAATAGAGGAATATGGGGTTTAGTCCAACCAATCTCCGGGGCATTGTAATCACCAAATATATAAAAGTTTTCAATATTGGGGATATTAAGTGCTTCTTGTAAAAATTCAAAATGAGCCTCATACACCTCCTCGGGTGTCTTAGGTGGGATATAAGCTGCACTTATAACATGCTTTTTTGAGCGGTTAATGCTAGGGATTTCTATTAGTACATGTTCTAAGCAGTGTATTTGCCGAGAACTGGAGACATGCGATGTATCAAAAAGAATTGGCCTTAAACCACGTAACGCTGCCACGAAAACACCTCCACCATCCAGTTTTTTGGTAGCAGCGCGATTGCGATCAGCCCTGTACACAACGTATCGCTGGTCAATGAATTCATTGCTGTCAATTTCGGAGATCAACCATGTTTCAGTAAGAACGATTATGTCATAATTATGAGACAATATATTCATATAAAGTGTATTGAGTTTTGTACGCAAGCCTCTACAATTTTGGTAATAGATTGATAAATTATTCAATTGCTGGCTGTTATCCATAATCAAGTTTACAAAATATAAATGTGTGTACATAACTTAGTATTCGTATAGAGAATTCTAAAGATAGTATACTCGTAGTTCGCACTATGTATAAGATAGACAGATATGGACGAACAAATGAAATGTTTATATCCAGGCTATAATATAACACAAGATATATGATTATTATATGCAGAGAGTTTATGGAAAGAGTGTTATTGCTCAGCGGTCGTAGCATGTTTGTGTTGAAATATCTTATAAAGTTGAATAATTCTATCGTTACACACTTAAGAGTATAAAATGTAAAATATAGAAGCAGCTCATCATAATTCAAATTAGAACAATAACTGTAATACAGTTCAGAGTACATTGTTATCAGAGACAAAAAAATACATAAGTCTAAACGAATAACCAAAGCAATCACCATATAGCTAACTGTTAGCTTTAGATTTAAGTCGTTCAAGGTCGGTATCACTTCGTATGGCAATGGCAGCGGTTTCTTCATTTTCCCGTACAAGTATTGTAGAATTTCTGATCCAAACGTACTTGAAATGTAGTTCTTTGGCAATCTCCCGACACCTCCGAAATAACTGCTTTCTTTTGAGGGTTAGGTGTTCATTCAGAAATATTTTGGTTGAGGTACCAGGTATACCCAGCTTATCTGTACTAAGGGATTTAGCTTTACGGTAGGCACTTAGTAAGTTATCTCTCTGCATTCTAGTAGTTAGCTTAACAATTATATTTTTTGGTCTATTGTTGCCTTGCTGAGCATGCGGTACTCTATGAATAGAGAATATGTCCTTCATGGAAAACTGAAAATGCAATGCGGATCCTATACTTTCCATAATGCCTGCAAGATGTTCATTTCGTCGCTCCGGCATGTTGCAGATTTCAATATTACAGTGCCGTGCCTGCTGCTCCAGTGCATCCAGCCTAAGTTCTAAATTATTGTGGAATATAGCAGTTTTCTCGAGGGTTCCGCGATCTAGATCATCAATTCGTTTTTTTATGGAAGTAATATCGTGCGATTGATATTGAACAGACTCTTTAAGAGTCTTGATTTCGGTGTCGTTATCAGCAATGCTCTGCTTCATACTTAATTGTTCGATTCTTAAGGACTTAATTTCGGACTGAATTTCATTTAATGTACCTTTTATATCGTCCCTAATGTGGGTCATATTTACAGACATTTCATTACGCCACACGTTAAGGGTAGAAAATAACTCATTAAATTTATCTAGCGACATGCATCCAGATGTTGATGGAATACATTTGCTAGACTCGCTTTTCTCCAAAATAGTAGATATATCATAAGACATGTCCATAGACTCCTCTGCAGTTGGGACCTGGTTTTGCCGTACAGGCGTGTTCAAGTTGGATCTGATACGTCGAGTTACGTTTGAACATTGTGGGCAGGCCCAAGTTGCACGATATTCAATGGAGAGGTGCGTAAACTGTTCCAAAGTAATGTTTAGGCATTCATGATGATATCTATTTGAACATACATGACAAATAAGACTATTGTCTGAGTTAATTATGCCTTTACAACCTTCGCAGTTCATTATTACTATGATTAGGATATAGTTTTACAGATATTACTAGTATTCAGAATGTTCAAGGCTTTCGTAGTTGTAAGTGTACTGGCGCCCTCTATTGGCAGGTATAACCCTCGTAGTTGTATACTAAGCGTACGCGTCTGTAAGATTGCAGTTGCTTAGCGCCATCTATTGGCATAAGATATGTCGCGCCATCTATTGAGACGAATCCGGATCAAGACACAGCTTGATGGTTAGAATATTATCAACGTGGTGGCACCTAGTTGCTCAATGTGTAAACACAAATGTAAACAAAAACCAGTGACTTGCAATATTGGATAAAGAAGAACTTTGACCGAAAAATTCAAGTTTAATATAATATATACCTAGTTATGTCGCCAGAAATGTTGGTCCGTTCACTGCACTGTGCACGTTTTCGAAGTAAACGATTTTCGACACAAACACAATACTCGAAATCACAATCAGAGCGACACGTAACTGGTTTGCTGTTTCGATTGTGGCATTACACAGGCTGACTATTATATAAGTAAACTATAAGTTGCACCATACTTATTGTTTCGAACTTTACATACAATCGAAATATGCAGTAATTATAATTTTAATGAATTAATATTAACGAGCTTCACTCAGTCGCGTATTTACAGTAAGGCGCCCTCTAGCGGAATGAAATCTGATGAAGTTTTACATTAGCACATTAGCTTTATTGCCTTTGTATGGTAGCAAATGTAAACACATTCACGTATACGCTACCTGTCTTGTAGGTTGTGCTCGTGCGGCACATCGTCGAGCTGTTGGTCGTGCTGTTGGTCGTGCTCGTGGTCACGCTCGCGCTTGTGCACGTCCCACACGCGCAGCACGCCGCCCTCCGCCACCACCACCACCGCCTTGTCGCCTGCAACGTGCCAAATCAAATGTTATTTGAAATCTAAACTAAGGCGTCTCCAGGTCACCTTTGTCAGCTCCATTCTGCAACTTAATGACATTCTAATATATTTTCATATGACATCATATCTCATTTCATAAATTCTTATTTGTATTTTATTAAAAACAGTTTTGATACTGACCAGCAATATGGGAAATTTAAAAAATTAAAAATAAAATTATGGAATGACACAGAAGACGTTGGGGAGAAACAATTTTGATTTTGAGGAGAGAGGAATCGCAGGCGCCAAAATGTAATGTAATAGAATGCGTACACTAAAAATAAGGGCTTGCTAGTTAACAGTAAATAAAATGTAAGATTAGAAATATAAACATATTAGTTAGATAACATGACCTGGAATGCACTTCACTGCAGGTTCTAAAATCACTCTTCTTTAATCGGTCTTGCTTTTCTTAATGTAGACACATAGTCCCAAATGAGATTTTATAGAATTGCTTAATTGGTTCGAAAGGACCTTTCAACATCGGACACAAGCCGTATTCGCATTACCGGGCGATACCGGATTCATCAGAAGGCCAAGATGCCAGTCTTGGGCCACTTGTCAGCTCCGTTTACTTCCTTTTGACTTCTATATTCGTGACGTAGTCCGTATTCTTTTGGGGTCCATAAAAGCCTCTATCTTAATCATCTAAATTGTTTCTTCCCAACGTCTTCTGTGTCATTCCATCATTTTATTTTTAATTTTTTAAATTTCCTATATTGCTGGTCAGTATCAAAACAGTTTTTAATATAATATATAAATAAGGATTTATGAAATGAGATATGATGTCATATGAAATTATATTACAACATTTCTGGTTATTACAGCTACAAGTGACATAAAGGCGCCATTTTTCAAGATTTCAATTAACATTTGATTACAACTAAGATACGTAACTGCACTGCCGGTACTACTTCCATATAGACGTATAATTATATGGGACAGCAGGACAGCAACCATACAAGCCCTTCAGGTTCCAAACTACACTACTGTACCATACCATACGAAATAACATGAAATGAATGAAATGAAATCGTTTATTCTGTACAGGCCTGCGTGGGCACTTACAAATTGTGTGTACAAAGCGTGTCTTGCCCTACTGATACCATTATTATAGTCTGTTTTGTAAGGCAACACACTTAAGCCAAAAATAAACGGTAATTTATTATATACATTAAGAAATTGCTGATAAAAAATAGTTAAAAGACAAGCCCGCAGAGTTTCTTGCCGGATCTTCTCAGTCGTGGTCGCGCTCCGATCCGGTTGTAGATTTAAGAAACAATAAATGTATAATGACAATTTGTAAGAGCCCCCGTAGGCCTAAACAGAATAAATGATTTGATTTCGATCTAGGTCCGGTTGGGAAACTTTTAGCTGGACATCTAAGGAATTGTGGACAGTGCGCGTAACTAAACCATATCAACAGGATAGTTCGTATGATAACAAAGCCAAAGCTGTACATCTAACACTAGGCTCTTTCATTGTACAAAAAGTTATAATGTGTTTGGTGTATGGACGCATGATGGAAGGTTGTGGCTTGGGCGGTATTGCACGCATCGGCCCTCACAGCGGGGCCGGAGGAGCCAGAGTAGCGGCGGGCGGGGGGCGGTACTCACCGAGTGCTTCGCAGGTCAGCGAGCCGTCGGGCAGCGTGCGCTGTCGGAACCCACCTACGCACCTGTACACACCGTTACATTGTATGCATAACATCAAATATATTTTCATTCATAACAATTAAACATAAATGGCAAGAAGTGGTATTTTTTATTATGATAGGTAAACTTACAGCCTAACATCGTACATATTTTTTTTTATAGAAAATGCACGTACAATATGTTCCATTTTCTTGATGTTGGCTAAATCGATCTGATAGGTTGGTGAGTGAGAACCTCTGTTAGGAAATATATCAAAGATTCAATTGTTTAAAATAACGCCTTTGGTGTGATTTTAAGAGTACATTAAAAAGAATGATTTTATGTCCAAACAGATTTTACTTTTGCTGAAAGATCAGAAAAAAAAATACGCAACAAATCAAGACTGAATAACTATGATCTAAGAACGCATGCTACTTCTTCGACCGAAGCGGCATTAACGCTCTTAAAATCACATCAACATCTGGCGAGGAATTGGTCTAACGTAAGCCTATTTGTAGTATAAGGGTAGCCTCCCCGTAACGGAGGATCCCCTGCAGCAGTAGTGTAGCGAGCCGTACTCACTTGCAGGTGTGGTTGTTGTGCTTGGGGATGCAGACCTGCGAGCACGTGGTGTGGTTGCACGCGCGCTCTGCCTCTGCGGACACAACAGTATACTGTACTCGCATGGGGCGATCTCCGGTGCAGGGCTATGCGGGGAGTAACAGGAGCCCTGCTGTATCCGCGGGTGTACTAGGGTGCAAAAGGGGGCCTAATAATACTAGTACTTCAATATGAAATATTAAAAAACTTGCGTGTGGTTTTTATTCAATCACTTTAGGATCTTCCAAAATACGTACATTACCTCTGAACACCTTTATATACGAGTAGGCAATCTTCGGATGACTATAAACGGCCTATGCTACGTCTAACGAAGTCGACTGCGGCGTGGAGATAAATAACTCCCTCGAGCTGAGTTCAGCATGGTGTCCACCTGACTGCCTAGCTCGGGTATGAAAACCTATCGCTAAGCACCAGTGTGTTTCGGCAGCTGTCCTTGAGAGCCATTATAGGTCTAATGTGGTACCACCTTCGAGCGCACCACCACTGCCCATCAAGTGAGATAGTCGTCAAACACTATCAATAGTAAAAACGAAGTGTAATTGCTTTTTATTACTTATTTAGGAAACACACAGTCTTGTACAAATATAATGTCTATACAATATTCACAAATAGACTTAAAGTTCCATGAAAAGTTACGAGCTTTTAAAGTTTTTGGTACTAACAGGAAAAGTGCCTGTTAACAGTGACTCGATTCATAACATCAAACACAATATCAACATAATACATAAAGTTACAATCATACACAATACTTGGAGAAGTTACATAGTTAACAAAGATTCGTCCAATGTTTTTTAATAGTAGATTGACTGTATGACATCAATTGCATACGAGGTTTTTGGCTAATCGCTAATTAACCCGAGTATGCAATTGATGCTTACGCCCGAGATAAATACTCTGCTTTACATATCGATTGTGAGGTTAGTAAACAACAAGACAGCAGGTTTCAATGAACATTTATTAAGAAGAAAAAAATGTGTATTTAATTAAAATTAATAGTAAAATTATTACAATTTGTAAGAGATATGGTCACGTTCTTTTTAGGAATATTTATAGTTTGAATATGAGTTTGTGATGATAAGACTTGAGTTTGAGTGACTTGAGGTTCTTGCATCGTAAATGGCGGCAGTTGACTGGTACTATTTTCTTCATTAAAAAATGGCTCAGATGATGTGCTTTGACGTGGTGATTTCAAGTTTATATTTTCTGTTATTTTAGAAGTAATTTTGCTTTTGTTTGCCATCGAATCTTCGATATAACCTTCGGCCACTTTGCTGGACTTCCAGCCGCCGTGCCTTTTTAACAGAGTGAGGTTGGCTCCCGAATCAGCCAATAGAGTCGCTGATATTCTGCGAAAGCAATGCCCGGTGTATAACTCTACGTTACTCAGTTTTAAATATGTGGCTATTTGCTTTGGCATGCCTGTAAATTTGTTTTTTCCTATTACTTGTCTGTGGCATTTTCCTTTACTGTAATTAAGAAAAAAACGATTTATATCCACGTTTTCAGGCCGAAGAGCTTGATATTTTTCAACATAATTTGCAAATTCTTCATGCACAACAAATGACCGGTCAATTTTAGTTTTCGTGTTAGGCAGTTTTATGAGTAGTAATTTGTTATGTTTTTCTACATTTTCTATTGTCAAGTTTGTCAATTCCACGGTTCTGCAGGCTCCCGATATCCCAAAAATTAGAACAACCTGTAAAAAAGACATAAGTTGTATTAAAGGCACCAAATTCGCATAGTATTTTTGTGAAATATTTTGGTAACTTATTAAAAAGGGCAAGTAAATACGTAGGTACCTTTATTGCTAAATAAATTTCATCCGGAGCTTCATTTAAGAATTTCTGTACTTCTTCTGCAGTAAATACCTTCGATTTCTTGCTTTTAAAGCCGTCAGACTGCCTTTTCAAGAAAGCAGTAAGTTTAGAAAAATCTTTCAAATTCACGTCATGTTTTGTCATCATTGTAGATTTTAGCATGGAATAAAAGCACCATAAACTGGAAGGTTGTAGCCTCTTAGATAATTCGTCAAAATATGATATAAAAACACTTTCAGAAAGAGATTTCACTTTTTTTTCTGACCGCCATTTCATAAATTCGTCGAATGCCTTTACATATCTTTCTTTCGAGTTCGGCGGTAATATATTTTCGACAACTGTTTTTGCCCTTTCTTTAATAAAATCGGGCGTTAGATCTATGTCTTCGTCACTAGACATGTTTAAAACTTTTGAAAAAGAACTCAAACAAGAAAATTAATTATTTTCGCGATGCTTTCGCGCCTACTATTAGACTGCCTTTTTTTTTCACGCACGCAAGCGCGTCAAATCTTGCTGGCCAGTTTGATTTTTAAATCGATTCCATCTAACATACGATGTGGAAACAAATAGTTCCATATTTAAAATAAAATCTTTATAAAATAAATTGTCTAGATTCCGATTCGAGTAATTAATCGATACCGAGAAAAAAATTATTAACTTTTTAAAAATATTCTTCGTGCAGTATGAGTATGACAGTTCTTTTCTCAAATTCCAAAACCTATGCTGTAATGATAGTCATACACCCCGGCATTCAGGGGTGTAAGGGTGTACTTACAGAGCAAGAGATATGTAAATTCTGTTAATGAAGAAGATAAAATGTCTATATTTTATTTTTTATTTTATTTTATTTTACAAACTATATGTTTTAAAGTGTCATTATAAGAACGACAAGAACGCCTTACAAAACGAGTTTATTGCGCAGTTTGTTTTACAAATTGAAATGTAAAAAGTCCGTTGAACGTGAGGAGATACGTGGAATTTTAAAATAAATTTTAATCCAAATTCACTACAATCAGTTATATCATGGATTATTTTGTATAAGAATAAGGAGTCATAATACAAACGTCTATTTTCTAGAGAAGGAATCCTATGTCTCCCGGCTGTATCTGCATAAATTTGAAAATAATTGCCAGTTTGATAGTCTAAAAATTTTATAAATGTATTCTGAATTTTCTCAATTCGGGATATATGCACGCGATATTGCGGATTCCACACCACACAACCAAATTCAAGTAAGCTACGAAAGTACGTAAGTAAGTAAATAAAAAACCAGTGTGTGCACACACAAGCTCCATGACTGAGACATGAGCGCATACCGGAGTCGCAGCTGTCAGCGTGCCCGTCGGGTGCGCAGTGTCCGTCGGGGCAGGTGGCGCCACCGTCGCACGCGCCCTCCTCCCCCAGGAACCGGCGCCGCGCGCACGCCGCGCCCGCCTCGTCCTCGCCTGCCGCGCAGTCCGCGTGCCCGTCGCACACCACGCTCGCCGGCACGCACGTCGCGTCCGAGCATCTGCCAACGCACAACGCACTCTACATAACTTGATGAACAAACCTAGAAAGTCTAACAATGTTTACTTTTGGAAAGACTAATATAAACAATGTTTAGTTTTCCAACAAAACAACAAAGATCACAATCAATTCTGTAAGTAATTATTTGTGTAGGTATTTAAGCCCTCCTCCCATTACCCTCCCATTGTTCTTCTTTGAAATATTCTGTTTAGTTTTAACTATTATCTTGTTGCGCACCACCGTCTAAACTTTTATCTTTGTCCAGTCCATTCAAGGATTGTCTGTAAGAGATTGCATTAGCGTTAAGACCGCCAATTGTATTACCAGCACAGATCTAAGATCCTTACTTGTAAGTATATTAATAATTAGTTAATTTACCTACTGTTTTGTTTGTGTGGTAAGCAATAAGAGTTATTGTATTGTATTGTAATTAGTCAACTACAAACGCCACATACTCGTACTTAACGCAACAAAGTAAAAGGGCCACGGAAGATGATCTAACCGAATGTGAAAACTGTTTGGCTTTCTACTTGTTATTTTCTCATTAACTTATATTATTTTGTTTGCAGCTTTTATTTTCCATAAATACAAAAAAATATATAAATAATAAATATTGGGTACATATTTCAAGTCATACTTTATTGAGCATATAATATTAAAGTCAATAGTGAGGAAAACTATTTATATGTCCTTGGTTTAAACGTATCTTGCCTCAACATAACACTCGATATCGACGGATAAAAAGTACGAATGTACAGTTTTAGGCAGTTCCTACGACTGGAATTAAACTTTATCATTAAACTGTATTCCGCTGAATGCTATGAAACACCTGTTCTAAGCTGTAGTTTTCCTAATTGTGTAAAATAAAATAAGACAATAATATATAGAAATCTTAGGTCAGATGCTTCTGCTGAAGATAACAAAATAAAAAGAGGACCAAGGATCGATCTTGCGGCACTCCAGATGAATCTGCGTCGCGGCCGACGTGTAACCGTTCAGGAGTTCTTTGACATAATAAGAAAACCATCTCAGAAGGTTTCCACGTATCCGTATCCCCGCCGCGTGCAGCTTAGCAAGATGAATTACGTGGTCGATACGATCAAAAGCTTTGTTGAAATCGGTATAGAGTGAGTCGACTTGGCCACCTGCTTCCATTCCAGCAGTGGCCATAACAGCAAATATTACAAGATTAGTTATTGTAATCGAAAACCATGCTGCTATTTCTGTGTGTCTCGCAACAAGGTCTGCTTTCAAGTAACGCACTAAGAACACAACGATGATGGGTTTATTGCTTGAGAGGGCTCTCGTGCCAAAGTTGACATTTGTAGCTTCGATAGGCTGCCCGCTACTCGTACTCTATTTTCAAATTATGTCAATACGGTTCTCATTATAATTATGCACTTACGTCAGTTTAAACTAATGCCGAGGGTAGGCAACAGTTTCATAGCATCCAGATTCTAAGCAGACTTGAACTTGTTACCAATAGTTTCCTTTCTGTTATCAGTCATAGAACACTCGAAATAATGTAACATAATATGCTTCATTTCTTTAACTTCTTGCACAATCATCAGTAATTGCGCGAGACTAACATTGATACCGTTAATCCCGTCCCGCAGTTTCATGAAAATCGAGGGTGGCACCATAGAGTAAACTGTATATACGTGTCGAAGCGGCAACACGTGCTTGTTATTTCGTACTACTTAGAGTTCGACGCACACGAGAGTAAGATCTCAGGATGAGTAAGGCTATCTCAAGACAACTTAAGGAAGTTGTACATAAAGTGTACCAATTTTTTGAAAGGTGAACAAATGACCGAACATCGGCCGAATACGCAAACCACATTAATTTAGCAACAACTGTTGCTGAAGCCACAGGTTTGTTTGAAACCAGCGTTAAAAAAATATAAAAAAAGCTAGAATCATGGAAGCACAAGGCAGCACAGCGACTATCTAATCACCACGGAAAAACCGTTTTCCTAAAAGAAGGATTGAATTCGACAATTTTACGGAAGGTGTATAAGAAGAAAATTTACACAATGGTATACTGTATTAGCATAGTCTCTCTTACTCCCTATCTTTGATTATGCTGACGTCTGCTATCTTGATCTTAGAGAAGACCAGCTGAATAAACTTGAGCGTCTTCAAAATTTCTGCATACGGTTTATTTTTGGCTTTCGCAAATATGACCATATCTCTGAATGCCGCACTAAACTCAAGTGGCTTCCCATACATTGTCGCCATAATGCTCATATATTGTCCCTACTTTATAGTGTATTGTTTAATCCCTCATCCCCGCGCTATCTTCAGGAAAATTTTGAATTTTTACATGTTGAAGCTCTTTTCCTCTACGATCATCAGAGAACTTAATGTTAAGTACCCCGATACACAGCACCACTTTTTTTGGTTCCTACTTTTGTATTGAAGCTGTTCGTCTATGGAACACTTTACGAACCTACAAAACACCTACGAAATTAGATGCGCGCCTTCTCTTGACATCTTCAAACGACGTGTCAAAACATTTTACTTCGCGAAATAACTAACTGCAAACCTACTTACTATCTTTGTTATAATATTTAAATGGTATATGTATAGTTATGTATATATTATGAAGTATATATATGTATAGTGGAATTATATAAGTATAGTTTGTATATATTATAAGTATTTTTTTCTAGCTTTATTCTTGAGTTTTGCTATATGTAGTGTTTAGTACACTAGTTTTATACACCACCACCTTTATAAGTTTATGTCTACTTCTTTCCGTGCATGGTTGTCTGGAAGAGATCGCTCTGAGCGATAAGGCCGCGCATTGTGACACTTAATTTTAAGTATTTAATTGTGAAATATTTTATTCTTATTTCTTTATTTGTAACATATATTTGTATTGTGATGTTTCAATAAAGAGTTAATCTATCTATCTATCTATCTATCTATATATACTGTCAAAAAATTTATCCCGTCGTTGAAAAAGTTGAATGCGGAATTGAAAGAAGACGATATACTTCATTGCTCACGTGAATACTTGAGACGGACAATACGTAGGCTTGGTTTCAAATATTTAACATGCCAGTCAAAGAGGAAACTATTAATTGAACGTCACGACACAACGCGCCTGCGGTGGCATTACATCAGAGACATTAAAAATACCGCCGAGAGGGTAACCCAATAATTGATGAAACCTACGTGAATAGAAATCACGTGACACAAAAATGCTGGCAGTCTTATACAGAACGCGGGGCCATACAAAACATCGGTAAAGGACCTCGTATTGTAATTGTACACGCTGGCAGTCGCAATGGTTTGTACCTAATGCTTTATTGATGTTCAAATCGCATTCCAAGACCGGTGATTATCACGGAGACATGAATGCCACAAATTTTCGAAAGTGGATCGATGGAAACTGTTACTAAACATTCCTCCGAACTCTGTTATTGTAATGGACAACGCCGCTTACCATAGCACTCAGATCGATAAAAACCTACAATGAATACCGTGAAAAGCGAAGTGCAGCAGTGGTTAGAACGGCGAGGTGTTCAGTATGGTAGCGCTCTGCGTAAATGTGATCTAATGAAAATAATTAATGAGCAAAACACGGAGAAACAGTACAAAATTGATGAAATATTAAAGGAAAATGGACATATCGTGCTTCGCTTACCCACATACCATCCGGATTTAAATCCAATTGAACTCGAGATTGCCAGCTACGAGTAAAGAAGACATTCCTGCCGTACGTATCGGAGAAGCAGTACACATCACCTGAGGCTGACTGCTTTACAATTAAGAGAAAGCAAGGCGGACTGCCTCGCAGCCCCTAGCCTCCTATAATTATTTTCCGATATATTGGCACAGGAAATGCAATACGAGGCAGAACATCTCGAACACTTAACACCGTCACTCGACATTAAGCACCTCGCTCCGGAAAACATGATAATCTAATTATATAGCCAATATGCGCGCTGCGTAACGCCGCAGAGCGAACTGAACACGTCTTGTGCATTGTACCGGGTAGACTCTGGTTGTGGCAAGCGGGGTAGTCACCTGAACATGTCGTCAGCGCAGGGCAGCAGGCGGCAGCCGAGCTCGTCGCGGCCGTCGGGACAGTCGGGCTTGCCGTCGCAGCGCCACGCAGGCGGCAGGCAGCGGCGCGCGCGCGGCCCGCAGTCGAGCCGCGCCCCGCACTCGGGCGCGGCGGCGGCGAGCGGCGGCTCGCACTCCGCCTCGTCCTCGCCGCCGTCACAGTCCGGCTCGCCGTCGCACCACCACTCGCGCAGCACGCAGCGCCCGTCGGCGCAGCGGCGCGCGGGCGGCGAGCAGCGCTCACACCGCTCGTCGCTGCCGTCGGCGCAGTGCGGCGCGCCGTCGCAGCGCTGCGACGCACGCACGCACTCGCCCGAGGCGCAGCGCCACTCGGACTCGGAGCAGGCGCGCGGCGTGCAGCCCGACTCGTCGGCGCCATCGCCGCAGTCGTCCTCGAAGTCGCAGCGCCAGCGGCCCGGGATGCAGCGGCCGTCGGGGCAGCGGAAGTAGGTGGGGTCGCAGGGCGCCACCGCCGCACCGCTGCCGCACTCTGCCTCGTCCTCGCGGCCGGGACAGTCGGGCTCGCCGTCGCAGCGCCACTCGGCCGGCACGCAGCGGCCGCCGGCGCAGCGCAGCTCGCCGCGCGCGCACTGCCTCGCGGCGCAGTGCTCGCCCTCGTCCGAGCCGTCCGCGCAGTCCGCGTCGCCATCGCACTCCCAGACGCGCGGCACGCAGCCGGAGCCGGTGGTGCACGCCAGCTGCACACACGAGAGTGTCGGTGCGGGCACTGTATACACACGCTACAGTACGCTACAGTACGCGCGGTACTCACGTGGTGCGGCGGACAGGTGCGCGGCGGACACTCGAGCTCGTCGTCGCCGTCGCGACAGTCGCGCCGCCCGTCGCAGCGCACCGTCGCCGGCACGCAGCGCGCCCGCACGCCCGCCGTCGCGTTGCCGGCGCACTTCCATTGCGATGACAAGCACGTGAACTGCGACACGTACGTTATAGGTCCATGTGAGACGAATACTTTCATTAATTAACGTAATCAATTACCTATATTACCGCTTGAAATCTAAATTTATAAATATAGTTATATCCTGCTTAACTCGATAATACGATTGGAAACTGGATCTAGGTATGCCCTAGATCTCTAGTTTCTGATCGTATGAAATTTATGTATTTTTGGAAAATCGACTGGTTTTACTTTATGTTTCGGAAATCAGTCTTTATGTTTTTTTTATTGGGATAGGTAGACAAACGAGCAATCGGCACACCTGATGGTAAGTGATACCGTCGCCCACGGACTATTGCGGATGTCCATGGGCGACGGTCAGAGGTCTGAGGATACGTTGCCCACCTTTGAGGAAGGAAGAGATAGAAGGGGTGAGGGTGCAGGGGAGGGCAAGGGATAGGAAGGATGGGGAGGTGGGAATCAGGCCTCTGGAAACTCCCACAAACCGACTAAAGCGCATTAGCAAGCTATGTTACTTCACCTCGGTGTTATGGGGGATGTTAGATTAACTTCCTACTGTTGCGCATTGTACGGGGGTCCGGTAACTATAGGGACACCAGGTGCTACAGGTGCTACAGGTGCTACAGGTGCTACAGGTGCTACAGGTGCTACAGGTGCTACAGGTGCTACAGGTGCTACAGGTGCTACAGGTGCTACAGGTGCTACAGGTGCTACAGGTGCTACAGGTGCTACAGGTGCTACAGGTGCTACAGGTGCTACAGGTGCTACAGGTGCTACAGGTGCTACAAGGGCGTTCAAGCCAGTCCCCATTAGTAAGCACCTAGCTTCTATTTAAATCCTTCAACAAGTTTAGATCTAGAAAAGCCACGACGATTGTGGTAAGTTGCGGTAACCTGGCGGGTCGCATGCCCCCATCCGCAACAATGTGATATATTACATAACTTACGATACAAACAGAATAGTAACAGAAAGCTAAAAGAGTGCAGATTCGCACATGTTAACACCAAATTATGAAACACACAATATCGCTAAACGAACACTTTACTATGAGAAATTAAATAACATGCAGTTAAAGTAAATTCTGCAAAGTCGTTGTCTGGCTGACTTACACTAGTACAGAAAGGTCCATGTATGTGTGCTGTACAATTTGTTTCATTAATCGCTAGTTCGCCAAAACATTAATTTAGCATGTATTTAGTTCTTACAACGGGAGTAGATAAAGTTGGGCTAAATCACGAGAATGTAGAAGGGACATAACTGGGAATTATTGGGAAGAAGTAACTCGTGACAATCAATTTAGTTTGAAGTAACCTTTAGTAAAAAAGTTAAATCAGCAGTTTCGCGTCTTTTAAAAAGTGGGAGAAAATATTAAATTAAAAATATATAATAATAAAAAAAATTATAGGGAATTTTTAGACGATAACCGAAATATTTTATAAATTTATTTTACATCTCTCAAATTAGGTAAGTAGGTTCAGTCGGTTCCGCGTCACCACGCCGCGAGCACGTTCACCGTTTGCACGCCGCTCGCGCTGTCACTAAGCTACATAAACAATCATCCTCGCGGAACTTACGTAATAATTAACCATGTTTAAGTGTCCTGGGTGCAACTTGGAGCATTCCGATGGTGTCAAATGTTCCAAATGTTTCATATCATACTGTTTTTGTTGTGCGAATATAACAGAAAAAAACTATAGAAAGCTCGGGTCAGCGAGGCAGTCCGTTTTACTATGTGCCAATTGTAAATGCGGCCAGCCTCAGATAATGTCGCCTTCCACGTCGACACTTTCATCAGGAACGTCATCGAATGCTACCCTGGATCTGGTGCTTCAGGAGTTGCGGGACGGGATTAGTGGTATAAATGTTCGTCTCGAGCAAATTCCGGCACTTGTCCAAGAAGTAAAAGATATAAAAGAGAATTTTTTTCATTTTGAAGAGGCTTTAGTGAATATCAAAAATGAGGTGGATGTCAATAAGACCAAGACGTGCGAGTTGGATTCGAGACTAACCAGCCTGGAATCAAAATGTAGCAGTGATAATACCTACCCTCAACTTCAATCGAAATTGTCTCAGCTAGCTGCCGATTTATCATCAAAAGAGCAAAGGGAGCGTTATAATAATGTCGAAATAAAAGGAATACCCCAAAAGAAAAATGAAAATCTTTTATCACTTATTAGAGTTCTCGGCGAAACGATCGGGCAACCTGTCTTGGCTACAGACATTAATTTTATCACTAGAGCCCGTTCGTCAAATAACAATAAACCAATTATTGTCGGATTCCTCGGAAAATATAACAAAGATAACTTTGTTGCCGCTGCAAAATCTCATAAGAACCTGACTGCGGCGGACGTGGGGTTCCCTGGTGTGACGACCAGGGTCTTCATAAATGATCATCTCACTCGTGAGAATAAGCAGCTCCTTACGAGGACCAAGAAGCTGGCTCTTGAAAAGAACTTTAAGTTTACATGGGTTCAAAATTGCAAAATTCTTATCAGGAAACATGACACTTCGCCCATTATACATATAATAAGTTCTGATGACCTTGAAAAAATTAAATGACTATGTTCTATTAAGCATCTTTATAGTTTTAGTCATGTGTTATCTTTTTTTTTCATATTTGTATTACTATGTTTTTTCTTATTTTATTATAAATTCAACAATGTAACAAAGCCATTTAAAACCAATAATGACATTTATAAGGTGCACATTTTAAACATCCCTCTCGTTACTATGAACGTGCTAGATTTATATTTCCTTCGATTGCTTCATGATTATACAATTTCACTATACTTACGTCATATCAACATTATCATACTTACATTTTCATTTCACAGATTGAACTCAATATACCGTACTATGAAGAAATACTTATTATTTATTCGTAGATACTATGATATCAAAATTCTACCGTTACGTCATGACACTGCTAATAATAACTTCGTCGATTATTGGTGCATACACGTAAACGTAAGTGTACCGCTATTTTATATATACGATTGTATTAGTTATGTGAAAATAGACAATTATCATAGCGCTTGTATCGTACGTTCGCGTCTCGTCACACAACTAGTCAATCTTTATTGTTATGTACTTGCATTGTTTTTCGCGCAAACAACTAACATCTGTATGCCTGATATTTATGTGTTGATTATCGGGTCACTTACCAGTCAAGTATCTACTTGGCTGGTTTGTGATTATGGTTTTTAATATATATTATCAGAATGTTAGGGGTTTGCGCACAAAAACAATGCAATTTAAAAGAAATATTCAGCTTTCTAATTTTGATGTGGTGGTGTTGACGGAGACGTGGCTTATGGACGGGATAGCGAGTGAGGAGTTGTTTAGCAGTGTGTACACCGTGTGGCGGCGCGATCGTGAATACGCGCGGCTCGGACAGACCCGTGGTGGCGGGGTCCTTATCGCTGTGCGCCGTGACCTTGCAGCGCACGCGCGCCCCGAGTGGCATTCCACTGCGGAGGATCTTTGGGTTTCAATTCAATTTAAGGGGCATGGGACAATTCCACCACAAAACCTTCATCTGGGAGGCGTCTACATGTGTTCACAGAGCCATGGCTTGTCATTTTCATCACAACTTTCTAATTTCTGTGAGAAAATATTATCTATTTCTCTGGCTAATCCTGACGATAAGCTATTAATTATGGGTGATCTTAATATGAGTGACATATCATGGTCATCATCCTGTGACGATACTCACATGTTACCTACCTACAATAGCAATGATTGTGATCATGTTGAATTGGTCGATCTTATGAACCTCACTAGTTTAAACCAGTACAACTACATTTTAAACCAAGAGGGTCGAATACTTGATTTGATTTTATGTAACTATGACATATCCATATTCCGCTGCTTGGATCCACTGGTGCCGGAAGATAAATTGTATCACCCGACCTTAGTCTGTAGACCTTTGTTTTTAAACCACAGTGTTCTTGTACCCTGTCCCAGACTAAAAGTTTTCTATGCTAAAGGAGACTACCAGTCTATTCGTAAGAACTTGAGTGATCAAGACTGGTCTTCACTTCTCTGTTGTGATAGTTTAAATGAAGCTGTTCATATATTTACTAAAATATTATTAGAACTTAGAGATAAATATATTCCATTTAAGTACATACGGCCTAGCCAGTACCCGTTATGGTACTCGCCTGCTTTGGTAAAAATTCTAAATGAAAAAAAGAAGTTCCATAGTAAATTTAAAATATATCATAATATAGCGGACAAAAATTCTTTCAAAATTCTAAGGGACCGAGCGAAGAAGGTGGAACATGAATGTTATCTAAACTATATTTCTAGAATCGAAATGTCTATCCGCGATAACCCTAATGCGTTCTGGTCCTACATAAAATCCAACAAAAAACACAACTCATATCCGTCTACAATGACTTATATGAATTCTAATATCACTACTGGTCTTGGCATTTGTAGTGCTTTCGCAGACTTTTTTAACTCTAACTATTTGCAAGATATACCTTCACAGTCTCCATCTTCTTCTTCTACAATTAACAATTTATCAATCTCTCCTGCAGCAGATATACACACCATTGAAATTAGGAACGATCGTATACTTCAACTACTCAAATCTCTAGATTGTAAAAAGTCTGCTGGGCCTGATGGTCTTCACCCATGTCTACTAAAAAATTGTGCTGAAGAACTAGTTTATCCCGTTGCTCTCCTATTCAAAAGGTCTATTGACGTAGGTGTGGTGCCTAAAATCTGGAAAACGGCCATTGTAACGCCAATACACAAAAAAGGATCCAAGCGTGATATCCATAATTACAGACCAATCTCCAAATTATGTGTGCTGGCCAAAATTTTCGAAAAAATTGTACATGATCAATTATACGATGCTCTAATCCACACGCTTATACCACAGCAGCATGGATTTCTTCGGGGTAGGTCGACTTCAACAAATCTCATAGTGTTTATCGACTCGGTCACTACTGGCATGGACTCGGGTGGTCAAGTTGATGCTGTATATACGGACTACAGCAAGGCATTCGATCGTATTGATCATATTATTCTTCTTGCCAAACTTCAAGATGCGGGCATACGTGGCGATCTTCTACGATGGTTTAGGTACTTCATATGTTAACGATCGATGCCAAACTGTAGTTCTAAATGGATATGCTTCGGCTTCGTCACCGATCCCATCCGGAATCCCTCAGGGATCGATCCTTGGACCTCTCCTCTTTATCCTTTTCATCAATGACATCCACTCATGCTTTGAACACTCTAACTTTCTTTTGTTCGCCGATGATATGAAGATCTATAAAGTGATTGAAACTAGTCGTGATCTGGATTTGTTGCAACTGGATCTAGATAGCCTTCACAATTACTGTTCAAAAAATAAACTCGACCTTAACGTTGCTAAATGCTTCTGTATTACTTTTAGCCGTTCCAAAAAAACTTTGCTGTTTGATTACAAAATAAATAGGGAATCTCTTAAGAGGTCGGACATTGTTGTCGATCTAGGCATTACTCTGGATTCAAAACTTTTATTTGACAAGCATATAGAGAACATAACTAGTAAAGCATTGAAAACATTGGGTTTTCTATTTAGAGTCACAAAAGATTTTAAATCAACCAAAACATTTAAAATCTTATACTGTTCCCTAGTACGAAGTCAACTTGAGTATAGCTCACAAGTTTGGAATCCATGTTACGCTAAATACATAGATATGCTTGAAAAAATACAAAAAACATTTTTGCGCTTTATAAATTTCAAGTTCAAGATTATAAGCCCTGGATATGTGGACAGCTGTAGACGCCACCACTTGCTGCCTCTCTCCGTAAGAAGAGAAGCAGCAGATCTGACTTTACTTCATAATATAACTCTTAACATAATTGATTCGTCGACATTACTGTCGGAGGTTAAACTAAAAGCACCCTACAGATCACTCAGTCGTAGGAATTATTTACAGTTGTATACTCCTCCCTTCATCTCTAATTATCGTCAAAATTCTTTCTTCCCGCGAACTGTCAATATTTTCAATTCGAAATACTCAAAATATGTTGATCTCTTTTCGATGAAGCAAAATACTTTTAAACTTATAATCAACGAACAATTCTATGCAGACTAAATTATTTATATGTCATTGTTTTATTTTACATGGCTTGTAGCAATTTATTATCTTCGAATTAATCTTTTGTATACACATTTAAACTCTTATTATTATTATTTTTAAGTTAGCGCATAAATAATGTTACTTTAAGTTAGGTTTTATTCACCTATGACATTTTAACTGTTCCCATAAGCGGAAACTGTTAGGCTTTTGCGTATCCATTCATTGTTTACTTCATTGTTTACATTATTATAATCTAAGCAGCCGTTTGTTTTCCTAGTAAAATAAAATAAAATAAAATAAAACATTAATTTAGCATGTATTTAGTTCTTACAACGGGAGTAGATAAAGTTGGGCTAAATCACGAGAATGTAGAAGGGACATAACTGGGAATTATTGGGAAGAAGTAACTCGAGACAATCAATTTAGTTTGAAGTAACCTTTAGTAAAAAAGTTAAATCAGCAGTTTCGCGTCTTTTAAAAAGTGGGAGAAAATATTAAATTAAAAATATATAATAATAAAAAAAATTATAGGGAATTTTTAGACGATAACCGAAATATTTTATAAATTTATTTTACATCTCTCAAATTAGGTAAGTAGGTCCTTATTACCCCCAAATGGGGCTTGTAGGTGACCAATTAGCGCTCTAGGGTAATAATGTAGATAGAAAAGCCCTAGGGCGGTAAGTAATTAAAAACACAAATGGGGCTTGTAGGTGACCAATTAGCGCTCTAGGGTAATAATGTAGCTAGAAAAGCCCTAGGGCGGTAAGTAATTAAAAAAACACTTCACTATTTCAAAAAGTTCGCGTACATCTAACCATCATACTGGCAATAGACATCATGCATTCAGCCCAATGACAAAATAGGTCGCTTCGCTATTCAGCCTTGTCTTCGTATGAGTATAATAGTCATCAATTTTATTTTTGTAATACCGGTTTTTTTCTGCTTACCTCACAATCGAGATGTAAAGCAGAGTAGTTAGCTCGGGTGTAAGCATCAATTACAGCCCGAGATATTTATATAGTTCGCCTTACAGCCCTTGGCTACTAATCTACTATTGATTATTAATCCATGTATATGACATAACCAAGGATCTACACCTGTGAAACATATTCGAGAACGCTTCGGACAAAAGTACAATATCAACTATATTGTACTTTTGTCCGAAGCGTTCTCGAACCTCCGACTAACTCTAGCCGAACTCCTTGCTCTAGCTACTCGAACTCCTAAAACAAAGCCCAGTATTCTTGTCGCCTTGGAAATCATCATGAACACATTTATCAAATATGTAGTAGTTTTGGATCATATAGCACTGTGAAAGTCCTTTTTTATAATAATCAATTTGTAAAAATCATAACGGAATATGTTGAGCTTTAATATACTATTAATACAGTAGCTAACTAAGCTTGAGACATCAGATTGAAGTATAGCAGTATCTAACCTGAAGATCTTCATGTCATCAGCAAAGCAAAGCAAGTGACTATTTAGAAATCATTGAGAAAGCAACTTGGGGTCAATTCTATCGAAGGCTTTGCTGTTATCGGTGTAGATAACATCCACTTGGGAACCGAAGTCTAGTACAGGTTTTCACAAATAGGTTGTGATGTGTTTTATAACTTTGTTAATTTTGTAATTTTTTGTGAGTTTGAGAGATAGAGTTAGAAATAGCATTATAAGAGATCGGTGTGGAGTTAATGAAGATGTAGTGACTAGAGTTGAGAAAGGCATGCTTAGATGGCTTGGGCAAGTAGAAAGGATGGATGAGAGAACACTGACAAAACATGTGTACAGGGCGAGCTTGGATGAATGAAAGAGATAGACCTCGTCGAACGTATCCGATCAAATCGGAGATGTTCTAAAGAAAGACGGGAAAGGTCAAGAGTACCCGAAAACGACAATTATGCAGAAAGAATGTGATGCGAGTGGATGATGCAAAAATGGTATGCCAAGATCGTACTAAGTGGAAATCTGTGATCTCTGCCTACCCCTCCGGGAAACGGGCGTAACGTTATGTAATGTATGTATGTGTATGTAAATTTTGTAATGAAGAGCTTTACTGATGTTCCTCTAACCGTATTTATGTAAACATATTGCGATAATGTGCAGTGTACACGTTCGAGTGAGGTGTACCTTGTCACAGTCGCGCTCGTCGCTGCCATCGCCGCAGTGCTGGTGCGCGTCGCAGATGTGCGCGGGATGCACGCAGCGTCCGTTGTCGCACTGGAACTGTCCCGGCTGGCAGCGGAAGGCGGGGCACGACGCCGGCTCGTCGCTGCCGTCGCCGCAGTCGTCCTGCAAGCGCACAACACTACAGTCGTATCTCGCGTCCGCTTCACGCCATATACTATAACTATTATATATGCTGTTCCCAACGTCTATAAGAGAACGTTAGAAAAATGAATTGGCACCCCTTCAATTCCAGAAGTCACGTGTGATCACTGATATGGTGTAACAAATCATTAAAATCCTCCTTATCATTAATTCAACAGTTTTAACGTTTACTAACACTACAACGGTACTAACTAGTTATGTTATGAATAGGCAAAACATCCGTTGTGAATAATACAAATGTCGATTGGGCCATCAGATGACTTGTCATCTGATGACCCAATCGACCCAATCGACAATATATGGTGATGTTTGCAGGACATAAGATGAGGGAAGGCGTATCCCAAATTTATAATTAAGATGACGCAAGAATTTTTCTTGTATCTTTTCTATACGGTCAATATAAGTATGGTAGCACGGGTTCCATAATTGAGAGCAATATTTTAAGTGACTCCTAACCAGCGTACAGTATAATATTTTAAGTGATTTTACAGACTTAAAATGATTAGTGATTCGGAATATAAAACCAAGCAATTTAGTAGCCTTAGAACAAATATTGATTATATGATTATCGTATAGTAATTTAGAGTCTAGAGTTATACCTTTATTGTCGATCTTATAAGTATCTGATTGTTCAGAGAGTAATTAAACATTAAAGGTCCAGCACTTCTAGTGTATGTAATTATATGACATTTGGATATATTCAGATCAAGTTTATTATCTATACAATTTAGGTTTAATTGTGATAACTCCTGTTGAAACTGTAATGCATCATTTGCACAAGTGACGGATTTGAATACCTTCATGTCATCTGCAAACAACAGGATTTTAGAATGATGAAAACATTGGTCTATGTCAGAGATAAATAAGGTAAAAAGCAATGGACCCAATATTGACCACTGTGGGACTCCAGAAGATATGAGAAATGGATCAGATGAGTAACCGTTGAGTACTACAGTCTGGGTTCGACCTTCGACGTATGAGACGAACCACCTAAATAGGTCACCGCGAATACCAGCAGCCAAAAGCTTTTTTAGAAGCAGACAATGGTCGATTCGATCAAAGGCTTTGCTGTAATCTGTGTATACAGCGTCCACCTGTGCACCATTGTCCATTTCTGTAGTTACTGCTTCTAAAAATGTGATCAAGTTGGTAACAGTAGACCTTCCTTGCAGAAAGCCATGCTGGTGAGGGCTAAGAGTGTTCATTAGTGCTAAATAAACTTGTTCATGTACGATCTTTTCAAATAATTTCGTAAATACACAGAACTTTGATATAGGACGATAATTACTTTTACCTTTTTATGACTTTTTTTATAATATTATAAGTTAGAGTTTTGAAATAAGTATAGTATGTTTTACGGCTTATTTACATTTAAATAACTGGTTTTGCTTCGTCGGGCTCGCACTCCTTACGAACATTTTGAAAGTTGCTGAACACTGCAGTGATGATTAATCACTCCTCCCAGGCACAATGCTGTGCCCGGGGCAGTGGAAAGTGGGGTGGGTATCTGTCGGTACCTGCGTGTCGCAGCGCCACCAGAAGGGGATGCACTTGAGCGCGGAGCCGCACACGAAGTGCGCCGACGTGCAGTTGTGGCGGCACGAGCGGCCGTCCTCCTGCAGGACCCAGTGCTCGGGGCACTCACAGCGTGCGCCCGCCGGTGCCGTGTCGGTGGCGGCCGTCAGCAGGCACAGCCCCGAGCAGTTCAGTCGCGCACACAGATCTGACAGCTCTGCGCAGTCAATACAAAAAGTAATTTCACTTTTTTCTTCATATTACATTATACAAAAATCGACTAGCTAGCCTTGACAAGCGTAATAATAATAACACCACTAGAAGTATTTCTAGAGACGCGATTGGATTTGGTTTTCCTTTTCATATTATTTTATTTATTTTTTAATTTTAATTTTAATTTTTATTACCCAGACAAGAAAAATCACAGGTAACATTTAAAATTCAATTAAAAATTAAAATTATCTAAAGAGATCCCGTATCACAGAGTAGTGTAAACTGTATAAACTAAGGTAGTTATAAAATTACTGAAGTTGCTTCCAATATTTGTATACTTCTGTTTCAATACTTAACGTATTATCTTTTATGATTATTGTAATGTAGCTTCGTTCAAACCAGATGCTATGCTACTCGTACTACAGGAAATAAATATATGTATTTATTTTATCTACTGGTGAAAACTTGTAATTGGCCCAGGTTATTAGTCCATAGTTTGTTTCATGTTATTATCTGTTATGCTGTAAGTTTTCCTACGACGATAAAATGAAATGTAGCGACTGTTTACCGGGTATAGGTGGCTGTCGTGCGGGATGGTAGACGCGCAGGTCCATGGGCTTGTGCACGGTGGTGAGTAGCGTGCGGCAGCGGTAGGCTCCGCCGGCCGCAAGCGAGGCATTGCCGCGCGCGCTGCCGGGCGGCACTGCCACGGGCCGGCGGCGGCAAGACTCCACGCTGAGCGTCTCCCAGTCGGACCAGTACACGCGCCCGCCCCACACGCCCAGCGCGAACACGTGGTGCAGCCGCAGCCACGGCTGCCGCTCTGCACGGGGCACAAGTACCGTGTCACGTTGTCTTAAGGTGTTTGGTGTTTCACAAATATTAAATATACTTATAGTTAATATAAATATAATTAGTTCAGAAGATGAAAGTCACAGTTGGCATCAAAACGATATGGGATATGCACATACCATCAGTAAATGAGGAAACTTGTACTACTATTTTGACCGTTAGACCTCACCTAAGTATGGACACTCTTCTTGAGTGCCTCACAACCTTCAAAGTTCAAAATAATTTAAAATGTAAACTTGTAGATGACATGTATATTAATATCCTCCCCGGGTACTGTGTTGGCACAGGAGTAACTTAATCAACGCGCATTCAATGGCTTACTTTCAGCTCACACACTACCTACTTTACAAAGTGGCTCACGCTTGAAAAATGTAATGCTAGTCTAGTTTGCCTGCAATCCCCCTCATAACAAATTCATCTGTGACTGACCACAAAGCCGTGTTACTTATACTTAGCCTTAATCCTTCCTATACATTACTATATAAAAAAAAACTACCGTGACAAATAAAACAAAAGATTTATGAATGAAACGAACGTACATTTACGTCTATGGGACTCAAAAGGTTAAGGAGCCTAAACTAAAACATAAAGTTGCAACGCTGTTAAAGTGGAAAAAAGCAGTAGAAACTGAAACGTTAAACCTAGACCACTCCGGGACTCATTCGATGCATGAGATCTCGTGATAAGATCTACATGAATGCTAAATATTGTGCAATTAACTCTTCTAAAAAAACTTAACTTTAAGAGGTGCTGTAAAGTCTGTTACTGTCTCCTCAAAGATATAAGGTATATATGAAAAATATGGCAAACATCTATTAGAAGGGGCTGGCCATGATAGCTAAAACAATATAGATAATCATAAAAATAAATACACAACAAAACATCGCGAATCGTCATCGAATTTATTAAAATCACATGCCTCACCGGTATTGGCTGCTAATAGTAGTAACGCACGCTTGTCTAATATGTTAGATAAACATTCGTAAACTCTACAATACACATAATTCAGCCTAGAAGTATTCAACTTATCAACGGGATAGATACCATGTATATTTTCTGTGAGTTTCCGATATTTCGGCACTGTTGCAACAGTGCCAGCTTATCCGTAATCATGGCGCTTGCAACAGTGCCGAAATATCGGAAACTCACAGAAAGTTGAATACTTCTAATGTTTGTGACCATGAAAGTTTAACAACTCATATCATTCAGCCTAACCTACAATAATTTGTTTTTATAATGAATGTACGGAAGTTGCAAAAATTATCATGGGGTTTATGGACCACTGTGCTATAGAACACTGGGATAATATACCTACGAAAATGTTATTTGCTGACGATTTAAAAATCTGTAAAAATATTGAAAATGTGCAAGACTCAATTCTACTTCAAAATGATATCGATAACCTCCACAAACACACTCAATATGATAGATCTCAACATCAGCAAATGCTGCTGTATCACTTTTAGTAGATCACCCATGACTGTCAAATATGACTATAACATTAACGGCCAGTTGATGGTGAGGACTGATTCTGTTGTCGACCTTGGCGTTACTCTCGACTCGAAACTTCTTTTTGATAAGCATATCGAAAACATCACGACTAAAGCCATGAAAACCTTGGGCTTCATAATTAGGGATACTAAGGATTTCAAGGTCATTAAAACCCTTAAAATTTTATTAATTTATAAACTGTGTCTCTGATTCACTTTATTATTTGATTTGTTTGTCACGTCAATAAACTGACTATACTCATCACACATTGTGCAAAATGGCAATCACTCGTATTATACATTTACAATAACTCATACAGTTGGGCTATAAAAGTCTGTTCAGAAGTACACCATCTCGCTTTTTCTGATCACGAGACAGGACAAACGTTGGCTGTTAAAGTTAATAAGGTTTGTGAATTGCTCAGCTGGTATGAACACGTCAGAGATTATAGTAAAGACAATATGGATAAGTTTTGTAAGTGCATGTCCGCTCTATCTTTCTCAAATGTATACCAGCAAACGAAATTTCAAGAAGCATTCTTGGAATTTCATTCCTTATTCAAACTTTTTTTTGACCTAAGTTTTCCAATAAACACTATTAAAAGGTCAACCAAAAAATACAATACTAATTGGCTGACAAAGGGTATAAAAAAATGTTCTGTGCGAAAGAGATATCTGTATTTAAAGCTACAACATAAAAATACTAACAAAAATCTGCTTAATAAACAATATAAATCATATAGTTATCTGCTAAAAAAATTTATACTCAAATCCAAACAGCTACAAAATAAAAAATATATAGATAACAATAAAAATAAATGCAAGGCTATATGGACAGTGATTAATGACATTATAAGGGACCAAATCACAAAGAATCAAATTGACAATATTTTCCTAAATAATCAAATATATACAAGCCCTAATGAAATAAGTGACATATTTAATGATTATTATATTCAATTGACAAACAACGGTAATTTTAATTTTAACATTGACGAAATAAACAAAACTATGAATACTAATAGTTTGTTTACAATATTTCTTAAACCAACAGATCCCACAGAAATATCAAAAACAATCGTAAGTTTGAACAATACTAATTCAGCAGGTATGGATGATATAACTACAAAAATTGTCAAATGTTGCGCGTTACACATATGTGAACCATTGTGTTATCTAATAAATATATCTTTTGAATATGGACTATTTCCAGATATATTAAAAAACTCTATTATCAAACCCTTATTTAAGAAAGGGGAACCGTCTAACATGAATAACTACAGACCAGTTACATTAATAAATAAGCAGAACAAACTTAAATATTAAGCCGTGGATCACTCCGGGACTCATTCGCTGCATGAGAAATCGCGATAAGCTTCACATGAAGGCTAAATCTTGTCCAAATAACCCTATTTTACAACTAGCATACAAGAGATATCGTAACTTCTGTAACAGCCTTCTCAAAAATATTAAGATAAAGTACGACAAAAACTTATTAGAAGGTGCTGGCCATAACACCAAAAAAATATGGAAAATCATAAAAAATGTTACATACACAGCAAAACAACGTGAATCGTCCTCGAGTTTGTTAAAATCACATGCCTCACCAGAAGTAGCTGCTAATAGTTGTAACGAATTTTTTACTAACATTGGGAAAACTCTAGCAGAGCAGATTCAAAATCAATTGTTTGCGCCGACAATATAAATCACTCAGCCTCAGCTACAATCTTTTGTTTTTTTGGATATTGACTGTACGGAAGTGGAAAGAATTATAATGGGGTTAAAGGACGACTGTGCTACTGGCTGGGATAATATTCCTACCAAAATACTTAAGAAGTACAAGCACATCCTTGCACGACCGTTAACTCTTGCTTTCCAAAAATGTTTGCAAGAGGGTGTTTTTCCTACACGTTTGAAAAAAGCTGTTGTTGTCCCAATTCATAAGTCAGGAAGCAAGGAAAATATAACTAACTATAGGCCCATATCTCTACTTTCTTCCATTTCTAAAATTTTTGAAAAGATTATTAACAACAGATTAGTTAATTATTTAGAAAACAAAGCCCTTCTATCAAAGAACCAGTTTGGCTTCAGGCCAAAACTATCTACTGCGGACGCTGTACACGAACTTACTGATTTCGTCACACATGAACTTGATAAAGGGAACAAAACAATAGGGATATTCCTTGACCTTGCAAAAGCATTCGACACCGTACCTACCCCTATCTTACTTAAAAAATTAGAAAACATTGGTGTGCGTGATAACCAGCTTAAACTTCTTACCAGCTATCTAAGTGATCGGTGTCAATACGTAAGAATAGACAGTGTGGTCAGTTCTGACTTAAAAAATGCTTCTTTTGGAATTCCTCAAGGGAGCATTCTGGGACCTACACTGTTTTTGATCTACATTAATGACTTATGCAACCTTCAACTTGCCAACGGCAAGATAATATCCTATGCTGACGACACTGCTCTACTTTTCTCAGCAGGTAATGATTCACAGCTGTATGAACTGGCACAACACGGCTTCAATATTGTAAACAGCTGGCTTCGAGGTCACCTTTTAACGCTGAATGCTGAGAAAACAAAATACCTAAAATTCACGATGCGAAAACAGCGATCAGCCATTTTTACTAACCCACATATATATGCACACGCTTGCAATTACCTTAAATGCGATAATGTATGTCAATGCCCTAACATCTCATTTACTAACCACATTAAATATCTTGGCGTAATAATAGACGAAACATTATCGTTTAATCAACATATTGAAGTTATGAGTAATAGACTACGAAAATTAATATATGTGTTCAAGAAGCTGCGCTATATTGCTGACACGAATTTAGTTAAGCAAATATATCTTGCTTTATGTGAGTCAATCATCACTTATTGTATAACATCTTGGGGCGGAGCCTGTAAAACATTTATACTAGCCGCAGAAAGAGCGCAAAGAGCGATCCTAAAGGTGTCCACGTTCCGTCCCTTTCTCTACCCAACCAACCTATTATATAAGTCCTGTAAAGTTTTAACAGTTCGACAGCTATTTATACTATACACAGTCTTAAAACAACACAGAGCACTTTCCTATAGTACTGAAGTTACTAACAAAAGACGCAAAGACATTGTCTGTACCAACACAGCAACTAATAAGCATGCTTTCGCAACTAGGTTTTTTATGTTCTTAGGGCCATATCTATACAATAAACTTAATCGCAATTTATATATATACGAAATGAATCTCATAAATTGTAAGAAAACCATCTTGAGTGCCCTAGCCAACATGACTTACGAGGAAACCGAGGAGTTATTAATTGTACCTATGTAATAGTTATAAGCTGTGTGTTTAGTGGCCTAGATAAATGACTCATGTAGATATATTTAAAAATACCACGTAGCCATAATTTATTTAAATTAGTATTACATTTATTTATATTATAAGTTGTAATCTGTTCACTCATTATTGTGTTAATTTGTTTATTAGTTCAAAACATGTGTAAGCATTTTTCGCCTGAGACACAGGTTTACCTAGTTCAGGCATAGTGTAATATATAACTAGATTGGATTAGAATTAGGAACATGATGTCCATCTTAGCTCTAAGGTAATGAATAAAGATTTATTATTATTATTATTAATACCGATAATTTCTAAAATCTTTGAAAAAGTCATGTTAAAGAGACTACAAGAGTTCACGACAAAAAATAAAATACTCAAAGATGAACAATTTGGGTTTCGGAAAAACAGCTCTACCTCATTGGCATGTTTTAATGTGATGAAGCTCATTACCGAAGCTATCAATGAGAAGACGTCTGTGACTGGTATCTTCCTTGATATGAGCAAGGCATTTGATTTCGTGGACCATAGGTTGCTGTTATATAAGCTGGAAAGGTATGGTATACGAGGAAAGGCAAATGACTGGCTAAAAAGCTATCTAAGTGGTAGAAAGCAATGTGTAGAAATTGCAAAAATTGATAAAAATGAAAAAACAACGTATAGAAGTAGGTTACAACAAAACAACTTCGGAGTTCCACAGGGCAGTGTTTTGGGTCCATTTTTGTTTCTCATGTATATAAATGACTTACCCAACTGCACCAATCATGATACAGTTTTGTTTGCAGACGATACCACATTAATTATAAAATGTAATGATGAAATCTCCTATGAAAAGGTTATAAATGAAGCAATCTATAGCGTCATAGACTGGTTACAAAATAATAACTTACAGATAAACGTAGACAAAACAAAGATGATTCAGTTTCGAACACCTCAAAGAACACCATTAAAATTACATATCAGTTACCAAAACAGTGTTATAGAAGAAGTACCAACAACCAAGTTTCTCGGCATTATACTAGATCAGCACTGTGACTGGAAGGCACATATAGATTACGTTTGTGACAGGTTGGATAGATTTGTTTATGCGGCAAGGAGATTGAGACTAACAGTATCCACAGAGGCAGCTCTCAGTGCATATCATGGGTACGTCTCTTCAGTGCTCTCGTATGGTCTTTTGTTGTGGGGTAATGCGGTAACTCTCGAAAAAGCTTTTTTAATTCAAAAAAAATGTGTACGTTCCATCTGTGGAGCCTGGTTCATGGACAGTTGTAAACCTTTATTTAAAAAGTTTAAAATTTTGCCTTTAGCATGCATGTACATAAAGGAGTTATGTCTCTTTGTTCGACAACATCCACAACATTTTAAGAAACATGCAGATGTTGTGACAAGAAATGCAACTGTCAGAAACAAACTCAAATTGTACATACCACAATGTAGTCTACAAGTTTTTAAAAGAAATTCTTTTGTAAATGCTATTAAGGTGTATAATAAGCTGCCAAATACATTAAAAGACTTACCTTTACCTATATTCAAAACAAAACTTTACAAATGGCTAAGCGATAATTGCTTTTATAGTGTAAATGAATATATGGAATTTAAAGCGTGTAGGTAACTGAAGATTAAGATAGATTAAGTTATTGACAAAGTATTGTGACATTAATGGTAAAATGAGCTGAAATAATTATGTTAGGACCGAATATGTTAAAAATTAGAATTTATGTTTTTTTTATTTAATCGTGTACGACCTTAACGGAATTTTATTGTCTTTCAAATTATGTATTTCTTTTTTGGCATTATTTTTAATTAATTATATATCCAATTTTTAATGATTTAATGTAATGTTATTGTAATTGCTTCCAATATATCAAATAATGGTGACATAGAGTGAGGAGAGATGATATTTGCACACCATTTTATGTGGTAGAATGTACTTGAACCATGTATATTATTCTAACATCATACATTTGTGACCACATTTGTAAACTACATTCTGGCAAATAAATTGATTTGAATTTGAATTTGAATTTGTTTGTATTCGATGAATAGTAAGACTTTACTTTAAGGCTCAATGGAGAACTAGAAACTATTAGAAACACAATTAAGTTTGGTACGAGTGAGTGTACTTTTGTATTTGTTCGTGCTGTATCAGGTGAGTTTGAAATAGAATACTGACCCCTGGAGAAGAGTATCCGCAGATGGTTCCCGTCGAGGTCCGTGACGGCGATGTAGTCCTCGCGCGCGTCTGCGAAGTACAGCTCGCCGGTGAGGTGCGACACGGCGAGCGCGTTGGGCCAGCCCAGCCCCGCGCGCAGCACCCGCGCCCCGGCGCCGTCCATCCCCGCGCGCCCGATGTGTGCCGCCGCGCCCCAGTCCGACCAGTACAGCGTGCTGCAACACAAGCTACCATGAGCCGGGCTGCTGCTCATCCGTGATCGCTTCACAGCACAGGAGCGACACTTCGATAGTGTCGGTGCCCTTGTCCCACCAGTACAGGTGTACTCACCCCCGCTCGGGATGCAGCGCGAGCGCGCGCGGCTCGGACAGCCCGCGGCGCACGAGCACGCGGCGGTGCGCGCCCGACAGGAGCGAAACCTCGATAGTGTCGGTGCCCTTGTCGCACCAGTACAGGTTGCCCGCCACCCAGTCCACCGCCAGCCCGTCCGGGTTCTGCAGCGTCGCCGCGTGCAGCAGCTGTGCACACAACACACAAGTCAGCATAGCTCCCACCGCGCCTGCGAGAGAGCCGCGAGAGGTGTCGACCGGTATAGTCACGCACCTGGTACTCCCCGGCGAGCGCGCCGTGCGTCACGCCGGGCGGCCGGCACGCGCGCTTGATGGAGCTGCCGACGCGCGTGACGTCACTCCAGTAGATGCAGCCACGCGCCCAGTCCATGTCGAGCGCCACCGCGTTCGTCAGGTTGTGAGTGAGCAGTGTGCTCTTCACCTCTCCCTCTTCCCCTTCGCCTTCTTCCAGCGGCACTTGCCGGATGTAGTAACGATTCGTGAAGATTATTGAGGCTTTCACATCTACACAAAAACATAATCACATCAAAGTCCCCCATGTACAACATGACGAAACACTTCTGTTTTTCAAAGAACAAAATGAATGTCCAGCATTGTAGACCGATTTCAATACTTCCAAAGAATGTGATGTGTATGTGAACTATACACTCATTTTAGTTAGGCATTTGAGTTGATGAACCATCAATCGGTAACCTTGAAATTTTATAAACTCATGGATGGTCATATATTTAATATAGCAAGTTGAGAGAATTGGTGCATTTTTATTTCCCTGGTAGTACACCACCACTATCAAGCAGGCCATTAGTTTATTGTACATGGTCCTGACGAAGCCGAATTACGGCAAAGGTGTGTTCCAAGACTTTGTGGAAAAGTCATCACTTCGGTACGGAAGTGGCAACCGACAAGCCAGTCAATCAACATTGACAGCTGAATGGTGACGTAGTCACAACGGCCGTTGACGAGTGTGACAGTTGGAGCTGTCACTGTCGCGGTCTCAGTTGGAAGCGTAGTACCGGAGCACGGCACCAGAGGGCGCTGCGAGTTGGAACGGAATTCAAACCAGTGAAGTGAGTGAGGTTCGGAAAAAACTGTGAGTAACTTTATTAGTATTATACAGTCCACTCAAGAAGTTAAAAAATTTAGAAACAATAATTTATTTACAGAAAATAGTAACTTTTCAGTTTGTTACCAACTTAGGACTTAGTAATAGTTTGCATGTTAGTTTAAGAAAAGTGGTTGAGACGGGGAACCTATGCCCGATTTTCTAAATTCGGTTAAGTTCCAAACACTTGTAAAATTATTCGTATTTTTAAGACTTGGAAAATAATCGCTAAAAAATTTTGAACTTGTAATACATATTAGAAATAAGCTATTACGATGGAGTCGTTATTTAAATTGCAGAATAATAAGAAGTCTGTGATACAAAGGGCACAGATTAACTTTAAAAAATCGCCAAAAGATCGCATCACACTTGCGTATGTCAGTACAAGGTTAGAGTCGCTTGAACAGACTTGGAGTTATTTCTTAGTAACACATAATGAAATAATCCAAGGGTGTAAAGATGAAACTGGCGACTATTTTGTCAACGAAGTGTACGACTCCAGCGAGGAGTTGTACATTTCGTATAAAAGCGAGTTGAAGGAGTTGTTAGATAACAAAGGTTCAAACTCAGTTTCAAGTGCCAAGTCAGTTCAAAGTGACCATCTCAAACTGCCAAAAATTACCATCCCAAAATTTTCAGGGAACTATGCAGAATGGCCGACATTTAAAGATTTGTTTGTGTCCCTTATTCATAGTAACGAAGGGCTTGATGATGTACAGCGAATGCATTATTTAAAAGGTTTATTGACAGGTGAGGCCGACCAACTTCTTAGACACATTCCGGTCACCGCGTCTAACTATCAGGAGTGCTGGTCCCTATTAAAAGGAAGGTACGATAACAAGAGGTTTTTATCCAATTGCTTATTGCAACGTTTTATGAGTCAGACCGTGGTGTCAGAAAGCTCCAGTGCCGTAAAGAGCTTATTAGATACAACAATCGAATGTTTAAACGGCTTGAAAAGTCTCGGAGTTGACGTTAGTTCTTGGGACATTCTAGTTATTTATATTGTAAGCGCCAAACTTGATCCCGAATCCCGCAAACTATGGGAAACTCAGATTAGTTCTCTAAATGAATTACCCAGGTTTGCACAATTCAGAGATTTTTGGAAGCCAGATTTAGGGCACTGGAGTTTTTAGGTGTATCGTCGGCCAAACCTAAACCTAATGTTAGTGTTTATCATAAACCAAAGGTTCATCATGTTGTAAATTCAGAACCAAATGCTAATGTTAGCAGCACTTGTGCCTTCTGCAAGGAAAACCACAAAATTGCAAACTGTAAGTCGTTTGCAAAGAGAATTACGATACGCGTCAAGGTTTCGTACAAAGCAATGGGTTATGCTTTAATTGTCTCGGTTTGAATCACTCAGTCAGATTTTGTAGACTTAATACGTCATGTCAGATATGCAAACGAAAGCACCATTCGTTGCTGCACCCAAAGGTTGTCTTAAACTCCAACGCCAGCAGCAGCAATGCTGGAGTCAATGTCCATGCAGCAACAGATGAGAGTCAGGCAGCGTCACCAGAGGCGGAATCTACTCCAAATGTAGTTACTCATTTTTCTAGGGAGTTGGTGTCCACGCACGTTTTGTTGGCTACCGCTCTTGTCAATGCAAAGACAAAGATGGGGTCATCACAACTACTGACGGTGCTGATGGATCAGGGATCCCAGGCGTCGTTTATAACGGAATCAGCAGTGCAACTCCTAGGACTTAAAAGGACGCCAGCCAGATCTACCATTTCAGGAATAGGAGGTGAGAAAGGCAAAACATTAGCCTCCGAGCATACAGTCAATGTGACTATTCACTCCCACCTAGACCCGCAATTCAGTCTTGAAATCAAAGCGTATGTTCTCAGTAACATTACGTCTTTATTACCATCGGTGCAAGTATTACCAAGTAATTGGGCCGAAATAGAAGCTATTAATTTAGCAGATCCAGCCTTCCACACCCCTAACAAGATAGACATCTTACTCGGCGCGGAGGCTTACAGTCAAGTTCTCAGAGAAGGGTTGATACAAGGTCCACCAGGCCTACCGGTGGCGCAAAACACCGCATTAGGATGGATCCTATCTGGAAAAGTTTCATCAACCGGTAATACCATTAGTTCTCATCATGTATTTTGCCATTCGAATCACATTGACGAAAACGCACTTTTAAAACAGTTCTGGGAAATCGAATCAGTAATTCCTGGAACTCAAAAGAAGATCTTGTCAGAAGAAGAGTTGCAGTGCGAAAAGATCTACACTCAAACGACACGAAGAGATGAGGATGGTCGTTATGTTGTTCATCTTCCGTTCGCTGATAGTGATCCGCAGTGCCAGTATGGACGCTCTAAAGATCTGGCCACCAAGAGATTTCTGCATCTGGAACAAAAGTTCAAGAAGTATCCAGAAATGGCAAAGCGATACAAAGACGTAATCCATGAATATATTAAACTCGGTCATGTTGAACGCGTACCACCTGAAGAGCTTAGAAAGGAAACAGCAGTATACTTACCACATCACGCTGTAGTACGAGAAGATAAGTCCACTACTAAAGTAAGAATCGTTTTTGACGCTTCAATGAAAAGGATGAATGGAAAGTCTTTTAATGACGACCTCTTGGTAGGTCCCACGTTACAGTTGCCGTTACATCACATCATTATGAGGTGGAGAACTCATCCCATAAGTCTCTGCGCTGACATTGTAAAAATGTACAGGCAAGTGAAGGTGTTCTCTGAACACGTTAATTTTCAGAGATTATTGTGGCGGGACATTCCCGAAACTGAAATGGAGGAATATAAGTTATTGAGAGTAACTTTTGGTACAGCTGCTGCACCGTACCTTGCAGTAAAGACCTTACTACAGACAGCAGTGGATGAAGGAACAAAGAGTCCCGACGTGTCTGAAAAAATAAGGAAAGACTTTTACGTAGATGACCTTATGACAGGTTGTCAGACAGTACAGGAAGAATAAAGATATTTAAAGAAATGTCTGACATACTTACCAAAGGAGGGTTCCAGTTACAAAAATGGGTCAGTAGCTGTATAGATTTAAACAAGAAAATTTCAGAAGAAGGAAAGGAACATGGGCAGTTAAAGGAAGAAAAGGATATACATTCAGATGAGGTGATGAAAATTCTAGGAATTTCTTGGAATCGAAATCGTGATGAATTTAATTACTCAATAAATCTACCGGCTCAACAAACACCGATTACTAAAAGAAAGGTCATTTCGGACATCTCCCGCCTATTTGATCCCCTGGGTTGGGCAGCACCTTGTGTTGTCACGTCAAAAATTATGTTCAAAAGCTTTGGCTTTCAGGATCGGGATGGGATGATGAGTTGACAGAGGAGTTATAAACAGAGTGGCAAGCTTACCGCGATAATTTAGCAGAGACGTGCAGATTCCGTATCCCTCGATGGGTCCATACAACAGCAGACGACATGATGGTAGAGCTGCATGGGTACAGCGATGCTTCAATTTGTGCGTACTCAGCTCTAATGTATCTTCAAGTTGTGCTTGTACAGAGACACATAAGGATTAGCCTTGTCACAGCTCGTACTAAAGTCGCTCCAGTGAAACAACAGTCCATTCCTAGACTAGAGCTAATGGGTGCAGTTTTGTTCTCAGAACTGATCGCTGAAGTGGCTGACCTTATGAAGATTCCTAGCGAAAATGTTCATCTCTGGACAGACTCAACTGTCGTCTTAGCGTGGCTTAGAGGCCATCCTAGCCGCTGGACTACTTTTTTCGGGAATAGAGTTTCGTTGATTTTATCTCTGTTCGAAAACACTCAATGGTCACATGTTCAATCCTCTCAAAACCCAGCCGACATTGCATCGAGGGGAATCACTCCTCAAGAATTGGCAAGCCATGCATTGTGGGCCCAGGGACCATCGTGGTTGAAGGATGTGACGATTGAATATAAAAGACCTAAGTCAATTGCAACCAGCATGGAATTGAGATCTGTCAAATCGCATGTTGCTATCAACTCCAATCCAGAAGATTCCATGTGGACCAGATTTTCAACATTGAAGAAGATGGTGAGAGTTATTGCATATTGCAAAAGAGTTTTAAAGTGGAAAAAACAGCAACCTGAGGATAGTAAAAGATACGAAGTTTGCTTGCAATATGAAGAGATAGAAGATGCAATGTAAATTTGCATAAAACATGTCCAACATCGAGAATTCAAGACTGAAATCGATGACATCACAAGAAATGGACATGTCAAGACAAAAAGCAAATTGAAGTCACTGTGTCCAATTATAGATGATGGGATTCTGCGCGTCAGTGGACGCATTGATAGAGCTCCTATAGGGCTGAGCACTAAACACCCAATAATATTGCCACACAATAACCATTTTACTAGTTTGGTTATTGGTGAAGCCCATGAGAGAACACTACACGGTGGTCCTATGTTAATGCTGAGTCAATTACGGACACGATATTGGATTGTTTCAGCTAAATCTCTAGTAAAGGCATATGTGCGCAATTGTGTCAAATGACGATCAGACGATATGCTGCATCATCCCAAACCCAGTTAATGGGTCAGTGCCAGCGTGTAGAGTAACACCAGCTAGACCATTTTTACGTAGTGGCGTAGATTTTACTGGTCCAATCAACATAAGGACGTCAAAAGGCCGAAGACAACATTCTTACAAGGGCTACATTTGTGTTTTTGTCTGCATGGTATCCAAGGCAATTCACCTAGAAGCAATCAGCGACTTATCGGCTCAAGGTTTCATTGCCGGGTTTAAAAGATTTGTCGCTAGAAGAGGCCGCGTCTCAGATATGTGGAGCGACAACGGCACTAATTTCGTTGGAGCAGCCAAAGAACTTCAACATCTGGTCGCAGTGGAGCAATCTTCTGTGGCTATCGACATTAGAGAATGGGTGGGCAACAATGGAACGTCTTGGCATTTCATCCCACCTCACTCACCGAACTTCGGCGGCCTCTGGGAAGCAGGAGTGAAGTCGACAAAGGGCCACCTACGCCGCGTGATTGGTGATTTGACACTCACTTACGAGGAAATGGCAACGGTACTGGCACAGATAGAGGCGTGCCTTAATTCAAGACCGTTATCAGTGATGTCTGATACTCCTTCTGATCCAACACCTTTAACACCAGGTCATTTTTTGATTGGAGAACCTCTGATCACGGTGCCTGAACGTAATTAAGAAGACTCAAACATATCTAGCTTAAAGCGATGGCAGGTAACGCAGCGTATGGTGCAGGTTTTTTGGAAACGGTGGTCTACGGAGTATTTGACTCACCTGTTGCAAAGGTATAAGTGGACAAAGCACATTCCTGAACCACGTGTTGGAGATGTAGTCTTAGTCAAAGAAGACGGTTTGCCGCCTGCTAGGTGGCTTCTCGGAATAGTAGTTAAAAAACATCCTGGAGACGAACAACTAATGCCCGTCGTATCTCTCAAATGCAACGGCTCTTTGATTCGGCGCCCCACATCAAAATTGTGTATATGGGCAATATATCACCGAGTACATTAGTACAAAAATATTAGTAAGTAAGTTTCTATTTGTAAGTTGTGTTATTTTATTTATAATTGTCAATGTGAGCGCCCTTGCTTTACGGTGGGCGGTAGTTGTGAAGGACATGTGCCGATGTCCTTGGTGGGCGGTATACACTCATTTTAGTTAGGCATTTGAGTTGATGAACCATCAATCGGTAACCTTGAAATTTTATAAACTCATGGATGGTCATATATTTAATATAGCAAGTTGAGAGAATTGGTGCATTTTTATTTCCCTGGTAGTACACCACCACTATCAAGCAGGCCATTAGTTTATTGTACATGGTCCTGACGAAGCCGAATTACGGCAAAGGTGTGTTCCAAGACTTTGTGGAAAAGTCATCACTTCGGTACGGAAGTGGCAACCGACAAGCCAGTCAATCAACATTGACAGCTGAATGGTGACGTAGTCACAACGGCCGTTGACGAGTGTGACAGTTGGAGCTGTCACTGTCGCGGTCTCAGTTGGAAGCGTAGTACCGGAGCACGGCACCAGAGGGCGCTGCGAGTTGGAACGGAATTCAAACCAGTGAAGTGAGTGAGGTTCGGAAAAAACTGTGAGTAACTTTATTAGTATTATACAGTCCACTCAAGAAGTTAAAAAATTTAGAAACAATAATTTATTTACAGAAAATAGTAACTTTTCAGTTTGTTACCAACTTAGGACTTAGTAATAGTTTGCATGTTAGTTTAAGAAAAGTGGTTGAGACGGGGAACCTATGCCCGATTTTCTAAATTCGGTTAAGTTCCAAACACTTGTAAAATTATTCGTATTTTTAAGACTTGGAAAATAATCGCTAAAAAATTTTGAACTTGTAATACATATTAGAAATAAGCTATTACGATGGAGTCGTTATTTAAATTGCAGAATAATAAGAAGTCTGTGATACAAAGGGCACAGATTAACTTTAAAAAATCGCCAAAAGATCGCATCACACTTGCGTATGTCAGTACAAGGTTAGAGTCGCTTGAACAGACTTGGAGTTATTTCTTAGTAACACATAATGAAATAATCCAAGGGTGTAAAGATGAAACTGGCGACTATTTTGTCAACGAAGTGTACGACTCCAGCGAGGAGTTGTACATTTCGTATAAAAGCGAGTTGAAGGAGTTGTTAGATAACAAAGGTTCAAACTCAGTTTCAAGTGCCAAGTCAGTTCAAAGTGACCATCTCAAACTGCCAAAAATTACCATCCCAAAATTTTCAGGGAACTATGCAGAATGGCCGACATTTAAAGATTTGTTTGTGTCCCTTATTCATAGTAACGAAGGGCTTGATGATGTACAGCGAATGCATTATTTAAAAGGTTTATTGACAGGTGAGGCCGACCAACTTCTTAGACACATTCCGGTCACCGCGTCTAACTATCAGGAGTGCTGGTCCCTATTAAAAGGAAGGTACGATAACAAGAGGTTTTTATCCAATTGCTTATTGCAACGTTTTATGAGTCAGACCGTGGTGTCAGAAAGCTCCAGTGCCGTAAAGAGCTTATTAGATACAACAATCGAATGTTTAAACGGCTTGAAAAGTCTCGGAGTTGACGTTAGTTCTTGGGACATTCTAGTTATTTATATTGTAAGCGCCAAACTTGATCCCGAATCCCGCAAACTATGGGAAACTCAGATTAGTTCTCTAAATGAATTACCCAGGTTTGCACAATTCAGAGATTTTTGGAAGCCAGATTTAGGGCACTGGAGTTTTTAGGTGTATCGTCGGCCAAACCTAAACCTAATGTTAGTGTTTATCATAAACCAAAGGTTCATCATGTTGTAAATTCAGAACCAAATGCTAATGTTAGCAGCACTTGTGCCTTCTGCAAGGAAAACCACAAAATTGCAAACTGTAAGTCGTTTGCAAAAGAGAATTACGATACGCGTCAAGGTTTCGTACAAAGCAATGGGTTATGCTTTAATTGTCTCGGTTTGAATCACTCAGTCAGATTTTGTAGACTTAATACGTCATGTCAGATATGCAAACGAAAGCACCATTCGTTGCTGCACCCAAAGGTTGTCTTAAACTCCAACGCCAGCAGCAGCAATGCTGGAGTCAATGTCCATGCAGCAACAGATGAGAGTCAGGCAGCGTCACCAGAGGCGGAATCTACTCCAAATGTAGTTACTCATTTTTCTAGGGAGTTGGTGTCCACGCACGTTTTGTTGGCTACCGCTCTTGTCAATGCAAAGACAAAGATGGGGTCATCACAACTACTGACGGTGCTGATGGATCAGGGATCCCAGGCGTCGTTTATAACGGAATCAGCAGTGCAACTCCTAGGACTTAAAAGGACGCCAGCCAGATCTACCATTTCAGGAATAGGAGGTGAGAAAGGCAAAACATTAGCCTCCGAGCATACAGTCAATGTGACTATTCACTCCCACCTAGACCCGCAATTCAGTCTTGAAATCAAAGCGTATGTTCTCAGTAACATTACGTCTTTATTACCATCGGTGCAAGTATTACCAAGTAATTGGGCCGAAATAGAAGCTATTAATTTAGCAGATCCAGCCTTCCACACCCCTAACAAGATAGACATCTTACTCGGCGCGGAGGCTTACAGTCAAGTTCTCAGAGAAGGGTTGATACAAGGTCCACCAGGCCTACCGGTGGCGCAAAACACCGCATTAGGATGGATCCTATCTGGAAAAGTTTCATCAACCGGTAATACCATTAGTTCTCATCATGTATTTTGCCATTCGAATCACATTGACGAAAACGCACTTTTAAAACAGTTCTGGGAAATCGAATCAGTAATTCCTGGAACTCAAAAGAAGATCTTGTCAGAAGAAGAGTTGCAGTGCGAAAAGATCTACACTCAAACGACACGAAGAGATGAGGATGGTCGTTATGTTGTTCATCTTCCGTTCGCTGATAGTGATCCGCAGTGCCAGTATGGACGCTCTAAAGATCTGGCCACCAAGAGATTTCTGCATCTGGAACAAAAGTTCAAGAAGTATCCAGAAATGGCAAAGCGATACAAAGACGTAATCCATGAATATATTAAACTCGGTCATGTTGAACGCGTACCACCTGAAGAGCTTAGAAAGGAAACAGCAGTATACTTACCACATCACGCTGTAGTACGAGAAGATAAGTCCACTACTAAAGTAAGAATCGTTTTTGACGCTTCAATGAAAAGGATGAATGGAAAGTCTTTTAATGACGACCTCTTGGTAGGTCCCACGTTACAGTTGCCGTTACATCACATCATTATGAGGTGGAGAACTCATCCCATAAGTCTCTGCGCTGACATTGTAAAAATGTACAGGCAAGTGAAGGTGTTCTCTGAACACGTTAATTTTCAGAGATTATTGTGGCGGGACATTCCCGAAACTGAAATGGAGGAATATAAGTTATTGAGAGTAACTTTTGGTACAGCTGCTGCACCGTACCTTGCAGTAAAGACCTTACTACAGACAGCAGTGGATGAAGGAACAAAGAGTCCCGACGTGTCTGAAAAAATAAGGAAAGACTTTTACGTAGATGACCTTATGACAGGTTGTCAGACAGTACAGGAAGAATAAAGATATTTAAAGAAATGTCTGACATACTTACCAAAGGAGGGTTCCAGTTACAAAAATGGGTCAGTAGCTGTATAGATTTAAACAAGAAAATTTCAGAAGAAGGAAAGGAACATGGGCAGTTAAAGGAAGAAAAGGATATACATTCAGATGAGGTGATGAAAATTCTAGGAATTTCTTGGAATCGAAATCGTGATGAATTTAATTACTCAATAAATCTACCGGCTCAACAAACACCGATTACTAAAAGAAAGGTCATTTCGGACATCTCCCGCCTATTTGATCCCCTGGGTTGGGCAGCACCTTGTGTTGTCACGTCAAAAATTATGTTCAAAAGCTTTGGCTTTCAGGATCGGGATGGGATGATGAGTTGACAGAGGAGTTATAAACAGAGTGGCAAGCTTACCGCGATAATTTAGCAGAGACGTGCAGATTCCGTATCCCTCGATGGGTCCATACAACAGCAGACGACATGATGGTAGAGCTGCATGGGTACAGCGATGCTTCAATTTGTGCGTACTCAGCTCTAATGTATCTTCAAGTTGTGCTTGTACAGAGACACATAAGGATTAGCCTTGTCACAGCTCGTACTAAAGTCGCTCCAGTGAAACAACAGTCCATTCCTAGACTAGAGCTAATGGGTGCAGTTTTGTTCTCAGAACTGATCGCTGAAGTGGCTGACCTTATGAAGATTCCTAGCGAAAATGTTCATCTCTGGACAGACTCAACTGTCGTCTTAGCGTGGCTTAGAGGCCATCCTAGCCGCTGGACTACTTTTTTCGGGAATAGAGTTTCGTTGATTTTATCTCTGTTCGAAAACACTCAATGGTCACATGTTCAATCCTCTCAAAACCCAGCCGACATTGCATCGAGGGGAATCACTCCTCAAGAATTGGCAAGCCATGCATTGTGGGCCCAGGGACCATCGTGGTTGAAGGATGTGACGATTGAATATAAAAGACCTAAGTCAATTGCAACCAGCATGGAATTGAGATCTGTCAAATCGCATGTTGCTATCAACTCCAATCCAGAAGATTCCATGTGGACCAGATTTTCAACATTGAAGAAGATGGTGAGAGTTATTGCATATTGCAAAAGAGTTTTAAAGTGGAAAAAACAGCAACCTGAGGATAGTAAAAGATACGAAGTTTGCTTGCAATATGAAGAGATAGAAGATGCAATGTAAATTTGCATAAAACATGTCCAACATCGAGAATTCAAGACTGAAATCGATGACATCACAAGAAATGGACATGTCAAGACAAAAAGCAAATTGAAGTCACTGTGTCCAATTATAGATGATGGGATTCTGCGCGTCAGTGGACGCATTGATAGAGCTCCTATAGGGCTGAGCACTAAACACCCAATAATATTGCCACACAATAACCATTTTACTAGTTTGGTTATTGGTGAAGCCCATGAGAGAACACTACACGGTGGTCCTATGTTAATGCTGAGTCAATTACGGACACGATATTGGATTGTTTCAGCTAAATCTCTAGTAAAGGCATATGTGCGCAATTGTGTCAAATGACGATCAGACGATATGCTGCATCATCCCAAACCCAGTTAATGGGTCAGTGCCAGCGTGTAGAGTAACACCAGCTAGACCATTTTTACGTAGTGGCGTAGATTTTACTGGTCCAATCAACATAAGGACGTCAAAAGGCCGAAGACAACATTCTTACAAGGGCTACATTTGTGTTTTTGTCTGCATGGTATCCAAGGCAATTCACCTAGAAGCAATCAGCGACTTATCGGCTCAAGGTTTCATTGCCGGGTTTAAAAGATTTGTCGCTAGAAGAGGCCGCGTCTCAGATATGTGGAGCGACAACGGCACTAATTTCGTTGGAGCAGCCAAAGAACTTCAACATCTGGTCGCAGTGGAGCAATCTTCTGTGGCTATCGACATTAGAGAATGGGTGGGCAACAATGGAACGTCTTGGCATTTCATCCCACCTCACTCACCGAACTTCGGCGGCCTCTGGGAAGCAGGAGTGAAGTCGACAAAGGGCCACCTACGCCGCGTGATTGGTGATTTGACACTCACTTACGAGGAAATGGCAACGGTACTGGCACAGATAGAGGCGTGCCTTAATTCAAGACCGTTATCAGTGATGTCTGATACTCCTTCTGATCCAACACCTTTAACACCAGGTCATTTTTTGATTGGAGAACCTCTGATCACGGTGCCTGAACGTAATTAAGAAGACTCAAACATATCTAGCTTAAAGCGATGGCAGGTAACGCAGCGTATGGTGCAGGTTTTTTGGAAACGGTGGTCTACGGAGTATTTGACTCACCTGTTGCAAAGGTATAAGTGGACAAAGCACATTCCTGAACCACGTGTTGGAGATGTAGTCTTAGTCAAAGAAGACGGTTTGCCGCCTGCTAGGTGGCTTCTCGGAATAGTAGTTAAAAAACATCCTGGAGACGAACAACTAATGCCCGTCGTATCTCTCAAATGCAACGGCTCTTTGATTCGGCGCCCCACATCAAAATTGTGTATATGGGCAATATATCACCGAGTACATTAGTACAAAAATATTAGTAAGTAAGTTTCTATTTGTAAGTTGTGTTATTTTATTTATAATTGTCAATGTGAGCGCCCTTGCTTTACGGTGGGCGGTAGTTGTGAAGGACATGTGCCGATGTCCTTGGTGGGCGGTATGTCTAATTAATATAAGCATAGAATTAAGTCAAGTGTAGTTTGGTGACCATCTAGTTAATTCCGAACAGTTACGCTAGATGGCGCTTGTAAATGAGCCCCAAAAGCTGCATCGAGCAAGCGTTTCATTCACCTACGGAAATTATGTAATTATAGACGGCGGTTAATTTTAAATTTAATAGAGGCATACACAAGCATATATTTAATATAGCAAGTTGAGAGAATTGGTGCATTTTTATTTCCCTGGAAGTAAACCACCACTATCAGGCAGGCCATTAGTATATTGTACAGGGCCTGTTCTTTTATTAATTTCTAAGTTAGATTTTAGAGAGCACATTGACTGTATTGCTAAAAAACTTCTCGCCTTTTAGGTTTTGTGTTTAGGTAGACTACATTTTTCAAGTACCCAGATGTTTATATTATATTTCTTGACTGTTACACTGAGAAAAATCTAATTCTGAGCTAAGTTGAATTAGTTCGTACACAGCTGAATTGTAATTACGTGAGGTGAGTTTGTAAGGCTTACGTTTAATTTTGCTTTCTTAAGCGAAAAAGTACAAACTCTTTATTAAATTTTACTGATACACACTGCTGAATGTAACGTTCCGTAAGGCTTTTTCTGGATAGATCTAACTCCTGTTAAATAAGCAGTCTATCCTGTTAAAATCACCTTCCGTTTACGACGCTAAACATTCGGCGAAAATCATCGTAATTACGGCAATACTCCCCTTATGAAACAGTTGATCATTTATTTAGTAAGATGAAATACGCTCGCAATAAAAACTTAACAAACGTAAACCTAAGTTTAGAAAAAAAAAACATTACAAGACAGTATTTGCTTCGAATAAAAGAGTGCAGGCTACTGTAATTATACCTTTACATGGTATACAGTACGTACATGGATCAAATAGTTATGGAGAAGAGAGTGGTGGTGTGGTACTCACTGGAGACGGGCAGGCAGCTGGAGCGGTCCTCCATGAGGGTGTAGCCGGGCGCGCACGTGCACACGTAGCTGCCGTGCCTGTTGCGGCATGCGTGCTCGCACGGCGCGTCCTCGCGGCACTCGTCCACGTCCGCGCACCCCGCGCCCTCGCGCCGCCACCCCGCGCGGCACCAGCACGCGCGCCCCACCGGCAGGTCCGTGCAGTTGTGCGCACACCAGCCGTTGTTCACCAAACACTCGTTAATGTCTGCAATATGACACATACACATCACAATATATACTTCACGTCGAAATCGTATCACTTGTACTCACTAATTTTCTAAAATATGAAGTGTAAGCAGTTTTCGTAAGTTATATGTATTGCGTAAAAGATGATATATTTTTGGTAGGCTTCATACGCAAACATCCCGATTGCAACCGCGCAGAGTTAGCTTTAGCTGGTACTAGTTAAAAATATAATACCTCTACAGAATAACCGATATAATATGTAGTACGAGTAGGTTCGGCCGTTCTAACGTAGCCGCACGGAATATACTCCAACGAACGACGACGCAGATTTTGGGTTGTGCTCGTAGTTCTTGAAAATGTTTTGCGCACGAAGTTCAGAATGAAAAAGTTATAAGGAAGTTGAGGCAACTCACTGCATCTCCACTCGTCGGTGTAGTCCCCGCAGTCGTCAACCCCGTCGCAGAGAGAAGCGCGCGCCACGCACGCCGCGTTCTCGCACCGCCACTCCTCCGCGCCGCACTCCCCGCGTCCCGCACTAGCACCGGCGCCCGCCCTCTCACCCTCCCCCTCGCGCTCCCAGGGCGCGAACGCCTGCGCGAATGATGCTGCAACACAAGCACGCATAGTATATATAATTATTAATAATATAATTCTGTTGCCCTTACTCTTAGTTCGATTCAAGCTCAATTGATACAACCAATTTAATTCAATTTCAATATCAAAGTAACTTTATTAAACATAATAACATACAAGAATTTGTGTACTAATACTGTTGCCCTTACTCTTAGTTCGATTCAAGCTCAATTGATACAACCAATTTAATTCAATTTCAATATCAAAGTAACTTTATTAAACATAATTGTACAAAGTCCCAAAAACCCCAAAATCAAACACTTGATCAGGTTGTGAAAAAGTGATTTATTATAAAATTCAAAATACGCGCCTCGGCTTTCGTGCGACAAACGCTTGCGCGATGCAGCGCCTTGCGCTCCTAATGGCGCGCCATCTATGACTAAGTTAAAGTACTACATTACATACAGTTTATATGTTTAGTGGTGCATTACTTGGTATGAGGCTTAACATTCCGCCCACCATGGACAGAATGTCCATCTAACTATCTAAATAACAGTACTACTCCTTAATGCACTACTCAAACAATATTAAAAATACAAATTTAATTATACAAACACTGCCGTTTTAATATGTAAGTATAAACCGCCCACCATAGGTGAGTGCGATACGACCTTAACTAATATTACAATAAAACTTAAACTACCATTGAACATAAATCTTTAAACATGATAAACATAACTTCGATGTTTCACTGTGGACTGTATTATGAGTAATATTATTAAATAACTTATTGAGTTACAGGCAACATAATTAATTTCGATAAAGGTCTCTTCAAAACAATTGACTTGCATCTAACGCTCACCACACGCGTTAGTTTGTCCGAACCAGTATGTTTTTTGTGTGATAACACCTAATAGCCATTTGGCAGGGGGAAGATCATCCTCTTTGATTAAAACTACGTCGCCGACTTGTGGCTCAGTGGCTTTATCTGTCCATTTGTAACGGTGCTGCAGTTGAGTTAAATACTCTTGTGACCATTTGCGCCAGAAATCCTGGAGCATTCTTTGTGTAAGGTGCCATCTACTCAAAGAAGACATGCTGGAATGTTCATAATTTCTTTCGGGAACTACAACTAAAGGTTCACCGACCAAGAAGTGCCCTGGTGTGAGGGAATATGGATCGTCTGGGTAAGTTGGAAGTCGCGATATTGGCCTCGAATTAAGGCATGCTTCGATTTGAGACAGTAGAGTTGACATCTCCTCATACGTAAGGGTACTGTTATTTATCACACGTCTAAGATGGCGCTTGGTCGAACGCACTCCTGCCTCCCACAACCCTCCAAAATTTGGAGAGTGGGGAGGGATTACGTGCCAATTCGTACCATTTACCGCAAACCAATCTGCTATTTCAGGTGCTAAGGCGGATCTTTCCGCGTTAAGCAATAACTTTAACTCCTTAGCGCTGCCAACAAATGTGGTTCCATTATCACTCCACAAGTCTGCTACATGCCCCCTTCTAGCTACAAAGCGTTTGAACGCTGCTAGAAAGCTTTGTGCTGTCATGTCGCTAACTACTTCGAGATGAATGGCCTTAGTGGCCATGCAAACAAATAAGCATATGTAGCCTTTAGTAGAGTGATAGCCACGACCTTTTGAGGGGCGTATACTAATGGGGCCAGCATAGTCAACTCCGCTTCGCAGGAAAGGTCGGCTAGCAGTTACTCTAGCCTCTGGTAGCTCGCCCATCATTTGTTGTCTAGTTTTAGCCGCATGACGAATACAAACCACACACTTCCTAACACATTGCCGCACGAGACTCTTTGCATTTATGATCCAGTATTGAGATCTTAAATAATTTGTCATCAACTGAAGACCACCGTGCATAGTTTTTTGATGGGCGTCTTCAACCAATAAACTAGTAAAGTGTGAAGTTTGGGGTATCAAAATAGGGTGCTTCACACTATATTCCAGTGGAGCTTTCTGTAAACGTCCACCAACTCTCAAGATACCGTCCTTGTCAAGATAAGGATTGAGTGAGGTAAGTTTACTTCCTTTATTTACCTTGCCCTGCTTCTTCAAACAATGCATATCTTCTTCGAAACCATGGACTTGACATATCTTGATACAAGTACTTAACGACTTACTTAATTCTTCTGCAGTCAATGCACCTGTATTTCTTGGACTTAACAATCTTCTACAATACGCTATAACTCTGGTAAGTCGCTTTAAAGATGAGAACCGAGACATGATATTTTCAGCTCCATCTACGCATGTAGTAGCATGACATTTTAATTTCCTTTCTTCTAGACTTGTGTCCAATTCTTCCTTTCTATAATTTATAATTTTATGTTTCAGCCACCCCGGACCTTCCTGCCATAACCGCAGATCAGCGCACTCAGATGGCTTCACACCACGGGAAGCACAATCCGCAGGATTTTCCTGGCTTGGCACATGTGACCATTGGCTTCCATCCATCACAGTTAGTACCTCCGCGACTCTATTGGCGATAAAGGTTTTCCATCGACTCGGATGACTCTGCAGCCAAGCTAAGACAACCAAAGAGTCTGTCCAGGCGTGAAGATGATGTTTTGGAACCTTTAAAACGTCTGAGACTTCTTTAATCAGCCTTGCAAGTAACGCTGCTCCGCATAGTTCCAGTCTGGGTATAGTAACCTGTTTTATTGGAGCCACCTTAGTTTTTGACGTTATCAAACTCACGTGGATGCCACCATTTTTATCAATTATGCGAGCATACAAAACTGCCGCGTAACCAGCACTTGATGCATCAGCAAACCCATGGATTTCAATCGATTGGTCATCTATAGATGAGTGGATCCATCGTGGGACACGAAAATTTGTGAGTTGGGACAAGTCTTTTCTAAAATTTAGCCAATCCTTCAGCAATAATGGTGGCAGTTCCTGATCCCAGTCGATTCCCGTTAGCCAAATCCTTTGTATGAACACCTTTGCAGTTATGATAGCTGGAGCTAACCACCCAAGGGGATCATACAATTTTGCTATATCAGAAATAGCCTTGCGTTTGGTTACAGGTGTTTCCAGTGGAGGAAGTTTGACTGTGTACTCAAATTCATCTAATTTTCTATTCCAGATGAGTCCTAATATTTTTGTAGCTGCATCTGTTGTCAATTCCAGGTTTGCTTCTGCAGTTTGTTGATCGTCCTTTATGTGTTCTAGTAACTCTCTGTTACTGGTGAACCACTTCTGAAGCTGAAAACCTCCACGTGCAAGCAAATCCTTCATTTGCTGATATACCTGAGCTCCTTCTGCGACCGTTTGGCATCCCGTCATCAAATCATCTACGTAGAAGTCTTGCAATACACGAGTCGACGCTAAAGGAAAATGAGCTCCTTCATCAATCGCAACTTGCTGCAAGGATTTCACAGCTAAGTACGGAGCAGATGATGTACCAAAAGTGACTCGTAAAAGTCGAAGATGCTTCAGCTCATCTTCTGGATTTTCTCGCCACAACAAACGTTGAAAATCTACATCGTCATCAGCCACCTTTACTTGCCTATACATTTTTATTATGTCTGCTACGAGACATATGGGGAAGCAACGCCATCGCAACAAAATATGACGCATTTCCGGTTGCAGAGTTGGACCCACTAACATGTCTTGATTTAACGAAACGCCATTTTTCCCAGGACATGACGCATCAAACACGACTCTCACCTTGGTCGTAAGCTTGTCTGTCCTAACAACCGCGTGATGTGGTAGATATACAGCATCTGACTTATTTCTATCTTCGACCACCGCCATATGACCGAGATGCAAGTATTCGTTAATGACCTGAGCATACTGGTTTTTCAATTCCGGATCCTTTGCCAACCGCCTTTCCAATGAGAGAAACCTTTTGTGGGCGATTTGCTTTGAGTCCCCATATTTGCATTTAGGATCCTTTGTACGAAAGGGTAACCTAACCACGTAGCGACCAGATTCATCTCTCCGTGTCGTTTCAGCAAATAAACGTTCACACAGATGCTCATCTTCCGTTAAATGCTTCTTTTCGTTACAATACTGGTCTGACTCAAGCTCCCAAAAACTCTTTAAAAGCTCATTCTCATTTAAATGAGCTGAGTGCATGCTGACTACCACATTGTGATGCGTGTTTAACTGTCCAACCTGATCTACCGCACCGGATAAGATCCATCCAAGCCTAGTGTTTTGAGCTGTAGGAGATCCGGGTGGACCCTTTATTAAACCCTGCGATAAAATCTGGCTGTACACTTCTGCTCCAAATAAAATATCTATTTTATTTGGCGTATCAAAATATGGATCAGCCATCTCAACAGACTGCAACGCAGGCAATGTCTGAACGACTACCTTTCTTTCGGGAAGGAGCGTCGTCAATTTATTCAGGACATAAGCTTTAACGACTATGCCAAAGCTGGGGTCATGACGGGATTGTATTTTGATAGAAACTATCGACTTACAAGCTAACGAAGCTTGTGGATCACCGCCAAGACCTGATACGAACGTTTTAATGGGGCTTTTCTTTAACCCTAAGAACTGGACTGCGGACTTGGTAATAAACGAAGCCTGAGACCCTTGATCTAACAAAGATCTTAAACAAACAAACGATCCAGTTCTAGACTCGACATCAACCAAGGCTGTAGCTAGCAGTACTTGACTACTAGCCTTTGCAAAACATGATAAAGCCTTAGTGGACTCATTCTTTGAAGATGATGCCTCCACTGAAGCAACTTCCTTACTAACTACCTGATCCAGTTTAACTACATCATCAGATTTCGGTGCATTCTTGGGATGAAGAAGTGAGTGATGCTTTCTTTTACATAGTTGGCACCTTGTATTCTGGCGACACGAGAATACTAAATGGTTAGTTTTTAAACAGTTAAAACATAACTTACTGGTTTGAACAAACCTACGACGTTCGTCTATATCTTCTTTGGCGAACTTCTTGCAGTTGCATAATTTGTGATCTTTGCTAGAGCAAAAAACACAACCATTATCAGTAGTGGTAACATGGAAGGATGCAGTGTTCTTGTTCCTATTAACATTTTGTGTCTTAGTTGCAATTTGTGAACCTATACATTCTAGAGCTCTGAACCTATTTTCTAGAAACTGTCGAAATTGGCTAAGTTGAGGCAACTCATTCGGAGATTCATTGTTCTTTGTTTCCCATAACCGTCTAGACTCAGAATCTAACCTTTGACTAACAATGTAAATGACGAGTATGTCCCATGAATTTACGTCAACTCCTGAATTAGTTAGCGCATGTAAACTTTCATTCATAATGTCTAGCAGCTCCTTAATAGCGGTTGCTGATTCAGAAGAAAGGTTTTTCTGATTCATAAATCGTTTTAAAATACAATTTGCGAGAAACTTCTTATTATTGAATCTGTCTTCTAGCTGAGCCCAGCACATCTTATAATTCTCAGCAGTTATGGGAATGTGCCTTAACAATTGTTCAGCCTCTCCTTGTAGGTGACCTTTTAAGTAGTGCAATTTTTGTACGTCGTCGAGACCAACATTATTATGTACAAGTGACAAAAATAAATCTCGAAAACTAGTCCATTCGACGTATTTGCCCGAAAAAGTAGGTATAGAAATTTTTGGCAAGTGTACATTGAATGGTTGGACATCTCTACTTGAAGATTGTGAAGAAGGTACAGGCGTAGCGGCTGATCTAAACTTTAACAGACCCTCCTTCAACTTAGATTTAAATTCTATGTACACTTCTTCTACTTGTTCGTACAAATCCGCCTTATGGTAATCTGATGCTTCTAACTCTTTACGGTCGGTTTCACTAACAATCTTTTCGTGATGTTTTTTAAATAAATTCCACAGATCTTCCAAATTATCTAAACGTGTCTCTAAATAAGTTACAGTAATTTTATCTTTCGCCTGTTTGCCAAAGTTAATTCTTGCCTTTGATATTCTTGCTTTCACATCTTCTTGAGATTTTACTAACTTATCCATGATTGCAATGAATTAAAATATTTAACAGGCAGAAATTTTCTAAGTGTTTGAGAGACAATTAATTCGATACAAAATTGGGCATAGGTTCCCCGTAGGTACACTTTTACTAAAACTATTCTAAGTCCATGCACAATTTCTACTAATTTAGACTATCTTAATGGAAATATTTTTAAATTATTCTAAGTTGAATGTCCATACTAAATTTCTTCAAATTTGCACTATGTTCTTGAAAATATTCAAAGTTAAACACTGCTAAGTAATAAGGTTCAAAGTACTCACGATTCTCTCACGCACACTTGACCTGTTTCCACACGACCACCGAAGATGACTTCTAGAATCCTGTCCTGCCCCTTCCCCCGCGTCGGCTAATTCCGCAGCAACCGGTGACGACGATGCCAGTGCGTCCCGTAGTGACTGCTACGCCTTCTGTGGTCGATCCCGCTACTAGTAGATCTCCGCCGGCGACGTCAAACTGCGCCCGTACAAACTGTTTCCTCTTCTGTGGCTACTTCGCCAATCTCCGTAACGGACTCGTACATGTACGCCTTCGTGTCCAAGACACCAACATCCGGCTCGAAGGACCATGTACAAAGTCCCAAAAACCCCAAAATCAAACACTTGATCAGGTTGTGAAAAAGTGATTTATTATAAAATTCAAAATACGCGCCTCGGCTTTCGTGCGACAAACGCTTGCGCGATGCAGCGCCTTGCGCTCCTAATGGCGCGCCATCTATGACTAAGTTAAAGTACTACATTACATACAGTTTATATGTTTAGTGGTGCATTACTTGGTATGAGGCTTAACATAATAACATACAAGAATTTGTGTACTAATAGTGTAAGTTAATTCCTAGTAATACACTGACATTAATTAATACAATAAATTGTTTCCTTAAGTAATAACTCATATAAAACTTATAACGCGCGCGACGCCGCGCCGGCTAGCGGGGCGCGCGCGCTCATGTACCTGCAGTAGCCTATTCATCGCAATCTAGAAACAAGTGATGCGGTAACTTCTATTTTTTGTAACTATCGATAAACTGAAGATTTTTCTTGCGCGTTTTACATACATTTATAATAAGTTGGTTCGTGTCATTTGGATTTTTATAAATATAAAATCTTTCGGACAGTTTATAAATATATACATCTATTCTAGGTAAACCTATATCTATGTGTAATTTTTGCAAATTGGTGCGAAAGGGAGTATTGTAGGCGTATTTCAGGGCTCCATTCTGAATGACCTGGAGTTTATTGATGTTAGTCTGGCAAGTACTGCTCCAAACAGGACATGCGTACGTATTGCAAGGGCGGACCAGGGTGCAGTATATACGCATTTTAGTATGGTTCCTGAGATTTGATCGTCTGTTTAAGACAGGGGATAGGGCATTTAGCGCTTGGAAACCTTTGAGGTGAAGGTGAGCCGTGTTTTTAGTCCAGTTAAGTTAATTGTCGAGAACAGTGCCAAGATACTTAACTGAGCGGCTCCAGGGTATGTGAAATTCACCAACTTTATTATTATATATAATATTATTTACTTAGAAATATTCTAAAAGAAGGTCTATAGAATGTGAAAGTCGGCCAATTATTAAATCTACGTCGGTTGAAGAAGTGAAACACGCTGTATCGTCTGCAAAACATGCCAAGTTTGTTCTGGTCGGTACCGGTATGTCATTAAGGTAGAGCAGGAATAAGTATGGGCCCAGGATTGATCCCTGGTGGACCCCTGCAGGGACATGTATTGGGAGAGACGAGGTATCTTTTATATGCACTCGAAATTTACGATCTGTTAAAAAAGATGGCATTATTTTTATGAGTGGGATGGGCAGTCCGAACAGAATTAGCTTATGAAGCAGTGCGTGGTGCCAAACCGTGTCCAAAGCTTTCTCAATGTGTCGAAAGTCAAAGTCAAAATCATTTATTCAATTTAGGCATCAAAGACGCACTTATGAACGTAAATTTTTCATTTTAATGTACTTTAAAGACTACCGCCGCGTTCCAAAATATATAGAGCCTACCGAGAAGAAGCGGTAAGAAACTCGGGGCCATTCATTTTATATAGATTTTAATTTTATTATAGAATCGTATATATTGTCCCATATAAGAATGACTTATTCTGTGGAGACGCGTTACATGTACGGATAGCTTGTGCTTATTTCGCGTGCTGATGGAATTAGCATCACTCCTTTTATCAAAACTGCTAATGTTTTTCTTTACATACATTAGATTTTCATAGATAAACTGAGAGACAACAGAAATTATTAAAATTCTATCGTTTAAATATGAAGTCAAAAGGTTGAGAGCCATGTTCCTAATACCGTAGTGTTGTAATTTCCTGACAAGTATATCATGTCGGACGCAGTCAAATGCCTTAGATAAGTCACAAAAAACACCTAAGGCATCCTGAGAGTTCTCCCAGGCATCAAACACATCATTATTAGTTCTATACCTGCGTCTATAGCTTTCTCAATGTCTAGAAGAAACATTCCAGTAGATTCTTTTAGATTGAGGCCTTCCGACACGGCTTCGGCCACTCTTGCGAGTTGTTGGACTGTGGAGTGCCTTTGTCTGAAACCGAATTGTTCGTCTATTATAAGATTGTTGGAGGCACGTAATATACGTCTGTTTAAAATCTTTTCATACAATTTCCCAAGACATGGCAAAAGGCTAATGGGGCGATATGAACCTGGCTCAGAAGGAATCTTGGCAGTTTTGGGAATTGCTATAACCTTAGCCGTTTTCCACGGGCATGGGAAATAGTTTAACATGATGCAAGAATTAAATATTTTCGTTAGGAATACGATGCATTTGAAAGGAATATTTTTAATTAGTATGTTAGAGATTTGATCTGATCCAGGTGCTTTGCGGGGGTTTAAGCTACTTATGCACTTTTTGACTTCGATTGGTCGAACTAACATCATAGGGTACATGTTCTACTAACGTTGCTAAAGATTCGTTTATGGGTAAATTTTGATCAGTAGGCCATTCACTCGTTAACAGCATATTACTTTAATTTTTTAAGAATACTTTTAGCCAGCACATCACACTGTTCTTGTTGGGATGAGCTTAAGGAACCGTTTTCAAATTTTATCGCTGGTATGGTAATTGCAGAGGTAGAACGCATTCATTTGACTAGACGCCAAATTTCACTGCTAGGATTGTCAGCCCTTTTTTATTTAAAATTTCATTCTTTGTCATTGTTTTTTTATCGCACTGTTAATTTCCATCGGGTCAATGAATTAAAAATTTAATTCATTGACACGATGAATTAAGATTTGGCGCACTAAGACGTCCGTTTCCAATACCGCGTATCTACGCAGGCGATTTTTTTGCCGAATAAGTCACCTTATGCCTCGTGGCAGCGTGGAAAAGCTCCATGCTCTCAATGTTGAGACGGGGACGCCCGCATCTCTACTTTTTAGGAGTTGTTGATTGATTTGTCGATTTCTTCAGTAGTCTGGTATGTTTTAGTATATAGCGAAATGTTGGTATTGAGATGTTTTCGGAAGGTATCCCAATCTGCTTTAGCAAAATTGAATTTAGTAATAGGGTTTCGTTGAATATTTGTATTAAATTTTACAAAAACAGGGAAGTGATTGGAAGATAAAGCTGGCACGGTTACTATTGTAATTGAGGTTACGGAAATTTTTTGACAAGATTAAATCAGGAATAGATGCACCAAGTTTGGGACAATAATGTACTAGAGTGCAGTCTCGAGGAGCGTGGACCACGTAATCAAAATGACAAATCATATGCTCGTATAATTTTTTGTCATGCGGATTAGTGGGCCCAGGTGACCATATGTAATGTTTAGAATTTAAGTCACAAATAGCCAGAATCATGCTTCCAGACGACATAAGATGGTCAATGTCGGCAGTATTAAAAGGGATTTGGGGATTGATATAATGAGAAAACATTCAGATAGTTATTTGATAATTTTAAGGAAACACCTACGACTTCGAGGTTTACTGTACATGGGGTAGGGATCAAACTATGCACTAAGTCAGAGCGAACAAGTATGGCCACACCCTGGCCGACGCCATTGCTACGTTTGTCCATCCGATAACATGCGTAACCAGAAATATTGAGAATAAGGCGTTTAGTTAGTCTGGTTTCACGTCACGCAAGTTCTGAGAGTTTTTGCTGCTTTCTGTGGACGCCATCAGCGTTCCAGTATAATCAACGTAGTTCCTGAGAACTACACAAAGTGACCTAGATGGGTCAATATCAAGATAACTTTTTCCATAAAAGTTTTACATTTCGTAAATTCTTGCTTGATTGACTGTATGGTGGTAAGGATGTCCAGCATTTCCACAGTTTCAAAGCCATGTAGGGTTCTTTCATCAGCGACTCCTATAGGTGGAGTGCGGTAAGATTGACTCACGTTTGTGAGACTACTCGTGGTTGGGTGGCGTGTTTTTGTAGGAATCCACTCAGGTGTCAGTTTAGTTGCGTCGGAGCTTGTTGTGGCGACCGTATGAGCTGTCTTTGATGCTTTGCTTTTGCGCAAAGTTTCGCGTTTTGACTCTATTCACTCTAGGTATTTAAGGCGTTCGTTGCATTGTGAGTAGTTTGCCGGGTGTTCTTGATGGCAATTACAGCAGCGGGCAGACTCATCTCTGTCTTTTTTTGGGCATTCCCAGGTTGGATGAGTAAGGGCGCACTTCACACATCTTGTTGGTCTGTTACAGCTCCTAGATGCGTGGCCGAACCCCTGGCATCTACAACACTGAGTTCCTGGCTTCTTGCTAGGCTCATATCGCTCTATGCCAACAGCACAGTTGAAGAGGTACTTTATCTGCTTAAACTTTATCATGTTCGCTCCACATGGTAATTGAACAAGTGCAGGAGGACAGTCGTTGGGATGTAATGTTCTTAGCTCTGTAGCAGTTTCTCCTGCGAATCCTAAGGTTTCAAGTTCTGCTGCGATGTTGTCATGAAGAAATTTAAGCAATCCTTTGATGACTGCTTTCGGGCGCTTCTCATCTTTTCGGGTGAAAGTGTGAAAAGCTATTTTCTCACTTAGCAGGCCATCTTTGAGCAGCTGGTGGATCTTAGCCGAGTAGCACTGTACTCTACAAGCTTCCTTCCTCTATACTCTATACTTCATAACCACATCTCTAATCATCTGGTGGGTCCAGTCACCTTGTAACTCAAGGCGGAGTGTTGTTTGCCACCTTCTTCTTACTGGCATTTTGGAAAGGCTCAGCGGTGGCTTCGTCGGCATCAACAGGCAAGTCTTCAAATCTGTTGTTTAAAGGCGTCTCCTTGTCCTTGCAGATTTCCTTGGGGTTTGCAATAAGTTTCCGCCACTGATAAGGGGAGACAGGGTCTACCCTTGCCCTCTTACTTGCAAGACTAGAATTGGACGAAGATCTTGTCAGGAATTTCTCCATAATAGACTAAGGTATATATCGACAACTAGTCGATAGCACCTTAGCTCATCACTATTTGCGCGCAACTGGTAACGAATGCGGAGTGAACTGTGTGCGTGCGTTCGCTGAGACAACCGAGCGCGAACTGATACAATCAACCCGTACTAAGCGTTAAAGTTCGTAGGCATCACGCACGGTCATACAATTTAGGAACAGCATCCACGACTGGTATTACGATTCTCCGTAAATTCCTAAAAGTACATGGTTTCTACCTGGATTTACCTTCTATAAGAAAGAACTTATACGGAAAACACAAACCAACAAATATATACGATACTAATCAGTGCTCAAATAAGTATCTGGCTCGAAGGACCATAATAACACACATACTGACACGATTATAAGTAATAACTTACAGCACATGTGAGGATCTTCATCGGTGCCAGCGCCGCCGTCGAGGCAGTGGTCGCGGCCGTCACACACCAGAGCGCGCTCCACGCACCGCTCGCTGCAGTACACGGCGCCGTTGGCGGGGGTCGCGCCGCACAGCGCGTGCGCGGTCGGGGGCACAGGCACAAGCGCGGGGCACGACGCCTCGTCCGACCGGTCGGCGCAGTCCGCGTCTCCGTCGCAGCGCATGTGCGCGGGCAGGCACAGGGTCTCGTCCGCGCACCGGAACGACGGCGGGGAGCAGCACGCGCGCTCGTCCTCCGCGCCTGGGCACTGCGGCTGTCCGTCGCACACTGCCGTTATGGGCACGCACGTGCCCGACGTTCCGCAACGGAAGGTGTCTGTGCCGCACGTCGAGTTGTGATGGGCTGACGAGAAATACACATCTTTGGAAACAAACTAAAATAATTCACTCCTCTGAGTTTCCTGCATGATGCCAATGAAACTCATAAGGACCGTTTTGATGTCTACAACAGCGCTATGTTCCGTCTTCGAACCGTTTAGTGCAAATATGATCGTCTTCACATAAATTATAATAGGCACTGGAAATGGGACGCTGAGCGCATATAACTTATTCGCACACCATATGTCAAACCTGGCACTCGCTAGGTTTAACATATGGGGTGCAATGTAGCGCAGAACCTTTCAACTAAAGCCACAGGTTGCACTAAAACTGTTGCAGATGTCATGTGACGGCTCCATCGGGTGATTGATTAGTCTACTCCGTCACTTAGAAGAGTCAATTTTGATTATGATATTTTCCTTCTATACTCCAGCGATTGTCATATCGTGCAAAGGTCATATCCACTGTACAACTGTTTTAATAAATTTTTGACTCTTCAAAGATCTGCTGAAGTTTTGAAAAATAAGTGTTCTCACCGCAGTGTGAGGTCTCATCAGAACCGTCGCTGCAGTCAGCGCGTCCATCGCAGCGCCACGCGACCGGGATGCACTCGACCGCGCGTCTGTGTCGCGCGCCGCGAGCGGGGCCGTCCGACCCGCACTCGAACTGGTCCGGCCCGCACGCGTGTGGCGACACGTCCGCGTCGTACCATGCCGAGTTTTCTGTCGTTGTCTCAGCGTCTGACACAAATTTAACGACAATTTTATTGAAACATACCGTGCAGCTTATATTACAAAAGATCAAGATTCCAATCTAATAGTTTGAAAGAAACAGATTAAAATTTAATTCCAGGAAAATATGTATGCGTTTTTTTCAACATGTTTTAATGTTTGGATGTAGGTAGATGTTTGTAGAATGAATCTGTTGTTTTCTTTTGTACAGTTTGTTGGGTATGTGCTTTAGTAAATACAGTCGTAAAGTGTTTTGTTTGAAATGTGTTCAGTTTTTTAATTAATGTAAAGACATTAATTAAAAAACTAAACACATTTCAGATCTTGCCGAAAGCCAACTCCATACGCATGGATATTGGACGTGCTCGAAATGTAGACGGATGACGTCGCCTGATTAAGTTAATAAAGTCTGTTTGCATGTTACATAAATGCTAATTGATGCGTACAGAGTTTAGGTAAATGAATGAAAGTGGAATGTAAGTAACCTTTGGGACAGTGCAGCTCGTCGCTGCCGTCGGGACAGTCTGCGCGGCCATCGCAGCGCCAGGCGGGCAGGTAGCAGTGCTCGCCGGCGGCGCAGCGCAGTGCTGCGGGCCCCAGCGCCGCGCACTCCGCGTGCGCGCACTGCGCCTCGTCCGACCCGTCCGCGCACTGCGCCGCGCCGTCGCACCGCGCCGCCAGACTCACGCACGACCCGTCGCCGCATCTGCAACCACGCACACACTATATGCATCCTCTCTCAAACGCTAGTATATTTAGTTTTTATTGTTAGTTCACAGAACTCGATGTGCACTAAAACAACACAAATTATATTTAAATCGTACAAAACATGTACAGCTGCGCAACTCCTTCTTGCTGTGAACACAACATGCTTTATAAGAATTATGTTAAAATATGTTTAATTGTACTTTAATTAAATTTCATAAACTATTATATATAATACGAGTATGTAGTTGTATTTTAAGGGTATTTTCTTTTCAACTTAAAATACAGACGCGAGATTACGTTTGAAAGACAACATCCGTCACATTTATTTATTTATTGGAAAACCAACAGCTTGTACACAACAAAAATATTCACTAAAATAACATTAGAAAGCCAATGACAGGTTCTCACGATTATACAGTACAATAACAGTTAAACATGTGTCAACACTACAACTTAATGAAGTAGAATAGTTGAGAGATGACTAAAGAATAACAAATTAATACTTTAAAAAAAAGTGTTGTATATAAAACCCTTTCGATCGTCAGCCGTCCGCTAGGAACAATTCACTGCTCAGCCGTCGCCTCGCTGATGAAGCACTGGTATAGAAAAGGTCAAGTTCAGTTCGCTTGCTTAATTTATTAAAGTTATTGCTCAAATGCCCGCCTTGGGTTTGTAGACAAACATTGTAATCAATTCATTTAATTCAGTTCGTGCGCTACAACACTACGGTGGTTATAGTTCTGTGCGTGTTTCTATTTATTTTTACTAAAACTGCAACATGGAACGTTCGCTCCGGGCAAAACAAACAATTTACAGCCGTGGATTCAATCAGATAGATAAAATCAAACGCTGTGAGAATGTTCGGTACCAAAAATCCTTGTTCATCACGAGAATCACTTCGAGAATTGCTGTAATAAGAATCGTCTACTTTTACTAATTTCTTACCCAATAGGCGATAATGTTCGCCTATTGTAACTCGAAGCGAATTCTTTATTGAATTGAATTGATCTTTTAATCTGTCTGCATCAGGTTTACGCTATAACAAAAGATTTATGAATGCAGTTGATTGCTGATTCGGACGGGTTAAACCTGACTAATTTAAACCAATACAATCATATCTTAAACCAAGAAAAAACACCAGCTAGTATAACAATAAAAAATATAGTAATTCTTATACATTTTACGTGAACGAGCTCTTATAAACAGAATTATGATGTTAAAAGTGCAATTAATGCAAAATTCCCTCGCGACCACATGTTTGTGCCGATGTAATAAAAGGCTGAAATCAATGTAGCGCAGTCAGTCAGCCGATACAAATAATGGTAGTTAGTCCTTTTTGTACTCTAATTAAAATTTAGTTACAGCAGTAGTAAAAGTGTTTTTTTAAAAAAGACCCACGGAGCACCATCCTCACAGAGCGAAGAGAGTGGAACATGTATGTTTATAACCTATATTTCAAAAATTGACTCAAAAAACAATAAAAAAAAATTGGTAAAAGTCTATTAGGGAACGACCCTCATGTATTTTGGTCTTTTATTAAATCTAACTAAGCACAACCCATATCACACCACACGCGACACTATACCGACGAACTGCCAGACGTCAACCTAGACGGCCTTGAGATGGCGCTCAAGCAACTCAAACCTGGAAAATCCCCTGGTCAAGATGGAATAACTTCGGAGTTGTTGAAGGCCCGTTTTGCGGGAGCTCCAGAAGTTATTCAATTCTATTATAAGCTGTCGGAGGACTCCGGAGGCGTGGAGCAAGAGTATAGTCATTTTGTTCTTTAAGAAAGGTGACAAAACCCTATTGAATAACTACAGACCTATTTCGCTCCTGAGCCACGTCTACAAGTTGTTTTCGAGGGTCAAATCGTCTCGCAAGACTGGACGAATTCCAGCCTCCTGAACAGGCCGGGTTCGGACGCGGGTTTGGCACCATAGACCACATACACACAGTTAAGCAGGTTATAAAGAAGTCCAAAGAGTATAACCAGCGACTGTGGCTTGCATTCGTAGTCTATGAAAAAGCCTTTGACTCTGTCAAAACCTTGGCTGTTCTGGAGTCTCTGCAGCGTTGCCAAGTGGACTGGCGATACATCGAGGTGATGAGGTGTCTGTATGACGCCGCAAATATGAGTGTCCAAGTACAGAACCAACAATCTAAACATATCCAATTGCGAAGGGGAGTTAGACAGGGAGATGTTATATCTCCGAAACAGTACCTTGGAAGATACGTGATGTTTAGGACAAGCTTCGTCAAGTTTTCACGTCGTCCATATACCACAGTGCCTAAAGAAGACAGTTTTTAAACAGTGTGTCCTACCCGTATGAAGCTTTAACTTCAATATTATATCAAAAATCAAATCAAAATGAGAGTCCATATTGTGCGATTAGTCCACAAATTGAAGGTCGCTCAGCAAGCTATGGAGAGAGCTATGCTCGGGGTTTCTCTGAGGGATAAGATTCTAAATTAAGTTATCCGATGGAGAACCAAAGTAGTCGACATAGCTCAAAGAATAAGCAAGCTAAAGTGGCAATGGGCTGGCCACATTTCCAGAAGAACCGTTGACCGCTGGAGTAGACGAGTTCTTGAGTGGAGACCACGTGTGAAATGAACGGAGTGTAGGACGCCCTGCGGAGAGCCAGGTGGAGGGATGTCCTGCGGAAGGCGGCTGCAACTGGATGCAGAGAGTTAAAGACCGAGCTCTGTGGCGTACTATAGGAGAGGCATATGTCTAGCAGTGGACGCTGATGATGAAGATGTTGATGATAAGAGATAGAGCATTGAGTGAGAAGAGCTACCACACAGTGATTTGGTGAGTGTCGCCTGAGAAGTGATAATTAGTAATGAATATTATCTAGTTTATAGAGGTGTATAGTAGAAGAGAAGAGGGTACCTGAAGTGGTCGCCGGTGCAGTCGCAGTCTCGCTCGTCGCTCCCGTCGTCGCAGTCCGGGTTGCCGTCGCAACGGTCCCGCTCGCGCACGCAGCGGCCGCCCGCGCCGCAGCGCCAGTAGCGCGGCGGACAGACGCGCGCCGTGCAGTAGTACAGGCGCTCGTCGCTGGCGCTCGCCTCCGCGCTGCAGTGCGGCACGCCGTCGCACGCCAGCTCCAGCGGGATGCACGGACCCTCCGCGCACGGGAACTGCTCCGCGTCGCACGCGCCCGAGCGCGGCACGCACGCGCGCCCGTCCGCGCCCAGAACGCGCGGCTCGGCGCACGCACACACCGCGTGCCCCGTCTCGCTCAAGGTGCACAGCTCTGCACACCCGCCGTTCAGCACTTTGCACGGGTCCGACCCACCTGTACACCACCACTCGACATTGATTTATGTTTTTTTTTTATTGTTGGTTCACAGAACTGGATGTACACAAAAAAAACAACACAAATAATATTTAGATCTTACAAAACATGTACAGGTGCGCACGTAGTTATGGATGCACCTGGCCCCTCCGTACTAGATTAAGCTGCTGAGTAAGCTTTATTGTGCTTACTCAGCATAGAAACTCTTAGAACATAAGATTGTCATTATGCAGACGCAGCTGCCTGTGTCTCGGCAGGTGTGAACTGCCCATGTACTTTAGATCATAATTATATTAGCCTCCAAATCGGCAACACGTATTTTTATTTTATAATTTTAATTTTATTCCAAAAAGTCAATACAATAATGTCTAAAAATAAAATTAGTCAAACAACCCGCCCCTAATTGTTCCCGGAGCAAAGGTCCCCAAAACACTGGCCGCATTACCCCGTTGAATAGCAATGGCCAATCTTTGCTCCAGGAAACAGCTGGCGTGGGGGTCACCACACTTTTCCGTTATCCGCTGGCCAATCTGTCGAATCAACACCCTGGCCTCGGTCCCCCAAGCGCCCAAAGTTTCAACAGCGATGGGCACAAAAAGATATTGTGCCTCCAAAGCCGCATATTTTTGACGCTTCCGACACGCAGCGTCCTCAGCAGCCGCCGCTGAGGAGTGGATGGAGCGACTCAGGTGACAGGCGGCAACCGTGCTGACGCATGTGGCATCCCACACCAGGCACTTGCCATTCTTCCACGGCACCAGAGTTAGACCATCCGGCCTCTTGCCATCAGACCTACTGAGACCCGGTGGCTCCAGAACGCAAGGTATATTTGCCGAGACAAAGGCTCTCCGGACTATGTCGTTGAGGGCATGGTGACGCGGAAACCTTCCTGTACACCGACGACAACTCAATGCATGGTGGCCATCGGCCTCCACTACGGAACCGCAGATGCAAGTATGTGGTTCACACACCTTGCAGCCCAAGCGGAGACCTACTGCCACGCGCAAAGAGTCATCGTCCAAGAAGGTGCCCAGATGTGGAGACGGAAGAGCGTGCAACCATGCCCCGGATTCTGACCGCGATACAGCCCTCAGTCTTGCCAAATCCGCCCCCGCAGCCTCGCTCAACAATTGCTTCTGGACTCGATTAGCTCCAACATCGTCCCACGCACGCTGTACGTGAGGAGCTGCAGGGCTTTCGACACCTGAGTTAAGGGTCGACCAAACTGCCCTAGCATCTGACACAAAAGGTATGCTCGCCTCATCACCTTCGTTATGAAGAATGACAGAGACAAGGCCAGCAACCCCATGCGCCGACGCCAAGAAAGCAGGCAGACCCAGTTCACCCATGCATCGCACCCCAAGACCTCCATGCCGAATCGGCAGTACCGCCTGAGTCCACTGCGGGTCATTGAGTGACACGTTGAGTATTGACTCTATAGAGGTTTTCAATGTCTCGTCAAAAACTGCAACCTCGTTAGGACACAGCCAAGTAGGCGCCGTTCGCAGCAGATACGTAGCCTTTGGTATAGCGAAGCACGTTCGCAATAAAACCAACGCCACGTGCGCAGACAGATTTTGGAGACGTTCCCGAGCGGTAAGAAGAAGTTGATTTTGGGAAAGAATAGCCTCCGGTAACGCATCAATGAAAATCGGAGATCCCAAGAGGTAGAAAGAACTGGGCGACAGCTCTCTGAGGCCAGGTAAAAGAGAATTAAACCGTTCAAAGTGTGTACGAGCTTGAACGCAGCAAGGGAAAAACTCGCATTTAGAGGGATTCACTTCCAAGCCCAACTCTCTGAGACGAGGAATGAGACTCTGAAGATCCTGGAATACCTCTTCTGGCCTTCCTCCAATGGTGCCGTCGTCAAGATACCACAAATTCAAAGACGATTTGACGTTTACTATAGCTTTGTGGATAGCTAGACTAAATACCAACGGCCCCAACGGATCTCCCTGCTGCGCCCCAACCTGAGAAAGTATAAGATTATTGTCGAAGAAAAGATTAGAAGGAGCTTGGTAAACTTGGTGCAAGAAAGGGTAGAGAGAAGGGACTTGGGCTTTGACCTCACTCAAAAGAACATCTCTCTCTAACGTGTTAAAAGCGTTGGTGATATCCAATTTGAGCACGACACAGTCAGAGTTACTGGCATCCTGTACGAACGCTCGAGTAGCATGGATGGCAGCCTCACAACCTGAACGCGTGCCGAAACCCAGCTGGTGTGGTCTCAAATATTCAGCCATCTCCTCTTTGATGGCGCGGCAACCCAACTTAGCCACCAACCGCCTAAAAACACTACCTATGGCAATTGGTCTTACTCCCCCACCCTTCTTCGACAATGCACAAAGGGACGCCCCATACAAGTAAGGACAAACCTCTACATTAAGCTGACCACTAAGGAGGAAATTAGACAATTTAGTCAAGCACCCCAACAATCGTGGCCCGTTGTCACCCGCTGAACAAGACGTCAACTCTTTAAGGTGCCCTGGGCGAATTCCATCCAGGCCCGCAGCAGACCCGCTGTAAAAAGAACCTAATGCCTGTGCCACTTCATCCATCGTTACCGACACTGTTGCGAGAGAAGCATCCGGAACTGGTGGAAAATTAAGCGGCCGCGACGGACCTGGATGTTTCGCTTTTAAATCTGCGAGCGTATCAGGGCTAAGTTGAGCGAAGGAATCATCAGACGTCAACAAACGAATAGCGCCCCTCAGGTCACCGTCAAATACCTTTGATTCGATAACCGAACGGGATGAGCGGGGCCCACGCTTCTGACTCTCACATCCACAATCATTGCCCAGATGACACGGATCGGAAGCTGCAATGTTTGCCTTCACCTTTGCCGTCATGTTCCCGGGCAACTCCTTTGACGGGACCCTAAGCGCACTGAAAGCAAATGTGAGCAACGCGTACCAGTCTTCCACCTCATTGCAATCGACACACTTGTCGACAATCTCACATAGCCTGCCCGCTGCTTGGTTTCGAGCACCTTTCGGAATGTGTCGAAGCACTGGTGTTGACTTTTTTAAGGTGGCAATCACATCCAGAGACCGGGCCTGAGACCCCGAAGACATCCCATTTTGGGCTAAAAGTGGATCCGAAGCCACTGTCTGAGACGCTACTGCAGGCTGAAGCGCCCCCTTGTGCATGCGACCAATATGTACTTTTAGACCGTGAGCGCTGAAGAACCGAGATGACCCAGGACAATACGGACAAGTCAAAGATGCGGTAAGAACGGAATTCATAATAAATTATCACAGAAAAATAATAAAAACATACAAATTATTATCAAATTCAAAAATTTAACAAAATCGGACAATTTGAGTCGAGTCAACAAACTAAAATAATATTATAAATTTAGAGAAAAAATAATAATATTATCACAAAAAAAAAGACTACAAACAAACACAACTAGGTGCTCAAAAAATATCTATTTATTAAATAGCCATAAATTACTTTATCCCAAAAATATGATAATTGTGAGTGAGAAATTGAAAGAAATCACCCGAAAAAAAAAAAAACTATTATTACTAATTTAATAGGTATTAATAGTGTGTTAACCAAACCAAATTGCAATGCAAGCATTTGATAAATTCAAGATACAATATATCAGTCAAAATTATTGAAACATTACAACAAACAATTAAATTATGGAAAAAAAAACAAGAATTGATAACAAAAATCGTTACAAGAATAAAAACAGTCAATTAATATTAATTAATCTCAAAATTAAACAAACAAAATGTATGTAAAAGTTAATAAATTGATACAATAATTATAATGATCAAATTAATTAATTATAGGTCATAGCTTATAAAATTAATACAGGAAAAAATACCAACTAAGAATACTTATTTGTAATTATTACAAGGCACTAACTTCAAAAATTTAATGAAAATATCACATTAATAAAATTGTAGTAAAAACAGAAACGATTTTTTTTTATATGTTGTCCTTGTAGAATTATTTATTGTTGTATCCAATTGTCGCAAGCAAGAGGCGCCATCTCGACGTAAACATTGTTTTTCTTCCTCGTATATCAAAACAGAATCAGCAGCGCCATCCACACAGCGATGCCGGAACCAGATTGCTCGCGTAGCTTACTGATCAATTGTCAATCAGCAAAAACCAATCGATCACAAAAACGCCATCTAGGTAACGGTTCCGGAACTAATTTGCACACGACGTCTCAACGGTGTCAATAAGTGTAGGAAGCTGGCAAAATTATTCAAATGAAGTACTCGTAGTTAAGTTGTTGTGCGAAAATCAGAGATGGCGCTGACCGTGGGAAAGTGGCGGTCAGATTTCGGGATAATATTCTCTGATCCCCAAAAATTTTCACTTTCCCAATCTCCACTCACTTGATCATCGAGCCACTCAAAAATAAACACTTCCACTTCACTTCACGAAGCAAAAGAAAAAACCCACTGTGCAACAACTCAGGAACTAAAACGGCCTGAGAAAATCCGTTTTCTTCTAAAATACCTGAATCAAATCGAAAGATAATGCGAATCCTGGTATTTCTGCAGGGCTTCTTCAATTATATTACTCGATTATTAGAAATAACTCGCGTAAAACAAATAAACTTAATATATCGATTCAGAGATAAATACGTCTCCGCGGGCCTCCTACCCGCATTTATCCTAATATAATAATATAAAACTAATTATTAATTTATAATTTTAATTAAATTAATAATTAGTTTTTTAAAACATAATTATACGCGCCCAAATCAAGAGTGGCGCAGCCGTGCCGGATTTTCACCAGTTTCGCGAGTGTGTATGGAGATTTCCCGACGTACAAAACCGTTGGAAAAACCCTGCGTAAGCCGCGAGTGGATCCGTCGAACCAAATAAATTTCTTTTTGATCGGGTCAAAGTAAGCGTATAAACGAGTATGGGAGAAAGAGTGAGCATCGGCTGGTGAGTCAAAATTTTCGCCATTCCTTTGTTTCCTAAATCCTCCTGTATTTCTCATTAGTGTAATTAAGTAACGTGATTGTTATTATTGAGATTGGAACTCTCTCAATATAACGTGCTTGGTTTTCTTAATATGAATTTTTAGTAAGGATAATCTAAATATAGAATTTACATAGAGTAAAGAAACATTCAGACAAAACAGAATATAAATTAGATTCTGTTATTGTCTCTCATATTTAGCATAGAATAAATAACTGATCTCGAAATAGATCATTATTCTGTAATAATTGAATCATATATTATGCTAATATGATATAAAATAATTAAAATATTTATATTTAAAACTATATTTGCATATAAAAATATTACTTCACATTTACAAATTTTACAAAAATATTTTCTTGTGTACGTGTGTATTATACTGTTTTATTTCATGTGTTTTTGTGTGTGTTAAATTTATAGGATTATTCATAATTAAGTGTTGTGTACTCTCTAAACCTTAACTGCTCTACAATGTCGGTCGAAAATGTAGCCATAGTTTCTATTCCAAACGAAGTGATTAGAATTATTCCACTTTTTAATGGTGATAAGCGACATTTAAATTTATATATTAAAAAGTGTGAATATGTCATAGAAAGATTTAATAGTAGAGGCAATGAAGAGCAGAATCTATATGTGTTTCACACGATAACTAGCAGGCTTACGGAGAACGCAGCTGCGCTGTTATCGGAACGTGACGATATCGTCAATTGGTCCGCGTTAAAAGACTTACTTCAGCAACATTTTGGAGATCCGCGTAGCGAAGCATGTATTGGTATTGAATTAGAATCTATGAAAATAAAATCCGGTGAAAGTTTTCTAGAGTTTTGTAACAGGATCCAGAGTGTTCGGTCAGTGTTAATTTCAAAAGTTAATTTAATTACGGACGCAGAAATGAAACGCGCGAAAATTACTATTTACAACAATACAGCTCTGAACGTATTCTTATACAACCTTCCGGAAAATATGGTTCGTATAGTCAGACTAAAATCACCTTCAACATTGGAAGTAGCTTTGAGTATAGTACTCGAAGAAGTTAACTTCCTCGAGCAGTATAGCGCGCGTAACCGATTTCAGAGCAACAGCCAAGTTTCAAAACCAGCTATAGGTATAACCGTGCATACTCCAAGTGCACCAGGGTTTCGATTTGGCAACGTACCTCAACCAACTGGGTTTAGACCCATCATGCCTATTAACACACCTAAATTTAACTTCGGTATTCCTCCTAACGCGCAAATGCAAGGTCAAAACCGACCGCAGCCACAATTCGGCTATAAGCCACAACTGGGGTCTCAGCCACAGCTTGGGTACAGACCACCTCAACAGTTCGGCTATAGGCCACCTCAACAGTTTGGCTACCGACCACCTCAACAGTTTGGCTATAGGCCACCTCAACAGTTTGGGTATAGGCCACCACAACAAATGGGATATAGACCACCCCAACAATTCGGCTATACACCACCACAGGTACAGAAGCCCCAATTGCAAGTAAGTGACGTATCCATGAGGACAGCGCCTCTTAGGCCACAACAGGGTTTTAGACTAAACGAACTGACATTAGACAGTGATGAAGGACATAATAACTATGATGACGTGTATTACTATCAAGACGAATACTCTTATGATGACGGATCATACTATTATAGTGATGAACCTAACACGGACGAACATAGTGAAGCATTAGAACAGACTGACGTTCCTCAATCTCAGGATTTTTGCGAAACCGCTTCGACAGACAAGAAATCTTAGAACTAAATTGCGATCCAAATTTAAAACTTCCGTATGTGTATATAGAAGAAATAGACTCAAATTTTATGATAGATACAGGAAGTATGAGATCATTCATAAGCCCTCGAAAAGCATATGAATATTTTGGTGAATTTGTACGTAAGGAACCATTCCAAGTAGTCAGTACTCATGCATCGAGTAGACATGATGAGGTTATAGAAATTCCCCTAATGCCTACCTTTAATAGCAACGATTATCACAAATTTTATTTGTATGACGTTGATGCACGTTACGATGGGCTTATTGGAAACGATCTTTTGCAACAATTAGGCGCCCTTATTGATTTAAAGGACAAAGTATTAAAAACTAATGCGGCTTGTATACCAATAATCAACAATAATTTAAATTACATTATTGAACTACCACCACGATCAGAACAGCGAGTCAAACTGCCTATTGACCAACATTCAGGTGACGCTATTCTTGATTTCAAAGAATTTGCAGATGGTTTGCGAATGCCTAGTGCAATAGTGAATTGCATTAATGGCTATGCATCTACGGTAATTCAGAATACCTTAGAGCGTTCTATGACTATAACTATAAAACAACCTTTAACAGTAGTTCAATTTGAAGAAACAGAATGCAACCTTAATTTCACGAAAAATATGACAGACATTGACACAGACAATTTACTTACTGAAAATTTGGACAAAATTAGACTTGACCATACAAACGACGAAGAACGTGAGAAAATTTATAGACTATGTCTAGAGTACAAGGACATATTTTACTGTGACCAACTACCCTTGACATTTACTAATCAGGTCAAACATACTATACGCACCAAAAACGAAGACCCGATATACGTTAAACCATACAGACAGGCCCCGACTCAACAAAATGAAATAAATAGACAGGTAGAAAAGTTATTGACAGACAATGTTATACAAGAGTCTCATTCTCCTTGGAGCGCACCTGTACACCTGGTGCCCAAGAAGATGGACGCATCAGGAGAAGTGAAATATAGAATGGTGATCGACTACAGACGACTGAATGACTTAACAACCGACGACAAATACCCCTTGCCGAATATAAACGACTTATTTGACAAGTTAGGAAAAAGCGTTTACTTCAGTACGATAGATTTAGCTAGCGGGTACCATCAAATCGAAGTCGAGGAAGAGGACAGACAGAAAACAGCATTTAGTACACAAAACGGCCATTTTGAATTTCTCCGTATGCCATTTGGCCTCAAAACGGCACCAGCAACTTTTCAGCGCACAATGGACAATGTGTTAAGAGGCTTACAAGGCCTCCACTGCATGGTGTACCTTGATGACGTAATTATCTACTCAAGTAGTCTAGAGGAACACTTACAAAAACTAAGATTAATATTTGATAGACTGAGACAGACGAATCTAAAGGTACAGTTAGATAAATCCGAGTTTTTACGGAAAGAAGTACTGTACCTTGGACACACTATAACTAAAGATGGATTACGACCTAATGACGATAAAATTAGAGCTGTTCTTGAGTTCCCTTTACCTAAAACTACGACTGAAATTAAAAGTTTTCTTGGCCTTGTCGGTTACTACCGACGATTTATACAAAACTTTGCCAAAATCACCCAACCACTGACATCATGCCTGAAAAAACGAAACAAGATCATAATTGACCAAACTTACATTGACGCCTTCAACAAGTGTAAAGAGCTATTGACTCATGCTCCATTGTTACAGTACCCTGACCATGATAAACCTTTTATTTTGACTACTGACGCTTCGAATGTCGCTTTAGGAGCAGTCTTATCCCAAGGGCAAATAGGTAGTGATAAACCGATTGCTTACGCGAGCCGTACGTTAAGTGATACAGAAACGCGTTATAGCACTATAGAACGTGAGTTACTTGCTATAATTTGGGCAACGAAACATTTTAGGCCATATCTATATGGACGAAAGTTTTACATTTATACGGATCATAGACCTTTGGCTTGGCTTAATTCCCTTAAGGATCCAAATAGTAAGCTCACCCGCTGGAGATTGCGCCTGCAAGACTTCGATTTCGAAATCATATATAAGAAGGGTAAACAAAATACCAACGCAGACGCCCTCTCTCGCATTAGGGTTAATGTTGTAGACTCGGATGATGACGATGGAAACTCAATGAAAGTTAACGTAGAGAGAGAACGAAAAATTCAAGAGCAAATGGAGGAGGTCGTTCAAAGCATTGTTCAACTTTTACCCAAAAAGAAACATAGTCCCAAGCCACCTGTATTAGATAAACCTATAATAGTAGATTCAGATTCTAGTGGTACGATATCAGCTGGTCCTATGTCTATATCCGACGCTTCAACATTTTCTAATACTGAAGATATATCTATATACCCTGTAAGACAACCTTCAGACCAAAGTAGCAGAACACAGACCATACATTCTGCTGGTGACTTAGACTCAACAGGAATACCAATTTTAAATGAGGCTATAGACACCAAGCCTAACCAAATTTTGGTATACTCATGGCTTAAAAATGAAATGCATGTTAATGACAAATCTGGGAAACAACAAAAGGTTTTAGAAGTGTTTTTACCAATTAATAACCTGGAATTAATAAAAGAATTCTTAAAAAAATACATTAGGCCAAAAATTAAATATTTTATTTATTTTGAGGAAAGTGAACACCGAAAACAATTTAGTAACATAATAGTTCAACTATTCAAAAAGGATACGATTCGATTATATGAATGCACAGAGCGTGTCGTATATGTTGAGGATGAAAACGAACAAAGAGCAATAGTTTTAAAATACCACGAAGGCAAAACGTGCCACCGTGGGATTAAAGAGACATTGGTTAGAATTCGTAGAAGTTTTGGCTGGAGTAACATGCAACAAACAGTTACTGCAATCATCAACGCATGTGCAGCCTGTAAAAAGATGAAGTATGACCGTAAACCTATGAAACCTACCCTGCAATTAACGCAAACACAAGATTCACCTTTCCAAGAAGTATTTATAGATATTTTTAGTATTGAAGGGAAATACTATCTGACTCTCATTGATGCCTTTAGCAAATTAGGACAAGCAATAGAAATTCAAACTAAATCAACTCCCGAAGTAATTAGAGCTTTAATGAAGTACTTTTCGTACTATGGTATACCCAAAAAGATAAGTGCTGATCCAGGAACTGAATTCAATAATGAGCTCCTGAAAGAGTTTTTAGGCTTACATAAAATTGATCTGCACATTGGCACCCCTAACAATCCAAATTCTATGGGTCTCAATGAACGTTTTCACTCAACGATTATAGAAATATACAGACTAGCCAAATATGAAAAGAGATGTACAGACGCAGCTTCAGTAATGACTTACTCAGTAATGGCTTACAATCACACAATCCATTCTGTTACCGAACTAACACCTTTTGAAGTGGTTTTCGGGCACACTGATGCAAGTAACCCCTTTAGCATGAATTTTGAGAGGCAATACTTGCAACAATTAGTTAAAGATCACGCAAAGCGAACAAGAGTCTTGTATGAATTATTAGCTGGGAAAATGGTATCAATAAAAGAAAAGGTTAGAGAGAAGAAAGGGGGAGAAGCGGAAATAGAGTTTCCTGAAGGAAAAACTATTTACGCTAAAGATGTAAACAAACGGAAAAGTAAGGATAAACCCAGATATGTCAAAGCAAAAGTTTTAGGTAAACCTATAAGGAATGTAGTGCCCGTACAAGTAAAAGAAAGGGAAACAAAAGTTCCTGTTAAAAACATAAAACGCCCTCCACAGGTGGTGCATACTGCTGGTGACGGTGCCGGCGCTGGCCCTTCATCTGCAATCTCTTGAAGGGAACCCGGGGATACTCCCGATTAAAAGTGGTCAAGCATACGTTCAAACTGAGCACTGGATTATAGTAAAGTCTATAAACCTAGGAAGAATTTATAGCGATCTCAATTATATAACGAACAGTTTTAAACAACTATGTAATTTAATCGATAGGAATAAACCTTATCGTGAAGAATTTATTAGTATCAAAATACATACAGAGTTTATACGTAATATAACAATAGAAAAATACCGACAGCTTGTTCCGCGACGCTTAAAAAGAGGCCTTATAAATCCATTGGGATCAATTATTAAAATCATTACGGGAAACCTGGACCATGACGATGCTCTAAAATATGACAAAATGACTTTTCAATTAAGCGAAGATCAAGTAATTATTTCCAAAAAGCTTACTCTGGTCTCTAAAATGTTTGACAGCTTTATTAATGTAACGGAAACGATTAATCAAAATTCTGTAATTTTGGATAAACGTCTCCAAAGAGTAGAGACAATGCTACAAGATTTAGCTGCTAAAGAAAGTAGTTGGGTTTTTTCTACATATATTTTAGGTTTGTTTAATGTCTTTATAAGCAGTTTTCGTACTATATTTATTAGACTAAGTGAGCTAGAAACAGCATTAGCATTAAGTAAAGTATCTATCATGCATCAATCGATTATAAACTCTACGGAGCTATTGTACCACTTACAAGTAATATCTAAGTTCGCAACACTAGTATATCCACCTAATGAAATGAACTTGATAGACTTAGAAGAGACTATTTGTGTAAAAAGTTTTATTAAGAAAAACCAAATCACGTTTATTATGGAAGTTCCACTCACTGATAATTGTACCTATAATTATTATAAGATTTACTCCTTACCAATTTTCCACCATTCCAAAAACATAACCACGTCTATTATCCCAGAATATCCTTACCTTTTGGCGAAAGGAACGAAGTACATACCAATAGATAAGCCGTGCCGCTCACTTTCCGCTGGCGACAACTTCCTATGCACAGAAGATAATATACCTCTGCATCAAGGGTTCAGTTGCATTGAACAGCTGATGAGATTTGACAATGATCTAACATACTGTAGACAGCATGAAATCGAACTCGAAGAAATCAAGATCCAAAGAGTAAACACTGACAGTTGGATACTATTTGCACGTTTGCAGACAACCCTAACTAAGCAATGTAACTACGAGGTCAGTAAACAACCTGTTTTCGGGACTTACCTCGTCACGATAGATGAACCTTGTGACCTAGAGATCAACGGAATCTGGATTCGCCATCATATCTTTATGGAAACTAGTGTAGTAGAACCCTTTCCAGTCATAACATTACCACAGCTACCTATGAACGTGAGCCTACTAAGTGCACATGCACTTAACATGCATGGGATCGCCCTCGATGAGTTGAAGTTTATGTCGTACTCGCTCAAACAAAGTGAAGTGAACAAAGTGATAGAAAGTGTTTTTGATGAAAAACATAACTTTAGTGCGGGCTTAGGATTCGTAACTTTAAGCTTATTAATTTTAAGTATTCTCATTTCTACTCTCTATGTTTATCGAAAAAGAATAACGAAAATTTTGTCAATTACGCAAAATTATCGGAATAACCGTAAAATGGATTCTTCCGATAATTTTACACTTAAGGAGGGAGGAGTTATGGATGCACCTGGCCCCTCCGTACTAGATTAAGCTGCTGAGTAAGCTTTATTGTGCTTACTCAGCATAGAAACTCTTAGAACATAAGATTGTCATTATGCAGACGCAGCTGCCTGTGTCTCGGCAGGTGTGAACTGCCCATGTACTTTAGATCATAATTATATTAGCCTCCAAATCGGCAACACGTATTTTTATTTTATAATTTTAATTAAATTAATAATTAGTTTTTAAAAACATAATTATACGCGCCCAAATCAAGAGTACGTCCTTCTTGTTGTGAACACAGCATGCTTACAAGTGTTGTGTACTAAAATATATTTAATTTTATGTTACTATTTTTAAGAACAGATAATAGCAGGCTCTTAAACGAAGAGACTGAGGGGTTAAATATGTGTACATCTTGAAAAATTTCATTATAAGAACCACAAATACGATACAATGATGCATGGTGACCGATTATATAAAAAAAATGGTAGCGACAAGAATACTGACACATGTGATGCAGCTTGGTGACGGCGACGATGGCCATGGGGCGGTTCCGCGCGACGGCGAGCTGCGTGACGTCACCGGCGCGCGCGTCGCACGTCATGACGGCGCGCGACACCCACTCCGTCCAGTAGAGCCGGCCGCCCGCCGCCGCCAGCCCGAACGGGTGGTCGGCGCCGCGCCGCGTCACTAGCGCGCGGTGCGACCCGTCGTAGTGCGCGCGCTCCACCTTGTCCAGCCGCGCGTCCGCCCAGTACAGCAGCCGCGCCGAGTGGTCCAGCGCCAGCGCGTTCGGCATCACCAGCTCCGACGAGATGAGCGTCTGCAGCGCGCGGCCCGAGCTCAGCGCGCGCTGGATGCAGGGCTGCGACTCGTTCCAGTTAGTCCAGTAGAGGCGCGCCTCGCACGGGTCCACGTCGATGCCGCGCGGGCGCGCGCCCGGCGCCAGAGCCACCACGGTGCGCACGAGGCGGGCGCGCGTGGCAGGCGGCGCGCGCAGCACTGAGGCCAGCGGCGCGCCGAGCACCGCCGCGGCGCTGTTGCACGTCCAGTACAGGAACCCGTCCGCCGCATTGTGCACCATGCCCTCCACGGCGCCCACCTCTGCACACAACACACGCTCTCACTGCACTACTTCCTTGTAAACCATCGAGCGACGTGTTACAGGAACAGTCACGAGGTGCAGTCACGGAAAATAAAACATGTTGTATACTACATTCTATTGTGACATTGACGCGGGCTGTCCCGTAATAAGTGGATAATCCTGCAAATCCCGTAATAAGTGGATAATTGTGGAGAGCGGCGAGGCCAATCAGGAAAAAATAATATATAAACTGAGATAATATAGGACCCATGTAGTCATTTGTAAATAGGAAAAATTCGTACCCTTATTTACAGTTTTGATTCCTACAAATTAAGCAATATCATCGGGTTTTTTAGTATGATGATAAATGTAATTTGAGGCATTAAAATGTATTGGTAACTTGGTCAGTAGTATTCCAGACAGTTTTTTTAGTCTACGTTGAACAACTGTGATGCAAATAAAACATTCACTTTGGGTTGCGTACTTTAAAACATGTCTGTTTCAGGAGGATTCTATAATCGTACAACACCATGACCTTTCTGTCAGAAATTATTGAGTTACTAGAGTCAGAAGCGGTATCACAACTAAAAATAAATCTAAGCAAACATAACATTAAAGCACGTGATTTAAGTATGATTTACTCTGATACAAGCTCTGCACCTCCTAATAAAGGATATTTTATTCAGTGTGTATCTGCGTGCACTCATTTCTTTGGAGGGTCCTGGAAGACGCAGATTCACATTCGGATATTTATTTAACTATTTCGTTACATTGCATATCATTGACAAGTCAATCACATACATAACGGTAAAACGAAACCAAATATTTAGCGTTATCAAAATAAATATCAGTTCTCATACATATATCTCATAATAATATAAACAGCAGTTCCTCAATTGAAGTAATCTGTAACTTTTCTGTAAACCTTTTCTATCAGGCAGGCCAGTGCCAGTGAACACACTGAGTAGGTCGAGTAGGCACAGTACTCACGTTCGAGCAGCGTGGAGTGTCCTGTGCCGTTGAAGTGCACCGTGTTGATGGTGCCGCGCTGGATGTCGGAGTAGAAGAGCCGCGACGTGTTGTACTCGTACGCGAGCGCGATGGCGTTGCGCATCAGCTCCCTGCACATACACGCAACACTTACACCCGGGACAACTAGCTGAGCTAAGTACGTCCCCGAACTGTTGGCTAGTCGGCTGTTATTACATATCACTTAGAAAGTCATCAAGAAGAATCTGACGGGGCACAGCCGCCGGCGTTTCCACTTTTCGAATCATTTTGGATGTCAAAAAAAGGATCGCTTAAGGCGTGTCTTGCCTTGGAAACACTACTTGAGAAAGGGTCCACATCAAAGTCAAAGTCAAAATCATTTATTCAATTTAGGCATCAAAGACACACTTATGAACGTCAATTTTTCATTATAATGTACTTTAAAGACTACCGCCGCGTTCCAAAATATAAAGAACCGAGAAGAAGCGGCAAGAAACTCGGGGCCATTCTTTTTATATTGATGTTTTTACAATGTTTTTACTTAGGTACTACAAATATTAGCTCCAGTGTGTTGCCTTACAAAAGAGAACATAATAATGGTATCAGTAGGGCAAGACACGCTACACTTTGACATCTTAGTACACGAGTAGATAGATCCTGGAGTGATCAGTCCCAAGCTGTTTTATCCTCCAAGTAATCCGAAATTTTGTACTAACCTTTTTGACAGAGTTTAGTTTTAATAGTAATTTTAAACTTATTAATAGGCAAATCTCGGATAAAATTGGGAATTTTATTATAGAATCGTATACATTGTCCCATAAAAGAATGACTTATTCTGTGGAGACGCGTTACATGTAAGGATAGCTTGTGCTTATTTCGCGTGTTGATGGAATGAGCATCACTCCTTTTATCAAAACTGCTAATGTTTTTCTTTACATACATTAGATTTTCATAGATAAACTGAGAGACAACAGTTAGAATGTTTATGTCTTTAAACTTCTGTCTAAGGGAAACTCTGGGAGCTAAACTGTAGATCGCTCGTATAGCCCTTTTTTGCAGTATAAAAATGGAATTAATATCTGCAGAACATCCCCAGAGCAGTATGCCATAAGTCATAACGCTATGGAAATAACTAAAATAAACTATTCTAGCTTTGTCTACATCAGTTAATAGTCTAATTTTTTTAACAGCATAAGCCGCTGAACTGAGTCTATTAGAAATTTTTTTTATGTGGGGACCCCATTGCAATTTAGCGTCTATAGTAATTCTTAAAAAGACCGTTGACTCCACAAGTTCCAACCCTGTTCCATTCAATTGTATATAGGATTCTACTTGTCTCACATTTGGTGTCGAGAACTTTATACAATTAGTTTTCTTCTCATTGAGGAGAAGATTATTTGTATTCATCATGTGAACTACTGAATCTACTCGCTCGCACTGTAAAGTATTACAATGCGTTCCGCTCAGGCCACAAATATAGATAAATATATAACTCTAAAACTAAGAGTGAAGCTACTTTATTCTTCTTATTACTCATGGCGATAAACAAAGAATGTTCTAAATTTGAATGCATCGCGACATGAGATTCCTCGAATTGTTTAAAATTGGAACAAGAAATAAATTATTTTTGATTGGCCGCCGAGATAGCTTCAAGATAGCCTCAAATGCTGATTGGTCGTGAGGTAGCGACAGAGCGCCTTCAATCTAAATTCAAAGAATTGAATTTGGAACACGTTCGAATTCCACGAAATTACTGAGCTGGCAGGCTCTGATTGGTAGATGAACCGGCGTCAACTTAGCGTCAAGAGCATGGTATATAAGGAAGAATAAAATACTAATAGTACAGTATATTTAATAGTCTATCAAATACAATTCACTAAAGTTCTACAAGGATACTTAATAGTATAAGCTAGTAATAAAAAGGATTTATTTAATCACAAATAAATAATCATGAAACAAATTACCTCTACCTACGCAAATATTTATTGTCAATATTATGTCAAAGTTAATTAAATAAGCTTGATTCTAAACAGTATTTTAGCACAATAATCTAGTCATATCTATTCAGCAAAAGCAAACAATTATGTTGTAAAAATATTACTATTCACTAAAATAATTCAAAAGGACCATAGACAAGAATAACATAGTAAGGTATATGACCGACGACCTATATACGATTCTCACACGAGCTATTAGAATACTCTAGGATAATAGATCTGTGGTTTGGGCGGCTAGGAACTATAGTTAAAAGTTTAGACAATCGCGGAAATAATGTTACTAGTTGATTTAATAACATCAATTTAGTATCTGTCTCATCATCAAAATAGTCTTTATAAGTACATACTAGGTTTTGCTTAGGGTTTCATTGAGTATATTTAACAGTCCTAAAAAGTATCTTTATCTCAAGTCACCCTGAAAAGAGCTAAGGTTACTGCAATACTTCGCAATGTTAGGGTCCTCATTAGGTAGACGATCACTGGCCAAATCAAATTAGGCAGGTTATAAGTACAATTAGAATTGACGTCAAGAAGTTTAAATAGTAGGTTTGCTCAGGGTTTATAGGCACGTTCAGTAAGGTTACATTTAGTATTACCGCGTCCACGTTAAATAAGATAAATACAAAAAAAGGAGGCGAGTTACGATTAAGGTGCCTTTACCAGGATTTCAAGATTTTAAGATAGCGTAAGAAGAGGAAGAAAAGTTACAATTGTAGCCGCGACCAGGATGTTACAGCACATTATTCGAATTCTGCCTATAGTTTGTAGCGGACCTAGGGACTCGGAGAAGAGGATTCGCTCTTAGCGACTTGTGTGGAACATTGTAGTTAAGTTTGTTCAATAATTCAGAACAGTCTATATTGTTGTGCATGAGTTTTAATATAAATAGATAGTCAGCTATATCCCGAGGCATATTGAGAGGCAGCATATGAAATTTTTTGCATAGATCAGGGTAGATAGGTCATAGATTTTTATTCTAATAAACTCAGACATGATTTTCAATAATCAAATAAAACAATATCAGAGAAATTTAAAACAAGTGAACTTTGCTTTTGAACGAACAAGCTTTTTTGTTTTGGGTTTGTATAAATTTTTTCATAGGACAAGACGGTTGTTTCAACGGACAATCTTATTATCGAAAAACCTGATTATGAATTCCCAATTTTCAAATTTCAAAATTCCAATATTGTGAAACTTGAGCAATCACTTGTGGTGTATGGGGGGGAAGGGCGCTTTGAGGTTGTCGTCGTCGTCGAAGTACAGCGTGTCGAGCTCCGTCACCTGCGAGTACACCACGAACGGGGAGCAGTGCGGGGGTAGCACTCACTTGTGGTGTATGGGGGGAAGGGCGCGTTGAGGTTGTCGTCGTCGTCGAAGTGCAGCGTGTCGAGCTCCGTCACCTACGAGTACACCACGAACGGGGAGCAGTGCGGGGGTAGCACTCACTTGTGGTGTATGGGGGAAGGGCGCGTTGAGGTTGTCGTCGTCGTCGAAGTACAGCGTGTCGAGCTCCGTCACCTGCGAGTACACCACGAAAGGGGAGCAGTGCGGGGGTAGCACTCACTTGTGGTGTATGGGGGGGAAGGGCGCGTTGAGGTTGTCGTCGTCGTCGAAGTACAGCGTGTCGAGCTCCGTCACCTGCGAGTACACCACGAAAGGGGAGCAGTGCGGGGGTAGCACTCACTTGTGGTGTATGGGGGGGAAGGGCGCGTTGAGGTTGTCGTCGTCGTCGAAGTGCAGCGTGTCGAGCTCCGTCACCTGCGAGTACACCACGAACGGGGAGCTGTGCGGGGGGAGCACTCACTTGTGGTGTATGGGGGGGAAGGGCGCGTTGAGGTTGTCGTCGTCGTCGAAGTGCAGCGTGTCGAGCTCCGTCACCTGCGAGTACACCACGAACGGGGAGCTGTGCGAGGGGAGCACTCACTTGTGGTGTATGGGGGGGAAGGGCGCGTTGAGGTTGTCGTCGTCGTCGAAGTGCAGCGTGTCGAGCTCCGTCACCTGCGAGTACACCACGAACGGGGAGCTGTGCGGGGGAGCACTCACTTGTGGTGTATGGGGGGGAAGGGCGCGTTGAGGTTGTCGTCGTCGTCGAAGTGCAGCGTGTCGAGCTCCGTCACCTAGGAGTACACCACGAACGGGGAGCTGTGCGGGGGAGCACTCACTTGTGGTGTATGGGGGGGAAGGGCGCGTTGAGGTTGTCGTCGTCGTCGAAGTGCAGTGTGTCGAGCTCCGTCACCTAGGAGTACACCACGAACGGGGAGCTGTGCGGGGGAGCACTCACTTGTGGTGTATGGGGGGGAAGGGCGCGTTGAGGTTGTCGTCGTCGTCGAAGTGCAGCGTGTCGAGCTCCGTCACCTAGGAGTACACCACGAACGGGGAGCTGTGCGGGGGAGCACTCACTTGTGGTGTATGGGGGGGAAGGGCGCGTTGAGGTTGTCGTCGTCGTCGAAGTGCAGCGTGTCGAGCTCCGTCACCTAGGAGTACACCACGAACGGGGAGCTGTGCGGGGGAGCACTCACTTGTGGTGTATGGGGGGGAAGGGCGCGTTGAGGTTGTCGTCGTCGTCGAAGTGCAGCGTGTCGAGCTCCGTCACCTAGGAGTACACCACGAACGGGGAGCTGTGCGGGGGAGCACTCACTTGTGGTGTATGGGGGGGAAGGGCGCGTTGAGGTTGTCGTCGTCGTCGAAGTGCAGCGTGTCGAGCTCCGTCACCTGCGAGTACACCACGAACGACGAGTGCGCTGCAACACAAGGCAACACATACATTCCTACAATGTTTAACTGCTTTGCTACAAGCTTATAATAATATTGTACTTTATCTATTTGTGTATAATATCTAGGAAAAAAAACCCGAACAAACGTACAGTAGTACTTTGCGAAGCATTAACGCGTCATACGTCATACAGGGCAATTTCAGTATGTGCAGTCAGTGAGGAAACAAACGGTTCATTAAGGCCATTACTTCAGAAACTATGTAAGGATACTCATTGTATCAAGAAATGGATAATGTTACTGTGACTCGGTCAGCTAGCACGCCGCGTGACGCATTTGTTATAAACTAAAACTACTACATATGTATATAATATATACATGTATAGTAGTTTTAGTATTAAAGAACGTCGTTTTAGTTGTGTTCTCAGCTAATGAAAACTGCTACAATATCATTATGGCAACTTGGTCCATCTGCTGTTTTACCGACACAGCAACACTAAAGCTACTTGACAGTAGATGGTGTAGTAAAGCAACACTACGCTAACAAGTGTTTGGTTTGAGGTTAGACTAAGATTTCAACTGCGATTAATGTGGTTTTAGTGTTTGCAACCATCGCCATCACCATGTATGCCGGGAAACTGCAACGACTGCGTGCGGGACGCTCTCGTACAATGCACCCACATTGGAATACTTCCCTGAGTACCCACACATCCAAATAAAATAATCCACTACACTAACTCTAATTTTCATACCAAAATTATATACAATGACATAGGTAATTAAAGTAGCGTTACCGCACAACTGCACGTTTCAGACACTTCATACCATTTCCAGTATCATGTAGATGGAGTAGAACCGATCATAAATGTGGACTTAAAGTAAACACACAATAATACTACGATCCGGTAATTAAAAATGTTAGGATCGTTATAAAAACGTTAAGGTTCGCGCCCGCGTGCGTGTCGGTGCTTACGCGTGCAGCTGGTTCCGTCGCTGGCGAGATCTCCGTGCGGGCACACACAACGCGGATGCGTGCCGTTGAACAAGCATAGCGCCTCACAACGGACGCGCCCGCACGTGTTCACGGTCGCGCCCGCAAGCGTGTCGCCAGCTGGCAGCTTCTGTAGCTCCGATGACCATATCTGTAATGGAAAAATGTGTGCAAACATAAAACAAACCATCGGAATTTTCTAAATAACCTTATATTCGGTTAATTCTCAAGCTAACATAATGTAGGATTATTTTCACGCAGTTTATACATGCCATTCCTTTATCCATTAGGACCTAAAAACCTAATTGAAAACTACAGACCTACCTCCAAACTACGACTGTTTGCTAAATGTATTAGAAAGGATTACATATAAGCAACTTTATCCCGCTTTAAAATAATCACTTAGCGCACAGCAGCACGGTTTTTTACGAGGTAGGTCTACAACTTCAAACTTAATAGTCTGCATCGATTACTTAACGTTGCATATGTCCAACCCTTCTAAGTTGACGTCATATACACAGACTTCCACAAATGTTGTTGGAATCGATCACGCAGTACTACTTCAGAAACTCCAATCCGCAGGTATTCGAGAGAACTTGTACGAGTATAGGTGGTTTACGTCGCATCTACTAAACAGGTGCCAGACAGTAGTACTCAATGGATACACGTCATCACGTATGCAAGTCCCCTCCTCAAGTTCCACAGGGATCTCTATTGGGTCCACTATTATTTAATCTCATTGTCAGTGATGTTTCTTCATGCCTCAAGTACTCCTAAGTATACGCTGATGACATGCAGATACTTTGCCCCATTGACTCGCCAGAACATGCCCAGGGTCTTCAAGAGGATCTCGTTCGATTCGGCGACTATTGTCTAGTAAATAAGTTGGACTTATATATAACTAAATGTTTCCTATGCACATTCACTCGTAGGCCACAACCCTTTATATTCAACCATAAACTCAAAAATACTTATATTACAAGAGTCAGTCCAATTCGTGACTCGGGTGTTGTTATTGATACCAAATTACTCTTTGATGAGCACATCAATAGTATCACAAATAAGGCATCGCGAGCGCTAGGTTTTGTCCTGCGTTTATCTACGGATTTTAAATCTATAAAAACCATCAAAATCATCTATTGTGCCTATGTACGTAGCCATTTAGAATACGCTTCGCAAATCTGGAACCCCAAGTACGATATATTTACATTACGCGTATTGAGCGTTTCGAGAGCGAATTCAGAAACGGTTTTTGCGTCATCTGCAGTTTAAAACACATCTTCCAGATCTATTGAAAGCGTTCTCAGAAGTTTCACATTCTTCCTTTAGATGTAAGACGGCAAATTGCTGATGTAGCTTACTTAATAATGATAGCGAATAGAGCAGTTGACTGTCCCGAGTTGCTGGAATTCGTGGGTGTGAAAGTGCCAGCTGATCGAACCAGGAGACCGTGTAGGCTATTCACCCCAATGGTCAACTCTAAACTACAGGGGAAACAGGTATTTGATAAGAGCAAGCCGTTGTTTCAATAACGTAGCATCTCGGCATGGTCTTGACCTGTTCAATACGTCTGTCGAGCAGCTCAAGAGGGTACTGTCTAATGCATTCTTAATTTTTGTATAAATGTTGTATCCTTTGTTATTTTTATGTTTGTTTTATTTATAGACTACCCGATTTTTTTTCAATTCTTTTATATTCATTAGTGGAATCTTTTAAATGGCCTTCAGCACCTACGTGTATAATATGTATAATTGCAAGTGCGTTCATATTAATAAATAAATTCAAATAAAATAAATATTTAAAGCTAACACCTAGCTGTAAGAAATCCAAAATTGTAATATATAAATAAATTCCTAGCACAAATGATACAAATAAATCACCAACAAAATTTTGTACATTTGCTAAACTAATCCTCCTAAATAAGGTAATCTACCCACAACCCACCAGCTCGTACCCCCGGGGCTGGCAGCAGTGAGCCCCAACCTAACACAGGAACATGAGTAGAGGAGCGGTCGCGGCAGACTCACCATGATGTCCTTGAGCGTGTCCCCGAGGTCCGAGCGCAGCACGCTCGCGGCGCTCAGGTTCGCGAGCGGGGCGCTCACCGCGCTGCCGCCGCTCAGCATGCTGCAACATTTGCCATTCTTATATTCCTTGTAATTACAATGTTGCTTTAAACAACTTTATTGTCGTATCACTTTGTAGAAATTTATAGAGAGAAAAATTCAAATCCTCGGACGGAATTCGAACCCGCGTCTTCTGACTCTCCGTGTCAGACGCCATTGACCAACTAGGCCACCCAGGTTCGGGGTTGAAATTTATAGAGAGAAAAATTCACATCCTCGGACGGGATTCGAATCGGCCTAGTTGGTCAATGGCGTTTGACACGGAGAGTCAGAAGACGCGGGTTAATAGTTTTCTTCAAGAAAATGCATCCCCGAATCAGAATCAGAATAATTTAAAAGCTTACTACGATATATGGAAATATAATCCCAGTAAGAAATAATATCGCAAACTTAAATGAAACATGTTTGCAGCAAAGTATTGAACAGAAACCAATCAATTGTTTTTCTTTCATTTCCTCTACATTTCTGTCGATACTGGCCGGAAAATTGTTAATTTTTACCACCACCAGTTTTGGGGGAGGCTTATGTTCAGCAGTGAACGGCTGTAATGGTGATGATGACCCATTACCACCACTTACCGTGTAAAGAAAACTCGATTAGGAATTTACTAAGTTTATTTATAATAATAATAATAATCATTTATTTCAAGTAACAAAGACTCATATTAAATAGGGATGTAAAATTACTTTCCTCCCAAAGTCTAAGTTTATTCAATCTAGTTTCAGAGGTTGGCAGACGGCAGATGCAGTACCTTTTGGAGAGTAAGTGCACTCACCTGTCGAGCCAGAACAGGTCGCCGCGGTAGACGGCGATGGCTTGCGGGCGCGGCAGCTTGCCCACCGCCCGCGCGTCGGAGCCGTCGTACGCTGACGTCATCAGCTGCCCTTCGTATCCTTCCAACCAGTACACCTGCTGCGTCTGCAACCCACCACACGACATCCGGCATCAACGTTTGTATGTCATTATCAACGAGGACGCGGTCAAATTATGTAATTGTTTAACTCGTAGTCCAGCTAATGGGGTAACATGAGACCTATAATAATATAATAATAATAATAATTTAATAATAATAATAATAAATAATAAGACTCCATCAATAAACGAGAATTGCATGCGTGCTTACTATGGGGCTACAAATGGAGGAAGCAACCTGACTGCGTATCGTGATCGAATGCTGTCTCTGTTTCAGACCCTTGAACCAACTTTGACCGTATCTGCACAACGACTATCGGATCAGGTGCGAGCTATTCACCGGTGCAAACTGTTGGACCAGCCTACACTTGATCGGCTACGCCTGGAGGTGCTACCTATTCAGGCGTGTTCATCCTCGACACGGGACCCGTCTGACACGGTGTCGATATCGGTTCCGGTATTGACGAGTATACGGACGGATACTGCAGTCGACGAAGAAGATTGCCTGAATATGAGCGTAAGTACCCAGGTGAATGAGCAACTGAGGAGGGCTTTGGATGACGCGATTTTTACATATAGATTCACACTTGACTCTAGGCCACGCCTGCCTCGTCTACCCACGAATAGACATAACCTAGCGCTAATGGGAGCCTTGAACGCTTTGTTAGTTCCGTATATACGGGATAGCAAAGATTTAACTGATACTCACTCGATCCTCTATTGTGGGGCAATCGCGGTATGTCGCGTTGCTCGTGTTAAGTTCCCGGACACTGACCGAGCACCGCGAAATGCTTCGGGTGTACCCGAGTGGCAAACGCGGATCGAGAGACGTATCAGTACGTACAGGACTCTCATTGCAAAGCTAATCTGCTTCAGCAGGGGCAACAAACGCCCTCGAGTCATACGCTTCGTGAACCAAGCTTTTGCTGGGACTGGCATCAGACCCCAGGAGTATATGACTTGTGTCACGGAGCGTATAGACTTTTTGAAACAGAAAATCTATGCGTGGGCAAACCGCATTCGCCGTTACAGAGAACGTGTGAATAGATACCAACAAAATCGCCTTTTCCAAAGTGATCAAAGAAAGGTATATAGAAAATGGGAAGGAACTGACCAACGAGTGAATGATGGACGGCTACCGGATGCCGACACCATGACAAACTTTTGGCGTGGCATCTGGTCGCTGCCCATTGAACACACGGAGGGCGATTGGATGAATATTGTCGAGAGCTCATGTGAATCCATCGAACCCATGGAGGCTGTGAACATCAGCCCCATAGACGTTAGTTGTGCTATTCGTAAGACACCGAATTGGAAAAGCCCTGGACCAGACGGATTGCACAATTTTTGGCTAAAATGGATTCGATGCTCACACGAGTGCTTGGCAATACAATTCCAAGAAGCCATTGAACGTGGTTCCCTTCCCAATTTCTTGACAACTGGTGTCACCTTCCTGCTCTATAAGTCCGGTAGTACCACGGAAGCGAAGAATTACAGACCCATCACGTGCTTGCCTACGCTATACAAGCTCCTTACATCTATTCTGCGAACAAAAATTTATTCGCACATTGTTGTGAATAACATTTTGGCTCCTGCTCAGAATGGATGTCGGGTTGGGTCCCGTGGTACTAAAGAGCTCCTCCTCACAGACATGACCATTTGTCAACAAGTCCGGCGAAACAGGGGGGTTCTATCCACTGCCTGGATTGACTATAAGAAGGCTTATGATTCAGTGCCTCATTCGTGGCTAGAGAGGATATTAGAGTTATATAAAATCAATATAACTCTGAGATCATTCTTAAGCACATGCGTGAGACATTGGACCACAGTTCTTCGTCAACCAGGAGATCGTGAGAGCGTCTCTGGGTCACAGGACTTCATAAGGATCGAACGAGGTATATTCCAGGGTGACAGTCTCAGTCCTTTGTGGTTTTGTCTAGCGTTGAATCCTCTCAGCACTTTGTTGATGGATTCAAAACTAGGCTACCGACTTCGAAGAGAGGGTGAGATAATTTCTCATCTATTGTATATGGATGATCTCAAGCTGTTTGCAACGAATCGCCAAGACTTGATGGATCTTTTGAAGATTACTGAATCTTTCAGTGATTCTATCAGGATGGAGTTTGGTGTAGATAAGTGTGCGGTCATGCATGTACAACGGGGAAAGGTTGTGAATTCTTCAAATTTACAACTTTCCGAGACAATTACTCTCACATGTCTTTCTGAAGTTGAAACCTATAAGTATCTTGGTATGTCACAGTCATTGGGTATCATGGATAGGGACATTAAGCAGACAGTGAAGGAGCGTTTCTTCTACCGTTTAACAAAAGTTCTTAACAGTCTTTTGTCGGGCGGCAACAAGACGCGCGCCTTCAATGGTTGGGTGATGCCCCTACTCATATACTCCTTTGGCATACTAAGATGGACTCAGACTGAACTTGACGCCCTGGATAGGCGGGTCCGTCAATTGCTTACAACACATCGCATGCTACATCCACGCTTGTCTGTTATGAGGCTATACATCCCACGGAAGTGGGGGGGTCGTGGCTTCCTAAATGCCAAGAACCTCCACAACTGTGAGGTGTCCAGTCTCCGGGAGTATTTCCGTAACACCGAGTGTGGGATACATCGCGATGTCATAGCAGTTGATAGGAGCCTCACACCTCTCTCCTTGGCAAACGAGAACTGGCGTAAACCAGTGGTGCTAAGCATCGAAGACCGTAGAGACGTATGGAAGGGCAAAGAGCTACACGGACGGTTCTACAAGGCCCTAACAAGGCCTGACGTGGACCCGCTCGCCTCAGTGAACTGGCTGCGTTTCGGTGATCTCTTTGGTGAAACTGAGGGTTTTGTTTGTGCTATTGCTGACGAAGTTATCAAGACGAATAACTACCGGAAATATATTCTGAAAGACGGTACGGTCGACATTTGTCGAGCATGCCGCCGTCCCGGAGAGTCACTCAGACATATTATTTCCGGTTGTTCTCATCTTGCTAATGGAGAGTACTTGCACAGACATAACCAAGTAGCCAGGATTATTCACCAGCAACTTGCCCTTCAATATGACCTTATTGAGTCTGAGGTGCCGTACTATAAGTACGCACCTACGCCTGTTCTTGAAACGGTCGTGGTACGCTCTATTGGGATCGATCTATAATCACGGACAGGACTATTGTTGCCAATAAGCCTGACATCGTGGTGATCGATCGATCTCAGCGCCGGGTAATGCTTGTTGACGTCACCATTCCTCATGATGAGAACCTCGTGAAGGCTGAGAAGGACAAGCTTAGCAAGTACCTTGACTTAGCTCATGAGGTGACCGCCATGTGGGATGTTGATTCGACAATAATTGTTCCGATAGTAGTTTCAGCAAACGGCCTTATAGCAAAAAGCCTCGACCGACATCTTAAGAGGCTTTCGCTAGACGGTTGGATCAAGGGACAGATACAGAAGGCAGTACTTCTTGACACGGCACGTATTGTCAGGAGGTTCCTCAGTCTGCAGCCCTAACCACTGGTAGTTTGGGTCATGCCCCGCTGCCGATGGCAATCTAGGATTAGGTTTTTTACAATATTTTTTATTTATTATTTTTTATTGTATATAGAAATATTGTAAAAAATGTAATTTTAAGAAAAGGAAATAAATAATGTGAATAATAATAATAAAATGTCTGTTTTTTTTTATACTACATTGTATTTTTATACCAAACGGGCCTCTAACTGTTGGCTACAGCCCCACTTATGCCTATGTAAAGGACCGGGTGAAACCCGTGAAATTGTTTAAATAAAAATAATAATAATAATTTTTATTTTCCAGTTCACAATACATGTAAATTAAGGTAGGTACACTTGGTTCCAAACATCGGCTATGAGATTTAAACACTAGAATTCAGCAAGACCCAAACTAGGCGTTAGCCTGTGTCCTGTGTCACCTTAAAGTGTATTTACTGGAATGATCATTTGAGAGGAGTTGAATAGTGAGTGTGTTGAAAGTAATGTATGTGTGTGTGGCTGACCTGCGTGTCGATCGCGAAGTCCCGCAGCGCGGCCGCGGCCCGCAGCGGCGCGCGCTGGGAGCCGTCGGGCCGCGCGCGCTGCAGCGCCCCGCCCCCCGCCAGGAACAGCCACCCGCGCAAGCCGTCCACCGCCAGTGCTGCGACACACACTCTCAACACGTCAGCGCATGCGCACTTCGCAATCACGGTTATCGGTGTGTGTATTCTAATATTAAAACACATACGACACAACCGCGTCCAGCTGTCCAACTACTTACGACGCACAATTAACATCCATAAAGTTGAATTTAGTTCTACGTCAGTTACAAAGATTAAATGCAAATTGTATAAATATGATTGTTACAATTAAATTATTTTCAACACGTTAAACGCAGATATTGCTGTGTTGGTTGTTCTTCACTCACTGTGAAATTTCAATAATTCAAAACTTCAACAAGTTTGGATTGTTTTGAAACCTTATGAGAAATTGCTTTGATTATAAATTGATATTGTCTGACTTTTGTAGAAACCATATGAGTTTATATAGAAAGGAGCGTGTGGTGTACACCAGAATGAACATTAGAAACGGGATATTTACCATGTACTGGACATGTACACGGTAACACAATACATACCGTACCGTACATACAATACATGGTAAATATCCCGTTTGTAACGTTAATTGTTGCGTTAGTAGTGCATACCGGTGATGGGTGTGGGGTCGGTGGAGATGAGCACCATGCGGTGGTCCCCGGCGAGCGTGGCGACGAGCACGAGCTGGCGGCGCGGGTCCGCCCAGTACACGTTCCCGCCGCACCAGTCCACCGCCAGCCCCGCCACCGCGTCCTGCGCGCCCACGCCCCCGCCCACCACGGGCCCGGCGGGCGCGGGAGAGGGGGGCACCACGGCGCGCCGCGCACTGCCGTCCCGCCGCGCGCGCCACACCGCCCCGCCCTCGCCGTCCGCCCAGTACAGCCACTCGCCCTCTGACACGACACATTTGTATGTTTACGTAATACAGTTCTGTTACAGAAAGATTAATCGACTTTAAGCTCACGAGCACCGCGACCCACGGCAGTCCTCAATGAGCAGCGAGTGTACATAAACTCCACTAGCAAATACACGATGTGTCGATCGATTAAAAAACGTAAGCCGTGTCTCGCAAAAATGGTTATTAATTACTAAAGTAGGTACACAATTTGGTGATTTATTTCTTAAAACTAAGATAAATGAACCTTCGCGTTCTCGGCACTCGTTTAATCGAACAGTAAAATTACTATTCATACCGATTGCTCGAAAATGTCGAATTACATATCACGTAATATCAACGTAGCAAGGCATTACATCCCCGGGGCTGTAGTGTTGTATGAAACTCCCATGGGTGTAAAGTGAATGTTTTTTTTTTACATTTGGAACGATAATTGTAGGAAAATTCTAAGTACGGAGACAGTGTACAGAAAAATAAAAGAAAATGGCGCGATTGTACTTAGGGAGTGTTATTGTTGTACGTCGCGTTGCTATGGGTTACGGACACAAACTCCATAAAATGGTATAATTTTGAACATAGTACACGTAACTGTACCGAAATATCGGGAGCTCCAAAAGCTAAGTTGAATCGTGGTCTACATTCGTGAGTACTAATTATAACTTAGTTATATCCCGCGGCACGTAACTCTAGTGCTGACCGTTATTGCGCAGAAGTCAAAAATTGGGTATCACAGGGGGGCTAGAGGGACGAATGACTCTTGTCTCTCTCTGTCACATCGAAGACGAGGGACTGTTGTCTCTCTCTGTCACATGTGCGCGACTGTACCCATGCGCAGCTATCCCTTCCACATTTCGCTCAGCGCTAGAGTTACGTGCCGCGGGTTATAACAACCGCGGAAGTCTAGAACAGTGTTTTCCATAAAATATTCCTTCCAAAAATATTACTCTGTCCCTCTATAAGGGTACAAATGTGTACAATATGAATGATAACTATTAGTTTATTTTACTTTTTACTAAATAACTATTTGTTTAATGCTCTGAGTGTTTATTGTCTCGCAGTAGGTACGAAAAGTAGAGTATGCACCTCGAGGATAAAGCCTGTCTACGTCTTGGGCGGCTTTAACCCCTCGCTTCACTCAGGACTCCACATAACTGCCTCGCTACGCTCGGGATTACTCAAGAGTCCCCGTTGCACTCAGGGCTCAATATACCGCCCATGACATAAGATACAGCTTTACACCCTCGGCGCATAATCTACTACGAGTATATGGCTCGGCAGGTGGACTCTGTGATGGCTTTAACTTCGTGACAGATGTTTTCTTTCAAATGAGCCAGGGAAGTCGGTTTATAGGCGTACACTTTAGATTTATGATATCCCCATAGGTGAAAATCCATAGGGGTTAAATCAGGACTGCGTAGAAGCTAATTTATGTCATCTCTCCTGGAGATCAATTTGCTCGTGAAAATTTCAGGAACTTGTGGCAGAGAAGTATTGGACGTTGCTCCATCCTGCTGGAACCATGTCTATGTCCATGGAAAGTTGTGTAGTTCAGGCAGCAACAAGTCATCTAACATGTCCACATAACGCTCTGAATTCACTGTAACTGCACGCCCCTTTTGTCTTCAAAAAAGTAAGGCCCGATAATTCCTCGCGCCGACATCGCAGCCCATACGGTCACTTTAGGCGAATGAAGGTAATAACATGAAAATGAGCTTTATCCGAAAACAATATGTTGGTAAGCGTTTAAAAGCGCTCAATTGCCTGATTTAATCTTTAATTTTTAATTAAATTATAGATTAAATAGAAGATAGATAATAGAATTAAAATTTAATTAAAATCTTTTCTTTTAGACACCTTGCATAAATCATTTTATAGGATAATTTATACTTTTTACAAGATTATTTTTTGTTTACATTTAACTTATTTGTTATTAATACAATAGTATGACTATGTACAATTTCAATCAATTCGTACAAATTGCAACATTAAATACGGTCAGCTGTTTACTGCTCACAACACTTATATTTTTTATGTGATTTTTTTCTTCTTGTTTTTATTTTTTGACAAGTATTGCCAGTGAGGCGCGGTATTTACAAACTATGATAGGATAATGAGTAATGTGATTGCAACAGACGTACCTGCTCGGTAGGCGAGCGCGGAGGCGCCGGCGAGGTGCGGCAGCGGCGCCAGCAGCGGCAGCCCCCCGCGCCGCCCCACCCCGCCCAGCTGCCACCCCACCGAGTACACCACCACCTCGTCCACCGCTGCAACATGACGTACCACACTTCCGTTACATACACACACATTCATTGAAAATTGAAACAATCACACTGAAGGGTACTACTAATACAGTAATTCGGAGCTCATGCTACTTCTGGCGCCATCTAGGAACTGTCGTGATGAGCTAATATCAATTTTTGATTATGAACTAAAAAAAGCGTACTTGTGAACATAACTCGCGATAGTTTTCTATCTCAAAATGAACTAAACACTTTATTTATTTATTACAAAAAGTAAACTTACAGCTTACAGCCAAAACGTTTACAATTTTAAACAATTACAGAATGTATAACGCTTTCTGTGGTGAAATGGATTCTACAACTACTCATACTTATTCTGTGACAAAGCTTACGTTCAAGAATTCAAGTAACGCGATCGCTATGATTACAAAATTGCATTAAAATAGTGTATTTTCTTCATAAAAAAAAATAACCTATGTCCGGCCTCATGATACATATACCTCGCAAAATTTTATCAAGATCGGTCAAGCAGTTTAGCCGTGGTAAGGTAGCAAACAGACAGATAGACAGACAGACATGTTACTTTCGCATTTACAATATTAGTGTGGATCTAAATATTACGTCAAGTCTACAGACCAATTAACTGCGAGCGTGTCAAGCACTCCCATCCTGGGGTATAAATGTTAACCGCGCAGGATCTCATCATCTTGATGAAAATATGTCTCCGTATAATACTATATAAAAAAGAGAGTTGTGTACGACGTTGTGTAAACCACACAATTATAACGATAGTGTGGACATACAATGGATAAACACCGCGACGTTCTTCTGTATAGGTGGCTATCAAACATAGACTAATTAGATGTCTATCTTATCATATATAACATATCATATATTATGGTAGTCCTCATAATTCCCAAATGAAAAATCCACAGCTCAAAACAACTATAATGGCTTTAAACAATTAAATGCCCGTAATATCAAAACAAGTGGAACTTATGTAGTTGAGTTGTTATATAGTTGAGAGTTGTCATTAAAACTGTTTCAAATATTTTTCAATTTCAAACATTTGAAACAGTTTTAATGACAACTCTAAGTACGCTGCCACGGTTGCATTGACCGGTTGCATTGACGTTCTTCTTATCAAAAAACCTCATTAAACTATGCAATCCGATACCTAATTTACAGAGGCCGTATAATACATTTTGTGTGTGTGTGTGTGTGTGTGTGTGCTGTGAGAATCCGGCGTAAGTCAAAGTCTCTTCATCCTGTTGTCGTAAAAATGTACTGGGGAAATGGATTATATTTGGATATAGATTATGAATCACATCTATAACTCCCTTCCCCCACTCCACACTGACCTGTGCAGTTGGCCCGCACGCGCGTGTACCCGGTGGCGCAGCGGCACGTGCTGTCGGTGGCGGACACCGGCAGGCACAGCGCGGCGCACGCCTCGCGTCGCAGCGCGCACGCTCCGCCCCCAGCCCCGCCTGCACCCCCGCCCTGCAGCGCCGGGTCGTACACGCGGAGAGATATCACATTGTCTGCGGGTGGGGAGACAAACAAATGATAACGTTAACGTTCAAAACGGCATAACAACAAAAAGTAAATTTAATAGACGTAAGAGATTCAGCACTTTAGGTTCAGATTGTATATTGTGTCTTCATAAAACAGTTAGTTTCAGTTTCTAGAGTGTTCTAGACTTTCGGAGTACGAATATTATGTAAGTGAGGGTCATTTAAGTAATTTACTAGTGTTACTAAACGACCTCATAATTGCCAGTTTCTACAACTGGCAACACTGCTTTCCGCCATCATGCCATCACTAGGACACCATTTTGTTCAATCGACTACTCTACAGCCTCCAACAGCAGCTGCGAAGCACGTGTCGCGTACCGGTGTTGTTCCTGAGCAGTCGCGCGCACACGTCGCCGTCGCAGGCCCGCAGCGTGCCGTCGCTGCCGTCCGCCCACAGCACTGCGCCCTTGTACACCTCCAGCGCCGTCGGCTGCGCACCCGCCTCCAGCTGCAGCTGCGACACACAGCGGACACTCAATACTCATCTACAGTCAACACCTGGCTTTAAAATCTCGCTTTAAACCGATTTAAAGCGAGATTTTAAAGCCAGGTGTCCATTCTTCAATTCTACTGAGTACATTGTAAAATTAAAGTAGACGCCATTTACAAATCGTTTTATTTGGTACTGTGACGCACTCGATTGGCTGTTTGATTTTTTTATGAAATATTAGAAGGTAACATTAATATTTCAAAATATGTTTATAATGGCTATTACAATTTATAATAAACTACCTTTTAGATATAAAGACATTGTATATAAATAAATTCAAACAAAAGTTAAGCTCTTGGTTACTGGAAAAATGTTTCTATAGTATTAATTAATATTTGAAGTTTACATAATTGTATGACTTTTAATTATTTTAATAATGTAATTTTGACAGACTATTTTAAATTATAATTGACATTCTATTGAGTAGTGACTTCAGTAGGGAATATTATATTATTGTAATGTTGATAACGCAGTCGATAGTTATATGAATGTTGCTCACCTCTAAAGGGGTAACTTGTAAGGACCATTTGAATGATTCATAATTGTTATACCTTACCACAGTTTCCAATAAATGAATATGAATGTGGAAAAAGGCACACTATAGATTTTCGTTTTCTTATTTTTAATTGTTGAGTTGCTCAAGCTTCTTACAAAAACACAATTTCTCAGTATCCAGGCATATCAGAAGTCTTTCGACTAGAAAAACTTTCATATTACCCTTGTGTCGAACCAAGACATCAGATGAGTGTGTATTATTCATGCTGTAATCACAAGTAGGTTCTGCACATTTATTTTATGTAATTTGTATGTTCCGTAAGTACTGTAACGTGTCAAGGCCAGTTTTGTGTACCAATTAAAAATGCCCAAAACACTTGCTTTTTACTATTCAATATATATTTTGTGTATTATTTTTTGTTTTAAGTCAACTTGTATTTAATATTGCTAATTTCATTATCTCATCCACCACGAGGCAATGTGCATATGTGGTGAATTAAGCTCTACACTATTGTCTCTGAGGGGAAGGTTCGTATCCTACAGCATGGGGGACACAATGGGTAGATTATGTTAAATCTATTTAACGAGTATAGATAAGAAATGAGAATGCGGAGAGCTCACTGTGGTGTAGTGTCCGGTGACGAGGTCCAGGTACTGCATGGTGTGCGAGTCGATGTTGACCCAATAGAGACGTTGCCGCGGCGCGTCGTGCACGAGGCTGGTCGCGCCCGAGAGCAGCGGGTTCGTGCGTGCGTCCAGCAGCGTGCGCCGCGCGCCGCCATCCCCGCGCGCCGTCTCCAGTCGTTCCCAGTCCGTCCCGTGCAGCGCCCAGTACAGCGCGCCGCTGCCGAATGCACAACCGTACGAAACGTCCAATATGTTACTCAGACGGTGCCGATAACATGAACACCACGTACTAAACTGTCTATCAAGAGATAACTATAAAGGGTACCATGGCACTGCCAAAGATTTCGTCTTCTAGCGAGCATTACTGCGTTTAGATTTGAAGTATAGTGTACCTACTAAGTCAGTGGTTCCTAACCTTCTTGATCTGGCTACCCTTATGACCTATCAGGAAAACTGGTTTGTCCCGCCCTATAAAACGTTATCGAAGAAAACATCCTATGCATACTTATAAATAGCTTATAGTAATAAACAAATTGCACAAAAATATTACAAAACCTAATCACAATTTCTATGTAAGTGTATCTAGCTAGGCACTTTCTTAATGAATTAATGACATTTAATGTGAAGGTTCGAATTGTTTTCGTTCGGCAAGTTTTTATTATGTTGGGCTTAGTTTTACTTAACGCGCATCTCAAATCATGTCCCACATAGAGACGGTTTCTAGCCTTTGTATATACAGTCGCTAAAATTGAAAAACCACTATCACATCAAAAAAATCGTAGATCCGGCACTGGCAAAAGGTATGAACATTCTTAGCATTCAGCTGTATCAGGAACCAGACAATAGAAAATCTATTGTAATCCTGGTTAACGACAGCTGAGGGGTTGCCCTGTCTGCTATAATAGGATATTCAGATTACCCCCGCAGAAAAGCTGTTTTACCCCAGAAGGGGTAATTACCCCCAGGTTAGGAACCAATGTGATGTGAAAGAATGAATGAAAGAATCAAAGATCAATGCTTTGTAGTGACAGCCACAATGCAATGTCATGCTACGTTTCAGCTTAAACGTTTTGGCGGAGTTGCTACTGAGTTAGTGTGGTGCTTGGCAGGTTTACTATTAGTTGAACGACTTCCCGTCGCCTCATAACTAAAGCCTAGAAAACCTTGGTTTTCATACTTCAGGTTACTAAGGACTTCAGGGTCGTTAAAACCTTTAAAATTTTGGTTTGTTTCCTGGTCTGAGGCCAACTTTAGAGAGATTATATCCAAATCATACTTTGATTACGGAGCATGTGGCAGGCATCAACATTTGTTACCTCTTCAAAAAAAGAAGGGAGGCATCCGAACTCTCGTTGGTCCCAGTTGCGCGCTAGAGTTACCTGGCGGGATCGAGCGCTAGCGCGGTGAGGTTCTCCAGTCCGGAGTGCAGCAGCGTGGCGGGCCGCTCGCCGTGCAGGTCACTGACGCGCAGCGCGCCACCCGCCGCGTAGTACAGCAGCCGCGCCGCCCAGTTTAGCGCAAACCCACGCACGCGCTCCACACCGCAGTCCGCCGCCACATGCGCGCCGCCACCGCCGCCCGACACCAGCGACCACTTGATCTCGTTCGTCTGCAACACACACGCAACCGCCATCACTACCACTCTATCTATACCATTATTCAACGATGGGATCCAGTGCTCTAGCGGCAAATAACTCTTAAACATCTGTTGTGCCAACATCTCAGCCCCTTCTGCTGCTGCTGTATCAGCTCGGCTAAAACTGTGACCCTCTAAAGCATTATGTATGAGCTCAGAGAATTGAAAAGGGTTTGCGTTCAATCAGGCATGAGATTTCTGACCTAATAAGTACTTGCAACTACTCTAGTGGGGAGCACGATGACCTCTGTGACAGACTTTCTGAAGTTTAGTTTTTAGTTAGTTAGTTTTAGAATTAGGATGTCTTAGGACTTAGAATGTCTTCAGGATACCGTGAGCAACTTGCAAAGAGACTTTTCAAGTCAAGATGGAGCTATGACCAAAGATGTAGCTGAATAATGTCGAAATCAAAGGGGTTCCCTTGACGAATATCGTAGTCAATTGTGACGTACCTAAAGTCCAACCCAACTGCCTACTACCGTGAATGGCCTTTCGGCGTGTGAGATCAGATTTCAGGGAATATGCTAATAGAAGTTATGTAAATGATCAGTTGAACATGGAGCAGAAGAAACTCATTACGCTGATGGAAAGTACTGACTAAAGATAACAGCTATAGGTCTATATAGTATATAGTTGTTATGTCTGGGTCAAGCGTGGAAATTACATGGACGTTGTAACGATACCTCCTACGACATGATCGTCGTCAAGGAGGAAAATAAATTTCAACAAAATTGTATAGACAGTTGTACATTCTGTTGTCTTCTGCTGTGTTATGATTATTTAATAAATTTTATGTTTTTTTTTATTTCAGTTTGCTCAAAGTGTGAATCTGCGTGTACCTTAATATTGTGTGCCTGACTTTCGACCGGTTATTCATTGCCCTGTCCTAAATATATTGCTGTTAGATTTACCCAGGAAGAAATAGTTATAGCCTCCAACTATACCTTACGAGGTCAGAATCTTCCGTCTAACAGTTGTGACTTGGGAGTGCTTCATGATTCTAAATTACTATTCCATACTCATATTGACGATATAGTCGGCAAAGTCTCTAAATCACTTGGTTTCATTATGCAGTGGTCTCAAAGCTTCTATGACGCCAAAACCTCATAAATGCCGTGCTCTTGTGAGTGCGTCTCAAATTTGGAATCCTCTCTACGTATCGTAACTTATAGATCGGATATTCAGAAACGTTTTACTGAATATGTGTGCTTCCGGTTAAAAATACACTTTTGTTTAAGTAAGTATCTTGATCTATGCCAAAAAAATCATCTGCTGCCTCTCAATGTGCGACGGGATATTGCGGACTATTTGTTTAAACTAAAAAAACTCATGAACATTGATATTCAATCTTATTAATTGCTCAGTATATTATATTTTCCGCTGAAGTCACCGATTTCAATTCTCCTCATTTAGTGCGAGCGAGTACAACTTTTAATACATTCAGTAGGTTATATGTTGACCCTTTTTCAAGTGGTGTTCCTAATGCTAGACGCACCTTGAGGGATAGTTTTATTTATTTTCGATTACATACTAGATAAAAAACTACCTTTCTTCCCTCTTTTTTTAGTAAATTGAATTAATTTCCTACGATGTAATGTGTGTGTGTGTGGACATAGGGAGGTTGTGGCATGCCGTTGTGTTCTTTATCGGAGAGTTTGTATGCGTGTCCACATTTATAGCCAGTTGTGAGCCGGATGCATTCACGAGCCGTAAAGACAAATTTAACCATTTTTCTAAGATAGAAACCAGCAGATATTGAGATAAGATTAATAGAAGCTAGTGTCGGAATTGTGTGTGTGTGACCGACCTCTGCGTCCGCCCAGTAGATGGCGCGCTCGGCGGCCAGGAAGTGCAGCGCAGCGGGCGCGGTGAGGTGGTGCGCGGAGAGGGGCGGCGCCGTGCGCGTGCGCGGATCCGCGGGGTCCACGCACAGTATCTCGCCTACGCGCCCGATCAGCAGGACTTGCTCGTGCACTGCACACGCAACAAACATCTCAACACGGACTCACAAGGGTCGAATACCTAAACTTTCAACCATATCACAATTAAGCATTATAAAATAATCTGGACCCCTAACACTTTAGTGTAGAGTGTGCCAAAAAGATTTTGTCGCGTGCTTTTGGTTCGCCAGCCCTGCCATAAATAATAAAATGATGAAACGGTGGTCACCTTCGCACGTGCGGTTGTCGGCGGCGAGCCGCATGAGATGCGGACAGGCGCACACGCGCTCCACGGCGGACTCGATGAGGCAGAGATGCGAGCAGTTGCCGTTGTCGTCGCCGCACGGGCTGTGCGCCATCGCCGGCTGTCTGCTCGGGTGGATCACCTGCACACGGACACTTCTTGCAATATACACTTACACCAATGGGGAACTGGTTGGGCTTACTTTTGGTTTATTAATGCGTTCAGTAATGTCTGTTCATATTTTCAAACAAAATACTTTTAAGATATAAAAACGGTAGGTAAACTGTTCTAAACTTAACTGGCTTAATCACACATGTCGCAATTCCTAGAAAAGTAATATGATTTCTGATAAAACAATTGTATTAGTGGCCAAATGTGGCAATTGACGAGTCTATATGTTAAAATCCATTGAATGCTATCAACACGTCACCTGTTTGAGATCAAAATTGTTCAATCCCAACGAAAAGAAATGCCGATACGAGGTGTTTGGTAGATGGCCAAGCGAGGTGGGCGTGCACGTACAATTCGTACCATTTTAAGTGTTTAAACTGACACGGTCACTAATGCAAGAATTCCCTTTAGAAACGGGATATTTACCATCATCATCATCATCATCTCAGCTGTAGGACGTCCACTGCTGAACATATGCCTCCCCCATGATTATCCAAAAGGACCGGTTGGAAGTAGCCTGCATCCAACGTCGTCCTGCGACCTTCATCAGGTCGTCTGTCCACCGTGTCGGTGGACAACCTACGCTGCGCTTGCCGGTCCGTGGTCTCCACTCCATAACCTTTCGGCCCCATAGGCCATCTGTACTGCGTGCTATGTGCCCTGCCCACTGCCACTTCAACTGGCTAATCTTCTGGGCTATGTCGGTAACTTTCGTTCTTCTACGGATCTCCTCATTTCTGATTCGATCACGTAGAGAAACCCCGAGCATAGCCTTCTCCATAGCTCGTTGTGCGACTTTGAGTTTTTCTATGAGGCCCATAGTAAGAGACCACGTTTCAGTGCCATAAGTCATCACTGGTAACACACATTGGTCGAAGACTCTTGTCTTGAGGCACTGAGGTATTTTTGACGAGAAGACTTCGCGAAGTTTCCGGAACGCTGCCCAGCCGAGTTGGATTCGACGATTGACCTCTTTCTCGAAGTTGGACCTGCCTAGTTTGACTGTCTGTCCCAGGTAGATGTACTCGTCAACAACTTCGAGAACTGAGTTCCCAACTGATATTGGGGTAGGTACAACATGGGCATTAGACATAATTTTCGTCTTGTCCATGTTCATCTTAAGACCCACCCGTTGGGAAACTCGATGGAGGCCTTCGAGCATTGTACTGAGGTCTTCCATGGATTCTGCCATGATTACAATATCGTCGGCAAATCGAAGGTGAGTGATGTATTCGCCGTTAATATTGATGCCAAGTCCTTGCCATTCCAGAAGCTTGAAGGCGTCTTCCAATGTAGCGGTGAACAGTTTCGGATATATAACGTCTCCCTGTCTCACGCCTCTTTGCAATGGAATTGCCTTCGAACTCTGCTCCTGTACTCGGACTGACATGTAGGCGTTTTTGTACAAACACTTCAGCACTTTAATATACCGATAGTCAATACGGCACCGCTGGAGAGACTCAAGCACTGCCCACGTCTCGATCGAATCAAAGGCTTTCTCATAGTCCACAAACGCTAGACAAAGAGGCAAGTTATACTCTTCGGTCTTCTGTATAACTTGCCGTAGCGTGTGCATGTGGTCTATGGTACTATAGCCTTTTCGAAAACCGGCTTGTTCCGGAGGCTGGAATTCATCAAACCTGCGACTGAGACGGTTCGTTATGACCTTCGAAAACAGCTTATAAACATGGCTCAAAAGCGAGATGGGTCTGTAATTTTTAAGTAAAGTGTTATCACCTTTCTTGAAGAACAGTACCGCCACGCTTTTGTTCCATGCTTCTGGCGTTGAACCTTCGAGTAAGATGTTATTAAAGAGCTTCTGAAGGACTTTAAGTACCGGTGTCCCACCCGCTTTCAGAAGCTCAGATGTGATACCGTCGTCACCAGGCACCTTGTTGTTCTTAAGCTGTTTCAAGGCCATTCTAATCTCGTACAGGCTGATGTCCGGGATATCTTCGGTATAATGTCGGGTCAGCTTGGGTCTTGGGTCTTTGACCGAGCTGCTAACAGGTTTAGCGACCGAGGTGTATAGCTGTACGTAGAAACTCTCTATCTCTCCTAACACTTCTGCTTTGGTCGACGCTACACTGCCGTCTTCTCTCTTCAGCTTCGTCAACTGGCTTTGCCCAATAGACATGTCTCTTACAAACACTTTGGAGCCTTTTTTCCGCTCTATCGTCTCTTTAATACGGTTTGTATTAAAGATCCGGATGTCGTGTCGCAAGGACTTCCATATTCGTCTATTGAGCAGCCTATATGCTTCAGCATCATCCGAAGACTGCAGTTTCAGTCAGCGTCGTTGAGCCATGAGGTTGAGGGTATCGTTGGAGAGTTTCAGTGGCCTATCTGTACGGTGGGGTTTAAAGTATTTGGAACCCACTGTATGGACAGTTTCTACTAACCTGTTATTGATCTCGTCCACTGAAGCGATGTTCTCAAGGCAATCGAAGCGATTGGATAGCTCAAGTTGAAAGCTCTCGGGGTCTTGAATACGGGCACGAGTGGGTCGGAGCGAAGACTTCATCAGACGAGACCTCTCCAGTTTGACATTAATATTCACCGTGCCTCTTACCATTCGGTGATCACTACCGGTTTTAACCCTGTTGATCACGGAGAGACATCAGTGAATATTTGCCTTTTGGTGGTCATAATGAAGTCAATCTCATTTCTCGTGGAACCATCGGAACTCAGCCAGGTCCATTTCCTGTGAGGAATTCTGAAAGAAAGAGTTCATCATAAAGAGTCCCTCGTTCTCCAGGAAGTCGGCCATCCTCTGTCCCCTACGGTTCCGTTGTCCATAGCCGAATTGCCCCACTTTCAACTCATCCTCGCTTCTCTTACCCAACTTCGCGTTGAAGTCCCCCATAACAACCAGAAAGTGCGTTTCAGAGGTATGTATGGCCCGACCAATGTCCTCATACATATCCTCCACCTCATCATCCGGGTGCGACTTCATCGTATACCTGAATGACCTTCAGCGAATATCGTTTGTAAACTCTGAGTATTAGGTATACGACCCTATTGGAAACGCTATCGATTGTAACTATGTTGTTAGTAAGGGACTTGTGGACGAGAAAACCGACACCACCTTGGGACTGTTGGTCGCCCTCCCGGTAGTAGAGTAGGTTACCTGATTTTAGGGTTATCGTGTCCTCACCCGCTCTACGGACTTCAGATAACTCCACAATGTCCCAGTGTAACTTACTCATTTCTTCTTCCAGCTCATATATCTTCTTGTCTGTCCTCATCGTGCGTATGTTGTGTGTCACCAGGGCTAGTCGTCGTCGTTGGGGGTGGTAGCCGGGCGTCTGCCGGGGATTCTTAGCACCCCCTGCCCCACCGTTACCGTGGCCGCTACCATAGCCAGGAATAGCGAGGCTGCCGGGGACTGGGGGCCTGGTTCCTATTGTGTCCGTCATTAGGCGAGCGCAGTTTGGGGTTTTAATACTGGGAAGGTGCTGCTGCCCACCTTCCTATTTTTATCCCTTAGCAGACTTCTACGCACCCACGGGTAGAGTTGGGGGGGGGGGGTACGATTCTAAGCCGGTACCCCACGGCACTGTACGGATATTTACCATGTGTTGTATTTATTGTGAGTTCTCAATATTTCGGCACAGTTGCATGCGCCATGTTCGATCGCCGAGTAAACTGAAGTATCTGCGGGTAGGTGTTGTTATGAGCAGACGTTTCACGTTTCTTGCGCTGCGTTGCGGCTCGAGGTTCTCAACAGTTCAAACCCATCTTCTCTATTAAAAGTCATATATTAGATAATTTGGAATGCCTCCCTTACCAAACTAGGCAATAATAAATAATATTTTGGAGTTCTGTTCTGCTGAGATTATCTAAGGGTTATGTAACTCGAGCCAGTGATTTGATCCTGATTCCAAAAGGTTGCTCAATAACCTATTTTTGAGTGTCATTGTTCTTCACAGTCCTAATGTGCTCTTTAATATGACCGACAACAGTTCACTTGGTCTGACCGATATAGGACTTGCCACAACTGCAGTCTACTTTATAAACACATAGCTTTTTCCAAGGGAAAGTTGTTCTTTGGCGAAAAGAATTTTGATGTTTCTTTTTGGTTTGATAGAGTATACTTCCGTGGTGGGGCCATATATAGCATAATTTCAACAAATTCGGTCAAGCAGTTTTTGAGTTACACTCCAATAACTGAAAAGTGTTGATTTATTTTGATGATATATCATCATTGACGGAGTATCCCGTAAGTATCAAGGTCACTAAAAAGGGAGAAAAAAATGTTTGTCAAAAAATTAAACCGACTTCTTCACTAAAAAGTGTGAAATAACTTGTCGAAGTCGGTACCATGCGCACAATATTGTGATAATAGGTACTTTCGAACTATCATGGTACCGACTTCAACAAGTTACTTCACACTTTTTAGTGTAGAAGTCGGTTCTATTTTTTGATAAAAAATTAATCTAAGATGCGATCAAATGCGGCCGCTTCTTTAAGTTCTGAAAACCTTGCATAGCAAATTGCCCCTAGACTCAATTACAAATACTAGCACTCAATAACTTTTCGTCCAAATTACAAACAAATTATTAATTAGTCCGCGAAGCGGTTCAAAGGTAGTGTTTTAACAATAATTAATTTACTGAAAACCAAACTACTATGAATGAATGAATGAATGATTTGAATGATTTACCAAACTACTAGGCAGCCTTTTTCAAGATCCACTTTACAATTGCATTCAAAGTGTAAATTTACACGTCAGCTCTGTTCAAGTTAGAGCCCAAGAAGGTTACAAACTACGTAGAGAATCAAAGGGAATATACAAACAACTCGAATCGCCACAGACTAGCAATACATTTGAGCTTAAATGTATTGACGGGAAGGTGCTCTAAATGGCCGTCCTGTTCCGAACAGCAGCATCTGAGCTCATCTTTTCGAAGGAACGGAATAATAGTCTTAACATAATATTTCGAAGGAATATTTCAACATCTTTTCAAATATGTTAAAAATGCAACCCCCTCCATCACCATTTCAAATACGGTAAAATGATTGTCTTTGGACCTTGCACTCCTGGAGCTTTTTTGTAGTTTTTCGCCTCGAGTGTGTGCACTATATACCGATACCAAAACTCGTCGAAATTAAAGTGTACGCCCGCCACGCTGGGCTAACCCTCTACCATCCTAACTGTATATAGAAGAAACTTAACACCTATTTTTAAGTTGGCGACAATCGAAAAAATAGTTTTAGCGTGAAAAAATCATTGGACGCCTCCTATTGGTGACACAATAAAAGTATGTGTTATGTCCATCACTTATAAACTATCAGCTACGGAACTTTTACTGAGCATAGCTCATTCATTTAACGAAGACAAATCAATCTTAAAATCCTGTGTCGATACGCAACGTTGAACCCTGCTGAGCGGTACCTTGAGGTCGAAAGGCTGCGTGAGCGTGCGTTGCAGCACGGTGACGTCCGCGCCGGTCCACTTGTTGGCGCGCACCACGCTGTTGGAGCGCCAGTCCGTCCAGTACACGTGCGACTCGAACACGGTGAGCGCGAACGGGTGCGCCAGCGCCGAGTGGCCGCGCAGCACCTCGCGGTAGTCGCCGCCCTCGTAGTCCGTCGTGTGGATGGAGTCCGACCTGCAACACGCGGGCGTCAGCAGCGCGCACGAGCCGACGGGCCGCCACGTGCTACCCGACACTCACCTAGCGTCGATCCAGTAGAGCCTGCGCGGGCGGTAGTCGAGCGTGATGCCGTTGGGCCACGCGCCGTCCGTGAGCTCGTCCACGCGCACTACTGCGCGCCGTCCGCGCCCCGCCAGCGAGCACCGCTCGATGCGCGGCGCCGCCTGCTCCCAGTCCGACCAGAACAGGTAGCCTGCACACCCGCCACACATGGTACAACATCCTCACCTACCGACTCCAGCAAATCACATGACAGCGACATTGTTCCGAGCTCAGAGCAATCATTACTGTAAAGGTAACCTACCAAGGTGTCAAACCTACCAGACACAATAGAAACTCCAATGTTATAGACCGAGTGAGTGAGTGGGTGGTTAACAAGCATAAATAAAGTAATATATTTTATGTATCTGAAATATATATAACGGCGCAGCGTCCAACAGAGATAGTAGGAATATTGTATATTATGTTACCTTGTGTTCATCAGGTGAGCAGAGCCATGACACCATTTCAAGACGTTCGTCTTTGATGCGTAAATTCAATACATGATTTTGACTTTGACTTCAACTTTAACCGAACGTTACGCCTGCAGCCAGTGCACGCACAAAATGTTATCCTTTAATTTTTAATTTAAACACATTAAATAATCAGTCTGTTTTATAATTTATTGTCGTACATCACTACGTCAAGTCCTACATGAAAAACTATGAAGATTTTTTATCCAGCCAGCACCCCTAGCCAGCGCCTAGCACGAATAACTGCGTAAGTGTAACGTAACGTGTCGTTCACGTGCAACGGCACAAACTGTCATGTATCTAGGGCACACGTGACACAGATAGTTCATAGTTTGTACGCTGAAGCGTGACGCGTTGTCGTGCATGATACGAATACTCTTCTACCGACTTCCAAAAAGGAGGAGGTACTCAATTCAACTGTACTTTTTTGTGTTTCTTACCTCATAGCTTTCGATAGGGTGAACCGATTCTTAAAATTATTTTTTGTTTGAAAGCTGGTGCTTCCCGTGTGGACCCATTTAAATTTCTTCAAATTCGGTCCAGTTGTTTTTGCGATACACTCCAATAACGAATAGAATGGGAGTCGGTATTAAATTTTTCAAATGCTATTTGTTCGCAAATTGTTTGTGCTACGGCCTCCGAGGACTTGCAGATTTACTTCACGGCGCGCGCCATTTCAAGATTCTTTGTGTATAGTATAGACATGACGCCGCCACAAGACTACAACAATAGGAATAATGTAATGTCCTATGGTCGACTTACAATGACACCAATACAGTAATTGTTGCTCTGAGATTCCGGCCGACACGCGCGGATGTACGAGCACTAACAATGGTGTACACTAACTCAATACTGGAGGGAGGTAGGATGATACAAACAACCAAAACTATTCAAAGTCACAACTATCGCATGTTTATATACTGTAAGTGCCGAATAAAAATGTGTACGATTCAAATTTTAATAACAGAATTAGAAATAAAACAACATTAGAACCAACACGCAACTGGTATGCAAGTTTATGGCCAAAAACTTTTAATTGCAATAAAATTGCTTTAACTTAGAATATGTACAGAAGCTGCCCGATTGTGTTGGCTGTTTGTAAAATATTTGAAGTAAACATTTGAGTAGGGGAGAGTGAGTAGGGAGAGGGGGTAGGGGGGTGCACTGACCTTCCCTGGGGTCGAGCGCGATGGCGCGCGGACTGTCCATGTCCCCGGCGACGAGCGTGCGTCGGTGTGCGCCGTCCAGTCGCGCTACCTGAGGGCGGAAGCACAAACACACACCGGTAAAGGCTTCAGCACACCAAACGCGGGACGTGCGCGGCGCGTGTTGTATTACATTATGAAATGTACCGAACACGGCACACGGCCGATACAAGCGCGGGCCTCACGTCGGACTAGCGAACGCAGGTCCCGCGTTTGGTGTGCTGAGGCCTGTCCTGTACCGCGCCAAGCTCTGTCTTACTGTCACTTATCTGTGCCACACTCCACACACGTAAGTGACGCTATATACAGACATATAGATCCAAATTAACACAACAAACCAAACAAAACCAAACATAACAGAACATTAGTAATTAGCATTTGCTTAGCGAAACCGAATTCCGTCCCCATACGACAGATAAAATCAAATAGAGAGATAAACTCCATGTTCGGGTGCGTCTGTGATCTAGCGATCATGTTGCGTTTCTTTACTCATGTGATCATGGCGTCTCACAAAAAGGTCAGCAACGCGGGTTCGAATCCCATCCGCGGATGTGATTTTGCTCTCACAAATTACAAAATAAAATATTATGGACATTCAACATTTTAAATTAATATTTACAATCGATTAGGAAAACCATTGTGTAAATTATTAACCATTAAAAGTATATTGTATATTAAATATAAAAAGTATATTGCAGAGGCACAATTAGAAATTACAGTGTTACATACGACTCCTTCAGTTAATTTCTGCACACGGTCGTGTCATTATTATTGGAATACAAAATTACCAATTCAATAGCGCAGGGATATTTTTTTAAGTTGTATAGGCAAAAGACCGAGGTAAGTAAACCAACCAGCAGCGAGTGCACAAACAGTCAACAGGGAGCCAAGTCCCACAGACCCTGCATCCACCGAAACGTCGAAAAGAAACGCACTTCTCCCTTTCTATGCTAAGTAAGGCTGATAATCCGGTATTTTCTGAAAGGACCCGATTTATTTAATAAAATGGCACTGCACAATAAATTTAGCCCACAGGCAGGCCGCTGAAGTGGATTTCTTTTCGACCTTTAGGGCTGTATCTATGAGGCGTGACTCCTTTTTGACTACGTTAATATCAGTCGACTCCTTTATAATCTCTATAGTGCTACGAAGGAACTTTTTGTGCACTCGCCGCTTGGAGCAGTAGGCCAGAAGGTTGTGACAGAGCCCGCAGCAGAAGTATCCTGACCTCTATCTGATGCAGTCGGCTCTCCACCCAGTAGAGGTTCTGCGCCACCCAGTCCACCGCCAGCCCCTCAGCCGTGGCCAGCCCCTGCCACGCCACCACCGCCTGGATGTCCGTCAGCGCTGCGCGACGACACACACACACATAGGCCCATCATTACTCAAGTGAGCGATAACAGTATAAATGTGCTAAGTTGTAAACACCATCACATGTTACCATTGCATATACGCAGAAAAGCTGCAGACTTTACGTTTTTATTTAATATTCTGAACTGCAGAGTGGACACACCCTCTCTGCTTTCCACAATCAGCCTGGAGGTCCCCAGTAGATCAACCGTCAGAAGAAATTATTTCCATCTTCATGTACCAAATTGTCATACAAATTATTGACATAATTCATTTATTACCCGCACATGTAGAAACTACAACAAACATTATTCGAAAAGTATAGACATATTTAACAATAAGCATCCCATCTTTAAATCAAATATAATGCAAATCTTTTTTCAATGATGTTAACTCTTACATTATTCTAAGTGTATAGTTACCGGCGGATGTGGTTGTTGTGATACATACTCGTATATACGAGTAGATAAAGTTTGTTTACCTTTGTGATTTGTACATTAGGATTGTGAACATTAGGTATTTTACTATTACCAGTAATTAGAGTGTATGAAAGAACTCACTTGTGGAAACTTTAAAAAGCTAATTCTTAGCCATGTGGTATTATGTATACAATAACTTTACTTATAGCTGTTTTCCTATGATAATAAAATAAAAAAAGGTAAAGTGTTGTTATTTCTAAACTTTCATAGCGCCATAATACATTCGATAGATGGGGTTAACACCTCAATTTTAGATGTATATAAGGGAAGAAAAAATTAAGGCATTACTATACAGCGTGTCGCAAAAACTCAAGCAGGTTCATCCCTGAAAAACTAGGCCAATGGCAGTGACCTCCAGAATGTAGACTACGTTAACAAAGAGCCTTAGCAGGACCTGAGCTTAAAATGTAGATACTTATACTACATATGTACATGTTTCAGTATAACTACACGTTTTGTTACACGCTGTAAAATAGTGGTAGTGAAGGAAAACTTAAATAGATTGCACGTTCAATGCCATACATGAACAAAATGTAAACAGCAGCTATTTATTTTCTTCATCTTCCTTAAGCTTTTCGCGGGTAATTTCATTACAATTAATAAATACAATTAAAACAATCTTCAAGGGTATCGCTGTTTCTGTGCAAAATCTGTAATAATTTAGTTTTTGCGTTTTTCGATTCATTGTACGGCATTTTAATGACTATATCAAGTATATCCCATATCAAGTGGTACGTACCGTTTCCCTGCAGCAGGCCGCTGTAGACGTTGTCGTCGACGACGTCGGTCCAGTAGAGGCGCACCGCGCCGGAGAGCGGGTCGCGCCGCCAGTCCAGCGAGATCGTGTTCTTGAGCGAGGAGATGAGCGCGCGCACCGCCAGCGTCGGCAGCTCCACGCCGCGCACCTCGTGCCGGTTGCTGAACACCAGCAGCGGCGTCGCGTTCACTGCACCACGACACGCCACGTTCAACCAACGTCGCACCGCGTCTCACAGACTACGATAGCGTTATACCCTACCGTGCACTTCTATAACTGGTCTATCGATTACTGGTAATAAAAGTGAAACAAAAAAAAACTTGTTTTTTGCTTTTGCTGTCATGACCAGTTATCGATTCCAAAGAACTCCGTTCAATATTGTGCACTAATAAACAAAGACCCTATATATAACGTCCTCAAATGGATAACTCATTACTGAGTGTGGTTTTACAGTGACGCTTTCACCCGCGCGGTTGGTGTCGCGTCGCGGGCCACGAGCTATGCGTCTCTAGGATCGTTACACACCGACACACGCGGATGGTCCGCGCTGACGGCAGTCATTCGGCCGCGCTTACCACCCGCGCGGACGGTAAGCGTCACTGTAAAACCAGCCACAAAAACGTGTTTCCACAACAGTTTTCTTATATACACGTAATTTGTATAATTACCAAAAAAAAAAATGGGCGGTACAAAAGTGTTAATACATTGTAGATATGTAGTCAAAATTTTTTATTACTTCACAGTGAAATAATTATTAATTGTTAAAGTTTTCGAAAATTCCATCTAAAAGTATGGACACCATCTTAACAAAAATACTACATGCCTATGTACAACTTATTAATGAAAACACATGATTCGCGTCAGTGAAAAAATATCTCTCTTACTCTTTCTTACACCCCCCACCCGAGCGTTCGGTGTGAAAGAGATTGTCGACTTTCGACTTTCGTTCGTTCGTTTTCGGAAGAAACAAAGGCCGCGCGGTGGCAGGGCGGAGGGTGCGGGGTTGGTCCGGTGGCCAGGTCTTGCGAGAATGCCCGAGCGCACAGAATGAATAACGAGCAAACCGCGCGCATGTAGTATATCATAATGAATAGTGGAAATGCCTAGAATAAAATTTGTAGGTGTGAATCAATCTAGACGTTTGACCAAATATTGATGATTATTTTATTTTTATTTTTATTTTATTTTTATTTAATTGGACGAACAAACAGCCAAATTATATATAACTATGTAGAGGAGACCATCAACACCTGGCCTTACTGTTCATCACTTCTATAAACACAGTTATTTTGTACATAAACAAATTTAGAATACCTACATACCAAGTTAAAACAATACACTTTATACTTAATTAAAATTATAAAAATATCTAAAACAATCAATCAAAGCCATATGAGTTAATTTTTTAGAAAAAGTTTTTATTAATGATTGAATAAAAATAATTTTGCCTCATGTTGAATATGTCAACAAGTTTTGTATAATTCTTATTGAAATTATGAATTGTGCGTGGAATGTACGAATTCTGTCTGTAATTGGTGCGACAGCAGGGAACAGAGAAGTATAAGTGGTTTCTCCTGGGACACGAGCAAAACGGAGTGACAAGTTTAAATTCAGACAGTAAAGAGGAACAATCTACCTTACTCGAGAGGATATTGTGCATGAATGTTAGGTCAGCAGCCGCTCTTCTCATATGTAGGGGTAATAAGTGGTGATGTTTGCAGGTGGCTTCGTAATCAAAGTTTACGTTTGAGATTCTCGCTTTGTAGTTAATAAACCGAAGGAATTTGCGTTGCGGTTTTTCGAGTAGTGTGATGTATTCATTATATCTCGGGTTCCAGACTTGAGAGCAGTACTCCAGTTGGCTACGGACCAACGAACAGAAGAGAATCTTTAGGGTTTTAATTATCTTAAATTCTTTTGATACTCTTATCAAGAACCCGAGTGTTCTCAAAGATTTAGCTACTATGATCTCTATGTGTTTATCGAATAGTAGTTTCGAATCCAAGGTGACACCAAGATCAACGACCAAATGAACTCTGTTAAGTACTAGCCCGTTTATCGAGTAGTCATTTTTCAGGGTCCTGGTGGATATACTGAAAGTGATGCAGCAGCATTTGCTAATGTTAAGGTCAAACTTGTTACGAACACAATAACTGTGGAGGTTGTCAAGATCAGATTGTAAAAGCATGAGATCATCTTCATTATTTATGATTTTGAAGATTTTCATGTCATCAGCGAAAAGATTGGCAGTGGAGTGCTGAAAGCATTGACCGATATCGTTGATAAATATGTTAAATAGGAGAGGACCTAATGTTGACCCCTGCGGAACGCCTGAATGGATAGGATACAAAGCAGACGAATATCCATTCAGCACCACAGCCTGGCACCGGTTCGTAACATAAGACGTGAACCACCTGAGCAGGTCACCTCTTATACCTGCTAAGTATAACTTATCGAGCAGTATAGTATGGTCGATCCGGTCAAATGCCTTGCAGTAGTCGGTGTATATAGCATCAACTTGTCCCCCGCCCTCCATACCAGCAGTCACCACATCGATAAAAGAGACTAAGTTGGTACAAGTCGATCTGCCCTTCATAAACCCATGTTGCTGCAGTGAAAAATAGTGCTTAAGAGCGGCGTATAATTGCTCATGAATTATTTTCTCAAAGACTTTGGCCACGATACAGAGCTTTGAGATGGGCCTGTAATTAGAAATATCCTGTTTCGGTCCCTTTTTATGTATTGGAGTAACTGAAGCTGTTTTCCATATAATAGGCACTGTACCTTCAGAAATAGATTTATTAAAAAGTATTGTAATGGGAAGAGACAGGCTTTTAGCACAATTTTGAATGAGAGTTGGGTGCAGTCCATCTGGCCCAGCAGATTTATTGCAATCAAGTGATTGTAAAAGCTTCAGTACAACTGAGGGAACTACAGCAACCGTACTCACGTCAGCCACGGTATCCAACGAGCCTGTGAGATGCGAGGAACACGAAGGTGGTTGAAGGGACGGTGGTAAGTAGTTGGAATTGAAGAAATCCGCAAACGCGTTACATATGTCAGTCCCTGAATCAACAGTGGCGCCATTGTAAGTCATTGACGTAGGGTATGCATTATGCTGCTTATTGGATTTAATAAATGTCCAAAAAGACTTTGGATTCTCCCTAACAGAAATTTCAATTTTCTCAATGTATTTACTATAACACTCACGCTCCACGATTTTAGCCCGCATCCTCAAGATCCTAAAAGAGTTTTGATCTGAAAGATTGCTATAGATTTTAAATTTACGATGATATTTATCCTTCTCCTTCAATATCTTTATTAGAGCTGGTGAAAACCAGACAGGGTAACGAGATGGCCGTACTATTTTGCATGGCACATACTTATCCCTCAAATTAGATAATATGTTGTTGAATAAATTAACAGATTCATCACAATTGGTACAGCCTAATAAAGAAACCCAATCCTGCTTGTCAAGCTCATTACAAATAGCTATGTAATCACCTTTTTCATAGAAAAACTTAAGTCGGGGTGTGGGGAAGAGAGGTTTATGATTAATAAAGTGCGGACGACAAACAAGCGCGGGGTGGTATATGTCTTCTCTCAGTAATATCTCCTGGCTATGAAAAAGCGACACCTCATCATTACACAATACCAAGTCCAGAATGCTACCGTCGTACATATTAGGCACATGATTAAATTGATTTAAATTAATTATATTCATTAAATCTAAAATTTCAATATGATTTTCGTTAGTAAGTTTGGCTATTGGCAATAAATGCAAGTGTTCAGCAGTAGTAGACCATTTTAATTCACTCTGATTGAAGTCTCTCATAATAACAAACCGATCATTCAAATTGACCGACGCAATCGATTGAACCTTGTCACAGAAATTCAACAACTGAGCTGACATTGAAAGTCCACCATTTTGCTCAATAAGATACAGGCAACCTATATGTACATCGAGCGGAAGTGTGGAGTCCGTCGTCGCTTTAAAATGAATTGAGACCCATAGGTCCTCCGCCGAAGAATGCCACTCGGGCCGAGCGCGCGCAGCCAGCTCGCGGATTATGTGGGATTTTTTTTTTAAAGTAGTTATAATATTCTTCCCATGTATGTATTAAGTACCAGCAGCATATAGTGCTGTTTTTTTTTTGGTAATTATACAAATTACGTGTATACACGAGAACTCTCAAAACATATAGGTATCCCTTGGTCCGACCGCAACACTCGGTTAGACAGGCCACAAGCTGTTGTCAGCGGACTACATTTGCCCACCGCACTTCTACTCGTGTTATATTTGATACAAAACAACTTGTACACGTTAGGACGGAAGGAGCGCAGGATGACGAAATTGACTAAGTAATGATAATACGAGTATATCTGGAGAGTTTATAGTTATGTTAATTTGGAAGTTTGTACAGAACTGCTGCACGACGACGTGTCTAGGCCAAGGTTTAACTGTATTTTCCACATTTACATTCTAGTCACATACCTAAGTATCAAAACTATATATACGTACGTAACTGCTAAAATATTATTATTTTATTTTTATTTTATTATAAATAAAAGGATAATATTTTTTTCATGGATTTGTTATCCGATCCATTACAAAGGCATAAGTGGGGCTGTAGCCAACACTCAGTCTCACTCGCCTGTTTGGTATAAAATATACAAAAGTGTATAAAAACAGAATTTGGTACGACGGTGACGATGGTGGATTATCACGGATTACGGAAAGTTTTATACCGCTAAAAAGCCATATACATTTTTGGAATAAACCAAATTATTGACATTTCATAATAATTTGTTATAAAGTTTTTGCATTTTATCACTTAGAATTATAATTTGAAGTAGGCTGTATGTTCATTCACCATCCAGTTGGCGCGTGAAAAAACAAACCTGCGCGCCATTCCATTGTATTTGTCGCATTGTGGTAAAAGCAATATTGTTTTTTACTCGCACATTTATTGAAAAACGTATGAAACTCGTGACCTCTGCTCACTAAACTTGTATCATAATATAGTATTGTGTAGATAACTAGTGACTTGTAACAATTAGTGAGGGACCCTGTACTGGCGACAGGTCAGTGAGCAGGCGGCAGTAGTGTGGTGCGGATACTCACGCGTGCTCTTGCACGTGAACCCGTCGTCCGCCAGCTTGTAGTCCGCGTCGCACGTGCACTTGTAGCGGTTCTTGTGCGCCTGGCACGACTGCACACACACACCCACACACACCGCCTTATTATATAACGTGGACCACAGTTTAAACCGTGGTTAACGGAATTACAATTTTGATATTTTGTTAAACCATGGTTTAAACTCGAGAATATTTTCAAACAACGTTTTATAATAAAGAGGACTGTGTTTAGTTCTAAGCGGATTGAAAAACATCACAGAAAGCTTCCAATTAACTTTTGACGTAAGTAGCATTATGAAGGCAGTTACAAATAAGTGATTATGCCCCTATGTCCCTCTACTCTCAGTACTAATGGTAATAAAATGTACCGTCTGTCCTTCCCGCGGCTGGGGGACACGTGGTATGTTTGTAGATTCGAAAAGTTTCATCTGACCCCCCGTCGGTATCAAGGGGACGGACGGTACAGTTTATTACCGTTTGTCCCGTTAAGGGGACAGACTAATAAAACAGAAAGAAATAATATAAACAACTAACTCAGTAGAAACCTATACATGTTCAGTATGTTGAGGTACCGCGATGGAACATTACAGTTGACAACCCGTTAGTATTGAGGCACCAGTTGCCGTCATCACTACTCTACTGTTTACTAATAATTTAAAAGATCAAACTGAAAGGCAGGTGGCATCAAGCGCTGTACGTCCATTGGTACCTGATAAATTAATTCTCAATCAATGGTCCTATATCAGTGTATCTTGTCGGTCACAATTTAACTTTTGTTCTGTTTTTATAATATGATTAACCCCATCAATACCTTATCATGTCCAAGCTATCGGCCACGTCGACCTGAGTGCTTATGAATATAGCAAGTATAGCTTGCACTGTACTGCTCGCAACAACCACACTTCTCGCTATACATGCGGACTTTGCCTTTGTATGCAGACTGTGCACAAACTGTACAGCTTGCTCAGTGACACGCTGTATTGTCTATGACGTGTTCTAAAGTAGTTGACTAAAGTTTTCTAATGTAATTAAAGATACACGAAAGCAATGTTTTTTTAATATTTTTACCTATACTTGTGCCAATTCACGAACACCGGCAATCGGCCGCAATCCGGCATATTTACATGTTTAAACTGGAGAACATACAGATTTTAGATAAAGAAACTGAATCAATGGGGTCACGTTTGACATGCAATGTGGATGATGGGTAGAGAGAGAGACAGAGGGGAGGGTACCTGACTGCAGACGCCCCAGCCGGCGCAGGGGTGCTGCGCGCCGCACGAGACGCCGTCCTGCTGCAGGTGCAGCGGCGCGGGGCACGCGCATGCCGGCCCGCCCGGCGCCGCGTGGCACTCGTGCGTGCACAGGCTCAGCAAGCACATCGGCTCGCCTGCCGCCGCACGCAACACGCACACATACACTCATACAATATTATAAAGAGGATAGATTTGTATTTTATATGTAACAAACTAACAAATAAACTTAACAACTCATGGACCGATTACAAAAACTACAAAAAATACCAAATAACATTCTTATACCGCGTACGCTGCGGAACCTATCGTTTATATTAGTTTTATAGAGGAAATCAATATGTACAGTAAAATAAGCGGTACCTTGTCTTACTATTACAGTTATGTCAAAATGACTACTTTTCCATGTTAAATATGCAATATATATACGCCGGTACAAACTAGGCCACATTATTCGTGCGTTGGTGTTAATCTTTACCTCTTCTAATAATAAAGAGGAAAGTTTGTGACGGATAAACACAAAAACACATAACCAGTTCATAAAAATCTTTCACCAGTAGAAAGCTATATTATGCCTGCGTAACATAATTTGATTCATCATCATCATCCATCACCGCGCGAGTGAAACCGCGGAGCGCAGCTAGTCGTTTGCAAATTCCAATATATATAAATAGATTACCGCATCTATCGGCCTCGTCCGCGCCGTCAGCGCAGTCTTCGTTCCCGTCGCACAGCTGGTAGAGCGGCACGCAGCGCGTCGCGTTGTCGCAGCGCAGCGCGGGCGGCGCGCAGTCGTCGGGCGCGGGCGCGGGTGGGTGCGGGGCGGGCGTGGGGGGCGAGGGGGCGGGCGCGGCAGTGGGACACGCCCACTCGTCGGAGCCGTCGAGACAGTCGACGCTGGAGTCGCACAGGAACTCCTTGCGGATGCACTCCGTGTTGTTGCACTGGAACTCGTGCGCCTCGCACACCGACACCTCCGCGTGCCGGTGGCTGCACACGCAGCATGGAACACATTAATGACATTCACGAGGCGTTCAGTACTAACTATGCTTAGTTAGATAGGTTCTTCGCACAACACCAATAGTTGTATTCGGCCTTGCCATAACCTCCCACCATTTTTTTATTGAAGAATTGAATGAAGTATTAGAAAACATTTAAAAAACAGAAGAATGAAATCGGTAAAGCCGTTCTCAAGTTATAGCGAGACCGGGAGAATTTGGGGTTCATTTTTATATATATACATAACCTTTGTCCTTAGTGTCAATAGGTTATTTTGCTTATAAATATAATGTCTCAGTCAAATACTAAAAGGTCTGCGCGCTGAGTTCGCTCTGGGCGCATTAATGTAGTGTTCGCACAGCCACGCCACGTACATAAGAATATATAATATAGAATATATAATATTGTATATAAGAAATTCTTTCACCATTGGAAAGCTACATTCACCCAGAGTAATATAGGCTATATGAGATTCATCATTATCATCCATCACCGCGCGGGTGAAACTACGTTAACTAGATTGGATCTAGAAAAGTCACGAGGACTGTGATAAGCTGCAGGTAGCCTTGCAGACGATCATACCCCATTCCGCAACATGAATGAAACCAACTATTTTACTAAACACCTACAAATAATACTGTTCTTGATGGAGATGTAAAAGAGAAATGTCTCGTACGAAGGAATGGCGTGGAGCACGTCGCACTGCATGTATAGAGAGAGAGGGATTGAGGCTCACATGTTGTTGCGGTGCGGGGAGGAGTCTTCAGGCGCGGCGGGGGGGCAGTCCGCGCGCTCATCGTCCGCACCCGCGCAGTCCGCGCGCCCGTCGCACACGTACTCCTGTGGCACGCACGCGCCGCTCAAGCAACGGAACATCGCACTCTCCGAGCACTCGCGCGCTTCTGCACAACCAAAACTCACTAACTTAACTACTAACACGAACAAACTGGGGGAAGGAATTGTAGTTCCAAATTGCAACTTCTTATGAATGTACTCGCGGTTCAAGTTGCACTAGTCGTTAAGAAAGCAGCTGGAAATAGTATTAATAACATGCAATGTGCGGTCCGGCATCTGCTTCGAAGGATGAACAACACTGCAGCATGGATGTTAAACGGGTAGATGTTATTCGTCAGAAACCTTCACAGTAAGATGTTATTATATATGCATTGATTGAATTAATCATTTGCTCTAATTAAACAAGCTGTCATAGATGGGTGTAGGGGCACGATACATGCAACGTGAACGCAATTTACTTTTAGTGCAAAAGTCGCGCCATGCGCTCAGTTGCCCTGCTGCGTTTGTACAGAGTTCAGTTTCAGCCCACCTACATAATGTAACCTTTTGACTTATATGTAATTCTGAATATTCGAAAATATTAATGGTGATCACCGAAATGTCATACTTTCATTTACCCATCCCAGTGTGCAGACAGAACATGCATTGGAGAAGTATGCCAAGTCCCCACTATGGGTATATGCAGAAACCTTTTAAGGTACTTTACGTCATCTGTCTACACCAGATTTCAGGTGGTGACCCGCAGGATATTTCTCTTTGCACATCCTTTTGGGGACCCACAGGAATCATTATTAGGAACATGACTTCTTAAAATTTTTGGGAAAGACATTTCCTCATGTTCCCATTATTCTAAAATGATTGTGTATGCCGACGGTATGAAGTTGCCACACATTAACGGCCGGTCCCAATAATCTATCTATCGCCGGTTTACCTTACTAGAGATAGATATTTGACACTATTTGTATGGACGTTATGTCAAATTGCTATCGGTAGTAATGTAAAGCGTGGATAGATAGATTATTGGGACGTGCCTTAAGACTTTCGCTGTTACATTTGGTCTGCAGCGTGACGTAATCCGATTGCTGGCGAAAAGTGCTGGAAGTATACAAAACCAATGAAAAAATACGAAAGAGATTTAAATTGTTTTATTCGTTCTTTTATTTTAATTAAATACACATTACATATCTCGCTTCTCGCGAGGGAAGAACAACTTGTATTTTTTAAAATTTCGGAACCATTCAGTGGAAACTTAGAAATGGCCTTTAACATGCACGTATTCATATATATTTATTTAAGCTAATTTACTGTATGCGTAGCTGTATTTTTTCTTAACAATCTAAAAAAAATATGCAAAAATAATTTTTTCAACACACTTGCTCATAACGTGGCTCTAATTTCACCACAATTAGGCACATAATGACACCTGTAATCAAACTGTGACTTTTTCATTGCTATTATTCACAAGTGAGTTATAGAGTTTTTATATTATGTTATTGGTTGAGTTGCTTTGTTCTTAAAAAAGTTTCGATACAAAAAAGATCGAGTTCAATAGTACAAATAAACTAATGTACCTATTGCGCGCTCATTTCATACAACTTCGTACTTCAAATAGATAACTTAAACTTGTATGTGTTTAATAAATAAAACTTTTGTTTTCTCTGTCATAAGAAATACTTGAAATTCCCCATTTTGCACGTGTCTATAACGCTATGCGCGAAAAGTTAATAGTAGTTTATGCAACTGTCATATAATGAAGGGTATTAAAACACGAGTGTGAGTTTATGAAACGAGCGCAGCGAGTTTCATAATAGTAACGAGTGTTTTAGAACCCGTGTTATATGCAGTTGCATACACTACTTTATCTTCACTAATGCAATTAATCAAACAACAAGAGTAAAAGCTGACAATAGTTTATTTATAACTAGCTGCGCCCCGCGGTTTCACCCGCGTGGTGATGGATGATGATGATGATGATGATGAAAAGTATCCTATGTGTTAATCCAGCGCCTCATCTACCCCCATACCAAATTTCATCAACATTAGCCCCCCCGTTTGTGCGTGAAAGAGTAACAAACATCCATACATCCATACATACAAACTATAATATTAATAGGATAATTGTTCAAATTTTGGATGGTACAATTTTGAAAGTTAATGTTAATTATTGATCCAGCAGCTGTAGCGGTCGCGGAGCAAGCAGTAGAGCTCGTAGACGGAGTCGGAATATTTATAATTACTTCATTCGTCTTGTTTTCTATACTGTTCAAGATCGTATTTGAGACTTGAATTTTATTCATTAAAGACTCATCAATGTAGCTTTCAGCCACAGTAGAAGACTTCCAACCCCCGTGTCGTTTCAGTGCGGTCAAATCACCACCGCTATCTATGAGAAGGGTCGCCGAGGTGCGCCGGAAGCAATGCCCCGTGTACAACGCTGGGTTAGGCAGATTCAAAAAACTTGCGATAGTTTTTCCCAGAGCACCAAATTTATTAATACCAATTCTTTGATCGACGCACTTCCCCGATCTATAGCTCAAGAAAAAGGCAGGGTTTCGACAGGGGGTGGGTCGAAGTTCCATGTATTTTTTACATACGGCATAGCAGTTGCCCGTCACAACGAAAGAACGATCTATTTTCGTTTTTGTTTTCGAAACTTTCACCATGATTGTACTGTCGTCTATGTTAGAGACTTCATCGAACTGGATGTTGTATAGCTCTTGCCTTCGGCATGCCCCCATTATGCCGAAGATTAGTGCAACCTGTAACAATAAACGATATAATAAGCTTGAGGTACATAGCCAAGGCAAAAACTATGATTTATGAAGTAGTAAAGTGTAGGTACCTACTACCAAATTTATACACAAAGCGCTTAAACGGAGTGTCTAGATAACTTGCGTGTGTAGTACGTAAGTACTAGGTAGATTAAATAACAGAACTAAAATACACTTACCTTTTCAAAAAGATACAAAATATCTGGTGAATCTTCCAGGAACATCTTTATTTGGCCTGATGTAAACGTCAAGGACTTTTTTTCCTTGTGTCCTTCTGAACTGCGTTTCAGGAACGCTATGACTTTTGAATACTTCGTGATATCAATATTGTTGTAGATACTCAGTGTGGACTTGAGCATAGAATATTTAGCCCACATAGAAGATGGTTTGAATTTGTCGGAGAGGTCTTTGAGATACGCAAGAATGACATTTTCAGAAAATGATGTAGTTTTCTTTTCGGTCTTCCATTCCAAAAAGTTATTATATTCTTTTTCATATAATTTTCTAGATTTTTCTGGCAAAAGATTGTGAGTTACTTTTGTTGCCAATTCTAGAATATCCGGAGGCGTACAAATATCATCGTCGCTATCCATTTTTAACTTTTAATTTGTATTTTAAAAACAAAACAAACATTAAATTCACGCGTATATAAATACGCGTGAATTTAATGTTTGTCACAGTGAACTTGCCGCCATTAAAATGCAGCTGCGCGCGCAGGGCCAATCAGGAGCGAGCGCGCGCTGTTCTTTTTTTATTTAATTGGCACAAGATCTTACCAAAGAGTTTGGTGTATGTAAGTTTAGTAGTTTCGACGAAGTTTTCACGTATAACCCAACTGTTTTCAAAAGCCAGCCTAATATCAAAATTTTATACAACTTGCATGAGGATTTTGACATAAGGCTCGCCACGTTAATTGGTCGCGTTTTATTGATGTTATAATGAGATTTTACGATATCGATGTGGATATTATACCATCATGTGAAATTGCTTAAATTGAGTGTTTTGTTGTCTGTTCTATAACAGTAGTAATTATAAGTCAAGTATTGGAAACATAAGTAGAATGTTACAACATTAGTGTAGATAAAATAAATAAACCTCATTCTTTTAGTTTATGGCCGATCGCCATTGTTAGGAAAATTGATTAATTTTTCCCGCTACTAAATAAAATTATTTTTCTGGTATTATTTTCTTTACAAGTGTGTTGAAGACCGTCGTATGATACACGTGTGTATTGATGATGACCGTCCTCGGCTCTCTTAAGACCCTCACCTGAAGGCTCGGGTCTCAATGGCGCCTCGGCGGTAATCACCAACATTACACACTTGTACCATAATGTACTATTTTATATTCTGTGTAAAGTAAAGTGGGTCGACCTGGTGTGCGTGTGTGAGATATAGAGAGAGCGTACTGACCGCAACCACGCTCGTCGCTGGGGTCCCCGGGCCCGCAGTCGTGCGCGCCGTCGCAGCGCCAGGCGGCGGGCACGCAGCGCCGCGACACGCTGCACAGGAACTGGTCGGGGCTGCAGGCCGTGCTCGCGCACGCCATCTCCGTCTCGTCGCTGCCGTCATAGCAGTCTGCACCACACGAGCACGCTGTACCGCACGGCCGACACGCGACGTGCTGGAGTGCACCCGTCGCGTGTCGCCGCCCGTACGTCGCACGCTTCCACGTGCTTTACATTAGTTATATACTCAACATGTAGAAACGAAAAGCTCGCTATTCAACAACTGACACTGGTCAATTGCTTTACCCACTGCCACTGCTGCTTCAGGACATCCGTATCTTGGGCAATATCAAAGCACCTGACAGCCTTTTTTTTATTAAATATAAAATCCTGTCAGTTGTGTCTCTATATACTCGAAATATGTAATTTTGTAAAAATATCTTGACTTGTTTTAAAAAAAGCCGATATATATAATAAAATACGATCTCAATAGGTAAAGACATAAATTAATAGAACCGCGATCAACCTCGTGAGCACCAGCCCTTACTCAATGTATGTTAAAACTCATAATGAAAAGCCTAATATCCTTAAAGATGTAGAAAATGATGTTAACTTTATTGTAAATCTAAATAGCATGCTAGAGAAAAAAATGTTACAATTCATTAGAGGAGTATTTTCAACGATAATTTTGTTGATATGAAATAACTCGTCCCGCACAAGCAAACTATTGCCATACCCTCACAGGGTCATCTATTGTCGTTCTGTAACATGTTATTAAGACCTGCATGTAAACATATGTCGCAATAAATTATAGAGTATTGACAGAGAGCCACTGAACGTGCCAGACGTATATAAGATCCCCTGTGAATGCGGCACGAGCTATATAGGTGAGACTCGGCGCAATATTGCGACGAGGCTCACGGAACATATAAAACGTGTGAAGAACATGGACACAGACAGATTTGATGTGGCAGAACACGCTCTGGAGTCGAGCCACTTCATGAGGTTTGATAAGGCTTCCGTATTATCGAAGGAGAAGTTCTTAATACCGCTAAAAGAGCGTGAAGCAATAGAGGTCGACCGTCATCCCAATTTTAACAGGGACCATGGATGGACTTTGGCCCCAGCGTGGAAACCTGTTGTACATACTTAGACACAAAACTCCAGCTCAGCAAACATCTCGTCGCAGGACACGATTAGTGCGGTGTGTACTGGCCTTTTAAAGTTATTGCCAAGCAGCAGTGACGAAGAAACTGACGGTTACAGCTTGCCCGCACCGGTGACGTCACAACGTACTAGCGCGAACGCAGCCGGGTGCGCAAGTACTCCATGAAGAAGTGGCCCGGACCGGTCACGAAACCGGTCGAGATATTCGACTATACGTACTGCGTAAGTTCAACCGGCAAAATTACATTAAAAATGAGTATTGACAACGCTAGACCTCACACTGCACGACTGACGGTCGCTTAATTAGAGGAGCTGCGGTTGGAATGTCTCCAACACCCAACATACGAGTACTCTCCAGCCCTTGCTCGATTGCAGATAACTCCACCTTTTTCGCAATTTGCACAAATTCTTCCAAGGAAAAAACTAGAATTCCGATGGCGCGGTCCAAACGCCTTTAAAGATTGTTTTGATTATCGATTCCACAATTTTGTCTATGTGAAGGACCTATAAACGGCAAAAGTGTACACATAATGGCACATGCTTTGTAAAGTAATGATGCGCGAAGCAGCATTCCGGACGAATGTAAACAACCGAGGATAGGCGCGGGAGTGGAGCGCGCGGGGGGAGGGGCGGCCGCCGTTTGAACGTAATGATGCGCGCGGCAGCATTCCGGACGAATGTAAACAACCGAGGATAGGCGCGGGAGTGGAGCGCGCGGGGGGAGGGGCGGCCGCCGTTTGAACGTAATGATGCGCGCGGCAGCATTCCGGACGAATGTAAACAACCGAGGATAGGCGCGGGAGTGGAGCGCGCGGGGGGAGGGGCGGCCGCCGTTTGAACGTAATGATGCGCGCGGCAGCATTCCGGACGAATGTAAACAACCGAGGATAGGCGCGGGAGTGGAGCACGCGGGGGGAGGGGCGGCCGCCGTTTGAACGTAATGATGCGCGCGGCAGCATTCCGGACGAATGTAAACAACCGAGGATAGGCGCGGGAGTGGAGCGCGCGGGGGGAGGGGCGGCCGCCGTTTGAACGTAATGATGCGCGCGGCAGCATTCCGGACGAATGTAAACAACCGAGGATAGGCGCGGGAGTGGAGCGCGCGGGGGGAGGGGCGGCCGCCGTTTGAACGTAATGATGCGCGCGGCAGCATTCCGGACGAATGTAAACAACCGAGGATAGGCGCGGGAGTGGAGCGCGCGGGGGGAGGGGCGGCCGCCGTTTGAACGTAATGATGCGCGCGGCAGCATTCCGGACGAATGTAAACAACCGAGGATAGGCGCGGGAGTGGAGCGCGCGGGGGGAGGGGCGGCCGCCGTTTGAACGTAATGATGCGCGCGGCAGCATTCCGGACGAATGTAAACAACCGAGGCAAGGCGCGGGAGTGGAGCGCGCGGGGGGAGGGGCGGCCGCCGTTTGAACGTAATGATGCGCGCGGCAGCATTCCGGACGAATGTAAACAACCGAGGATAGGCGCGGGAGTGGAGCGCGCGGGGGGAGGGGCGGCCGCCGTTTGAACGTAATGATGCGCGCGGCAGCATTCCGGACGAATGTAAACAACCGAGGATAGGCGCGGGAGTGGAGCGCGCGGGGGGAGGGGCGGCCGCCGTTTGAACGTAATGATGCGCGCGGCAGCATTCCGGACGAATGTAAACAACCGAGGATAGGCGCGGGAGTGGAGCGCGCGGGGGGAGGGGCGGCCGCCGTTTGAACGTAATGATGCGCGCGGCAGCATTCCGGACGAATGTAAACAACCGAGGATAGGCGCGGGAGTGGAGCGCGCGGGGGGAGGGGCGGCCGCCGTTTGAACGTAATGATGCGCGCGGCAGCATTCCGGACGAATGTAAACAACCGAGGATAGGCGCGGGAGTGGAGCGCGCGGGGGGAGGGGCGGCCGCCGTTTGAACGTAATGATGCGCGCGGCAGCATTCCGGACGAATGTAAACAACCGAGGATAGGCGCGGGAGTGGAGCGCGCGGGGGGAGGGGCGGCCGCCGTTTGAACGTAATGATGCGCGCGGCAGCATTCCGGACGAATGTAAACAACCGAGGATAGGCGCGGGAGTGGAGCGCGACGGGGGAGGGGCGGCCGCCGAACCAAAAAAAAAGTGAATACCAGAACGTAATTAGAGTCTGCTTGCATACTCGCCGGCAATTTGTGTGTATCGACTTTGATCGCTTGTCATCTAACCCCCGGACACGCATCCGTAAGTTTCTGGTTATATTTATTATTTTTTACTGCGCAATAATTGTGGGTTTGCTAACTGGTTACATCGGCTGCCATTAAGGCATAACCACGGCACCAATGTGATGGTGAGTGACTAATGTGTATTAGAGTACTGAAACTAGTTTTAATCTCGGAACGCCGGGACGAGCGTGTCAGTTACGTACGGAAGGAAGCTTGTCAATATTCCATTACGTAATCTTATGTTCCTACATAATTAAGTTTGTGGAAACATTTTTCTTTCTTTCTTTCTTCTATAGTTATTTAAATTGTGCTCGGACACTTATCCTGTAGTCGATATAATTGGAGACGGTGGTGACACGGTACCTTTCAATCCATCGCAAATCCAGGCCTTCGGAATGCATCGGTTCGTATCGCACTGCATCGACTGCTCCTCGTGACACGTCGTGTTCGCTGTAACCAAACGGTTCCAACATTATTAGTATACATAGTAGCAGCATGAGGGGCAACACCGCAGTGCAGGTACGTGCGGCAGGCGCAGCACCCGGCCGGGCAGTTCGGCGCGCACTCGAGTTTCAATCACACGGAAACTCGAATAATAATATACTATATATAACATAATATACTCGAAAAAAGAATAAATTTAACCAGAAACTTACGGATGCGTGTCTGGGGGTGAGGCGTTGTTTGACCCGTCCCGTGATGCTGTGAATACCAGCCTATTATATATATAATTTTGTTTTAACGCTCGGCTTAGGCGAGTAAACTGAATCAATCAATAATGTTAAGTAGAGGAATGTGTAGACTGAGCGCATGCGCCGGTCGGGGAGGAGTCCTCGTCGGTGCCGTCGTGACAGTCGATGTCTCCGTCGCACACGTACTGGATGTCGATGCACTGTCTGTACGGAACACGACGCATACATACATACATACATACAACTATGTTAAGTAGAGGAATGTGTAGACTGAGCGCATGCGCCGGTCGGGGAGGAGTCCTCGTCGGTGCCGTCGTGACAGTCGATGTCTCCGTCGCACACGTACTGGATGTCGATGCACTGTCTGTACGGAACACGACGCATACATACATACATACATACAACTATGTTAAGTAGAGGAATGTGTAGACTGACCGCATGCGCCGGTCGGGGAGGAGTCCTCGTCGGTGCCGTCGTGACAGTCGATGTCTCCGTCGCACACGTACTGGATGTCGATGCACTGTCTGTACGGAACACGACGCATACATACATACATACATACAACTATGTTAAGTAGAGGAATGTGTAGACTGAGCGCATGCGCCGGTCGGGGAGGAGTCCTCGTCGGTGCCGTCGTGACAGTCGATGTCTCCGTCGCACACGTACTGGATGTCGATGCACTGTCTGTACGGAACACGACGCATACATACATACATACATACAACTATGTTAAGTAGAGGAATGTGTAGACTGAGCGCATGCGCCGGTCGGGGAGGAGTCCTCGTCGGTGCCGTCGTGACAGTCGATGTCTCCGTCGCACACGTACTGGATGTCGATGCACTGTCTGTACGGAACACGACGCATACATACATACATACATACAACTATGTTAAGTAGAGGAATGTGTAGACTGAGCGCATGCGCCGGTCGGGGAGGAGTCCTCGTCGGTGCCGTCGTGACAGTCGATGTCTCCGTCGCACACGTACTGGATGTCGATGCACTGTCTGTACGGAACACGACGCATACATACATACATACAACTATGTTAAGTAGAGGAATGTGTAGACTGACCGCATGCGCCGGTCGGGGAGGAGTCCTCGTCGGTGCCGTCGTGACAGTCGATGTCTCCGTCGCACACGTACTGGATGTCGATGCACTGTCTGTACGGAACACGACGCATACATACATACATACATACAACTATGTTAAGTAGAGGAATGTGTAGACTGACCGCATGCGCCGGTCGGGGAGGAGTCCTCGTCGGTGCCGTCGTGACAGTCGATGTCTCCGTCGCACACGTACTGGATGTCGATGCACTGTCTGTACGGAACACGACGCATACATACATACATACATACAACTATGTTAAGTAGAGGAATGTGTAGACTGACCGCATGCGCCGGTCGGGGAGGAGTCCTCGTCGGTGCCGTCGTGACAGTCGATGTCTCCGTCGCACACGTACTGGATGTCGATGCACTGTCTGTACGGAACACGACGCATACATACATACATACAACTATGTTAAGTAGAGGAATGTGTAGACTGACCGCATGCGCCGGTCGGGGAGGAGTCCTCGTCGGTGCCGTCGTGACAGTCGATGTCTCCGTCGCACACGTACTGGATGTCGATGCACTGTCTGTACGGAACACGACGCATATTATATAAAGGCACCATACCTATTATGTACCCCTAACTGTTTATGGGGGTATTTAAGATCCAAAAAAGTGTGAATCGTTGACCAGACGAGTAAGCCGCTCGCCTGATGTTTAGTCACGCTTGCCCTTAACAGTTCAGTGCCATTAAGAATTATAAATTAAGAACAGTTCAAAGCTCTGCATGCCAATCCACTGCGCACGTCACCATGAAATATAAGATGTTAAATCTCTTGCCCTGTTATTTTTTTGCAGAATTTCTTTAAACGAAACCCAGTACAAACATTACTGTTTCGATGTTTTCCTTCCTTCGATAATATTTTTTTGTAGTGACATTTCAATTAGTACGTGGGGAACTCGGGGGGAGTTTGTGGCCACTCGTTGCCTAGGAATAGAGAAACTCGAATATTAGGACATATAATTTGGAAAAGTACGTAAATGCGTGTTAAACGTTCTATACGTTATTTAGGTTCGTTGATCAACCACATACACTTTTCATTAGTATTACCATTATTGACCACTTTTATGCTTCGAAATGGGTGCCATAGTATCTCCAAATTTATTGCATAATGTCTAGATTTGAGTTTAAAGAAGTTAGCAACACTTAACAAAAATCTGAATTTGGTCCTTGGAGCCGGATTCTCTCCTATACAGGGTGTTTGGTAGAGGGTCCGACAAATCAAATGAGCGCGTTCGGGGGCCCATTTGGAGAATACAAGTTGGCCAAATAAAATCCCTGATCCCCCAATTTTTTTTAAGTTGTTTTTTGTGAATTTTTACGTTTTCACCGAAATTGTACCTATTTACCTCCATAACATTTGTAAAATTTGTTTTAGACCGGATGTTTTTACTTGAATTTGGTCTCTAATACACCTTCAGGCCACGCAAAGCAAAATTGGATACAAAACAGAGCTAACTGATTTAGACCACATAGAGAGAAAAAATGAAAAAAAATATACCTCATAGTTCAACTTTCACAGTGATCTAAAAAAAAACACTAGCAATTCTGGAGGTAATATGCATTTAAAATCTTCTCTATTTATTACTTATTACAATGACATACTAAGTTGGTATAAAACTTACCAACTTGTTGAATAAATGAGGCAGAAGGGAAAATTCAAACAACAGAAATAAATACAATTATTTATTTTATTTAAATTTTGTTCGAACACAGCTCCGCTATTATGAATACACGCCCGGCATCTACGGCGTATTTTTTTTGTAGTCGTGTTCAGCGTCATCTCTACTTGCATTTTTGAAAAAGCGTCCCCAATTCTTCTTTTGTGTTTATTTTAACTTCGTACGCCAACTCTTTAGCACGTGGGGACGTGCCAAAGAGTTGGTGTAACATATGGACATAAAAATCGAGCGGTGGTCTGGGGAACGTGCAGGCCATTCAATTGGGCCACCTCTCTCAATCCATGAATTGCGGAAAACGTTGTCTAGGTACTCGCGTACTATGTTCCGGTAGTGAGCCGGGCAGCCGTCATGTTGAAATACAACTGCCCGGTCATCTTCAAAAATCGGCAGGTCACTCATTAATTCCGGTAGGTCATTCATTAAAAATTCTAGGTAAACTTCCCCATTCAGTGTATCTGGGAGATAATAGGGTCCTATGAGGTCTCTCCCAATGACACCTGCCCATACGTTGACCGAAAACTTATGTTGGTGTGAGGCCTCTCTAGTCGCGCGAGGATTTTGCGATACCGATCTGTGGAGATTATGTTGGTTAAAGATGCCCTCTCTCGTGAATTTAGATTCATCCGTCCAGAGAATGGTCTTCAGGAATTCATCATTATTATTATTAATAATATAATATATATATATATATATATATATATATATATATATTTTATTTCATTTATTTTTTAATTGGTATGTAGATGTATACTGTTTCACTTCGTAAATGTACCTAACTATAAGTTTAACAGTCTTATTCATTTTTGCATGCTGTGTTCACAGCTTTTAGAATGGACACTGAATGTTCCTTACATAATATATTTTGTAGTGTTAAAGGTGTTACATTCAATTAGTGAACCGAATAATAAAAAAAAAAAAATATAAAAAAAATATTTTAGAATTCGATATACCACCGAAGTCTTAATAATAAAAAAATTACAATCCACTATTCAAGAGAATTTGAGCAAAGCCCATTGTCAAGTAAACAGGTACAAACATTTGTAATTTTGGTCATGTTTATGCAAGGTTCGTATTTTAAATGAGCAATGAGCATCTGACGCGTGCGATATTATCTAGGTCGTTGTCTCTCTCTCGTTTGAAAAGTCATAAGAGTGAGAGTGATCAAAATAATCTCAAGCGTCAGAATCTAGAACACAGTTTAGAGTTAATGTCATAAATTAAATTTACCTTGCACCGGAGTGTAGTGAAAAGGATGCCTTCCGTCTCCATTGACTACTGACCAAACTTTCCATGTCGAAACTCCCAAGTCACGGGCCACTTTTCTAATGCTGGTGGTGGAATCCACATCGAACTCTTGTAGAATACTTTCACCTTCAACAACACGATGCTGTCTAGCATTGAGTCGTGGTTCCCTAAAATGTAGGGTGCCGGTTTCCCGCAGTCTCCGGAAAGTATTTGAGAATGTGGTGTGATGTGGTACATGTCTGTTGGGATGCGACTCTCTGTACATTCTTTGGGCTGCACGTGAGTTCCCATCAGCTCGGCCATAGGCAAAACCATGTCGGCGTATTCATCATCATCTCAGCCGTAGGACGTCCACTGCTGAACATAGGCCTCCCCCATGATTTTCCAAAAGGACCGGTTGGAAGCGGCCTGCATCCAACGTCGTCCTGCGACCTTCCTCAGGTCGTCTGTCCACCGTGTCGGTGGACGACCTACGCTGTGCTTGCCGGTCCGTGGTCTCCACTCCAGAACCTTTCGGCCCCATCGGCCATCTGTTCTGCGTGCTATGTGCCCTGCCCACTGCCACTTCAACTGGCTAATCTTCTGGGCTATGTCGGTGTCATCACTGGTAACACACATTGGTCGAAGACTCTTGTCTTGAGGCACTGAGGTATTTTTGACGAGAAGACTTCGCGAAGTTTCCGGAACGCTGCCCAGCCGAGTTGGATTCGACGATTGACCTCTTTCGCGAATTTGGACCTGCCTAGTTTGACTGTCTGTCCCAGGTAGATGTACTCGTCAACAACTTCAAGAACTGAGTTCCCAACTGATATTGGGGTAGGTACAACATGGGCATTAGACATAATTTTGGTCTTGTCCATGTTCATCTTAAGACCTACCCGTTGGGAAACTCGATGGAGGCCTTCGAGCATTGTACTGCGGCCTTCCATGGATTCTGCCATGACTACAATATCGTCGGCAAATCGAAGGTGAGTGATGTATTCGCCGTTAATATTGATGCCAAGTCCTTGCCATTCCATTGTCATTGTCGGCGTATTCTTCTGTCTAAACTTCGTCATGTCGGCGCAGCAACAACGGTAACAGTCAACAACGGTAACAGTCGACAACGGTAACAGGCAACAACGGTAACAGACAACAACGGTAACAGTCAACAACGGTAACAGACAACAACGGTAACAGTCAACAACGGTAACAGTCAACAACGGTAATAGTCAACAACGGTAACAGTCAACAACGGTAACAGTCAACAACGGTAACAGACAACAAAGGTAACAATTTAACAAATCAAAATAGAAAACAAAAACCGTGGGGTTATTCGTACACGCGTCAAACAGTGAAAGCAGTCAAAGCTCGACTGATTACACTGATTTTATTGGTTAGACAACTGGTAGCTTAGCACGCCGCCTCTGCATTCTTGGAGAGACGGAGAAAGAAGAACTAATAACAATGGTTTTATAACTGCTCGTCGTACTTGGTCCCTTACTTTAAGTAGATGACACATTTTTTATTTCTAGAGTTGTTACTTTGAATCTTATTTTAACTCAATAAGCTGGTAAGTATTATACCAATTTAGTATGTCGTTTTAATAAGTGATAAATAGAGAAGTTTTTAAACGCATATTACCCCCAGAATTACTATTGTTTTTTTTTAGATCATTGTGAAAATTGAACTATGAGGTAAAATTTATTTCATTTTTTCACTCTATGAGCTCTAAATCAGTTAGTTAGCTCTGTTTTGTATCCAATTTTGCTTTGCGTGGCCTGAAGGTGTATTAGAGACCAAATTCAAGTAAAAACATCCGGTCTAAAACAGATTTTACAAATGTTATGGAGGTAAATAAGTACAATTTCGGTGAAAACGTAAAAATTCACAAAAAAACAACTTAAAAAAAATTGGGGGATTTTTTTTGCCCAACTTGTATTCTCCAACTGGACCCCCGAACACGCTTATTTGCTTTGTCGGACCGTCTACCAAACAACCTGTATATAGAGCTGAAACTGTGCCACTAACGTAGTCTCCAGTATATTGCATGCATTGAGTTATTATTATAGACAGATACTCCATTCATAATGCGATAGCAAATATGATTCGTTTGTAACATATTGTGTACGTATAATACACAGGAGCGTGCAACACTTAAACTTTTACAGAAGTAAACTAATTTTTAGGGCTAGTATTAATTTATTTTTCAAATTGAACACTCAAGTAGTGAAAATTATGACGTATATAGAAAAGAAATGTACAGTATGGATGCGTTGCGACTCACCCTCGTCCGCAGTGGAACAGTCCGTCGGCACAGCGCGGCGCGGCGCCCGCGGTGTCGGCAGTGCCGGCGGCGGCGCGGCACTCACGCGCGGCCTCGGGGCGCGGCTCGCGGCCCGCCGCGCACGCGCACACGCGCCCCGCGCCCGCAGCCAGGCACAGCTCCGCGCATCCCCCGTTGTTCCACGAACACTTGTTCTTACCTCAATCATTACATAAAGCGATTTTTATTTATTATATAACGGAATGTTGTACTTTAGCAAAGGTAACACGGCCCGGACCGGACAGTTATACCCGTTGCTATATTCCTTAGTTGTGTAGATCCTACATGGTTGGTAATGGGTGTGCCCCCACATACCTATAACGTTAGCTAAGGAGACCAGCTTGAGGTCGTACAGCGGCGGCGGTAGCTGGTGCAGTAGCAGCGCGGTGCCATTGGGCTGCAGCTGTCTCACCGCGCCCGACCCGTGCTCGCTCCACATAACCGTGCCTGCACACACACACACACACGATCATCGACAGCATACAAATAATACATTATACACTTGCACACACAAACTGAACAGCGGGTATGTGTTTCGAGTCAGAACCATCGACGGTGCCGTGATGCTGGACACGAAGTCCCAGGATGATACGGGTCAAGTGACAAACTCAAATGCTGTACATGGATAACGGAGTGTTATTGCAGATCATAACATAAATAGTGGGTATCTCAAAGGCATTTGCAACAGATCACACTTGAAAAGAATGGTTCAATAATTATAGGGGGTGTTAGCTGGCAGATAGTCAATTTTGTACTCATTTATCGTATGAACGAAATGCAATAGAATTTTTAGCAACTTCGAGTTTCTTGATGTATGGTATGACCCAAACGGTAATGGAAAAGTGGGGCCAATAAAGCAAATAAGTTGTGGAATAGGGTAAATAGTAAAAGCTAATGGTCAGACAGCCTGACCGATTATGAACCCAATAAGGTGCGTTTTTCAACAAACATTTTATTTAAAACAGAATATGTAATTATTGTATACCTTCATTGTAAAGCAATAGAATAGGAAGTGCTTACCTTCATAGACGACGACTCCGTAAGGCTTGGAGAGCGGAGCAGTGGGCGTATCTTGCAACAACAGCTCGCGCGGGCCGCCCGCGATCCGCATGCGCTCCAACTTGTTCAGGTACGTGTCGCACCTGCACGCGGGCGGAGAGGTGCGTTACTGTACCATGTGGATTTGGTATCGAGAGTTTGACACCGAAATCATTAAAACTTAGTGTGTAAAAATAGCGCCATCTAGTTATCAAAAGTGACCAACTTAATAAATGGATTGCAACTCTCATAGGCAAGTGTACCCGCTAGCCATTTTGACATTGCCTGCTGACCGACAAGAACGACATGCCGCGTTATCGATATCCAGTATTGAGAAATATGTCTAGAATGCACCGCAAGCAGTCCAACCTTTATCAGTCGGTACATCTTATGTTTATACTTTATATACAACCTACCAGATGTATACTCGTATGTACCGTACGTTAACGTTTGTAATACATTAAATAATTACAATTAGTTATAACAAGATACATATTACTGTATTATTATTTTTAGTAAGTATATGTCATAAAATCCGCTACTGCAAACTTCTTGGGACATCTAAAGCCAATCCGTGAACATACAATACTTCGGTGGAGCAACAATGTCAGTGCAGTATTTAGTGAAGACCAGAAAGCGCTACAATATTTATCATGCATTTTTATCTGCACGAAAATATTTGCAGTTTGTAGAATTCTGCTGAAGTATATTCAAATAACGATTAACATACAAACACTATAAGATAAGATAAGATAAGATAAGATAATTTTTATTTGCGAAAACATGTGATGTCATACATATAATAATAACATGCATGTGGTCTTAAGCTAGGTCTGTATCAACATGTTTTGCCTGTTTTAGGCGTACAAATGTAGCGAGATGGCCGTCATTTACAATAATAATAATCACATGAATAATATCATTGAAATTGATTGTTGTTACAAAAATGTCGTAAGGTTATATATATTAAAAATAATGTCATATCAAGGTATCAGTAGCAATAAGAAATACATTGTCAGTCAAGAATTCGCTTACGTTGTAATAGCATTTTTTTACTAATATATTTCTAATATTTATTTTGAATTTATTAGCGTTTAAATCTCTGAGGCATTGCGGTAACCTGTTGTAGATAACGGGACCCATGCAAAAGATGCTATTGCGCATGAGCGCTTTCTTGGCTGAATGCAGATTTAGTTTACTTTGGTCGCGTCTGTTTCGTTGAACTGTGTCTGATAGTTGTGTGAATAGTTGCGGATTAGTTTTAAACAATAGTGATACCTCTAAGATATAGAGTGACGGAAGTGTTAAAATATTATTCTCAATAAATTTTGATTTACAACTGTCCGTTACTTGTAGGCCAAACATAGATCGAATGCATCGTTTTTGAGCTTTGAAAACTAGGTTGACGTTGGTTGAGTTCCCCCAAAATATTAAGCCATATCTTAGTACAGAAGCCACAAGACCATGATATGCTGTTTTAAGAACTTCTTTCCCAACTATGTAACTGAGTTTGTAGAGAGCGTAAGCAGAGCTACTCAATTTTTTGCATAGTTCAGTTGTGTGGGCTTTCCAGTCTAATTTCTTATCAATTGTTAGGCCAAGAAACTTTGCCGCGTCTACTTCATTTATCTTACTATCTTGATATGCTATATTGATGTCAGAGATATAATTAAATCGTTGAGAAAATTGCATTATATTTGTTTTATTTATATTAATTTTTTAATTATTGTTATTAAGCCACATTATTATTGAATTTAAAGTATTATTAATGTCAGTTTCATAAATTAGTCTATTTTCACATGGAATTGTAACTGTACTGTCATCTGCAAAAAGAGAGAATGGGTGTTTTGATACTCTGGGTAAATCATTTATGTAAATAATGAAGAGGAGTGGTCCTATTACGCTGCCCTGTGGTACTCCAAATTGTACTATACGTTCCGTGGATGTGTAAACTTCTTCAGTTTTAGTATTTAGGTTAATTTTATTAATTTTGCCTACTTGCTTCCTATTTGTTAGATATGATGTAATCAAATCCAATACGTTACCCCTTACACCATATGCTTCTAATTTGTTAAACAGAATGTCATGATTCACGTAGTCAAAAGCTTGAGTCATATCGCAATAGATGGCGCATACTGCATTATTTTTATCTACATTTGTCATTACATTATTGAGAAAGTCATGGATGGCTAAATTGATTGTCTTGTTTTGTCTAAACCCCTTTTGCTCATAACAAAGAATATTATGTTTTTCGAAATAGTCATTAAGCTGTTGATACAAATACTTTTCATAGATTTTTGAAATTATTGGTATTAAGGCTATCGGTCTGTAGTATTCCATGAGTTCCCTGTTTTCCTTTTTAAACAATGGTATAACAACGCTCTTTTTTAGTTCTTCAGGAAATATTCCTGTACTAATGCAAAGATTCAGTATGTGACTTAGGTGGCTACAGATAGCAATATTAACAGATTTAATAATTTTAGTAGCAATTCCATCGTATCCCACACTGTTTGTATTTTTTAAGTTATTTATTATTTTATATATGTCATAAGGTATACATGGTGTCAAAAACATTGAGTTGTTGCGTTTGGTTATGTGTCGCGTTACCCTTTCTCCCGAATTTGGTATTGGTGATATTTTGTCAATGAAGTAATTGTTAAAAGCATTTGCTATAGCATTGGGATTTGTAAGATTTTTGTCATTATTTTTTATACTAGTTATTTGAGACTTTGGTATATTATTTCGAATGTTATTTATTATTTGCCAGGTTGCTTTTGATGTATTGTCAGCTGTTTTAATTTTGTAATTATTTTGGGCTTTAGGAGTCAGTTTTATGATTTTTTTGAAGCGTTTAGAATATTCATTGTATTTTATTTTATTTGCTGATGTCGGTTTGGTTCTAGAGATATTCAGAAGATGTCGTTTATTTTTACTACAGGTCTTTATTCCCCGGGACAACCACTTTACTTTCTTTTGTACATTTATGGTTATGGTTTTATAAGGAAAGCAGAGGTCATATATCAACATAAATGTACTCATAAATTCTCGATATGCTATATTCGGGTCTGATGTATTGTAAATTTCTGAGAAAGACAAGGTTTCAATGTATTCTTTAAATTTTATTACATTTTCGTGACTGTAATCCCTTTTTCTTTTACGCCAATATTTAAGGAGACAGATTTTTTTAATCGGACATCGTAAAATTTGAGCTGTGTGATCTGACAATGCTAATTCTAACACTTCCGTCTTAAGTTTATTTGTAAAAGTATGTGCGAAATTATCAATACATGTTTGGCTTTCTAATCTAGTTGGCTGTTTCAGTGCTAAAGTATAATTATAGTTCAATAAAAGACATTCAAAGTCCAATGTGAGATTGTTACATTTTAGCGTGTCAATATTAAAATCACCGGCAATTACAGTATGTTCATACTTTTTCTTTTGTAAGCATTGTAAAATCAGTTCTAGTTTACTAAAAAATACATTTAAATTCTTCAATTTTGGGACTCTGTATACACACAATATTGATATTCTGTAATCTAATAGTTCAATTGCACAACATTCTATCACTCCAGACACTGAAAATTTACGTATTTCATCCAGTTCTTTCCATTTAAGTCCGTTTCTTAGTAAAATGCAGGCTCCCCCTCTCTTTGAATTTGTCCGACAGAAAATAGATGCTAAAGAGTAATTTGGTATATGCAAATATTGTTCGTAGCCTGACATGATAAAATGTTCAGATATACATAAGACATCTACAGGTAATTTCTTGTCTTCTAATTCATTTAGAGATACTAATAGTTGATCAGATTTATTTATGAGTCCTGCTATATTTTGGTGCATTACAAGGAGATATTTGTTAACGAAAAAACTGTGTATTTGTCTCTTTTCCTTCTTGTGTGTATATTTGGTTACTGTTGTGTATATATTGTGTCTCTGTATCTTCGATTAATTTGTACATTCCTTGGATTATGGCGCGCATTCCCTTATAATTCAGTGTGCCCGATATCTTATAAATCATGCACGAGTTATATTTCACATTTTTGTTTGGGTTGAAGACGAATACATGTTTAAGTGATTGCAGCTCTAGACAAAGAATGTTATTAAAGTTATTTATACTCCAGTTGTACATATTCATATCGTGATTAATTGAGTTGCAATGTTTAAGCTTGGGGAGGCAAATGATAATATTCGTATGTTCCTCTTTAAGAAGTCTTTCTTGGATGTGACGCGCTATGGAAAAATGGTCTCTAGGGGCTAAAAAATCTTCCTCGCCTATAATTATTAAACAGTAATCATTTTTTGTTAAATGTGATATTTTGGAGCCAAGTCCTTTAAGCATCTGTTTTGAGTCAACGTTGGGTGTAAGGTAATGACATATTTGGTACTTTTTTATTTGTGGGTACATTATTTTCTGCAACCGATAATATCTTGCTTTTTTTGTCCGTACTTAATATACACACTCGTTTATCGTTTACATTTTGAGGTTCCGTTCTTTCCAATGTATTTTTAAGGTTTCCTTGTGTGAATTCAAATGTTTGTTGTATTTGTTTATCTTCAGGTATTAGTCTTAATTCAGTTTGTGTATGTTGTGTTGATCTATTTATTGTAGTCTGATCATTCATGTGCGCTGGTTCTGATTGTGTTTGTTTGTTATATGAGATTGTTGGTGGTTTCTTTTTTGGTGTTGTAGTTCTTGGTTTGCTTGGACTTTGGGTAACTTTTTTGTACAATTCATTTTTCTTTAATAATTCCTCATTACTGTATTTCAAGTCTTTATTCTCTAATAGAAGTATCTCAATTTCTTGGTGGGCACTTTTTAATTCTAATTCTAACATTTCTATGCGTTCTTGCAGTTGTTTTGATAGCTCGGTTTCATCGTTCGAAATATCTGGTAAGCTACTAGTAGTGCCATCTAGGATTTCTGACGAAACTTCACTTACATTCGTTTTGTTACAGTCTGAGTTACTGCGCTTGCGTCTAAATGTGATGTTGTCAAAGAAATTCATGTTGAAAAATAATTTTAAATACAAAAAGAGATGTCGACTCTGAGAATCGAACTAGAACGGTATATGTTACCAATATCGTGATATTTTAGTCGATAGTTTATCTCGATTATTCTTATCTCTGTTTTAGTTTTTTTTTCTTCTTTACTGGCAACTTCACAATATCAGTTAGTGTTTGAAATGTGTGATTAGTCACCCACTGATGTAAACAAACTTTGTTGTGATATGTTTTCAGTTAATATTGTTGATTTATTACTTACTGCGTGGTTATTTCAGTGGATGGAGTTGTTCTAAGTAGCGTACTGATCGTTTCCGTGAAATTCTGTATGTATTTGTACCACAATAAGCAGTATCATTCACAGTGTTCCAAAAATATTTTAAATCGTCGTATTTCAATTATCACTTACTTAATGAAGTCACAAACGATAGTATAGTGGAATATAAAATAATATGGATAAACGATACGTTTGAATGATGAAAAATGATATATTGTTTAAACATTGCTAAAATTAAATTAAAGGATTAAAGATTTCCCAAAGACCTTCTATAAGCGGTGCGTCGGGAGAGATCTTATTCCAGGCAGTCGTACAGTTTCTGGCTTAATGATTCGATACTACCTATGTTGTCAAAACTAACTAGAGATGAGATAGCAATTGGCTCACCTTCTATTACATAAAAAAACGTGGTCAAATGTCATAATCTAGGTGTTTATACACCTCTGCGTATCACTTCGGTGATTTAGAGAGATGGCATGTATTATAAGTTAAGCATTGAACTAGATCTCAGCAAGGTACCAATAAAGCATGTCGTCGTAGAGTGCGAGTCCGTTGGGCCAGTGCAGATCTTTGTCGAGCAGCACATGTCGGTCGGTGCCATCCATGCGCGCGCGCTCGATGCGGCCACGCTCTCCACCGCGTGCCCACACCGTCCAGAACATTATGCTGCAAACGTAAACGTAAACGAAAATAAGCTGTTATCATGTCACACATACTGCACGTCAGTATACCTTACCAGTAGTCATTATAACTTTGTAAGAGTAAGACTTGATTAACGTACACGTTACACAACTTACACGTTGTCAATGTCACGGTCGAATTTTTTTGGAATAATAAGCAATCTTTTGTCAGGATTGTATGTGCGGTGCATTCGGTTGCATCCTGCCTCGCAATGAAAACGTAAATAGACAGTCGCGTACAGGCGATCTCACATTAAATTAGACCAGTTTAATGTAATACTTTGATTGCATGTTGCGAGTTGTAAAGTAGCGCGGTACGTACCCTTGTGCGGGGTGCAGAGCGAGCGCGCGTGGCGCGTGCTCAAGGTCACGCAGTAGCACGCGCCGCGTGCCGCCAGCGTCCAGGCGCGCTACAACTACTTGTCCAAGCGATTCATCTGTCCAGTACAGGTTTCGACCTACAACAACAAAGTCACTTAAAATCAAAGCGCCGCTACAAAGGAAAGGTAATGTAACTGTCGTATGTCACTCACCCATCCAGTCAATAGCGATGCCTTCGCAGTTGTCGACGTCTTCACCTACGAACACTTCGCGTCCCGTTCCGTCAAGTTTCTGGCGAATTATCTCGTATCTGCAGTACAATATTTTCAAGCTTTATCATTAGCTTTAGGATCTTATCAACAATGACTTTCAGGTTCAAATTATTGCGGCCACCCATTTTCTATCAAACTAATGCATACTAATGAGACACTACACAGACACAACAATGAGATAACTATGGGATAAGACATAACTATGGGAATAAATATTTTCGTGTTAGCGGAGTTTTATAGACATAGTGGATATCCTAAGGTGGTTAGCCTTATTTTAGAATCATAGAGCACAATGGAAAGATTACATTGCGCAGGATAACACATTTATATTTTAATATACTATCGCACAATTTTACATTGTTGACACATACATGTTTTCAAACTGACAACTAGATTTCATAGTATATCTGACAGTCATTGTTGAATATATACCTATATAAGAAGGTTGAAGTTTACATACAAACTTCTTCAATATTTCGGTGGCCAAAAACTTTAGTATTTCTAACTAGTACCGGAAGCGGACTCGGATAGTCAATACCTGCCGTTCGGAAATGTTCCTGTAGTGTACCTGTGCACGTCGCAGTAGTAGAGATACCCGCCCTCGAGGTCAACGGCGGCGGCGGTGGGGCGCGCGGCGTCGGTGGCGGGAGCGGCACCTTCCCAGCCCTCGTGCCTTCCTCCCGCGCCCTCTAACGTCAGCGACTGCACCAGCGGCGGCGACCCGCGGGCTACTATCAGGTAGCTATCTAGTTCCACACCTGCAACGATACATGATATTTTACTTTACCATTATCCCGTATCCGAGCATTCACATTATTCTATCCACTATAGTCAGGGAGTTTCAATTTAAGTTAATATTCTTATCTGAAAACAAGGCAAGACTTTAAAAATGTTCTATATGGTATTTATGTTTAGTCGCGAAAATGAATATACCGAATGTAATGAGTATATTCAGGAAGAATTCACACTCATTCTATCAGTCGGAATGTATACTCACGCACACACTGGAAGTGCCCCTGCAGCCGGTACCCGTGCCGACAGAGGCACAGCGCGTGCGGCTTTCCTTCCTTGTACGACGTGATGCAGATGTGCGCGCACTGCCCGTTCTCGTGCGCGCAAGGGTGATCCACTGAGAAAAACAGAGTAAATTATTAGTGCACGAGTTTATTGTGAGAGGTTTGCTTATATTTATTAGAAGAACATAAAAAGTACAAATGAAAATGAAATTGTTTACTCTGTTTAGGCCAACGGGGGCACTTAAACATTTTCATATTACATTTATTAATTCTTAAATCTACAACAGCTGAGTAAATAATAGTATTAAGTAAATTTTAAGCCCGTGAAATTTCTTTAATAAACACAGGTAGTAATAGATTACTTTAAAGTGCGCTGCGCTGAACATAAACTATTCCTTGATATATTATTTTTTTGTGTTTGAAATATGATCGATTGTGAACGATAACGGACTTGCAGGGGAGTGACGATTGAGCAACACGACAATGCATACGGAACAGCATCAGTAAAGAGTCTCACCGATCGGCTGACTCTGTCTGTGGTAGACGAGCGCGAGGCGTGGCCGCGAGCGCACGGACACGGCCGCGCGGGGATCCACGAGCGACCCGCGCGGGTGCGTCCGAGCCAGCTCCAGCGCGATCGCACGCGCCTCCCACTGCGGCAAGTACAACGTCGCCTCCAGCACCGCGAGACGCGCCAGGTGGGATGCCTGGAACAGTCATACTCAACAAGTCAACATTCAATGGCTCGATGAAATATAATGTAGAAGTAAAACATTAAATGAGCTACATCTCTTGTTCTGGTTCATCGAAATGATAATTAAGCCAATATGAAGGTTAATGTTGGCTTTTCTATTCGGGTCTGCATCGATAAAGCTTTGTGAACAAAATGTATAATGTTGTAGACACCACGAGCTCCTCTAGTACAGATAATTTATAAATAATGGTTCACTTCGTATGAATAAACCAAATACACTATCAAATCGTCTTATGTACGATATAATATATATTAAAGCTCTTACATTAAGAAAAAGCACAAAGGTTTTGAACGTGATCTTGCCAATCAGAGAGAGGTGTTCGGCTTCGGTGGATTAAAATAATATGCGAGTCAGGTTCGGCACTGTATGGGCAGGTATCGCACTATTACATTATTGTGAATAGTAGCAGGCAGGTACTTTTTCGAATGTATATCGACACTGAACGATACGTGATTATGCTCGTAGAGAAGAAACCTGGTACTCTACCCACTGTTGCTATTAGAGTTAACGGCAATCTTTGAATTAGAAAATACTAATTGTTTTAGTGCACTAAATAAAATACATATTATGTTATCGTGTGTTAGACAACATGAAGGAGCCGTAGATACTCACGAGATACCCCCTGTGCAGCGTGACCCGGTTCTCCCCGGTGTAGTCGGCGCGCTCCACACACGCGAGATACGCGTCGGCCCAGTAGACACGGCGCGCCGGCAGCTCCAGCGCCACGCCGCTCGGGTACACGAGCTTGCGTGCGGCGAGGCGCGCGCGCCGCTCGCCCGCCGCCGAGCCGCGCCACACGCCGGCCGGCGCGCCGCCCCACACGCACCAGAACAGTCCTCCCTCCGCGGATGGGTCCACAGCTAATCCATGCACCTGGGATCACCACACTCTGTTCTTAACTCCATATGACTAACTGAAGAAACTGGACTAAAGATACTCCCGAGTTTAGACAAATTTCATATATTAAATTGTCCGCATATGTCGACGTTCTTTGACGTCAAAGTCTTTAAGTCTAAGCGAAAACAGGTGGTGTTTTAGTGATTCGTACAAGATTAAGGAAGGCATTATTAGGCTGCACATCTTTCTGTCTCTCTGTTCTTAATAACGTTGTATCTTGTAAACAGTGAAATGTAGCCAGATCAAATTTTCCAAGAATACCTTTGTGCTAATATGGAAAATATATCAACAACAGAAAAACTATACATTTGATTGTACACAGCACAGCAATTGACACAGCGGTCCTTTACAAAGACCCCATAAAGGAAAACACAAAAAGCTAATAGTAACCAAAAGCGAGTAAGACTCACGTCAAAGATACATAAAACAAATACATTTGGTGGCAACAGAAATGCGGAATTCTCCGGTACACCAACTAAAATAGTACATCACAGAAGAGCCAGAAGATTATTCTGCCTAGAATAGAGTAACCAAACATTTCGTGTTAAGTTTTGAAGGACTAGGTAAAATGAGATTATGGAGAGTGTGTCAACACACTAGGGGTGAGTGGTACCTTATTGAGGCCCTGGTCGACGAGCAGGCGGCAGTGCTGAAGGGAAGCGCTGCACACGTAGAGCGCCTCGCGGTCGTCGTCCACGAAGTACCAGTTGCCGGAGACCCAGTCGATCACCATGAAGCTCACCGCTGCAATACAATCCTAATAATTACCTAAAAATCCTAACTATTATTAGATACAGTACTTAATATAAAATACCTATTAGGTATCCGCTTATATAGGTAGCCCGCGCACTGCCAGGAGACAGACAAGTGACAGTTGATGTTTGATGTCAAGAAGGTTCTATATGTAGTTATTGGCAAGTAGCTGCCACGGGACAGAAAACAAAGCGTTATTCTCATACTCTTACAGGTTTCGAATAGCGGTACAGTATTTAAATAGCTGGATTGAGATGCCATATGTGCACTGTAGAGCCTGCAGAGTGTACATGTTTCCATGTAGGCGCACACCACGCTCGACTTGCTCATGTTGTGGCGGATGTAGCACACGGAACATTTACTTACACTTGATGTCGGGGAAGAGCTTGGGCGCGGGCAGGTTGCGGCGCGCGGAGAAGTCGTCCGCGTGCGCGCACACCACGCCCGACTTGCTCATGTTGTGGCGGATGTAGCACACGGAACATTTACTTACACTTGATGTCGGGGAAGAGCTTGGGCGCGGGCAGGTTGCGGCGCGCGGAGAAGTCGTCCGCGTGCGCGCACACCACGCCCGACTTGCTCATGTTGTGGCGGATGTAGCACACGGAACATTTACTTACACTTGATGTCGGGGAAGAGCTTGGGCGCGGGCAGGTTGCGGCGCGCGGAGAAGTCGTCCGCGTGCGCGCACACCACGCCCGACTTGCTCATGTTGTGGCGGATGTAGCACACGGAACATTTACTTACACTTGATGTCGGGGAAGAGCTTGGGCGCGGGCAGGTTGCGGCGCGCGGAGAAGTCGTCCGCGTGCGCGCACACCACGCCCGACTTGCTGATATTGTGATGGATGTAGCACACGGACCTGGCCAAACAGAACATTTACAAATAACAGTGTCAGTTAGATCCGTGGCCTGCCTCACTGGGTATGTGGTAGCCGAGTTCTTCCGAATTCGGCAAGTTCTATAATATGGGTTCAACTGCTTAAAAGGCGTGGAATATTGTGGAGTAGTACTATATCATACTGTCTACGTCTTTGTTCTAAAGAATCTATGCCAAAACGCTTACATGCTTCAGAATATTGTTCAAAAGAAGTAGAAATTTAATAAATATATGTTTTATTGATTATATTCTTTCAATATCGACACTGTAACATGGTGACCAGATGCCCCAAGCGTATTCCAGAGTAGTACGCACGTAAGTCAAGTTCAATATTGTAATGTAATACAGCTAATATTGTTAAAAGTATTGCAAACTCGCTTTACAAATCCTAGCTTAATTAATGTAAGCCTTGTTATAATGACAATGTCAACATGCTCAACAAGTGGACATTTTGTGTCTAGTACACCTGTCACAGTGTCTCTTACAGTTTTCTTTATTGATAATAATATATTCGTGTACATTTTATTTGATGATATTTTTAATGTTAACACAGATTTTATTTTTGAGGTAATATTCACTAAAGGTGATTAAATCATCTTGCAAATTTTTACAGTCCTGAATTTGACTTAAAGGAAACTTTTTTGTCATCAGTGAACATAATAAGTCTCGAATTATTGAACCATTATCTATATCAAAGAGATATAGTAGGGGACCAAGTATTGATCCTTGGGGACACCCCGAACTGGTGGTAGTGTAATCACTACATGCACCAACCATTACTACAGCTTTGGGCTGAGAACTAAAATCTGTTTAAGTGTAACGTAATTGCATCGCTGACGTATTTAGTACAAACTGCCATTTATCTAGTGACACAGATAACTCATAGTTTGCACTGAATACGTCATCGATACCATAACGATACACTTAAGCAGATTTTCGTGCTCGGCCCACTTGTCTTATATGTGAGATATAATAGCTAAACCATCTGTAAGGGTCCCCACGTATTCCCAATGCATGTAACTTGTGGAGCAGGATGACGGGATCCACCCTGTCGAAGGCTTTCTCAAAATCGGTATAGATCACATCAACCTGCTTCTTCGCATCCATGCTGCGAAAAACGTAGTCAGTAAATTACTAGACGTGGTCAGTATTCAAGAAGTACATGGATAAAAGGTCCTTTTATCCATTAAGCCATGTTGTTTTACGAGAATTTATTTGAAGATGGTGGAACTAATAGTCATATATATAATCTTTACCAAAATTTTGCTGAAAGTATTTAAAATAGATATGGGTCGGTAATTTATTATTTTAGTTTGAAAATTCTCGTGAGTTTGACACATATTTATTAAGTATTAAAAGCGACTTTACTCATATAGTAATTAGCTGACGTTATCGACCATCGAGCATGTCCGAAACCTAGTTCGATAAGTAGAGGATGGGCATCGGACATGCCCGAAACTTAGGTCGATAACGTCGGCTTATTACGCGAGTAAAGTCGGTTTTAATATTTAATAAATTTATTATTTGTGTATGAGGACCACTTTTATGGATCGTTATTATTCCTGCTTCTGCCTATGTCAGTACGGTCAAAACAGTTGTTTTGAACAACAATTCATTAACTTTAAACAATTTAATAATTCAAACCCGAAAATGATCCTAAAGTTACACGTCATTCATTTTCAAGTTCCAATTGCAAGAAGGGTGAAGAGCAGAAGTTCCTTTTTAGGTTAGACAAGGTGTCACAGATTGTCAATGCATCTGCCAATGCACCACTTGCAAAACCTTTCTTTTTGGGACTCGAACAATATGCAATTTCCTAATCGGTTCCGAACAGTGCCAACTTATTAATCTATTAGTATTATTAACCGACAAACCTAAGTGCCTAACTTGTTTATTAATCCCAAACAAAACCCACCTGTACGACCTGAAATTACATTTGGAAATACCAGATTGACGCGTGAGTTTAGTACTAAATCCATCAAATAGTATTTAATTAGGAAGGAGTAATAAATAATTGCGTCAAACCTAACCGAGAGTAATGAAATTATGTTGGCAAAAATATGATTTTAAAGAAAAGGACAGCAGTGCATGTTGGGTTTTACTCTCTCTAGGAGCTATATCGTATATATTCTACTATACGTAGCTGGTTCACATCTGTCCCTTTACATATAAAGGACCAGCTACGATATAGTGAGGCACTAGTCACGTCCACACCACTCATTAGTATAGTTCTACTGAACTCTGTGCAGCTCGGCCCAACAGAACGTAACGTCCCGAGAGTTATTGAGCAGGATACATTTGCTTATATTTCTGGAGATAATTTTCTCTATTATATAAAGATTCGGCAAAACATAGCACTATATACCCGTAACTGTGAGTAGGCCAAATGATTAATATTTAAAACATGGCGGCTTTATCGCAGTATTTACAACTCTAGTAAGTAGCAAATTGCTAATAATTTGACCAATTTATTTGGACCTGCCTGCTGGAGCTGACAAAAGTTATATAAAGTCGCCTTTTGAACGTCATATAGTTTGCCAAATACAACAAACACCCAATAGTGAACAAATAGCCATAGAATAATGTCCATAGAACTGCAAGCATAGTTACCGGTTGGAGTAGAGGAAGTCCGCCGCGCGCACGTTGAGCGCGTCGAGCGAGTGGTTCCCCCGCGCGGCCCCCGCCCCCGGCAGCCACGCGCGCTCCACGCCCGCCTCCGTCACCACCACCAGCGACGGCGCGAGCTCCGGCGGGTCTGCGGAGCACACATACTCCACGTAGCCACGTGACTCACAACCACTAACATATATCACAAGATATATATGGTCTTTGTTAATAAGTCAACAATATTGAATCGGAATCGATAATGGTCATTATAGTGAGAAAAATAAATGATTATTATGAATCCATATTCATTGCTCCGCGGCTAATACCATTGCGCGACTGAACGCCTCCATTACAGTACAGATAGCAGTAACTCAACGAAGTACGAACCTACCTACACGCGAATGTTTACAGCTGATCTCTATGCCTAAACCTATAATACTGCCTATACGATGGCGGGCCCGGACGCGGCAACAAAAATATGTATATATGTGTATTTTTCCTCTTACTTTCATGATTAGTTATCGATTCCAAACCAACCCATTCAATATTGTGCACTAATTAACAAAGACCTGATATAGCCTTGACCACGGATGTCGAAACAGAATGACAGTATAAGCGGTCGGGTTTTATTATACGGATCTGTATGAAATATTGACGCCATGAGCACACAGAGTTACAATAAGTGTTCGTAGCACTCGGAAAAGCCATACAAGTAACAATTAATCAATGATAATTTATTTAAATATTCTTTTTGTTTAAATTGAATTTTAAAAGTATAAACTTGATTCTCACAGAACACTGTTCATAAAATAAAAAACTTAATTTAACCAACCTTAAAAAACAATGTGTGCGTACTTACCGTTGATAGCCCTACACTCCTTGTTGTCCGGTTGCAGCGTGTATCCGTGTGTGCACTCGCAAACGTACGAGCCCGGCGTGTTGCGACACACCTGCGCGCACGCATCCTCGCGCGCGCACTCGTCGCTATCTGTAGCACACACAACATTCTATGGTCAGTAGCACGTACGAGAGCAAGCTACTGGTTCGGTCGCCATGCCAGCGAGTGGAACCCCACACAACAGCCAGTTGGCGGTGCACTCACCGAGGCAGGTCCCGTTGCGCGGCTCCTGCCCCTCCTCGCAGTAGCAGGCGAGCCCGCCGTGTGTGGGCCGGCATCCCTCCGCGCACCCCAACCCCGCGCACGCGGTCGCAGTGACTGCACACACACAACAATACTATGTCAGAACGATCTGCTGGGGACACTTAAGTTCTGCTATTTATTCGGTTCGGTAAATAAAAGAACGAGCTGTTTCCCTGCCTGTGCAGTGCCCGTTTTGCAGCCATCAGTCGCATTGGAAAGGATTCACATTTCATTAATACAAATCGTTTAAATTAGATTATTTTTAATTTTCTGAAGTTCTAAGTAATTGTAGTTTAACACTTAGTTCGTTTTGGCTTATAAAGAATATTTTTTTACACGGTCTCACTCACTTTTTAGCCGTTGGGTCTGAAACTCATTTGTCTTATTAGCGGGATGTACTGTGGTGATACTTACAAAGCTTACTTAGCTTACTTACTTACAGCTTACAAAGCTCATTGCTTGATATTTTCTCGACCATCCTGTCATGGTATCAAATGCAGTGAAGTCTTTAGAGAGACGTATAAACTTAGGCATTGGAGCCAATGGAAACCATTTGAGCAACTTATTAATTAGGTAAAATTAAGATATTGAACGAAATTTGTAAAAAAATACTATTTCCTTTCATTTTAAGTAATGCATTTCTTTGCAAAGATTGATCTTTATCTGCAACAGAATCCATTCGTTCAATAATATAGGTGTATTTTTTTAAATCATTCGTGTCGATTCATCCGCCATAGATAAAAGATAAAAAAAAAACTAAGTACAAGAAAACAATAACCGCAGTTATTCTTATAAATCGAGGGCACGTCTCCTTTCACGATATTATTAACTAACTTAACGGTTCTGGACTTGGCCATGACCGCCCGTCTCAAAAAACCAGCCAACTAGGTTTTTTGTTTACCGAGAATGTATACAACCGACTGCCCGCGACTTCGTTCGCGTAGTAGGTAGGTATTTGCAAATTGTTCCTTCCATTCACGCGTGATGCGATGATCCAGGGATATAGAGGTTCATTTTTTTATACAGTATATACAGATATGCGAGGTGTATTACGATATAACATACATGTATGTACGTGGTGTGGGGGTACGTGCGCACTCACAGTTGTCGCAGATGTCCCACTCGTCGCTGCCGTCGAGACAGTGCCGCACGCCGTCGCAGAACTGCCGCACCGGCACGCACGCGAACTGCCCCTGCAGCGGCGTCGCGCACCGCGCCCAGCCCGCCCAGCACTTGAAGTCCTTCTCACCTGCAATCATTGACAACATTTTGTTGAAGAAAAGGATGTATTTCAAGGAGAGTCCGCCTTAGTATGCACTGCATCATCAGTTGTTCAGGTTGTAATGGCGGCGGGTATTAACAAGAATATATATTGGAGGTGTCGTGAGCGTGTATAGGTGTGTGTGTACGTACACATGTAAGGCTCCTCGTCGGAGAAGTCGTGCGGGCCGCAGTCGGCGTCGCCGTCGCAGCGCCACGCGGCCGCGATGCAGCGCCCGCTGCGCAAGCATCGGAACTGCCCCGCGCCGCACGTCGTGTTCCACGCTGCAACACAACCACGCACACGTTGCACCAACAAACGCAAACTTGACGATACAAGCACGTAAGGCAGCTGCTTCGTGTCTGTGATCCGAGCACGACAATCTGCTTAAGTGTAACGTAATCGCATCGTTAACGTTAACAGTACAAACTGTCATTTATCTAGTACAATTGTGACACAGATAACTCATAGTTTGTACTGAATACGTAAAAGATACGATTACGTTACACTTAAGCAGATTTTCGTGCTCGGCCCACTGAGGGCCTAGCACGAATAACTGCGTAATTATAGCTTTATCTGTCGTTCACGTAACAACGTAAACTGACATTTATTTAGGGCAGTTGTAACACAGAATTTTTTTTCCTTGCAATAAATTATCCACACGCGGAAAAATGCTGGTCAGTTATGACAAGATCCGGCGGGTATGGAGGATGACGGATTGTTTCTAAATGCAGGTCTTGTAGGTTTAAAACTAATTGAAGAGCAGCGTGAGGTCTTCCGTTATCATGGAGCAATAATGGTGAAGACCGATTGACAAGTCGGAGATGTTTCGCCATCATTGTGCGGAGTTCTGCACAGTAGACATCTGCTGTTATTGCCTGACCCGATCTGAGGAAGCTATAGGAAATTATACCAAGAAGTGGCCACCAAACCGCTGTTCATTCTTTAGGGAATTTATGATTTTTTATCTATATTACATAGATCACTTTCTATATTTCTTATAAACAGACAAAATCGATTTCTTTATAAATAGATATAATAGATTTTGTTAATTTCTATTGTTTTAAAATATAATAGTTAATTAATAAACAAATACAATGTCGTGGACCGAACACAGTCGTTCTTTTGTTAGAGGCTACGCACAGGGAAGCTGGCGAACATTAAATATCATTGCAGATAACGCCGTTTCGCGTTGCTATAAGTAAAGTAGTAGGCGCCAACAACCGTTATCATCACCTTGCGATGGGTAAGCTTAGCTTTAGGGCGTTGTTGTGGGTCAACTATTGTGTTGTTCGCTTGCAATTATCGTAAAGAATCCACATTTCATCACACGTCACAATTCGATCCAAAATCCTTTCATTTCTGTATCGGTTTAACAAGATAAGACAAGCTTCAGGCGCGCTCCTCTCGGCAGATCAGTCAACTGATGTGGTACCCATTTATCAAGTTTTGTTGTTTTACCGATTTGGTTCAAATGGGTCAGTAATGTGGGTATACTAACATCAAACCATGCCGCTAATTCCTCGGTAGTTTGATAAGGATCGGCTTCCACCGTCCCCTTCAATTCATCATTCACCTTAGTGGCTGGTCTTCCTCATGGTTCAAGTAGAAGTTTCCACGGTACATTCGTGAGCCGTATCTCCAAAATTCTCCAAACACAGCATTGACATTTCGAGCAGTTTCTGCTGCTTTAGCCCCACCCCACCCCACGTCGGAACTCGCATTCGAAAATTACTCTGTCGCTGTTTGCATCTTCACATTAAAAACTGAATGTAAAAGCAACTGAAAGTTAAACAATCAAATGCTTCTATTTTAAATTTAGAGTGTTATATTTTTCATGTAAATAAAGGTTTTAACTGAAATCTGACACTATGAAGGTTTAATAGTAAAAGTGGGTAGTGCTAATCGGCAATTTCATATTTAAACCTTAACTTATGTTGGAACATCTTCACATGTAATGTAATCAATAACTATGGATAGTTATTGATTACAAGGAAGACAACCGTACAGTACTCTGGATCCCACGTGGAACTCATACAATCAGAATAATGAATTGAATGGCAACACGCTCTCCTGCCGAGAGAGTCTGTGCGTGTGTGAGCGCTTGTTAGTGTGAGTGGAGTGATACGCACTGCAGTCTAGTTCGTCGGAGGCGTCAAGGCAGTGCACGCGGCCGTCGCAGCGCCACGCGGCCGGCAAGCAGCGCACGCCGTCGTCACACGAGAACTGCCCCTCCCCGCACGCCGCGCCCGCAACCGCACTGCCCTCTGCACCACCACCCGCCGTCGCCTTTTCATCATCGGTCTCTGCAACAACACAACGTACTGAGTCAGAAGAAGTCACTGAGGCTCATACGGCGATCCAACATGTACCTATGAAGCACTCAATTCTTCTAAAATAGTTCCTTACTAAAATAGGTGGAAATAGGTATGAAGTACACCAATTGTTTAAAATTGAGTAGGTATTGTTTGTATTGGAACGCAGCTGTATGTCTTAACGGATATCGATGGATTGGGTTGTCAAACTAGCTTGGTTTATCTATGGACATACCTAGAGAGCATAGGAGTCTATGGCAGAAGCCGAGGACTGGCTGGCACTGAACGTTACGAGTCATATGAATATTGTCTATCTATCTACATGTACAAAAATGAACCACTACTTCTCCTGCTGCGATATTATGTATCTCAGTTGCTAACAAATGTGGATTGAAATCTGAAGAAATGACCGCTCTATGGCACTTTTGTCAGCTTCAGTCATCAAATTACTAACATTTTTGCTTACTGGAGTTGCCAAAAGTGACATGGAGCCGCCATTTTTCAAGATTTCATTCAACATTTGTTAGCAACTGAGATACATAATAGCCCTGCGGTCACGCTATAACTTGAGAACGGCATTACCGATTTCATTCATCTTTTTTTAAATGTTTTCCACTACTTCATAAAAGGTTCTTCCATTTAAAAAGACTAAGAAGTAGGAGCTTGTGGCGAGGCCAAAGGCCGAGCCTATTACGAGAACGAAATCGCGGGCAGTCGCTAGTATAAAATAAATAAAAGCGTGTTCTCCCAAGACGTTGTTTTATTAAACAATACATTGTTTGCATACATTGTAACATTTGTAACTAACTCCTTATAGAAGATACGGCCCAGGTACAAACCTAGCACTTTAAGGACTTTCGGAAGGTAATACCTCCTATTACAAGTAAGTAATAAGAAAAGCTAAACATAGGGAGGTCCTAATGGTGAATATCTTTTTTTATTTATTTATTTTATAATGGCTATTCAAAGTGACTTTCTCTCGCCTGGTGGAATCAAGAAGCGATGACCAACTGAGTGTATGTGAGTGCTGAGTAATCGCCTCCCCTATGATGACCTGAGAGATGCTTGTTCACGCCCCGCTTGAAAGACCCAGGGTCATAGCTGCAACGGAATCCGTACGCCGCCGGCAGAGCATTCCACAACTTACTTACACGACAGAGGAACTGCCAAACTTTTTGGTTCGTGGTATGAAATTTTTAACAGTATATAAGGATATAAGTTTTTGTACGTAGAACTCTTTATGAAAGATTCGTCCGAGAAAATATTGTTACCATTTCTACCGCGAAGCTGTATGTAATGTTCGCATTAATATAATTTGGTTTGAGGAGTGCCGGTGTAATTACAGGCACATGACACTTCACTACTTAATATTGTTACCATTTCTACCGCGAAGCTGTATGTAATGTTCGCATTAATATAATTTGGTTTGAGGAGTGCCGGTGTAATTACAGGCACATGACACTTCACTACTTAATATTGTTACCATTTCTACCGCGAAGCTGTATGTAATGTTCGCATTAATATAATTTGGTTTGAGGAGTGCCGGTGTAATTACAGGCACATGACACTTCACTACTTAATATTGTTACCATTTCTACCGCGAAGCTGTATGTAATGTTCGCATTAATATAATTTGGTTTGAGGAGTGCCGGTGTAATTACAGGCACATGACACTTCACTACTTAATATTGTTACCATTTCTACCGCGAAGCTGTATGTAATGTTCGCATTAATATAATTTGGTTTGAGGAGTGCCGGTGTAATTACAGGCACATGACACTTCACTACTTAATATTGTTACCATTTCTACCGCGAAGCTGTATGTAATGTTCGCATTAATATAATTTGGTTTGAGGAGTGCCGGTGTAATTACAGGCACATGACACTTCACTACTTAATATTGCTACCATTTCTACCGTGAAGCTGTATGTGATGTTCGCATTAATATAATTTGGTTTGAGGAGTGCCGGTGTAATTACAGGCACATGACACTTCACAACTTAATATTGCTACCATTTCTACCGTGAAGCTGTATGTGATGTTCGCATTAATATAATTTGGTTTGAGGAGTGCCGGTGTAATTACAGGCACATGACACTTCACTACTTAATATTGCTACCATTTCTACCGTGAAGCTGTATGTGATGTTCGCATTAATATAATTTGGTTTGAGGAGTGCCGGTGTAATTACAGGCACATGACACTTCACAACTTAATATTGCTACCATTTCTACCGTGAAGCTGTATGTGATGTTCGCATTAATATAATTTGGTTTGAGGAGTGCCGGTGTAATTACAGGCACATGACACTTCACTACTTAATATTGCTACCATTTCTACCGTGAAGCTGTATGTGATGTTCGCATTAATATAATTTGGTTTGAGGAGTGCCGGTGTAATTCCAGGCACATGACACTTCACAACTTAATATTGCTACCATTTCTACCGTGAAGCTGTATGTGATGTTCGCATTAATATAATTTGGTTTGAGGAGTGCCGGTGTAATTACAGGCACATGACACTTCACTACTTAATATTGCTACCATTTCTACCGTGAAGCTGTATGTGATGTTCGCATTAATATAATTTGGTTTGAGGAGTGCCGGTGTAATTACAGGCACATGACACTTCACTACTTAATATTGCTACCATTTCTACCGTGAAGCTGTATGTGATGTTCGCATTAATATAATTTGGTTTGAGGAGTGCCGGTGTAATTCCAGGCACATGACACTTCACAACTTAATATTGCTACCATTTCTACCGTGAAGCTGTATGTGATGTTCGCATTAATATAATTTGGTTTGAGGAGTGCCGGTGTAATTACAGGCACATGACACTTCACTACTTAATATTGCTACCATTTCTACCGTGAAGCTGTATGTGATGTTCGCATTAATATAATTTGGTTTGAGGAGTGCCGGTGTAATTACAGGCACATGACACTTCACTACTTAATATTGCTACCATTTCTACCGCGAAGCTGTATGTGATGTTCGCATTAATATAATTTGGTTTGAGGAGTGCCGGTGTAATTACAGGCACATGACACTTCACTACTTAATATTGCTACCATTTCTACCGTGAAGCTGTAATGTTCGCATTAATATAATTTGGTTTGAGGAGTGCCGGTGTAATTACAGGCACATGACACTTCACTACTTAATATTGTTACCATTTCTACCGCGAAGCTGTATGTAATGTTCGCATTAATATAATTTGGTTTGAGGAGTGCCGGTGTAATTACAGGCACATGACACTTCACTACTTAATATTGTTACCATTTCTACCGCGAAGCTGTATGTAATGTTCGCATTAATATAATTTGGTTTGAGGAGTGCCGGTGTAATTACAGGCACATGACACTTCACTACTTAATATTGTTACCATTTCTACCGCGAAGCTGTATGTAATGTTCGCATTAATATAATTTGGTTTGAGGAGTGCCGGTGTAATTACAGGCACATGACACTTCACTACTTAATATTGTTACCATTTCTACCGCGAAGCTGTATGTAATGTTCGCATTAATATAATTTGGTTTGAGGAGTGCCGGTGTAATTACAGGCACATGACACTTCACAACTTAATATTGCTACCATTTCTACCGTGAAGCTGTATGTGATGTTCGCATTAATATAATTTGGTTTGAGGAGTGCCGGTGTAATTCCAGGCACATGACACTTCACAACTTAATATTGCTACCATTTCTACCGTGAAGCTGTATGTGATGTTCGCATTAATATAATTTGGTTTGAGGAGTGCCGGTGTAATTACAGGCACATGACACTTCACTACTTAATATTGCTACCATTTCTACCGTGAAGCTGTATGTGATGTTCGCATTAATATAATTTGGTTTGAGGAGTGCCGGTGTAATTCCAGGCACATGACACTTCACAACTTAATATTGCTACCATTTCTACCGTGAAGCTGTATGTGATGTTCGCATTAATATAATTTGGTTTGAGGAGTGCCGGTGTAATTACAGGCACATGACACTTCACTACTTAATATTGCTACCATTTCTACCGTGAAGCTGTATGTGATGTTCGCATTAATATAATTTGGTTTGAGGAGTGCCGGTGTAATTCCAGGCACATGACACTTCACAACTTAATATTGCTACCATTTCTACCGTGAAGCTGTATGTGATGTTCGCATTAATATAATTTGGTTTGAGGAGTGCCGGTGTAATTACAGGCACATGACACTTCACTACTTAATATTGCTACCATTTCTACCGTGAAGCTGTATGTGATGTTCGCATTAATATAATTTGGTTTGAGGAGTGCCGGTGTAATTACAGGCACATGACACTTCACTACTTAATATTGCTACCATTTCTACCGTGAAGCTGTATGTGATGTTCGCATTAATATAATTTGGTTTGAGGAGTGCCGGTGTAATTCCAGGCACATGACACTTCACAACTTAATATTGCTACCATTTCTACCGTGAAGCTGTATGTGATGTTCGCATTAATATAATTTGGTTTGAGGAGTGCCGGTGTAATTACAGGCACATGACACTTCACTACTTAATATTGCTACCATTTCTACCGTGAAGCTGTATGTGATGTTCGCATTAATATAATTTGGTTTGAGGAGTGCCGGTGTAATTACAGGCACATGACACTTCACTACTTAATATTGCTACCATTTCTACCGCGAAGCTGTATGTGATGTTCGCATTAATATAATTTGGTTTGAGGAGTGCCGGTGTAATTACAGGCACATGACACTTCACTACTTAATATTGCTACCATTTCTACCGTGAAGCTGTATGTGATGTTCGCATTAATATAATTTGGTTTGAGGAGTGCCGGTGTAATTCCAGGCACATGACACTTCACAACTTAATATTGCTACCATTTCTACCGTGAAGCTGTATGTGATGTTCGCATTAATATAATTTGGTTTGAGGAGTGCCGGTGTAATTACAGGCACATGACACTTCACTACTTAATATTGCTACCATTTCTACCGTGAAGCTGTATGTGATGTTCGCATTAATATAATTTGGTTTGAGGAGTGCCGGTGTAATTCCAGGCACATGACACTTCACAACTTAATATTGCTACCATTTCTACCGTGAAGCTGTATGTGATGTTCGCATTAATATAATTTGGTTTGAGGAGTGCCGGTGTAATTACAGGCACATGACACTTCACTACTTAATATTGCTACCATTTCTACCGTGAAGCTGTATGTGATGTTCGCATTAATATAATTTGGTTTGAGGAGTGCCGGTGTAATTACAGGCACATGACACTTCACAACTTAATATTTCAGGGTTACGGGGCGGTAGGCGCAGTTAAATGTATCCGTACTAGGCAGAGGTTACCGCTTAACATCAGGTGGACCTTGTACTTGTTCCGTAACCTAATCACCTTAAAAAAGAAACGTGATGTACAAAGTGACCGCTAACAGAATTTTCCAGTTTAGTTCTCACGTGAAGACATAGTCCCTTGTTGGGCGGAACTCCACAAAACTACAGCAGTGGCCCGAGCATGAACATTTCATAAAGTGTAACGCTATCGTATCGTTGACATATTCAGTACTAACTAACTAGGTATCACTTATCTAGTACAATAGTGGCACAGATAACTCATAGTTTGTACTGTATACGTCAACGATACGATAACGTTACACTTTAGCAAATGTTCGTGCTCGGACCAGGGTCTTATTCGCTATAACATGGTGCTTTACGATATCTTCAAGGAACGTTAGTAACTTTGTATTGAACCAACGAGAATAGACGTCGTAACGCGCCGCGTTCCGTGTTTGAGTGGTCATAGCGAATAAGGCCTCAGCTAGATGGAGAGGTCACACAGGTGAGGATGTTCTGTTTAGCAGACGCATTCGCTCACGGCACTGTGGGCTGTGGGTCCTCACCAGCAGGAGCAGCCGTTCAAAAACACACGAACGTTTCCGCGGAGCTACGTTGCGTTACTGCATATACTCGTAGTGTGCTACACGAGCTTGGAAATAAACATTTAATGTCGCTGGAATAACACGACAGGTACACTCAAAGAGTATCAAGTTCATTCACAACTGAAAAGCTTTGTCTTTATTCTATTAGAGGAAAGATTTGTAGTTTTGTATATTTGTAACCAATCAACCTAAGTACCAATGAGTTATACGAGTATGTCACTTGGGCGTTCGTGATGCTGGTCACGAGTTCCTGCTGAACATCAGCGCAAGGGTCGCCAATTCCTTGCTTATTGCTGAGCAGAGACTCATTTCTGGCATCGCGCAACACTTCAATGAGAATTTTTGTACTTCCTTGCTTTAAAATATCTCAAATATGTTATGTAAATTTTCGTGTATTATTGTGTGTATGTCTGAAATAAACTTATTTTATATTCTTTCTTTTCTTTTCAATTTAAAAAAATGTTTTCGCTATTAGAATGCTACATTTACCCTGAGTAATATACGAGTATACGGCTATAAAATATTATTTTGTTTCATCGTCATCACCATCTATCACCACGCGGGTAAAACTACGGAGCGCAACTTCTAATGATATAGATTGAAATGTTGCATCTGATATTACAAAAAGAGATGTTTGACGTAAATCTCCAGTGTGCCCAGAACGAATAACTGCGTAAGTATAACGTAACGTGTTATTCACGTGAAACTGTACAAACTGTCATGTATCTAATGCAACTGTGACACAGATAACTCACAGTTTGTACGCCGAAGCGTGACACGTTGACGTTTGCGATATGAATACTTTTTCGCAGATTGTTTGTGCTACGGTGTATCTATGCATGTTTTATAAGTAGAGCATACTAAACTTATAGTTTACCTTAATTATGCCTGTTTTCACCAACATTTTAAGTAACACCTAAGCTAAGTTAGGTGACATTTTTGTACACCCAAGTGTTACCTAACTGGCTTAGGTGTTACCTAAAATGTTGGTGAAAACGGGCATTCGTGTTATGTTATGTTGTAGATAGGATAGTAGTGCGAGACTCGAGGCGGTCTTGGAGCTGCGCCGCGACAGATAAGCCGGTATCTCGGGTCGGGCGGGTCAGCTGTGCATTGTGCATTGTGCACTGTGCACGACTCCTCCACAACACAATACGTCTTGTTCTCGACAAACTTCGTCCAATAACTATTAAGATATCTGATCATTATTATTATACATACAACGTTTTGTACGGCAGCTCCGTTTGCGTGAAGTTTATAGCTTACAAGAACACTTTCCCATGTTATAAGGTATCGCAAGAACACATTACAGTTGGGTATAAGCTGTGTCTATATTCTATGTCTTAATCAGCGGTACCAGAAGAAAAACATACTTACACAAGTCAAGGAAGAATAATGGTCCTTGCACAAGTACGAGTACATACAAACTTTCACAGTAAACGGGTGTGATGGAATTAGGAAAACCTTATAAATCCTTATACTTAATTTGAAATACGTACATAATGTAAACAATGATGTTAATTATTTTACTACCAGGTTTTCCCTGTATTTACCTTAATTCAAAACGAACCTACCGGCTGATGAAGTCGGTAGGTTCATTTCAATAGGTAGGTACAGCAAAGAGGAAGCGCAGTGCAGTAATGTATTGTTTTTCAATTGTAGTTATTATAAAACATTGTTTTGGTTAGATCGGACGACACGAGCGCACCCGCGACATTGCCAGTTCACGGTCGAGGCCCCTATCGTTACCCCCGCGCCCCTCTCCGCCGCCGACCGTCCCCCGTCGCGTACTCTGACTCCATCCGCTGGGATTGCCTGGGATTTGTGTGTTATGACCTACTACAATGAGTGTCGGTGGAGAGGCAATAGATGGAAAGGAGTGCGTCTGCCCGGTGCCGCTACACCCTGTTGATATCCGTATGTGGGATGGCCATGAATAGTTGTACGCACGGCCATAACATGGAGATAGTTTACATTTTTAGAGGGAATAATACGAAATGACAAACAAAGTGTGTACGTACTTTCGCACTACGTTAATTCTGCGATAAAGGAAAAATGTCGACACTTACACTCGCATTTATAAACATGTAAATATTTCTCAATAAAGTACTCGTAATGTACGTACCCAGTATACATATTATAATGGTCTATGTGCTTAAGTAGGTAAGTAATGACATAACCCTACCAAAACTAGATGCCTGTATCTTTTTACATTTGTATTAGGTTGTTGTCATTGGATTTTAATTTTTACAGCATAATCTGTGATAATAGGATATATAATGTGCGTTGACGGCGCGAATGTCACCGGCACAGCATAATAACATGTAGTCACTGGGTACTGACTACTGAGCTAAGTGTAACATATAAGTCAATGTCACTGGGTACTGACTACTGAGCTAAGTGTAACATATGAGTCAATGTCACTGGGTACTGACTACAGAGCTAAGTGTAACATATAAGTCAATGTCACTGGGTACTGACTACTGAGCTAAGTGTAACATATAAGTCAATGTCACTGGGTACTGACTACTGAGCTAAGTGTAACATATGAGTCAATGTCACTGGGTACTGACTACTGAGCTAAGTGTAACATATAAGTCAATGTCACTGGGTACTGACTACTGAGCTAAGTGTAACATATGAGTCAATGTCACTGGGTACTGACTACTGAGCTAAGTGTAACATATAAGTCAATGTCACTGGGTACTGACTACTGAGCTAAGTGTAACATATGAGTCAATGTCACTGGGTACTGACTACTGAGCTAAGTGTAACATATAAGTCAATGTCACTGGGTACTGACTACTGAGCTAAGTGTAACATATAAGTCAATGTCACTGGGTACTGACTACTGAGCTAAGTGTAACATATGAGTCAATGTCACTGGGTACTGACTACTGAGCTAAGTGTAACATATAAGTCAATGTCACTGGGTACTGACTACTGAGCTAAGTGTAACATATGAGTCAATGTCACTGGGTACTGACTACTGAGCTAAGTGTAACATATAAGTCAATGTCACTGGGTACTGACTACTGAGCTAAGTGTAACATATAAGTCAATGTCACTGGGTACTGACTACTGAGCTAAGTGTAACATATAAGTCAATGTCACTGGGTACTGACTACTGAGCTAAGTGTAACATATAAGTCAATGTCACTGGGTACTGACTACTGAGCTAAGTGTAACATATAAGTCAATGTCACTGGGTACTGACTACTGAGCTAAGTGTAACATATAAGTCAATGTCACTGGGTACTGACTACTGAGCTAAGTGTAACATATAAGTCAATGTCACTGGGTACTGACTACTGAGCTAAGTGTAACATATAAGTCAATGTCACTGGGTACTGACTACTGAGCTAAGTGTAACATATAAGTCAATGTCACTGGGTACTGACTACTGAGCTAAGTGTAACATATAAGTCAATGTCACTGGGTACTGACTACTGAGCTAAGTGTAACATATAAGTCAATGTCACTGGGTACTGACTACTGAGCTAAGTGTAACATATAAGTCAATGTCACTGGGTACTGACTACTGAGCTAAGTGTAACATATAAGTCAATGTCACTGGGTACTGACTACTGAGCTAAGTGTAACATATAAGTCAATGTCACTGGGTACTGACTACTGAGCTAAGTGTAACATATAAGTCAATGTCACTGGGTACTGACTACTGAGCTAAGTGTAACATATAAGTCAATGTCACTGGGTACTGACTACTGAGCTAAGTGTAACATATAAGTCAATGTCACTGGGTACTGACTACTGAGCTAAGTGTAACATATAAGTCAATGTCACTGGGTACTGACTACTGAGCTAAGTGTAACATATAAGTCAATGTCACTGGGTACTGACTACTGAGCTAAGTGTAACATATAAGTCAATGTCACTGGGTACATAATTACCCAACTGTGACGAAGCACAAAAGGAGGACGGATTTAACGCGATTGAATGTGTTTGTTGTTTACATTAAACTGTTAAACTTTGATGCTTATGTTTTCTTAGTTACACTTTAGAGCAGGGGCCCTACTCCCACCTCTTAAATCAGTCATGTTTCCACCTTACCATTAAATTTGGTACCACCAGGTCAATATAGCAAGCTTAGATTTTTTTTTTTTAATCTTTATTATTTTGAAGGAGTTTAGTCAAGCATGACTATATATAAAAATAAATTTGTACAGATTTAGCAGTATTTTGGCATCTTTGGACAAAGGAGAAGCCAAAATACTGTTACATTGCCCTACATTATTGTTATTGTACACCGACGTTATCAAATCTCTTCTGCGGGCTTCATTCCGGACACATTCCGTCAGCACATGGAGTACATCCTCTATAATGTCACACTCCGGGCAGTTTGGTGAATTGCTTAGAATAATAATGCATTATGATAGACGTTTTGATGACGTAGTATCAAATATTTCACTCAATTCGCTTACTTTCACGTGACTTTTGACACTAAGTTTCATTGTTCCAATGTCAAATTTTTTGAAGATCCGTACTCCCACCTGTTAAAGTAGCAATATTGCAACCTTACTATTACATTTGGTTGACCGGTTTGTGTCTGTGGGAGTACGATAGTAAGTATGATTATTCTAAGCTTATTACAAAACGCTACTGATTTATGATAGTTTCGTGAAAGGTGGGAGTAGGCCCCCAGGTTATGGGCATAATAGAGTCGAGAGGTAGCTGCGGCAGGCAATATTATAATTAGATAAGTAGCGGATTCAACAGGGCCCTTATTCGCTATGACCATTCATACAAGTAACGCGGCGCGGTATGATATCCAAGGAATGGGCGTGAAATCGATACAAATTTGCGACCATTCCTTGACGATAACGTAACACCGTATTACTTGTTAATGGTCATAGCGAATAAGGGCCCTGTTAGAGAGCGTTGCTCACACATGTGCGCTCCACATTGGTAGAACACGACTGCAGCTGGTCGCGTCGCGTCCCTACATGGGTACCTAGCCTACTGCGAGTACGCACTACCCATACAGGTCAGAGAGCGTGTACTGACTAGCTGTGGTACATATATGTTGTGGGTGGTGTGCACTCTCCGCTGCAGCTAGGGTTACCATATCCCAGGATTTATGGACTCTTCTCAGGATTGCGGTTGGATTTTGGCTATCTTAGGATTTTTAGAATGTTCAATAAAACTCAGCAAGTAGTACTTACACTTTAATTAGTAGGTATATTAATTCATTACAAGTGGGGAAAGGCTGTCATTGCAAAGAGTTCCGAACACGTTACAATTAGTTGAGTGGGATCTCTGATGTCAAGTCGGAACAAGTTGCAATGACGGTTCCGCACGTGTACTGAAAGTCTTTTTTAATACAGTTGCGAAAAAATGAAGCAATTTAATAAAATAAACTTGCAAAGAAAATTTCTGGAAAATGGCGCCAACCGTGGAATATAAGCAGAGATTTTTTTTCTTCCATACAGCCAAGTCTTCAGTAGAATGTTTTTATTGATATGAAATGAAAATGAAATTTAATGAGATGAAATGAAATCTAACCTAACTATTCAATCAAATCATTAAATCTGATATTGAAACAAATTTGTAGCTTCTTTTTAGAAATATACGTATTTGCATGAATCATAAAAACTTCTATGATTTTTTTAGGAAAAACTTCATGGTTGGTTTTTCTTTTTAATAGACATTATTTTGACTGTTGGGAAAGAGAACGCACGAGTACGGAAACGCGAGAAAGGTAAAAAAAGCACGAGTAGGTATGTAATAGCCCACATCCCGAACGCTATACGTCCCTGCAATACGCCACTTTTTGAGCAACTGTATTAAAAATTAAGTTTACTAAAATAATCTTCCGTACAAGTAAAATAAGTAATTGGTAATAATTTTAAAATATTTATTTTAAAATAAAATAAATAAATAAATAAAGTATAATTTTAAAATAAATAAATAAAATATAATTTTAAAATACCTTTGGTATGTAATAATTTCACAATTGAAATCAACACTTATTTATCTACGTAGGCTCTAAATAATCAGTTTTATCATATTAAATGAATTTAAATGTGTGTGGATACATTTTAAGTAAGGTGATGTGTGAGAGAAAAACTAAACTCAGAATTGTGAAATGGAAATCAGAGGTTTATCTCTGGACTTTAGATATTTTGATCTGGTAAGTGGTAACCCTAGCTGCACCTAGACGTGAGTTGATGATTGATGCGCAACAACACGGAGAGATCCCACTCAACTAATTGTAACGTGTAACCGCGCGACATTGTCTCCGTATCCGTGACGAAACAAACGGAACTGCCTCCACGTCTCCGGCTGCACTACCAGTTGATCCGTTGATATGGTGCAACTTGGAATGGTTGACATGAACATATGTAAAAGACATTAAAAACCCGATACTCTCGTTGTACGGGTACGAAGCTACAGATTGTAAATTTGAATATACATCATGACTGGATTAGACATATATTTTCAAGATTTCGTTTAATCACAGAAGAAAAAAATATCTTTGATCATAAAATTTAATTCTTTCACTTAATAGAGGACATTCAGATCAGATCTAAAAAAAAGTCTTCAATGCCGTGGCTACCTATTACAGTTATGTCACAATAACTACATTTTTCACGTTTAAATTTGCAATAGTAACGCCGTTACAAACTAAGCCACATTATTCGTACCTTGGTATTTAATCCTAATAATAAAGAAGAAACATTTAATTGTTTGTTTGTTTGTAAGGGTAACGTAAAAACTACTAAATTGATTCTACTAGGTACTTAAAATTCTTTGACCAGTAGTAAGATACATTATGCCTGAGTAACATACGCTATATTTCATCACCATCCGTAATCGTATCGTTGACGTATAAGTTTCAACAAACTATGCCACAGTTGTACTAGATAAATCATAGTTTGTATGTATACCACAAGGATACCCCTACGGTACAATTGCACTAATGTGTGCGTAGACCCGCAGGTCACCAGTGAAGTGAGGCTCCTCCTCGCATCTGTACATACATGTTCAGGGGGAGAAGAGAATAGGGAAGGGATCCTTGTATCTCTTATAGTTTCATACTTTCCTAAACTGACCCATCTAAAGGCCCACAATGTATTGTACTTAGTAATATTGTTCTTGGTCCTTGCATCATTAAACGTTAACGAATTGCTGAACATAAAGTACCTACAGACAGAATGAAATTCTGTGAGACCGTCAGACTCGCCATCGAATCCTTTTATTTAATTTTAATCTTTATAAAATACCTACTAGGTGCTCTCCGCGGTTTCACCCGCGCGGTGATGGATGAAGATGATGATGATGATGAACCTTATATAGCCTATGTTACTCAGAGTGAGTGTAGCTTTCCAATGGTGAAAGAATTTTTGAAAACGGTCCAATACTTTTTGAGCCAATTCTTTACAAACATAAATACAAATCTTTCCTCTTTATAATATTAGTATAGAGTATAGAAAAGGAGGGTTTGATCAGACATGCCACCACCTCTCATAGGCACCGAAATAGGTAAGTACCATAGTAAAATCAAACTACAATAATAGCAAAGGCTCGCACTTGGCCGGATTCTTCAATTGTATTGTTTACATACTGCTAACTATTAACTGTCAATTAGAAAACAGTTTATGTATAAAGGCCCCAATTAACAACAACAGTCGGTGATTAATGAGCTGCGGGTGAATTGGTTACGATGAGGTGTTGTAGCGAGTGAACTCTTGTTTCATTGATAAAGGAGCAACAGGAGAGGGGGGATGGGGAGATGAGTGCGGGGGGTAGGTGTCAACGCACGCCCTCGCCTCGTACCTGCAGGTTACCTTGGGCCGGCGCGGCGCGCGCGTACAATACGTGAGGTTGGCAGGTTCCAAACGGGTATTGGTAGGGCTACTTGTAGCTTGTGCTAAAGCGCATTTCCACTTTATTTTGTCACAAAGATTTTGTAAAGAAGTTTCAACTAGAATAGATTGCGTATAAACAATCTTAAACAGAGACCCAGGCAAATAGTAATGTGCCAATGTCCGAGTCCGCATTCGAATGTGATCACTTTTAAAGTCTGTATACGATAATTTTCTTAATTTTATATATCAGGCTATAGTCCAATCGACATTCATACTAACACATTTATTTCTGTGCCTTCATATCCTGTAGATCAAGCGAGCAAAGCCAGGGGCGGGTCAGCTAGTTTAGTTATAAATTGAAATATTAGATGACGTGCTCCACACATAGGAAGTGTCGTAGGTAGACAACATTGACGCAAGCAGAGCGCTCGTAGTAAACTACTACATAGTGGTATCCGTATCTGAACATTACTAAGGCATATGGGATAAACATGATATATTGAAGTAGGTGTACTGAAGAGGAAGGCGCTACATATCGGTACATGCGTATCTAATAATTCAGTTCATAATTCAAAATCAATAAATCCAATTCAAAAACTGATAAAAGTAAATTGTTCCTATTGTTTCTTCGAATCTTAACTTTTTTGATTAATACTGTTTGTTTTCCAACATTGTGAAATAAAATAATGTTAAGTACCTACACATGGAACAGGATCGAGAGGGCGACGCAAGTGCGATGCGTCCCTCGCGCTGATCCGAACAGCTGATTGGTGCCCGTAAACAATCACGCGCCGCGCACTGCGCAAGCGCAGGAAATGAGATCAAGTGGCGAGCGCGCGCTTTACGTTCCCAACTCCCGCGCAACGCTTTACATATTGGAGAGGGCAGGTACCTATTGGGCAATATTACGCCTTAGCAAATAATTTAAATTAGAATTATAATATTAACCACATTTGTTTTGAGTTCTCGATATATCGGCATGTTCGCTGAGGTCCTGCCCGGCTGAGTACATATCAGCAGCTGTTGTTAGTGTCCGGATGATTGATTTTATGTTTAATAAATGTGTGGTACCAGCATCATCCATGCTGATTGCTGCTAATGCTGCTATGCAGTAATATAGGTATCTATGTACGCAGTAAGATACAAGTCTATGGGTACTAGACCAATCTGAGAAAGATAACACTACTTCAGGAGACAGAATTAAACATAAAGATGAGTATTTAGTTGAAACTAATATTATTATAATCCCGTAACGAAAATAAAGTATTAATGGAAAGACTACTAACAGGAGACCGCGACGGTGCCGTGATGCATAGGTTGAACAAAAACATTTCCTACCGACTTCCAAAAAAAGGACAAGGTCCTCAATTCAACTATATTTTTTTATGTTTGTTAGAATCAGAATCAGAAAAAAAATATTTGCAACAAACTAGTATAAATTTAAACAAAACAATAAATATTATTAAAGAAAAATAATTGGTCGCAAACCGGCCTCAACTAGCGTTGTGCTGTCAATGGACCGTCTTCCGTTGAAGCCGTTTGGGTGACTTCACAGACGAACTTTAGAAAAAGAACTTAATAATCTACTTTAACTTAATTATCTTAATGTGCTTTCCTAAAATGTTATTTACAAAATAAAATAATATTCAAAAGCTCGTATATAAAATAATGCTTGCTAAAATTATGTATAAATAAAGGTAAAATAATATACATATATAGGCACACACACATACCTAACACAATCATTAAGCTACACAATTTAAGATGTTTTCCGCTCTCGTCAAAGATTGTTTGCATGTAGGTACTTATGCTTCGTTTTATATGGCACTTGTATCAAGTCTAAGAGTTTCCTGTGATTTTTGGTGTAAGGTAAGAAAATGTTTGATTTTTATTCTAAAGTTGTGAAGATTTTGCAGGTTCCTTAAGGTGGCGGTGGGATATTGTTCCAACACTTAGTGGCTGAGTACCGGAAACTACCGCGGAAAGCAGCTGTGCGGTGTTTTTGTGTTGAAAGTTGTAATGCTCTATGGCGAGACTCATGATTCGCATGCCTGGGCAGCCAAGACAACTTATACATAGAGAAATTTAGAAACTTGGTGCTTAATCACACCAAAAAGGAGACAAGCTAAATGTAATTTTTATCGATGTCTCATTTTAAAATTGAGTTTTTATTTAAATAAGGTGACATGGGCCTTCAACGGAATATCGAAGCAAAAACGAGCACAGGCATTTTGAACCCTCTGAATTAGCTTGCGAGTTTTGGCAACTTTTTACCTCATAACTTTCGATAGGGAGAACCGATTCTCAAATTATTTTATTGTTTGAAAGCTGGTGCTTCCCGTGTGGTCCCATTTAAATTTCTTCAAATCCGTCTAGTAGTTTTTGAGTTACACTTCAATAACTGAATAGAATGAAAGTCGGTATTAAATTTTTCAAATTGTACTTGTTTTATTTATGTTTGTTACCTCATAACTTTGAACTGGGTAAACTGATTCTCAAAATTCTTGTTGAAAACTGGTGCTTCCCGTGAGGTCCCATTTAAATTTCATCAAATTCGGTCCAGTAGTTTTTGTACTACTTTTGTACTGTAAGATACACTCCAATAACTGAATTGAATGGAAGTATTAAATTTTCAAATTGTACTTGTAATGTAAGTACATAGAGGACTATGAAAACAAAAAACCAAGTGTATGAATCCTAGAGAAGAGGCTCAGAGACAGTTCCAACAACAATAAAACTCGATTCACGAAATAAGCTTAATAAAGCCTTGCAATTAGTGAGTCCGCGCCTGGTGAGTAGGCTGAACAAGGCACGCCTCTAATAGTGGGCCCAAATGATGAGTCGAATCTAACGAGACGCAAACGACGAGATCTTATATGTAGGAGTTCAATATCACAATCATCTTGAACATCAACGACAAAGCCAAAACAAAGATATGAAAATTGGCTGAAAACTGTTCTACAGAAGTAACTGAAGAAAACCTCTACGCAAGTATATATATGAAGAAAAACATTCGAAGTGTTATTAAATAAGCTTCGATAAACTGCCATGAAAACTAATTATCACTTATGTATTACCTACGAGTAAACTTGATGGAGTAAAGCGAGGGTATGAGGGAGTCAGCTGCTCGGTAGATCTCTCGTGCAGTGAATGGCACTACCTACCTAACGTATGTTGAAACTCAATTATAAAGTCCGACATTATGTAGAAGACAAAGATGCTTGGAATACTCCACTTCTGGCAAGCTGTCACTCTGCCACCCATAAAATGTAATATTTGTAGTACCGAAGTAGAAACATTGTTAACTTTCTTCTCGGTAGGGTCTATATATTTTGGAACGCGGCGGTAGAGTCTTTAAAGTACATTATAATAAAAAATTGACGTTCATAAGTGCGTTTTTGATGCCTAAATTGAATAAATGATTTTGACTTTGAGAATTACAAGCTTCCAGCATTGCAAGTATGAAACAATACTCTTATATAGATCGTCTATTTAATCTATTAAAGCGATTGTTTTGTCAGCTTTGAAAATGACCTCGATATAGCTTATCGACAGCCGACGGGAATAGGAATGTAGGTAGTTTAGTTAGATTGGTTAGCGATAGATATTAAATACGTCATCAAAATGGTCGTCGGCCTTTTTTTGATCGCAGAAGAAAAGCGAAATGCAGAATATTAACAGCACAAGTCGCATTTCCTGGAAACGTAGTATGTTTTGTTGGATATCAATTGTATTATTGCCCAAATATGTATTGGACAAATATGGCGACTGGCGAGTGCGGTAGGCTGGGTAGGATGCAAACAATCCTTGATTGTACAAATTACCAAAAATATTATATCAATAAGGTTTTATTACAATCTAGCTAAGATTCTAGAAAGAAGTATTCCAGAAAACATGATAATCTGTGATTCTGTTCACAGAATAATCAACGGTTAAAAAGTATTACAATATTTAATTTTGTCAGTGATTTTGGTAATCTGTGCAAAATAAGAAAATAAGTCTAGTTTCGAAGTTGCCAATTCGTAATAATCGATATACTGTCGACAATTTGACGATCGTAAGCCGTCGATAAGAATTGACGACATGAAGTCCATACTAGCAAGGGCGATACGATTAGTTATAATTATGGGTCTTAGTGACTCGACAAATTTAACGATTACGGTACTTGCACTGCAGCAACGTTAAGAAGAAGGCCAAGGCAGAGAAGAGTAGTACCCGGAATTATATACGATAACATCAGCGAAGTGACGCGTGAAGCCTGGAGGCGTGAGTGTAAGTGTACCGCGCGCCTCGCACGCCTGACATGGCCGGGGCGCGGTGCAACCGCAGCCTCCACGCGCCGCCGCGCCTCCTTGTTCTCGGATTACACGTCGTGTTGCGCGCAGGCTCCGGGACATCATCACATCGGGAACCACTCTCTATGCAGGCGGCACTATTATTTATTCTGCGCTTGCGGCTAACCAGATCTGGTGTGCGTGCTGCATTACAATATAACAGGGGATAACGTGTGAAGTTGCTTTGTATTCAAATGAAACTGCAGGCACGGTTCTAGATGCATGGTTATAATGTTATAGTCATATAGGTATGTGTATTATTATAAGTCTATGGTTAAAATGTAATTCTTCAAACTGTTAATTTCAATTTGTGTATGAATTGAGTGGTTGAGTGCGGTAGGTGTGGAACAGCAAGCGGCTCTGCCTGTGCACTGCGGGTGTTCCGCGCGGAGTATAGATATTGTGTAAGTATCGCACAATCCAACTCTAAAGTCCGGAACTTCTGCGACATAGGTAATGCCAGAAATCACGATGATATAATGTAACTGTGGTTTGTTCCAACTCGGGTTGGTTCTTAAATTTAGCGATTGACTGCACCAGAATAACCGTGTGCTTTATGGTAAGTACAAGTCGCGCCCCGCGGCCGCGCGGTGATGACAAGTGTCCTTTGTGTAATTCCAGCGTCTCATACACCAAGTTTCATCAAATTGGTCGTACCGTTTGAGTGTGAAGAAACAACAAACATACAAACACACTCACAAACACTTTCACGTTTATAATATCGGTGTGAGATACTACGTATACATCCAATTCTATATACGAAAGTAGTAAGTTCACCAAAGTAGGTAATTAATAAATATATAAATAATAAACATTTAGTACACCTATAATGAGATGATATATAAATTAACCCCTATCCCTATCTCCTGGTCACGCTACAACTTGAGAACGGATGGAACAGTGCCCGCCGGCAGCTTGCAGACGCCGCTGCGCACTCGCCCTGAAGATGAGCATCGGACATGCTCGAACCCCGGCGAGACGTATTCGATCCCTAACTCGAGTGTTTACCGATTAATAATAATAGTTAAATGTGTTACCTATTGTCTGGAGAAGGTTCTTAATTCTTATGAAAGAAAAACTAACGATGGGCGGTTATGGCGAGGTCGCAGGCCTAGCCTACTACGCGAACGAAGTCGCGGGCAGTCACTAGTAAAAAATAAAATAAAATACTTTGGTAGAAGTGCAGAAGTAAACAGTGTTCTGTCAGGCCTCCGTCACTCCATGTACTTGCGCGCTATAAGTGCCTACCGAGTAGTAGTAGTAGTATAGTCGAGCGGTCTCGGTCCGCCGGCGGATCAAATTCAGTGCGGTTTTCGCAAGCGAAGCGCGCGCACGCCGTTCAATTTTAATAGTGCTGTTCTTTCGTACGCGTATTACGATGCCGTGTGGTGCCTTATGTGCTGTAGATGGGTGTAAATCAAGCAAAAGAAGGGATACACACCTAACATTTTTCCATTTACCTGTCAATGAAGAAAGGTAAGTGATAAATTATTACTAGTTTTTGTCGTTTACATTTTTTTCCATTCACATACCGTCATTAGAGACATAATTAAAAGACAGTAGGTGTGCGGACACCGGTATCCACTTAGAATTTGACAGTTTAATAGGTATATACTAAGCATTAGCTTGCCTTTCAGACACAGATTTACATAATTTTGTTACATAGAAACGTTATACCACAGAATAATTAATAGTACAAGGTACAGAAGATGCACTCTTCGAAAGAAAACATTCGAATATAAACTGCTAAACTAACAACTGCAATAATGTTCATAAAACATTGCAAGGCACGGACGTGACCTTCAAAAAATGTGCCTACAAGTCCTTGACACGCTCGTATCGAATCAAAATGCGCTTTAAGTCTGTGTAGCGAGAGTTCTTTTTCTTACGCCCGATGAAAACCTTTGAACAAGCCGCGTCTGTTGTAAGGTTACTTGTTGCGAGAAAACGAATAAAATTTATTAATAATATATAAATTTATTAATAATTATAAAGTGATAATTGAATTGGTAGTAGTACAATACACCTAGATATGTACAACTAGGAACTAGATATATTTTTTTATTTTGAAGGCCATCGACTTTTCGCGTGAAAACTTTCGAAAACTGCAGTGTTTATGTATTTTTGTGTGAGAGTGTTACACTCGTTAATAAAATAACTTACGGCTTAGTGCTTTATTTGAAGTCGGTTCTCTTTTTTTAAGGCTTTTTTTTCATTTCTAGTGAACATCTCCGAAGATCATCATTAAACTAAGAAGTATTATACTTATTTTAAAACGTTCTCCTAAACGTAACAAATTCTTTTCTGAAAACCGCATCGATATCGGTTTAGCCAAACGCAAGATTATCGCGCACAAACATACATACCTACAAACCATACAAGTCAAACATCTCAGTTTAGCCTGTATGTCTGATCACCTCCTTTTTTTTAAGTTGGTTAAATATTTTATAAATGATAAAATTTTTAACTGCCACATAAAAGTCAGAACATATTCACAGTTCTCAATAACATAGATAAAAAGTTATGTTAATTTAATTTTATCGAAGAGGCAGCCCTGCGATTACTGTGGAATCGCGCGGTGCGAAGCAATCACTGCTGTACGCTTGAGCATTTAGGCGCATTTTAGCATACAGTGGTTGTTGACGCGAGGGAGTAGGCAATTATCGTAATAGGTATTGGAAATTTTCTACTGAGTGAAGTATCTGTTCTTATTCAATAATTAATCTGTGGTTCTGTGTACAACAGTTATATGTATAAAGTGCACACAGCGCTAGGTACTGACAGTAGGTACCTACTACGTCGTTATATATGTATACAGGGTGTAGTAAGTGTTGTGCTAGCACATTCAGGCCTGTGTTCCAGCCAGATGCTCAGTTGTGAGCTACTTGAGCGAGGAGTTAGCAGTAAATGCACAAGATTTACTGAGATCTGTACTCAAGCTTAGATTCAGAAATGAGCGTCTTTAGATTCAGAAATGAGCGTCTTTTTGGAAGTGTATGGTCACGTTCGAGAGTGGCAACGCACAAGCACAGTGTAGAAGTGCAATCGTTAGGTACGTACACTTGTACTAGTTGTGCAGGCGGGGCTACAACGACACCGGATTGCATTGATCGAGTCTCGGCGGGCGGGCGCGGGCAGCGGGGGGCGGGCGGGGCGCGCGGTGCGGTCGTGCTGCACACTGCCACTGCCTCTGTTTACTAATAAACGCGGGAACGTCGGAAGCTCGCAGCTGCTATAGGTATTACTATTAGGTACATGTTAGCGAGCTAAAAGCTTCTCCGCTTGGGTTTGCGATTCGGCGTCAATGCTCTCTAGTCATGGCAAACACTGATTTATGTAGGTACTTAGCTGCGGTCCGCGGTTTCACTTGATTGGTGATGGATGAGGAACAGTCAAATATATAGCGTATGTTACTCAGGCATAATGTAGCTTTCTACTGGTGGAATATATAGCGTATGTTACTCAGGCATCATGTAGCTTTCTACTGGTGGAATATATAGCGTATGTTACTCAGGCATCATGTAGCTTTCTACTGGTGGAATATATAGCGTATGTTACTCAGGCATCATGTAGCTTTCTACTGGTGGAATATATAGCGTATGTTACTCAGGCATCATGTAGCTTTCTACTGGTGGAATATATAGCGTATGTTACTCAGGCATCATGTAGCTTTCTACTGGTGGAATATATAGCGTATGTTACTCAGGCATCATGTAGCTTTCTACTGGTGGAATATATAGCGTATGTTACTCAGGCATCATGTAGCTTTCTACTGGTGGAATATATAGCGTATGTTACTCAGGCATCATGTAGCTTTCTACTGGTGGAATATATAGCGTATGTTACTCAGGCATCATGTAGCTTTCTACTGGTGGAATATATAGCGTATGTTACTCAGGCATCATGTAGCTTTCTACTGGTGGAATATATAGCGTATGTTACTCAGGCATCATGTAGCTTTCTACTGGTGGAATATATAGCGTATGTTACTCAGGCATCATGTAGCTTTCTACTGGTGGAATATATAGCGTATGTTACTCAGGCATCATGTAGCTTTCTACTGGTGGAATATATAGCGTATGTTACTCAGGCATCATGTAGCTTTCTACTGGTGGAATATTTTTTGAATCGGTTTAGTAGTTTTTGCGTTAACCCATTACAAACAAACAATCAAGTCTTTCTTCTTTATTATTAGAGTACATAAGGAAATACCAAGGTACGAATAATGTGGCCCAGTTTGTACCGGCGTTACTGTTGCATATTTTAACATGATAAAGTAGTTAATGTAACATAACTGTAATACTGATAAAGGTCGTCGGACGACGTTGGCTATGTTCAGCAGTGGACGTCCTACGGCTGAGATGATGATGATGAACTGTAATGCTTAGGCATACGTACGGTATTACATACTTTTTTGTATATATTGATGTCTTCTATAAAAGAGTATTCCACCGCTTTGCTCTATCGTCAATAGTTTCCGTAGCGTACGGCATATAAGGATATTTCTTTCACATATTGGGTTACATTATCGAAATTTTCATACGGATCCCTAACTATGCTTTTAGGCCGACTAGGACTCGCGTAATATTGACCGGAAGTCTCCGACCAGTTTGGAACTTATTTGAAGTACTGTACGGTACCCGAAACTGTTTCCGATAAATATTACGCGAGTCTTTAATAAAGCCTTTATTAAAACAATCTTATAAAACATATTTCTTATAAATAAATAATTAACATAGACACTGGTTTTGCGAAGATTGTCTTGCTACTCAGCATAGGCCTCCCCTAGAGCTTGCCATAAAGCGCGGTCTTGTGTCTTGCTACTCCATGTGGCGCCTGCTATTCTTTTTATGTCGTCTTCCCATCTCCGACGCTGTTTCCCTCTCTTTCTTTTGTGCTGTCTTGGGCACCATTCGGTCACATCCTTAGCCCACTTGTGCTTTTGGTTTCTCATCATGTGACCTGTCCACCTCCACTTTAGTTTCTTGACACAATATGTCACATCCGTAACTTTAGTTTGCCTCCGGATTGTTTCAAGTTTTATTTTATTTTTTAGCTTAATATTCAGCATACTTCTTTCCATCCTATGTTGGCATGTCTCTAGTGCGCGTATATTTTGTTTTGTTAGACTCCACGTTTGACATCCATACGTCATAACGGGCAGAATACATGCATCAAATACTTTTTTCTTATTTTTCAGTGGTATCTCTGGGTTTTTTACGATTTCTTTCAAGGACCAGTATCTTTTCCAGGATAGATTAATTCTGTTGTTTATTTCTTTATTTGTCAGGTCTTTTGGAGATATAATTTGTCCAAGATACATGTATTCGTTCACATATTCCATCTGCGTACCATCAATTGTAATAGGAACTTTTTCTACATTTGTCATTAGTTTCGTTTTTGAGGTGTTCATTGACAGACCGACCTTTCTACTTTCGAAGGTAAGTTGTTCGAGCATTTCCTGTAGACTTCTCGCGTCCCCTGTAATAAGTATCAGATCGTCTGCGAATCTTAGGTGGTTCAGTTTTATTCCGTTAATGGTTAGTCCATAGTTGTCCCATTCGAGGCGTCTAAATACGAATTCCAGAACTGCTGAAAAAAGTTTGGGCGACAGCGGGTCGCCTTGTCTAACTCCTCTTTGTATAGGAAAAGCTTCGCCTGTTCTTTCTGTTCGTACTTTAGCTGTCATGTTCTGGTATATATTGTTAATGAGCCGTATATATTTTTTGTTTACTCCCTGTGCTTCTAGCGCCTCCCATATTTTTGTGTGTTTAAGTGAATCGAACGCTTTGTTGTAGTCTACAAAAGCTATGTAGTAGTCAATACTGTATTCGTTACTTTTTTGAATCACCTGTTTTATGGTGTGAATATGATCAAGCGTTGAGAAATCACTCCGAAATCCCGCCTGCTCCCTTGGTTGGTTTTCGTCCAGTATCTTTGTTATGCGGCTTAGCAGGATTTTGGAGAAGATTTTATACACGTTGGACATGAGGCTAATAGGTCTATAATTTGTTATGTCGTTTTTCTTCCCTTTTTTGTGTATAAGTATTATGGTTGACGATTTCCACTGGCGGGGTATGTATTCAGTACTCATAATTTCATTGAATAAGTCTGTGATTATGTTTAATGTTTCGTCCGATGTTCCTATAAGGAGTTCGTTAGATATGGCATCTTCCCCTGGTGATTTCCCTCTTTTCTGTGACTTTATTGCTTTGTTGACTTCTTCTCGCATTATGCTTGGGGTGTCTTCCTCCTCTTCGCTTTTTTGGATTATTGGTTGCTTTGCCTCAGACAGCATTTCCTTATCGCTGTATAGCTCTCGGTAATATTCTGTTGCGATTTTCGATATTTCAATTCTATTTGTGTTGTTTTTTTTACTTCTTCGGTCTGTAACGTTTTCGATCCAATCTAAACTATCTCTTAACTCTTGCCAAGCCTTTTTCGAACCACCTGTTTTTTCTATGTAGTAATTGATTTTTTGTGTTCTTGTGCTCTGTCTATGTTTCCGTATTTCTAAGTTTATTTCTTTGCTTAACTTTGCTATTTCCTGTCTGTTGTTCTTTCTATCTTGAAACAAGATCTTTCTTCGTCCGATTAAGTTTGTGGCCTTCGGTCCTATTTTGTCCTTTGTTGATTTATTTTGTACAACCTCCTTTTGTATTTGTTTTAGTTCGTTCTCTATGGTATCGTATTTCTCTTGAATATTTTTGACGTTTTGTAATCTTAATAACGCGACTTCTAGGGAATCTAAGATCTTTTTGGGTATTGGTAATATTATACGTTTATCGGTTTTATGAATGTATTTTCTTGATAGTTTTGGCTCTATTGTGTATAGTTGACTTCTAAGCATTCTATGATCGGTATTAAAATTCAGTTGATTGACAATATCCACTTTTGAGAATAGCTTTGGTTTATTTGTAATTATATAATCGATTTCGTTTCTTGTCTTCCCATCCGGTGATACCCATGTCCATGTTCTGCTTTTCTTTCTTTTAAAGTAGGTATTCATAATGTGGAAGTTATTTTCCATGACAAAGTCCACCAGTTTTTGTCCATTATCATTCCTTTTTCCAGTACTGTAAGGTCCAATTATTTTATCTTCATTTGTTTTCCTCTTTCCGATTTGACTGTTAAAGTCGCCCATTACAATAACGGTGTTGTTGAGATTCAAATATGCTATTGTATTATTAAGTTGGTTGTAGAATTCGTTCTTTGTTTCTTCTTTAGCATCTTCGGTGGGCGCATACACCTGGACAATTGAAGTTGTTTTTTTGTGGCCGGGGAGCTTAATAATCATAACGGCAAGTCTGTCCGACACTCCTTTGAATTCTATTATGTTATTTTTGAGATATTTCTTCACAATAAACCCTACGCCATACAGTCCCGCAGTTTCATTTTTGAAATATAATATGAAGTTTTCGTGTTCTTCGATTTTCTCATCTGCTCTCCGTATCTCGCTTAATCCAGTGATATCCCAATTTATTTTTTCTAAGGCGTATTCTAGTTCTAATAGGGATTCTTTGGACTTCAATGTTCTAGTATTAAGTGTTGCTATATTTAGCTTGGATCAAATAAATATCAATTTATAATTTTAAAACCTTTTTATCTTTCTTTAAATGTTAACGTGCTTTTGAACATTCCAAATGTACAACGTTCATTTATTATGTATGCCGCATACCCTGTGGTACTGCATCACCCTGTGGTACTGCATCACCCTGTGGTACTGCATTAACCTGTGGTACTGCATTACCCTGTGGTACTGCATTAACCTGTGGTACTGCATTACCCTGTGGTACTACAACACCCTGTGGTACTGCATTACCCTGTGGTACTGCATTACCCTGTGGTACTGCATTACCCTGTGGTACTGCATCACCCTGTGGTACTGCATTACCCTGTGGTACTGCATCACCCTGTGGTACTGCATCACCCTGTGGTACTGCATTAACCTGTGGTACTGCATTACCCTGTGGTACTACAACACCCTGTGGTACTGCATTACCCTGTGGTACTGCATTACCCTGTGGTACTGCATTACCCTGTGGTACTGCATTACCCTGTGGTACAAGTAAATATGTACCTAACAGCTGTAATAATAACATACATACAAACGTCACGCCTGATTCCCAGAGGGGTAGGTAGAGATCACAGGTCTCCACTTGCTACGATCCTGGCATACCGCATATGTACCTCTTGTATAATATTTATATATATATTGCTGTATATATATATATATATATATATATACTATATATATATATATATAGTATATATTAATAACAGCAATACAAAATACAAAAATTTGTATCATTACAATATTACGAGTATATTCGTTTATTTAATTAATTAGGTACCTTATAAACTTTGATATCGTTGCATATTTTTCGAAATCTAAGGAACAATGGTGATTTGCATAACATGTAAATAGTTTTTACATTATTTCGATATCAGAGAAATCAACTTTTCAAAGTCAAAGTCAAAATCGTTTATTCAATTTAGGCATCAAAGACGCACTTATGAACGTCAATTTTTCATTATAATGTACTTTAAAGACTACCGCTGCGTTCCAAAATATACCTACAGAGACTGCCGAGAAGAAGCGGCAAAAAACTCGGGGCCATTCTTTTTATATAAGTAGATGCTTTTACATTGTTTTTACTTAGGTACTACAAATATTAGCTCCAGTGTGTTGCCTTACAAAAGAGAACATAATAATGGTATCAGTAGGGCAAGACACGCTACACTTTGACATCTTAGTACACGAGTAGATAGATCCTGGAGTGATCAGTCCCAAGCTGTTTTATCCTCCAAGTAATCCGAAATTTTGTAATAAACTTTTTGACAGAGTTTAGTTTTAATAGTAATTTTAAACTTATTAATAGGCAAATCTCAGATAACATTGGGAACTTTATTATAGAATCGTATACATTGTCCCATAAAAGAATGACTTATTCTGTGGAGACGCGTTACATGTACGGATAGCTTGTGCTTCTTTCGCGTTTTGATGGAATGAGCATCACTCCTTTTATCAAAACTGCTAATGTTTTTCTTTACATACATTAGATTTTCATAGATAAACTGAGAGACAACAGTTAGAATGTTTATGTCTTTAAACTTCTGTCTAAGGGAAACTCTGGGAGCTAAACTGTAGATCGCTCGTATAGCCCTTTTTTGCAGTATAAAATAGAATTAATATCTGCAGAACATCCCCAGAGCAGTATGCCATAAGTCATAACGCTATGGAAATAACTAAAATAAACTATTCTAGCTGTGTCTACATCAGTTAATAGTCTAATTTTTTTAACAGCATAAGCATAACAATTTTTTAATGTGGGGACCCCATTGCAATTTAGCGTCTATAGTAACTCCTAAAAAGACCGTTGACTCCACAAGGTCCAACCCTGTTCCATTCAATTGTATATTGGATTCTACTTGTCTCACATTTGGTGTCGAGAACTTTATACAATTAGTTTTCTTCTCATTGAGGAGAAGATTAGTTGTATTGAACCAATTCACAACTTTAGCGAGTGCATTGTTAACATCGTCATAGTTTAATAATTGCCATTTAATTTTAAATAACAGTGAAGTGTCATCTCATATTTAAGTAGTATTTATTTTAAAAGGATTGTTCAAATATTTCAAGAGTTATCCTATAAGCATGGAGTAGGTACTTACTGCAATAGTTTTCACATCGAAACGTTTACGTTATTGCTTTATTTACGCGTTAAGTGGACATCTATACTAATATTATAAAGTGGAAAGATTTGTATGTAAGTATGTTTGTAAAGAATTGGCTCAAAAAGTACTGGACCTATTTCAAAAATTATTTCACCATTGGAAAGCTACACCCTTCACCCTGAGTAACATAGGCTATATAAGATTCATCATCATCATCCATCGCCGCGCCGGTGAAACCGCGGAGAGCAGCTAATTCTAGATAAAGACAGTGCAGAGGGACAATTAGATTGGCAATGTGATGTGATGCCTACTTGGGTAGGTACAGTTTCTGCGATATGTACTACCTCCTAGATATGTACCAGTAGGAACCTACCTACAGTATGCTACTGTAGTAAATGCCCAGTAAGATAACAAGATGTAACGCGTAAGAACTGGAGGAATACAGAATCATGTACTTGGCCCGTCAGACTCCGCCGCCATTACACCAGTAATGCATCCATATGCAAAAGCTAATGAATGAGTGCGTACGCTTTTAGCTTCTTCACGGCGAAGTGGCTAAACGGATTTGGACGTAATCTTCTATACAGATAAATACAATTGAAGTGTCTGTTTTATTTTCTAATTAACAGTTCACTTAATGAATTTATATGGTACTTAATATCAATATCAAATCATAAAAATAAATTAAAAAACATTTTTGCTGTCTGTCTGTTTGTTCCGCGGCTAATTTGTAACGGCAGGACCGATTTTAACGGGACTCCAACGGGCAGATGGCTCATTAAGCAGTAACTTAGGCTACTTTTATTTTAGTAAAAAAAAATGTAAACTGTCTCTCTGTCTATATGTGTTGTTACCACGCCTAAACGGATCGTAATCAAATTTGGCATGATTATGTTCCGGGGAAGCGCTTTTCATCATTATCATCAACTATAGCCACCACGCGTGTGAAACCGCGGGGCGCAGCAAGTTTATAATAAAGATAGTTTATACCCAGGGGCAGGAATAACATAACAGACCGCCCGCATAGGGACTGATAATAATGAAAAGTATCCTGTGTTAATCCAGCGCCTCATCTACCTCCGTAGCAAATTACATCAAAATTGGTCGAGCCTTTTGAACGTCAAGAAGTAACAAACATACAAACACACTCACAAACTATCGCCCTTTTAACGTTATTGTGCAAAGTGATAATAATATGGAACATAAAACAAAGTCGGGTTCGTTGCACCAGTTATACCCACGAGTACGAGTACCAGTAGGTAACTTCAGAATGGCTGAACGGATCTGGATCACGTTTTGGTAGATAGATAGAGAGCCGCTGGAGTAACACATAGGCTATCAACATCATATATAGACAACATCGTATCCATTAGGACGCGCGTGAAACACACTGATCATTGATGATAATTAGTTGAGTTAGAAAATGTTCGTGTTTTGGACACATAGGATATAATATCGAAACCGACAATAGTGATGTACTGAGCCGACGCTATCGGACCTACTCGTAGGTTCCGGGACTTCCAGGCGAGCGGTACCTATCCACCCGCGGTCCCTGACCATGTGCATCGGACTTCCCAACCTACCTCGATAATAATATGAAACACAAGCATGCTTAGCGAGATCAAGCATTGCAATTTTAGAGAGAAACAACACTGACTGAAACTGACACGGATTGTCGGTAGTCGCGAGTTCGAATACCGTCCGAGGATGTGAATTAATTTCCAAAACTGCAAAGTTTCGTCACTAGGTATAGCGTTAGTTTTAAAACTTCATATTCCTAATCAAAATTATGAAGGTTGCGACATCAATGCGAACTTTTGGAATATACCTACTATTTCTGTTGGATAATGCTGTCAAGCAACATGTTCAATGGCTGATGTCGCTCCGTCCCCGTACGACGGTTAAAATCAAATAGTGAGTTAAAACTCGATGCTCCGACCTCGAGCCTCGGCGACATAGTGATCATGGCGTCTGACACGGATAGTCAGAAGACGCGGGTTCGAATCCCGTCCGAGGAAGTGTATTTGTATATCTAAAATTACAATGTAAAACTCGAGGAATGCCAAATGTATCTAAGTACCTCAAGACCAAAAAAGGGAAAATATTAAGGTGCGTTCGTTTAGCTCATGAGGGCATTGGTGGCGTTGTCATTGATGGCTCTTTTGTTATAGCGTTCGTAAAGCTCCAAACGGTATTTTTGCCTATTCGAACGCTCAACTGAGCATAAGACCTAAAATCACATGATTATGCTGTCAAATACATAGCTCAAATAACGATCACAAACAACCATGCTCCGGACGTGGGTCAAAAATTACAAAAATTCCTTTTTTTTAGCTTTCCGAACGCTGAACAAAAAGAGACATGAACGACATCTTCACCCACAGATTCCCAATTCGAACGCCCCTTGTGAGCGTTTTTAGCGTTATTTTCGCTAAAAACAATCAGAAGTAATCTATTCGAACGCACTATTAGATATCTGTTAAAGGAATTTTCCTATCAGAGATTGTACCGGGATACATCTCGGAGATCTAAACGTATGGCGGCTCTGGGACAGAGTATGCAGGTAGAACAATTAGCGTCGGCGGCGTGCGCGCTCCCACGGATGCTGCGCGTGTTTTTGCGCGACTCCGGCGGCCGGCAGGGCTCCGACCGGTCCTCCCCCCTCCACCCAGACCCACGCGCACGTGAGCTCCCAACGCACACACACCACCACACATGTTCCCCTGGACGCACGCACACTAGCCACGGCGGCTATCGGCTCGCGCTCGCCGCCGCCGCCGTATCGGCATTGGGGGAGCTTGTCTTCTTATATTTCTTCGTTGTGAATCTCACTACGTATACTCTGTTATGACCGTGACTACTACTTGAAAGTTGTTTATCACGAACACGCTTTTATCTGTTTTTTTTATAATGTAAGTAGGTAAGTACCTAAATATATAAAATACGATAATTAGTTCCACTGCTGTCGCTTCGACGCGCGCGCGGAGACCAATCATTAGGTTCCACTCCTGATATATGGAATCCGCGCTAATGGGCCCGTTCTCGGTAGGAACTACTATTTTTTATTATAATAAAATGTGTGCTAGTTGCAACTGACAAAATCATAAAACATCTAAGATGTTGGAACAAAAGATTTTTACAACGGAAATGCTTATTATGGCTGTCATTGGGCAATACAATAAAAGGCGGAGTTAGCTTGCAATGCACATGTGCAAAACAAAACCTTTTTGAACTGGTCAGGCAAAAAATTGGGTGATAGTACCTACCCACCAATATTAAAGCTTGCGATTAGAATAAGCTCTGAAAGGCTCCGGTCGACAACAGCAGCTAATACTGCGGTACACGAGACGAGCCGGTTCCAATCGGTAACCATCTGTACGTGAACTTGTCCGTATGGATTACCTACTTTATTTTATGAATAGTTCGTAAACCTTCATAAGTCACATAATGTTCCCCGCACTCGAGACATGAGGTGCTAGTTTACCTCGAGGTGTATCGTTGCGGGTAAACGTTGCAAAGTTAAAGACATCCCGATTTTCAAACAATTAGCAAGCGTTTAGAAAGCGCTAACAATGCCATCACACCAACACAAATAATAGCCCAGGGGTACTAACACTGAGGTACGGCATGACATTGTGATGATCCGCTGTGGACACATAGGACACATCTGCGCATGGCTAAGCCCCTAATGAGTTGCTGTTCTAGATGTAGTGTGATGTTGCGGTCGAACCTTTGGCCGCAACATCACTAATCATCTAATACGATTACGCTGTTGTTAGGGAACAAACTTGGTAGTTAATATTCTACAAAATGTTGGAAATACAGTGTTCCAATAAATAGTATACATTACTGCAGCGACCAGCAAGAGAGGCATTGATGGACGAGCGTGTGAATGTAGGCCGCGGTGTATCCGAGGCGCCACGGAAGTCCATCAACGCCTAGTAGTGGCCAAGGCTTGTATACTACTTTTCTCAAATAATGCGCGTAAATTAAAACAAAGTAGTAGATATATCTTTTCTTTCAGACTCCATTGAACAAAATTTCCATAGGTGTTCAAATATTTTGCATTCGATTTTGGCGGTAACTAGTTTTCTTTTATGGCTCTTATCTCAGCCTAAAATCATTGGTGGTTCATTATTAGTGCTGTTTGTACCGAGAAGCAAGCCATCGAGAGTTGTGAGCATGACATAGGACCGAAACCACTCAACAACCGATTCGTCGTAACTCGCGTGAGTTACCTACCAGTATCGTATATAATAACGGTATATAAATACATTACCTATTCCCCAATTGTTGCAATTTAAGAAAAATATTTAAATTATATAAAAATATAAATTATAAAATATATATTATAAAATTATAAAAAATAATATAAAATATATAAAATATTTAAGTTCAGACGGGATTCGAACCCGCGTTTTCTGACAATCCGTGTCCGACGCTATGACCGCTAAGCCTGACAACCATTCGACGCTCGGTTGGGTTCCTCGGTGGCTTGCAGTCGTGGCGTCTAACGCGGATTTCGGGTTCGAGTCCCGTATCAAAACGGTAGACATAGGTACCGAATCCAAAATATGGTTTCGCGAGGCGCTAGTGCTTCAATAATCATACAATAAAATACCTAGGTACTGTACAGGCCGAGACTGCGGCAAGACAGAACCATGTACTACAATACGCGCGCCGCAAAGTTGATGTTATACTCGTATGTTTACCGGCATTATTTGTGTAGAAAGATTCCTCAATATACTCGTCCACTAATAGAACAAAACCACGAAACAAAACTCAAGTTGCGATACGTATTTTTTTTTTGTTTTGACGTATTTATTTAAGTATAATTGTAATCACTCGTTTGGTGAGTGATGCCGGATGCGCACGCAAGCCGACGCTTGCTGTTAGCCGTGTGTGATGTTGCAGTCTGTTCATTTCACCTCTGCTTTTGTATCAGAGTAGTATTTATGGGTACATATAAAATTACAAGGGCTGCGATGTCAATACGAAAGTTTAAGTATTTATAAATAATGCTTCTTTCGGTTGGATGGTACTGTTAAACTGTCCAATAGATGTCGCTCCGTCCCCGCAAGACGGTTAGTCAAATAGAGAGTTAAAATTCGATGCTCGGACCAGAACCTTTTCCATAAGAATCAATTTGGGTTCACAAGGAATCGCTCTACTATAGACGCAGGTATAGAACTTATAAAAGATGTGTTTGATGCCTGGGAGAACTCTCAAGATGCCTTAGGTGTTTTTGTGACTTATCTAAGGCATTTGACTGCGTCCGACATGATATACTTGTCAGGAAATTACAACACTACGGTATTAGGAACATGGCTCTCAACCTTTTGACTTCATATTTAAATGATTGAATTCAAAGGGTTGACATAAATGGTAAAAAATCGCCCGGCTCTATAATCTCAATGGGCGTTCCACAAGTTTCAATACTAGGGCCGTTCTTGTTTTTAATCTATATTAATGACTTACCTTATTATGTAGAGAAGAATCACGAGATTGTATTGTTTGCAGATGACACTTCACTGTTATTTAAAATTAAAAGGCAGTTATTAAAATATGAGGATGTTAACAATGCATTAGCTAAAGTTGTGAATTGGTTCAATACAAATAATCTTCTCTTCAATGAGAAGAAAACTAATTGTATAAAGTTCTCGACACCAAATGTGAGACAAGTAGAATCCAATATACAATTGAATGGAACAGGGTTGGACCTTGTGGAGTCAACGGTCTTTTTAGGAATTACTATAGACGCTAAATTGCAATGGGTCCCCACATAAAAAAATTGTCTAGTAGGCTCAGTTCAGCGGCTTATGCTGTTAAAAAATTTGACTATTAACTGATGTAGACACAGCTAGAATAGTTTATTTTAGTTATTTCCATAGCGTTATGACTTATGGCATACTGCTCTGGGGATGTTCTGCAGATATTAATTCCATTTTTATACTGCAAAAACGGGCTATACGAGCGATCTACAGTTTAGCTCCCAGAGTTTCCCTTAGACAGAAGTTTAAAGACATAAACATTCTAACTGTTGTCTCTCAGTTTATCTATGAAAATCTAATGTATGTAAAGAAAAACATTAGCAGTTTTGATAAAAGGAGTGATGCTCATTCCATCAACACGCGAAAGAAGCACAAGCTATCCGTACATGTAACGCGTCTCCACAGAATAAGTCATTCTTTTATGGGACAATGTATACGATTCTATAATAAAGTTCCCAATGTTATCTGAGATTTGCCTATTAATAAGTTTAAAATTACTATTAAAACTAAACTCTGTCAAAAAGGTTATTACAAAATTTCGGATTACTTGCAGGATAAAACAGCTTGGGACTAATCACTCCAGGATCTATCTACTCGTGTACTAAGATGTCAAAGTGTAGCGTGTCTTGCCCTACTGATACCATTATTATGGTCTCTTTTGTAAGGCAACACACTGGAGCTAATATTTGTAGTACCTAAGTAAAAACATTGTAAAACATCTATATAAAAAGAATGGCCCCGAGTTTCTTGCCGCTTCTCGGTAGGCTCTATATATTTTGGAACGCGGCGGTAGTCTTTAAAGTACATTATAATGAAAAATTGACGTTCATAAGTGCGTCTTTGATGCCTAAATTGAATAAATGATTTTGACTTTTGAACCTCGGTGGCCTAGTTGGTCAATGGCGTCTGACACAGAGAGTCAGAAGACGCGGGTTCGAATCCCGTCCTAGGATGGAATTTTTCTCTCTATAAATTGCAATGTTTGAGATCGCTTAAGCAGGCATCAGTGCTTTGAAAAGTAATACTTTGATATATATATATATGTGTGTGTGTATGTATATTTTACTGTTTAAAGATCAAATTTGTACAAATGATGGTGTTTAAACACAAACATCTAGATCTATTTTCATTACTTTAACTAATAGTTAATATAGGTATTATTATATGTATTTCATACATTCAGTACAGTAAAAGCTCCTTATTCGCGCTACCTTCATTCGCGTTTTCACTATTTGCGGATTAAAAATATGCGACCCAATTCCTATATTCGCGGATCTAAATTTAATTATTTTGTTATTCTAATCTAATCCAGTAATTCATAAATCTAGGAAAAATAATAGTACATAATCTAATATCAATCTGTATGTCGACGCATAATAACAGCCAAACTTATGTTCACATGTCATTATGATGGAATGTGGAGCGCTTCCTATGTTTTATGTAACATCTTATACATATGTATACCCATGTTCATGCAAATAAATAATTTTGATTTGAATTGAATTGAATAAGTAGGTACATTAGGTACATACGTACATAATAATAAAAGGATTCGAATAAGTATCCAACCCAATATCCTTTGTAAATGCTGTCAAATCGACTAATAAAAAGAGTAAAATAGATCTTATTATAACCTTGCCTAAAGTATGTTGTTAAATGATATCACCGAGGACTTTGACATAAGGCGCCTTCGCCGCAACCGGTGATTTTGAGAATGTAAACAAACAGAATGAAAGCAACCTTATTACTAATGCTGCTTTGCGTGTTTTATTGTTTCGACTTTCACATTCGTTACAAAAATTGTGATCGAGTAACATGTCTCTACCTATCTTGCCTCTTATTCTTAGGAGGCAAATTGCTAGTGCGACTGCTGCATATCAGTCTGAAGGAGCTTTTAAAAACTGCCAGAAAATTACAAAATTCTTCAAACCATTGCCTAAGCCTTAGGGTAATTAATCAAAATGCAAAAAACTTCAATTATTTTTTTTTTTTTATTTTGTGACCTAGAAACATATCCCCTATAATCCCATATAAATGACCATTCCATATTCACGGTCTTTGTATTTGCAGCATATTTATGAAATATTAACCCCGCGAATAAGGAACTTTTACTGTAATACGAAATTATGCATTTTGAACTTATTTCTTTTGAATGTATATATTTCAGCCTTGTAACTTTTGATACATACCCACATTTATTTGTAAGTAAGGGTGCTGTCAGAGGTAATATAACTGTGAACAGACTGTAGTCAAAGACTACATTGACTACACTGAGCGCTTACAAAATTTTTATATTAGGTTCATATTTGGACTTTGCAAATATGACCACCTTTCTAAATTTTGTCATAATCTCAAGTGGTTACCTATACGTCTTCGTCGGAAAACTCACAAGCTGACCCTGCTGTACATTATATTGTACAATCCATCCACCCCCAGCTATCTTAAAGAACGTTTTCAGTTTCTTTACTTAGAAAATTCTCTGCCTTTGAGATCATCAGGAACACTGGCACTAAAAACACCTGATCTCACTCTTCATCGTTCTACAATGCGTCATTTACCGTGCAGGCAGTTCACCTTTGGAATAGTTTGCCAGTTTCAGTATGTCATTGTCTCATTAAATATCTTTAAAGATTGAATTAAAAAATGATATCTGTCACAGATTGGTGTTTGCTGAAATTTCAAATCTATTTTTGACACTTATTATAGATATTATATATGTTCTTATATTGTATTATAGTAGGCTTGTAGTTTATATGTATTAGTATATATAAATGTGTATTGTGTGTATTTTATTTTAATTAGGCAGTATGTATACCTAAGTACTATATTATATTATGTAGGTATTTATGTATAATATGTATTATATATATATATTAATCAGTTTTATGTACATATTCATTATTGTCTATACTTACGCTGATACTATTCACCACTGTCCCTGAAAATACTATTCTATCTACCCAAAGGTTGTCTGGAAGAATTCGCTTTAAGCGATAAGACCGCCTTTTGTACAACTATGTTATATTTTTTCTATCGTATGTTTTTCTCTTTTATATCTTATTATAGTTTACAAATAAAGAGTTTTCTATCTATCTATCTACATTATATAGGTACCTAGGAGAATATGCTATGATGTTAGTGGACAACTCAGTGTGGTGTGATGCACCAAAGCACCATCTATTACCAACCGACCAACCATGCTGTTCACCTAGTAGTTGGACGGTTAGTATATATAAGCACAGCCGGCAGCACAGCCAGTGCATTGGCAATTATATCAAAAGCTCTGTTAGGCTGCTCTGCAGATAATCATATGGTGGGTGTGGGGTTCAGCTGATGATATTCCACGGACCAATTTCATTCTACTGACAATGTACCTACTATTCTAAAAGTTAGGGTGAGATACCCTGCATTTTACAGCATTTTATACAATTGAAATCATAAATTCTGTAATATTAACTTTTTCATAGCATATTTGTTTTACAGGAGTTATAAAAATGTGTATAATTTATAATTGCATAATAATATTAAGTTTTTAATGAAAAATTTATTAGTCTGAAAAAGAATTTATACCTAACTATAAGAATTTCAGTTTAATAGCTTGTAATAGGTATAATATATATTTCATATAATCACACATTCAATAAAACCTATGTACTTTTAAGGAGATATACTAAATAGCTTAAAATATATACTAAAATCAGAATAGTTAAAAATGTATTTATCCGTAAAAGATTTTATGGCTAATTATATGGCTAATTATGAGAATTTCAGTTTAATACCTTATAATATATATTTTATATAATTACACATTCATTAAAACCTTTGTACTTTTAATGAGATATTATATTAAATAGCTTAAAATATATACATCAGAATAGCAGAAAAAAATTGAATTTATCCTATTCAACCCTAAAATGTGGCAGAACTAGGAAATGAAGAGAATCCTGTTTTATGTGAAGAGTCCCACAGTACAGTATGTAGCTCACCGGATATGATAGCAGGAGATCCAGGACCAGGTGCGGAATCCGCTCGCAGCGCAGCCGGTAGCACCAGCAGCAACAACAGCGCCGCTGCCGCCGCCGGCCCTAACGCCGCGCCACTACCCGCTGCCATGCTTATTCGCATACTTGCTCGCGCCACATCGCGCGGATTATTTTATGTATTCTATTTGAAGCTTTGTTTATCTTATAATAACCCACTTGCAGCAACCGAATCAATTCAATCCAGTGCACTTGTATTTTCTTTACGTCTATTTTCGTACGGAAATGTTTGTACACAGACTATTCAAAAATGAAGTGTTAAAATTACTATTTTGGAAACACTGTGCAAGCCATGCAAGGTAGTTTTAAAATAGTAGGTGACGAATTTTTAAAACAATATCATTCTAAATTCGATTTTTAACAAACTGAGGAAATGACATCTCTCACAAACGACCGATAGCATTGGAACGCGGTCACAAACTAACTACCAGTCTTGCCATAACGAAGTTCCAAAAAAATACATATCCAGAGCTGAAAACGTACATTTTGAGGTAATAAAGTACATTATGCAATTATTTTACTTGACTTTTCATTTTTCCACGCAAGTGCTATATTTAGGCGTTAGAAAACCTATATACATTGTTTTCGCATTTGATAAGGCCTTTTTTATTTTATTTATTTCGGAATAACTAACAGCTATATTTATACACTAAAAGATAAAGGAACATGGTTAATAACAGTGAGTAATAATGCAGCCAACGGCGTTATTCACATATTGACATCATAAGACTTAATTAAGAAGATGCAGCTAGAGAACATAGTATATAAGTAATAATCAAATAGCTAATGTGTGCAGATTAGTTACGTATAAAGAGCTGAAGATATTTAAAAGAGTTATAAAATTCAAGTGACTCAAGTTAATGCGAACACAGCTCTGCGTTTAAAGAATCTTCTTGAAAACATAATAAAATTAAGGAAGATTTAAACATATTAGAGAATGCAAATATATCAATTGACTCGAACGACTTATATACTTATATGCCATACCACGAATAGGAGAGCGATGTCCCGAGTTCGTACGACAGGTGTTAAGTGCAAAGAGCGTATGTAAACGGTTACTTCTCAGCGTAGCTGTTCTCGGGACAGCGTAACATATTTTGTCAAGTAAATCTATGCAAACAATGTTATTGTGAACGGCATCATAAAGAGAGGCCGCCTCAAGATATTTGCGTCTGGACTCAAGTGATAAAATTCTGTATGTAGTGAGCAAGTCCTGATAAGAAAGGTAATTACGGAAACACTTATCACAGAGCGTAGGAACTTACGTGTTACTTCATAAACTGTCAAGGTTCAAATTAAACTTGCACATAAATTAGAAGGAAAGAGTCAAAGTATTTCTATGCTACCTATTACGTAGAGCCTGTTCAACTTTTTTCAATAAGAGAGTAGAGAGAACTAACATTACGAACTTTGAATGGCAACTTGCCTCTGGCAGCTGTAAAATATCAAACTCAGCTGTCATGTCAATTTCTAATTAATTACCGTCATGAACCGTTACTTCGCCTGTGCTGCCTATCTTCGCCTTATTTTAAATAAATTAAATTTGACAATACAAAATTGTTACGAACAGTCCATAAAACTGCTAAATATAAAGTATTTTTCACGTATGGCAAGATTTTGCACAGAAATTCTGGCTGACTTATGTTGTTTGCCGCTAGTACGTTTTTTCTATGGATCAAGTGACACTTTTTTTTTGATTGTGTTTAATCTACTCTTTGTTGTGTTTTAACGTCTGTGCTTGGCAGTCATACATACAGGACAGGTAATGCATAACTTTTATTTGAATTATCTCTTTCATTGAAAACTATTATATTGCATCTAGGCTATTTCTAGTCGTCATAATTAAATCAATTTGATAAACCTGATAGTAGCAGAAATCTTGTTGCCAAACTTGGCCTATCCCTAGGATTGTCAATCGCGTTGTTTAGTGCTCTAAGTAATATATTGTAAATTTTTGGTATATAAATGGGTTGCTTGGTATGTATTTATGAATGTATGGTTTGCAATTGCATTATATATGTATGGATTATGATCCTTTAGCTTTATTTATTTGAATTTTCGCTTTATATTTATATTTCGGAACCTTTCCATTTTTTTAAATATGGGCAAACAAGCTCCGTTCGTAATATTGATCTATTCTAAGTTCAACTGCTCAAGTAAGATGCAATTGTAACGAAATTTAGTACCTATATCAGTTGTACCAACAATACGTGGAACAAGTAGGTACAATTTGAAAAATTTAATACCGACTTCCATTCTAGTCAGTTATTATTTGTTAAATTAAAATGTGACCACACGGGAAGTACCAGCTTTCAAACAAAAAATAATTTTGAGAATCGGTTCACCCTATCGAAAGTTATGTTAACAAACATGAAAAAATACAGTCGAATTGAGTACCTCCTCCTTTTTGGAAGTCGGTAGAAAAGACAATGTCTGAAATGACTTTGAAGTAGAAAAAAAAGACTTTAATAAGTATTTTTCTCCTGAATACCTAAATTAAAATATACACACATCAACATGTGTACGTCAAAGGACCTCGTTTGGATACAAGGCCATATGACTGCTCTAAAATACCGAGATGAGGTGCTAGAGCCTGTAATCTTGCCCCATAGACAGCAAATGGGACAAAATTTCCAGCTAATGCACGACAATGCCCGTCCACATACGGCGCGTATCGTTACAAGTTGGTTACAACAGCATGATATCCAAGCTTTACACTGGCCTGCACAATCCCCTGACTTAATTCCTATTGAGCATGCCTGGGATATGTTTCAGAGAAGAGCTCTTAGGAATTTCCCTGAAGATATGTGCATGTAAACCAGCTTTTCTTGCATCTTAGAAGGACTTGGGACAGTATTCCACAACAGGATATTGACACCCTTGTTTTGAGTATATTGCAGAACCGCTGCAGATGTGTCAGGAGAGTCTTAGGTGGATTCACGAATTATTAATTTTAAGTTTTTAACAATTTTTATAAAAAACCTAGTTGTTTTATTTAGGTTTTGATGTTTCAAAAATAAAGTTAAGATTCAAATTTTGTCTGAGTTTTTCCTCTTCTTCTAAGTTTTTGTTTTAAATTTAACTTTATCTAAAAGCTTATTATCTGATTAGATAGGCTATTAAACAAGGTTTATTTTAATACTTTTAATACTACAGTCTTAACAGAAAGTTAATAAGAATTTTAGTTATTTAGATTTAAATGAAATATCCCTAGACCATGTTGATGTGTGTATGTCTAAACTATTTTTTATTGCACAATCTTCTGTAACCGCTTCCTTTTTTGAATTACTTCAGCCAAACATTATTTGTGGCAGCCCTATAACTGTTTTAGCAAATGTATGAAACGTTGTAAACATCTATATAAAAGAATGCAATGGCCCCGAGTTTCTTGCCGCTTCTTCTCGGTAGGCTCTATATATTTTGGAACGCGGCGGTAGAGTCTTTAAAGTACATTATAATGAAAAGTTGACGTTCATAAGTGCGTCTTTGATGCCTTAATTGAATAAATTATTTTGACTTTGACTTTGACATGCTGCGAAATGGCAATTTCGCAGCATGTCAAAGTGATTTTATTATAGACATCTAACTGCGCTCCGCGGTTTCACGCGCGTGGTGTGGTGATGAATGATGATGAATCAAAATATTTCTTATTCCCAGTCGTTTCGCTTTTGACTGAGCGGTCGTGGTCGTCATGTAGTTGTGGTGGAGGCAGATGTAATGCGCCTCACGATGTCATGCCATCCCCCTCTATTTGCAGTCACCCTGGTGCACTAATGCAAGGTACCTCCCACCGCAGATTTGATCTGATCAGTCCATCGCATGAGTGACCTCCCGCACGGTCTACTGCCTTCTAAGTACTTTGTCCTGAACGACCAGCCGCTCTATAGACTGGCTGCCCCGCCCAGCCCCGGTTCTAGGGAGCATCTCTTCCTCCAATTCGACCATCTTTTCGTCGGTCCTGAGCGTGCGTGTATTGTATGTTGCCAGGGCCAGGGGTCGTTTTTGGGATTGGTAGCCGGATCTCTGCCGGAGATTCTTCGCACCCCCTGCTCCACCGTTACAATGGCCGCTACCGTAGCCACGGATAGCAGAGCTGCCGGGGACTGGGGGCCGTGGTTTAATGTTATTTGTCATGGGGGGGATTTGCCTTAATGCACCACGCTTGGCAGGCATCTTGGTGATCGCAGTGGATGTTAACGCAGACTGCGGGAAATGCTGCTGCCCATTTCCCGGATATTCCCTTAGCCGCCTCTTACGGCACCCACGGGAAAAGTACAATTCGAAGCCGGTACACCCACGGCAACATCATATGCTGCATATTGCATATGCTTGCTGCAGAATAAAATAAAAAAGAGACACACACAATATGAGAAGAGCCATTTCCGATGAATAAAGACTTACAAAAAAAGCATAACAAAAACTAAAGTAGGTGGGATAGTTTTAATCATTATGTACAGTTTTAATTTGTTTGAATCAATCAATCAATCAATCAATCAATCAATCTTTTCACACACAAATCAAAATAATTTATACAATGTCATATTCTATTAAATCCGCCGTTGCCGGTCCCAAGCCCGGATGAGAAAGGAGGAGGGTTGGAGGACAAGAGCTGAATAATAATAATAATAATAATAATAAATTTATTCGGCAACTAAACTTATGTGTTATAACTTAAATAACATAATTTTCATATCTCATATAAAAACTTATTTTTTATATTATTGCACTTTGGTCCCCACACTAGGATTCCCTGTATCGTGGGGACCGACATTTTCTGTTTCGTTTCTAGTTTAGCGGTATCTTCGCATCTAAATTAATTAAGTTAGTAGTTAGTTGGGTGTTATGTAATATATTAATTAAATAAATATAGTGTTATAATTAGAAGGTGTTTGTGTACGCTAAGTAATTTCAATTACATATGAGCAAAGGGGGTACAGCATCTCAACACAAGTCGCAAATTTCAACATCAGTTAAAATCATGGTCTATTGTTAATTGATGTCCTATTTTTTGTTTTAATTTAAGTGTGGATGCAAGCAAGTAACGATAATGGTTTATTTAACTATTTGAAGGATTTGTTCACTTTCTTCGTAGGTCATCGTCTGCAGCCATTCCCGTAAAACAAGCCTACATTTGTATTTGGTTAGGTGTAGTATGTTGCATTTCCTATTTACTTTAGTATATAAGTAGGGTGCTACCCAAACATATGATCTTCGGTATAAATCTGAATAACCCACCGTAAAACAGCAACGCCGAGTATCGGGCGGCGGTCAACTATCCCGACCTCTCTATACACCCACGATATAGAGAGTGGCCTACAGTGACCATGAGGAATTAAATCCCCTCAAAAAGACTGCCGTGGAAGGATCTGGGCGCCCACCACGATGTACCTGTCCAAGAAAACCCCCAATGAATGTATACGACTAATAAGGCTAGTTTGTTGGACGATCCGACTAACCACCGGCGCCATTCGGTTACCGGGCCGGGCGGTGTGAAATTGGCGACCGAAGCCGCTGCTAGAAAGAGTCACCAGCATCTAACAGACGGTAATGCTACTGGTGACATGACAAGCAGAATCTCAATTAGAGATCATCGACGTATTGCCACCTGGAACGTCCGTGGACTATTGAGTCCAGGAAAGCTAGACATTGTGGAGAGAGAGGCCGAATCGCACAAATTAGCCTTACTTGGAATGTCCGAGACGCATATGAGAGGACAAGGGCATCTTAGAACCACTAATGGTAACACCTTATATTTCTCAGGCCCTAAAGACTCCAGTACCAATGGAGTTGCTATCTGGTTACCTAGACATTTAAATAACTATGTGGTAGGATACAATCCAGTCTCAGACAGAGTGATGTCCTTAAAACTGAACACACGCCCCTGCATACTAAACATAGTCGTAGTGTACGCCCCCACATCCACCTCGGAGGAGAAAAAGTGTGACGACTTCTACACAGAGCTTGAAGCAGTGCTGTCTGAAATTCCGCACCGGGAGATAACAATGGTGTTGGGTGACTGGAACGCGAAGATAGGTAGCACACTAGACGACGATCATATCAGGGACACTGTTGGAAAATACGGCTTCGGCGCCAGAAACGATAGGGGAACCAGACTTCTTGAGTTCTGCATCGGGAAGAAGTTTGCGATACTGAACACCAGTTTCCAGCAGCATCCTTGACGTCTCTACACTTGGGTGTCGCCTGGCGATCGTTGCCGCAACCAAATTGATTATATACTTATCAATAGCCGCTGGAGAACGTCAGTGTCAAAGGTCAAAACCTTTCCTGGGGCTGATTGTGGCTCAGACCATTGTCTTTTAGTTGCTAATTTTGCCTTGCGCCTAAAAGTAATCAGGAAAAAGTGTATTAAACCTCCGCGCAATTTAGGGAAAGCAGAGCAACAACAGTTCCAGGTCGAGCAATAGCATAGCAAATGACCCTCCACCTGTAAATGCAAATCCGGATGAAGAGTCCCACTCTTCATCCTTACACAACAACACATCAACAAGACAATCAGCGATATTCCTATTGCCTCACCAGTTAAAGGTTAACAAATGTGGCTATCAAATTAGACCTGGAAACTAATACAAGATAGGAAGGAGCTTAAGTCACGAGGTTTATCAAGCCAAGCTGTCAGAGAAAAGTTCTCAGAATACTGTAGAGTGATTAAGAGGCAATGTCGACACGATAATGACAGCTTTGCTGAACGCATTTGCCAAGAGATAGAGAAGCATGAACACAAAGTGCAGAGCTCGGACCTCTTCATGAAAGTGAAATTACTCTCTAGACAGTTCAAACCTAGATCATGGTTGATGGAGGATGAAGATGGCACTCCTATACAAGACCTTGAAGCAGTGGCAGATCGATGGCGCAGATATTGCATAGAGCTATATGATAATCCATATGAACGCAGAGCCCCGCAAGACTCAATTACGTGGAACGAGATGGCACTTGAACCGCCCATTCTCCGATCAGAAATCACAGCCGCCATTCACACGCTCAAGTCTAAAAAAGCCCCTGGACCAGATCTACTCACAGCGGAGATTTTGCGTGCAATGGGTCCTGTAGGTGTAGACGCTCTGCACAAGATTTGTGATAACATCTGGCGCACCGGTAAATGGCCCTCTGATTGGACTAAATCTAAACTATACTTCCGCAACATAAAAAGGGATCCACCACTAAATGCAGTAATTACAGAACTCTAGCGCTTATATCGCATGCCAGTAAAGTAATGCTCCATATTATCAACAACAGAATTCGCTACTTTCTTGGATTGGCAAGTCTCGCAGGACTAAGTAACGTGAAGGGCGCTAATGGGTGTGCGGACGCTGCGGGCAAAAGTGGCAAAAATAACGTTTTTGAGCTTTACGTCATGTCATGTCTTCAGCCTATTGGCTGGTTGAAGCATCGAGTTTCAGCTCCTTGCTTCTGCTGAACCTCGAGAGGCGTCTACCTCTCGGTATCTCTTCTACTGCGCAGGTTGTATTCTACAACTCACTGCGCATGGTATGTGATGCACTTGCGTGCTTTCTATTAATGTTTATTATGTGTTTGTTTTATGTTTAAATTTTTATAATAATTATTCAGCTGCTTCTGCTGGCGCGCTACTTGCCTCCGGAGTTTCCGTGTCATCCGTCATCAGGAGCTCACGGGGCAGTCCGCGCCAGTTCATTGGTGCGTCCGGGAGTCTGGCATGTAAAGGTGCTATCCCGTGGAGGTGCGAGTTTGGTCCGTTGTCTGCCTTATCAAACATCTTACGGGCCAACCGGATCACAAACGCCTCCACGGTTTCCAGATTGAGGTCATTTGCTATAATATCGTTCCTTACGTAGCGCCCTGCCCCCACGACGATACGCAAGGTGATATTCTGCTGTCTTTGCAGTATTTGTTTATTTTTTTTGGAACAGAGTTGATACCAGGCTGGGGCGGCATAGGTCAGTCTTGACCATATGTACTACTTATATATACCCAAACTGGTGCGAAGTTGTAAATTGGACGCAAGCACGGGTCGGAGCATAGCTCTGGCTTTCGTTGCCGTACTAACCACGTGTTGCGTTTGCTCTTCCATTGTCAATCTTTTATGTAAATTTACTCCAAGGTATCGACAAGAACTCCTCCATTCAATGTCTTGACCTTGGAGTTTAAGCTGTGGTGGATTATTGTAGTTCCCGCTGACAAGTAGAGCGGCGGTATTCCCCGCGTTGACCGCCATCCTCCACCTGTCGAGCCATTCAGGGAGTATGTTGAGGAGCCTCTGCATCTTGTTGGCAGCTCCTTTAGGATGGAGTGATGAGGCCATATACGCGCTGTCATCTGCGAAGAGTGCAAGCATAACATACCTTTCCCCCTCACGGATAAGGTCGGCCAGGGTAGGGATGTCATCTGTGTACAACGCGTACAGGGTTGGTAAGAGGCAGCTGCCCTGAGGGACTCCTGCTTCTATCGTCTTGATGTCGGAGTTTTTGTCCTCTACTGTTACATAGAATGATCTATTGTACAGGAAGGACGCAATGATGCAAACAAACTGTTGGGGCAATTCTGTGCGTACCAGTTTGTAGAGGAGGACTTCGTGCCACACTCTATCGAAGGCCTTCTCCACATCCAGGAACACAGCCACCGTATGTTTTTTGCTGTTCATCTCGTACGCCAAATGGTTCAGCACCCTTGCCAGTTGGAGGGTGGTCGAATGGAAACTCCTGAAACCAAACTGTTCGTCTCTGGGTTTTATGTACGGTCTGATTCTTCGTAACAATAACCGTTCGAACAGCTTGGCCAGGTGGGACAGGAGCGATATGGGCCGGTATGCGTCCACCCTTCTGCGGTCCTTTCCTGGTTTTGGTAGCATTATCACCTTGGCTCTCTTCCAGGACTCCGGGAAATAGCCAGTCCTCAGTATGCCTATCCTATCCTAAGGTGATTTACTTCACGCCTCTCAAAGACCTTTGCAATTCGATCCAAACGTGCGATTCTCTAATGATTCGTCGTTGCGCTATCCCTATAGAGCCTTGATAATGCTACGATACCTTTCCTGGGTAGCTGGTGAATCGCTGCTATAGGCAGATCGTCATGGCCAGCCGCCTTCTTTCTGGGTAGCCTTCTTATTGCCTTCGCTACTTCAGCTGGCGAGATGAAGTCGTCGCCCTTCAAGGATACTGTAGGCTGTTCCAGGAACACTCTCACTCTCTCAGATACTGTGGTATGGTGAGCGAGGGTTGCACTGGAAACTTCTCTCCTTACAGGTTGAGGCTTATATTGATCTTCGAGATGTCCAGCTAGTATCTCAGCTCTATCTCTTGGTCTGTATTTTCTCTCGCCATTTCCATCCCACAGTGGATAGATTGGCTGCGGTTAATTGGTAAGCCTTTTATTTAAGCTATGTAAGCTTGGTTTGTTTTCGCCTGCTTGGTCTATGGTCATTTGCCAAGTGGCGCCTCGCCAGATCTCCACTGCTTCAGATACTTTGGCGGTAATCTGGTTGAGTCTGGTTTTAATAGTTGCACATCTCGTTTCTGCCCAACACTTCCTTAAATATCTTTTTTGTTGGAAATCTCTTTGAAGGGCGAGTGGCAAATCAACCCTTCTGAGCAAAGCTGGTTTCTCAGAAGTTGCCGCTTCTTTGGCAGCCTTCATTGCTGTTGTAATGGCTATTGTCTCTACTTCAATTTGTTCCGCTGTTGTGAGTGGGCCTATTGCTATATCGCTCAATTTCATTGCATATATTTTCCAATCGGTCCTGGTAATTGGTTACCATCCCCTGGGACTGATGGTCGAGCTGATAGTTACTAATATTGGCAGGTGAGGTTGGTCCAATTCATATAGTGCCTCCACTTTGATGACGCCCCTCACACCCTGATGTGTTACAATATCTATGACGTCCGGTAGGCAGTTGGGGTTTGTTGGTATGTGAGTGGGTTCATCAGGTCCCATTATTTCAAAATTGTGGATTTCTGCTGTTCTGTAGAGTTTTGCACCCGGGCCACTGATCAAGCGTGACCCCCACGATGTGTGTTTGGCGTTCAGATCGCCAATAAGAACAGTCGGGGTACTACCATTGAAAATCACGCCATAATCTGATGCAGGTACAGAATTTGATGGTGGCCGATATGCGGCATATATATTTAGCTCGCTTTGGTTGGTCTTAATGACCACTCCATTTGCGAAGAGTTCTTGCAGATGGGGATGCGCCAATTCGTCGTGTACTACATCTCTTCTGACCAGTACAGCAGTGCCCCTATACGCATGGCCTCTTGGTGAGATGCAGTCTCTTCTATACACGAAATAATTGGCTACCGTTAGCTCTCTTTCTGGTCTTAGTTTAGTCTCGCCCAGGAGGATTATACGGATATCCTGCAACTGGACGAGAGTGCGTAGTTGACTGGTTTTCCCTTTGATTCCTCCCGGGTTCCAGTATAGAATGCGAAGGCTAACATCCATATTGAACCCGGGATAAAAATGCTACCCCTTTCCTAGCCGCTTCCTGGAGGTCTCCCCCTGCGGCTATGGAGACGAGCATTTCCGTAAGGATCCCCAATATTAAAAACATGGGGTTCCCACCGCTGCCCGCTGGTAAGTAAGATTGTGGAGGAGGCATTGGTCCTTCTTGAACATTGAGGCGGGGTTGGTAGGTCCCACCTCTTAAGTGTTGTTGCTGCTGTTGAGTTCTAGGGTCTTGCCTTTGCTCGTGATATTGTTGTTGCCTCTGTTGATGTTGTTGATGTTGCTGTAGCGCTGCTTGACTCTGCTGTACATCACTCATCGTCTGTTGCCTTGTTGGTACTGCTGGGACACTGACAGCCCTCAGCGGTTCAGGGCACACCGGGATGCCAGTACCCGCAAATGCACCTCTGCGCTCTACTTGGATTGGTATAAACGCGGGCAAGGGGTGCCGGCGATCTTCCCTCCTTAGGTGGGTTGTTGCTGTCTGTGATTCAACTGTTGGTATGGGTGTGGACGCTGCCGTTGGCCTCTTGGAAGATTGGGTTCTGGCGCGCTTATTCCTTCGCCTTCTGTTCCTTTTTTTTTGAGGTAGCGGTTCGCCTCTATTTGTTGGCATGTTGGCTTCTGGAGTTAAAGTTGATGGCTGTACCTGCAGAGCAGGCCACATAATATTCTGCGGTATGCGGAAATGTTCCTCTCTTTCTGCTGCTGGTGGGGCACACTCATAGCGTGATTGAGCTTGGACCTCGTGCCTCACCAGTGGTCTTTGCTGTTGATGTTGTTGCTGATGTTGATGTTGCTAGTGCTCATCAGTTTGTTGCTGATGTTGGGTTTGTTGTGTACGTGCTCTAGACTGCCTAGTTTGGCTTCGAGCCGGTCTTTGCTGACTTGGAGGGACCTGTTGGTTGCGGTTTGTATGTTGGTCCACCTGTATTTGTTGTTGTGGTTGTTGTTGTTGCTGTTGTTGAAGGTTAACACGTGGATCAGTTCTTGGGAAGGGTCCCTGTACCCTTATCCCCCTTTTTCTGGCCTCGCGCAAGTAGTGGGGGCATTTCCTGCTGCTGGCCACGTGTTTGCCTTTGCAATTAATGCATTTCGGTGGTGCATTGGGGTCCTTGTTGCAATCAACTGCGAAGTGCTCTTCTGCGCACTTTACACAGCGAGGCGGTGGCGCCAGATGCGTGTCCGAACGTCTGGCAACGGTGACATTGCGGTACCGTACCAGATCTCGGTGCCCAGCCCTCAATTCTCACATTAGGTATATATAGAAGTTCGTTTATATACTAAAGTTCCTTCTTTTGTTCATCGTTGAGTCTTTCGAGAAAGGCGTAGTATGTCGGTCCACCTTTACTTCCCCTTCTTGGAAGAATTTCCTTTATATATTTTGTTTCAAAGCCCTTGGCCTGTAATTCGAGTTTTATATCTGCTGGTTGATTGGTTACTGCCAAAGGGTAGCCCTTTGATCGCTACTTTTAGCGGAAGTTCTTCGGTTAGTGCGTAGCAGTGCCACGACACTCTGCGGTTCTTCTCGGCGGCTACGATTAGGGCATGCATTAGGGTTCAGGGCACTGCCCTGAATTCTTCCACCGATCTGCACGCAAAACGGAACCCAGTACCGATGGGTTTGACGCTTAGTGCATGGCCTAGCTTTGTCTTCAATTGGGCAAAGATTGACACCCAATCGGGTAGTGCCTCTACCATAATGGGTGGGTAGGCTTTCAGTGATGGTGCTGGTGCTGCTGACTGTCTGGTGGTCGTGGTCGCTGGGTTAGTTCCCGTGGCTTGACTCATCGGCGTATTCGGCCTAGTAGTTGGCGGCGACGTAAGCGCTGCGGCATACGAGCGCGCTGCCTCTGCTGTTGGAGATGGCGGTGACGGCATAGGCGCCGCATCCATAGGCACGGACTCTAGTGCCGCATATGATGTGGAGCCTGTACTGAACTGTTGGGTTTGCGTACCCTGATGAAGCACCTCAACTACGTCTGAGTCAAGAGTGTGACTTCTGTTTGAATCAGTCGAGCCTGAAGACGCGCTACGACTGCTTTTATGCATTTTGTGTTGAACACCTGAAGTTGAAGGTTGCGGTTCGGATGATGATTTATTAGGGGTGATGGAGGTCTTTTGCTTCAGCCTCTTCTCGTCACCTCCTATATTCTCATCAGAGGAGTCGCGCCTCTTCTTTTGGGCGCCTCTGCCCGGAGGACTCCGTGCGGTTTCACGTTGCGTCGGACACTCAGGTCCGCCAATCGCGAGCCCTAATCGGATACCTTCGATTGGCTTAAAGATAATGAAATAGTATGAGGCCTAGGTATACGCGAGCTAGCAGTGGTAGTCGTGTCAGTACTACCTGGCCTATCTAATAAAGTACACTGGTCCGTGGTACCGGTTTCCCTCCGAGTGGGGGGTACATCCCCCATCGAAGCGAGTCCTACACCTTTCGACACAGCTTTGTCAGTGTACTTACGCGTGAGCTTTACGAACGCTTTAATAAAAGAGCCAACAATGACAACGCCACCAATGCCCTCATAAGCTAAACGAACGCACCAAAGATAGTCTGATTTGATTTATCTGTGCACTTGCACAGGTAACAAAAACTAACAACATTTTGCTCCTTTCTTCACAATAATTCTATTTACTTAATCTTTTGCAATAGCTAAATTAGCTAATTGAAAAGTACGTCAGTAAGTTTATGTTTATTACTTTTAATTGTAAGTCAATATTAGGATTTTCAAAGTTATGTAACAATGTACGAATAGGTTAAGTTATTGTTTTGCTTCTTGAGCAATTTGTGATTTGATCCGATTGTAGTCTCGATGGTTGTTCTGTAGAAGACATGGGCGGGCACGGACACGGGCACGGGCCTCCCTACACAGTGCCACCATACTCTGCCTTCTCTGCTAAAGGCATCCCACAGCTGGAGGAGCTCGAGAATGCACTCGCCAAAAAGAACCTTCGCGACCCGTGGATCAGGTCAGTCCAACTAGATCAGCATAATTTATCAGATTGACCTGTTCTATTTAACCATTCGTCCATTTACTCAACATACCTCTGCCTGCTACTTCATCTGTTAATATGATCAATCAAAAAACCCATAAAATATGGGTATTTTTAAATTTTACTGAATCATTTTTATATTTTCAATCAATTTGTTTTTATATTGTTTTATAACATTTTCATTGAATTTTTGTTTTACTAATTAGGGGTTAAAGTATGGAATGGCATTCATTCCCAGTCGCCCCTGTGGTAGTTGCTACTGGAGGCGAATGGCAATAAAAATTCCCAATCGCCACCGGCGGTAACTGGGAAGTCCCCTCTTCAGTTTTCACTGTACATTGCTTTCTCCATCGTAGAGAATAAAAGGATGATGCGCTTATTCTAAACCTGCCACTAATCTCTAAAAAAAAAGGTGCATTGAAATATTTTTTATTTTGATTTCGATATGAATATACTTGTTAAAATTAAACATTTAAACTGGTATTTTGTATCACAGATAAACTGATTCTTAAAGACAGTAGTTAACCCCTTATTTTTTATTTGTGGATGACACATCTCTGATTTTTAAAGTAGATAGGAAAGATAGCACACTAATTCAAGTAAACAACGCTCTATCTAGTATCTCTAAATGGTTCTCAACTAATAATTTACTTCTGAATACAAAAAAGACATAATGTTTGTAGTTTTCTTTGCCTACTGTTCCATATTTGGAGTCCAACGTTACGCTTGATGGAGTTAAACTCGTAATGGACAAGGAAACAGTCTTCCTAGGTATTAAAATTGACGCAAAATTACAATGGGGTCCTCATATAAATGCCCTGTCTGGGAGACTCAGTTCTGCTGCATATGCAGTACGTAAAATAATTGAGCTAACAGATGCTTCTACAGCGCGTTTAGTGTATTTTGCATATTTCCACAGCGTAATGTCATATGGGATATTGCTATGGGGTTCAGCGGCTCATATAGAGACCATATTTATCCTTCAGAAACGTGCTATTAGAGCTATATACGAAATGGGTCCCCGTGAATCTTTGAGAGATTTATTTAAAGAAATCAATATATTAACGTTGCCTTTTTTATATGTATATGAAAATATAATGTATGTTCGTAAAAATTTACATAAATATAAGTTAAATAGTAGCACTTTTAATACCAGAAATACAAATAAGATAGCTGTACCTAGTTTTAGACTTGCGAAGGCTAATAAGTAATTCCTAGGAAATTGTGTGCGTTTTTACAATAAAATCCCAAAGCACATAACTGAGCTCACAGAGGGTAAATTCAAGTTGACTGTAAAAAACGTTTTAATAAAAAAAGCTTACTATAAAGTTCGACATTATATAGAAGATAGATGCTTGGAATACTCCACTTCTGGCAAGCTGTCTCTCTGCCACCCATAAAATGTAATATTTGTAGTACCTAAGTAGAAACATTGTAAACATCCATATAAAAAGAATGGCCCCGAGTTTCTTGCCGCTTCTTCTCGGTGGGTTCTATATATTTTGGAACGCGGTGGTAGTCTTTAAAGTACATTATAATGAAAAGTTGACGTTTATAAGTGCGTCTTTGATGCCTAAATTGAATAAATGATTTTGACTTGACTTGACTTAGCGTCCCGCATTTAGGACGTGTGTTGTGTTGCATTTTTGTAACGCATGTTCTGTGAAGTATGGAGAGTCATAGAAGGGAGCGCACTGCGGTGAAATAAATGCGTGCAGTGATGGATTCGACAAAAAGAACCAGGCCCCCAGTCCCCGGCAGCCCCGCTATTCCTGGCTATGGTAGCGGCCACGGTAACGGTTGGGCGGGGGGTGCTAAGAATCCCTGCCAGATGCTCGGCTACCACGATGACTGGCCCTGGTAACACACAACATACGCATGATGAGGACAGACAAGAAGATATATGAGCTGGAAGAAGAAATGAGTAAGCTACACTGGGACATTGTGGGGTTATCTGAAGTCCGTAGAGCGGGTGAGGACACAATAACCCTAAAATCAGGTAACCTACTCTAACACTGGGAGGGCGACCAACAGTCCTAAGGTGGTGTCGGGTTTCTTGTCCAAAAGTCCCTTACTAACAACATAGTTACGATTGATAGCATTTCCAATAGGGTCGTATACCTAATACTCAGAGTATCCAAACGATATTCGCTGAAGGTCATTCAGGTATACGCTCCGACGAAGTCGCACCTGGATGATGAGGTGGAGGATATGTATGAGGACAAGTCAGGCCATACATAACTCTGAAACGCACTTTCTAGTTGTTATGGGGGACTTCAACGCGAAGTTGGGTAAGAGAAGCGAGGATGAGTTGAAAGTGGGGAAATTTGGCTATGGACAATGGGACCGTAGGGGACAGAAGTTGGCCGACTTCTTGGAGAAAGAGGGACTCTTTATGATGAACTCTTTCTTTCAGAAGGCACCTCACAGGAAATGGACTTGGCTGAGTCCCAATGGTTCCACGAGAAATGAGATTGACACCAAACCATGACCACCAAAAGGCAAATATTCACTGATGTCTCCATGATCAAGAGGGTTAAAACCGGTAGTGATCACCAAATGGCAAGGGGCACGGTGAATATTAATGTCAAACTTGAAAGGTCTTGTCTGATGAAGTCTACGCTCCGACCCACTCGTGCCCGTATCCGAGACCCCGAGAGCTTTCAACTTAGCTATCCAATCGCTTCGATTGCCTACAGAACATTGCTTCAGTGGACGAGATCAATAACAGGTTAGTAGAAACTGTCCATACATTGGGTTCCAAATACTTTAAACCCCACCATACAGATAGGCCACAGAAACTCTCCAACGATACCCTCAACCTCATGAACGACGCTCACAGAAACTGCAGTTTTCGAATGATGCTGAAGCATATAGGCTGCTCAATAGACGAATATGGAAGTCCTTGCGACACGACATCCGGATCTTTAATACAAACCGTATTAAAGAGACGATAGAGCGGAAAAAAGCTCCAAAGTGTTAGCAAGAGACAAGTCTATTGGGCAAAGCCAGTTGACGAAGCTGAAGAGAGAAGACGGCAGTGTAGCGTCGACCAAAGCGGAAGTGTTAGGAGAGATAGAGAGTTTCTACGGACAGCTATACACCTCGGTCGCTAAACCTGTTAGCAGCTCGGTCAAAGACCCAAGAGCCAAGCTGACCCGACATTATACCGAAGATATCCCGGACATCAGCCTGTACGAGATTAGAATGGCCTTGAAACAGCTTAAGAACAACAAGGTGCCTGGTGACGACGGTATCACATCTGAGCTTCTGAAAGCGGGTGGAACACCGGTACTTAAAGTCCTTCAGAAGCTCTTTAATACTAAGAGTATGCCAACAGGGGATGGAAAGAAGCATGTTGCACATCAAGCTGAAAGACAAGTGGAGACTTACGAAAATTAGGAAGGCCACAGGGGTGACAGATGTTTCACAGAAAGTAAAGAGGCTCAAATGGCGATGGATTGGTCATATTATCAGGTCTTCCAAAGACAAATGGACCAAGTACGTAATATTTTGGTACCCCAGAGAAGGAAAAAGGACAAAGGGACGTCCACAGAAACGGTGGGAAGACGATCTACCAATAGGATGGCGGAGGAGTGCTAGACTTAGGGAGAGATGGAAAGTTCTAGAGGAGGCCTATGTCCAGGGTAGACAACCTGATCAATAATCTAATCTGTATATGTTGTAGTGTTATTTTTTAGTAACATTTTATAATATATTTTTAGGTATAAGTAATATTTTTAAGAACTGAAAACCAAATGTGATCAGTGAATTAAGGCTATTTTTATTTATTGTATTTTATTTTATTAGTTTACTTTCCCTACAGCTGACCGAGGTGGTGGAGTGAAGCTCCACACAACTAAGTATCTACCTGCCTAATAGGAGACTATTATTGAAATTAAACAAATACATGAAGTGTTCAATACAATGTTGGTTTTATTACAAATTCTGCAGGCAATCAAAACAGTTACAATAAGTAGGTAAGGACTAATTCAAAAAAGGTTGCTCTCTTGCACCTGACTGAACGGTCAGTGATCCCCTATGGACAGAACCCATGATGGATTGAGATCTGGTGTGAGCGAACAACGCACTACTCTTATATCCCCTCACCAGTCGACTGTCCATATAACAATGAAATTTCTATTGTGTCTGGGTCGTTCGACTGATGAAGTATTAAATAAAATTATGACAATTTAGTTAATTTCTGTGTAACAGCAATGTATGATAGTTATGAGCAAAATTGACAAACACTTTGAAATTAGAATATGCTAAGATTGCTCCAAGAATTTAGGTAGGTACCGAGAAACAATACTACTACTAACTACTAATAGGTACCTTCCTACCAGCTAGCTCGGAATGTCAGGGTCAAAGAGAAATCGTGGATTGCTCAAGGTAAAAGATGAGTTCCGTCTGACTGTATGATCACCAAAAAAGGAAGGGCGCCACCGGCGGTCAACACGCCGGTAAAATGTAGAATAAAAACACTATAAATACCGGAACATTGGGGTGCTGCGAGGTTAACGCAACCAGCAGACTGATCCCACGTGTCGCTTGGCCGGGAACACTTGACTGGAGCTAGGCCGGGCCGGTCTGCCCTTCCGAATCGGAGAGAGAGCTGTCATAGCTCAGCACAGCGTTTGTGGTAGGCCGTGGCACACCTCTGGACGACGAGTCCACCCCACGGAGATGACGTGTACACTCGTTTATCAAGCGGGTTTCCAAAATCCTGGGGTCGGAACAAAAGGCCTGAAAAATACACGTAATTTAGGACAGAATTTGGACAAAGAAAAAACAATCACCGGCAATACGTCGTAGTTTGTCACGTTTAAGATTGCGTAGTTTTCTAGAGTACCTCGAGTCGAGCTTCGGAAAGGCCTCTTTCGACTGCCTGCATTCTGTGATTCTTGCCCAGTAGTCTTGATGTTTCCTTTTGGTTAGGTCACGTATCCATGCTCGGATTAGGCTCAACGGTAGCGGGATCATTGGTTCCGGTCCGTTCGGACACAAGTTGGGGCCTCTCCTTGCTTACTCGTCGGCCGCATCGTTGCCTCTGTCCTTTTATCTATTGCAGTGTTACGTGATTGGTTTTACTTACTTGATTGTGACACTTTGATAAGCCCTGATGAGTGATTGTTCCGTTGTAGGGTTCATAATACTGCAGCGCTGTCAGAGAGTTTTCTGATATTAGTCAGTTACCTTCCTTTTTAGTACTGCTGTTGCCGTTTGGATCATTCCCACACATTCCTCCTGGAAGAAAGGATCACACATTTGACATATTATATTCAATTCAATTCAATTTATTTATTTCAGACAAAGTCCATATGGTTACTAACTAGCACAATACAATTAATATTAATAATGTCAATCAAATGGATGAATGTCAATATTAATAACAATTACAGATTTAAAAATAATAATAATAGTAATAATTATAATAAAACAAACACATACAATTACCTAACTATAGGAACATGGAGTTGAGCCGCATGGGTGATGAAAGGGCAGTCATGTCTTCCTGCAATAATACCCAGGAGACTATTGGCGCTGCCCCGGACACGGCTAAGCATCGAGGCCGCTCGCTTGCGCATGATAGCATAGAAGCCATCCACGCGAGCGTCAGCAAACATGCCGGATGCGCTGCACCTCCAGGGCAGCCCCAACAGCATCCTGAATGTGTTGTTATATTGCACACGCAAGGCATTAATCGTCCCCCGCGTATAGTTGGTCCACAGAGTGCACGTGTAAAATGACTGGCAAAAAGCTCTAAACAGCGATATTTTAATCGCCGCCGTATATATGTCGAAGAATCGAATCCTTTTTGCGCGATTGTACTCCATAGCCACGTGGAGCGTGCGCGTGCAGCGGAGTGTGATTGTTTGTCGCCGCGTTGCTATGGTAACACACGGCCCCTCGCCCCGCTCTTCGAATGAGACCCGAAAATGTGTTCTGCGCATAGTTCAACTTGCGTGCCGCGTACAATATCTATATGAACTTTTGTCAAAAGTCACACGTGGTGGCGGGCAATAGGCATGAACATAGCTCTATATTGTTACAATAATTCATATCCAGAAAAAAAATGCTACGCGGACAGTCGTGGGCAAAAGCTAGTGTATAATAATAATGAATGACTACTTTAGTTTATAAGAGTATCTCTTGTTGGTTTCAGGAATGAAGCATGGAGGTACAATCCAGGGTTCGGCACTAAATGGGCGCGAGCTCGCGCGACCTTCTTCCGAGGGTTCTCCATCGGGCTCGGGCTCACGGTCCTCACGGTGGGACTCGAGAAGGCGCTCGGCGGAGGCCATGGACATGGACACGATGACCATTGAACTTGTGATAGTTAACCGGCAGCACCAGAGTTAGACCATACAGATGTGCTTAATTTAGTGTTTGTTTTAATAAAATACCAATTTAAAGCAAGACTTGGGTCCCTTACTCTCGAGTTGCCATTAATCATGAATTTGACTCGTCAATATATATAACCAATTTACAATGAATAATGGTGAATAACTTAACATAGGCTAACATGAAAGTCATACATGTGCTGTATAGTGTACACACGAGTAAACCACATCTGCAAGCTTCACAGGTTTCTATTACAACTCGCTAAACATTGTGGTGCCATTCATACACATTACAACTTCACATGGAAATTGTACTTATGGGATAGAATAAAACAAACTATTTCAAATGGAAACTATTTAATAAGTTCTTTCTCTTTCAGTCTTACATCTAGGTTACCCAGATGCTTGCGACACGTACGCACTAGCGATGTACTAACATTTACAAGTAGGTATTCAATACAATTTCGTATCAAACACAGTGTCTCATAAAATGAGATATCTGCATAAATCATAACATGCAACATATAAAGCTTACTTAACTAACACAGCCCGCACAACATGCTGAGGCCTTATTCGCTATGACCATTTAAACACGTAACATGCTGCGTTACGATATCTGCAAGGAATGATCGTGAAGTCAATACTATTTTACTATCATTCCTTGAAGATATCGTAACGCGCAGCGTTCATAGCGAACGGGCCCCTGGTTTGATGCTCCAGCACCTGTACATTCCTACTCACATGATTCGGACAACATTTAAGGAGATACATTATTACTTTGTTGCTATCTCAGTCACGAAGGTCCACTTATTTGAAGTAGGTGATTTCAAAACACAAAATATCATATACATATGGTAGTAAATAAGGATTGTTGATGGACTGGTACACTTACATACAAGAAATGTATACGAGATGAGTAGGATGCTCAAGATCACCATCCAAGTTGTATTGTTTGAACATCATGAATTTTGCAATCCACACATAAGTTATGTATATCCAATAATCAAGACACCATTTAGGAAGGACCTGCACTTAGTATTCAAGTTTACCTAAAGACATATGTTTATACAAGTGTTGGGTCCCCCCTCCCCCTAACCATGTCGATCCTGGTGGCAGACAGAAAATTATTTTCGTTCACCTCTCATGAAGTGAGTCTTGGAATCGCACAATGATATGTATGGCTTGGTTGGGCGGCGCAAAATAACCTTGCTGAGGTGCAGTGCCCTGAGACGCGAAAATTGTAGACAAGAATCAGGAGCACAGAGCTACCGAATGAACAGCTTGACAGGTGTATGGAGAACTGTCTGAAATAATGATTATTATACAAATGAGCGTGCAACGTGGACATACGCCCCACAGATCTCCTTCTATTTAGTTCACTGATATCGCTTAGACCAATCTTTTCACCATTTAAACACATTGAAAAAAATAATAAAGGTAAATAACAAGGTTGTTTTTTTCTGTAGATTCCATATCAATTTTAATAGCTTAATTGGTCCATCTTTTCCGTGGAAACGCAACAACCAAAGTGATGATGTTTATTTCAATGAAACTTCGATATTTGAACTCACATCCAACTGTTGATTTGAAACACTAACCTAACTACCTATAACAAAAATATACTACAGAGGCACGATACGGCTAGTACCAGCGCGGCTAATACAGCACGGCTAGTACAGCACGGCTAGTACAGCACGGTTGATACAGCACGGCTAATACAGCGCGGCTAGTACAGCGCGGCGAGCGCACTCTTGTCCTTAACTTGGTGATGGTTACGATTTTTAATCGTTTTACGATGAGAGTTAAAAGTGAATTTTAAACTGATAATTGTTCTGATACTGGTGTTTTTGGTGTTATTGAGTGGCAGTGTCCTTTGTAGATATCTCTCGGCGCAGACAGCACTGCACGAGTCGCGCGGCGCGGTGTCACACTCGCGCTGTGCACGACGCGAGACGCGAGCTAGCAGCTCAGTAGAGGGTAAGCGCGGGCCGCTACGAGGGCCGCGGCTTCAGGTCGTCGAAGCACGCGCGGAGGTAGATGAAGTTCTTCTTCTGCGGGTTGAAGTGCTCGTGACCCTGCACATGGACACATTCAAACACTTGTACACATCGGATATGTCGGCGTTTAGTGATTCATTAATGTGGGATAGATACGATGAACTTTGTAAACACCATGCGATAGGCGCGATGGGCAGGCATGCACTTATCTTGTGCGTTTTTGTGTTATTTATCAGAGCATGGTCGGTCAAAGATCTAACTATGTTTGACTCTGTGTGAGGATGAAGTTACAATGTGTTCTTACTGGCCCTGCCTGGACATAGTAGGCGGTAGGCAAGTTTGTGCAACAGTTCGCACCACCATACTGTTACAGGCAATGCCAATAAAAAGTGTTGAGTGCCTTCTGCTTAGCCGCAGACCTTCTTCATACGGTATTTAAACTGATTGAGTTGAATATGCCACAAGCGAAATATATATTATGTTATTACAATATCCTGTCGAGTTCTAGTTTATCTGACATAATCCTAAATAATGTGTTCAATAACTGGTAGAAGAGATCATGGACCAACTGAACATTATTGGAGAGCCTAGCTCACAGACTCCATTTGCTTGGCCACCCAGAGAGAATGTTGTTGTTGAGAGTTGTGTATACCTTGGACCAGTCGTATCCGACGGCGTAGGCGAAGATCTGGCCGGTGTGGTTGAAGGCGCACTTGGTGAGCGGCTGGTCCAGCAGCTCGGAGCTCTTGAGCTTGGTGCGTGCGTCCTTGTCCCAGAACGAGAAGGAGCCGTCCGAGCCCACGGTGGCCAGCGTGCCGTGCGTCGGGTGGAACGCGATGTCGTTCACCGCGTAGATGTCCTGCACACACACACACACACACATGGTAAGATCTGGTTGTTTTATGATGAGAAACTTCCACAACAACAAATTTATAAAACTGATTAAATTAAACTTATCAATATCAGTTCAAAATTATAGCAAAGTGTTCAATTTTAGATCGAAAACTGACATCCTCGGACGAAATTCGAACCCGCGCCTTCCCACAACCCGTATCAGATGCCATGAACGCTGAGGCCGCAAGGGGATCTGGCCGAGCATCGAATTTAACTCTAGTTGATTTTAACCGTCCGCGTCGTACGGGGACGGAGCGACGCCTACTGAACAGCCTCACATCATTAACGAACCGTATGAGTTTTACAAAAACTTAGAAAGTATCACGCACACCACTGGCAACAGAGGCCATTAACAAACAATCTCATCGGATCTAACTTTTGTGTTGATGTCGCACACCCTTCATAAGTGCATTATTTATAAAGCACTAACGACTATTTAGCAAGAGCATGGGCTTGTCGCGGATGTAACACACAGGAAGGGCAACGGGCACGGTTGGATACCTGATAGCCGCCCGTGGTGGCGGTGGAGCGGTGGCACTTGAAGGTGAAGTTGTCCTTGGGGTTGGTGGGGCTGACGTACTGGATGGCCACGCGGCCCTCGACGCTGCCGAGCGCGAAGCCGGTGGGCTGCTTGGTCTTCTTGTCGCGGAAGACGGCGATGCAGCGGTGCTGGTGCTTGAGCGGCGACTCCACGCGCTTGAACTCGCCCGGCTTGCCCTCCAGCGTGTACAGGTTGATGCCGCGGTCGGCCGTCCCCACCACCGCCATCGGGTAGTCCTGCAAACGTTCATATTCTTACATTATGTATCTGGCTGATTATTCCAATACCAAGTAACATTATTAAATAATACACATTTGTTCAATTTATAGTGTATATCGAAGCGTTCGACCAATTTCCTTCCGGCAAGGTACTTGGATAGGCGACCGATAGCACAGTAGATATATAGAGAACAGTACGGAAACTACCTTCAATCATTCGAAACGGCCCACTGACATAATAAATAAATAAATAAATAATCATGCGCATCGACGAGACCCCTAAGCGGTTCTCTCGGTGCCGTCAGTAGTGAGTGTTACAAACTATTTTTACATCATAACTTTATTATATAATCTAAAATATGAAATGTCACACTTGACTGAAAGATATGTGTTTTAAAATTGTAATAGTGTTCTTGTATGATCGATCATAAATCATAATAAATTCGTAAAACATAACACATAATACAAATCTTAGATCGCGGCTGCAAAAGATTATAATATTATTATGAACTATATCGTACTGGGTGTCGTTTTCATGGTTTTCGAGGGTGTCGAAGTCGATAGTGCTGTCAAAATAGAAATCCAATTAGGCGTCTGCGCGAAATTATCAACTTTATCGTCATGGGTCTCGTTTTCATGGTTTTCGAGGGTGTCGATGTCAATAGTGCTGCAAAATAGAAATCCAATTAGGCGTCTGCGCGAAATTATCAACTTTATCGTCATGGGTCTCGTTTTCATGGTTTTCGAGGGTGTCGATGTCAATAGTGCTGCAAAATAGAAATCCAATTAGGCGTCTGCGCGAAATTATCAACTTTATCGTCATGGGTCTTGTTTTCATGGTTTTCGAAGGTGTCGAAGTCGATAGTGCTGTCAAAATAGAAATCCAATTAGGCGTCTGCGCGAAATTATCAACTTTATCGTCATGGGTCTTGTTTTCATGGTTTTCGAGGGTGTCGAAGTCGATAGTGCTGTCAAAATAGAAATCCAATTAGGCGTCTGCGCGAAATTATCAACTTTATCGTCATGGGTCTCGTTTTCATGGTTTTCGAGGGTGTCGATGTCAATAGTGCTGCAAAATAGAAATCCAATTAGGCGTCTGCGCGAAATTATCAACTTTATCGTCATGGGTCTCGTTTTCATGGTTTTCGAGGGTGTCGATGTCAATAGTGCTGCAAAATAGAAATCCAATTAGGCGTCTGCGCGAAATTATCAACTTTATCGTCATGGGTCTCGTTTTCATGGTTTTCGAGGGTGTCGATGTCAATAGTGCTGTCAAAATAGAAATCCAATTAGGCGTCTGCGCGAAGTTATCAACTTTATCGTCATGGGTCTCGTTTTCATGGTTTTCGAGGGTGTCGATGTCAATAGTGCTGTCAAAATAGAAATCCAATTAGGCGTTTGCGCGAAATTATAAACTTTATCGTCATGGGTATTGTTTTCATGGTTTTCGAGGGCGTTGAAGCCGATAGTGCCAACGAAATTGAAATCGAAGATGGCGGCTGGGCGAAATTATCTTCTTTTTTGGAGTCAATAATTTGTAATTTAAGAAGAATAAAAGTATTTTTATGTAATGTTTTTTTAATTACAAGGTATCACACCCGAAAACAGAGCTCACGAGCACTGCACCCGCGCCACCTGCAGCGCCTACCACGCGCCCAACCGCGGCTCACGGGCGCTCCCGCCAAAACTTGTAAATGGTTATGCCATTTATTTATTTATTTATTTACTTTAATTAAAACGGTACAGACCAATTACATTAATTAAATACACATTTATACAATAATAATTGACAAAACAACATTCATATATCAGCTTTTTCACAAAAACGCAAACACTCCGACAATACCTCCATCCATCCATCCATAATGATACATGATCTACAAGTGGTTGTGTGCCAATACTAAACTGTTTTCCGTATTTTAAACTAATAAGATTAACCGACTCCATGATACACCTACGTAAATTTTATGTGTAAACTAGAATTAACTAGATTTAGGTGAAAAAGGCCACCGAATGTGGTCGAAACTATAGTCGGACCTATCCGATAAATATTACGTGAGTAATCCCGTATTTTTAATTAATAATAGATTTAGGTAAATGTCTACAGCAGAACAACGCATGTTTTATTTAAAAAACCAATACCTTAATACATTAAAAGTGACAACCCTCAATGGGCTTCAATGGGACATAGATAATTATTTGACCAACTAGGCTTAGTTTCCATACTGTTGCATCTTTATACTGTGCCGATAGTGACGATTACAAATAAGAGATTCTGTCCTAACGTCTAAACAAAACTGGATAACAATGCAGTGCGTGCAGAGGGTTTTTCGTTATCCAAACATTTAGGAGATATCTGAAATCATCATTTGGAACAATGTTTAACAAGGCTGGTGAAGATAATAACGAAGTAAGTACATACAGTACATTCGACCAATGTGTGTTACCAGTGATGACTTATGGCACTGAAACGTGCTCTCTTACTATGGGCCTCATAGATAAGCTCAAAGTCGCACAACGAGCTATGGAGAGGGAAGCTCAGAAGATTAGCCAGTTGAAGTGGCAGTGGGCAGGGCACATAGCACGCAGAACAGATGGCCGATAGGGCCGAAAGGCCGTGGTCTCCACTCTAGAATGGAGACCACGGACCGGCAAGCGCAGCGTAGGTCGTCCACTGACACGGTGGACAGACGACCTGAGGAAGGTCGCAGGACGACGTTGGATGCAGGCCGCTTCCAACCGGTCCTCTTGGAAAATCATGGGGGAGGCATATGTTCAGCAGTGGACGTCCTACGGCTCAGATGATGATGATGATGACATACAGTACAGAGCCATCGGCTTATTACCGGTCATCTTCAAATTGTTCGATAAAACACTGCTCTCACGCTTGCTTTGTAAAATCAGTGCGCCTCTTACTTTGGTATACTAAAGTCGTATGCATCGGAGAGAATATTCCACGTAAAAAATGTGAGTACACATTCAACAAGCTTCTATGACATACAAGCAGGAGTGTCTCAGGGATCGGTGTTGGATCCGGTCCTATATCCCATCTTTACATCAGGCCTACCTGAAACTTTCGAAGCAGTAACTGCTACATTCGCGGATGATACTGCCCTCGTTGCCTGCAGTAAGGAGCCACTAAAAGCAACCCAGCTCCTCCAAGATGGACTAGATAATATAGGAGTATGGATACAGAGAAATAAGGAGAATCAAAGCTAGTGCCTCCAAACATTTGCTTACTCATCTGGAGAAAACATCTACAGAATGCTCAGCATGCAACTCCAATGTTCAAATGATACAACAGAGGGCGGCACAAAAAGGCATCCTAAGAAACTTATCAAATGCCTGCTGCTAGAGTCAACACGGTTGATGATGAAATAACCAATACACGTCAAAGTACAAGAAACAGCTTAGTATTAGTACACACGCCAACCACCTGACGTCGAAAAAAAAAAATATAATTAAATATATGAAATTACTAACAATCCAGTAGTTGAACCAAAGATAATCCTGGATTGATTATTCTAGTTAATTATGTAATCAATTTATGTGTCTTATTATTCGGCTCCGCTGAAGGCATATTCAGTTTCAGTTCGAGTTAATAGGCAAATTTATATAAGCAGGTGACTACAATTTATGTGTAGCAAGACCGAGCAATGTTAATAGTTAGGTAGTTCTCCTGGATCTAGTGTCCAAGCTTTCACGTATACATAAGTCCGCATGTCAAGTGTAGCTGTCAACTTAGATATTAAGGAATGGGAACACACTTTGTATTTTGTGCATGGTGGTATTTCCCATGCATGCTTTATTTATTTGCAAAAGCCTTGCGTTGACTGATACCATCAGTCAATGCCAAGGATGACGCATAGGCATGCCTAGCTAGTAAGTAGAAATAAGTTAGGATCAAGGTGATTGTAATGATGTAAATTAAAATAACTGCATTCAATGATACCCCATAATAAATAGGGGTAGGTATTATATAATTAAAAAAAAAAAACCACCTGACGTCACCATTGAACATTATACATTATCCTAAGAGGCTAAAAGATCACGCACACACGTCACAGACCTGCAACGAGCACAATTTGAAAAAATTAATACCGACTTCCATACTATTCAGTTATTGGAGTGTAACTCAATCACTACTGAACGGATTTGAAGAAATTGAAATGGGACCACACGGAAAGCATCAGCTTTCAAACATAAAAAGAATTTTGAGAATCGGTTCACCCTATCGAAAAAATACGAATAAAGAGACACTCGATGGAGCTCCTACACGACTATTCACCTTCAAATCACTTCATCATCATCATCTCAGCCGTAGGACGTCCACTGCTTAACATATGCCACCCCCAGAAGTTTCCAAAAGGACTAAACGAAAATTTTGAAATTGAAAAACGATTTTTCAAATCACTTGCACAACCTATTAATAATCGATTAACAAAAAACTTTATGCAAAGCCGTCGATTCTGGCTGTTGTCATACCGCGAAAGCAATGAAAAAAAAGCGCGGCGTTAAAAATTGAATGCTCTAACTCAAAAACATAAAGCTCAAAGCTTACATCCTTTGTTTGTTGATAAGGAACTATGTAATTATTTAATTTTTTATTTATTTGTTTATAGACGAGCAGCAAATTGCTGATGTGTCTATATCACACAGCATCGAAAGTTATTAATTTCACTTTGGATGTTCACTTATTAAAGTTAGTTTATAAGTTCGTAGCCAGTTATTTGCCATTAATTAGCTTACTTTCGGGCACAGTTAATACTTCTGCGGGTGTCATCGATTCCAATATGTTTGTAACTAAATTGTGTTATGGTTCTGAATAAATGATTATTTGCGAAAGCACACGGTAGCGAGCGGAGCGGTTATCACATGTGCCAGCGAGTCCTAAACTATACTCACCACGTCCGCACAGTAGCACCTCTCGGACAGGTTCATGGTCATACTGGGCACTGCGCTGCGCGTGTCCCAGAACTGCAACACAAACATGTCCCAGCGTCACACCAACTATGTGCTACGGAATATGGATACTACTATGTGTGTAGCTATGGCACCACTGTTAGCCAGTGTAAGTGCTCTATGTCTGTAGCTATCTTTTTTTCTTTTTTATTGCCAAATATAGGCAGACAGGCAGGCGGCCCACCTGATGGAAAGTGGTCACCGTCGCCTATAGACGTTTGCAACACCATAGGCGTTGTCAACGCGCTGCCGACCTCTAAAAGGAATAGAAGGGGTGAATGTGGAAGGGGAAGGAATAGGTTGAAGGAGGGGGAAGAAAGGGGAGAAGGAGAGAGGAAGGGGCGGATTGGGCCTCCGGAACCTCCCACAGACTGACTGAAACACACAATAGCAAGCTATATTCTTAACTTCGGTGTTATGTGGGAGTGTGGTACTTCCCCGGCCATGCTAGCCCATTCGGCTGTAACCCATAAGGTTATAGCGTGGCGCTACCACTAAATGAGTGTTCCGTCCGACCATATACTTAAGAGTAATAGATGACGTACATCATGTATTTATGTTATAAGCCTCATGCAATGTGTCCGACGAATCGTTTCCCGTTGAAAGCATCGCTAAAATTAAATGTTTTGCATGTAGGAGTATTTACTCATATATTAGTAAAGCCTGCTTCGGAGGATGTAATAAAAATTTATAAAATGTGTGCCAGATAGTTAAGAATAAGACTATGATGAAACTGACATGTCAAAAGACTAAATTAAATATGAAACAATTAATCAAAGTATGGTAGCATGGAACGTTACCATACTTGACATTACATTTTGTACAAAAAACTATTTTTACAAAATAATGGAATCAACCAAATATCAATCAAAACACTAAAACAGTTTAAATAACTTTTTGAATTCGGTACCATGACAGTTCAAAAGTGCGCACAATATTGTGATATTATTATCGGTATCGACTTCGACAAGTTCTTTCACACTAGTTGGTGTTGAAGTCGGTACCTTTTTGGTAAAAAAATTGATTTTGCCTATTTAGTGACCCTTGCGTGACTAGCTGACGGAGCGATTGTCACACACCGTCAGTTACGATATTATCAAAGTGGGCGGAACACACAATTTGATGAAATTTAAATGGTAGCCCCCCTCGGAAGTATACTCTACCAAACCAAAATAATTATCAAAAGACTACTACATATGTAAAAAGTTATGCGTGATCATACATAACAAATCTACGCATCGCCTTGAGAACATCCACCACTTTTTTGTGGGAGTCGGTTGAAAAATTTAGAAATAAACCGTAAGGTACAGCACGCATAAAAACAGTAACGCTTCATAAATATACGCAATATGTATCCTACCGCGTGCACGTGTAGTTGGTACGTACCTTGATGGTTTTGTCCCAGGACGTAGTCATGAGGCACGTGTAGTTGGGCGCCTTCACCCAGTGGCACGTCTTCACCGGGGCGTCGTGGGCTGCTACCTAACCACAATCATTATTAGTCATCCCCTGAAACACTTTGCTATGCATATACTTAACATCTGTAGGATTCCCTTCAACAAATTGTGAGGTGGACCTAAACAGGTTCAGGTAGTCCTTGAAAGTCACTTACCATTCCAGGTCTATTGTGCGAATATCTGTGACGGCATCATCATTGACCATCAAGTGCAATAGTCCCAAGATGCTAGCTTGTTTTGTATGAGAGCAGTAGTGTGCAAGCGTTACTCTTACCGTGAGTTTGCACTACCCGACATTCACATGCAAACATGTTGTAAACACTGCTTTATGTCAATGTATAAAGTAGCATACGCACTGTCACACAACATGTTAAGAGATTCAGAATCGACGAAAATCGTCTACCTACAGTACTCAGCAGTGGGATGGGAATGCAAACCTCAACAAAATAAGTTGTGAGATTACTTATGTCAAGTCTCAAAACATTACATGTATTACATTTTTTGGGGCAAACCAGGCGTTAGGTTTGAAGGGGAAAGTTGATTGAGTGAATGAGACAGAAGACCTATTGTTTCTGGGCAGGGATGGAGATAAATAAACTGTAAGAGAATGACTGGCCTGTTCCAAGCGTTTGGTTTGGTGCAGTTAACAATATGCTCTTTTACTGTGACAACCCAGAGATGAATATTTCCCTCGCTGTTATGTCTACTGGGTGGTAGGTGTCTTGTGCAAGAGGCTGTATTGGTCGGTACCACCGCAGTGCCGTGCATTCCGCCGATAGCAATAGTGCGCAAGCATTACTATGTTTATGTGGGAAGGGCACCGTAGCAAGCGAAATTACTTGGCGGAGACTCATAAACCCGTGTCCCGCGCATTGCCATGCAAAACTACATAATAGTTATAAGATCTGGGTGGAATTGTAACTGGCTAGAGTACTGGCGTGATTGAAACTTACCTGAATACATTGGTTGGCACCCAAGTCCCAGCATTTGACGCTCTTGTCTGTAGACGCCAGGAACACCTTAGTGCCATCCTGAATGAAAAGCATGTTTTAGAATCATCAATTTTTGTTAATATTACTCGTATTATTATACGAGGGTGAATCAAAAAGTTCTTAGAAGTGCATATATATGAAACCTTTTTGGATCAAGTTCGATATTCAAATTAAAGAGTGTCTATCACACTATATTTATGCAGACTGTCACTTGTTTTTGTCAGTTCGTTCGCATGTAATAAATTTTTTTGTGCAACGAGTTGCTAAAAAGTCAAAATTATGGATAAAAGTGAGTTACGTGCGGTGATAAAATATCTCAGTTTGAAAAAAATGTCTACGAAGGAAATTTTTTTGGACATTCAGCAGACATTAGACTATTCTACGGTTGCGTACTGGGTGGCTGAATTTAAAAGAGGTAGATCAAGCTGTAAAGATGACCCGCGTTCTGGGCGGCCTTCAACCTCCGTTACAGAAGAAAATGTCAAAAAGGTTGAGAATCTGGTTTTGGAAGACAGAAGAATGACTATAAAACATATAGCTGAGATCCTAAAGATATCTTTTGGTAGCGTTCAATCCATTTTAATTGATTCACTGGGGTTCAAAAAAGTGTCTGCAAGATGGGTGCCACGAATGTTAACCGACGAAAACAAAAAGCGACGTTTGGAAATTTCCAAGCGTAATCTCGAAATGTTCCAGCGTGATTCGGATAATTTTTGCCGTCGTCTTGTCACCATGGATGAAACGTGGGTCCACCATTTTGATCCTGAAACTAAAAGACAAAGCATGTCTTGGAAACGACCATCCTCTCCATCCATTAAGAAATTTCGAGTTGCTCCTACCGCTGGCAAAGTTATGGCCTCTGTGTTCTGGGATAGTGAAGGAATCCTTTTTATTGATTACATGCCAAAAGGCCAGACGATTACTGGACCCTATTATGCAAATTTAATCCCGAAAGTGCGTGAAGCGATTAAAGAAAAACGTCGTGGAAAACTGTCGTTGGGCGTGTTGTTCCTTCAAGATAACGCTCCTGCTCATCGATCGGAAGTTGCGCTCAACGCAATCCGCTGTGCTGGCTTCAATCTCCTTGACCACCCACCATATTCTCCGGACTTAGCCCCAAGTGATTTTCACTTATTTCCAAAATTAAAAGAGGAAATTCGTGGAACAAAATTTCACGATAATGACGCGGTTATAGCTGCCGTAGAGGACTTTTTCGAGAGTCAAGAAAATAATTTTTTTTCACAAGGAATAAGGAAGTTAGAAACGCGTTATTCTAAATGCATTGCATTGGAGGGAGATTATGTAGAAAAATAAAATATTATTATTTAAATCTTTGCATTTTTTTATATTGATTCCAAGAATTTTTTGATTCACCCTCGTATGTACGAGGGTCATTTGAAAAAATCTTAGCCTAACATGGTTAAAGTCATTGGTTTTATAACTACCCTCATTTTGTAATTACATTATTTAGCAACAAGCATGCACAGTTTAATTTATTCACAGTAACTCATTGTTCGTTTACACGTGATACCGTAAGTCAAGTCAGAGCTATTTTTGAAAATGGATAAAATTGAACATCGTGCAGTGATAAAATACCTGAATTTGAAAGGTTCCAAAAACTCCAAAAGCTATACATGAAGACATGTCTGCTACTTTGGGTGAGTCCGCTCCTTCGCATGAGACTTAAAAACTGGGTGGCAGAGTTTAAACGTGGTCGTGAGACCATTCAAGATGAGCCCTGTAGTGGCCGGCCTTCGACTGCTTCCACTGATAAAAACAAAGAAAAATCTGTGATTTAATTTTATCTGATCGAAGATTATCTGTCGAGGAGATAGCTAAGACTGTAGGCATCTCATCTGAGCGAACACATCATATAATTACTACTGAACTTGGATTCTCTAAGGTGTCTGCGCGGTGGGTACCGCGACTGCTTTCAGTGGAATAAAAACGCAACCGACTCACAACTTCTCGCGACTGTTTAGAGTTATATGAAGCTGACCCAATAGAATTTGTTGAAAGATTTATAACCATGGATGAAACCTGGGTTCACCACAATACACCCGAGACAAAAGAACAGTCGAAACAATGGAAAAGAGCAGGATCGCCCATCCCAAAGAAGGCAAAGGTGGTTTTATCGGCGGGCAAAGTCATGGCATCCGTTTTTTGGGATGCAAAGGGTATTCTCGTGGATTATTTAAAAAAGGGTGAAACAATAAACTCCGATTACTATTTCAACCTGTTGCGTCGTTTGAGAGAAGAAATCAAAGAAAACGTCCAGGTTTATTGAGAAGAAAAGTCTTGTTTCATCAGGACAATGCGCGCGTTCACACCTCTGTGCAATCCATGGCAGAAATCCATCAATGTGGCTTCGAATTGTTACCTCATCCCCCATATTCACCGGATTTAGCACCGTCCGACTTTTATCTGTTCCCAAAGCTGAAAAAATGTTTAGGTGGTAAACATTTTTTTACAAATGAAGAGGTCATAGCCGCCGTGGACGCTTATTTTGAGGAGTTAGACGAAGATTTTTTTAAAACGGGTATCGAAGCCTTACCGGGTCCATGGAAAAAGTGTTTTGAGCTCGGAGGAGAGTATGTTGAAAAATAAAAATTAACTCAAAATCATGTAGTTTCATGAAGTATGTTAGGCTAAGAACTTTTATTATAGCAAATGTTCCTCTTGCCTGATTATAGAATATATGACATGAGTTTTAATATCTTGGTATATGTTGAGGTACTCATAGATGGGACACTTTTAGGTTTTAGTATTGTATCTTCTAATTCACGCATATGAATTTATTTAAAATAAAATAAGTTAAGTAATGAGATTTGTTTGATTAATTATGGCTGCATGGAATAACAATATCATGTGACCTCGGGCACCCTCCAAAGTAGAAACGCAGGCTATGCATTGCACAACACTGGGTACAAACTATCTCTTACCAAACTTTAATTCCCATTAATTAAGGCGTTGCAGTATATACATACTGGATAGAGAATGAGGGATGGTGTCAGATAGACAGCCCGCAGTAAACTGAAGCCAAATTGATACAGCATTATGTCTTTGTGTGGTTAGATATATTGTTTAAACCCCAACTCAAAGTGTAAGGATAAGAACCTGATGACAGATGTTGCTATATTGTTGCGATGTACTTGCAATATATTGTGAAATTACATTGTTAAAAGAATAAAGTAATAACCTTTTTTATATATATAATTGACTATAGTTGCATAATTGACCAGCTGGGTCCCGCGGTTTTACTTGTGTGATGATGGATGATGATGAAATGTATCCTTCCAGAACTTAAAGAAAGTATCAAAACACCAAATTTTTTCTAAATTTGTTTAGCAGGTTTTGCATGATTCAGTAATAAACAGTATATCTATTTAAATAAAAATGAACCCCTATTCCTCCCGGTCTCGCTATAACTTGAGAACGGCTTTACCGAATCATTCACCTTTTTTGAAATGAAACAAATTTCCAATACATCATACAAGATTCTTAGATTTAAAAAAATAAGAAAAGATGTGGGGTTATGGGGAGGTCGAGGACAAAGTTGCGGGCTGTCAGTCAAAACTAATACCTACTCGTATTATCAATATTTTCACATTGATAAGATTAGTCGTCATGAGCTTCTGAAAGCGGGTGGAATACCGGACTTAAAGTCCTTCAGAAGCTCTTTATTTATTTATTTGGGTTATGGGCGAGCAGCACTATGCTGATGTTCGCATATCACTGTGTCAAAATTTTATTTAAAAGTTCACATAATGTCCGCAATGTTTAAAGTCTCTGGTTGTGGTCCCTGCTATGCTCGCAGTTACAGCATTTAAACCACTCAGCTAAATCAGGGAGGTTGTAGTATCCATTCAATATTTTAAAGGTCTCTATTAAATCCCCACGTAACCTCCTTTCTTCCAAGGTGGTGAGGCGCAGGGTTTCCAGTCGCTGTTCATAGGTCCTGCGGCGCAAGGCTGGTGGCATGAGATCAATGTCCTTTCGGAAGTATGGGCTCCAGCTAGCATCCCATATTCCAAGAGCGGTCTGATATAGGTCTTATATATCTCAAGAAATATTTCAATAGTCTTCGCTGGGAAAGCTTTACAGATCACATATATAAAAGAATTTGCCTTTTTGGCAAAGGGCACATACTTATTATTAACGTTTAGATAAACACTACCAGAACATTTGAAAGTGAAGTGGAGTACAGTTAGTTGCAGGCAACATCAGTTGTTTACAACTGCCTGCCTGAAGGAGAATAATAATAATAATAATTATGTGCCCTTCCCACTATCTATTCTGATCTGTTGATATAATAACACGCAGGTCTCTCTGTTGCTGGACTGCAGCTATGACATGGCCCTCCAAGCTGTAAGCAATATGAGGATTATTCTGTCCCAGGTGAAAGACACTACACTTGGCAGCATTCAATCTAATGACCCAATTTCTGGTGCAGTGTTGTATTCATTCAATGTCAGGCTGAAGCTGCTCTGATTTGATGAGCGGATTGGCAAATAGTTTTCCATTGTCAGTAAAAAAAGACGTTTGACACTCTATGAGCTCGATCAAGTTTGTTATGAAGAGTCCAAACAGGAGGGGTGCGAGCACTGAGCCCTGCAGAACTCCGCTAAGGACTTGTCTGCACTGTGACAAGTGGTCACCAATTCAAACTTGGAAGGTTCTGTCTGACAAGTAATTAGCAATCCATGTTAAAAGCTTCCCCCGTACGCCGAAATGGTCCAGCTTCACTAGGAGACGTCGAACTTTATCAAAAACTCATTCAAAGTCTAGGTAGATAATGTCTACTGAACTTTGACCATCTAACTCTTTGCGCCAGGACTGCACACAGAAAATCAGATTAGTAGTTGTTGACCGCTTCTCCACTGCTTATCGTGTGTTAATACACACATATTGTGTGTTAATACCAGTGATGACTCATGGCACTGGAACATGGTCTCTCACTATGGGCCTCATAAGTAAGCTCAAAGTTGCACAACAAGCTATGGAGAGGGCTATGCTCGGGGTTACTCTACGTGATCAAATCAGAAATGTGAAGAGAATTGAAGAACGAAAGCCACTGACATAGCCCAGAAGATTAGCCAGTTAAAGTGGCAGTGGGCAGGGCACATATCACGCAGAACAGATAATGGGGCCAGAAAGGTTCTGGAATGGAGACCACGGACCGGCAAGCACAGTGTAGGTTGTCCACCAACAAAGTGGACTGAAGACCTGATAAAGGTTGCAGGACGATGTTGGATGCAGGACATTTCCAATAGGTACTTTTGGAAAATTATGGGGAGGCATAATTTTTCAGCAGTGGACGTCCAATGGCTGAGATGATGATGATGATGAAGATTAGTCTGAAGTGATTAGTGTGATTGCCACTGCTTGTGTAAAGAGCCATATTCATTTGATTTTAGACATTTCAGAGAATACTCACATCGTGCCATGCTACGTCCAGTATGGGGCCATCCATGGGCTGTGCGGCTTTGGGGACTGTTTTCCCCGATGTTTCCACCTCCCAGCATCGTGCCTGAAATACAGTTTACATTCATAAGCTTTGTGGAGCCCCTCAAGCTGCCTTCCACATTAGAATGAGACCTCTTTTAAAGAGAAGACATACATCCATTATTAGTATTTCAGAATACAGTTGGATGCATGAGCATCAATTTTAAGATAGTTTGGAAAACGAGCAAGCGGCTCACCTGATGGTAAGTGATACCGTCACCCACAGACATCCTCAATACTAGAGGTCTCGAGGATGCATTGCAAACCTCTGAGGAATGAAGATAGGAAGAAAGAGATAGTTATATGAAGAAGGGGAGTGGGAAGGAGGAGAACTAGGGAGGAGGGAATAGGGCCTCCGGAACCTCCCATAAACCAATTGAAACGCAATAGCAAGCTATGTTATTCACATCAGTGTTATGTGGGAGTGTGGTACTTCCCCGGTTGTGCTGGCCCATTCGGGTGTGGGGTTAAAGCGTGGCACTACTACCAAAAATTCTTAGAATATTTTTAGGAGTATTATTAGAATATTATAAATATTTTTTGGATGTACTAATGATGTTTCCTTATATTGGAATTTATAACGTCGCCAGACGAGCTTCAATGAAGATTCCAAGCAGCCTGAATTACTAAGTATTGATGTGCATGGGCACAAAAGGGCATAATGGGGGCACATACCCGGCAGTCCCAGCTGCCTGCTACAAGGAAAGTTTGTGGCACGGAGGGCGGCGAGAACTCCATTGAGGACACTGTGTCATCCGGGGGTGATGTCACCTCCAGGTCTTTATTGGGGTTGGCACCAGCGCCACCAAGCTGGTTGAACATCGCGAAGGACTTACTAACACTATTATTTAATATTTACGGAACAAACTGGACTAGACGTTCCTACACTCCTGCGTCACTAGCATAGTATTGACAATAGAATAGTAATTAAACGCGTTGGTTTAACTTTACTTCGTTGTTTAGGTATTTTGTATTCGCGATGCGAAACAAGAATTCAAACAAACGATTTACGATACCAAGCCGGAATTTCAGCAGTATTTTGAGGTTAGCTTATCCACAGACTACAAGCACAGCTTATCTCATATCTTATTAGATCAGTCCATAGATTAATCAGACTATATCTAAAGAGAGATGGCAATCACTAAAACAAACAACGGAACGTTAGGCGGACGTTTAACTTTTCAGTCCCATCCACTTTGACGGATCATAATCGCATGCTTGTCTTCCATAGGTGCGTTCGCTTAGCTTATGAGGGCATTGGTGGTGTTGTCATTGATGGCTCTTTTGTCAAAGCGTTCGTAAAGCTCAAAAACGTTATTTTTGCCACTTTTGCCCATACCCTATTCGAACTCTCAACTGAGCATAAGACCTAAAATGCATGATTATGCTGTCAAATACATAGCTATCACATAACTATCACAAACAACCATGCTCCAGACGTGGTTCAAAAATTGCACTTTTTGGTGCCAAAAATTCCTCCTTTTTAGCTTTCCGAACGCTGAACAAAAAGAGGCATGAACGACATTTTCACCCACAGATTCCCAATTCGAACGCCCCTTGTGAGCGTTTTTAGCGTTATTTTCGCCACAAACGATCAGAAGTGATCTATTTTAACGCACTACATGACATTAGTGACGTGGAACGCATTAGTGACGTAGAAGACGAGCGCGCTGGTATCGATATCGATATCGATAAATAGGGATGTGCTGTTTGATTTAGAGGTAACAAGAAGCATTCCTATCTAATCTATTAAAATATTGTTATGTAAACCAGGGTTTATGAAATTAAAAATCAAGTTTAAAACACTTTAATCAATTTATTGCAGAACATATTCTAAAATAACATTTGCCTTTATCGAATACCAGGTGCAAATAGCTCCACTTTCATTTCTAAATTGGACCTACTCTTATATAATATTGCTAAAAAACACCCACGATACAAAGTGCCAAAAGGCAGGAGATTTCAATATTAATACACTTAAATCGAGTAACAATACAACTGATTTACAAAACTTGGCTAAAAATTACAATTTTACATTTCATATTACGCAACCCCACCAGACAAGAATCTTGCATAGACCACATACTCAGTAATATCAGATGCGCTACCGGGAAACTATTTGAACTTGGGCTCTCGGACCACAATACAGCTCAAATGCTATATGTTCCGATCAAAAATAAGATTTTACCACCACCTACATACTTCACTACCCAGAGAGATTCTAGTGACGATAACATATCTAAATTTCACTACTGCCTGGCACAGATGACGTTTTCGGAAATCTATAATAAGACCGAACTAAACACGGCTATCGAAGAATTCTATAATTTGTTTTCATTATTTTATGAGCTATGTTTCCCTAATACACAGTCCAGACAGTCAAATAAATATAAAAAACCAAAATGGATCACATCTGGCATCAAGAGATGTTGCAAAAGAAAGAGAGAACTGCGGTACAAGTTCTATAGAGACAAATCTAAACGCAATAAGATTAAATATCAGTCTTATTCTAAAATTCTTCGTCACTGCTTACATGGAGCACACAAGATATATAATAATAAATATTTGCTTAATTCTAAAAATAAATACCGTGCAGCTTGGAAACTTATAAAAGCAGAACGAAATGAAGTAGGTAATCAAGATTATATTAAAATAATTAGACAAAATGACACAATTACCACCAACCCCACTGACATCGCAAATGAATTTAATAATTATCTGATAAACTTGACGAATAACAAAATCAATAATGATATCAAAAACACAAATAAAAAACGTGTGCAAAGTAGTATTTTTTTGACGCCATGCACCATGGAAGAAACAGTAAATATAATTCAGTCATTAAAAAACACCAAATCTGAAGGATTTGATGAAATTTCTACTAAAATAGTGAAATGTTGTAAAAATGTTTTAGCACCAGTGTTTACATTCCTCATAAATTTATCTTTTGAGACGGGGAGTTTTCCTGATAGACTTAAACTTTCAATTGTTAAGCCTTTATTTAAAAAAGGAGAGCGATCGGATGTTTGCAATTATCGTCCTATCGCGTTGTTACCAATCTTTTCAAATATTTTTGAAAAGGCTTTTCAGAAAAGAGTTGTGGGTTTTGCTCAAAAGTTTAATATTATTAAGAAGGAACAATTCGGCTTTCAGAATAAAAAATCAACAGTGCTCGCGGCATATAACTTAGTCCATGAAATAACTATTAATATAGACAAAAAATACCTAGTAGCGTCATCTTCTTCGATATGACGCGCGCTTTTGATTTTCAATATTTGATATTCATCAATTAAAATACATTATATTTCAATTGATAAACTAGAAAATCTTGGAATTCGAGGACCAGCACTAAATTGGTTAGCTTCTTACATACAAAGTAGAAATCAATACGTAGAAATAACTGGTTTAAGTAAAAAATCAGTGGTAACAAAGTATAAATCTGATGTTAGAGTAAATGCTTGCGGCGTACCCCAAGGTAGCGTTTTAGGTCCTTTACTTTTTTTACTCTACGTAAACGATCTCCCTGACATTACTAAAAATAAATGCACTCTTTTTGCTGATGACATTTCAATAATAATTAAATTTTGTGACAATATAAATAATTATGAAAATGAATTTAATAATACAAATAATAGTGTGACATCTTGGTTGAGTAATAATAATGTAAATGTAAATTTGACTAAAACAAATTATATACAATTTCGAAACTATGGTAGTAAACCGTTGAATCTTAACGTAAATCACAATAATACCGCAATTAAGGATGTGCAAGAAACTAAATTCTTCGGGATCATTATAGATAAAAATTTGAACTGGAAGTCCCATGTGGACTATATATGTAAGAAATTGAATAGTTACGTTTATGTCCTCACCAGGTTGAGACAAACGTCAGCGCAGAGTACAATGCTTGCAGCCTATCATGGGTATGTATCATCTGTTCTGAGGTATGGTTTATTGGTTTGGGGAAATTCGACCAATATTAACAAAGCATTCATTGCCCAAAAAAATGCATACGTGCAATGTGCGGGGTGCCGCCATACGAGTCTTGTGTACCGCTTTTTCGAAAGCTCAATATTATTTCTCTTCCATGTATGTATATATACGAACTTGCAATATTCGTAAAAGCAAATCCTCATTACTTCAAGACAGCGAGTGAGATTTTTCCTCGATGTACACGCAATCCAGACAGACTGGTCTTTGATGTTCACCCCAGGACTACTTTGTATCTCAAACAAAGTCAAGCAATGTCCGTTAAGGTTTATAATAGTATTCCTGATCATATAAAAGCTCTTAATATAAAAATGTTCAAACTAGAGTTACTTAATTGGTTAAGGACAAAAACCTTTTATTCTGTACAAGAGTTTTTGACATCAAAATAGTTTAATTAAGTAGCCTGTAAACTACCTAATAATAATTCATGATTGTATGACATTTAATAATTTTATGTACCATAAATGACATCATAAATATGTGCATGCTTTAATTAAGGCTGAATGTGAATTAGAACTTATATTATTATTATTTAAGATCTCAAACTGTACCACATTTAAGGCAAATAAACAAATTTCAATGATAATAATTTATTAAGAGTAATACATATTGTTTACCTTACTTATTTATTTGCATTATTTATACATTATTATTGCACTTATGTTTTGTGAGATGACGATTCAAAACATGCATGATTACAATTTCTAATTAATCATTTTCGTTTTGTTATTTAGGTAAGTACATAACTATAAATTAATATTGTAACGCGTATCACTAACACCGGAAGTATCTCCTCTCTAATTGTTCGTTTCCCCTACCCGTTCGTGCAAGCTTCCGCCCAGTTCGACGAGCGCTACGAGATGGTCGGTACTCGCTCGCGGCACGCATCGCGTTTTTTATGTATTTTGGGTAATTTGGTTCCGAACCCACTGTATAATAAATTCAGTTAAATGACAAACAAGATCTATTTGTTATAATGGCGCCCAACTAGCGGGCCAAGTGCATAATAGACATTTTTTACGCGACGCGAGTTCAACGAGTCGAACGCGTCGACGCCATTACGGTCTGACTTTTATCTCCCGCTTTGAAGGCTTCTTTGTGCCGACATCGCCACTACTATGGCCAACAACACGAGTAGCAAGGGCCAACAAGGCACCGAAGTCCACACCGCCACCGACGCCGACGCAATCGGCACATTCGCCGATCATGAACATGAAGCAACGGGCAACACCGCGGCGTCCGTCGATAATCCGGACGACGTATGGCTTCCAAACAACCCGATGACGAGTCATAGTTCTCCAGCGACCATAGGAATTATAGAGGAACAATTGTCGAGGCTACTATCCAGCGTGATGGGTCACTCGATGCAGCACGCCATCAAAGGTGCCGCCTCGCTTGCAACCCCGACCTCGCCAATCCGACGCGACCGACGGCCGTCCGCCGGTGGCGGTGCCACGCGCAGAGGATACACCGACAGCAGTGCTCCCACCCGCGTATCCGTGCTCGTGGAGTGATTTATCTAAATGCGCAGCTCGGTTCGATGGCAGTGACCCAAACCCCAAGATTGTTGAGGCATTCATAGACGCAGTAGAAATGTACGTGGAATGTACGAATGTTAGCGAAGAGCACACCCTACGAGTGCTACCTATGCTTCTTTCTGGTAACGCAGCAGTCTTCTGGAGAGGCATCAGACACGAAGTCAACATCTGGGACGAGGCAAGGATGCGGCTGCGCTGTATGTACGGAGCCCCGCGCCCTGCATACAAACTCTTACGAGATTTGTTTACTTCGGGACTTTATTCGGCCCCTGCGACGCTCTGGTCATAAAGGTCCGTTTCCTTTCCCTCTATAATGGGTTTATTGTTTGTGATAAGTGTATGGTACCCGTTTTGTCTTGCAATTCATAGCTGCTTCTGTAGCTCCCGCCTCTCGTTCAGGGTATTATCGTCTAGATATTTGGTTATAGTAAGTCCGGATTTTTTAAAATATTGTGCATTTTCGAAGATATATTTCGTCATATTTTTACTGAAAAATTCTATCAGTACTGGTCGTTTAGAGTGCTTTTTGCCTATTCTAGTTGTTTATTCAATGTAGCCAGTGAGGTCTAGGTTGAGGATGTCACGAAAAATATTATATTATACACATATATTATAAAAAACTACAACCATAATACGTAATAGCATATTTAGTCTACTTTGGCAGCAATAGATTTAACTGTTATAATATAGCATTGTCAGGAGAAAATGCCTGAACTTTGGAAATTACATTTGGTAAATATCGACAAATAAGATTTTCCATATGCTGTTAATATTAGAATTTATCCATTGTTTCTGTAGTGATCAATCATGACCTTGTTTATAATTTCCGAGGATCAACCAGTACATAGTCAGAATGTCATACCTCCAACTGCTGCTAAAGCTATCGCATCAGCTATTGACTCTTGTGCATCTGGCAATTAATTGGTTTCTGTAAAAGAAAATGCGTCTGCTAACAAAATTACTAAGAAAAAACTGGATGATGAAATAGGTATGTGTAAATCACAATAAATAGAATATGCTTTCAATAATTGGATTGATTCTATTCAATAACACAATAACTATGCATCATCGTAGTAGATTTTTAACTTTCTACCCTAGTAATATTATAAACATGTAAGTTTGTATGGATATTTACTACTTTTGAACGCAAAAACTCCTGAATGGATTTAATTAGAAAAAGAAAACCCTCGAGTTCTTTCATTCTGCCAAAGTCAAGTGGCGAGTTGGTTCTTTGAAGAAGTTCGGTGTGGCCAGCTTGAGGGGAATTTGACACAATGACGGTAGAGTTGGCGATAAAAACAAAGTTGGAGAAAATTAACTTGGAACCGATAATTAGTTTTCAGAAAATGCATGGGACGACCTTACTTTCTTTACAGAAGTAAGTACTTACGGAGTGACTTAGCGGTGTTGGCAAGAACTAAAGCCTGTTTCGCCTCATATTCCAGTGCCCAGGTGCTCAGTCACCTTTTCCAGGTCATTCTACCCATGCAGGGACATACTTTGGGCTTTTTAATGCTGGATTCTCCGCGTGAATGCGAGTTTTGAATTCGAATATATTGCTCCGACTCCCATCTGAGGTAATGAGAATTGCATAAGGGCCACACTGAAGAAGATTTTTCTGGAATCATCGGTAAAGTTTTTTCATCGTGAGATCCGGATCTATCTAGTTTTAAAACAGCGGGAGCTTTCTTTTCCCTGCCAGGCCTGATCGACAAACATCCCAAGAAGGCGGTTCTCCGATACCGGTGTGTAGTAAGATTCGTTCTTGCCGTTGTAGTCTCATTTTACTGTGAACGGAATTGCATTTTGGTTTTGTTTGCAGGCTTGGAAAAAGCGCCAGCCCCGGTCTCTTCCTGCTCTTGGCATCGCCATCCTCACATCCCAGTAAGTACCTGCTAGTATGAAGGCCGAGACGTTTCTATGCATTGTTTTTCTTTGTCCAAATTCGGTCCTAAATTACGTGTTATTTTCTGGCCTTTTTAGGCGATCCCAGCATTTTGGAAACCCGCTTGATAAACAAGTGTACACGTCATCCTCGTGGCGTGGACTTGTCGTCCAGAGGTGTGCCACGTGCTGAGCCGGCCAAGCCTACTACAAACGCTGTGCTGAGCTGTGACAGCACTCCCAGATTCGGACGGGCGTCTCGCCCGGCCCAGCTTCAGTCAAGTGTTCCCGGCAGAGCGCCACGTGGGATCAGTCTGCTGGTTGCGGTAACCTCTCAGCACCCAATGTTCCGGTATTTATAGTGTTTTTATTCTACTTTTTCCGGCGTATTGACCGCCAGTGGCGCCCTTTCTTTTTTTTGTGATCATACAGTCAGACGGAACTTATCTTATAGCGACTAGCTTGCCTAAGGAGCCCTGTGGCGCCCTCGTGATTGCTCCCGAGTGTTACGACCTGCGCCCGCGTCAAAAGTTTGCGCCGAGTTGGGAATAAATGGCTCTTGTGCCATACCTATAGCGAGTTAAGAGACGAAATTTTTGTCAGAGATAGTTGAATAACCAAGAAATCTGATACATAAACATTAATGTCAAATATATTAGTAAAATGTTATGTTACACGAGGACAAACTTGACGTAGCCGAAAAAATCAGAATCGATGTGGAAAAAAATTGTAATTTAAAAATTTTACATCAATACCTATAGGTTTTTTGCGGTAATTAAATAATAAAAACACATATCTATCTAATTACATTCAAATATTTGAATTCGTAGAAGAAATAATATCATAAAAAAAACTTGCAATCTGACCACAAAAATTAAGTTTTATCAATAAATAATGCTTACCAAGACAGGATTTTGATTTGATATTTATAAATATTTTGAATGTCTAGAACAGAAATATTATTTTTACCTAGTAATATATGCTTAGGTTATTAATAATTACATAAAAAATAAGAGCTACTTTGAAATTTCGGCCAATAATGATTTTTTTCAACTTGGGGGCCTATTTTCTAGACTTAGACATGGTGATTTCCAAAAAATTTTTTTTTTATGAAATATAAATTTTCTTGTTGGTTATTTTATTTTATTGGAATTCTTATTAGAAATTCTACAAACCAAACTAGGTTTCAAAGAATAATTATATATCAGAAATATTTAAAAAAAATTACAAATTTTGAATTTTTAGTACAAGCGAATTTAACTGTCACGTGACTTCGATTTTTTATCGATCCTGACATGATATGGCGTATTTATCATATTCTGAGTGGGTGTAATTACTTGACAACATTATTTCTGTGACATTTTACAATGTAAAAGTATAATCTATTCAAAATAAAGCAAATTATAACCAATCATAACAATGAGAAATTAGCTTACCTATTAGCTTTGAGTGTTGTCGATTCGTGACAAATTTATATCGTGTAAATTTTGATGTCAGAACTTAAATCACATATTTACAGTATTCCTTACACATTCACGATCATATTCATGTTTAATTTGTATCAAAATCATGAGTTTAACCCGATTAATTCACTAAAAACTATAGCACAAAAGATAACCTCACCGCCAAACACAGATGAAAATATAAACATTGATTATATTTTTTTTTTAAAGTTTACAGATAGAACATGTAGTGTTGCCATAGAAAGAAAATATATTACGCTAAAGAATTAAACTCTATGGTTAAACATTGGGATGACTTTAAAAAATAAACAAAAGAAAAACGCGCGTGACACTTACTTGCAACAATTGTTGCGCCGACACTTTGGACCTCAAAAATCCTTGCAATTGCAGTTTTGTGGCGCGGGCAAACTAGTCGTTACCTTGAGCGATCCACGATTTCTCTTTCACTCTGAAACTCCGAGCCAGCTGGCAGGAAGGTACCTAATTTGTATTGTTTCTTGGTACCTACCTAAATTCTAGGGCAATCTTAGCGTATTCTAATAACGAAATATTTGTCAATCTTTTCTCAATTCTACCATACATTGCTGGCACACAGAAATGAACTATATTGTCATAAAAAAAAACGATATTAAAAAATATTTAGTGACACTTCCGCTGAAAAGAAAACAATGATTTTGGCCTATTTTGGGGGCGTGCACCACCCTCCCTCCCGCATCGACCTCACCGACAGGGCTGACTTTGACTGTCGGTCTAGCGCTCGACGTGTCATCATCTCCTGAGGATGCCTCGTGTAGAGGTGAAACACGTGTCGAATCGGTGTTGGTTTATTTGGGGTTTCTTGTGTTTTTTATTTTGTAGTTTTCCTATTAGCATTTTATGCGGGAGGGTGGTGCACGCCCCCAAAATAGGCCAAAATCATTGTTTTCTTTTCAGCGGAAGTGTCACTAAATATTTTTTAATATCGTTTTTTGATAATGGATTTCCGCAAAGTAACGCCTGAACCAATAAATTATCTAAATTGTCATAATTTTATTTAAACTAGTAGTGCGTTGTTCGCTCACACTAGACCTCAATCCATCGTGAGTTCAGTCCATATGGGATCACTGACCGTCCAGAGTCCAGTGCAAGCGAGCAACCTTTTTTAGTACAATACTGCCATGTAGACAGGTGTGTTCTGAAGAAATACCTACTTACTGTAACTGTTTTGAATGCCTGCAGAATTATAAATAAAACCCACTTTGTATTCAACACTTCATGTATTTGTTTAATTTCAATTTTATTATAGTCTCCTATTAGGCAGGAAATACTTAGTTGCGCCCTCCCCCACCTCGGTCAGCTGTCAGTTGTAGAGGGGAAGAATATATCCCCGATACATCAAATAGTTTGTAACAACGCGGGTTTGAATCCTGTCCGAGGATGTGAATTTATCTCCATAATTGAAATGTTTGCAATCGCTGTGCAGGGGATAGCGCTTTAACGGTAATACTATAAAAATGAGTAGTTTTGCTGCTAAATAGAGTACCGACATTAAGTAGTCATGGCAATGACGATTATCTGCTGTCCTTATATAGATTTGTAGTTTAAGGCCAATCCATTTTAGATCTGTGTAGGTTCTTTAGATTTTATTAAAACTATTGCACTAAGTAAGAGTAAACAATTTCAATTTAATATCCCTTCAAGAGTCGTCATATTATAACAATGAAATTCTATTGTGTCTGGCCGCATGATGACCAATGACCTTTGATGGAATATTGTTAGCGATTCAACTACTTATGATGAAATGGAATAAATTAGCCTGTGATTTTTATATAATTAAATTAACCCCATGCTTATATTGGGTAACGATTTTCTCCTATTTTCGTATAATTTAAGACTGCAATGTACTCATGTTTTTTTTCACAATCCTTTCAGATGAAACACCCAGAAAAAATATTGATGCAGCTAAGAGAAACAAGATGCACTCTGAAATATTTGAAAAAAAGCGCAGCGTTGGTAGAAAACTTATATTCAACAGTTTTCAAATTTAGTTTTATAAATTTTGTACTAAAGTACCCATTTTATTGCAGGGCCGTCGAGTACCGCTGGGAGCGCAAGTAATGACGTATCAATGTTGAAGCTAAGGGCAGAACTCAGAAACTTTTAGCTGTTAACAACACTTAATAACTACCTTATAAATTATACTATACAATTGTGTTAGTTTTTAATGTTTCTTCTCCCGTAAATTTTCTTTAGGTCCATGCCTATTTATTAAATAATTTTAATATCGATAATATCAGTAATCGATTAATCGAGAAAGAACGATCGTCGGACATCACTAATGGCTGCCATTTTTTTGTGTTAGTATTGGTACACTAATTCTACAGTTGGTACCTTCAGGTTGGCTAAGAATTGAAGCTGGCTCATACATTTTAATTTTTATGAAAACATGTTGGCAGTGTACACTCTAACTAGTATTATATTCTCTTTGCCGTACAATGATCACTCCTTCAGGGTTGGGGGAGCACAAGCCCTAACACACGCTCGTACCTGTACCTACCAAATGTGTCCTCACTACAGACGAGAGGACCGGACCGAACCGAACAGTTGCTTCACGTACTGTTACAACCCTAATATCTGCTGATCTTGCTATCGACCACAATCGCATTCTAGTCTTTAGATATAGGCTGATTAATATATGCATTCTAGCGATTGACGTCAATGCATTTCAACTAGTCAGCAATATTGTTTTGTATATAAACCCATAATTTTTTGATATGATTGTCATTCAATTTTACGAGGTTACTATACCTCTCATCAGTAATAGTAGTGCGCGATTATTTAAAACCCGAGTGATCCAACAAGGAGTAAATAAGTGAAAAGTGTAAATAAAAAGACGTGTGGCACTCGGAGACTGCCGCGGTAAAGCTGTTGCATAGCTGTTTTTATCAACTTATGCAATTATAATTATTTAATAACCAATGCCATCTAGAGGCGAGTTGCTGGACTAAAGAGACAAGCGTGATATTTCAAAAAGTCATTAAAAGTTCTGCTATTCATCGATAGATGGAGTCGGAGTGGGGGGTGTTAGGTTATTTTCGTTACGGAATTTCTGGATTCGGTCTCCACGCTCAAGGCCCGCGATAGAAGCTATGCAATAGCTTTATAGTAATAAAAGTGTTAATAAATCTCTGTTCCTATGGGAACTTGTATTTTTTTTTTAATAAGTCGGGAACCTAGTCTAACAGTACGCCTTCAAAAGCACACGGTTGTCATCATGTCGTTGGACACAATAAAAACCGGCCAAGTGCGAGTTATACACGCGCACGAAGGTTTCCGTACCATTATCTATAAATCTACCATACAAGAGATATGATATTTTGCCGTTTTTACGGAAACCATTGTGCGCGAGTCCGACTCCCACTTAGCGGATATTCAACCAACTTCCAAAAAAGGATGAGGTCCTCAATTCGTCTGTCTTTTTTAGTTTGTTACCTCAGAACTTCCGACTGGGTGAATCGATATTGAAATATTTTTTTTTTGTTTGAAAGCTGATTGATGATATCACCATTGACGGTGATTGACAATTGTTCCGTAATTAGTAAAGGGGCCGTAACAGCTTCATAAAAACCACCACCACCAACAGTTTTGAATGAAATCATACCATGACGCTCATTTAGGTGAACTGTTAAAATATTGTTTTCTCAAAGGTGAACGGATAACATTGTCTCTGGCATTCTAACAATTTACTATACGCAACATTGCAGACGCTTAGACGTTTGTAAGCTGATAAACTGAGTGAATTTATAGCGACATGTTAACGAAAGTCCATACAAAAAAACAGGTGAACGGTTTTTCTGCGGTTTATGAATAGTAGGCATAAGCAGGCCTGCTTTAACGTTGTCATGGTACGAATAAACTGGCAGTTTTCTAGAAGTCCTGCTTTAAGAGCTTATAGTAAGGCCCAACGTCACTTAAAAGGGTGGTAAAAAAAGTTTACCAAAAATGGGACTGACTTCAACACTAAAAATGAGTAAAATAACTTGTTGAAGTCGGTACCATGATAGTTCAAAAGTACCTACTATCACAATATTGTGTGCATGGTACTGACTTTGACAAGTTATTTCACACATTTTAGTGTTGAAGTCAGTCCCATTACTTAACTACTTACAAAAACGTAAACTTTTTTTACCACCCTTTTAAGTGACGTTGGGCCTTACTACCTTACTGGGCCTTACTGGTTCCATTACTTGGTAAATTCTTTTTAGTATTTGATGTCATAGTGGCAATAAAATTATCTGTGAAAATTTCAACTGTCTAACTATATCACGGTTCATGAGATACAGCCTTTTTTTTACGCAGAGTACCCTTTTATGGATACCACCGGCCCCGGGGGGAGCACGGTGGTTATGTGGGAGTCTCTGCCAGGAGGGCAGGATGAGATACAGTCTAGTGACAGATGGACAGACAGACGGACCGCGAAGTCTACTACTAAAGGGTCCCATTTTTACCCTTTGGGTACGGAGCTTTAGGGTGGTAGCGACAACACTAGCAGCAACGTTGCAGCCTCCACGTAAAAAGCGGAAAACGAGAATAGTATAGCCATGTAAATGCTTGCTTTAGAGCATCTCGTTTGCAATAAAGTTCGTGAGATGTATCCCACAAGCACGGAAAATCGTGGTATAATTGAAGAACTTCAATTAATACATAACTTTCAGTAACGATTTCCTCCATGATGACATGTAATGCTGGGTACAGACCAAGCGAACGAGACCGAGCGAATGCTAACAAATGGGATTTGCCGATTAGTATCGCACGCTCGCTCGCTTTCGCTGGTGTGTCCACATTAAATGAACGCATTAAAGTTCGTCGACAATCGGTGAACCACGGCGAAGCTTGACTCCAATAATGTTATATATACATGGAGTTAGATACGTCTTACTGCGCTCGTCTTGGCGACATCAACACAAGCTAATTGTCTTGAGTCAACTTAGTTCCAGCCTGTCTGGCAACAATGCAGCGCGTATTCAACATTTAGGAAGAAATGCCTTCTTGTGTGCTCAGAAACTGCAGAACTACTGGGACGAGTGTAAAAACAAGTATGATGTATCTTTTCATTTTGAAGTATTGTTTTGCTATTTACTCTATCAAAAATGTAAAATCAAAAAAATGTATTTAATCTAAATTCAATCCTGCGACGTTGCCGCTTCGCCACTTACGCGAACGAGACAAGTAGCGAGTGACAGAGAGAACGAGGTTGTCATTGGCGGTCGAATGGTCGGACACAGGCGAACGTTGTTAATAATTATGTTGATCCCTTTCTGACAACTAGAATTAATATATCTTCGTGTTCTTTTAATCTTGTCAGTGTAGTTAATGTCGTTGTGCGAGTTGTGTACTATAGCTATATGTAGCATAAAATTTGCCATGTTTAAACTTCATATTCAAGGAGTAAAACGCCTCTACAGTTAATGCCATTGCTTGACTCACAATGTATTTTAATGATCATGGACGAAAACGGTGGCGCTGGTGGCTGAAGTCGTTATTTAAAATAATATTGTGTGATGGAACCCAACTATTGAATGACTTACAAAAAGAGCTGGTTCAAGGATTTTATGTGGTTGTCAAATGAAATTGTGTATGTTGAGTGGAAGCACTCGCAGCGGAGTATGACTTAGCGATTTTAACCGATGTTACAATCAACGATGAAGCTATCAACAAGTTTAGCAATTTCTGTGGTCAAGACCAGACCAGATGGGTGACCGCTAGTGGCATTATTTATCTGAGCGCTTCTGTATTTCAGAGAGAAGGCACGTTAATCCATCGGTTCCGGTTGTTTGTCTTAGGACAACAGTCGTTAGGCTATGTATGGAAGGTCTTCGAGCGGCCGGAAAACTTCGACATGGGTTGGCCACTAGCCTATCCACCAAGCCGCACTGAGCCCGCGTGGTGGATTATGGCCCAACCATCTCCGAGAGAAAGTTCAAGTCTAGCAGTGGAAACATAAACATCTGATTATGATGAAATTAAAGCAATCGTCGATTTTTTATCTTGTATTTAGCATGTTTAGGATTTTAAAGCCTCAGTTTCTGCTTATAGAGTTCTATGAGCATTAGTAATCTATCTTAGTCCATTCCATAATCGTAAATAGATACAATGTATTCGCTGGAATGAAACGTCAGTTGCGTTCAATCGCCGCAACAGAATGAGCATTCGCTCGTCCGTCCACACCGCGGCCGTACGTGCGTTCCATTTCACTTTGATGTACCGACAGCCGCTGGAGCACGGGCGAAGGCAAACGAACGCCCTTGTTTGGCTTCGCTTGCTTACGGCATGACGTCGACACAGATTTGTTTGCGCTCACTCGTTAGGTACCCTTCGCTGGCTTTCGTTCACTTGGTCTGTTACGCGGCATTAGGCGACAAATTCTATCCGATCATTTCTTTTTCCGTGGTCTACAACTATTGAACCATCCACTTATTCCTACATTATTTACTTTAGCAGAACTGACTTTATAATTCAAATCCAAACCTTGTCTTTTCAATAGCATTATTAATTTCAAATCAGTTAGAGTTAATTTTTAATACAGATTATGAAGCATTAATTCTGTCTCCAATCTGTTTAAACTTCGGCATTGAGAAAGATAATATTAACGCTAATACATGTTTTAATTCTATTGTTGATGACAAATGGTGCGGATGGCACCAAATCTATTGTGATGCCTCTAAACATACAGGAGACAATGTTGGGGTGGGTGTTTACCACCGTAATTATAATGTAGTTAAAAAAATTAAAATGCCCCCTGAAGCTTCAATATTCACTGATGAATGCTTAGGAATTGTAAAAGTACTTGATTATATTTTATTGGCAAAACTAAAGAAAACGCTAGTTATCACAGATTCAATGAGTGCTCTTCAAGCCTTAGAAAAATTTCCGTTTAAATCAAACTCTTACATGCCTATTATCACTGATGCTAGAGACAACTTGTATGAATGCTATCAAAGTGGATAGGTACTCTATTAAATTCCTTTGGATACCTAGCCATAGTGGTATAAAGGTTAATGAGAAAGCAGACCGCCTCGCGAATGATGCTGTAAAATGTGGAGAATTGTTTCATTTATACTAACTACTGCCATGACCTTGCTACAATGCCTAGACGATTCCTCCAGTATTCCTGGAATAAAGATTGGTAAAAAACTTCAGAAGTAAAGGCAAATAGGTACTTGATACTTTTCACTTTAACTTGACATACAATTAAAACCATGGTTTTCTAAAATAATACTTGGAAAAATGGCTACCTTAACACTGATAAGGCTACGTTTGGGGCACATCTGTCAGCTCATCTAGTTAAATTTAATATTATAGAGAATCCGAAATGTGAATGCGGTTATCCCATTGCCGAGGCCAATCACATTTTATTATGTTGGAGTATGGGAAGTTAGTAATATAATACTGCAAACATTATTATATATTTATTGTAGCATTTTTTACAGACACGTTATTCATGTAACTATATTGTTTTTTACTTGACACACGACAAGACGTAACTTCTTCTAATATATCATAGAGAAAAAACACCATGAAGATTTTACTTCTCACACTCCTCCTCGATTCATACGTGAAAATAATTTGTAACGTATAAATCGGTAATGAAAAAAAATAATATACAGTACACACTCCTCCTTTACAACCACACTCCACATCTCTCTCGGAGCATTCTATGCCTTGTTATAGCTAAGGACTTCGTTAGCAGATCAGCCACGTTATTCTCACTTTCTATATAGGTAATAGTCATCTTCTTTTTAAATATCAAATCTTTAATGTGATGATATCGAATATCAATGTGTTTCGACCTTTTACTGTTCTCATAGTCCTTTGAAATAAATATAGCTCCTTTATTATCTACATACAGCATTGGTGTTAGCCCTATTCCAAAATCTTTCAATAATCCTTTTATGTTTATTCCTTCACATGATGCTAATGATGCTGCTATATACTCCGCTTCTGAAGTAGATAATGATACACAGTTTTGTTTTCTAGAAAACCATGCTACAACATTCTGGTTGTATTTTACTATACATCCGCTAATGCTCTTTCGGTCTATTTTACAGGCTGCCCAGTCGGCGTCAGAATATAATTCTAAGCTTCTCTGATCACATTTTTTATATCGAAGACCATAGTCTTTCGTAGAACTTAAATAGCGTAAAATTCGCTTGCCATGTTTCCAACACTCTTCAGTTGGTTTATCCAAAAATTGACTTAGATAGGATACAGCATAGCATATATCTGGTCGGGAGACTGTGCTCACAAACATTAAACTCCCAACTAATTCTCTGTATGGAACTTCTACAACTTTTCCTTTTACATCTATGTTCAATCCTTTTTCCATAGGTGTATTTTTGTCTTTGCATTCACTCATGTTAAACTTTTCTAACATTTTTTGAATATGTTTAATTTGTGTTATTTTCAATGTTCCGTTTTTGCGTTCAATTTCCATTCCTAGAAAATTTTTAACTTCTCCCATATCTTTTGTATTAAATTCTTTTTTTTTTTTTTTAATATTATTTATGGCAATTGTTTAGAACATTCATGCCAGCATCATGTCAAAAGAGAAAGATATAATTAACAAAATCGGAGAAATTTAGATGTACGTATCTGAAACAAAGGAAAAATATCTTATACTACATAAGTACTATCTACAAAATTATCAAATTACTATTTAAAAAAAAAGAAAAAATAATTACATAATATACACATGGTTTAACATAAATACCAGTTTAATTTAATTTACACACAACTACAGCTTGATGTTATTTTCAGTTATGAAAGATGATAATATATTAATTGAATTAACGTTAATATTACACAGAATGTTATCTATATGAATAGGAAGAGGAAATTTAAAATGAACCAATGAACTAAATAATGAATTATGATCAAATAAGGGGCAAGAAAAGAAAATATGATTTATATCAGCATCATCCATACCACACTCACAAATTGATGAATCTTTAATTCTCAATTTCTTAAGATGAACAGCAGAAGAGCAATGGCCGAATCTCAACCTAGCTATTATACAACAAATTTTCCTATTACATTTAAATTTAAAAAACCAAGGTTTAGCTTGAATATCAGGTTGGAGTTTAGCATAATAAGCTCCTGTTCGTCTACTAGTCAGTGACCATCTTTTGAACCACCTAGACTTTAGGTCACGAATAGGGAGAAGTAAAAGGTCTTGAGGATAATTTTTGAAAGGAACTTTATCACCGCATATTATAGCTTGCTTTGCAATCTCATCAGCCTTTTCATTGCCATGTATATTATTATGGCTTGGAATCCAAGCTAAGTGAACAGAATAACCAATAGAACTACACTGTATTAACATTTCCTTGCATTTAAATATAATCCAGTTTTTGGAACCTATTTTAAATGGATTACTCTGAAAAGCTTGAAGAGCACTTAAAGAGTCAGAAAAAATAACAGTTTTCTTTAATTTGAACAGCAATATATAATTGATAGCTTCCATTATACCCCTACATTCACCAACAAAGACAGATGTTTCAGGAGGACACTTAATCTTTTGAACAATATTGTAATTTTGGTGGAATAAACCAACACCAACACACCCATTTTGATCTAATTTCGAGGCATCTGTGAAGATGCTATGCCAGCCTGGCCAAAGATTATCTTTAATCCTTAAGAAATGTTTATTAACAAAGGGATCTACTTTGCTCAAGTCCAAATGAAGATGTAAAGTGGGTTCAAATAAAATACACTGATAGTCAAATTCAAACAGAGAAATTTTAGGGGTTCTATGAGTAGGGTATTTGAGGGCTTTAATTTTTGAAAAACTCATAACTAAGCAAGGAGTTTTTTTATGTTTCCAATAAGGCTGGGAAATATAACTAAATAATAATTGTAGTTTTGGAAAAAGAGGATGAGAAGAAAATTGAAACAAACGAAACAAAAACATGTCCGAAAGATATTGACGTCTTAAATCTAAAGGAGGTTCATCACATTCCACTTGCAAAGCGTTTTTAGGAGTAGATCTCATAGCTCCAATAACAATACGTAACGCTCTTGCTTGGATCAAGTCCAATGAATTGAGCGCTCTTTTACAAGCTGGCTCGTATAAAAATGAAGCATAGTCAATAACACTACGAATAATAGCATTATAAAGAAGCTTTAAATAATAAGGATGAGCACCCCACCAAACACCAGCCAAACACCTTAAAATATTCAAATTTTTTTCGCACTTAACCGAGATATAGTTTAAATGCGATGAAAAGTTCAATTTGCTGTCTAAAATAAGACCTAAAAACTTTTTTTCATTTTCGACAGGAATCCTAGTGTTGTTAACCATTATGTTAAGTCTGGGCTTTAACCGTTTTCTAGTAAATATAACTACAGAACTTTTTAGAGGAGCTATTTCTAGACCATTGTAACATAACCAAATATTTAATGACTCAAGAGCTTGAGACAATTTATGAGCAGAATTTAAAATATCACGATCTGAAATATAAACAACAAGATCATCAGCATATTGCAATAACCTGCAATAAGGTGACACAAATTTGTTTAAATCATATGTGTAAATATTAAAAAGCATAGGACTTAGAACAGAGCCCTGAGGCAAGCCTTTGAAGACAGATCTGCAACATTTAATATCCCCGTTTATTCTTAGTTGAGCTGTACGGTCTAGAAAAATATTAAGTATAAAATTAGTTATTTTACCAGGTAAAAACAAACTTTCCATTTTAGTTTTAAGAATAGAAAGTACAACATTGTCATATGCGGAGCATATATCAAGAAAAGCAGCAACAACAGACTCATTTCTAGAGAATGAGAGTCTAATATCAGTAACAAAAATAGACAAACTATCTAAAGTCCCCCTACCTTTTCTAAAACCATATTGACATTCAGGCAAAAGATTTCTGCTTTCGATTAGCCACTCCAGACGATTTTTAATAAGATGTTCTGTGATCTTTGTCAGAACAGAAGACATAGCTATCGGACGATAACTATCAGATCTTTCAGGATCTTTGCCGGGTTTTAAAATTGGAATAATGATTTGGGTTTTCATCACATCTGGGACAAACCCCAAATCTATCATTAAGTTTATCATTTCCAGATAATAACCTAACATTTTCTCACCAGCATTAACCAAAAAGGAATATGGAATTCCATCTGGACCAGGGGAAGTATCTTTAAGAGAAGTGAGAACAAGGCACAACTCTTTCATGGAGAAAGGAGTAAAACTTGCATCATAATCAGAACTTGAGGTGAAAGTATCAAAAGAACTAGGAACAAAGGGTGGAGCCAGCCTGTCCATGAATTGCTCAAACCAACTTTCACAACTAGGGTATGGAGGAGAAGGTTCTCTATATGAACCACGAAACTTTCGAATTGATTTCCATACATACGAGGAATTGACACTAGGAGAAATAGTAGAGCAAAAGTTTTTCCATCCCTCTGACTTTTTCAAATGAAGGATTTCCTTTGACTGAGATAGAACATCCGTTAATGACTTATAGTTTTCATTTGTCATGTCCTTAGAATACACTTCTTCAGCGGTCTTTCTATTTGTCACAGCATCCGTACACTCTTGATCCCACCATGGAGGAGATCTATGTTTCTTATTTTGAACTTTTAAGGGAAATGAATGCTTAGCAGCAGAATGAATAATATTTATAAATGAATGAATACATTGATTCAAAGAATGGGGAAATATCAGGGGAAGATCACAAACAATTTCTTCTAAAAATGATTTAAATTTGGACCATTCATCAGAATCAGTTTTATTGCTTAGTTTATACTGTAACAATGGCTTAAATGGAGTTTGTTCAATTTTTGAAAATGGAAGATCAAATAAAACTGGAAAGTGATCACTTCCAAAACAAGATGATAAGGTTTTCCATGACATTGAAGGAGTTAAACTAGCTGATACCATAGTCAAGTCCACAGCACTAACCTGCTCATTTGGTCTTGTACGACGAGTAGGGCTCCCAGTGTTTAATAAACACAATCCCAGCTTATCCATTATATTGAAAATATAATTAGCAAGAGAATCTGAGGCTTGACAACCCCAGACTGGATGATGAATGTTAAAGTCTCCCATTATAATAAAGGGACCTTTTATGTTTGTTAAGATTTCAAAGAATGTTGTTAGTATGTCAAAAGATGGTCTGGGTATATACAATGATATAAATGTTATGTTTTTAAACCTAACAGCAACAAAAGAGAACTTCTCAGATACAGAAGATGATGGTAAATGTACAAGATGAGAATTTACAGAGTTTCTGACAAGTATGGCAGAACCACCATACCCGTCAGCTTTGTCATCCCTGAAACAGAGGTAGCGAGGAACCTTAAAAAAGGAACCAGGCTTAAGCCATGTCTCAGAGATAGCAATAACAATAGGGTCATATTTATTGATAATATATAACAAATCTGTTTTTTTACTATTTAAACTTTGGCAATTCCATTGTAGCCCTAGTGAGGGAGCCATAATGGAAAGGTTGTGATGATGGAATGGAAGAATCTAGGGCAACGTTGGACGGTACAAAAGTAGGACAATTAAGTAGCTTCATGAGAGCCTGTATGAGCTCCATAATGCTACCAGAGGAAGAAAGGGGATCAGAACCATGACAATTAAAAGCAACACCATTATTGTTGATCATAGGTGGATTCGCAACAATGGCCTGATGGGCAGATCGATCATAGCCATGCCGTTGTGGAGGAGGAGGTCTGGGTTTTATGAATATTGTTTTTTTATGTGAACTATTAGCTTTTGCAGCATAAGAATGAGAGGTAGAAGAAACACTATTAGCATACGATGTTTTTGTTGCATCACTATATGATTTACCCCTAATAGGAGAATGTAATTTGGAAGCTTCAATATAAGATACACTTTTGTCTGCCATAGTAATCTTAATTTCTTTTTGTCTGCTAAACTCTGGACAGCTCTTATTTGTAGAGTAATGCAAGCCGGAACAATAAATACAAGATGAAGTGCCCTCTTCCACATTGCATGAGTCACCAGTATGACCCTCTCCACACTTATAACAACGTGGCTTAGACCTACAGCTATTTTTTGTGTGCCCAAACTTACAACATTGGAAACATTGTACAGTAGGATAATAGTAGCGTTCAACTGGTAGAGAATTAAAGCACATGAATACCCTTGGAGGCAGAACCTGACCATCGAAAGATAACACACAAGATTGTGACGGCTTAAATACAGGGGCACCATCAACAATTACTTTATAGTTTAAGCGCCGAATTTTTACTATGGGGCAGCCATCAAGAGGGACACGAATGTTCTCCAGTACCTCTTCTTCAGACCATTCAGTGGGGATCCCCTTGACAAGACCCAATCGGACTGTGCTAAATGATGGGATAAATGCCTTAAAATCATTTTTAATTAAAATTTCATTTGCAATGAAAATATTGGCAGAGTTTGCATCACTGAATGACAGTGACACTCTATTACGTCCTATTCTACTGACACTTCCTTCAACAATATCTTGTATCTTATTCTTACTGAGAAAGTGCCCAAAGTTAATTGGGTGCAAGAAAGTACCTGAAGTGGGAGAAGGCTCAACTTTTTGGACATGCACTGTAAAAGGCCCCTTATCGGAAGACTTATATACCTGCCTACCAGAAGGGGTATAAACTGGGATTGATGGGGTTTGCGAAATGGTTGCTGAAGGAGAAGCAAGTGAATCAGTCATTTGACAATCAGTTATCTGTGAATCTGTGATGGACTTTGATGATGGACATATTGTTTGGCCTAATGGAATAACTGAATCCTGGGAATGTTTCTTTTCTTTATTATATTTATGCTTTTTGCATGTTTTTTTCCGTTTAACGGTAGAAAAGGAGCCATCGCCATGCTGATTTGGTTCCACAACATCTGAAGAATCAGAAGCGATGGAGACAAACTCAGCTGGTGAGGGGACAAAATCACGCCTATCTGCGTTAAATTCAATAGACAGGTTTAATTCTGGGGGCCTGCCGCCCCCATCGTATGTTTCCATCCGATTCGATGAAAAACAATTGAATAAAACAAATGAAGACTATATTCTATGAATTTTGTTAAAAAACTTACCAACGATGAAAAATACACGTGCTACGCTAATCAAATATTCTATCTACATACAAACACACTATTATTATACACTAAATACAGCAAAAAGATATTTTTCACAAATTAATAATCGCCAAAGCACCCGTGCTCCTTGACACAACTTTGACAATCCTATTAAATTCATTTTGCAATAATTTGATTAATTTGTCAGTCTCTTGTGTCATTCCCATCAACAAGATATCATCGACAAATATCAGTAACCAAACTTTTTCACTGAAATATAAACAAAAATAATTTTTCGACCTTTGTAGTCCACATTTTAACAGGAAAGTATTTATGCGTTCGTTCCAACATCTGGGACTTTGCTTTAGTCCATATAGACTTCTATTTAATTTCAAAACCTTCTTTCCTTTGACTGTGACACCTTGTGGTACTTTGATGTAGACATCTTCTTCCAAATAACCGTTTAGGAATGCTGTCGGTACATCCATTTGGTGTACTGAATAACTTTGCTGTACAGCATGTGCCAAAAAAGTTCTCACCGTACACATACGTGCCACAGGTGAATAATTAGTATTAAAATAATCTTGTTGTTTTATTTGAAAACCTCTAGCAACTAATCGTGCCTTCTTGAAACCGTTTTCTTTAATTTTAAATACCCATTTAGTATCAATGGCTTTCTTCCCTTTTGGTAAATCAACAACAGTCCATGTTTTTAATTTTTCTAATGAACTTACTTCTTTGTTTATGGCTTCCACCCATTTTTCATCTTTTATGGCTTCCTTGTATGTACTTGGTTCATTATTTTCAGTTGTAATTAAACAGTATGCCGCATATAATTCATATTCGTTCAGATGTTTCGGTTGATTTATTATTCGTCCTGATCTTGTTCTTTCATTAGAAATTTCCTTTTCTATTTCTTGTACTTCATCAGTATCATCGTCATCAATCAGTCATGTAATTAGATTCATTTAGATCTTCCTGCTCGTTTTGTCCCGTTAAACTTCCACTAGGACTTTTTATTTGACTTTGTTTTGTATTCGTCTCGTATGTGTCTTCGAATATTATCACATTCTCATTAGAATGGTTTACTACTTCCTCCTGTTTTTTTTGTATGTAGACTGTATTCGACTCATCAAATATAACGTCCGTTGAAGTGATAATTTTGTTACTTTTAGGATCCCATAATTTATACCCTGAACCGGTATAACCAACCATAATCATTGATTTCGCTCTCGGTTGTAACTTATTAGGTTTCGGCACTGTTACCGTCCAAGCTTTAGATCCAAATACTCGCAGTTTTGACAAGTCATTATAACCATACCATATTGATGCTGGTGTTTCACCATTCAATGCTTTAGTAGGACATCGGTTTAACTCGTAAGCTGATGCGCAAACTGCTTCACTCCATAATTCTTTTGGTAAGCTTGTTTCTGCAAATTTGACTCGCACTTTGTCTAAAATTGATCTGTTCATTCTCTCTGATTTTCTATTTTGTTGTGGCGTATACGGGCTTGTATACTCCAATATTATGCCTTTCTGCTGGCATGTTTCCTTGAATCGGTTCGATGTGAACCCTCCTCCATTGTCGAGTCGTATTCTTTTTCTTTTTAATCCAAATTGTGCTTTTATAAGCTGTATATGTTTTACAATATTGGTTTCTGCTTCATTTTTATTTTTTAATAAATATATCATTACAAAATGAGAATACTCGTCTATCAAAACTTGAAAATAGCATACGCCATTTGCAGCTGTTGGTTGAATCGGTCCACACAAATCTGAGTGCAGAAGATCTCCGATCTCATTGCTTTCTCTTTTGCTAGGTAAGAAAGGTCGTCGTGTACTTTTCCCCTCAATGCAACTTTCACACTTTTTGTCCGATGTAGATAATCCGAGGATTCTTAGTCCCTTTCTATTTAAATGACCAAGCCGTCTGTGCCATATATCATCATTTTCTTTAATAAGATTTGCATTTGCATATTCGTCTTCTGTTGTTTCAATGTCAATTTCCAGAATATATAAATTTTGACATTTGATACCTCGAAAGTTTGTTTTGTCTTTTCGTATGTTAACTTTTTTGTTACTGAAAGTACTGTGTAACCTTTTTTAGTTATCTTCTCAACTGATAATAGATTGTGGGTTATATTTTCCACAATAATTGCTTCAAAATCTATTTTCATGTTATTACAATATCCATTCACTCTTCCTTTTTCGTTTGCAATTAGTCCCTTGTCATCGTTTTCATATGATATCACAATTTTTAATTATAATCAACTGTATAATGTGCGCACTCATACTAAAGGAGTCGAGTTTTACTCACTGTATCACACAGCAATATTGTAAACACAGCGCGCTTCGTTAGATCATGCCTACTCATGCGCGCTCGTAGCATTTGACCAATACAATATATATATATATATATATATATATATGTGTTATATAACTATACCTAAGCTTATTGGTGCTACAAATGCTTAGGTACATCAAATTTACATTATTAGTTAACAATGTGAGTAACATGTGATTGTTTATGGAATCTTTGCCTATATCATAGATTATAATAACACATAGGTACCTACATGTTTGATCAATTTGTACTGTTTGTTGATTGTTGGCGCTTTTCTGAGGTAGTATGTCTTATGTCTTATATTGTATTGTGGCCTGAATTAACAGGCAATCGTATATAATAATAAATACGAGTAAGTACCCACATTTTTCTTTTTGTTCAAATTATACTACTCTTGATCGTTCTTGTTTTCTTGAGTTTTAAGTACCTACTTATGGTGGCCGAGCAGTCTACGGAAAGGCATTTAGCGAAGTAAACTTACCCGATAACGGTGAACCTCTTGTTTAACATAGGTATTTATATTTTATTTTAAATAATTCTTACTATATTGGAGTAGGCCCTGAATGTAACGGTAAAAATGTGTAATAAAGGTTGCTCTAAGGTAATTACCGGCTTTGTCACCCTCACTGATATATTGTTTTGTCTATGATCTTTATTAAACTATAAAAGTATAAGTATGCATAGCATACAATTTTATGTAAATACCGAGTAACTGCTACTCAAAAACCTTAATGTACGTATAAACCTAAGTTCATTCTATCACAAAATGAGTTTTGTTGTGGGTAGCAGTTTACTAAATATTCTCAACCGGGTAAATATCATATCACAATACTTGTTTTAATAATTGATACCCACTACTGAATCTGTAATACCCATTTACCAAACTTATATGTAGAATTTAACAAACGGTAATTATTGTTTAAATTAATTAACCTACTACTAACTATTAAAATGTTCTTGTTGCGGGAAGAGGTTGGTATCCGGGAAACAGAATTTCTTGTCCGGACGCCAACACACAAAATCGTACATTTAATACATTGATGTTATTATTATATAAGTTATATTTAAGATATTTAAGATTTAAGATAAGTTATATCTGCAATAGTGACAGTCATTGGCTTCTCAAGTTTTTCAATGTTTGTCATATATTTGGCCATTTCCTTAGTGACCATATGATTGGTAGCACCACTATCTAATATGAATTTATTAGTTTCAACTGATGCAGTTAACGCTATGAAACCACCATTAGAGTTTTGTCTATTACCTCTTCTGGAGTAACTTCTATTACCGTTTCTACGTACATTAGAATAACTTCCTCTGAAATTGTTTCCTCTAGTAGTATTTCTATTATATCTGTTATTATTATTGTAGTTTGAGCTTGATGCTTTGAAAGTTTGTAGTGTCTCGTTTGTATTTCTGCCTTTTATTTTTATTTCTTCGTCGAGTAACCTTGACTTCACAAAGTCTATTGTTATGTCTGTATTTATAGTTTCTATGGCTGTTATGACGTAATCGTAGTCATCATTTAGTGAAAGTAAAAGATGGCAGATTTTGTCTGAATCATCCAGCTTCTTGTCGATATTTTCGAGTTCTTGTACAACTTTTTCGAATTTTTGAAAATGTTCTTCCATGTTTTCATTTTTTGATAATTTTAGGCTAAGTAGTTTCTTTTTTGCAGATAATTTTGTAAATACACTTTTTCTTTGAAAAATACTAACCAATTTTTCTATCATTTGTCTCGCATTTTTACAGTCTTGAATCAATGACAGATGTTTGTCACTTATGCATTGAATTATTATTGCCTTTGCTTTTGAATCATCCAGTTTTAATTTTTCAATTTCCTCATCATTATTATCTAGAATTTTAAGTACCTGTTTTTCCTCTAGTAAGGATTTTACTCGGAACTTCCAGCTTGAGTAATTGTCGCTTTTTAGTATCGGCAATATATTCACGTTCGCGTACATTTTTCCACTTTAATACGTACCTATACTTCACCACACTTCATTAAATATGCCCATAACCTTTGTTGGAGTATGGGAAGTTAGTAATATAATACTGCAAACATTATTATATATTTATTGTAGCATTTTTACAGACACGTTATTCATGTAACTATATTGTTTTTTACTTGACACACGACAAGACGTAACTTCTTCTAATATATCATAGAGAAAAAACACCATGAAGATTTTACTTCTCACATATTATTCTGCCCATTGTATGATAATTCAGCTTTCTTTGAAATTCTGCTTTCATTAGATATTCGATTGCCTGTAAATATTCTATTTCTATTAGCTTTGAAAAGTCCATTAGTGTTTAAAGTCATAACTGATTTTGTGGTTTTAAACTGTATAAAATTGTAATGTATGTATATAATTTAAATTAGTTTGTTCCTATTGTAACATTAGTACACTTATGACTTTTATTTTTATTAAAGTATTGTAGCATTCCTTTTGTAAAAATAATTACCTTGTCGTTTCTTAAGACACACTTTCCTGATCCTATACTTTCTAACTCTCTAAACTTACCACGATCCGTTTATTAGTTTTCCGTGTAAATTAATATCTCATGTTTACCCGTTTATATTGCAAACAACATAAAAAGATTATCATATAAATAATAAATCAAAACCTTAAGTAAAAGGAATGAACAATAATAATAAAGGAATGAAGAACAGAATTATACAGAAGATAAAATTACTGCGAATAAGATTTACACTGAAATTGGCATAATACGCAAGCCGCGTCATGGCCATTCGAAAAAAAAAGAACATGACACTGGCAGAGTAACGTCTTTCAACGTATAAAGCCACAGAAGAAGAAGAAGAAGAAAAATCTATTCTATGATCCCTTTGTAAACTTTGTAATTATCTAAAATTGCGTGGGTAAACGTAGTAAGCGGCTTAGAATTCAGGACATTATATAAGGCAAGCGGAAATCCCGCAGTCCCCGCCAACCGCCAATATATATTGTTTATCTATGAGTCCCCGTACAGGCAATAATCTACGGATCAAACATTTCTATGCCATGGCATGAAATTTTAATATTTGTTGGTATTCCTTCTTCCAGTTTATGTGGCTTTGAATTGACGACTGACTAAAACATTGATTCGAACCAAAATGAGTAATGTAGAGTTCGTTCAGATAAAGGACCTAAAGCCGGGTATGAAGAACATCAACGCGGTGTTCATTGTGTTAGAAGTGGGGCCGCCTACTCTGACGAAGGAGGCGCGCGAGGTGAGCTTTTATAGGAGAATGTCCAGCCCTAGTAATAGTATTACTAATATTTTACTTCCCATCGAAGGATTGTACAATCATTAAATCGAGTTACAGTTATTGCTCGCTAGCGACTGCACGCGATTGGTGTATAACTGGTAGTCATAATGTTTGTACTAATTTAAGTATGCATAACGTTTTTAGGACTAATGATAATTTACCATAACAACTAAACACATAAATGTTTTCGCATTATTTTCTAAAACCAGGAGTGTGTTATTGATTACCGAAGAGCAATTGAGTATTGGAATGTTCTCCAATGGTATGCTGTTGCCTGTGAATTTAGAGCTGAGGCTCAAGATCAGTAAAATCTTTTTATATAGTCGACATCGCAGCGCGTGTACAGTAAAGACGTGTTACAAGTTGTTCTAACAGATATATTTCAAAAAAGTTGGTAAAAAGTGTTTTGTTTAAACTCAAACTTATATCAGTGTGTGCCTCAACATATACCCTTAAAGAGTGCCATATTATTTACCGAATTTTATCCCGGGAAAAAGTGTAATCAACGAAAATATGTTCAAAAGTTTCCGTCTGTTTTGCAACAAATAACTGTGAGCTATGAGTCATGCGTCGTTGACCTCATAAAGTGACAAAAACAGTCGACTACCAGACCATTGGCAAATTTCGACGGTTCATTAGAAGTACGATTAGTGTAGCGGTATAGGCACCGGACTTCGTATGTGAGGAACTGGTGTCTCCGAGTTCGCGTCCTAGTACGGTCATATCCGTTTTGCATAATATTTTTGTAAGCAACTTAATTTTACAATCACTTTTTGAAAGTTGAAGTACAAGATGGAATCAGCAGATAATATTACTAGGAGAAGATTTATCAGGAGAGTGTCTGATGAGTCCATAGATAGATCATTCACCTCACTGTTATCAGACACAAGGGCTCGAAGTTTGCCGGATCTATCAACGGAATTTTCAGAGAGTCATGAATTACAAGAAAAAATAGAATGTCTGGAAAATAGGTTGGCTAGCGCCAACCAGGAAATCGAAAATTTATCTTTAAATAATATTTTACTGCAAAGGCAATTAGAAGAGAAACAAAATACTATAAATCAATTAAAGAAACTATGTACGGACACCGTTGGAAGCTGTAAAAAATCGAAGACGAAATTGACCTTTACCAAAGTTCTGAATTCGAGTATCGTTGACTTAGATTTAAGAGAAGAACCGTTAGCACAAAGTAACAATCACATTAAGAAAATGTCAGGAGAGAAATTGAGTAACTTATCCCTACGACAAGAAACCAGTCAATTAACTGCTCATCCCTCAGTGGACCACTGCAAGAATGGATCCGAAAAGGCAGAACAGCAAAGTAATAATAATATCACCCGCAAGAATTTAAAGCCATGTCTACGAATTTTTAGTACACAACAATGTAGAGGACTAGCGTCAAAACTGATTGACTTGAGGAAATCGCCTAATTTCAAATTTGAAGAATTTGAGATTTGTTCCATTATCAAGCCGTCTGCAGCGGGCAAGGATATTCTTCGCACATGCAGCACAGTGCAGCTCACTCAAAACAACCAGGTTGTGCTGTGTGTCGGAGAAAACGACACCAATCCCATTAAACTACTGGATGAACTACAAGCCAAAATTAAAATTCTGCATAAACTATGTCACGTAATGGTAATAAGCGTAAACCACAGCAAATACTTAAATACCTACAAACTCAATGATTGTATTAGATCAATTTGTGAAAGGTGGTCAAATTGTGATTTCTGTGGGAACATATTCATCCCGCGTAAGCAATTCCCTATATCTGACTGAACTTAGTAATAGAATTTCATATGTAGTTGACTATAGATATTATAAAGATATTTTTTTAAATATGAAGAATTTGAAAACCAGAATTCATACTAAAACTATACCAAAGAAAGGAACTATTCCTTACTACTTCCAAAAATTAAGCAATAAGAGCCCTATTAAAAAATCTATACAGGATGCCCCGACAGAGCAGAGAGACACTGGTATAGTTAAAAAGGGGACCATTCCATATTATTTTCAAGTATTGAACAATGACAGCGGGTCAGAGCAGTTTTTTCGTAAATAAAATGACTTTATTTCACCAAAATATCGCTGGCCTTCTGAATAAACTAGATTTCCTAGAATTATGTATTGATGAATTCACTAAAAAGCGTTACGAAATTGATGTTATTTGTATTTCAGAAACTTTCGTAAAAGCGGGCAGTGAAACAAACATCCGTTTAAAAGATTTTGAATTAGCTTCCACCTACTGTAGAAAAAATGAAAAACGCAGAGGTGTATGTATATTGGTACGGAAATGCACAGAATTTAAAGTACTTGCCTTCTGCAAAAATCTGTCGGTTGAACGAATTTTTGAATGCTGCGGCATAGAATTACCTACCCTCAATATTTTTATTGTATGTATTTACCGCACTCCGACAAGTGACATAAATGGTTTTTTCAACAAGTTGGAAATCTTATTGCATAGATTATCCAGGAAGAAATCAAAAAGGATTGTGATAGCAGGTGACCTAAACATCGATGTACTGAAAAATAGTGCACCAACATCACGCTTGAAAGATCTCTTATTGAACTATAATCTTAAACTACATATTCAGGAACCTACACGTCAAATGAGCTGTATCGACCACATATTCAGTAATATAGAGGATGCGATAGGAAAAACTCACCAACTTTGTCTTTCAGACCATAACACAGGTCAATCGCTAAGTTTCTCAGTTAATAAGAAAACAAACAAAATAAGACACTGGTATGTAGAAAAAAGAAATTATAGTAGAGAAAACATAGAAAACTTTAAATCTCATATTTCATGTCTTGCGTGGACTGATGTTCTGGAACAACCGGATATAAATAGGGCTTTTGATACTTTTCATGATTTTTTATGCTTATTATATAATTTATGTTTCCCTGTAGTAAGGATTAAAATTAGTCCTAAAACTTCATCTGCTAAGTGGATATCAAGGGGTATTAGAATATCTGCGACACGTAAGAGAGAACTAAGATTTTATTACTATAAATATAAAACTTCAAGCGCTAAACGTAAATTTAAAAAATATAGTACCATATTCCGAAAATGCATTGTTTTATCAAGAAAAAACATGAATCGAAAATACTTATTAAATGCAAAAAATAAATGTAGGGCTACGTGGCATATTATAAAAGACAGGGCAGAACAAACCCAGTATTATGATAGTATTGAATCTATTATCTATGCAAATCGTGAATTAACAAATACAACGGATATAGCGGAAGCGTTTAATAATTTCTTTATAGGTTTGACTAATAAAAGCTCTACGACACATATAAATAATGCTATTGATATCAAAGCTATAGAAAATACTTGCTCTAGCTTCTTTTTACGGCCACTAAGTGAAGATGAGGTAGTGAAAATTATGGTATCATTAAATAATACAAAATCAGTGGGTTTTGATGGAATATCCACCCATATTTTAAAAGAATGCACCACTGGATTAATATTTGTTCTGAGGTACCTCTTGAATCTCTCCCTCGTAGAAGGTATTTTCCCGGAGAGGTTAAAACTCTCCGTTGTTAAACCTGTACATAAGAAAGACTGCAAAACCGACATGAATAATTATCGACCTATAACCCTAATCTCCATATTTGCGAAAATTTTTGAGAAGGCTATGCATTGTCGTTTAACTGAATTTTTAAATAAGCATAACATTATAAAAGATGAACAAAATGGGTTTCAAAAGAAAAAATCGACAACACTAGCAACATTTAACCTTATAAAAATGGTTACTGAAAATATTGATTACTGAAAATATTGATAAACGTATTCCCGTCTGTGTGGTGTTCTTTGACATGAGCAAAGCGTTTGATTTTGTAGATCATGACATACTTATTAGAAAGTGCGAACGTTATGGAATACGAGGTATAGCTTTGCAGTGGCTCTGTAGCTATCTTAAAAATCGAAAACAATATGTAGAACTAAAAAATATTGATGATAATCTGGTTTATACCACTTACACATCAAATACTATATGCAATAACTACGGCGTGCCGCAAGGGAGTATCCTTGGGCCGCTGCTTTTTCTGCTCTATATCAATGATTTGCCTAATGTCACACAGCATAAATGTGTCCTATTTGCCGATGATATTTCTCTAGTTATAGCGAATGACGGTAACAACACTAATACTGACTATGAAAATAAAATTAACTTGCAAATTGACTCTATTATTCAATGGTTAGAACGTAATAATTTAAATGCTAATCTTTCTAAAACCAAATTCATACAATTTAGTAATTATAATAATAAAAATACAATACATCTTAATCTGATATGCCGTAATGAAAATATTGAACAAGTTGACATTAAATTTCTGGGGTTAATGCTAGACGCACAGTGTAACTGGAAGGCACACTTAGACTATGTGTGTAATAAAATAAATCGTTTTGTTTTTGCTCTTAGAAGGTTAAGAAGACTGACGAACCAAAAGACTGCTCTTACTGCCTATTACGGTTTTGTCGCATCTGTGTTGAGATATGGACTTATTTTGTGGGGTAATTGTACAAACATTAATAAGGCTTTTATTGCTCAAAAAAAGTGTATTCGAGCTGTATGTAATTTCCGGCCACTGAGCTCCTGTAAACCTTTATTCAAGAAACTCAATGTATTGTCGCTACCAGGCATGTATATATTTCAAGTATGTACTTTTGTTAAAGAACATGGGGCGTTATTTGATTTTTTTAAAGACAAGCCCAATTCCAGGATAACAAAAAGAGATCCTAGCCGTATTGTTATGCCTATTAATAGATCTGCCTTATTTTCAAAAAACTGTCATATCATGTCAATTAGAATATTTAATAATATACCAAAAGTAATAAGAGAATTGCCAATGAGACAATTCAAAATAAAATTATTCCAGTGGCTTCATGATAAAAACCTCTACAGTGTATCCGAGTTCTTATGTAAACAATGGACATGATACTATCTTACTTTATATAATTATGAATTTTGACTTTAGATTTTAATTTGACAGCGCTATTTTAATTGGACATTTTTATTTTTTTATAATCCTATTGATATTGTATAATTTTTTTAATTTTAAAATACGATTTTGCATGTCAGTCATGTTTCTGACAAAATATGTGATACCAATATGTAAATGAACCAACAACACCTGTAACACCATATATTAGGCAAATAAATACATTTCATTTCATTTCATTTCATTTCATTTCATTTCATTTCCTATAAACTGTCAGGCGTTTGGATTATTGTTGCAACGGCCATGGTTGCAGATCACTCCAAAAAACAACTCAATATGATCTTGGCTAAATTTATATGGTAAAAGTAATTTAAAACTTGAAATACATATGAGAAGTTCTAGAAATCCAGTTTTGGACTGAGATTTGGTCACTGGTTTCAACATGTTAGTATACTCCGTTATTCTTTGTTCATTAACTCTTCGAGTTTTTTTGTCTGCACATGACTTGGAGACTTTTAATATATTTTTTGTTTAGATCCAAAATGTCATATAGTTTTTCTTTTAGTTCCACCGAAAAAGGGTGTTTTAACCCTTGTCCAGAAAGTGATCTTGCATACTCAACGTCAAAAAGGTTGTTAAATGTTTCTAAAAAGCTACAGTATATTACTTTGTTTGTGGTGGTAAGCCTGAAAATATTGCTTCTATATCACCCGTATTTGCTAAAGTCTCTTTGATCAATGTATTGATTAAGCTTTACACACCCAGATGGTACTTATCAATTATGACATTTATTTTATGGTGCCAAGCTTCGCTGAATTTGAAGTTCTGGGTATGTTCATTTGGTTCACCCTATGGCAACTCCAAATAACTTGATGCATAGTTTGGTTGCCTGCTACATTTGCCATTGATGTAGTTTTTAACAAACCACAGAGCCATACCTTGCCAATCCGGATCTCCTATATAATTTTTTAAAAGTCGTATGTGTTGCATACGTTTTTGCACAACCCTGGACTTGAACTTGCCTAAAACAAAAAGCATGTCTCATTAATAATTAATGATAAATTAGGCTAGATTAGAACTGCATGAAAAGTGGGTTAGGTTAGGTTTGAACCACAACAGAGCGCGAGCCGAGCGAGTGAAGCGAGCGTGCCGCGGGAGCGGTCGGCGATGCGCACGAATTGTTTTGTTAACAATTTACTTAATTATGGGTACAATTTTAATGCTTAAGCCCTTCATTATTATAGAAGTTCTTACCTGTAAATAATTTGTCCAAGGTGCAGCAGTGTATTTTCAAAATTGGATCTTAAACTTGAAATAATACTTGAACTCTTTCGAAATCCAAAATGCAGCATGTTGGTGTCATGTTTATGTGATGTTCCTGTCCGTGTTCTACTAATGATTCAAACATGACGTAGTTAAGTTTGTCGACTCTACGAATCTCACTTGTCAGCGTTCTGCAAGTATATTGTAGAAACTGATACGCTGACTCAACAGACTTGGCTGATAAGCCCATCCGCTCCCACGGTTGTCTGATGTCCAGACTCTAGATTTTATTTTGAATTAAGTTAGTCTTATTAAAGCTTTTAAAGTCTTTAGACGTCTTATATCAAATAAATTGTATTTTTAAAAGCTCCTCCCGCTCGCACCCGAGTTGACTACGTCGTTTGTGCTCAAACAAAAACATAATGGAAAAGTCTTTCTATTATCACTCAAATCACTCACATTTGACTACATAATACTTATTAAACTTTGTACTTGGTACTTTGGCGTCGGCCCAGCAGTCACTTGCGAACACGCGCGGAGTTTACCGAACACTACTAATAATGTTTTTGACTGCCCATCCTCACTCCACGAGTTGTTCATAAGCAAAGAAGTAAAGTCAAGTCATCTTTTTCATGTCAATGTAATGACTTCAGTCGAATTCTTTAATTTTCTCTGATGTTTGGTTTGGTACAGTTTATAGACCTCTTCATACATATTGTGGTGTGGACTGTGCGGTAGGTGCGGTCGCTGCGCGTGGCGGACGCGACGGCGGCGGTCAACTTGTCGGTGTGGGACGAGGCCGGCGCGCTGCTGCTGCCGGGCGACATCGTGCGGCTCTCGCGCGGGTACGCCTCGCTGTGGCGCTCGCAGCTCACGCTCTACTCCGGCAAGTCGGGAGACATACAGAAGGTACTGTCGGTGCGGCACGCGGCGGCTCGCCTCGCTTTGGTGCGAGACGGTCTGCATGCGACACCAACATTCACGTGTAACACAGGTTCAGGAGACAGGCGTTCATGCCCATTGCGGTGGTGATACGAGTAAAAGCACTGTCTGCTTACTACGCTTATGCAGAAGCCTGGTTGCGACACGGCGTTATACTATGGGGTAATAGTGTTGACGCACAAGACATCTTCATTATGCAAAAAAATTTATACGTTTATTATGTAACATTAAAGAACTAGATAGTTGCAAACCTCATTTCTTCAAACTCAAAATACTGACATTAACATCAATTTACAATTATTTTTTTTAGAAATTTGCAAATTCGTCAGAAAATACCCTATATTTTTTGACAAAAAAATTGACCAATCGCGACGTTACAGAACTAGATATAAACATAATTTAATACTGCCCTCTTAAGATTAAAGATACACATATCTGGCCCAAACATCATGGCTGTAAAAAAATATAATAAAATTCCGGATATGATAAAAGCCCAAGAAAAAGACCAAATGTTTGAAATTAAACTTAAGACGCTATTACTTACTAGAGGTTATTATAGTTTAGACGATTTTTTTAAGGATACATTTTGACGAATAAAGTAATAATATATCGGTCCGCTTCTACTCCTATTGCTATGCCCAAAATTGGGTACATGTATGACTGTGTGTGTTTGTGGCTTTAATAAACGATTAAATACTATTTTTCGTTGATGGTCAAGATAGGACCAGGCGTTACAAATGTCAGATGTGTGGTGAACTGAATAAAAATATAACAGATAGAGTGCGGCGCCTTATAGTATATGGCGCCTGCACCATACTGTGCAACCACTGCTACACGTTTGGAAAACCTCGCTATTGGAATGTCGTAGGCGTGAACATTCATAATTCTTATTGGATGCCCATGCCTTCAATACCATCCAACAAATAATTTGCTTATTAGCGGTACCTATGCTACGTACATCATATTTATCACATGTAGCAACTATTTGAATTATTCATTACAATCGACCATAATAAATGTTGAACTGTGAACTTTTGTTCAATAAATAATCTCGACGAGCGGAGTGTTTGGGTCGCTCGCTAGCTGGTTCTGTGAGAGCAGTAGACCTCGCGAGCCCTTATAACCGTGCAATAACCGACACTTTCCCCTTTCCTCTGGCTTAGCAAACCTATTTCAGAGTTTGGAACACCCACAAACCCCCCCGTAGCTCGAACACCGTGTGTAGAAAGTCCTCAGTGTGCCTCTCGATTAAAATCCGTTGATAAATAACGATACCGCAAACTGCAGGAGGATCGGTGTCGTTGGGCCTTGCGTTTTACTCGGTATATATGTATGTTTGTAGATCGACGAGTTCTGCATGCTGTTCAACGAGCAAATCAACATGTCGGAGCAGCAGCCGACCCCGCCCCCCGCGCCCCTGCCGCCCCCCGCGCCCGGACCGCGTGGTCCCCAGCCGCCGCCCTCCGCCGCGCCCCTGCAGGCGCACAAGGACCGCTTCCCGACGGACAGGGGCGCGGGGGGCGGGAGTGTGGGAGGCGGAGGCGGCGCGGGAGGGGGTGCGGTAGGGGGTGCGACAGGGGGGGAGCTGGGAGCGAAGCATGCACATAAGACATACGTGCGCGGGCGCGGCGCACACCGCGGCGGGAACGCGCGCCGGTAACTGGGGCCTGCCCACGGCCAGTAGCTGGTGTGGATGTGCAACCTATCAATTGGAAACAGTACCAAAAAGAACTATGTACCCAATAGTTAATTGAAGAGATAGTGTTGAGATGGTTGCGAACTAAGTGCGTGTTGCAGCTTCTGTACTGGTACACGTATAGCTCAGCTTCCAGGCAGAGAAGAGTGTATCCCTAGACCGTGGCTCAAGGGCCTGCCGCTGCAGGTAGTGTCCGGTGGACTACACTTGACTATCAATTAGTACTAGGTTTAAGTAATGTACATTATTGTTTAGTGTAAGTAAACCAAGTGTCGTGCTTATCTCAAACATGCCGGATGTTCTCGCATTACCTACAAAATAAAAGAAAAGGAGAAGAAATGAATACTGAATCATTATTAATTTCTTGCTCCTTTTTGAGGTAATGAATGATAGCTCGGGGTTGGCAAGGATAATGTTGTATGGTCCCTGGAGCTCGAGCCTTCCGTGCGGGTGACGCAGCCACACAACTCTAAAGGAAATGTGCCACGAGTATTTGTTCCATTGCTTAATGTTGCCAATTCTGAAATTTTAAACTTTGAACGGAAGCAGAATAGAGAAAGTGAATTCATGTAATTTCGTGATGACATCATAATTAAAACTTTTTGGAGATAATGTAATATGTATGTCTTTATGGTGGATATGTGCGGGTACCACATTTGGTTGTACTTGTTGCCAGCATCGATAGATCTGTCGTTATGTGGTTGTGATTATTCTATTTGTTTTTATTTTCAAATTCAATTTTAACCGTCTGGCAAGACAGCCTAAAGGGTAATTTATACGGAGAGAGTTTCTCGGCTCGAAGATACGAACGATTATCGAATTGAACATAAAAAGTTGCTTCGTGTTCACACATTCACGATTCTCGCCCTCCCTCTTGGGCGACGACACGTCTCCGTGTAAACAGAACTACAAAGCGAGAATTGCCTTGCGAGAATTTGTGCCAGTCGCTACCACGAGTGCAGTGCGTGTGGGTGTTTTAATTGTATCTGCTCTTCTAAGGCAATAGTTCATAAAACTAACACTAGTAGTTCTGCGAACAGTAGACCTCGCGACCAGCAGTAAATCACAACCTATTAACCTATTATCTCGAAACCACGTGACCAATTATGCTCATATTTAAAGTATGGTACCTCATGTGTGCACCAAATTTTATCAAAATCAGTCCGTCAGTAGCGCTGCAGCAATCTTCCCCCCTTTTTAGGAAAAGTGCCCCCTCCACTCAAACTCACTGACGACTAAAAAATGTGTATATCATTCCCAAACTCCGATTTCATATCGTTAGCGATAACTTTGATTCTTCTTGACACTGTTCGCTGACAATGGTGTCGCCTCTATAGCCGCAATCATTTCAGTCGGAATTCTGAGCTATATGATCAGCAGCTATTAAGAAGGCTTCTCTTTCCTTCATTAATTGACCATCTTTAAAAGGCTTTTTCTCTTAGTCAACAATGAGAAACCTTTAAAGATGCAATAGGAGCACATTTCGAAAGTTGAACAGGCCTGGTGAAAACACTTTATTATGTTTCAATCTTTAATTAGCTGACACCATTTTTCCTAATTTCAGTCTTTGGGGGGAAACTACTGCCTCACGACTCGACGCATGCAGAGTATTGAAGTGTCTTTTAATGTTACTGTTTTAGGCACTGCAACACCGTCGTAGCATAATAAAAACAAATACTGTTTCCGTTAAACTCAATAACAAAGAACTGATCTTCCCACTGTTTATTACAATAGTAGGTCGTCGGTGTTTTACTCACATGTCGTAAGTTAAATAAGCGACGTGTTTCCTCTGTGGAGGTCGGTTCATAAAGCTGCCGCAGCGTTGCCGTCCTCTGCTCTATACCATGGACTGTGTTGTATCTCTTTAACTCGAGTGTAAAACATAAACCGTTATATTGTAGTGATGTATTTGTTAACATAAATCTCTGTATATTATACATATATTATAAGCTTTGTTAAGATCAAATGAAGTTGTTGTTTTATTTGCAGTAGAACACTATTGTTATGTGTGCTATGCATTTAGATTATTATATATTGGCCATACTTCTAGACTGTAACACGGTAAGGTTATTAAGTGGGACCCTTTTGAAATCCTATGAAAATATAAGTTTAAGTTTACCGAAATAAAAATATATGTTAAATGGTAAAACCGGCAAACACTCACGTTTATCATCTAGTCGTTATATTCCGACCGGTGTGAGTGCGCGACTAGCGGCCTTCGCTGCTAGACCACGCTCTCCATGAGGATGGGCATCAGTACTGCCCGAACACCGGTCGGAATATAACGACTAGATGATAAACGTGAGTGTTTGCCGGTTTAACCATTTAACTATGAGTTCTCACGGAAGTTTTTATGACAAAAATATATGTATTTGTACAGGCGTTAATAATGTATGTTTTAACACGGAAAAGTAGATATTGTGGCATAACTGTAATAGGTAGACATATGGTATCGCATACATTTTGTAGACATTAATAACCTCCACAAAACTATAGTAGGCACATCACTTGCACTATTGTCAATAGTTTTCGTAGCGTACGCGATATAAGGACTATTTGCACCTTGATTTACATTATCGAAGTTTTCATACGGATCCCTAACTTTTTTAAATATTATTTAGCGTACTTACCTTATATACCTTCGATTTGCCGACGATATTGTAGTCATGGCAGAATCCATGGAAGATCTCAGTACAATACTCGAAGGCCTCCATCGAGTTTCCCAACGGGTAGGTCTTAAGATGAACATGGATAAGACGAAAATTATGTCTAATGCCCATGTTGTACCTACCCCAATATCAGTTGGGAACTCAGTTCTCGAAGTTGTTGACGAGTACATCTACCTGGGACAGACAGTCAAACTAGCCAGGTCCAACTTCGAGAAAGAGGTCAATCGTCGAATCCAACTCGGCTGGGCAGCGTTCCGGAAACTTCGCGAAGTCTTCTCGTCAAAAATACCTCAGTGCTCGGGGTTTCTCTACGTGATCGAATCAGAAATGAGGAGATCCGTAGAAGAACGAAAGTTACCGACATAGCTCAGAAGATTAGCCAGTTGAAGTGGCAGTGCGCAGGGCACATAGCACGCAGAACAGATGGCCGATGGGGCCGAAAGGTTCTGGAGTGGAGACCACGGACCGGCAAGCGCAGCGTAGGTCTTCCACCGACACGGTGGACAGACGACCTGAGGAAGTTCGCAGGACGACGTTAGATGCAGGCCGCTTCCAACCGGTCCTCTTGGAAAATCATGGGGGAGGCCTATGTTCAGCAGTGGACGTCCTACGGCTGAGATGATGATGATGATGATATAGCCTATGTTACTCAGTGATAATACAGCTTTCTAACGGCAAAATTATTTTTGAAACCGACCCAGTAGTTTCTGTTTATTCGTTACATACATAAATACTAGTACTTCCTCTTCATAATATTAGTGTAGACGTGTAGTGTACAACACAAAACAAAAGGCTGCATACTGGCCTCTCCTCTCTCCACTGGTAGAATGCTCTGCAATTATAATCTTGAGGTATAATAGCTTTGCGCGTTTCGCGCTGCCCTCGCGGGATAGCGCTGCCTGCAACCCGCTCTGTTTTATATCTCAAGAAGTGGTTGCGAAATCGTGACCATTGATGCCATATCATGTATTCGAAGAACAGTAGAGCTCTTTGTGAATGAGTTCGTCCGCGGCAGTACTGCCCCCATACCTTACACTATCGTGAAGCAGTAATGTTCACAATACTGCGTTTCGGTTTGTAGGTATGGTTGCCGGCGAAATTACAGACACACGAGACTTGACAATTTAATGTCTCAGGGTTACGGGTGCAGTACAGTACTAGTTCCGTGTGTTGGCAACATAAATGTCATCTATAGTCGATACTCGATCTCGGCTACCTATTAAGCTTGTGATTGGCGTACTCGCTATCAATTTTAATTCTACAATTGACCGCGAGGTGGCACTGTTCATTTTTTTACGTTTTTCGCGGCAGTCGATAGCGACCATCGACTGGCGTCAATGTAAGCTAACGGTAGAGCTACAGTTCTTCACTTGTGAGGAAATGCATCTATTCTCGGCAGGCGACGTTATTCAATTTCCACTTTGTACCTACGTAAGTCATATCCACAACATAGCGTGTGTACTTATGTCTCGGCATGTCACATCTAGTCGAAGGCATGTCTACTGCAAGCAGGGCGCCCATCACCATCAGCACCATCGGATGAACCACTTCGCCTTCTCTACACTTGCTGTTCTATACGTGACTTTCACCGCCAGATAACTGATGTTAAAGGAGTAATAAATCAGATGTCAGTTATCACGCGGCTGAAACCGCAGAGTGCAGCTATGTATCATTATACCTAATATATTTACAAATATCTAAATGTTAACAACGTTTATTAGTAATTAAAAATTGAATAAAATAATAATAAAAATAATAACTATCTAATCTATAAGCCCCATGGTGGGGGGGAAAAGTGGCCAAAACGCTGGCGGCATTGCCATCCAGCGTGGCAATGCTAAGTTTTTGCCCAAAATAGGCGCCAGCATTTCGGTCACCCGACGCCTCAAACAAACGTTTCGCCAGATCCCTAAACAAGTTGAGAGCGGACGGCCCCCATGGGCCTAAAGTTTCGACCCCAAACGTCATAAACATGTACATTCTGTCTAAATACACATATTTATGACGAATAATATAATGTTAACTACATCGGTAGATGGGTATTTGTTTTTCGACTGGACCTGTACGTTATATTTGGTTTCGTATGTGCCATCATGCCCGGGATTCCCCGCGGGTCCTGCCCTTGAGTTAGCAACTAACCGTTCCAAGAATAAGCCCGCCATTATCGTTAGCGAGCAAGCACACATTTTCCGATACATTTCACGCTTTAGTTTTTATAGCGCCTACTTATTGCGAGTTAGGACAAATGTCAAGGCTACCACAAAAACTTCATCATAAAATATCTATTTCCTCGTCGGCTGTAGAACTTAGACCAGATTCCATAAAAGGTGAAGACCCTCTTTGTTGTTTGGCATGGCCCGCGGCGACGGCTCTCAGCCTGATGAGTGAGGCCCTGACCTTGGCTTCACCTGTGACCTTTGCCTGGCGCGGCCACTTGTCGCGCGGCCGCAGCGCCCACAGCCGCAACTCTTCTGAATAGTTAATCAACGACCAAACAAACACTTGCAACAAGTGGACGCGGTGCGTGTCCGGTTCGAGATTCGCGCGTTTCAATACCGAGACTTAACATCGCAAAAATAGAAAATGACGTAAACTGGCTTCCCTATGCCTGTGCAGTACCTACCTGCAGCGACGACGTGAATGAGGGGTATTCGAACACTCCGCACATTATAAGCTGCTTGCTTCTTGGCGCCTCTGATAATGTAATAGCCAAATAGTACCTACCTAGCTAGCCAATCAAGTTTGCGGACAAGTTTCGTAAGACCTAAGACTAGCATAGTAATTCAGTACATTATCCTTAAATAAGTTACCCTTCATGATATTAGGCGATGGAATGCCTGTCCTTGTGTGCGTGCGTGTTAACAAGACACACTCACGACTCCCTCACGCACACCCGTAAGCGTATTGCTTGCTATATCTAGTGCGGTATATTGAGATGTTTACAACGCTGAAACATCAACAGATTTTGAGGATATTTTCATACATTGAAATTAATCCTACGAGTATGATAGTCATGTCACACATATGTGCATTCGCATGTGTGTGCACGAAGCTCGTACCTATTCACTTGTGTGTGAGTTGGACACATATTTAACTACTGGCTGATCCGCCAGCGGCTTCGCGGTTTGTTACAGTTTTTTGACTATCCCACGGAACTCTTTAATTTACCGGGATCAAAAGTATCCTATATGTTGCTAGGGATATAAGCTACCACCATCCAAAATTTCATTTAAATCGGTCAAGTCGTTTCGGAGACAAAAAACAGGCAGACAAACAGTGTAACATTCAAAAAAAAAAAATTGTTGGATTTCACTCCTTGCATCCCTCTAACTCGATTTTGAGCATTTTTTCATCGTACAGGACCTCTATAGTTTTATTATGTAATTTGTGATTATTAACCGGCAAACACTCTCACCTTAGTGATCCAATACATCCAGCTCTCGGCGGGCACTCCGTGTTTTTGTAGAGTAATACGAACAAAAATTAAATAAATGCGTAGATAAGTGTTATTAACCCAAACGATTTTGATCGTGAGAAAAATTGTAACTATCAATATAAATGATATGTAAATACATGGAGTACTACACACGTTATAATGAATGTGCCCTCAAAATGGAAGCATTAATGAAGAGGTTACGAAACGCGCGCCTCAGGCTCCGGCCATCCACTCGACCGCCGCCCGCCGCCCGCCGCCCGCCGACCGCAACCACGCGGCTGTGCTTCTACACCGCGAAGATGTTTTTGAGGTTCTAACTGATTACATCATAAGTACCTACTTACCTATAGGCACTTACGTTCTATCTGTGTTAACAACGATGACACAACGGAAATACTGTAACAGAGTGGACGGCTGATACAGATAAAAGATATTTAGCTCTAGGTATATATCAAGAAGACAGACAGTGAATAGGTCAAACACAGGTAGGTACATACAGTAACATACATGTTTAAAATTTGAGCCGGATGTTATTCAAATGTGATCCCAACACATTATAAATGCAAATGTGTGTCAGGCTCGTTGGTCCTTCGATCATTTTCATTTTATCGTAGAAGCTTAGCTGTATGATAAAATCAAACCTGAAGCCTAATGGTACTGGGATATGATGGGGGGACTTACCGACGGATATTGGTACCATTTGGTAAATACATTTAGATACCTGACTTTAAAGAAGAATTTCGAATATGAGTATATAAGTGGTTTTCGAGATATTAGTTTGTAAAGTACCTACTGCGAAAAAAAATTGCTAATTAATAAGCATGTTACTTACGTGCTCGCGAGGTCTACTGTTCGCAGAACACTAGTGTTCATTGTTGCTTTACATAAACTATAACACTCTTCTCACTGGTAGGAGTGAAAAGTTGTACGTTTCACTCGAGAGCACACTTTGTATGTCTCGTGCCTTTCAATCACTCACTCACTCACACTACAGTTACTGAGCAATCACTATTCAATAGTTTACCTCGCTTGTTCGTGATTAGAAGTTAGCACTCGAAACAAAAGCTAACTATTGCTTAACTGTTATTATACTATGTCTATTTATTGAGTTTTTTGGGGAGTGTATATTGAGTGCTAGGCGAGACGTCATCGACGCGGACGTCCCGAACACTCCTTGAAAAAGACCACCGAATGTGGTCGAAACTATAGTCGGAACTACCCGATAAATATTACGTGAGTAATCCCGTATTTCTAATTAATAATGAGTGTATATCCCGATCATAATTTTAGCATTTCTAATGTATTGACAGTTGCATCTCTGCATAAGCCATCAATGAATTACTAATCTATGAAATATTAAGTATTAGAAACAAGTACAATTTGAAAATTTTGAAATCGACTTCCAGTCTATTCAGTTATTGGAGTGTAACTCAAAAACTACTGGACCACACGGGAAGCACCAGCTCTCAAACAACAAAAGAATTTTGAGAGTCGATTCACCCAGGCGATAGTTTTGGGGTAACAAACAAAAAAGAATGCAGTCGAATTGAGTACCTCCATCTTGTTTGAAAGTCGGTAAAAATAGTAGAAGGTGTAAGCTCAACCTCTAAAAGACCGCAGGGGTTAGGTATAGATTCGCAAGCGATAATATTGTCTGCGATGATTGAAGACAAAGACCATTCTTCTACGCACCGACAAACTGAAGAGAATATGTCAGACGTTTATTATCTAAAACCAAAATGGGAAGTTGTTGAACGTGCGCTGGGTTTGTATTCAAATACAACCGGCGGATACCATTCGCTCGATCAAACTATTTCATAACATCTCTAAACGGTTCTATTACGACAGATGGAACTAAGAAGAGAAAATTTAATGAGGAACATTTTCCGTTCCGATGTTACTCGCACCATATACCACTGCTATATCTAGGGGACAAGGCACGGGCGGACGTTTGGTTCCACATTATGTTTCATCGCTAATGTATCCGTTACTTCACCGAACATGCACACTATTGTAATTTGTCGAACGTTATTGCCCAATATTCGTCGTTACGTAAAGCTTTGGCAACGCGCGCGCGTTGATGTCTTTTGTAGGGACGCGGAGGCAGGCGCGGTGCGCGGTGCTGTCTGCGCTCGCACTCATTCACGAGATGAAACTGTATTGTGGCCATGCATTAGTATAATATTCTGTTATACTTTGTACTTTTCTCTCTATACGGAAAGTTTTGTTATGACTTACGCTTACGCGTACGTTAATTACGCTTTATTCATCAATTCAAAACCCTGCATGACAATATACTGCACTCGTCACCCTGAGTAATAAGATATTAAATTTCTTGCCCCGCTATTTCGCTGGAAACATTCCCCTACAATCCGAAACACAGTAATGTTTGCACACTACTGCTTCACGGTCGAATATGTGGCAATGGTGTAGTACTCCAGGCGGACTCCACACTTACAAATGTTTACCGTCACATTTTTTATTATTTTCAAAATGTAGTCTATTTTATGCACTTACATACGAGTAGTTTCCCTGTGTACGAGCAGGTTGAACAAAATACTTCGGCTACTAATTATTTTAACTCTTTCCACGTGCGTCATCACGGGCGCCGGTCACACGACCAACCCCCGTCACGAAAGCGCCGAAAAAAGTAAAGATGAAGAATTTGTAAAATTCCTTCACATAAAGTTAACGTTGGCGATCACAAAACAAGCAGGTACATAGCACCTTGTAACTCTTGTTCTGCCCTCAGCTTCAGCATTAGTTAGAAGTCGATAGTTGCGCGGCGGTAGGTACCGGCGGCACTCGACGGCCGTGCAATAAAAGAGACTACTTTATTAAACAATTTGAACATCCTACAAAACATCAGTCAAAAACTGATATTCCTTTAAAGTTTTAACATGTTGTTCATTGTGCAAGGTTCGGTTCATCTCATACGGATTTCTTATTGGTCTACGGAGTCCTAGTAGATACAGAAGAAATATTACTCAATATAAATGTACATGCTGTTCCTTAGTCTCATATATGTATAAAGAACTTTCCGAATCTGAGATCGACCTTGTCTAAGGCGATATATTAATTGACAACATTTGTATGCATATTTTAATAATCTTCAGATTTGATTATGGCAATTATGTTTAGGATTTAATTATACAAGAATCTGTCGAGCAGTGCACACGCTGTCTCCGTTGAATATTATAATTGCACAATTAACTGATATGGCCATCTACCGACTCAAAAGCGGACGATAAGGCGTACTTGGTACTTGGTCAGCGGGCTGTTTTCCGCACCCATGCCGTCTCGATGCGGCACTTTGTGCGTGATGTCGGGTGGTGCGCGTTAGTCCAGCCACCCGATGTCGTCGAAGAAGGCCAGCAGCTCGCTGATGCCGGTGCAGGCCTCCTTGACGGTCCTCGGTGTTCCAAGGTGTTCTGCCCGTTGTGACGCCACGCTACTGCACTCCAGGATGACGTGCGCGGCCGTTTCGTCTGCCTCCAGGCACCCTCGGCACAGGGGGCTGTCTGTAACACCTAACATAAACAGGTGTTTGTTTAGTGAGCAGTGTCCCGTGACAAGACCGACCATTCGTCGTAGTTTGTCGCGTTTCAGATTGCGGAGTTGTCTAGAGTACTTCGGGTTGAGCTTCGGGAACGCCTCTTTAGACTGTCTGCAATCTGTGATACTTGCCCAGTAGTCTTGATGTTTTCTTTTGGTTGTGTCACGTATCCATGCTCGGATTTGGCTGAATGGTAACGGGATCATTGGTTCCGGTCCTTTTGGACATAAGTTGGAACCTCTCCTTGCTAACTCGTCTGCCGCATCGTTGCCTCTGGATCCGCTGTGTCCCTTTATCCATTGGAGTGTGACATGGTTGGTTTTACTTACTTGCTCCAGTAGATTGTGACACTGTTTGATTAGCCCTGATGAGTGATCGTACCGTTGTAGGGCTCTTAATACTGCAGCGCTGTCGGAGAGTATTCTGATGTTAAAGTCAGTTACCTTCCTCCTTAGTGCTGCTGTTGCCGCTTGGATCATCCCCACACATTCCGCCTGGAAGATGGAGCTATACTTACCCAAGCCTGTAGTTATATGAATGTTCAGATCATCCGAGAACGTACCCGCGCCGGTGCCAGTTGTAGTTTTAGAGCCATCTGTGTATGTTCTTACTTCCTTAAGCCCTGAGCTATCACTAGGCTCCTCGTGTAACTGTATCTTATAGCTTTTAGTGAAGAAGTATTCTTTGTGCTGTTTGTCGTATATTGATTGCATGATTGGATTGCCTGTCGCTATTTCGTCTAAGATGGTTGTGTGACGGGACAGACTATCCTTTTCCCAGAGATGTAAAGCCTTTAGTCTGAACGCGGATGCTGCGGCTTCTTGCTGGATGTGTAGGTGCAACGGTGTGATTCCTAAAAGAGCCTCCATTGCTGTTGTAGGAGTCGTTTTTATGCATCCCGTTGCAGCCACGCATGCCAGCCTCTGGAATTTTTTCAGTTTTACGATGGTTGTGCTCTGTGTCGTTCTGGGCCACCACACAAGAGCCCCATATGATAGACAGGGTATGATTACGGTATTGTATAACCACATGGTTATTTTTGGGTTGAGCCCCCATGTTTTACCGATCATCCGTTTGCATTGCCAAAAAGAAATGCTGGCTTTTGTTATTTTGTTATCTAAGTGCTTGGCCCAGTTAAGTTTGTTGTCCAATGTTATTCCCAGATATTTTACATCTTCGGACAATTTCAGCTGCGTTTTGAACAGGCTCGGTAAAGTGTAATTGCCGAGCTTTATCTTGTTTGTGAACATCACAAGTTCTGTTTTGTTAGGATTCACTGATAGTTCATTATCTATGCACCATTTTTCGACAACCTTTAGTGCGTTATTCATAAGATCACAGGCCACACTCGCGAAGTGGCCAGGTATGAGAATCGCAAGGTCGTCAGCATAGCCTACCGTGAAGTACCGTTGTGCGTTGAGTTTGGATATGAGATCATTTACGACCATGTTCCATAGTAGCGGCGACAGTACACCACCTTGTGGGCAGCCTCGTGCCACCACTCCCTTGGTCGAACTATCAAGATCTATCCGTACGGCTCTCGACTTAAGCATGTTAATGATCCACTCCACTAGTGTTGTTTCAACCCTGTGTCTGAGTAGTGCTGTTCGGATGCTATTGAAGCTGGTTTTGTCAAAGGCTCCTTCAATATCTATGAAAGCACCTAGACATAACGCCTTGGTTTGGATGTTATGTTCGATTTTAGACACTACCTTATGTAGTGCCGATTCTGTTGACTTGCCTGAACTATAGGCATGTTGATCTGGGTGCATTGGTATTTTCGTCAGTACCTTGTCTCTAAGGTACCTATCACTCAGTCTTTCTAGTGTTTTTAGTAGGCATGATGTTAGGCTAATGGGTCTGTAGGCCTTAGCATCTGTGTAATCTCGTTTACCTGGTTTGGGTATGAATAGAACCCTCACTTCTCTCCAGGCTTTCGGTACATACCGATGTGCAATGCATGCCCTAAAGATTTGTAGTAGGGTTTTGTATATATGTATCTCGCCCCATATGAGTAAACCTGGGAAGATACCGTCTACTCCCGGTGCTTTGTATGGAGAGAATGTTCTGATTGCCCATTTAACTCTATCTTCCGTTACCACGGTTTGAGCAACTGTCCAATCTACTTTCGTGGGTGACACCACAGTTTCTTCACACCATCTCATCTCATTTGTTATGTGGCACCCAGGGAAGTGTGTTTGTAATAGTAGAGTGTTAGTTTCTGTTACAGAGTGAGTGTAAGTGTTGTCATGTTTCTTGAGTGAGCCTATGTCTCGGTTAGAGTTAGTTGCAATTATTTTCCTAACTCTATTTGCCTGTGCATTTGACTCTATGTTAGTAGTGTATTTACGCCATGACCTTCTGCGACTGGAACGTATCAGTTTTTTATATACCGACCTTGCCTTTTTGTAGTTGTCCCAGTCGTCATCCCGGTATGTGTTCATGGCCCTGTTAAATAGTCTTCGTACCTGTTTCCTTTGTTTTTCCAATGCTCGCGACCAACCCCTGTTACCTCCTTTACCGGGTTGCGGCAGGGACAGTGGGCACGCTTGCTCGTAGCATTTTGTTAGAGTGTCTGTTAATTCTAATACTGACTGTTCAATTTGAACCGTACTGTTGAGTTTAGTTTCCATACTTGCCTTGACCATAGACTGTCTGAGCGTTTTTTCATAGACGGTTATGTTCGTTTTGCGAGGATTTCGCGTTGGTACCGGTGTTCTGGAACTTACTGTTAATTCATACCTGATCCACCTGTGGTCTGAGCCTGAGTTCTCATCTGAGACTCTCCAATTCTTGACTAGCTCGGAGTTAGCCGAAACCAAGGTGAGATCGATGATGGTTCGATGACGACTGTTTACAAACGTTGGTTCAGCTCCCCTATTAGCTATAGAGAGATTAGTTGAAAACAAGAAGTCTACTAGCTCTCTGCCTCTTTTGTTGCTCTTAGCCATACCCCAAATGGGGTGGTGGGCGTTTGAATCTGTTGAGAGAATTAGTTGAAATTTATTTAGTTCACAGTATCTTACCAGCTCCACGACCTTTTTCGGAGGGGCGTCTTCCTCAGCGGGCATGTACGCTGAGGCGACTACAAGGTCCGTCGCATCGTCTGGATTCTGGAGCCTGACTGTTGCCAAGTCTCTGGAACAGAACTCTGTTATAGGCACTGCTATTATGTTAAGTGGCACAAAGATACATGCTCTGTGGTTAGTACAGGAGTTGTCGAGTATTAACTTACCCTTCAGATCATTGAGACCACACACACGCCCTGCTCTAATCCACGGCTCCTGGATTAGGGCTATGGTCCCGTTGTTGTCTATCCCCAGCACTCTGCGCAGGTTAGCCGTAGCAGTTTCGCTGTGCTGGAGATTGTTTTGGATGACTTTACAGATTGTGGAGGTTTGGGTCACCATCATCCAGGTTTCCCTCTTCCTCCGACGAATCCGTTACCACCATCCTAGGCACTCTCCAGAACTTGCCCTTTGGCGTGTCAACCACGATCCTGCCCTCCATCAGCCGCGAGGTTGACGGTATAGGAGAGGATTGCGGAGGCACAGCCTGGGCCACGTTCTTTGAGCACACAGGGGCAGGGTCCTCCTTGTCTGGGTCTCTATATTTGGTACCGCTGAGTCCCGGTTTCGGGTCAACCATCATTGCTGATGGCATCTCCTGCGGTGGCTCATCTTGTAGAGAGCCATTAGCAGCGTAGAACCTCACATAGACGTTCCCCAGGTTATGTGTTAAACGCCTTTCCTTGTTCATAAGCAACGGCACAATGTTCTCTGGGATTCCCAGAGTTAGGAACATTGTGTTGTCCGATTGCTTGCTATGGGAGTAAATTGTCCAGGAGTTAATTTGGGCCCATCTATTCTGCTTATTGAGCACTAGACCTGTGTCTTCTACGCTCCTTCTGCAGTCAGGTATAAAGAGGGCCGCCCTTATTCTCCTGGTCAGTTCTTTTTGCCGCTTTACCGTGACCTTCATTCCGATGATCTCAGCAGCAGCGGCAATTGTGCTTTTGACCCATCGCAGTGAAGCGTCATCCTCGCACCACAGCTTCAGGGCACCATCAGCGATGATGGGTTTTCCTCTGAAGCCAGGGGAGAAGTCGCTGTCGGGGTCCCTGGCACCATCCATGATACACTCCTCCAGGTACCCTTTCACGGCGTTGGCTTGCTCAACAGTGAGTTGTTTATGGTCGTCCCCTGTTATCGCTATGCAGAGATCGTTCTGCACGATGTCTGCATAGCTGACAGGAGCACGACGTGAGCTGTCGAGTTTCGCCTTTTTGTGGTCACCCCTCGGCGAAACTGTATCGTCCATCCGCGACCTCTTGCTCGGTTCCGTTCGGGCTGGTGCCTGTGCGGACTTCGCAATAGCATTGGCTGCTCGCCTTTGCCGGTTCTTGCGGATGTCGTGTTTCTTGCTCTGGCCCGAACCTTTATGGCTAGTTTCGGTTGGCACCTTTAAAAGGTCCACCGTCTGCTTGCCATCCGGTTTAGGGCTAGGCCCAGGTTTTCGTTCGCTGACTCCGGGGTCTCCAGCCTTAGGCCTTTGTCCATCCGTGCGCATTGTCGTCTTCGGGTCTCCAGCTTTACGCCTTTGTCCCTCGGAACTCGACATGCTGGGGTCTTCGGTCGTTGGCCGTTGACCTGCCAGCTGCGCTTCGGGTTTACGGTCTCCAGCTTTCGGCTTTTGTCCTTCCGGGTTCGCTACGTGTTGTTTCCGTTGTTTCTGGTAGAGTTTATGTCTCTGTTTTTTGCTTAGTTTTGACCCAGAAGCTTGTAGGCTTGCTGGGTTTGGAGTGGTGAGATGGTCTCCGGTTGCCCTTTGTCCTCTACGCCCTCCGTTAATTTTCAAAATGTAGTCTATTTTATGCACTTACATACGAGTAGTTTCCCTGTGTACGAGCAGGTTGAACAAAATACTTCGGCTACTAATTATTTTAACTCTTTCCACGTGCGTCATCACGGGCGCCGGTCACACGACCAACCCCCGTCACGAAAGCGCCGAAAAAAGTAAAGATGAAGAATTTGTAAAATTCCTTCACATAAAGTTAACGTTGGCGATCACAAAACAAGCAGGTACATAGCACCTTGTAACTCTTGTTCTGCCCTCAGCTTCAGCATTAGTTAGAAGTCGATAGTTGCGCGGCGGTAGGTACCGGCGGCACTCGACGGCCGTGCAATAAAAGAGACTACTTTATTAAACAATTTGAACATCCTACAAAACATCAGTCAAAAACTGATATTCCTTTAAAGTTTTAACATGTTGTTCATTGTGCAAGGTTCGGTTCATCTCATACGGATTTCTTATTGGTCTACGGAGTCCTAGTAGATACAGAAGAAATATTACTCAATATAAATGTACATGCTGTTCCTTAGTCTCATATATGTATAAAGAACTTTCCGAATCTGAGATCGACCTTGTCTAAGGCGATATATTAATTGACAACATTTGTATGCATATTTTAATAATCTTCAGATTTGATTATGGCAATTATGTTTAGGATTTAATTATACAAGAATCTGTCGAGCAGTGCACACGCTGTCTCCGTTGAATATTATAATTGCACAATTAACTGATATGGCCATCTACCGACTCAAAAGCGGACGATAAGGCGTACGAACATGTACTTGCAGTAAGCTCGTGGCTTTGCTTTGTTCGATAACGAAAATGTTATGTAATTTCTTTATGGACTATTAAAAACTCGAGGGTGCCGGATTATTCGAATATTCGGATTATTAGAGTGTATAGAAAAAAGATAAAAAAATAAATATGATCATATTTGATTATGAATTGTTTTTTTTGGACAGTGTTGCTCTACTGTATTTACCAACAGTAGAGTAGGCAGCACTTGCTTCTCGTTCAGTTGTTGAGGATGTATACCAAAAAGGCTGCGGAGCCACTAATCATATCTGTCAAAGCTTACAAATAACGAGAACAGTACTCGTAGGTAACAAGTGACTAGTTTTATACTCGTATGCTTTATGCACGACTTTTACGAATATTACATTTTTAAGTAATACGTAAACTATGGATCAAAACGTGATATTTTAATTGTCATATCTAACAGAATTGGGCAGGTATTCAATAAAATTAGCAATAAAAATAAAGGTTAATCAGTGACCTTTCCAGACGTCATGGTATTAAACACCAATCCAAAAAGCAAAAGTATCGAGTCGTAAAGCTAAAGGCTAAAGTATCGTCATGTCTTCTTCCAGTGCACACTTACTTCTTGTGGAAGTTGGCAGCACGCCGGGCTGCATGTACTTTGCATCTGCAATCTCTAACGCTTCTACATGGTAAACATTCAACAAGTTGGCTATTATACAACTCGTCATCATTTGGGTTAGTTGGATTGGACCAGACGCCTCGCGGAAAATTTCTCTCAATGAAATATATCAAAATCTGTCGGTAAATAGCCTTGCAGCAAATTTCTCGCCTTTTTAAGAAAATTACCTCCCCATTTAAAAACTGTTGACTACAGAAATATATTGAATAGTAGAACATGCATACCAAGTTTCGTCACGATTGGTTGAAAAATGCGACCTGTACAGGAGGACCCACATTCAACCTACGGACAGATGAAAGTCAATTTGTCCAGTTAAAGCAGAGACGCTTCGCTCGCTCGGTCAATAAAATAATTTAGTACTTATCTAAATAGCGTAGGTTAGTGAAGCACCATACAATCAGTACGGTAATAGGAGCCACCTGCACACGCTAAGTACTTCCAATACCAAATTATTTAATGCAGTGTTATTTAGCCTAAGCCTATATATTTTTATACATCGGAATAATTGATAATTCCCGTCAAGTTCACCATGAATTTGGGTTCTTGGATGATCATTAGGATCGTTATCATTATCTGGATATACGCACCTGGACCGGCAGCGTTTCAGTTCTGACATTGCTTCCTTTTGGAAAGCAACACGCCAATGAAAACTTCAACAAGAGGTTGACCAGGAAACTGTTTGCTAATAATGTGGCGCGATCAGCAGGGCATTATGTATCTCAGATGCTGACAAATGTTGGTTTAATCTCTTTCCAGATGAAGCCATTTTTCAAGGTTTCAATCAACGCTTGTTAGCAACTGAGATACATAATAGCCCTGCGGAACTTCAGAGTTTCATGTTCACCAAACTTTCAGGAACCGTAACTACTTTTTCAGTTTTTATTAGAGCAAGAGAATTGCAAGTGCAAAAGAATTTACATAATCGTAAAAAAATAGAGTTTTGTAAGTATCTGAAACAAAGGAAAAATATCTTATACTACGAGTACATACTATCTACATAATTATCAAATGACTATCTATCAAAACACAAAATAATTGCATAATATACACGTGGCTTAGAATGTAACATGTTCACCAGTTTAATTTAATTTACACACAACTGCAGCTTCATGTTATGGTCTGTTATGAAAGACATATTGATTGAATGAATGTTAATATTACACGACATGTTGTCTATATGAATAGGAAGTGGAAATGTTGATCCGTAACTACAAGTCGTGGATAGATGAGTCAGATCGTCTACGGTGTGACATATCTCGTCATTTCCCTCACATATATCTATACTTATTATAATAATAAAGGAGAAGAAGCCAAAAGGTCTGTACTTGGAAGAAAAATAAAATTAATTACCAACTGAATAAGATTATGACGTTTTTGAAAAAAATGTCTGTTTGTATGTTCACGCTTAACTTTAAAACTATCACACAAACTTCGATGTAATTTGGTATATGGATAGAAAATAGCCTCGAGCTCTCAACTATAAACTGTTGTATCGTGCATGGCCCGTCACATAAACGTAAAGTAAGATGGCAGCTGGTTCTCTCAGTGCTACTCGTACACGCTCTCATAGGAAACTGCACCCTCGATTGACACTACGCTATATCAATAAAACAAAACCAGCACACCGCACCGGTGCGTGTATTACTTCTTGTAATACTTCATCAGTCGAACGCTAAGGGGCTAAGGGACTACTAAGAGGTGTATAAACAATTATAGTTAAGAATGTAACACATATTTTAATTTTTGCAATACTAAACCCTACAGTGCTTTATACTACACATAATGAAATACTAACATGTAATTTTTAAATTCAACATAACAAATCGCCACGCCTACATCCTCGAAGGGGTAGGCAGCGGTGTTTGAAACACCTACGTTTCGCCAGAGGCATAATATTTATATGGTCCCATGTAATAGGAGGCGGGCCTATTGCCATCTACGGGGCGCTGTTCCAGCCTCCAGACTGCTATTGAGAATTTATCGGTCAGAAAAAACCCAATAGCGGTCCGACCCGGGTATTGAACTCAGGACCTCGAAATCCCAAAGCGACGCCACTACCACCCACCACTACACCAAGGCCAAGCGAGTGAAGCCGCTGGCGAGTCAGCTAGTCCTTCATCATAACACAGTAGAGTTCTCGTGCAGCGCCTTGACCTTTCCAAACGTGCTCCAATATCCACGAACATTAAATGGAGATTATACAAATTTGGCGCTATTTCGATGTCGTCCATCACACAGCGCGACCTGCGGCATTTCAAATGTAACCTTTGGCATTTCCAACTGCAATTTGTTCGCACTCCTCTCCTCACAACCGAAATAGCATTATTACATTATTTGAATATGTATATACAAGATTACATGATTGCAGACTGCCGCCTTGCCCCGGCTTTGTCCGTGTGGCGTACCGTACAGAATGTACACCCACCTATGCGCAGGACTTAATCTATAATATATATTTTTTATTATGTATGTTTGTGAGTTTGTTTAGTGGAAGCAATTCTTAAACTATTCAACCGATTTCGATTCAATTTGGCGATGAGACAGATTATATCCCGTGAAGAACATAGGTTACCTTTTATCATTATTCATCACCACGCGGGTGAAACCAGGAAGCGCAGCTAGTTTGTAATATGATTTTTATGAGGCTTCATACAAACGTATCTTTTTAACATATTAAAATCTAAGCAATTATTGTTTATACACATATGTGCACAAATTACAAACTTTATTAGACAGTCTAATATTTAGTTTAATAGACTTCAAGGTGGGGGTTCTCTATTCGATGGATATGATTTTGAAGTGATAACTTCTTATGGGAGCGTGGACCGATTCGTTACGTAACGCGTTACGGCGTCAGCCTGTCTGGCTTCCCTTTCTCTCACGCATCCTCTCTCACTCTAACCCACAGACTAGTTTAAGTTATCATTTCTGTCTGGCGTTCCGAGACGCACTCTGTTCGTTTGTTATACCTAAGATTACTCCGTTATCATGTTTCCGTTTGGTAGGTCGTAAGAGGCTTCGGAGGTTTCCCTAAACTTTATCGAAATTTTCAGCGCTTTTTGAAAAAGAGACATCATTATGCATGTTACTAAATTTCGTCGGTAGTGAACCGATTATTTACATTAAACAGTTTTTGTAGGATAGCAATTTATCGTGAACATAGATAGTCTTACAATTTTGAGTATCCAACAATATAACGGAAAACGATTTCAAATGTTTCAGTTGTATATTTAACAGCCTTAAATATAGTTTTCAGCTCACAACCTCGTCAAGATTCTGTTTGTCATTTGAAATCTGAGTGCAAAAGTGCATTTTGTCCGCAAGCGTGGAAAGAGATTTTTGAAATTCAAACCTTTCTATTACATACTTTTGTATACCGCAAGTCGACTAATAATGCATATGGAGTAGAGATTGTAATCAACAACGCGCACGAGTTACATGCGACGTTTTTTCAACACACTTACTTGCTTGTAAAGCTTTCACTTGCAATTTGAGCTTCAGTAAATATTTCTAGTGGCGTAGATTGTATCATATTGTTGAGTTCGTTGTCATCTTCATTGCTAGAAGCTGACATTTTTTTTACAATAAATAGCCACAAATAGCGTAGAATTTATGTACAGAATAATAATCATCTATTAAAGTTTAACTTTCTGTTTTGCATTACATCCAAGAGCAAAAGCAGAAAATGGAATTTTCTATTTTCCCACGTTTGCAAACATGCGCGCGCAGATAAAATGAGACCAAAGAGGTTTCGTATCTGAGTTTCGCACATAATCATACTCTTCCTGTTAGCACGGCTCGCACTTCTCACGACGCGCGTATTAATCCTCTGAAAATAAATATTGTGTATAACTTTGCTATTAAAATGCTATTATTTTTTAACTTCTTAATCTGATTTTTAAGATGATGCATACATATAAATCATATAAAAAGCTAAAATGTCATTGTTTTGTATTGTAATTTGACGAATACAGTTTTATTATTTGCAAAATGTTTTTTTTTTATTTTTAAGGTTAGAACTTTTTGCTCATTTTTGAACACTTAAATTTCATTTTTCGCACTCGTGCGCGAATGAAAAGAGAAAAGCACGCGTTCGAAATATGCTGCATTTTGATTCTAATTACCGTTCAATAAGAGTCCCTTTTCTAGTAGGTGTGTTGAAAATACTTATTTCATGTCAGTGCGCCAGTCTCATTTCTTTGAATAATTGCACTTGCCAGCCACAGGTGGCAGCACTGGACTCAAATGTTCCGCGAATTAGCCAAGTAATGTATCTGGTACGTGATAGTACACAAGTGACAAACACAAGTATAACAGTTCCAAAAATGTAACTATCAATATTACTAATTGCAGTGATTTTAATTTTAATTTGTAAAATGAATAAACTCTAAACTAATAACTGCGCTGTTTTGTTGCACCTAGCGTTTTCCTCGCTGTAGTGAGTGAGGTGAACAATTGTGCGTTCCACTCGGCACCAAACTTAATATAGGTACGAGTAGGTACATCACATACTTGTCTGTTGAAATAAATAATTGAAGTATTGAATTTACAGGTACCTAAGGTTTGTTACAGTTACAATATATATGTAGGTACATATAGGAAAAGATTTCTTGAAACGCCATAGCTCCTTTCTGATTAGTTATTTGGTATACCGATACGTTTAGCTATAAATGTTTACTTATCGTGTTCATAATTCATTTGATCGAATCTTCATTCTCGAACTTATTGAAATGGATAAGAATATTGTCCTTTATATGACATTGTAAGAAGATTATAAAGCAATCAAATTCTTAACATGATTTATACACGGTTTTGACCTCTATTAAATAATCCGACATTAATTGATGGCAATATTACTGACTGACTGCGCTCCACGGCTTCACCCGCGTGGTGGTGGACGATGGTGATGCTGAATCAAAATATATACTCCTATGTTCCTTAGGGATAATTTAGGATGCGAATAGCGAAATAATTTTTCATACTGGTGCAGCGAGTTTCGGAGCCTTTTCAATTTAAAAAAACAAACAAACAGATAAATCTTTCCTCTTTATAATATGAGTCAAGAAGTAGATAGATTTTAAAAACTTTAATTTCATTGAATTTGGATTGGATTCTATTTCTTTTCTGCTTCGTATTCAATTTTTATACTTAACGATATTACGTTTTAAAATTATTTAATTTTAATCCTAAATCAACATTCGATTTAATTCATAAAAGAACAATATTGAGATTGCCTACCGTAACTAACGCAGTATAAGACCAATAAATCTATCTTATCTTATGAAGGATTTTATTCAGAGGTTTGGTTTATTAAACTGGCAAGATTGTTTCTACAGACTGTCAATTTTACAGTTGACAGTTGAGTTGTAGTCAGTACTTACCGTAAGTGTTGCAGTGCCCAGTCGGGTTTCTTGCAGCGCTTGATTCTCAAGACTTTCGAAGTGATATAGGCTAAGTTATTTGTAAGAATCAATACTCTGGAAATCAATAAAATCTGAAATCTGAAAATCTTACGTTTGGCCATTTCATCATCCTTTATGGTGGAATCATTAGCCAATTTTTATTAAAACGATGCCGATCGTAAATGCCCGTAACTGGAGAGCGCTACAGAAAGATACTGCTGACTTCTTCGTACCTCAGTTGAATGGCACTGATGAGACATAGCTTTAGTTTCTACAAGATGGCGCTACAATCGCACCACGCGACACAGCGGGCGGCAACATTGACTTTATGCGGGAAACATTTGGTGAGCGCGTATAATTACGCGTGATGGATTTGTGGACTAACCTTCACAATCGTGTGATCGTATGATCACACGATTGTGGAGGTTAGTCCACTCTTAGATAACTTTCTTTTTGGGTTTGTGTCTATGCCGATACACCCCATTTTGTATCCCCATGTTGGATCATATTTTGTATGTGTAAATTAGCCGTGTTGTTAGTAATATGATTTCAGGCATATGAGCGGCACGGCTTGGTCGGATGAAGCGCAATCGTGAAGTCTAATTGTGGACAAGTTTGTCGAGCAACTGGGCTCGTACATGCCGATGTAGGACCCGTGCCGCTCATGTGCCGGAAATCATATTTAAACAATATGAGCATAAATCTACCTTTAAACAAAACTAGTTTAATGTGTTTTATTTTATTTGAATGTGTATAACTCTAAAAACATTGTTTATTATCTTGGAGGGTCATATTATCAACAGAATATTTTAGCATGGTAAACTAACTACTTGCGACATTAGTCTTAAAAACGTATATTAATTATGTATTCGTTTACAATATTCGTATTACTGAGATTTATAAGATATTTGCGACTTTTGGTCATACATACTTACCTACTCACATATAGGTACATATGTGTTGTATGCTAATGCACACCCCTCAAGATATGCAACAATAGTTTTAATTCAATATCAACCAGTTTAGTACGAGTTGGTCGAAACGGTTCGAATTATATAAAGGTACTTCATTGTTGTACAGTGATAATATTATTACATAAAATCAAATAAAATAGACACGTACCTACTTACTAGGTAATATCAGAAATAAATAATTTCTTGAATTTAAACGTGTCAATGTTCTGTAAGCGGCACCTAGTAGGTACAGACCAATAATAAAGCTGTACCAAGACTTTACGCGTACGAAGAAGTGAGATCCGGTCCGCGTGTGGAGCGCGAGGTACATCACCCGCTGCTCGGGCGGCGCGCACCACTCGGCAGTGCGTCGCGCCGCGGGAAACCCGCGCCTTGTGCACTCCACACCTCTCGCCACACTCGCCACACTCACGCCGACACCGACTGGAACATGGCGCGGTGCAACCTGTTACTCCTCTGCCTCGCAGCCCTTGCCGGTGAGTCGCCACCACACGCTCCGGGGTCGAACTCTCCACATACACAGCGGTCGCTTCACCACCGACATCGGAACGCGCCACAGACTGGAGATGTACGTTACCTCCTCGTCGCCGCGCCGCGCCGCGCTATCGTAAACTCCTACACTGTGGTTGTGGTGGAGTTAACGAGTGCCGTCACGATAGCGGGAACACGTGGAGACTTCCACCCCGGGGGTTGTGCACGGTACAATGGACACTGTGATGGATGTGATGCTGGAGAGCACCCGGTGAGCAATGGTTGATAGCTGCTATTGGCGTATAGTTAGTGTTCATGACTTCTGAGGCTTTCGTGGTTCTTATACATGGACGACTCGTGACCATGTTCACTGACGAGTGTTCTAAACGATGGGATGAAGATAAGTCACCAGTTTTAAATCATTTTTAATAAATAATTATCGCGATTTTTTCGTTTAATACGAAAAATTGTTACAATAGTTTTAGTTTTGTCAACAAGAATCATTTATTTTAGTCCTAGTAACGAATAACATGCATACCCACTTCAAATATCTTCTTGTAACGACCGGGATATTTTGTGATTTTTAACTACATTTATTGTACTATGTATGTTCTCGAAAAGAGCGATTTCCAAGCAGTCACATCGTACGGAAAGTGACACTTTTCCGGACTTGTGCTTTTTACTTTACAGTTTTTATTTTTATTTTATTTTCTTCTCCCTCGCTAACCCCAACCAAAAAGGTTTAATTATTTGAAAAATAAATAGAGTATTCAATAACAGGTTTACTTTCCACATATTATATATAAAGTGTCAAACCTACCAGACACATAGAACATTCATTGTTATGAGGTACTTACATAACAACGACATTTCATTAAACGTGTTATTACTCGTTTTGGATTTAGTACTTATTAATGTTATGTATGTCCGTAAATAATAGGTATACATTGTAAATATTTGTAAAATAGGTTTGGCTGAAGTATAGTAATAGATAGATACTTAATTTTCTTATTTACTCTAAACTATAGTGTAGGTACATTTGTTAAAAAGCAGTTGTTAGTCATATCGCAAGGCTACTGGTGCCTTCGTGCTTCGTGCTCTAGGTCTCCGTAGAGCTTGTATTGCTGGGTCACGTGACCCTCTCCGGTTACTCTATCCAAGAAAAAATACACTTACCTAAATATTATTTTACTTTTTTATAAATGTATGTAACTCAAATGTAGGTACATAAAGACATAAATAATTATGTTTATACATATATAAGGGTACACATTAGTTATATTGTAAGTTTTCATATAATGCAGGTGCCTATACATGCAAAGTATGATTAGTAGTGTCTGTGTATGTGTGTGAGGGTGTGTGTGTGTTTGTATGTATGTACACGTCTGGTATGTAAGCAGTGGTTATATTCTCTCTGGTGTTTACTATTACATAGTACCTAACGCAGCACCTATCTCTGTAATCTAATCAAATATAGCCATCAACGTTCTACTAGGAATTATTAAAAAAAACCTAAATGGAACCGACTACTTTTGAACTATCATGCCGGTACTGACTTCAACAAGTTATTTCACACTTTGTGGTGTTGAAGTCCCTTCCATTTATTGGTATTTTCATTTTACCATTTTAGTGTCCGTTGCTACTTACGGAATCGATTGTCATTCACCGTCGATGATCTCATCAAAATAGGCATAGCAATTTTTAGTTTTTGGAGTGTTATTCAAAAACTGCTTGACCGAATTTGATGAAATTTTTAAATGGGACCACGAAAGTATACTCTACCATACAAAAAAAATATTTAAGAATCGGTCCACAAATGGGGGAGATATCGATTACCATACACATAAAAAATATATACACACAATCATACAATTTGCTTGTGCCTTATTGCGATACGAAATGTCGGCTGTTTGCACATGCGCAGTAGTAGATGCGTGCAGCGCGCATGATTTAAAACAAAACAGGCCGCGGTTTTAACAATAATTGTGTTATTTTTTAAACGGTTTTTTTTATTTAGTCTGGTAATTTTATTGGGTTATTCCACAAATCCCTAATCCTCATCAACGTCTGAAAGAGCTTGTAATGGGGATTTTAACTTGCACTGTTTGTTGTTTATTTGTTTTGGTAAAATTTAGTTCTTGTTTATAGTCGACCTGTGTAGACTCTGTTGAAAATGTCGCGTTCAGGTTACGAATAAACGAAACCCCAGGAAATGTTAATCAAGAAGCGCAACATGCCAACATAGCCTCATACCGACTATCAAAAGGAAACACTTAAATACTGAGGTACTACTCGTATGACTTCCTGCGATGGAAATTAAACAAGAAAGGCGGCTCGTTTTCTAAATAAATATTTTGTTTGTTCCCACAATGCATGGGTACAGTTGAACGTCGTATTGGTACCTACGAGTACCTACTACACGTGCGCAAAGATGCCTGCTTTCCGCACTTGTAGCATTAATAATTATTTCTGAGTTCGTAACTTATTCAACAATTTACAAAATTCAAACGTAGACATCCTGGCTAACAGCAATACAACTTGCATGTAATTAAAAAAAATTACAACTAATAGTTCATTAAAATACATCGAAGATCCAATACTTATTTATTTTATTTTCAAAGTATGCTTTAGACATATGTATTATGAAGTTAGAATAGTCATACTGTTGAACCACGAGGAAGAGGCTACAGAAGCCAGCTATAACCATGACCACCAGAATGGAACCAAACAAATATTACTAAACCGCCTCGCCCCCTTTTCGTCCCCCTAACACCACAGACAGCAGCATCCCACACGAGAGCTTCTCCCTCCTCCAGGGAACGGGAATCATTTAATTAGGGGAAATATCTAACCATTTACACCGCGGCAGAAAATACAAGTATTTTATGTCAATAAGTTGCGGTACAAGCTCGAGGCCCACCTCTGCCTAGAACAGATGCATTACCTCACAAGTGACGAACTGCCCGCGACCGTAGCACTGAGACATTAACCTGGAAGTCCAGTTGTAAGTGCCTCTAATGTTGCCGGCAACCCTTACATACCCTTCAAACCGGAACACATGGCAGTAATGCTTCGCGGTACAAATAGATTAGTAAGCGCCATAGAAGATTACAAACTCTCGCTATTCCTGTACATATTTGCAAGCTCTTTAGGCTTGTGTCAAGCTGCAGGAGTCATGCAGAATACCGACGCAGGTTACATCAAGCGAAGCTCCGTGCAAACAAAGCTCCATCGATATATAACTTGTTAATTAGGCGCGGAAATAAAAAGGCGACCGAGCGCTCCATTAAACTAATCTATACCAGGTACCTATCGACTTGCAACATTTAGATTTCTATAAAAAGCGTATACCCGAATAATAAACAAGTTTTGTGACACGCGCTGTTGCCTAACAATAAAACATTAGTAGCCTTGAAAATGTCACCTTCATCACATTCTTAAATGTTAAATTAATCATTCATGTATTTTATTGTATTATGTATTTATATAACAGAAAATATTCGTCTTATTAGGCGTCGATTAAACGGCCAGCAGCCGCTTGGTTGGACTTCTCTGTTTATGGTGCTGCTGTTACTGCATTTCTGCCAATACCACTTACAATAACAAACTGTCTGCTTTTTTATACAAATTGAGCACATATACGAGTACATACTGAATCCGAAAATAGAACTCTCTAGGAACTATGTTACGTTTCCAATTGGGAGGTTGTCATTTGTTTTATCATTGTGGCGTCCCTTAAGAAATTGTGTTCGCTATCACAATAAATTTAACTCGTGAACAGTCACTCAATGATTTTTTACGATTTTTGCTGTGGCTTCTGTCAACAAGAGAGTTCAATTAGCATTTGGCGATGCAGCCCCATGTTGCAGCTGCGTCTACTTGTAGTTCGAATAATTTAGATGTGGACGTGTCCATCTCCGTGACGATGTAGGTACGTGAAGGTCGGCCGGCGACTGCGGTTACAAAATCCAATATTGATATCGCATTAAATCTGATTTAAACTGACATAAATACTCGTCAGCAAATTCATACCTACTGTATTAGGTATTGGAATGATCCAAGTGCTACAAATTTGATGTGTGCATCTGAAGGTTCTAGAAATAAATTTTAAGAGTTTTATTTAGATAGTAGATAGGGGAACACTCGCGAAAATATTGACAGCGACACTTTGTATTGATGTTGAGGCCCAATCTAGAAGAGCGTGTTTTCCGCAGTAATTACAATCCACGGGCAAAATATATTATGTAGTCTCCGGGATGTTCACCGCGCTCAGAATAAGATAATATATATACATCACTATGCATCCGAGTTTATACATTGTAATATAAACTCGGATATAAACTCTTGACCTCGCCTTTCTTCAGAACATCTCCGATTTGATCAGAATACATTCGACGTGGTCTGTCTCTTTCATTCACTCCATCCAAGCTCGCCTAATATAATATATTCTGGCTCGTTATAATATACTTATATGTAAGTATATGAAAGAGGTAAACCATTCAAATCGGAAATTTTCTGAAGAATGGCGAGGTCAAAAGTACGCGAAACCGACGATTATGTAAGTAGAAAAAAATGTTGCGAGTGGATGAACACAAGAAGTATGCCTCGATCGTACCAAGTGGAAATCTGTGAGCTCTGCCTTCCCCTCCGGGAAACGGGCGTGACGTTATGTATGTATGTGTATATTATATCCACGAATGAGCGAATTCTCATGTTCATATGGATAATTCCTGGTGTAGAGTGCGCCTCAGAACATCTCTCTATGCAAAAACTTCTGGGTTTTCAATTAAAATCTCCATGTTGGAGTTGTTTATCCGAAAAACAACCAGGATCGTCCTTCTTTTATTTTTTACATCCCTGTCAACCGCAATGTTTTTAATTTTTCATATTTAAACACCGCGCCGGCTAATTCCAAAATGAGGTTATATACTAATATGCATATTAAAAGTTAAATAATAAACAGGTTTCAATGGAAACCGAATGAAAATGCGTGAGTCATGAATATTTACAAATATTACAAACGTGGTCCAACTGCTTTTTACAATGGTTCCAGCATTCATGCAGTAATGGTATATAAATAAATTAAGAACCTCATTTGGACAACAATAACAGTATCGTAAGTCTCACATATCTATATATATATCTCTCACGACATAGCTCAGAAGATTAGCCAGTTGAAGTGGCAGTGGGCAGGGCACATAGCACGCAGAACAGATGGCCGATGGGGCCGAAAGGCAAGCGGCAAGCGCAGCGTAGGTCGTCCACCGACACAGTGGACAGACGACCTGAGGAAGGTCGCAGGACGACGTTAGATGCAGGCCGCTTCCAACCGGTCCTTTTGGAAAATCATGGGGGAGGCCTATGTTCAGCAGTGGACGTCCTACGGCTGAGATGATGATGATGAGGAAATTTTGTGCGTTTTTACAATAAAATCCCAAAACACATAACTGAGCTCACAGACGGAAAATTCAAGTTGAATGTAAAAACTAATAAATAAAAAATAACTTATTATAAAGTCCGACAATATATAGAAGACAAAGATGCTTGGAATACTCCACTTTTGGCTAGCTGTCACTCTGCCACCCATAAAATGTAATATTTGTAGTACCTAAGTAGAAACATTGTAAACATCTATAAGTATAAAAAGAAGGGCCCCGAGTTTCTTGCCGCTTCTTCTCGGTAGGATCTATATATTTATGAACGCGGCGGTGGAGTCTTTAAAGTTACTAGCCGCATCACATAGATCTCTAGGCCACGAAGTAGAGCACCGTGTATATGAGCGCGTTCGAAATCTCGGTTAGAGCGCACTCGGAGTGCTACTTTTTGCACTAACGCCGTTCGAAACCTCGGGCAAATCATATTTTGCTTCGGCAAATCATAAAGCACTCGGTTGTTCCCAACTCTACCGTTGGAACCTCCGAAGGGTGCTACTTATTAGCCATTATAACCGATCGGTAAACGGTTGCAATCGCATCTGACGTAACTTTGACGTTGACAAGTGGCCAAATTTTAGGCGGTAATTTTCGAAGATAATATTTTCAATGTTTCAATACTCAAAATAATGGAATGCGAATTCGTAGGTAATGGTCTTCAGTAAATAAAGAAATCCATAATTAATATGATGGTGATGAGGATATTTTAGTTTTATTTCTTTGTGAACCAAAGATGAAATGAATACGAGTACAGATATCTTTTTAGTTATTGTAAATTAGCCATGCCAAACCAGACCACACATTCTTAATCTTCTTCTGCTTCTCTCTTCTCAAAAAAACTGAGGTAAAGCTCAAGTGATCTGTCAATGTCGAATTTGTTAAAGTCTATTCGGGGTTAAGAAACAACCGTGGCCGTTCGGTACCTAAGAGCGAGTTAGAAAACAACTAAACAACCGCACGCTGAGGTTACGAACGCGTTCTACCATACGAGTAAACGTCAACGGCGGAGTGTTCAGCGAGCGAGTTCACACAGGATTCTCCTTGATTAGTATACAACGCTATGTAGTTTATACAGATTAGAGTAAGCATACATTATAAAGTAAGAGTTAGTATCTAAAGCTAGATGTTAGCAATACAATAACAGTCTGTTAAAGAAAAAAGTGCACTTTTTGTAAAACTTGAACAACTAAAAAAAGCTTTGTAATGTTTTCGACGAAACCATGGAATAAATACTAGTATAACTAAGTATGTAACACAACATTGCAGCAGTGCACAACAAATAACAATTTTTCCCGCACAGGATCGTGCGTGGCAGCTCCTCAAAACGGCAAGGAAGCTTCGATCCCGGCCCCCTCGGCGCTGCAGGCTGCGCCGGACGAGCATAGCGCAAGAGCCACTTCGCGTGTCGCACGAGCCGCGCCCTCCGACCGCTGGCTGCAGCTCTTGGCAGGTACGTCCTCGCACGCACATAGGTACTGTCGCGGCTCCCTCGGCGCTGCAGGCTGTGCCCGACGAGCTTAGCGCAGGAGCCACGTCGCGTGTCGCACGAGCCGCGCCCGCCGACCGCTGGCTGCAGGTCTTGGCAGGTACGTCCTCGCACGCACATAGGTACTGTCGCGGCTCCCTCGGCGCTGCAGGCTGCGCCGGACGAGCATAGCGCAGGAGCCACTTCGCGTGTCGCACGAGTCGCGCCCGCCGACCGCTGGCTGCAGCTCTTGGCAGGTACGTCCTCGCACGCACATAGGTACTGTCGCGGCTCCCTCGGCGCTGCAGGCTGTGCCCGACGAGCTTAGCGCAGGAGCCACGTCGCGTGTCGCACGAGCCGCGCCCTCCGACCGCTGGCTGCAGCTCTTGGCAGGTACGTCCTCGCACGCACATAGGTACTGTCGCGGCTCCCTCGGCGCTGCAGGCTGCGCCGGACGAGCATACCGCAGGAGCCACGTCGCGTGTCGCACGAGCCGCGCCCGCCGACCGCTGGCTGCAGCTCTTGGCAGGTACGTCCTCGCACGCACAAAGGTACTGTCGCGGCTCCCTCGGCGCTGCAGGCTGCGCCGGACGAGCATACCGCAGGAGCCACGTCGCGTGTCGCACGAGCCGCGCCCGCCGACCGCTGGCTGCAGCTCTTGGCAGGTACGTCCTCGCACGCACAAAGGTACTGTCGCGGCTCCCTCGGCGCTGCAGGCTGCGCCGGACGAGCATACCGCAGGAGCCACGTCGCGTGTCGCACGAGCCGCGCCCTCCGACCGCTGGCTGCAGCTCTTTGCAGGTACGTCCTCGCACGCACAAAGGTACTGTCGCGGCTCCCTCGGCGCTGCAGGCTGCGCCGGACGAGCATAGCGCAGGAGCCACGTCGCGTGTCGCACGAGCCGCGCCCTCCGACCGCTGGCTGCAGCTCTTGGCAGGTACGTCCTCGCACGCACATAGGTACTGTCGCGGCCCCCTCGGCGCTGCAGGCTGCGCCGGACGAGCATAGCGCAGGAGCCACGTCGCGTGTCGCACGAGCCGCGCCCTCCTACCGCTGGCTGCAGCTCTTGGCAGGTACGTCCTCGCACGCACAAAGGTACTGTCGTGGCTCCCTCGGCGCTGCAGGCTGCGCCGGACGAGCATAGCACAGGAGCCACGTCGCGTGTCGCACGAGCCGCGCCCTCCGACCGCTGGCTGCAGCTCTTGGCAGGTACGTCCTCGCACGCACAAAGGTACTGTCGCGGCTCCCTCGGCGCTGCAGGCTGCGCCGGACGAGCATAGCGCAGGAGCCACGTCGCGTGTCGCACGAGCCGCGCCCGCCGACCGCTGGCTGCAGCTCTTGGCAGGTACGTCCTCGCACGCACATACTGTCGTGGCACCATCCAGCTGCAGACACGTTTTACACACTCTTTGGATTAAGTTGTCTCCCGCTCCAAGATCTCTGGAGTATACCAAACTGGGATATCCAAAGAGGAACATAACTTTTTCATTTCTCAAAAAAATCTATACACTACCTGAACCTTCGATGTATACACTTGCCCTGCCTGTGGGGCCATTGGCCACTGGGCCGCGAAGAAAGCGTAACATATTAAAACAAAAAACGAATAATGTATTTAATTCAAATATAAGAAGGCGTAAAAATACTGGGGCATTGCAATTTAAAAAAAAAATAATATTAATGAGAAAACCTCACATCCTCGGACGGGATTCGAACCCGCGTCTTCCTACAATCCGTGTCAGACGCCATGACCAACTAGGCCACCGAGGCGCGTAAATCCATGCTATTCCTTCAATAATGTCGTTTTTTCACAAGCTTAAGATAGTTAGAAATGTGCTACGGTATATCCGATATGTAATATTTACACATTTTGGTATTTAGTATTGGCACCGCGAGCTGTTCAAGTTGCCAAGCCGTGTAACAGCTGCCATAACAGCTCGGTGGCGATACTAAATACTAAAACGAGTAAAATGTTTCTATTTTATTTTCTTATCAGAAACCTTACGAGTTGTACTTAATGAATGATTGTGCATGTGTTGTGCAGAGTACGCGCGCGGCGGCGTGGACGCGGACGCGGACGCGGACGCAGACGGCGGCGGCGCCTGGTTCCCGCGGCCCATCCCCGTCAGTCTGCCCATCGGTAAGTGTCAGCCCTCTGCATGATCACCGACGGTATCGGGACGTCGTACGGAACTCTATGGAACGGAACGGGATAAACAAATAACATATACTTGGTTACGGTAGCTGTTACATATTTATACCATTTCATATTCGCAAAGGAGGATTCCCTATTAGGGAGGAGTGTGGGAAGTGTATACAAAACAAGGTTCGGCCCCGTTCCTTCTCCTCGCGCACTGCGGCGTGTCGGGACTTTATGTAATGTAATGTTACGCCTTATATGTTAAAAAACAAAAAGTTAAAAAGTTACCCAGGCGTCTAGTCATATTTAAATGTATTTAGCAATTACAACATATGAACCGATTGTTCATTAACATTTTCAGTTAAAACGTGTATTTTTAATGGTAATTTATTTTAATTTAATGTATTGTAATTGAATTAACGATGTCACTTGAATTGATTTAGAAAAAAAAACTGTTTTTGTATGTGAATATTTATTTATTTATTTATATTTGGAAAACCAACAGCTATACAAATTTCTTTAACAACTAGAAACAAAACAGAAAGCCAATTATAGGTTTTCACAGATAGAGACTTAATACATTTATAATTATGCGAACACTGAATAACTAACCAAGTTTTTACAATACCAACAACAAGTTAATACAATTTTAAGATTATTAAAAACATTACATTAAATTAAATTAAACCTACCTAAGTAACAAAGAAGTTAACGGTTAAGCACCGCCTTGCCCTTGGAATACTCATAACGAATGGATCAATGTCCATTAATTTAGAGAATGTATTAAAAATTTATACCTATATACATATAGTATATACCTTTACAAAGGTATATCTACTATATAAAAATAAGTCGGGTTTTCCTTCCTGACGCTATAACTCCAGAACGCACAAACCGATTTCCACGGTTTTGCATTCGTTGGAAAGGTCTCGGGCTCCGTGAGGTTTATAGTAAGAAAATTCAGGAAAAAAATAAAGAGAAAAGCGGGAAAATCTTTTTTCACATACAGCGCCATCTCTGATACATAGCATGCACTACAAACCAATATTTTAAGTAAATGGCGAAATGTTACATAAAACGAAGCCATCTGGTGGCGAAACGGAGTTCGCAGGGTTTGCTAGTACTATATGTATATACCTTTGTAAAGTGACAATAACTCCTAGTTTTATGTAGATATGCATTAACTGATTATTGTAACGCTTTGGTGTGTACCTACTATAATGTTCAATTTCTTACCGAATACTCTATTTTGATTTTTTTTAATAAACAGAAGTAAACTGACTAAACAACATTATTTTAAGATTAATTAGCATTTCACTGAGCTTGATTACGATTGTGGAATAGGTGCGACCTTCTGTGGCCCGCTTCACGTTCATTTCATAACGTTTCGTCAATTAGGAGTCTCGCGTTGGCGCGGCGCGGAGAAGTGCCGCGGCCGCACATAACCATTAACATAGATAAACAACACAGCCAGTTTTATCTTGCTCTTGGTCGGACCCTTGTCCTGTGTATACGTACGTAGGTATCTATATACAACATTTGTGTAATACGTACATGTAATTTGACATTTTACGTTACATCGAAATGTTGATAAAGTAATCGCACCATGCAGGACGCGGCGATGGCAAGCAGTCGGCGTCGCTGCCGGTGCTGATCCTGCCTGTGCCGGTGCCGGCGCCCGCCAGGACATCCGGCTCACGTAAGCACTGCACACATGTACACTGTTCGCTACCGTCGGACGTATATCGTGTTATTGTTCCCATTTACCGTTTTAGAATGCAGCGCGGATCATTTGAAGTCCGAGAATGTAAACGACGACGTTGGAAGCTACTCTATTCAGAAGCCCGCGCCGTTCCGTCGGCCCGCGGGCCGCACCGACCAGGATCAGGGGAAGAACCGCGACTTTCCGAGCTTCTTCAATGAAGCGGCTTCTCCAGCGCCCTCCAGAGACTCGAACAGGCGCGACCGGCCCGCCGCTTCCGGCGCCTCCCCCGTGCCTTCGCAGCGCCCATTCAATGGCCAATACGGTGAAGAGCCTTCCTTCCCTCAACTGGATTATATCGGTGAGCAGTCCAATGATATATAAGTAAGATAATCATTTATATTGATCCGTCCAAGAAGCACCAGCCTCACCAAGTCGTTCGTGTGCCTCACCTCTTGCACCCCGTACATAGATAGCTGACCTGTTTTATTTCTGTCTTTATGTAAATTAACATTGAAAGAATTCGTCTAAATCATAAAAGCATTTTTCTATTAAGCACGATTAAAATTTTTTAAATTATTATTATCATTTTGAATGGATTTTATTTCTTCTGGAATTTTATTATAAATTAATATCGACATATGAAAGGTCCCGTTTTGTACATTGTCAGTTTCCACGGTGGTGCTTTTATTTTAATATTAACTTAAGATTAACTTATGTGGGTACCGAGTCCTTGACCCTACGTATTTGATCACCCGCTTTTTTATAAAAATGAGCATTTTTTCTTACAAATTAGCTATTTCTAATATATGTATTGAAGTTAAAGTTAAGATCAAAATGTATGATGTGAGACCTGCAGCTTTCAGGTGTTTGAATATTTACAATAGTTCTGACACATTTTTTTGGCATACAAACATATTATCAGCTTTAACGCTATTGCCCCAGAGTAAGATGCCATACTTTATCCAAGAAAAGGCATACGCGTAGTACATGGATATGGCTGTTTTTTGATCGGTAGTTTTTTTTATTTCTTTTAAAGCACATGTGAAGCTACAACGTTTTGTTTTGATCTTTTGTATACGGCTTTTCCAATTAACATGTGTGTCTATATTTAAGCCTAGTAATGTACATGTAGGTATCTACCGTCTCTAGTTTGATGTTTCACAAAATGTATATCTAGGGGAGCCTTTCGATACGGTCTAAACTAAACTGTATAGTTTTTGATTTTGATTAATTAATGTCCAGGTTATGATTATTCATCCATTCAAAGATTCTATGAAGCATGTCAGGTATTGATTTTATTGCTTGTTGAAAGGAATTAAATTGTGTTTACATCTCTCATATTCGGTAAGTAGGTCCTTATTACCCCCAAATGGGGCTTGTAGGTGACCAATTAGCGCTCTAGGGTAATAATGTAGCTAGAAAAGCCGTAGTAAGTAATAAAAAAAAAACACTTCACTCTTTCAAAAAGTTCGCGTACATATAACCATCATACTGGCAATAGACATCATGCATGTCTATTGCCAGTATGATGGTTAGATGTACGCGACACACCTCATGCATTCAGCTCAATGACAAAATAGGTCGCTTCGTTATTCAGCCTTGTCTTCGTATGAGTATAATAGTCATCAATTTATTTTTGTAATGCCAGTTTTCTGCTTACCTCACAATCGAGATGAAAAGCAGTCATAGTTAGCTCGGGTGTAAGCATCAATTGCACCCTCTTAATGATGCCTTACAGCCCTTGGCTACTAATCTACTATTACAAGCTCGATGTTTTTGACGTAGAACTCAAGAAAGCGGAGAAAAGTGTTCGCTACCAAATGTGTGTGTGGATAAGCACCACGTACAGAACTCACTAAGGGGTACTCTGTAGAGGAGATCGATTTATTTTAACGATAGCCCATCACTCTGTTACAGTCAATTCGCAGCAGCTGGTCGAGTTGTTCCAGGCGCAAGTGGCTCCGAACCCCGAGCTGCCTCCGGCGGTGATCCCGGACTACACCGCTGGCCAGGAGCCCGCGGAGACGTTCACCGGCGACTCCGGCGAGCCGACGCCTCCCGTGCGCCGCTCGCCCCAACGCATCCGCCGCTTCCAGCGCGCGACGGCCAAGTTTCAGCTGTCCGGCGTCTCCGTCCCTGTGCCTCCTGCACCTTTCGCACGCTTTGAGACTTCGCCTCGCGCACCGCAGCTCGGCTCCCCGCCCACGCCGCGTTTCGAACGCTCGCTGATGCTGCGTGGAGAGCTGACTGTACCGCGCGCTGGGTACACCGAGCCCTACACAGTTTGGTAAATACCTCTCGGCGTATTCCTACTGGAGTAACCATTTAGAACGCTCGCTTATGCTGCGCGGAGAGCGGATTGTGATGTGTGAATTATGCAAGATATTAGCTACTTGCTACTAGGGAACAGTATACTAAGAATGGGCGCCATGCTCAAGCTGCCTAGTTACTCGTATTTCAACTAGGAAATCCACCCAATAATAATAATACTGGTAGGTTTCTTTTTTGCTAGTATGGGCTATTTAGAGCTAATGGCTGCACAGAAAATGATGAAAGGAATCGTGGGTTTATTTTTAAAGTAAATAAAAGTGAGAGTAAAATTATTACGAACTACGAAAAACCCCGTCTAGTATACACACGATACTAGACGGGCCAGTCGTGCGCCTGGTGGAGAGCTCCATAGTCTGACATGACAATCATTTCCATTACCCCTATACTGGCATGCAATACTCAGGCAGGCCAGCCCGATATCACCACAAGAGCCTTATTGAACTGCATTGCACGTGACTGCGGCTTTTAAAACCACACATTTTTTTAGTGTGAAAGTTATATTTACTTATTTGTAATTTTATATATACATTTGAATGCGACATAGAAATGTATGCTTGTACACTTCTATCTGATAACAAATATCTGGCAGAGCGGCGTGCGGCGTCTGCGTGTATAGTCTACGAAGAAATAATAGTCTATTTCTTCGTAGTGTATAGTGCTGTGGAACACGCGACAGCCGCAGCCGCTATAACAGTGTCGCCAACTCAATTTTGAAAAGATAGGCCGATCAGTAATTAAAGTCACTCTAAGAGTAACGAGTGGTCGTTGGTCGCAGGTGGGACGCGGCGAGCGGCGCGGCGCGCGTCGACCTGCACGGCGGCGCCACCTCCGCGTACCGGCTGCTGCTCCCCGACGGCCGCATGCAGGGCGTCGTGGTGAGTACACACCACTCGTTACTCTGAGAGTAACGAGTGGTCGTTGGTCGCAGGTGGGACGCGGCGAGCGGCGCGGCGCGCGTCGACTTTGCTGCAGTTTTTCTAATCGTTCAATGTGTAGCTTGTATGACGGGCTCCAAACGGGACTGCAATACTCCAGAATACTACGCACGTAACAGTTAAAAATTGTAATAGAAACATCGGGGTCCTTGAAAACTTTAGTCTGCCTAAACACAAAACCTGAAAGGTGAGAACTTTTTTTAGCAATACGGTCAATGTGTTCTCTAAAATCTAGCTTAGTGTCAACAGTAACACCAAGATCACGCATGCTGAAGACGTCAGTTACGGGTATGTTATTTATAAAGTAAGATACTTGCGTTGGTTTTCTTTTTCTGGAGAAATTAAGATAAAAACAGAAAAATTTAACGTCATCTTGCTATAAACACACCAGTCATTTATGGTATTTAAGTCACATTGTAAATTTTCCAAGTCACTGCCGGAGCGAATTTCTCTAAAGATTTTTAAATCATCAGCAAACATTTAAAATTTTCGCGTTATTTTAGAGGACAAATCTTTTACGAAAATTAGAAAAAACAGAGGGCCTTGATGCGAGCCTTGTGGTACTCCTGATGGAATTGGTCTTGGTGGAGACATGAAGCCACGGACCTTAACGAATTGTGAACGGTTAAGGAGATATGACTCACACCATCGTAACAAGGGACCGCAAATACATGCGCAAAAAGCATGCGCAAGCTGCCGAATCAGTAACCTATGATTGACTACATCGAATGCTTTAGAAAAATCGGTATAAATTGCGAGAATTTCGTGCGAGTTTGTGAAAGCTTCTGTGAACTCACAAAATCGACGAGATCTGACGCTGTCGATCTACTTGGTAGAAAACCGTGTTGTTGAGGTATGATTAACGGTTGAAGTGGAAGAAAATCCTTTTTTGGACTATCGATTCAAATAGCTTACGCATGGCGGATAAGATTGAAATTGGTCGGTAGTTAGAAACATCCCCAAGATCTTTTTTATGAATATGAGTGATGTTTGCGACTTTCCATTTAGTTGGAAAAATTCCACATGACAGTGACTTATTAAATACCTATTTAAAAAAATGTAAAAATTAAATATGATGTGCAATGGCTTGACCACTTGTGAGGAGCACGATTTTAAGAATGAAGGATGTATGGAATCCGGACCAGGGCCCTTGTTAGCGTCAAGCAAGTTTATTGATGTCAGAACGTCCGATTCGGAGAGATAACATGAGCTAAGTGATGTTTGATTTCCGCAGGACTCACCGTAATAAGTATCTAAGGCAGTTTCGCTGGAATCACATTGGTAAGTAGAGTGAAAATATTTAGAAAACAAATTCGCAATATGCTGTCCACCCTGCGCGCTTTGGCTGCCAAGAAATATTTCATCCGGTATATCGCTACTGTTTGAACGTAATGACTTTAAGAACGACCAAAAGTATTTAGGGTTCTTTTTAATTAGAGTCTTTGCTCCTGTCTTCATTTGGTTTATACAACTAGCTAACATCTTGTCACAACGTTCACGTAGTATCTGATAGGTAAGGTGATCTCTAGGATTTTCATATAATTTAAACCTACGGTGATACTTAGCCCTTTCTTTTAATGATCTAATAAAGGGTCGACTAAACCAGAACGGATACTCATTATGACCTTTCTTACGAACTGGAATATTCTGAGTTATTATAGAAGTGAGAACATCATAAAAGGCGTCTACGGTCTCGTCAACAGTTAGGCTGGGATAGAAATAACTATTCCAATCAACCTCATTCAATTATTTTCTGATAATGTCATAATTAACTTAAAAACAGATTATTTTTTGACTTTAGGAGCCCTTGGCGTATGAATTTTAATTTTAACCAAAATAATGAATACAGGATGATGGACATCAAGTTTATCCAGTGGCGCAGGACCGTTCGATACTGATACTGATTTAGGTGAATTAGTGATAATGAGATCCAATATTATGCCATTCGAGTTGGGAACAGAACACATTTGATGAAGCGCGTTAAAAGATAGTGCGTCAACAAGAAGACTGTCTATGTTGTCTTGAAGCTTCGGGAATCAATGAGTTTGAATTCTCATCTACACCACATGCCTACTGAAGATATGAGCGATTAAAATCACCAGCCAATAAAAATATTGAATTTCTAGGCATCTTATTTTGTAGAACACATGTAATACATATAAGTAAATAATGTATCCCTGTGATCATACTTCGCTGGCGAAGGAAGATATAACGCACAAATACACAAATTTACAGCTGAGTTTCCCTGCCCAAACCTGATTGACACCCGCAATTTCTCTCGAGTAGATTTCCATTAAATGTTTCTTATTGCAGCATATTTTTAAGTACTGCTATGAGAACACCACCTCCATCACTTTTCTCGGAAAATGTTGAGTGGCGTCTGAAGACCGAATACCTATTGTCAATAACTTCATGATCATATACAGATTCATTAAGCCACGTCTCAGTTAATAGAATAACATCCACATCTAACTTAAGTGCATTTGTAAGTATCTCTGAGGTTTTGGTCCTAAGACCTCTAAAATTTTGATACAAAAGTTTAACATTACATAAAGAATTACTTTTAACTAATGACAGTATAAAATAAAACTTAAAATATCTAAACAGAATTTAAAAAGTCTAAGTTTTTGGCTATAAAACTTTTAGAGTTAGTGTCCTTTCTCAGGAAAATTTTACCCACACAAATGCAATTTTTTTGTCTTTTACGAGCAAGCAACTTTACGAGCAGCTTCGTGTTGTATTTTATTTTCTGGAGATATTCGCAGACGTACATTGGTCTCTTTTCACCCGCAAGGCCTAGATTTGGATGTTATTCTGTTAACAGAGACATGGCTGAATGATTCGGTGTTTGACCATGAAATTTTGGACAGCAGGTACACGATATTTAGGCGAGATCGTTCTTCTACGAGTTCTAATAAGACGGAGGGTGGTGGAGTTCTCATAGCAATATCCAAACGATTTGAACCAGTTCGTAAATTGAAATGGGAATCCAGGGGAGAGGATATCTGGGCTGTAATAATATTAAAACAAGGCAATTTAGTGATCCCTCTCTGCATATGTGCTCTTTATCTTCCACCTCCTGTTACTCCAATTCATCTTAATGACATATTATCGAACTTAACAGACGTCGTTCAGCACAAATTACCCCAGAAATCTATACTTCTACTAGCTGGTGACTTCAATCTTCCTAACATACAGTGGCAGCACGATGTTAATTCGAATTCCCAACTCCCCACATATACTCCTAGTCACACTGATAGCTTGCTTACTGACACACTTTCCTTTAATGGCTTACACCAACTTAACAATATATCAAACGCAAAAGATCGCATTCTAGACTTAATAATATCTAACGCTCCTAAATCTTTTACAGTAAGCATTTGTTCTGCCCCTCTTGTTAAAATAGATAGCTATCATCCTGCTTTAAGCGTTACGCTGAAGCTTAATTCATATAAGCCTCCAAAAGTAAATAAATCTACTTACTTAAATTTCAACAAGGCTGACTACCTAAAAATAAAAGAAGATCTCGATAAGGTAGACTGGGATAACCAATTTAATGATAGTCAAACTGTTGATGAAACTGTAGATATCTTCTACAACACAATTTTAGAGATTATTTCCAAACATACACCTACTACCCGAAGAGGCAATAATAAATATCCCTTTTGGTTTAGTCGTTCCTTACTCAAAGTTCTGAAAGAAAAAGCCAAATATCACGCTAGGTACAAAAAATACTGTAATCCTAGAGATTTTTTGACATATCAAATGCTGCGCGATCGCTGTGATAAGATCATGCACGACTGTGTAAATAACTTGAAAACAGAAGCTAGAAACAAAATAAAAAAAGATCCTAAATATTTCTGGAAATTTATAAAGTCGCTTAGATCAAATAGCAGTGATATACCAGACGAAATGCTTCTATATAACCAACACGCCCAAGGAGGGCAAGCAATTTGCGATCTCTTCTCCAAATATTTTCACTCAATTTACCAAATTGGACCGACAACTACTGCGTATTCTGAGGCGCCGGTGAACAACCATAGATCTATGAACTCATGTAGTCTTTCGGAATCTGAAATCCACAAGTCACTTCATCTTATCGACATCAATAAAGGACCTGGCCCAGATTCAATTCCACCATTGTTTCTAAGGAATTGTTCCTCCCAACTTGTCAAGCCACTTCACTTCATTTTCAACAAATCGTTATCTTGCGGCACCTTTCCCACTAAATGGAAGACTGCACACATCACTCCTATCCATAAAAAAGGCGACCAAAGTGATATTACAACATACAGACCTATTTCCATATTATCCTCTATTGGAAAGTTGTTCGAATCTTTAGTTCAAAAAAAGATCCACTACCATCTGAAACCGATACTCAATCCTTGTCAGCATGGTTTTTTGCCCGGTAGATCGACCACATCAAATCTTCTGGATTATGTAACTGACATAACTGAAGCCTTGGAAAACAAACATGAAGTCCATGTTATCTACACAGATTTCTCTAAAGCGTTCGATGTGGTCAACCACAACCTTCTCATACAAAAACTGGGTCATGCTGGTATCTGTGGCTCATTACTTCGGTGGTGTGAATCATATCTTCAAAATAGGTCCCAGCTAGTCTCGATCAGAGGCTTCAAATCAGATCCACAAACGGTTCCATCTGGCGTGCCTCAAGGCTCTCATCTCGGCCCCTTATTTTTTCTGGTGTTTGTAAATGACTTATGTACAAACATAAAATCTAGTTATCAAATGTTCGCAGACGATCTTAAGTTGTACAGGGAAATTCGTGAACACGAAGATATCATATTGTTACAATGCGACTTGGACAATATTAGCCTCTGGTGTTCCCAAAACATCATGTTGCTTAACACTCCTAAATGTTTTTACATGAATATTTCAAGAAAACGTAATCCCACGCCTGCAAACTATTTTATTAATAACTCACCTATTAGTGAAGTCTCCAGCATTCGTGACTTGGGTGTTATAATTGATGCAAAAATGAATTTTCGCGAACATATAGACCACATCTCAAAGAAGGGAGCACGGCTGGCGGGTTTTGTCACAAGGCAAACAAAATTCTTCAAGGATGTGGAAACACCTATTATTCTTTTCACATGTTACGTTCGCTCACTTTTAGAATACTGTTGCACAATTTGGAGCCCATCTTACGCTGTACACATCGGCCGATTGGAAAGATTACAAAAGCAGTTCCTCTATCATCTTTCATATACAAATAACCTCTGTCGAAATCTTCCGTCTTATAGCTCAAGACTTGAACATTTTAAATTGATCTCACTAGAACGTAGACGTAACTATGCGGATATCGCGTTACTGCAAAAGATAATTGATGGCAAAATTGACTGTACAAACTTGCTGTCTAAAGTTGCACTTTCGGTGCCACGTCCAAGCAGCCGCCTCCTTAACAGAAAAACCTTCTATCTCTCCCCATGTCGCGCGAATTATGGCCAGCACTCTCCGTTACACCGGATGTGCTCAGCCTACAATAAAATGTGCCATGACTTTGACATTTTCGGTGACAACATCAACTGTTTCAAACAAAATTTTATTCATCAAAATCTTTAATTTAATATTTTCTATAAGTCAATCTTTAGTTTATTTTAATCAAATTATGTGTATATTATATCGTTATGAGTGTTATATTATTTGTAGCATGCTGTGTTTACCTCTAGAAGGTTGTGCATTCATCGCATTTAATATCGCAAATGTATTTATTCCTAAGATAAGAGTGTATGACCAGTTTGGTGAACCAAATAAAAAAAAAAAAGAAAAAAAAAAAAGGCCCAAATGAGACGAGTTGACTTTATCTTTCTGGTGGGTTCTATTATACATTTTTACCGCAGCTATGACCCTTTCACGTACTAAAGGACTAGCAAGCTCCACTACAATAGATCGTGGCCGGTTCGACTCTTGGTTTTTTTTAGCTACTAGATGGTAATTTAACAGATCCTGATTAGGAAGATCACAGCCAACAGTAGTGAACAGCTGCTGGATGGCAGTTTTCAAGTTCTCCGTCTTATGTTCAGACACGCACTGCAGTTCTATGTTACAAATTGGTTTAAGCGAATCTTCAAGTCAGTGACTTCTGCTCGCAGAGCGCTTATCTTAATATCCTACTTGTTAATCTGTTCTGACTTAGAGTTTAGTGCTTCTTGAAGTTTTTCGTACTTGGATGACATAAAATGTACACCCTCGGTCAAATCTTGTATACTGCTACGGGTGTTGGAATTACCTGTCGCGAAATTGCGCCTTATCTCACTTAATAAATGAGATAGTGACTCTTTGAGCTTCTTGTCAATGTATTGTTTTAGCTCGTCGTTGTTACTCGATGTTTGATATTTACTCGTATTATAGATAAATTTTACTGTGGTATGGGGTCGGTTGAGTCAACGGTTTCAACAGTCAACTCTCTATGGCTGCTGAGTTTGGTCTTGCTAGGCAGGCGTAAGTGCTTTATAAATATAATACAAAACGAATTTGTTCAAAAAAATATCAATTAAAAAATTTAGTTTATAGAGTTTATTATTATTATTATTATTCTTTGTATTTCAATTATATCACGTGAAACCAACCTGCCTAGACGGCTGGGAGATTTTCATAAAAGTCAGGTCAAGTTCTAGACGCTTATTACGCCGCTAGAAAGCCCAGAGCTGGGTTGTGAGTACAGACAGATGATGCAATAGCCTCCCTTGTTACGGGGACTTATCTCATAATAGCAGTGAAGTCCTCGACGCGATGGTGTGGGTAGTGCAGTAACCGGCAGAAGACAGTAGCGGGAAAAACGGAAAACGGCAGTCGCAGTTGTCGGGTTAGTCCAAACGCCCAGCAGGATTCAGGGTCCTGTGGTAACTGGTAGCCGCTCCGGGGATGTGCACAGTACTGGCCCCGCCGTCTAGCCAGCGAGGGTTCCAGTCAAGTTGGGCCAGCAGTAGGCTTAGCCCGCCGTAAGATCCCCGAGATGGGGACTAAACTGAATTTAAGTTTAAATTACTAGGACGATATAACGTCCCACTATTGCCAATGGGTCACAGCACTTGGTAATCACTGCTGAAGAGCTCTGTGCTAGACGGTGGCTGGCGTCGTAAAGAAAGTACAATCGCTTGTCACCCGCCTGTGATCCTCGCATGACGCTCATGAGTCTTCCTAGGCTCCTCCCATTTTTCGCCTTTGGATCGCGCGTAACCTTATTTGGTAATTTAAAAAGCTATTCTAGGTAAAGGGAGCTGAATTGCGGGGGGAATTATATTGAAACCAGGTTTGGCCATAAAGTACAGTATCTCGCTCTGCCACAGGTGACTATATAATTGCTTTATTAGCAATAGCGCCCTCTATGTCGTAAGAGTCTTCGAGCTAGTAGAAGCCTAGTTAAGTTAGACCTAGAAAAACTTTTGGATGGATGGGACATTTATTTTATTTTTATTTATTTATTTAGCCATTTGCAACATCTTAACAGTATACTACCAAAGCGATGCTACAAGTAAGTATATATACACAATCTTAATTTAAATAACAATAATAATAATAGATATACAACTTTAAAGTTTACAATTAATTAATTTTAATACAAACACTTTCTTCTTAAGAGCGTACATTTGTATTTTCAATGCACTTTTGAGCCTTTTCTGTGAATTTCGCCAAGCTACATGCAAAAATATCAACATCCCTCGAGATCGTATTAATAATACATATGGCTCGTGACAGGGGGGAATACTTCAGAAGATTAGTCCGAGCTAGTTGCACGGAGAGCGTGGTACACGGTATATCTATTATAAAAATAGCAAGGCTATTGATATGATCTTATTAGTGATAAGGAAGATAGTGGGCTATGGAAGAGACTACGGCACCTGCCAATTTCAGTCTCATTATAAATTTTTGGGCAGGTGGTGACTTGCCGACCACTAAAGGGTGGTGACAAAAGGGGCAACGTTGGTGTAGATGGCTAAAAGGTGTGGAGAGGTGTGCTGCGGTTTCACTAGAGCGCTACTACCGGCGTTATGGCCCTTTAACACTTACACCCTTGGAGCTTTTCGTTACTTGCTCTTGCGTGTCCACCCCCAGACGGCCAATTAAGGCAAGCTGGGGGCCTATCTCATTTAGCCCCAGGGAGAATCAGAATCCGCGGTGTCGCCACTCACCGACGGCTCGCCATAAAGCCGCCCCTGCAGTTTGATTATTATTATTATAATTTAGCTTGCAGTTTTATCATCATCAAGATTTTTTTATGTTTCTAATCATATTTTAAACTTTCTTTTACTTAATAACTATATACAACATACAACTATATAAATACCATTAAAACACATACACAAGCATTATTATTATAAAATAATGAAATAACTGAAGTCGTCTACTAACATATAATAAGGAATTTCACCACGCTTTTAAAAATATATCCATTTAATCAAAAAAACAATTTTAATGTAAATAAAACTCGACTCTGTTCAAGGAAACGTGACACGACATGTCGTCACAGTGACAAGTTTTAATTTTTTGATTGTTATAATTTTATTTAGTTTATTTTTATTTTAGAATTCTATTGCTACTAATATTAACGCAGTTATAGGAAATATAACGAAATGTACAAATGACATAACAGTACTTAGTACAAGTAGATACTGATAATATAAACTGTTTAAACTTGTAAGTAAGATAATAGAAAACAATCTGATATATCTCTGACAAAATACTTGACATTGAACTTCATATAAATAAACATCTTTTTGATGTGTTGTGCTTTACCGAAGCATGGCTTAAAAATATATGATGTTATTTAATATAAGTAATTTCCAGGTGGCTTACTCGTTTTACCGCACAGCCGCTGAAGGAGGAGGCTGTATTGTATTCATTAGATCCAGGACATAAATGTGTCGGTCTGCTTTGGAACTCCCAAAAGCTTTAACACCGTCTCTACACCAATACTCGTAGTGCGTCTGAACATACTCAACTGGTTCCTCACTACCGAACAAATCCTAATTAATTCAAACTACAAAGACATGTAATTGATAGCGCCGCGCCGTCTGTAATACGGAGGACCTCAAAGAGCAACACTTGGATCATCACTATTTGTAATCTACTGAATTATGTTAGATCAACTCGCTGCCCGTGTCAACAATCAACTCGCTCATGTTTGCAGACGATTGTCCTTTCACTTCACTCAAGCACAAACTGTATTTGAATTAGGAACTGTTTAAAAATGTTGTGGCCAATACAATGCCGTCAGAGCATCTGTTTTTATATGTGTGAAATCGTTGCGTTCCAGATGCGGTTGGATCGCAGCGGCGAGCGCGAGATGCGGCGATGCACGCTGGCGACGCCGCGCTCTCCCTCTGCCGAGGACCGCGCCCTCCCCGCCCTCCCCGATCTGCAGGACTTCTCCTTCGCCGGTATATCCTTCTACTAGTCTGCTGCCTTAAACATTAACAATACACAGTCACATAATTGAGAACAATACTTAATCAAATCAAATAGTACTGCTACACTATTGTACTCGATGAGCAGTGAGCACACGCAAGGCCGTTTCTTCCGCTTCCATGCGGCATAGAGGGCTTTCTGTGACACCTACATTAAACTGGTGTCTGTTTAGGGCACAATCACAGGTGATTATTCCAACTGTTAGACATAAATTGTTATTTTTTTATGACTGACTGACGAATTTCGGACTTAGGTCCAGAAAAGTCGCCTTTGACTGCAATCGTGCTGTTTTTAAGTTTTCTGGCAGATTCAGGTATGGGTCTGATTGAAGGGCAGGGCGATCATTGGCACTGGACCGGGTGTCCATGCTTGAGCCTCTCCTCCAAGTACATGCAATTAGAGCACCTTTGGTGGAATGATAACGTGAAATTAAATCTTATTGCAATTGTTATTACGACCGAAGAGTAAATTAGTGGTTTGAGATGTTTAATTCTCTAAAGAATAATGATTCACTTCACAGAGAAGCACCAGTGTCCATAAATTTAGGTAGGTAAACAATGAAATTGCCAACGTAGCATATTATCAGCAGTACAAGTAGTACCTACAAACGGTTCAGTAAAACGGGCCAATGGTATAGTTTTGGAGTCGGTGCAAATTGCTTGCACGTCTACACTCCGCTGAGCGCCGAAGCAGAAAGAGAGCGGCGCGCGGGGCGACCTGACGCTAGCCGCGAGTGACAGCGGCTCGGTGGCGCGCGGGGCGGAGTGAGCCACAACTTGGGTGGTTTGTTTACCACGCCCGCAAGGATGCTGACCTCTAAAGCACCTTGGCTCAAAACCAACGCGTGTGCAGTTTTGGCCGTAACACAATGATGACATCGTTATTATTTTTACTTACTTCCTCCAGTAGCGATGAATATGTTATCTAAATGAGTACCGTAAAACGGGGTGAATAAAATCGCGGGGGTTAATAGATACAAAACTAAAAAAGTTTTTCTACAGACTATAGCCAAACATTTTGAAAGAAAATAGTTCCGAAATTTGTTTTATTTTTAAACGGCTGTATTAATTTTTCTTGAAATAGCAACACTGGATTGACGTGAGGTTTGGCTAACATAATAAAAAAGATCTTGAAGTGAGGCCCTTGAATGTAGGTTAAACGAGGTCTTGTAAAGTTTATTATTTTCATTGTGAAAGGAAGTGATTCGTGTCATCACAACTTGTTAACGTATTCGTTGGTTCCATGTGACCCGGATTAATAAAAAGGTAAGACGTGCGTTTGAGATGTAAATTTCGAACTATTTGTAAAATTGTAAACCAAGTCATTTTTTATTTGTGATTGAGGTTAATAGACACGAGGAAGGGGCGAATAGATACGTAGTAAGGGGTCAATAGATACGTAGTATGGGTTCAATAGACATGTGAAAGGGTTCAATAGAAACGAGTAGGAGGTGATTAGAAAAATATGTGTTAGGGCTGTTACCTATTGAAATGTTTTTTTATTTGTTAGTTAAATGTATAATTCTTGGAAGTTGATGATTCGGTGACGATATTGATATCTATAAGTACCTACCTACTGTTTGAAAATTTAGGTGTACCTGTAATATGTAAATATATCTAGATTAATGCCCGAACGAGCTAATTAGATATTTATAAATTATAAACTTCATAGTCAGGATGTAAATCCTGATATATATACAATGTTACTAATTATGGAGATAAATAAATATTTGCATCGCCTACATAAATATTTTCTTATGTTATAAGTAAAAATTATATCATCATAAACGAAGCAGTTGCCGCGTATGCGAATCGCAAATTCTCGTTAAAGCTGAGAAATATAACATCGATAAATCTGTAGTTTTTTTTCCTTTTTGGTTCGGTTATGTTCATTGTTATATGAGTAGTAAATGTTACATAATGATAGAAATATCATTATGTAACATTTACTACTTACCTATTTTTCACACTTACGTTAGGTAGGTAGGTACCTATTTACTTAGGCCACTTAAGCTTTAGATATTGCCAACCCTAGCATTTTTTTCTAATCACCCCATACCTCGTGTCTGTGGAACCCATGTGCGGGTCAATAGAAACAAACCATATTTTTGCATATTGTGCCGTAAATATGGAACTATTGCCACGTTATATGACTAAAAACTATTAAAACAGCTAAGAGACATAATATAAGCACAACATAATGTTCTCATGACTATTGGAAACATCTATAAAAATGAAGTCAAAGTTCAAAATTGTGTCTATTCAGCCCGTTTTACGGTAGCTATACTATAATATGATTTCTTTATATTTCTAGATATGATGTGTTTGTTTTTTTTTTCGTTACTAAATAATGAGCGATGTAGTACATGAAAAAATGTATTTTAAACGTAGAAATAAAGCACTTTCGTGTTATGCCCCGGTTGAACTGATTAATAATTTGAATCTCCTCTTATGAAATGTGCCTTAAAAATGACCTTTTACAAAATTGTAATATTTCAGGTTACTCGGACGCGGAATACGGGCGCGTCGAGACATGGAAGCGCACCGTATCGGGGCGCGCGGGCGAGATGGGGGGCGCGCAGGGGGAGGCGCTCACCTTCCGACACGAGCTGCTGCTCGCGCGCGCTCCTGACAACTACACCACCACTCCGCTCAAGTATAACACCCTACCTATACGTTATCCAACACACATACACACACACACACACACACACACACACACACTAACATTCTTAGTCAGAATATGAACATCACGGTCATAGGTACAGCGTACAGGTGCGCCAGGAAACATCCACCAATATATTAACTACGACTTCATAGCTTCTCTCAAGCGGGCAACACACCGCTCCTTCTCTCTCTCTCTCTCTCTCTCTCTCTCTCTCGTCTCGCACGTGAGAGAGAAGGAGTGGTGTGCCCACAGACATCCTATACTGTATATTGTGTCTGTGGGTGTGTTTAAGCGAGCATGCATGTGTAAGTGCCAACAGGAGTACTGGGAAAAAGTTGAACCCAAGTGATGTCATTTATTCCGTCACTATATAAATGCGCAACGCCTCATCCATTTCATGGATGAATATAATACCTGGTGGATGAGTAGTTACTCGTAGTACTCGTGTAGGTACTTGGAAATCATTTAATATTACTGAGGTGGAGGTAGAGGTAGAATAATAAAGCAGTCATGGCTAAGCAAGTGGTTTCATTGCCAATCTCATAAATATAAAATAAATACTTTTACAGTTAGTGACTATCCCTTAGGACCATTCCGAAAAAAAAGTATTTCTCATTTCAGTTTCATCACAATACATTCAACACAAACGGTTCAAGCGTAAAAGAAGGACAAACAAACGACAAAGGAACGAACACACCTCGCATTTATGAAATCGTTCTCCGTCCTTCCCCAGATACTCTGTGAGCGTGGACTCCTCGGTGCTGGGCACCGACTGCGACGGCTACGTGCATCGCTACTCGGAGCTGCGCGACCAGAACCACGACCCGGCCATGCTCTCCCTGGACGTCGGTCAGTCTCTCTCTGTGCTCACTGCACTAGGGTCGTACATACCTGTGTTCTGTCCACATCCACACCCACTCCATCCTCCATGCGCATAGCACCCGTGCTCTACCACCAGAACCCAGCCGTCTCTAAATATAAAGTAAATGCGCGTAGAGCCGTAGACTAGGGTTCCAAGAGTAGTGTGCGTGACATGTATGGATAAAACATGTTTTGCATCATTAGCGCAAGCCCTATTCGCACTTTGGCAGTTTTTACTGTACGAGTATGTATATACTGTAGGTATAGCAAAGCAGGGCCAGTGAAACATTTCCTGCATCTATCGCTTATACTTTTACTTTTTGTTTAATCATTTATTGGAAAACCACAACTATTACTACATTTTAGTAACATAGTAGATCTTTTATTACAATAAAATTAGAAAGATACTTAAAAGTAGGAGAGGCAGTGAGCGAGTACAGTAGGGCTAGGGCGCGCGAAACCATGTCTGTTTATGACGAGCTGTCCATGTTCCGGAAGCAGCGCGAGCCCCGCCTGGTGTGCCGGTAACAGGTGCATTCCATAGCGCTGAAACATTGCGCCTGCATTCCACCGGCCGGGACCCGCACCCTTCACACCGCTCCGGGACAGTGGTTACTGCTGACCCGGACGAGCTGTAGCGTGCGAACTGTTCCGTTGCAGAGGAGGCGTGCGAGCAGACGGAGACGACGGCGCGGCGCGAGCGCGTCGACCCGCTGCGGGAGTACACGCTGCCGTACCGCGACCCGCGACACGACACCGACTACCAGCGGTAACCTATCTTACCTATACCTACTTATATTTATACTTATGATAAGTAGAGCCCAAAAAGTCTGTAGGTACTTGATAGAAAAATAAAAAAATGTGGGTCAGAAGATGTTTTTTTTTTCAAAAACGTTAGTTTCTTGTTCAGTAACAAAAATATGACGTTTTTGAAGAAAATGTATGTCTGTCTGTATGTTCACACATCACATAAAAATTACTGCACCGATTTCGATGAAATTTGTTACATGAATAGAATAGAGCCTGAACCTTCTCTACTATAAACTTTTTATCTTGACCCGTCACATAAATCTAAGATGGCTCCGATATGATCTCTCTATGCTACATGGTCTCATACAATACTGGGGTCTCGACTTACTGGCCAGCTCGAAAGAACTTCTATGGTACGAGGCATGGTATGGTTCGTTCTAAGAACCGTAATAATTAAGAATGTAACACATCTTGTTTATAATGTTTCCAAATATACGGTACCATATAAGGTGTGCAATCAACATCAGAAATTGTTAGCCAGATACATAATACCTTTTTATTAGATCGATAGGTAGATAGATAATAGTACAATAAGAGAACTGCGACCATACTTACATGTTAGCTACTTGCAACAGTAATGATTGTAACCATCTTCCAAACCTGACTAACCAATACAACCTTTTACTCTGCCTAATGTAAAAGTGTTGGTTTTTTTATTTTATCTGCTTCTGAATTATCTGTGTATTTTGGTAAATAATACTTTAATTGGCTTTATCTTAGTTATGTAGCTTGTAAACGTATATTTTAAAATAACTTAAATTTAAGAATTACAAATATTGTGTCACAATGGGCGGCATTATTAATAAAAACATAGATAAATAAATATTTATTAATGTAAGATAAAAGCAATATCTTCTGGTCGGTTAACGTTGACAACGTTAACCGACCAACCGACCAACCCCTCAACACTTGGGATAAATAAACTTTAACGAAAATAATGCAATACATGTTATACATGTTATTGTTAAATGCAAGGTAACAACTCGTCGCATAGGCGTGACTAATTGTTACCTTGCGTACCTATACTATACACCCTCGAAGGAGTAAGTAGCGATGTTTGAAACACATGCGTTTCGCCGGATATATTTTTGATCCCCTGTAATGGGGGTCCTCTACGAGGCACTGTTCCAGACTCCGGACTACTATTTAAAATTTCTTTGTCAGAAAATCCCAATAACTCTCCAATCCAGGGATCAAAACCGGGACCTGGAGATTCCAAAACGGTGCTTGCACCACTACACCAAGAGCAAGCGAGCGAACGGAGACGCATGACGTGGCGGTCATGATGTCCGTCACGGATTGTCGCAAGTCGATATTTCGATTTGAAGTGCGTGTAGGTTATATCTCCAAAATGATAAAGTTTAGTCTTGCTAAGCAGCGTTAGTACTATAAAACCATACAATAAAATTGGTTGTGCAGATTCAAGACGGAGCACAGGCGGCAGTACTTGGACGACAGCGAGGAGGCGGTCCGCAAGAACGTGATGGTGCAACACTCGCGGTTCGTCGACTCCGGAAACCGGCAGGGCGCCACCTTCGGCTTGGAGGTCGGTGCTGTTATAGTATAACTCGTTACACATGACGTTAGCGTTTTGTCGAACGCGCCGATCTGATCTTATATATCAGTTTGGCTGAGCATTTCACATTTAGGCTTCATTTATTTTCACGCCATTCGATTTTTCTTGGACACTCTCTGTTCACTAAGTGAACAGACAACCTATACACTATACTAGAATATAATACGGGTTCTACCGAGGCACCAACGCTGCAGAAATAGCTCGAAGGATTAAATGCTGTGTACGTTTATTGATCCTTAGCTTTCGTTCTGGAAATGTTGACGACGGGACACCTTAGCCTAGTTGACAACGAAGACGTAAAGGTCAATGTCGCTAACCACGCAATAAGTACACATACCGGCGTTGCCAGATTTACCTTTTGCCAAGTCGGGGTTTTGATACTTTTTGAGTGAAACAAGCGGGATTCTTTCGTCGAAAGCGGGACATATTAAAAAGAAGTAGTTAAGCAGTTGTTAAATATTTTTCTTTTTATTTGAGTTTTAAATTACGTTTACGTGACAATAAATAGCCAAAGTAGCATTAGAAATGTATTTTAATGAAAATGTGTATTAAAATCAGATTTACTCTATCGTTAGATAGTCGAGTCTTCTTACATTTCTGAATAAAAAAATAAATAATAATAGTTTTATTTTTAAGAAAAATGTGATGTTTCAAATCATAATCTTGTAAGTAGTTGAGACGGTTTTAAATAGATATGATTAGATATGTACCGATAGAACCGACTCAAGTTTCGGTACAACGATACGTATGCTAGCGGAGTGCAGACTTGTGGCGTTGTGACATGCGAAGGCCTGTGCTGCAGGTGAACCACCTCGGGGACCGGCTGGACGCGGAGCTGTCGGTGCTGCGCGGCGTGCGCGAGGACGCGGAGGGGCTGCCGGCCGAGCGCTTCCCGCACTCGCGCGACCAGCTCGCCGCCATGCGCCACCGACTGCCGCGCGCCTTCGACTGGCGGGAGCGCGGCGCCGTCACGCACGTGCGCAGTGAGTCCCTCTCCTCTCAAGCATATGGCAAATGAGTTATACCGATGATACGATCTTAATTAACAGACAGGTATATAGTGTATCATCATCATTATCATCTCAGCCGTAGGACGTCCACTGCTGAACATGCCTCTACATATATTTCCAATTGGAAAGCGCCTTGCATCCAGCGTCGTCCTGCTACTTTGGCAGGTCGCCCACAGCTACTTCAACTGGCTTATCTTATGGACTATGTCGGTGAATTCAGTTTGCCTACGGATCTCTTCATTTCTGATTCGATCACATAGAGAGATATTTCCCGAGCATAGCCCTCTCCATGGGTCGTTGTTCAACTTTGAGCTTACTTATGATGGCCACAGTAAGAGACCACGTTTCAGTGCCGTAAATCATCACTAGCAACACACACCGATCAAAGACTTGTGTGTAGAGTATATAGAGGCACTGAGGTATATTGGACTAGAAGACTTCGCGAAGTTTCCGGATTGCTGCCCGGCCGAGTCGAATTCGACAATTGACCTCTTTCTCGAAGTGGGATCTGCCTAGTTGGACCATTTGTCTATGGTACTATAGCCTTTTTGGAAATCGTCTTGTTCAAACCTGCGATTGAGAGGGTTCGTAATAACCTTCGAAAACTACTATTATAAGCATGCCTCAGAACCAAGATTGGTGTGTAATTCTTAAGAGTTAAAGTGTTGTCTTGAAGAATAGCACCACCACATTTCGGTCCCATGCTTCTGGCGTTAAACGTTGAATACGACGGTATTTTAGAATGAAGATCATCCTATTCTCGTACAGACTGATGTCTGCGATACCTTGCGAGTTATAATATCAGGTCAGCTTGGCTCTTGAGCCTTTGGCCGAGCTGCTAACATGTTTAGCGATCGAGGAGTATAGCTGTCCATAGAACACCTCTGCTTTGGTCGAGGCTACACTGCCGTCTTTTCTCTTTAGCTTCGTCAATTGGTTTTGCCCAACAGCCAATCTTACAAACACTTTTATGTCTTTTTTCCGCTGAGTCGTCTCTTTAATTCGACGTAAACTTTAACAGACGAGGCCGCTCAAGTTTTTCAGTAGTTTGTAATAATTTTATTCGGGACGGCCAAGTTAGAACACCTGTTCTTAATGTAACTAGAACGTCGATTCAATCACCTGGTGGTAAGAGTTACTTTTGTCCTTGAAAGCGGTTACTTTTCCACCCTTTAAAACTTAGAGCTTAGCTTTTGTGTGCCATGCTATCTACTATTATAGTTATTCTGTGACGTTGGCGTGAGTCCAATTCCCTTCACCCAATAATTTCTCTTTCTGCAATTGCCTCCAAACCTAAACACAGTTGCACGTCACTGTTAACGAGGCAGAATAACGTTCACTGCCATAATGTACAGTGCACGCGGATTCTCGGACGACCCTTCTGAACGATTCTTGGATTCATGAAAGGGAACGTCGTAGTATGCCGTGCAATTGGCACCACTCACAAAGGCACATAACATATCACCTCACACACCGCTGCCTGCACCTGTTCCAGACCAAGGCTCGTGCAGTTCGTGCTGGGCGTTCGCGGTGACGGGCGCGGTGGAAGGTGCGCTGTACATCCGCACGCGGCGCCTGGTGCCTCTCAGCGAGCAGTGCCTCGTGGACTGCGCACACCCGTTCGGCGGGCACGGCTGCGGCGGCACGTGGCCCAGTGCCGCCTACGACTACGTGCACGAGCGGGGGCTGCCGGCGCTCGATGAGTACACGCCCTATCAGGAGAAGGTAACCCGCGCTGATTAACCCTCCCGCAGATCCCTCGTCACGTTTGTAACTCCATTACGCGATTTGTTGGTCAGTTTGCGAATTCGATAATAGGTTTATTTAATGATGTCTCCACCATTTTCCCTCCATTGTCAGCATGAGAGCACTTTATTGTCTTTCTGAATTAAGGATCGAGTTTTTGTTGTGCTTCTGAGAAGGCCGACGATATAATGTACAGCTTCTTTACATACAGCTATTTGGTCCCCAGGTCCTGACGTGCGTAGACAAACACGTCCCTCCCGTGACACACATCAGCTCGCACGTTAACGTCACCCGCAACAGCGTGCAGGCTCTCAAGGTAACGTAAAGTTTCGATTTCTTAACCACCTCTCCCATTCGTCTGCCGGAACACCAGTGAGAAATATAATGTTATAACATTTCCAGGTGGCGATTCGGCGGCACGCACCGACAGTGGTCCTCATCGACTCGTCGCCCAAAAGTTTCACCTTCTACAAGACGGGCGTCGTTAACGACGAGCGCTGGTGGGTACACGCTGTATCAGCGCGGTTTTCAAAATTCAGTTATAAAGTCGCATACGTGTTTGGACATCGTGACCCATAGTGGGTATCATCGCCCGCGTTGTCTGGGGGAAAACGAGTGGTGTGGATAATAATGCGCTTGGTTTAATATTCGTACCGGTTTGGGACAAAACAATATTTGACATCTATAAAGGCAGACACTTCTCTGTCCAATTCGTACCCTACTACTAGTATTCATCGATGGAACCAAGTTCTTACACTTGATTCCCGTATTCTACGAAAATAATAATGACCTCGCTATGCAGGCGTTACATACAATAAAACGTCAATCATATTCAATAGTTCTTGAATAGGTCCAGTTGGTAGTAACGTTACCTTCTGGGGCGCTAGTTCCGGGTTCGATCCCCGAACAGGTCAAATATTTGTGTGCATGAATATGTCCGACCTGTGTCTGGGTGTGTATCTGTATATGAGTATGTATATCAGTCATTACAGGTTACCATATTACAGGCACTGCCTCGTTCGGGACCCGAACACCTTGTGTGAATGATGTCCCATATAGTATTAGTGTTGTTACAGTGCTAAGAACAAGGCGGAACACGCAGTACTAGCGGTAGGATGGGGCGAGCAGCGCTCCGAGCCGCACTTCATAGTGAAAAACTCGTGGTCGGCGGCGTGGGGCGACGGCGGGTACATCCGGCTGGCCGCGGCGCCCAACACGTGCGGCGTGCTGTCGCGACCCTCCTACCCGCGGCTCGAGCGCGAGGACGTCGACCGCGTGCCTGCGGACGCCGTGGCCGCCGCCGCCGACCGCGACTGAACGCAGCGACCGCTCTGCGCTGAACGCCCGATGGATCTCAACTCTATGCAAATTCTTCCCTTGTACTTGCCTTGTCAGCGCAGTATGTCGTTGTAGTTATCGCGGCGTCAATACCGCGCGACAAATCGCTCCAGTGTGTGCGCTCAATGCCAACCAAGACAAAATAAATGTTAGCTGCTGGTGATATAAATATTACTTTACGTCCGGTTTTACCTTATTTTATATTAGTTGTGACCCGCCCTCGCACAATGTTGTTTTGTACTCGTACCATTAGGTATCATGTTATAGATGTTATGTGCCATAATTTTGTTAATAAAGAACATTAACATTGTTACTTTTATAATGTATTTTAATTTTCTTCTTTTTGTGAGATTCATTTGATGCAAACTTTTTTAACTTGATAGCCTATTGGTTGTCCACTATCACACGTATCACGAGAGGAGAACAGCTGGACACCCGGAAAGACGGACATACGATGCATTTTTTCTCAACCTATCGCATAGATGCTTCGCTCGTACTTCGCACGCGCTCTGCCAGCTAAAAACTGCACGTGCACAGTACACACATACACACATACACACTTATACAAACACTAGAATACGAGTATTAGTAGTTCAGTGTATCATAATAAAAGTATATGATATGCAAGGAGTCTGAGTCTGTCCTTGTATATCTTCAGTTCAGCTTTTTGTTTGTACAAAAAGTTACTAGAAAGTGTCATGGTGTGAAATAAATGCCTACCTTCCCAAAAGAACAAGTAAGTACAGTTTTCAGCGAACAAAAATATATGTAGGTAAGTAAGTATTTTTATGTGGTGATCAAAAATGGTAAATAGTTAATTTTCAATAAGGTACCCTGATGGGACAGTAGATTAGATTTTATAGGTAAAAAAAAACTAAAATTTTTGGAAAATGCTAGATTTTTTTTTTAAATTAGTTTACTAATTTCTGCGTTGAAGACGCTAGTTGTGGTCGGTTCTTTGCCTCCAAGGTGTTACCTCTGTACTTTTTGTCGATTTCTACGGCATGCAGATACCACAGTCGACACAGGGACAAATTACCAATTTGTTCCTCAACGCACACACAGAACACAAAACACAGCACAGCTACAGTTGCCACACCAGAAAGTCTATTGCAATACTGTCTCACCGAAAAGTGTGCCAATGTAACCTACCTGCCTAGAGCCTAGAGCGGCTAGGAGATTAGTATAAAAACAGAAAAAATATCTAGCCGTTTATTAGCCCAAAGCTAGGTCGTAAGTTACAGACAGATTATGCAATAGCCTCCTTGTTACGGAGTCTTACTCGTATCTCAGATTAAGTAGTTGTAGTCGTAACGTCGACCGGAGTACGGGCAGCCGCAATTACTGTCATTTTTATTGTTATATATTTTATATTTTTTATGATATAATTTTTTTTCTCTTAGAATTTTCAGCAAAGCGGAAGAATACCACACTGGATAATGATTAGCTCGTACATAGGTACCTACACTGAATGTAATTGTCTCTTAGTTCTAATAATATTTTCATGAAAAGTTCTACAGCTTCATCTAAGGTTCCACAAGAAAGAACTGAAGTCCAGTCATAATCACTTAAAGCTCTACTAATAGACATATAATCTCCGTTAGCATAAAAAAAATCTGTTTCTGGGGATAAGATCACTATGGTTTATAAATAGCGGGTTACAGATTAGGGTCGGATGAAATATTTTGTCTTCTCGCGTTAGTGGATCTAAGAAACGGGTTGGGTGATTTTCTCAAGCACAATTTTTAAGCGGCGTAGCTGAAAATCGTACTTTTTGTATACATGATAACAGATTTTTATTTTCTTAAGAAAATAGACACTGGTGATGATATGAAGACATGCATCTAAAAAAAAACTGCCTAAGAAATTAGACAAAAAAAACAAAAGTACTTGACTTCTCTAATCTTGGTGGTGCGTCCACAATCCATGTGTTTAGATATGTGTATCATCTAGGCGAAACGGTATGATATTTTAGTGTTTCTATATTTTTTTTTACTATTTACTATGTTACGAAGTGCCGTCCCTGATAAACTTATAATTTTGGTGGCATAAATAAAACGTTGAACATGACTGCATAGAACGAACCGAAAAAGAGAAAACTATATTCATTTGTATCGTTTAATCGGGCTCTTACTGCCAGTGGTGATAGGCGCGGGCGAATTCTACGCGATTTCCCGCCAAAAATGTAAGTGTGTTAATTTTTGGTACTTGTTCAAGAAATATGCAATTTTGGTGGCCGTGTTTTATATGTTTTTCTTATAGGAACTCTATGGTAATGTTAATATATTAAGCTAATAGTTTGGTATGTGTATGACATGTTATTTATTGTACTGATGACATGTTATTTACTGTACTGGTGACATGTTATTTATTGTACTATCAACAGTAAAGAATTAATTTCAATTCTAAGACGCTGTTCTAATTTTGGTGGTTTTGGTGGTGTTTTCGTAACACCAAAATTGATAAATTACACTTAAATTGGAATTTTTATATGCAATGTTTAATTAAGGTGGTTCATTAATAACCAATGTCCATAATCAGTGTCAACAGGTATTTTTAGATATACAGTTACATTAAAGTTATACAAGAAAGCAAGTTTAAAGCCGAAACTTATACCTACGCTGTACAATTTAATGAGGTAGGTATGAATCAAGGGATTCATAGTTCATTAAATTGCACGGTGAGTATAATGCTGATAAAGACAGCCACAACACTACAACATTTTATTTTATTTTTCTAACGACGTTAATTTTACAACTTTTGATTTTTTTTTAAAACAATTTTATTTCAAACATTTGGTTTTATGATAAAGAAATGTATGTATGGAAACTCCGAATTTTTAATAAGTTCTTATACGAAAAGTTTTCTGTTACGTTCCATACGTCATCCTTACGCCTGTTTCCTGTCCGATAAAATTGCACTGTTCGATTTACGTTACCTTAATTTTGTTATGCAGGACGCCAAAAATAAAAATAAGTCGCGAAGAATCTTTAAAACGGAAGAGATTAGCAGAAAGGAAGAGAAAAGAAAATATTCGTAATGATCCTGTAAAATTAGAAGAATTACGACGGAGAGAAAGAGAAAGATACCACAAAAAGAAAGGTGATGGTAAAGTTATTCCATTGAGCGATATGACACCACGTGCACGCAAAAATCAACAAAGAAATAAAAGGCGTAATTTTAAGGCGTACTATGAAAGAAAAAAAGAAAAACTCCGAGCAAGTTAGCTTTCAAGAAACTTTTTATGTAAAGAAACGAACGGTGAAAGCATTTCACCGTCATTGTTACCTCATTCAGAAGAACCTCTACCCAGTACATCCCAGGCGCCAGCACAAAATGAACAGATTCTCCAGAACACTCGTAGAATTTTACGCTCCCAGAAACACCTCACAGAAGAAACTTTTGTGACCATTACCACCGAGTGTACAACATAAACAAACACTACTAACATTTATTCAACAGAGGACGCGTGCCCTTCGCATAGATCACAGCACACCGGTAAATTCACCAGGATCCCCAAGAAACTGTCCTAGCGTAAGTAGCATACACTCGCCGTCTACTTCTATGTTTGCACCAAATAGTCCACAATCTGGCGTTTCAACAAACTCAACTGTTCTGAAGCAAGAATTAAATTCAAAATTAAGGAGATATCAAAGAAAAAAAACCTCTGAAATTATGTTATTACGAAGAACAATTGTAAAATTGCAAAAAGAAAAGGATATGTATAGAAAAATATTAGAAAGATTGCAAAAGAACGTGAAAACTAGCCCAAAACGTAAAATACAATTTGACGATAACCTAACAGTAACAAAAAATAGTACTAAGGAAAGAAAGATCCGAAATTTGGTGATGAGTTTTTTGGAAGATGACGAAAATAGTCGACTTTGTCCGGGGAAACGCGACTGCATTACAAAACATAAGGTAAAGAAACAAAAGAGATATTTGACAGACACTTTTAAAAATCTCCACCGCAAATACGTTGAAGCGGGATACCTACCTATTAGTTATACAACATTTACAAGACTAAGACCGTTTTGTATTATACAACCCAGTTTAGAAACCCGTGAAACATGCTTATGTAAACCACATGCCAATATGAATTTGTTGATTTCATTCCTCAAACAAAATAACATAAAATAACACACCCGCCTAGTTGTGTCCTCTACGGCACACAGGGACATACCGCCAATTACCGCGGTTGCCCTAAGGCACTCCCCAACGTTTCTTAGGTATCATCCAATATGGATAGTACACCGAAACGTATTAAGCCCCACTCAGTCACCGTAGCGACTTTCAACGCTGACGGCCTCTCTAGTCAAAAGGACGAAGTTCATGAATTTTGTAAGACCCATCAGGTCGATGTCCTATGCGTGCAGGAGACCTTTCTGAAACCAGGTACAGCGGACCCTAGGTTTGCAAACTACCGTTTGGTTCGTAATGATAGAGTGGCCACCCCAAAAGGTGGTACTCTCATCTATTACAAAAGAGCTCTGCACTGTATCCCAATTGTTACTCCACCACTTAGAATACTAGAAGCCTCTGTTTGCTTTCTAGCGATGTCAGGTCATCAACCTGTCATCATAGCCTCATGTTACCTTCCCTCTGGTAAAGAACTATTACAGACAGACTTGGAAGCCCTCTTCTCTCTAGGAAGCTCCGTCCTTCTGATCGGTGACTTCAACAGTAAACATGTTATATGGAACTGTACTAGTAACAATAGTAATGATAAAATCCTTGAAGGCTTGGTCAGCCATTTAAACTTTGATATTCTCACCCCTCTGGAGCCCACAAGATATCCCTATGTTGACAACCAACGACCAGACATACTTGACATAGCACTTCTTAAGAACGTTACCCTCCGGTTGCGCTCTATAGAAGTGTTACACGAACTGACTTCAGACCACCGCCCTGTATTGTTGAAATTAGGCCCCGACTCGACGGACATCACCCCTATCACTAGAACGGTAGTGAACTGGAAGCAACTGGGGGAATCCCTCCAAGCTATCAGTTCACCCGCTCTCGATAGAATCCCCGATGACATACAGACAGTAGAAGACGTATCAATTGCGATCGAGGCTCTCACTGACCACCTCCGCACCGCAGTAGGTGAATCCTCAAAGCAGGTCCAAGTGGCGGATGGTCGCCGCTTCGAACTGCCCGAGGGTGCGAGGAGGTTACTGACAGCTAAGAACGCCGCCACTAGGGCATATGACTCGATGCCAACCCCAGAGAACAGAGCCACCATGCGCTATTTACAGCGTGCTGTAAAGAAACGCATGAGTGAGCTGCGTGATCAAAGGTGGGACGACAAACTGTCAGAGATTGAGCCAACTCACCAGGCATACTGGCAGTTGGCTCGAGTTCTGAAATCTGACGGACAACAGACAATGCCTCCACTCATTAGGCCACCTCCCCTCTCCATAGCGTTCCTTGACGAAGACAAAGCCGAGTGTTTAGCTGATAGCCTTGAGGCTCAGTGTACTCTCAATGTAGATCACGTCGACCAGAATCACCTCGATTCGGTGGAATCTGAAGTCGAACGTAAAAGCTCTATGTCCATCTCTGACCTCCCACTCCTCCCACCGGTAAAATCATCCGAGGTAGTGTCTCTGATCAAGAGCCTCAAGACCCACCCGTAAATCCCCTGGTGCTGATGGTATCAGCAACAAGGTGGTCAAACACTTCTCAGTCCCACTAGTCCATCTCTTAGTTAGCATCTTCAATGCGGCTAATCAAATCAAATCAATCGTTTATTTGCAAGAATACATACAATAAAGGTCTTAAAACTAATTACAACAGTCAAGTATTCAGCCTGCAAGCAAGCGTGCAAATATTATGTCAATTCTCTAATTACTATAAAATGTATTTAAAACAATAATTGTATTTAATTTAATTACTTTCTCGATTAAAATATTCTATCATGCTATAAAAACAATTGTCCATTAAATAATTATTAGGTAAGTTCAGTTTTGAATGCATTGCCCTGCAACGATTTTATATTGTCGGGTAGTTTATTATACACTAGTATACACATATTAAAAACATTTTTTCCATATATATATTTACGGCAAGGAGGTTGATATAGTAAGTTTTTAAACTTTGCTCGTTTTTGTCTCATTAAAACTTCATTGCGTTTTGTAAAATAATTTGAATGTGTTCTAACAAAGATGCATACGTCTCTTATATACATGAATGGAAGTGGAAGGACTTTACATTTTTTAAATAATGGTTTGCAACTGTCCAAGAACCATGCTTTGTTTATCACCCTGATACACCTTTTCTGCACTTTAAAAACTGACCCAGACTCTACGGAGTTTCCCCACATTATAAGACCGTAACTAAGGACTGATGATACATATCCGTGGTAAGCAGCTAATGCAGCTTCCTTGGAAACCGTCTGCCTCAGTTTCTTCAGCGCAAAAACAAAGCGACTCAGCTTCTGATGTACTGCATTGACATGTACCTTCCAATTCAAATGTCTATCCAAATGTATACCTAAGAATTTAAACGATTCCACTTCATCTATCTTTTGATTTTTATACATAATGTCAAGGGGTAATGGATTGTTATTATATGAATTAAATTGAATTATTTTTGTTTTTTTTATATTTATACTGAGGTGATTATATTCTGTCCAATTATTTATGTCAGATAAGGCTTCATATACAATTTTCGGAGTTGAACCTGTTTTGTCACATTTTACGATTACTGTTGTGTCATCCGCAAAAAGAATACAATTGTGAGTTGTAGCTTCGGGAAGATCATTGATATATATCTAGGCTATGAGCAACTGCTCCTTCCCAGACACTTGGAAGCATGCCATTGTCATTGGTATTCACAAACCAGGCAAACCGGCAGCCGAGCCCTCCAGCTACCGTCCCATAAGTCTCCTTAGCTCTCTGGGGAAGATTTACGAGCGGCTCATTGTGAACCGACTCTGGTCCCACGTTAGGTCCAATAACCTCCTTCCCGATGAGCAATGTGGTTTTAGAGCCAAACACTCTTGCGTCCAACAAGTGCACCGCGTAACGGAGCACATCCTAGGCGGTTTCAATAAGAAACCAAAGCCCCAAGGGACCATAGCTGTCTTCCTCGACGTAGCGAAAGCGTTCGACAAAGTCTGGCACAACGGCTTGATATTCAAGCTGTACCAACTGGGTGTGCCAGACCGTCTTGTACTCATCTTACAAGACTTTCTCAGGGATCGAACGTTTAGCTAGAGTCTGGCCAACGAAAGCTGTCCACGTATTATTTTCAGAAGTTTTGATATGGCAATAATTTAAGACTGTCAAAATTGACACATTGACGTTTCGTTTCGTACTTGAGTCATCTTCTGTTTACGTTGGTTTATGTGCAACATATTTTCATTGATTTTGTTTAAAATAATGCCGAGAACAATTAAAAGTTCGACGAGGAAGCTTCTATTTACTATGATTGACAAATATAAAGACATAAAAAGTGATTTAAATCAGAAATCTGCAGAGAAAATACTACGACTGGATTCAATCCTTTCACTTTCAGGTTAGTTTATTGAATTTCTAATGAAACATTTTGACACTTTTAGAATATTTAAGACAAATCGCAATATTTTTCATAGTGTATCTACTTTTCAGGAAGTATTAACAACGAGGAGACAAAACTTAAAATTGTGGAAGCAGTAATGAAATTGAAAACTCTCGAAAAAAATGAAATGGCGACTTCTGAAACACATTATTTAGAAAAGATATCTTCAATAACAGGTATTACTTTAGAAATTATAGATTTTAACAGTTACTTCGAAGAGTTATATAAATTTATGACAATGTATGGATGGCTAAATTAAATAATATAGTATGATGGTTTTGTAATAATGTATTTGTATATTATTATGGTTTTTGACTTTAATGACTGATAATTAATAATATACTGTTACATACATAATTTATTGTATTTGTTATCTTCAGATGTCAGTGTGAAGACTCTAAGAAGAATTAAAATTGAAGGGTCTAAAAATCAAGGACAGTGGAATACTCCGGGGAAAAATCGTCCACATTCAGCAACAGTTTCCAATTTGGATAATTTTGATATTTCAGCTATAAGAAACAAAATAAACGAATTTTATGGAGTTAGAAAACAAGTCCCAACACTGAGATGCCGTGAAACCCTTAGAAAAATTTTACACAAGAACGGGTTTGAGTTTCAAAACAATAAAAATGAACGGGCTTTACTTACAGAAAAATATGATATTGCGGCATGAAGACATAGATTCTTGAGGACAATACATAAAAAGAGGCTAGAAGGTAAACAGATTATTTACCTTGATGAGACATATGTACATCAGAACTATAAAGTTAAAAAATCATGGCAAGGACCTTCAACAAGCGGTGTCACTACTAATATATCATCAGGAAAAAGACATATTATTGTGCAGCCGGATCGGAGGAAGGGTTTGTGCCAGGTGCATTATTGGTATTCAGCACAAAATCCAAATCAGCTGACTACCATGATGATATGAATGCTACCAACTTTATGAAATGGTTTGAGGAAATGTTGATACCTAATCTCACTAAACCTAGTGTAATTGTGATGGACAATGCAAGTTGCCATGTGAAACAAGTAAACAAACCCCCTTTTTTTTTAGTTCTATATTACACATTTAACATAATCTTTATTGTTTTGTAACATTAAACCAGACATAGTTTGTATTGGTACTCAGATTCGCAACGTACACTGCTTAATATTAAACTTAACTTTATGGTATCATATACAAAAATAGGGTATGCCTTATAAATTTGTGTCTTAACTACTTACTAATTATGCAGTAGGCAAACACTCATTCAATACTCAGTGCCGTCATATTGTGTTCGTGGAATAACTTCTTATCGTGAACTGGTTCTGCCGGACGGCGTAAACACTCATATACAGGATGAATCGATTTGTAATGCAGTGAAGGGGTAAAATACTAACGTTATAAGATGTTAATATACCATTAAAATAAATAATAACAATAATTTAAATTAATTAATTAAAAATAACTGATTAAGTGATATGTGTTTTGTTTATGTAATATTTTCATAAAAGTATTTTTTGTATTTAAGTTTGTAATTTGTTATGTTAATTTCTTTTTGTATGTTTTGTGGGATGTTATTAATTATGGTTGGGATTAGGTATTCGACAGTTCGCTTACCATAATAATTTCTTGTTGTAGGTACTATTAGTTTATTCTTACAAATATTCCTTGTTGTTATTTTATGGGATACGGGTATTTGTATTTCTTTATTAGGGTTGGCTTTAGAATCGTGACCCCTGAATTTGGTGAAACAAAAACTGTGGGTGGGTTGAAGGGGTTTGTATAAAGCGTATTTACAACATTTTAGCTGCCGGAGACACGCCAAAATAGTCTAAATAGTTTTTTTAAGTTTCAATAAAACACCGTATTTTTTTTTTTTCGGCGGTAGGTGTCGTAAAATAAGCAACAACTTGAAAGAGCTTAACACTTTAATAAATAGTTAAAATTAGTTCTAAACAACTTTTACATGAAATAATACACTAGTCAGACACCTCACCTGCCAAATTGTGTTATCCCTGCAACAATCACTTAAATCAATCGTGACATCAGCCGGAGTCACAGAATGGGCCGCACACTGGTCGCCGGTAAGCCACGACCGATCCTTTGCAAGTTCCGTGACGTCAGCGTGCGCGATAAGATCTGGTCTGCCAAAGCTGGTTTGAAGGGATCTGGTGTTACTTTATCGGAGTTCCTCACCAAGGCTCGGCATGACGTATTTATGAAGGCTCGCCTACGCTACGGTGTGTCAAAGTGTTGGACGCGTCAGGGCTTTGTTTTTGTGCTGGGATCCGACGGAGTTCGTCACCGCGTAAGCTGCCTTATCTCGATGGAATTCAACTAAAGGAAGTTACCACACCAGCGCCGGTGGTAAAGGAAACCGCTCCATCGAAAGCACTCCGCCGAGTAGCAGCCTCAAAAAAGTAATTGTACAATTCCAAAAGTTAATCACAAAGTGGGTATATAGGTAGGTCTATTAACATATTTTTTATTTCGAATCGCTGTCTTCTAATTTGTCTAAAATAACATATTTTATATGTGTTCTAATCAAGGTTTTAATCTATACTATCTTTGTTTTGTTTGTGTTAGTAACGTAGGTACCTAGGTACCTTATACCCACAGACTAATAGATGCTAAATCTAATATGAAAATGTTTTACAAAGAGTATGATCACAAATTATATAGTAGTATGTCCAAGAGTATGATAACTGTCCTATACAGGAAGGAACGTAATATTATTAGTTGTAGACATAGATGATTATGTCGTAGAGTAGAAAGTTTTTTTTTTCTCATGACAGAACATAGGTGTCCTTCTAGCTGTCAGAGACTCTTATTCAGTTCATACGATTACAGATGTGGATGGTCTCAGTGACGACAAAGAGGTACTGTTTGCTAAAATAAACTCGAGATATGTCAACTTACTTGTATGTGGTCTATATACCACCCAGATATGCTGATAAGCAGTATTACGATGTGTTGGATTGCATTGAAAATGCTATAAGTAAATATTCTTCACATGATGTTCTTATTGTCGGTGATTTTAATTTAAATTCTTATAATTCAAATGTTAGGAGCCGATATGATTGTTTTATTGAATTTTGTAATTTTAAACAACATAGTGATGTGATCAATAAGTATGGCGGTATGTTGGATCTAGTATTATCCAATGTCGCTGATAGAAAAATAAGTGTCACTGGCTGTATTGAGCCACTCGTGCCAATTGATGCGTATCACCCGCCGCTTGCAGTGGTGATATCCATGACTTGCATATCGTGCAACAACCCCTATCCTGTTTCCCCACCACCTTCAACATCTAGACGGTTGGCCCGAAACTGGAACTATAAGAAAGCTAACTTTCACGGTTTATATATAGCAATAACTGATATTGATTGGACTGACGTATTAAATAAATCTGATGTTGATTCAGCGGTAGATCTTTTCTATTCTAAATTGAATCAAAATTTTAAACGATTTAAATCTAATGGAAATGAATATAATCGAGAGATGTTTAGTTATTATAGATCTAAAGTGAAGAAATTAATTAAAGCAGCCCATGAAGGATATATAGATTCTATAGAGCAAAATATACGACAAAAGCCCTCTGCTTTCTGGACTTACGTTAGGGACAGGCGCAAGAATATAAAGCAGCAACGCGAATACATATATAACGATATGCCTGTTGTTGGGCAAGAAGCAGCTAATGCCTTTGCTGATTATTTTAATTCTATTTTCCTGACTTCTGTACCTCAGTTGGAGGTTCAGGCAGCTGAGCAGACAGCGCACGAATTCCCGAATGTGTCGTGTGTAGCAATGGACCATGTCACTATTGACGACTTACGCGGTGCAGTCAGAAAACTTAAAGCTTTTTCAGCGGTCGGTCCCGATAGTGTACCTGGATATCTGGTAAAAGATTGTCTGCACCCCCTGCAGTCACCTCTGCTGCATATTTATAACCTGTCTTTGAGATGTGGTGTGTACCCTAATAAATGGAAAGTATCTAAAGTTACCCCTGTGCCGAAGACTGGTTCATCACTAGATATAAAGTGTCAGAGACCTATTGCTGTCCTGTCTATTTTTGGGAAAATATTTGAGACTATAATAAATCGTTCTATTACAGCCCAAATAAATCATAAATTAGATGACTCGCAGCATGGTTTTCGCCGAGGACGATCTACTACAACCAACCATATAGTGTTTGTAGACTATGTAACTACACAAATGGACAATGCTTTACAAGTTGACATGGCGTATTTTGATTTGAGGAAAGCGTTTGACCTTGTGGACAACGATATTCTGTTGTCTAAATTGTCTTGCCTTGGTTTTACTCCAAGACTTTTAAATTTTATAGCCGATTATTTGAGGGATCGAAAGCAATATGTGCAACTTGGCAGATACTTTTCAGATGAGTTTTACACCAGATCGGGCGTAAGCCAAGGATCTACTTTGGGGCCGACATTATTTTTAATAATGATAAACGATCTTCCCAAAGTACTAACAACTGCCAAATGTTTAATGTTTGCAGATGACATAAAACTTTATCATTGCATCGGATCTAACTCAGATTCCATAGACCTTCAACGTGACATAGACGCGGTTGCTAAGTGGGCAAAAACCAACAATTTAAATTTTAATGCCTCTAAATGCAAAGTGATTACGTATTCCAGATCTTTTCGGCCTGTTAGTTATTCGTATGGCATGGAAGGTATTCTTCTTGAGAGGGTTTATAATATTCGGGATCTGGGTATCAATATGGATACAAGACTTCACTTTAGTGACCATATTGTAGATATATGTAAAAGAGCTAGCAGAACTCTTGGGTTTGTAGCTCGAACTTCCAGTCAGTTTCGCGATATAAGCATCCCTATTATGCTGTATAATGCATACGTTCGCAGCACACTTGAATTTAGAGCCATTGTATGGGATCCTAGAACTAAAAAGTATACTCTCATGGTAGAAAGAATACAGCGTAAATTTGCTAGATTCCTCTACAAGGGCACTTACGGATATTACCCTTTCCTTTACCCATCCTTATTTGTTTCGGGCATGGTTGGTCTCGATACTTTAGAGCTAAGACGAAAGCTGTTACTAATTGTGCATTACTGTCTGTTAATGAGAAACCAGGTAGACAACCCCTCTGTTTTGTCTAAATTAAGTTACTTCGTGCCGCAGAAGTACATCCGTGTGGGACATAGACGCCGGCATCGGCTGTTAGCGCTCCCTCCCGAGGTACGCACGTGTCATGCGCACAACGCCCCAACGGCAAGAGCGATCACTTTAATCAACCGTTTTCTAAACGAGGTTCAAGATGCCGACATACATACTGATTCTATTTTATTTATTTTATTGAAATAGGTTCGGTTACAGGCATTAGGTCATTTCACTTACAGGTATATAATATCAGCACACATAACATATTAAACCTAAAGTCCAATTAAAACCGCACACAACTTATATATAGAATAAAAATATTGACACAAAATGTTAAACAGAAAGTTTTTTTTTTTGTTTGTTAGTTATTAGGAAATAGCTATGAAGAAAATATATGCTATTGATTAATTGAAAATTTGAAGGACAAAAAACTACATGAAAACATGTCTGAAAGAAAGAAAGAAAGAAAATAGATTTATTCAGGACATCACACATCTCTGGGATCACTCAATTCATCGTATCTACGACACATCCTGTTTAGAGGACTGTTCCGCGAGACATTATTGTAGGCAGGTGGCATGTTAAATAACTGGAATTTTCGAATAGAACGTGAGGGTACTTTAAAATTGACATTTGACAACAATAAGGTTAAAAACTAAAAGCTCGTGACAGGTGGCAGCACTGTTGAGTGTTCCATAGAGTTAGTTTGTTGTTTTTCGTTTACGTTAATAACAATATTAAACCAAGCATTATACAATAAAAATGTATGCTACTTGGAGTATAGCTCAGTTAAAAGGCGAGTTGAGGAAAAGGGAAGCATCTACCAGTGGTAAAAAAGCAGCATTAGTTGAAAGGTAAAGTACATTTGATTTTTTTTGTTTTTAGGTTATTTTGTGTTTGTTTAATAAAATCCCATAAATTTGTTAAAAGGTTGGAAGGGTACGACAGGAACAATCTCATCGGCGTTGAAGATGAACTCGAGGATGATATTCCAAACTTTCCTGCCCCGGAAAACTTTAGAGACGTAAATGCAAGCACTGTTCTGCCATCACTGTCTCAAACCCACATTCAAGAGTTTTCAGAAAGGTACGTAACATTAACTATAAGTTAAAATGTATAAATTATCTTAGTTGTAATAAGAAATAGTTTTAATAAATTTAATCTTATTCCAGGTTTCAAGTTCCATCCAAAGGGAAACTTCTTTATGAAAGTAGAGGCTTGGTAACTCTAAGAGTAGCGTTTGATGGAGATCATGCATATTTTCATGCACAGTGCAAAGCACAGATGAAAAAACTATTGTACATTGTTTTGATTAAAATGGATAAGAGTGGTATGATCGATGTGAGTCATTGCGAATGTGCTGCTGGCAGTGGCTTGGAAGCACACTGCAAACATATTTTCACCGTCCTTCATGGCATAGAAGATATAGTGCGTACCAAAACTATTATTATACACAAAGTGTGTACAGAAAAATTAATGACTTTTAAACAACCTAAAAGAATTTTCTATGAATCTCCTATGCAATCCCATGATTTACCTAATAAACGTAAAAAAACTAGAAATCTGCTGTATTGTCCGATTAATGAGAGTAATATTATGGAAAATTATGAACAGTATGTTCAGAACCTAGCTATCGGATTTGCTACTACTAGTGGTAGCAAAATGCCATACCTGCAAGTCATCAAACCAGCTAATCCATATGCTCTTGAAATGGACCATGATTATTTGGAGAAAAGTGCGCAAGAGTTTTTGCTAGAAAAGCTTTTATTGAAAAATGTCTGCCAACAACAAGTGGATGAAGTGCGCGTATCAACTGTAGCACAAAATGCATCAAAGGATTGGCACTTGGCTAGATGTGTCAGAATCACAGCTAGTATCTTTCATGCTGTTTGCCACAGTAAAGACAGTACAAAGCAGGTACTAGCCAACAATATATTATTTCCAAAGAAATTTAACACGAGAGCCACAACACATGGTAAAGTGCACGAAGCTGCTGCCCTACAAAAGTATGAAGCGTTTCTAAGTACTAATATAGAAAAATGTGGTTTGTGCATTTCACTAACACATCCATTTCTTGCTGCATCGCCTGATGGATTACTTGGTAATGAGACTGTTGTTGAAGTGAAATGTCCTTTTGTAAGTAGGTACTGTGCTATAACACCTACCAGTGTTCCATATCTGTATGAGTGCAATAGCACATTACATTTAAAAAATAAGCATCAATACTATACCCAAATTCAGGGACAGCTGTTTTGCACCAATCGCAAATATTGTAATTTGGTAGTGTACACATTTATAGATATGAAAATAATATATATTGAAAGAGATGAAGAGTTTATTCAGGATATGGTTTTAAAATTATCATCTTTTTACAACAGAAATCTGCAACCCGCTATTTACAATAAATACTTATATAAATATTATGATACCATATTAAAACCAAATTAGTATAATATGTACAATGTTTTATTTTCCCTCATATTACATAATACATTCTCTGAAATTGCAGCACATAAGACAAACAAAAAATATTTTTGATGCAAGGGGCACAAAATTGTGGTGTAATTCTTCTCTAAGAATTTTGTAAGTTTTTGTTAAGCCTATCAAACGTTCAATATGAACACGTTGACTGGCTAACTTTCTGTCTTTCAGTAATTTCAAGCCAGGGATTTGTGCCTTTCCTTTCAAAAATGAAGGAATATTTACAGATACATCTTTTTCAATAAACATATCCTGAATATTGTAACCTCTGTCTGCAAGAATACTGTCCCCGGGCTCACATTTTTTTAATAAGTTGCTTCTTTCAACAGTTTGTCTGTCACTAATAGAGCCAGCATAAGCAGGTGAGCAATAGGAAAGCAAACCTCCTGGTGTAGCTCCAACTAACACCTTCAATGTGTTACTATGCTTATAAGAACTCCATGAAGCTTGTTGAGATACTGGGTTCCCAGGTTTTTGTATCTTCATCTCAGTCCCGTCTATAATTACCCTAGTATTTTTGTCATATTGTTTGAAACTGTCTGGCATATAATAATGCACTAAGTCTTTATCGGGCCAAATATTCAATTTTTTCCAAAGCTGGTCTATAAAATTTATCCATGTTATAAATATATTATAGACTGTGGTTTGACTAATTTGGAAAAATTGTGCAAGTTCGAAATTACATTTATTTTGTCGTAACTTCATCATAGTCATGAAAAACTGGTCTTCTGTACTAATATTTTGCACATGACTTCCATAATAATTAATTAAATGTACCATTGGGCTTAATGTTGAATATACAAAATGGAACTTTTGATAGGTTTCGAAACCTGTATAGAAAGAGATTACACTGTCATTATTTTTATACTTCTGTATGGATCCATAAATGTGAAGAAAGTTCACTTGCATACTCTTCGATTCAAATTTAGTATGTTTGTTCTTATAGGGCTCTGATGATGTGTAGCTAGGTATTTCTATTTCACTATCCACTAAGAATTGATCGTCATTAATTTGCATTTCAAAACCATCCAGCGGTTGAATATCACGAGGTTCGGAAACATCACTAGTTGATGCCTCAAAACAAAGCTTTTTCTTGCTTCTCTTCATCAACCGGTTTGATCTATCTATACTTGATTGGTTGACCGGTCTGGTTTTTGTGTGGGAAAAAATAGAAGGTACAGCAGACTTCTTCAGAACTTTGTGTATAGATTCATCACCTAGAACAGACAAAATGTCTAATAATTGATGTGTATTTGTGACAAACATTGAATAGTTAGAATAGTCAGTGTAGAATAAGTGACACATATTTATGATATATGTGCAGTACATGTAAATACAGATATTGTAGACATAAAATAGATCTCTGTGTAACGAAAAGAAAGCCTCACCTGTATACGTATTCCTCCCATAATAATCGTCAGGTTTAAAATGCATAGCACATAACCTCGACGAATCAGTGGCTATCCAATTTTTCCTCTGCAGAGCTTTCTCCCATAGTCTTCTTCTATTAACGTCTTTAGGAAATATATGGGTTCCCGTATTTTTGCAACCAACAGCTGCACAAAGAGTCATATTTACCAAAAAAAGTCGTAAATAGCACTTTGTTTACAAAAAATGTTTGCTTAAAGACAGTCGTCTGTCAAATTCATGGAACACTCAATAGTGGTGCCATCTGAAGTGAGCAATTGGCAGTTTCTATCCCCATTCACTACCAGACATACCATTACAGTCCCACCATCTTATCTGTTCAGGTGACAGCGTCGCTAGTGTAGAATTTTGGTATTGCAACCTAAGAAATTCACCAAGAAAAAAGAGAAACAAAACATAGGGCAGTCTTTCAAGCCACTCATTAATTTGCAAATTCTACAAAGAATCCTACTAATATTATAAACGCCAAAGTTAGTTGGTATGTACACTGTAGTTCCAATTTTGCCCACCTGAACAGATAAGTTGGTGGCACTATAACACTAGAGGGCTCGCGCGGGTGACACTGGTCACCCAGTACCTTAAATTGTCTAATAGTTTTTGAACGGAAAGCACCACAGTGCTGCCCTCTCAGGTATTCCTCAATTATGAACCAAGCATTCATATCAGTAGTGCGCTAGACTGCTAGGCGCATAGACGTGTGCACATTAGGTCAGTAAAGTACGTGGGTGACACATGTACCCCGCGCGAGCGCTCAAGGAACATCAAAATTATCTTGTACTTCTTATTCAGTAATCTGTGCTTGTACTGCGATCATTATTCCAGTTTTTCATAACGTAAGTAATTTGATACTAATATTTTATGAATGTATTTGAAAGTCATGATATTTATGCAATTATTTTGTGTTTATTTGACCTGTGGTGTAATAAAATATGCATTGTTTTAGGTTATTCATTGTTTTAGGTTATAATGGCGATTTCATTGAACGATTCGGATATATGTAGGTGGTTAGAAGATTTTTCCGATAGCAGCGGATCAGAGGACGGAGAAGAAGATAACGGTTTCGAGGAGGCAACTGCTCCCATTGATTCCGCACATGTTTCCGACACGGAACAAGAAGGTGATGATTCTGATGGTGATGAAGATAATGTGCCTTTATCCCAGATAGCTGTGTTTGAGTCTCGCAACGGAACCAAGTGGAGTAAATTCCCACCAGCGACATCCAGAACAAGATCCCACAACATTTTGACCAGACCACCAGGTCCAAAAAGTATTGCCAGGGATGCTAAAACCTGTCTCCATTCATTTTTGTTATTTTTTGATTCTGACATTCTGAATATTCTTGTGGAATGTACAAACATTTATATTGATACAATCAAACACAGATTTCAGAGAGAAAGAGATGCTTCAAGTACAGATTTAGTAGAAATGAAGGCATTTATAGGCCTGCTGCTGTTGATTGGAGTTAGCAGAGCTGGACGAAGAAACCTCAAAGACTTCTGGGATAATTCACAGGGACTTGGAATTGAATTGGTGTACACCACAAACAAAAAGCAGATTTCGATTCCTGTTATGATGTCTACGCTTTGATAACGTCAGGGATAGAGCAACTCGTCAAGAAACTGATCGCTTAGCAGCTATACGCCAGATAATTGAGATTATGCTCCGTAACTGCAAGCAATACTACACACCAAGCGAATGTGTAACTCTTGACGAACAGCTTGTGGCGTTCAAAGGTCGTTGTGGCTTCATTATGTACATGCCAAATAAACCATGCAAGTTTGGAATCAAAATAATAATGGCTGTGGATGTGAAGTATCCGTTGTGTGCAATTTTGAAGTATACGCTGGTCAGCAACCAGAAGGGCCATTCCGATTATCGAACCAAGTTCCTCACATTACCCACAGAATTTTGGAACCCCTTTATGAATTAGGGTGTAACGTCACTATGGACAACTGGTTTACCAGTGTGCCTCTGAGTAAGGAGTTACTTCAAAAAAGAATCACGGTTGTTGGCACTCTGAAAAAAAATAAACCTGAGATACCAGAGAAATTCAAAACTGTTCAGAATAGAGAGGTCAGAGATTCCACGTTTGGTTTCCAAAATAATTGTACTCTGGTGAGCTATATTTCAAAACGAAAGAAGGTGGTCTTGTTATTGTCGACCATGCACAATGATGACAAAATCGACCCAGAAAGTGGCGAATCCAAAAAACCGGAAATCATTACGTTTTACAATCATACCAAATGTGGAGTCGATATTTTCGACAAAATGTGTCGTCAATACGATGTAACACGTAATAGTCGTCGATGGCCTCTTACATTATTTTATAATTTTGTAAATATGTCTGCTATAAATGGTCTGGTGATATACCAATTGAACAATCCGCGAATAAAAACGATCCGACGAAAATATTTGCAAGAGGTCGGATTTGAACTTGTAAAACCTCTTATAACGAGGCGAATTGCACAAGAAAATATCCCCAGGGCCATAAAAATATAAGCCAGACTTCTCTTGGGGTTACCAGAACACCAGCAAGTACACAATATGCCAATCAGAAGCGGTAAAGGGCGCTGTGACTTCTGCACTAGAACGCGAGATCGCAGCACTCGCAAACAATGCGCCAAGTGTAATAGCGATGTTTTACCTGCAATTAAAACATTTATTAAACATACTTACCTAATTCGAAACCTAATTATACATGAGAGTAGCGTACTCGACTTCCGTTCCGAACAAGTCATGCTGTGATTGGTCCGCCCGCTCTCCTCGCCCAATCAGCGTCGACTCCGCCCCTTCCGCTCCCCTCAAATGTCAACCATCACCCCAGGTAGTGCGCCTAGCGCAACTTGGCTTCATTGGTTTTCTCGTGTTATGCCACCAGGCAGGTATAGAAAGTGTTAGGTTTCGAATTAGGTAAGTATGTTTAATAAATGTTTTAATTGCAGGTAAAACATCGCTATTAAACAACTGTACCGTAATTCGAAACCTAATTATACATGAGAGATGTGTTTGTTATCGCCTGGTGGGGATGGTGACGCCAATGTGATAAATCTTTAATAGGTATTGAATGTTCTGACGCCCAGCGGTCCAGGTTTCATTCACAAAACTTTTGTTGTCTGCGTAAGCATGAATTCTAGGTGTAGGAAAATTAGACTACTCATTTTAGTACATGAAACGTCCATTATTTGATTTGTCTGCCAAATCACTGCGAACAAAGAGTAAATAAGGAAGGTACGCCCAATTTCTCAATGGAACTGCTTGCAGACTTGAGGCAAGGTCAATTCATCAATACGTTCCACTAATTATGAGTTTTACCAAATTAGTAACCTTGGCACGTGTTGCTGTTCAAGGTTTATTTATGTGCTGATTTCAACCCATCTTTTAACTCTCGTAATCACTCAAGATGTTTTGAATGTGGGGCGGAGCCCCGAGCATTCTTGAATGAGTGTAGGCATTTAAATATATATTTAAATGCCGAGTGCAGTCAGTGTGCTGGACACATTACAACTGTCTGTTTCGTGAGAGTATCTGTTTTAAGACCATAGCCGTGCTAAAGTAGTTTGCAGTTCCGTAATTTAATCCTGAAAAAAACTTTAGTTTATAAGTTTGTTGTGACATAGAAATAACGATGGCTACTATATTCCTTGAATTAGGTAGATAAAAACTATTTTCTTCACAAATGTTCTGAATAAAATTATTGATTTATTAAGGTATCGACTTCCAGGTTGGGGGTCGCGGTCGTCTTGGCTAAAATAGTGATTTTAGTTTTAAATATTTATATTTAAGTATTTTTATAATTTCGCCTTAAAAATGCATGAGGTAAGTATTCCAGATTTGTGAATTAAGAATATACTAAGGGTCGTTTTAATAAGATTGGTTAAGAATCTTGCAAGATTAGACCACTTTGGGTTTTGTTGGTTTCCTGGGTAATTATCACACGAAGAGTGCTATTTTTTCCAAGCTAAACTTTCTCTAAGGAGCAGATAAGCCTTAACATTTTCTTGCATTATAGTCGGTTAGATTTTGATACATTCGTACATCTACGAGTACAAACCTTTTGTATCATTTCTATCGCACGCGACAATGGTTAGTCACCCATACAGGAAGCCGACCAGTCGGTCGGCATTGTTGGGACTCTGGATAGATTTGTAATCGTGAACGGGTAATCCAACGATCAATTTAACAGCGCCTTCATAAAAAAAACGATAACTAGCGGTACCAATGTTTGAAAAACATTGAATCGTTTCGAATAAAACATACCTAATAGCATCGGTAACTGAGTAATCGTGAGGTCTGCTAATGCGACGACTGTTTCTCACTGTAATTCAGCGATCAGGGAAATTCCTGTTGATTTGTTTTAAATCGGCTAGTATTTCTTATGGTATGCCGGGGGATAAACCCAACCCTACTCTGAAGTTCCAAGTCAGCCGGTGGGGCGTAACAGTGACCTTGGGAATCTAATCTGTCGATTGTGCAGAAATTGTAGGCACTCGTAAGCTTGGCGAAAGGCAAAAAGATAGGTTTCTTGTTTGCCCCACTTTACAAAAACTGTGTCCGTTAGTTTTGTAGTAGATCACTCTTTGGCAATACCACTCGGAACAGAGCTTCCAAAATAAATAGCTTTTCCATGAGCTGTGAGCTTTGATCTTACTCTAGTTCGTAGTAGGTTTTTAAGAATAACTAATCATTTCTGTGTATATTTTGCAACGAATACGAGGATGCGTAAACGAGGTACTCGCATATATTCACGGTTAATACAATAAGGTTTTGCAGTATTAGTAGTATCTGATGCGTCAGAAGGAATTCAAATTACTATTACAATTATCCCCAGCCTTGCTCAGTGTCAGGGTTTTTGTGATGCTCGCAAGCGCACATGTTTTTGGGGCACTGAGCTAAAGACAGATTGCAAGCAGATATTTTTGAGTCATTCGTATATAAACTAAAATAGTCTAGAAATAGTCATTGTAAATGAACTGAAGGAAACGGTGATTGTTTGAATCGACCGACAAGTGGTCCAGAGGAAGATCGACCTTGGCCATCCAGTCTACTCTTAGAGAAAGTAGCACGCAATGCTCGATCCAGTCTTCTCTTGGAGAACTAACTAGCTAACTAGCACGCAATTATGGTTAATCAATCTGAATTTTAAGAGAGCACCGTAGGTACTTCTTCAAGTTTTTTCAGATCCCAAAAACGGTCTTGGTGTGCCGTTGCCTTTAAGTCTGAGAATATTGCTAACAGCTTGGAAAAGACTGGCTTCTCATTTTTATGATACCTCGAGTGTGCATTTCGTCAACCACTTTCATTTCAGTTTAGTTAGATATTTTGCTGTAACGGTCGCTCGACAAAAGCAATGACAATTTCGTGTATAATGGTAAATAGTAGTTACTTATTATGTTTAGAATGTCGAGCGGAGCTCCGAGCATTCTTCGATGCGTTCGGTAGCTCGACAAAAGCAATGACCGTTTCTTTTTGCACGGTATACAGTCACTTATTATGCTTAGAATGCAGAGCGGAGCTCCGAGCATTCTTCGATGCGTTCGGTAGCTCGACAAAAGCAATGACAGTTTCTTTGTGAACGGTATACAGTCACTTATTATGCTTAGAATGCAGAGCGGAGCTCTTAGCATTCTTCGATGCGTTTAGCTTTGTTACGGTTGCTGTATAAAAGCAATGAAGTTTTCTTTTTAAATGGTACACAGTAGTCCCTTATTATGCTTAGAATGTGAAGCGGAGCTCCAGGCATTCTTCGATGAGTTTAACTTTGCTTAATGACCCTCACGAGGGGCTGCTTGTATGCATATTTTATTATATATCACCTATCTCGATGCAAACTAAGCCTCTTGAGCTTTTTGAATGGTGTACGGAAGCCATTTATTACGTTTAGAATATAGAGCGGAGCCCCAAGACTTTTTCAACGAGTAATTTTTCTTGAGAACCAGTGATTGCAACCTTTTTTGGTAGCTGCCTGGCACGGAAGGGTTTCTAGTCAGAATCTTTTCGTTTTATTTCGTTGCTTCCATATTATGATTTCCTGTCCTATCCCGATGGGATGAGGAGGAATTATGCCTCTTGTCGGGCTGTAAAATTTGTTAGTTACACCGGCAACGCCCTCATGTTAGGGATCGAATATGTCGAGCCGGGTTTCAAGCAAAACAAACTCATCTTTGGGTGTGCAGCAGCGACTGCGAACTACAGTTGGCCACTGCAGACATTGGCGTGTGCTGTGTCACTTTCTAGACTGACCTACTTTGACGTAGCAATGTGGTATCTAGGGTAGTGGCAGTTAGCCCGTGGTGTTCAGAAACTTATCTTATGATGCATAGTTTTTAGATGTGTTTCTTTGCGTTTTGTTTTACCAGAGGTCCAGGCCAATATTTCGTATGTAGGTTGTTTAACAACTACATATAATCCAGGGACTTTACGAAGATAAGCCAAAACGCGACCTGAGAATATATGTTATTCTACCAGCTCTGCCTAAATAACATTGAATTTTTCAGTTTTGCTACTTTACCTGGTGTGAAAGTGCATGAATATATGTAGAAGTTTTCTTTCTACATTTTCGTATTAGAATGTGCTTTAACAGATTTTAGCCAATCTGGTACATTAATCAGTCGATTGCATGTCATCTAAGAAACCATTTAAACTGTTTTAAGTCTGGTTTTGTGGAACTCTTTCACTAACGAGTGAACGACTTTGACTGGTTAAGCAAGGCGTAAAGTAAGCGTAGCGTTTGATTTCATTATGGGGATCACACCATAGCTAATGAACTCATAACATTGGAGATAGAAGCGTTTGAGTTTTATAGTATTGGACATTATTACAATATTGTTCAAAAGGTTGTGGTTCTATGAGCTGTTCTACATAACCTTTATTTTTCTGAAGCGTAAACTAAGATTATTACACGCTTTAACCATTTGAAAGTTCAGTGGTTTTAATTTGAGGTGCTCAGTAGGGCTTATCCTCGTTTGATTACCCACACATGTTTGGGTCTGCTCAAATCGCAGTACAAGTCAGAATGACTGTAGCTTGGATTGTAATTTACCCCGATTATATTATAGTTGATGAAAAATAGTAAGTGTTACTTACGGTTTGGTGATGAGCCGGAGCTAAACTACGAACCAGCACTTGAATCCGATACCGTTGGTAGGTTATCATCTTCTTTTTCCTGTTTTTATTCCGCTTCTTCCATCGTTGGGGCTGGACCAGTATAACTATCAATTTAAAAAATCTAAAATTCAACTGAAACAGTGTGAAACAGTTAAAATATTTCATTTATATCTAGAACCAGCGGTTGCACTGGCTATAAACAAAAAATAATTAGTATTGAAGCGAACGGTAACACCGTTAAAATATTTTTAGTAAGTATATATATAATTGCACATGAACTTACTAGTTGGTTCAGGACTTTACCTGAACTTTCACCAGCATGACGCAGTCAGTAAAGTAAATATTTCGTACTTACGACCGCTCCGGATGAAAATCCAAACGCCAATGAAGCCAAGTTGCGCTAGGCGCACTACCTGGGGTGATGGTTGACATTTGAGGGGAGCGGAAGGGGCGGAGTCGACGCTGATTGGGCGAGGAGAGCGGGCGGACCAATCATAGCATGACTTGTTCGGAACGGAAGTCGAGTACGCTACTCTCATGTATAATTAGGTTTCGAATTACGGTACAGTTGTTTAATAGGCGTATTTGTCCAGATCACCAAATCATAACCTGCCCCAACTGTAACGAAAATTATATTGAATAGTAATATGTTAGTGAACTTTACGTAAACATTACCACTTTACCTAATTATTGTATTTTTCGTAATTAATGCCTGTTTATCTCAACACGTCCAAATTTCGTTGATTTTTTTTCTAAGATTAATTTTTTTGCTTCTAATTATTATAAGAATACAAATGTTTTGTTTTAACCAGTATTTAGTCAATAATAAAGTTGGTTAGTAATATTATAAGTTGTTTTTCTATCATGATGCAGTATTTGTAAGAAAAAACGAAACTACTCGTAATAATGGGTGACAAATGTGACCCGCGCGAGCTCTCAAGGAATTTTCTAGGGCGCGAGCCCTCTAGTGTTAACAATCTTGTACAATGTACACAAATCAGTCGAACCTCTTCTATCATGAAGGCTTTTCATTTTAAATTTATTTAACCTGTCCGAATATTCTTTAATCTTCCGCCTTAGACCAAGTCTACTGCACAGTGACCGCAAAAATCTACGCTGAATAGCCTCAATTCTGTCTACATGCGTATCATATATTGGATACCACACAGAAGAGCAATATTCCAAAATTGACCGCACTAAGCTATTATATAAAATAATCCACGTGGCACTATTTTTGAAAGGTTCAGCTGTACGCAAAATGAAACCGAGCATTCGATTTGCCTTATTAGTAATGAGATCGTAGTGAGGCCTAAAAGAGAGCGTAGAATCAAACATGACACCCAAATCGCGAACGACTTTAACATGGCTTAGGACAGTTTCATCGAGGTGGTAATTATAACAAATGGGTGATTTATTTTTAGTAAAACTAATTATTTGACATTTACTAGCATTAAGCGACATATAATTAATTACGCACCAGTCACTAATCAAATCAAGATCTTCCTGTAGACGTGCACAGTCAATATTTGAGTAGATTTGACGAAATATCTTGATGTCATCTGCGTACGCCAGGAAGTTACAATCTAACTGATCTAGGAGATCATTAATAAATGCCAAAAATAGCAATGGACCAAGGTTTGAGCCCTGTGGCACACCTGACGAAGTTATGAATGGTACAGAATCATACCCATATAATGACACCAGCTGAGATCTATTCAAGAGATAAGAACTTGACCATCTATGCAGATTTCCATGAATGCCCAAGTGATTCAACTTTGTTAATAACAATTGGTGATCGACTCGATCGAAAGCTTTTGAGAAATCTGTGTAAATGGCATCCACCTGGACTCCATCCTCAAAAGAGTCACTTATGAAGGTAGTATACTCGAGAAGATTGGTGGCTCTAGATCTACCCGTGATAAAACCATGTTGATTGGGATTCAACCTATGTTTTAGATGGTTATAAATGTGATCGTATGCTATGCCTTCAAATATTTTAGCAAAACAACTAAGTATACTAATTGGTCTATAATTGGCAGCATCACATTTATCGCCAGACTTGTAAACGGGCGTTATTTTAGCTAATTTCCACAAAGATGGAAACGTACCTTCAGCTAAAGATCTTGAAAAGATCAGTGACAATGGTTTAACTAGAGCCGGTGCACAAAGTCGAACAAATATTGGAGGAATACCATCCGGCCCTGCCGATTTAGCTGTGTTAAGGCTTTTTAATCGGGTTAGTAAGTCGTCATCCGATATAACTATAGAATATGTAGAGAAACTCGTTGGTACAAAGTGAGGATAATACTGGCCGTTAGATGGAGTGCTGTATACCGACGAAAAATAGTCAGCAAATAGGTTTACAACATCGTGTCCGGTATCAGCAACTCTGTCTTGTAGTTTGATTTTACTCGGAATAGTGTTTGTGACTCGTTTACTCTTGGTGTAACGCCAAAAAGCTTTTAAATTACTGGATAATTCATCCTCAATGCGTTGAATGTATTTTTTGTAGCAATCGTCCATATAGTTCTTAACGGTACTTCGGAAGTACGAATATGTGTCGTAGTCTCGTGGGTTACCGTATAGTTTGAACTTATTGTGGTACTTATCTTTTTTATTTAATAATCGAATGAGTTCTTTAGAAAACCAAACAGGAAATTTGCAGTAACGCACTTTACTTTTGGGAGTATAACTTTCAATAATTGAATAAAGTTTATTGTAAAAGAATTGAACAAAGTCTTCGCAGTTTAGACTTTCAGAATGTTCATTCCACTTCACAGAATTTATCTCACTGATGCATTTTTCGTAATCTGTTTTATAAAAGCAAAGCTTCTCTACTTCTCTATTTTCCAGTAAAGTGGGGAGAAAACAGCAATTTATTATCTCAAGGGGAGGATGATGACTGTCCAGGCGACTAACTGTTGGAGCGCTTGATATAGCACAGTCCTCCGGCTTGTCAAAAAGAACTAAGTCTAGTATTCTGTTATTGTGATTGTGAATATAATTAAGTTGATGAAGTGCAGTTGCCTGCAGCAGTTCATAGAGAGCTTTTGACTTATCGCATGTAAATGTTATTGGGCAGCCTGACTCTTTAGACCATTCTAAATCTCTCAAGTTGAAATCGCCGATAATACAAGTAGGGCAACTGGCAGAGCTAAGCACTTCCTTACAGCGGCTTAAAAAGTCTGTATAAATCGAAGACGGTAAGTATTCTGGTAAATAAACCGTACACAAATTCATTATTAGCTTATTGTCAATTTTTATTTGTACCCATAGATTTTCAACTAAGTTTAATTGCCAATCAGGTCTTACTTGAACATCATATTTTTTTAAAATGGCTATTAACACACCACCACCATACTTTTTGTCAAACCTTTTCTTAAATAATTCACAACGATCCCAACGCCATACTTGATACCTGCTATCAATTATTTCAGCAGAATTAATTAAGTCATCTAACCAAGTTTCACAGAGACATATCACATCGTAATTTTGACATAATACCGAATTATATATTTCATTAACCTTAGTTCTCGAACCACGTATGTTTTGATAAAAAATAGATAAAGCCATTGAATGACTACACCCAGAACATAGAGTAGTGTATACGTAACATTTATAAGCAAGACACAAATCAAAAAGGGGGAGATATGAAAAAAAAATAAAAAAATTGCTTCGTTAGTACAAAAATTACAGAAGTTATGAAAGTACACCACTTAAACTTATTTAAAAACTAAACATAAACGCATTTTTAAGTAGGTAGTTAATTTAAACCATTATTACCAATACAAATTTGTATTGGGTGTTTCAACTATACTGCGTACTGGAAACAAACAAAGAAGTACATTATTTGATTAAATCTAGACTGTTAGAGTTTTTTATAAGAATGTATTGAGAATCAGCGTCTTTCCTAACGTATATGCGACCATTGCGCACCCACACAAACTTATACGACGCTGTCTTGGCTCTCTTCCTAGCCTCGGCATGTAGAACCTTGTTCAGTGGCGAGAGATGCTCTGAAATATACACAGGGATTTTGTCACCAGAATAACCCAGCAAGTTGGTGTTGAGCTTCTCCTTCGGATGAGACTTGTTATATCTGTGCACTGCAGAGTAAAATTCATCTCGGCGGCCTACGCTCTTAAACTTCACGATGATTGTACGCGGTAACTTGCTGTCTCTGTTTTGTTTCGCAACTCTGATGCAGTTGACAACATCCTCAGAACTCAACTGGTAGTTGACAACGTTCGCGCATTGTTGCAGGACACTGCCAATATTCTCAGAGCGGTGCTCCGGTATGCCATGAATTTCTATATTATTCTCCCGCAGGTGCTGCTCCATGTTGTTCAGCCTTTCAGACATATCAGTAACTGTGAAGCGTAGAGCACGGTTTTCCGTAATAAGGTGGTTGTTAGCGTCTTCGAGCACATTTATGGATTTCATCATCTCCTCCTGATTGCTACTGAGGACCAACACCGATTGTTGGAGTTCATTTAAACTCCGGATATCATTTCCAATTGGTTCAAGCTCTGTTTTCAAAACAGCTGCCAACAGAGACGGAAGTTCTAGTTTAACAGCCGCAATTATTTGATCTTTAATCGCTGTAATCATACCCCCGTCATAAGATCGCTCAGCAGGAGAGTGCTTTATATTGCACTGAGTAACCGAGTCACAGCATATTATGGGCTCAGGATACGTGGCACTAGTGGCGCCCTCTAGTCGATTTCCGGTTTTAGTATCGCGGATTGGTGTGTTAGTATTGTCACCTCGAGGTACTTTGCTCTTACAGAGGTCACACTTCCAGTCATGCATCGCAATTTTATTATTGGTAAACTGCTTATCCGGAACGTTAGCGCACTGCAAATCATATGTCTGTACACAAACCGAACACTTTATGTATTTCCTCTCTTTGATGGGATTTAGGCAGCCAGCGCAAACATTTGGTCTAGGCGCCATCTCCAAGTATTTCGATAATATTATCGATTATTATGATTTGTTGACAGGTAATGAAACTTGGCTAATAACTCCTAGGGATTGTAATTATATTAAATGTTGTGTCTCACAAAATTATTTTCCTGGGTAATCGTCATACAAAAAGAATTCAGCTCATCGGGTTCGAGTCAGTACGGTGTCATCCCGCATAGTTTGGAACTGAACTATGAAACCAAAGGCCAAACACTTCGTTACTGCAATGGCAAAATTTAGCGTATAGTATGAATACTCGCATTTAATCAATTTCAATAGCGGGTAGATCAATGGATTAATTATTTTCCAAACTGAACTACGTATTATCACTGTTGCATATAGCACTGCTTCGACGTTGTTTTAGCTAAATTTCCTCAAGAATTAGTCTACTTTGATTCTATTTATATTAATTCACACTCTGGTTTACAACACAAGTACGATTAATCACTTTAAACAATATTAATTTATTTATTTAGTCGGATACTATACAATCACTTCCACTCGTGTCGAGTACCAAGTACCCACATGATCAATCGAATATATATGTATCTTTTGTTTTATTTAAGTTTTTTAACAATGTGAATGTTTTGGCCTTAGCTGTAAGTTCACCATTGTAATTTTAAATAAATAAATAAATAGGTAACGAATTATTTTGTGTCGGAGCTGCGTTCCATTTCACTTACAAATGTTATAGTGTTACGCTATTTTTATCTTATTTTTTCCTTAGTACTAACTCAGCTGGCGAATTTTTATATTATGTTATTTTTTTTTAATATTGTGCACGCTTTAGTCCACAACAAAGTTTATTCCAAGCGTTCTTTACATTATTTATTTATTTATTTTAGAGAAAAGAGTGACATGTTACGAGTATCTACTTATGTCTACAGTTGAATTTCTTTGTAGCTGTTTTTTTTAATATCTTTGCACAGCACAATTGGCAGGTGGATTTAAAATGCGCCTGGTAGTTACTTTATTTTATTTTAATTTTAGTTTTAATTATTTTAAATTTATATTTTTATTTATAGTATTTAATATTTATTTATGATTAGTAGTGATAGTGAATATTTATCTTTTTCTTCCTCTGATGAAGTAGAAAGTAGTGTAGACAGCTTTAGCAGTATTCCTAGTCTTTCAACCACAATTGAGTGCTTATTCAGTGGGGTAGCAAAAAATTTTAATGTTATACATATTAATGCGCAGAGTATTCCGGCCCATCACTGCGATATGTTGGCATCATTTGAGATTAGAAACATTCATGCTATTCTTGTTTCTGAGACATGGCTAAAACCATGCCTACCCACTATATCGTATTCGTTACCTGGCTTTCGATTAATCCGTAACGACCGCACTAGCAGTAGAGGTGGTGGTGTTGCCATATATCTTCGCGAACATTTTCCTTTCACCATTGTAGATATGTCAGCGCAACCACCTCCGACTGATGCTGGTGAACATCTCTTCGTAGAAGTTTCGTTATGTCATACTAAATTACTTCTTGGAGTTTTTTATTCCCATTCTTCGCACGTTAATTACTTTGATTCATTTGAGAAGCTTCTGGAAGATTACTCTCCTTCTTACGATCACACTATTATAATGGGCGATTTCAATACTTGCTTGCTTAAAAAAGACTCGTTCGTCTAAACTCGAATCTATTACCAGATCTAGCAATTTAACGATTCTACCATCAAATGCCACGCATTTCTTTCCAAATTCCGCACCCTCACTTCTTGATTTAATCATTGTCTCTTCATCAGAACACGTTGACATGCATGGTCAATGTGCGGCTGATGCTTTCTCTTGCCACGATCTGGTATATCTCTCTTATAAAATCCGTCCGCCGAAAGCTAAGCCTAAAATCCTTTTACAGCGCAGTTTTGGTGGTATTGATCTAAATTGTTTGTGTAAAGATGCCCTAGAAATAGATTGGTCCGATGTGTTCGATGCAATCACTGTCGATGAAAAAGTAAACAGATTCAATGCCGTTTTATTAAAGCTATATGATAAACATGCCCCTCTCCGACCAGTTAAAATCAAGCATCTCCCTGCGCCTTGGCTTACCAATGAAATACGATCTTTAATGCATAAAAAAGTAATAGCCAAGGCAAAGCTTAAGAATTGGGTGACGGACTTGAACAAAGCAAAGTATATCTATAGTCGTAATCAATGCAATAGGGCATGTAGGAACGCACTACGCCAGCATATTCATCAATCAGTTAAAAATGAAGATTCATCTAAGGTTTGGAAGTTTCTTAAAACGTTGAAAACAACGCCAAGCTCATTTCCCTAATCATCTTGATATAAATTCACTAAATCAGCATTTTTCTAATTCTTGTACTTTCGATGCGATAGTAAAGGCATCTACTTTAAATAAACTTTCTTTAATTCCAACTCCTGACTACTCATCATTTTTCTTTCGTCAATTCACTGATAGTGATGTTAAGAGAAGTATATTGTCCATCTCGTCCAATGCAGTCGGTAGCGATAGTGTCAGTCGCAATATGTTCATGCTAATACTTGATGAAATCCTTCTAGTTATTCAACATATCCTCAATGCATCCATCACGAGTGGTACCTTCCATCAATATGGAAAGAAGCCCAAATAATTCCTCTCCCGAAAAAATCTAATCCAACCTCATACACTGATTATCGTCCAATATCTATTTTACCCTTCCTCTCCAAAGTCCTAGAACGTCTCATACACCAACAACTTAGTTCCTTTCTCAATAGAAATTCAAATTCAAATTCAAATTCAAATAATTTATTTTGCAAAACATAGGTAGTGACATTAAATGTAGGGTTATTAATATAATAGTATTAGATCGCCATGTTTTAGCCGCTTTGGCATGCAAAATTTTGTTACAATAATATATTACATACACAAATATGACGAGATAACTAACATTCACAATTCATACACACAATTACATGTTAACATTATTATTGTTAGATTATATGTCATTATTATTTAAATATTCATCTATACTGTAATATGTCTTCTCAATCAGGTATTTCTTAAGTCTAAATTTGAAAATGTCAATGTTGTCTATTTCAATTAAACTTATTGGTAATTTATTATATAATAACAATCTCATTTTAAATGTGCTGTTACCACTCAGTACAGTTCTATAGCCTGCTATTTGTAACCTGTTTTTGTGTCGCTTACTCCGCAACTTACTGATATCTTCAAGATTATTCTTTACATACACAGCTGATTCGTAGATATATACCGAAGGAAAGGTCAACAATTTCAATTTTTGGAAAAAGGGTTTGCAAGAGTCCCTTCGTTTTAATCTGCAAATTGCCCTAATAGTCTTCTTTTGAGCTTTAAAGACAGATTTTTTCTCAGTACAATTTCCCCACGCAAGAACACCATATTTAAGGGTAGAGCCAACGAAAGCGTGATATGCACTCAGAAGAACATGATCACTGGCTACTTTACGCAACATATATAACGCGTATGCAAATTGATTGATTTTAATACATACATGCTCAACATGCGATTTCCATGATAGATTGGAGTCTATATGTATTCCTAAAAATTTGGTGGTATTGATTTCGTCAACATGTTTATTGCAATAATTTATATTTAAGTTGTCAAATTTGGAATTAATATTTTTAAATGTCATTATATGAGTTTTGTCAAGGTTTATTTTAAGGTTATTTTTACTTAACCAGTCAATTATTAATTTTATAGAATAATTAATATCATTTTCATGTTCACCCGTTTTGTTATCCGTGAATATAGCAGTGCTATCATCGGCAAACATAACCATTGGATGATTGATTGCATGAGGAAGATCATTAATATAGACCAGAAATAAAAGGGGGCCCAGTATGCTGCCCTGTGGTACGCCATATTTTATAGTTCTGCAATCCGACAGGTGTTTGGTTTCTAATTTAGTGTTCGTATCTAGTCTAGTTATTTCTGTGTATTGTACCCTATTTTTAAGGTATGATGAGATTAAACTTAGTGGGTTACCTCTTATACCGTATAGTTCAAGCTTTCTTTCTAAAATTTTGTGGTCTACGTGATCGAAAGCTTTAGTCATGTCCATATATAGTGCAGTTACTCTTTTTTTGTTATCAAGGCCGGTATAAACTTTCTCTAAAAAATTCAAAATAGCACTATCTATACACTTTTTTTTCCTAAAGCCAGCCTGTTCTGGAGCAAAAATGTTATGAGCTTCGAAATAGTTATTTAGTCTCGTATATATAACCCTTTCAAATATTTTAGAGAATACTGGTAGCAAAGCGATTGGTCTATAAAATCGCATATCTTCTTTATCTTCTTTTTTAAAAAGGGGTACTATGGTGGAGGTCTTTAATTTATCTGGAAATATACCGTTCTCAATGCTTTTATTAACTAAATAACTAAGCACAGGTGATAAGATTTTAGCAGTTGCCTTTACTATTTTAGTACAAATGCCATCATAGCCAGTAGTATTTGTGTTTTTTAGACACTGAATAATGTTTTCAATTTCGTATTTATTTGTAGGTTCTATGAAACAAGAATTAGATTGAGCGTGCCTAAGCGTTCCTTGGATGCCAGTATTGTTCACAGCGACATTCTCCACCTCATCAATAAAAAAATTATTAAAACATTCAGCAATTTTTTTCGGATCAGTAATTATTGTCCCGTTTATTTTTATTCGTTTTATTTCGTCTTTGATGTTGTGTTGTTTGTATTTATTTATAATAGCCCAAACAGCTCTAGACTTATTGCTCGACTGTTCTATGTAATAATTGTTCTGAGCTTTTTGCGTCTGTTTTATGACTAGTTTTAGTCGAGCTGCGTATTGTTTGAAGATATTTTTGTTGCTTTCATTTGAATGACGTCTATATTTCCACAGTAAGCATCGTTTTCGCTTCGTACATACTTTTATGCCTTTGCTTAGCCATTTAGGCCGTTTGTTAAGGGGTATTTTAATGTTAACTAAAGGAAAACACAGGTTGTAAAATAGTACAAATGTATCGATGAAATAGTTGTAGGCTATATCTGTGTCCTCTGTGTCGTAGATATCATCGAAAGAGAGACTACTTAAACAATCAATGAACTTACTGATGTTATTTTTATTATAATCTCGCCTACGCCTAAAAAAATGAGTAAAAAAGTAACTTTTGTTTACAGGATGTTAATATTTGAGCCGTGTGGTCTGACAAGGCGTATTCCACAACATTAGTATTACAACCTCTTATGTTATGAGCTATATTATCAATACATGTTTTGCTGCGAAGCCTTGTAGGTTGGCTGACGCTTAATTTTAAGTTGAAATCCGAAAGATTTTTTTCAAATTGTTTAGCGGAAGGATCTCTTTTCAGTCTATCTATGTTAAAGTCTCCGCAAATAATAATTTTTTTATTATTATTACAAGCTTTTCCCAAAAGCTCGTTAAGTGTTTTAAAAAAATCTTCAAGTATTGTTTTTTTTTTGTTGGGCGATCTATATATACACACGATAATAATTTTGTGTTCTATTAATTCTATCGCACAGCATTCAAAAATATTTATTACACCTAAAGAAGTTAAGTCAGTTAATATTCTATATTTATATTTATTGTCAATTAATATGCATGAACCACCTGATCTATTATGTCTGCAAAAGTTTGAAGCTAATATGTAATTCGGTATGTTGAGAAATGATGAGTCGTTCTGAATCATATTATGTTCCGTTATGCATAACACATCAATGGAGCTATTGTTCTTTGATAAATTGTCTAAGCATACTATAAGATCGTCTATTTTCCCAATTAGGCCATCTATATTTTGATGCATTATACGTACAGAGTTATATACGAAAAAAATCTTTATTTATTGTAGCCAGGATTGATTTGTCATTTGATTGTATGTTTGTAGAGTTTTTGTTTGTTTCCTGTTCTGTTTGAGTACTTTTGTTATATATGTGTTTATATTTTATCAGATTAATTGGTTCACTTGGGCGTTGAGCTATATAATTTTGTTTATTTAATTTGTATTTATAATCCAACCGTAGTAATTCTCTAAATATATTTCTAGCTGTGTTGAGCAAAAAAAAAATCTTCTCAACTTCTCTTCTAAAAAAAAGAAATGATCTTCTCAACCCTTTTCAATCCGGATTTCGTCCTGGGCATAGCACGGTATCAGCTCTGGTTAAAATTACCGACGATGTTCGATATAGCATGGCTAATGGCCAAGTGACAGTATTATCCCTTCTTGACTTCAGCAACGCTTTTAACAACGTGGAATTTGACATCCTTCTAGGACTCCTTCTTTCTCTTTACATATCTCCTACAGTGATTGAGTGGTTTCGCAGTTATCTGCATGGGCGCCGGCAGCGTATACGAATTGATGATTCTTTTTCTTCATGGTGTATTACGACTGCAGGTGTCCCGCAAGGCGACGTATTATCTCCTCTTCTGTTTGGTATATTTATTAACTCCATTTCTGATCACCTTACTTCCTCCTACCACCTATATGCAGATGATCTCCAAATATACAGGCATGCACAAATAGATAAATTACCTGAGGCAATAGATTCCATCAACTTGGACTTAGGAAAAATTCTCACGTGGAGCAAATCGTACGGTCTCAGCGTAAACCCTGCGAAAACTCAAGTGATAGTCATCGGCAGTTCTCGTATGATTTCCAAAATCGACTGGTTTACGCTCCCACAAGTCTTATTTGACGGCACTCACATAGAAGTTAGTGAATCTCTTAAAAACTTTGGAGTAATTTTCGACAGGCATTTATCATGGGAACCTCAATTAGCGGAAACCAGTCGAAAGCTCTTCGCCTCAGCAGGTTCTCTCCGTAGGTTACGAAATTTTCTTCCAACTTCCACTAAAACTGCGGTAGTTCAATCTCTTTTACTCCCGATACTAGATTATGCTGATGCCTGCTATTAGGATCTCACAGAGGTACAGCTTAATAAATTAAAACGTCTGCAGAATTTCTGTATTTGCTTCATTTTTGGTTTACGAAAATATGATCACGTCTCAAAATATCGTCATAAGCTACAATGGTTACCTATCCGCCTACGCCGGAATACTCATATACTTTTCCTCCTTTACACCATACTATTCTTTCCTTCTACACCCTGCTATCTCAAGGAGTGATTTGAATTTCTATCTTTTGCGACTTCTCGACCTTTACGCGTCTCATCTTCTCTAATGTTAAGGACTCCTGTTCACTCTTCAAAGTTTTCTGGCAATTCGTTTACTGTGCGCGCCGTGCGGCTATGGAATGATCTGCCTCTACCTATAAGACAAGCAAAATCGATAGGGATATTTAAAAAGATGGTTCAAGATCATTATTTGTCCTCTGCCTGCTAAACTGCTTCACTTTTCCTATGATATATTAGGAATATGTTTATGTATTTGTAGTGTATATATTATATCGTATATATTAATAATTTATTCACACACGAATGAATAATCTCAATTTATATGAATTTCCTTTATGTATTTTTAAATATATATATATTAGTTTATAATATTATAAATATTATATTATTGATATTTGTGTAGGTATTTAAGTTCCCTCTCATTGTTCTTCTTTGAAATATTCTGTTTAGTATTAACTATTATCTTGTTGCACACCACCGTCTAAACTTTTATTTTTGTCCAGTCCATTCAAAGGTTGTCTGTAAGAGATTGCATTAGCGATAAGACCGCCAATTGTATTACCAGCATAGATCTAAGCTCCTTACTTGTAAGTAGATTAATTTGTTAATTTACCTGCTGTTTTTGTTTGTGTGGTAAGCAATAAAGAGTTATTGTATTGTATTGTATTGTAATTTTGATAGTGACAGGTGACATAAATGTCATTAATGCGTAAAACGAAACGTTTCTAGGTAACTTTTAGCCTTTTTTGACATGTACGTTGAATGTAAGTTCTTGAAACGGAACGCAAACATCGCAGATAGCGTAATGTCACTGTCGGAATACTCGCGTCATTCCGTTACTTCCGAGTGTACGTGAATGTTTTCTCCTGTTTTTCTGCGCTTTCTTTTGATATCTCAACGACTTTGCTACGATTTTGGACTCCGATTTTGCTGCTTTACTGTACGACACCTGCTTGCTCACTGGACACTGCGATTGCCTTTGGAAGATTTGATAACTGGTACCAGCTCGACGTGCTCATTAGTCATCGCGATGGCGTCTCCTGTGCCTGGACCTTCATCAAGGGCGGACTTTGTAGATGACGGACCCGTTTCGGACCGGCATTTGTACACGGAGGAAGTTGTACAAATGTGGAGCCTACCCAAAGTTGTGCGCGAATTGGGAACCATTGACCAGTGTCTAAAATTCGCTGAAGAAAACAACATGGTGCAACGCCAAAAAATGTGCCGCACGCATCGCACCCCTATGCGTTTATCGAAAACAAACAAATCGTTTGGGGCTTGGGTGTGCACCAAAGGCCAGTGCAAACAAAAAGGGAAAATATGCCGAAACACTGGGACATTTTTTGAAAATGGCAAGATCGACATAAGACATGTATTTTATCTCATATATGCATTTGCCCACAAATGGACTTTTGACTCGGCAAGAAACGAAGACCCTCTAAAAGAAGAGAAACAACAGTGCCTGAGTACATTAAGTGATTGGTACAACTACTGTCGAGAGTGTGTAGTTATTTACCAACTTGAAAGAAATGAATATGTGGGCAAGATTGGAGGACCTGGAAGAACTGTACAAATAGATGAATCAAAATTTGGAAAGAGGAAGTTTAACCGAGGACGCCACATAGAGGGACATTGGGTCCTCGGAATGATTGAAGACGGGTCAGAGGATCTTCGATTAGAAGTGTGCCCAGACAATGTACGCTCTGCTGAAGTGCTGGTGCCTTTAATTAAAAAACATGTGGAAGAAGGCACCACCATCCACACTGACTGCTGGAGAGCATATGATTGTCTGGCAGAAAATGGTTACATCTATAAAAAGGTGAATCACTCTGACCCGGACAATCCTTTTGTAAGTAGTGATGGGACTCATACTCAACGCATCGAGTCCCAATGGAGAGCAGTGAAGCGTTATTTTAAAAAAGACAATTATAATAATACTGAAAATTTCACTAACTCCATCATAGAGTATTTATGGAGAAGAAATGTGACTAAAAATAAAAAAGACCCATTCATCGAAACTATAAATGCTATAAATTATGTCTATAAAATATAAGTTCTAAAAATAACAAATTGTTTTTCAATTTTAATTATCAGACCCATACTAGTAGGAATGTGTGCACAATAGTATATTAGTACCTAATGAATTGGCAATGTCACTTGTCTGTGACAAACCTATAGGTTAGGTTAGGTTTGAACTGTGACCCACCACGCTTCATCAAACTACTTTTGTTCCAAATTTGTGCACAATAGTATATCAGTAGAGCTATCTAATGAATTGGCAAAGTCACTTGTCTGTGACATACCTATAGGTTAGTTATAGTTAGTTAGAATAGGTCGAAGTCAGTGACAGAACCGACTCATAGCACCCCGATTTCAAGCAGTCTTGTCGGATTGCAGAGCCGACGCGGGGGTGGTAGTAGATCGAAATGCAGTACGTAACCTCAAAATACTTAAACAAACATAACTCGAAAAATAATGGTCTTCGGCGGGTGGGGTTTGCGGGGGGGCACTACCCGACCCCCCCCCCCCACCCACCATGGGTTATTTAGCAGGTAGCATGTGTACAAATACGCTAGGTACCCAAGTGTTCAGTCAAACTGTAGCTTCTAACATGGGTTATTTAGCAGGTAACATGTGTACAAATACGCTAGGTACCCAAGTGTTCAGTCAAACTGTAGCTTCTAACATGGGTTATTTAGCAGATAACATGTGTACAAATACGCTAGGTACCCAAGTGTTCAGTCAAACTGTAGCTTCTAACATGGGTTATTTAGCAGGTAACATGTGTACAAATACGCTAGGTACCCAAGTGTTCAGTCAAACTGTAGCTTCTAACATGGGTTATTTAGCAGGTAACATGTGTACAAATACGCTAGGTACCCAAGTGTTCAGTCAAACTGTAGCTTCTAACATGGGTTATTTAGCAGGTAACATGTGTACAAATACGCTAGGTACCCAAGTGTTCAGTCAAACTGTAGCTTCTAACATGGGTTATTTAGCAGGTAACATGTGTACATACTTACTATAATTACTTGTATACTCGTATTACACTTTCATAGTTGTCAATGTTCTCATTTTTTAATGTATCATTTTTAAAGCACTAACCCCTGCTTACTGAGACCAAACTTTGTAATTTTTAAATAAAATTAAAGTCAGATAGAAGAGTTAATATTCGATGCTCGGAGAGTATGGCTCGGTGGTTGGTGCGGTCGTGGCATCTGACACGGATTGTTGGAAGATGCGAGTTCGAATCCCGTCCGAGGATGTATATTTTACTCTATAAAATAATATTCTAATAGTTATTATATCAACTTATGGGGCTGTATCACCCACATGTGCAGGAGGGTATAAATCCGGACAGACATGGTCCCTGGTTGGCGCTACACAGGGGAAATGCTAGGTGTTAGGACTCTTATATATTATGGAATTATCCGCCTTGGTGAGTACCATTCCAGTACCACATATTCTGACTCAACGCTGTAGCAAACATTGCAATTGCATTACTATGAGTATTTTTAGGGCACTGAAGCAATAGAAATTACTGGATGAATTGAAGTACATAGAAATAGCCTTGTCTCAGGGTGACAAGCAAAGTTTGATACCTTAGTTACTGCCCTCAACGTAGAATATAGTTATGGCCTGTAATTACCAACAAAGCCCGTAGAATCGATATTTTCTTAGTATATATTTTAGTCTATGATCGATATCATGCATATCTCACGTATTGGTCTGAAAAAAAAGAGCAAAAACACACAGACACACAATCACTCATTGAACTACTGTTAGGTTTCGAATCAAGTTGGGTCGTTCATCGGGTTTTCTAAAGAAATATTGTCTATGTTTCGAATCGAGTTGGATCGTTCATCGGGTTTTTGAACTATAGATTGTCTATGGGTCGGTCGCCCGCCATGATGGTTGTCAGGTATGGACGCATTCGGTTGGGAGCAGCGGTAGCGATTGGTCGTACATTCGTAGCAGGCATCGGAACAGTTTGGGAAGGTGACGCAGTGTGCGTTACTATCTGTGGAATCGGTGATTTTTAATGTGAGTACTAGAATAAGTGGAGTGTTTAATAAAGAGTTCTGCTTTTGAGATATATGTTTTGCTATATTTCAGAAGTGGGATTAGCCCCTTTTTAATGGCCAACTATGCTTATGAAATTAAAGAACATCAACCCTTAATGCATAGAACGTTATAAGTTTCATTACCAAAAACTCGTTTTTTTTTAATGTGGGTAGTAGACAGCTTAAAAAAGAATTATAATAATATGGGCATGTGGTTCCTCGTGTGGCCTGTGGGGTCTACGGGGGAGCAAAATGCATTTATTTTCGAGCTACGACGCACCGTTTTCGAGATATCTTGGAATTTAGATTAAATACCGAGTGACTACGATAATAACGTGTTTTTAATCAAAATTTTCTTCTTTCGAGATACGGAGCAATGCCGCAAGGCAATGAAACATCGGCGCGACGGCGGCTCTCAACACCATCCCGAAGAAATTCGGAGCTGGTTCGGAGGTCGAGAAGCCGTGTCCGCCAGGAGACGAGCGCTCGCCGCAGCCGTAGCCGTAGCCAACTGCGTAGTGACGGTCGCGGGCGGAGCCAGTCGAGAAGAGAGCTGGAGCATGAACTTAAGCGCGAACGTACTCGGGCGCGCTTGTTGGAGGATGAAATCCGCAGTCGCAGCAGAACTCGACGGAGCATCGGCGAGTCACGTAGTGGGGATAATGTACTTTAAAGACTACCGCCGCGTTCCAAAATATATAGAGCCTACCGAGAAGAAGCGGCAAGAAACTCGGGGCCATTCTTTTTATACAGATGTTTTTACAATGTTTTTACTTAGGTACTACAAATATTAGCTCCAGTGTGTTGCCTTACAAAAGAGAACTTAATAATGGTATCAGTAGGGCAAGACACGCTACACTTTGACATCTTAGTACAAGAGTAGATAGATCCTGGAGTGATCAGTCCCAAGCTGTTTTATCCTCCAAGTAATCCGAAATTTTGTAATAACCTTTTTGACAGAGTTTAGTTTTAATAGTAATTTTAAACTTATTAATAGGCAAATCTCGGATAACATTGGGAACTTTATTATAGAATCGTATACATTGTCCCATAAAAGAATGACTTATTCTGTGGAGACGCGTTACATGTACGGATAGCTTGTGCTTATTTCACGTGTTGATGGAATGAGCATCACTCCTTTTATCAAAACTGCTAATGTTTTTCTTTACATACATTAGATTTTCATAGATAAACTGAGAGACAACAGTTAGAATGTTTATGTCTTTAAACTTCTGTCTAAGGGAAACTCTGGGAGCTAAACTGTAGATCGCTCGTATAGCCCTTTTTTGCAGTATAAAAATGGAATTAATATCAAAAAACGATATTAAAAAATATTTTGTGACACTTCCGCAGCGGAAGTGTCACTAAATATTTTTTAATATCGTTTTTTGATAATGTATTTCCGCAAAGTAACGCCTTAATCAATAAATTATCTGGAATTAATATCTGCAGAACATCCCCAGAGCAGTATGCCATAAGTCATAACGCTATGGAAATAACTAAAATTAACTATTCTAGCTGTGTCTACATCAGTTAATAGTCTAATTTTTTAACAGCATAAGCCGCTGAACTGATCCTACTAGACAATTTTTTTATGTGGGGACCCCATTGCAATTTAGCGTCTATAGTAATTCCTAAAAAGACCGTTGACTCCACAAGGTCCAACCCTGTTCCATTCAATTGTATATTGGATTCTACTTGTCTCACATTTGGCGTCGAGAACTTTATACAATTAGTTTTCTTCTCATTGAGGAGAAGATTCTTTGTATTGAACCAATTCACAACTTTAGCTAATGCATTGTTAACATCGTCATAGTTTAATAACTGCCTTTTAATTTTAAATAACAGTGAAGTGTCATCTGCAAACAATACAATCTCGTGATTCTTCATTCTTCTCAGTTCAAGTGTCTGTGAGAAGGAAGGGTTCACAGACACATATAGTTATAAGTGATTGGCGTTCATGAGAAGGAAGGGTTCACGGACGCCAAATATGTTGTTTGTGAGAAGGAATGGTTCACAAACACCATTAGACTGAAACATCTAGATATAGTTTACTGTAACCGCGCATATGTTAATAGATAGACACTTAGAACGATAGATCATAACGTAATTAGTGTACGTTCACTGAGCATTGAGGAATCTCAAATCGTTGTTGTTTCATTTGGCTTATAATATATATTTTTTCTCATTAATTAGCCTCTGCAATGTACATTAAATGAAATTATTCGTTGTTAAACTGTAGTAAATTATCAATTATGTTTTGTATCAATGATGTTGTTTAATGTTTTCTCTATTAATTTTGTTATTGATTATTGTAATCTAGTTCTGATGCCTGCTGCAACCGAGTGTTAGGTTATACACGAGCGTTCTAATCCCGTGCATGAGGACATGCACGAGGTCAGAATGGTCGAGTGTTAGGTTTCGAATCAAGTTGGGTCGTTCATCGGGTTTTCTAAAGAAATATTGTCTATGTTTCGAATCGAGTTGGATCGTTCATCGGGTTTTTGAACGATAGATTGTCTATGGGTCGGTCGCCCGCCATGATGGTTGTCAGGTATGGACGCATTCGGCTGGGCGCAGCGGTAGCGATTGGTCGTACATTCGTAGCAGGCATCGGAACAGTTTGGGAAGGTGACGCAGTGTGCGTTACTATCTGTGGACTCGGTGATTTTTAATGTGAGTACTAGAATAAGTGAAGTGTTTAATAAAGAGTTCTGCTTTTGAGATATATGTTTTGCTATACTACTTTCAAAGTTCAAAAGAGTATTTGTTAAAATATGTTTTAAATTTATTTTGTTTCTATTTTCAGACAAAAGAATTTTGTCGCAAGAATGCAGAGACACTGCGGACATACTGCTCTTCTATGATAAACTTTTTGACTCCCACAATGGCTCCTACACAACAAAAGAAAAGTATGGAAAGCCTCTTCTGGGGCCCGCAAAGCCGAATTCCATACACAATGAAGTGTGGAATTCCGTAAAAAAAACAATTAAAAAGCATGAAATTTATTAATGTCCAAAATGGAAAGGTGGATAAAGTTCCTGTCATAGATAATTGGGTATAGACAATCGATGGTACAAAAATATATTAAAAAAATTAGCCAATGAGTATGGCATAACCTCTTTTTGGATGCGGCATCTAAACCAGGATCCTCTGGAAACTTTTGTGGAGCCATCAGAAGCCACGGGTGCCGTAACACAAATCCCACTTGAGAACGATTTGAGAGTGCGTACACAACACTACTCATACTCGTAAATATTATAACCAGTGTTCATGCCCCTGGGCTAACTGCGAGAAGAATTATAGTGAAATATTACATACCCTCATTGTCACAGAACACTTCCAAGCCAGAGAGACACGCCATCTTGACAGCATACCCGAAGTACAAATAATAATTATTAAAGATAAAAATTAACCCAGAGTCATGGGTGGGCTGCAATTTGTCAGCGGCTATTTCGTCAAATGTGCCCGCAAGAAAGTGTGCAAGCGGTGCAAACAATGCATTAGAGATATGGTTGCAAATCAAGAAAACGAATATATCCGGAGTAGAGAGTATGCTGGTCGACGTTGGCTTGTTAGTGCTTCTGAATCTCTCCTCAGTTGTATATCGGCGGTACAGGATATAATGTACGATGTCCTAAGGAAAACCTTATATACGAATAATTTAAAAGAACTGATCAAAACAAATATTTAGATTTTGTTAATTTTTAATTTATTCAATGCGACATACAAAATATAATATAATTGATTTTTTAATTCATTAATACTGCAAAGCTATAAATCAATTTTTAAAAGGCAGGAGAGACTGCAGTGACGATGAAGACAGCTTTCAAATAAAAGCAAAGAAATACTGTCAGAAATGTTTCAAAAGACAAAATAAATTGCCTTGAATTGTATTTAGTGTTTTATTTAATAATGTTACGGAAAATTATGAGGCTTTGGTTTACCAGAACCACTATATACTTAAATTAAACTATGGATGTATGGCTACCATATATATGTATATAAATATATTCATGTAGATGTATATTTATAGTTCTATCTCGTAATAACAGATGGAAGCACCATACTTGATTTTTGTAGTACCCATTTATGACGTCAAGAGAGACCTCTATTTCCGTATATAAAAACGTCCTCTGTGAATGTGTATGTCTTCACGATCAAATGTCTATTGTAGTGCACAGAACAATAATATATACCAACTCAAGCGGCCTTATTAATAAACTTGGCTTACACCCGGAGTAGTTAAAACATCTATCTGTCAATTTTTCGCTTGCAGTAAATGTCACGCGTGAAAGCAAGACAAAGCATGTTACGCCAAATATAGGTTTACGCAACGTTTATTAATAAAGGCCTTAGAGTTGTAGGTAGTGACTCAAACGAAATTAGATATTTTAGTGAAGGATCGGTTTAGCTGGCAAATAATTTACTGCACCGGTTTATTGTATATCTTTATTTTATTAATACCTATACTTTTTCACCCCTTTTGCATGAAATTAGCAGTTTAATACTAGGGCATTTTCAAATTATCAGAAAAAGTGTAACTTTTTCTGATAATTTGAAAATTGACTGATCGTAGCAGTAAAAGCAGTAGGTGTATTAAATGTTTATATTCAACGTTGCTTTATAAAATGCTAACAACATTTAAAAGCTTCCTGTACCTGTTATATTATATTAGGGGCTATACTTGGGAGGTTGTGATATTGATAAGATAAAACCTATTCAACAGAAAATGTATGCTTGGTCATACATAAACAAATATGTACTTATGTATATATGTTCAGTTTGAGAACTTATTAGAAGCCGGTTAACACGTAAACGACACCTATAAAATATATGCCGTGGTCCGTTTTGCGATAATTTTGCTCACAGTGCTATCGTCTACCAAAGCTGGTCCGAGATAAATATCGCGATTTTGACAGCTCGTGGCACTGAAGCGTGTTGTTAATTCGGACCAAAGTTGTAGCAATAACGAACCATTTGCGCGCGAAAAACAAATATCATAAAAATATCGTACATAGTGTGAAGGTTAACTATGTAGTGTGTGGATTAAAAAGAAATAATGGAATGGATGGACCGACTTTTACAACTTTTACATCAAAAAGAAGGGACATCAGTAAATACATTGTAGAAATAAACAAACACCTGTCACTTTTGACAGAACGCTCACGACGATTATGGTGTAGAGCATGGTTCATGTAATCGTCAATATGGCGGCAGTTAAGACGTCATCGATGACGTAGCGTGGGCCATCGTAATCACGCTCACGGTGAAAGGGACCGACTTTTATCGCGCTAATATCGATTATAGCCAATTAGGACCGCAGTGATATTCTATAAATATACCTACCTACTCGTTGCACGACAGACGACTTTATGTTTCTATACAGAAAATAAAATCTTCATTCTTAAATGTTTATTGTCGTGTCCCCTGGCGGTGGTAGTAAGTAACTTGTCAGCTGCAGCACATTCCTACTGACGCACTGAAAATATTGCAGCGATTCTACCGGAATGTCTAACCTGCCACTAACCACTAGATGGCGCTATTAACAGTTCCTAACTTGCCAGAAACCAACAGATGTATACGGCAAATTTACATCAATTAATGAACGTTTGTTTTAGCCGTTAAGTAATTTATTGTAACTACTTATGCATCCCGTTTGCACGATTTAACTAGTTCAGTGTGAGCAAATATATATTGTTTCAGAAAATCTGCTTTTCAAACGACTCCCAGAACGAGGAGGTTCTCAAGCCGACGCGTATATGTTTTTATGTATGAAGACGCATCACCTTTGACAGAGTCATCCGATTCTGATAATTATTTTTTATTTGGTAGGGTATACTTACGAAGTGTTGAAATTGTGTGTGATGAACTTTAAATTCCCATTAAAATTTCATGAAATTGGGCAAGCGGTTTTTGAGTTACACTCCAATAACTGAAAAGTATTACGCCTAACGTAGCAAGGATCACTAAAAAGGGTAAAAAATAAATATACGCGTCGAGTTGAGAACTTCCTCCTGTTGTGGAAGTCGGTTGACAAGTAACTATTGAACTTCCACTTGCACTAAGTATTTCAAGACTACATTAGGAATCCGTGATAAGTACATATTATTCTTTTATTTTGAATGAGTTCATACAAGTTCAGTATCCTTCTCCCAACGTACCTAATCGCCAAAATGTTAACATTGAACAAAGCCATTTACCGCCTGTCGTACTGTCAATAGCAATACGTTCCACACCTTTAACCTGTGATTCAGGCGTCGCGCGGGAAGCTTACGTTATTTCCGATTCAATTTGAGTATCGTACTACAGGCGAAGCCTCCGGTCCTCAGGCTAGGAGTTATATTGTTTCGCGGGACGCGCGCGTTCACTGAACGAAAGAGAAGCAAGTAGTCATCCTCATCATCATCGTCATCTCAGCTGTAGGACGTCCACTGCTAAACATAGGTCTCCTCCACACATTTCCAAAGGGCGTCCTGTGACCATTATCTGGTTGTCTGTCCACGTTGTAGGTGGACTACATACGCTGCGCTTGCTGGCCCGTATCTTCCACTCCAGAATCTTCCGGCCCCATCGGTTAGCTAGAAGTATAACTTAATATCGTTAATTACTTAGCTGCTCAGTATAGACGTATGTAACGTGTCTATTTTCAAATCTTAGTTATATACTGTTTATACGACGAGACCAGTGAGTCGCCGCCTGATGCCAATGAAGCGTTACTCCTCCCACAGCCGTCACATTGACACCCGGTCCAGAGCTGTGCCATCAATATATGACAACTTTCTGCGTGATGCCATGCATTAGGTGTTAGTCAACGTTGCATGTACAAATGCTCCAGGCGCTGTGTAGCTGCAGATACAATATTGTTCATCACAAGTGACAACACAAGACTCTCAACGTTGTGAGCAGTGACGGGTGCACCCACAAACTAAACCGTTTGGGAAGAAGAAGAAGGAAGGGGTGAATAAAGCTATAACTAAACCGATTTGTATTGTATCATAGGTAGGTACTTACATGATGAGAAGTCTCGCAAAACCCGCTTACTAAACTAACAGGTTCACCGCTTCCGCAAGGAACGATCCATAACAAACAGATCGACATTATATAAATATACTACCTGCGCTCCGCGGTTTCACCTGCGTTGTGATGGATGATGATGCTGTTGAATCAAAATACCTATAGAATCTATGTTCATCAGGGATGATGTAGGATTCTAATGTTGTAAGAGTTTTTCGGGCAAAGTAGTTTCCGCGAGCGTGCCCAATTCAGTCATAGTCAAAATCATTTATTTAATTTTATGCACCAAAGCCGCACTTATGAACGTCAATTATTCATTATAATGTACTCTAAAGACTCTACCGCCGCGTTCCAAAATATGTAGAGCCTACTGAGAAGAAGCGGCAAGAAACTCGGGGCTATTCTTGTCATATAGATGTTTACAATGTTTCTACTTAGGTACTACTATTATTACATTTTACGGGATGACTACTTGCCAGAAATGGAGTATTCGAAGCATCTTTGTCTTCAAAACAAATAAAGTCTTTCCTCCTTATAATATTAGTATAGATGCCTATACTTTTAAGTTCAATATATACTGTCATCAGGAATAACAAACAGACTGAAAGAAAACCTTTTGTACGAAACCAATGTGTAGGCACAACAGTAGATATGTGTGAAAACTGTCTCTCTGCCAGAGTAGACTGCCTCTTTTTGAAGTATTCTGCGTTGCACTCGGGCTTCAATTCTATTTGACGTCCACAACATAAGATCATCTACTTCATAGTCAACTATTTGAAACGCACTGTACACACGTACGTCACTCGTGAACGCCTACATATAGCTTAGGGAGGTACTGCTGTTCATATATAGTAAGGCGTTCACAAACTGCAGGCAGCTGGTCACACACGCACAATAACAACCGACAGTTATCGCTGTGTGTGTACACCCCACGTGCATTCGTAGGTACTAGTACTGCGAATATAACCGCGCAGAAATACTCAGTGTATTACATGTAGGTAGGTACTTACATGTGCATTACCATTATAACTCGACCATTGTGGATGAGAAAAGCGGAACGATTGGCCTATTTCCGGCCGTAGATCGATGCGGGCTGATGATAATGACGAATGATTGATGCGTATGATGTATAATATAATAAATAAAATGAAAATAAAAAAGCCTTTATTGCTACTACAAATTTCCAATGAGCAGCTAGTTCAAGCAATTGTTTGTAGAAGTTGCCTCTGCGGCGCGGCGCGGCGTAGGCCTCCCCTAGGACTTCCCATTCGTCTCTCTCTCTCGCCTTCGTCATACAAAGATTCAAAACATGGCAGGGAAGACCAAAGAAAAGATGGAGGGATATTCACTGAATGATGTGGACCGGTTTAGATGTTTTATATAATTATGTAAAACATGTGCATTTTGAAAAAAAAATATACCGACTTCCGTTCTATTACTTTGATAATAATCAGTTATTGGAGTGTAACTCAAAAACTACTGGACTGAATTTAATGAAATATAAAACCACACGGGAAGCACCAGCTTTCAAACAAAAAGAATTTTAAGAATCGGTTCACCCTATCGAAAGTAATGAGGTAGGTAACAAACATAAAAAAAATACAGTCGAATTGAGTACCGCCTCCTTTTTTTGGAAGTCTGTAGATAAAATAAAATGTATTCAGACTAATATCTGTCCATATTATTAGTATAAATACCCATAATCTTACCTCTAAGTTAGTTATAACCAGTTTAAATTAGTTCAGATTGACATTAATTAAATTGGTGACATAAATAGCTACAATAGTAATAAATTCAAATTATAAGGTAATGCGTAATTTAGTCTATTTGCCACTCTATTACATTATTACATACTGACTCCAATACGAATTCCAAAATTGTAACTATTTTGTCCCAAATAATTCACCAACAGATGGCGCTGTCATTAAATAAGATATGTAAAAATCTTATTTTATGAGTTTTAATCGATTTATCTTCTTATTTCATTCCATACATTACATATTTTTAGAAAGATTATCAAATGTAGTTTTGGTATTAATTATATTTCATTCCACGAGTAGATTACATAGGTACTTACCTGCAGGATGGGTGGTCAATATTCCATGTCAGATGAAGAATATTGCGTCATAAGAATACCCAAGTCTCCTATATCCAACTATACCGTCGCAAAGCCATCAATATTTCTGTTTGAACAAAGTACCATACTATTCATGGTTACTTACTTGCGTACCCTTTGTAGTCGGGTAAAAAACATACGTTAAATTGCTGTCAGTTGACATAGAATATCTAATAGTGGACCTCACACCTTACACTGGTCATTTCACGAATTCTTTATTTAAAGTTTCAATGTGTAGCGCAAAGATTATTATTTAGACGGACAAAAAAAATAATTAGAAAGAGTACATTTTATTGCCATGATTCTAAGCGTTGATTACGTGCTGGATAAACAGTTTTAAGTATTTCCGTTTTCAAGGGGAACCATTTATCATACAATGTGCAAGTAACACGTTGCTCTATGCAATTGTAATAAGGATCAACATATTTATGTCACGAACAGTGGGCGGTTGGCAGCCCGGCGACGCGTCCTATTGGTGGATGGCGGTCACGTGTACACGCGTAGCGGCCCCTTCTGTGCAGGATTGGTTGTCTTTGAAGGTTCCGACAAACTCGCCGACTGAGCACGGGAAACGCGGCACAGGGACGCGGGAGGCGGGGATGCCGCATTTGTGCGTAGGGTTGTCGCTTGTCAGATATGACAGGATTCTAGTAAGTACGATTGATGTTTGTATTTAATATTATAATAATCTATTTCAGTACATGATATGATAAGATAAGATAATTTATTGGCCTTATAACTGTTGTTGATACATTGGGCATGTCAAGTTTACAGTTTAATTGCGTTAAATATTAACTTTTAATTAAAAATATCAATACAAAACCATTTAGAAAAAAGATCAATAATAATTACAAAATGTCACAAAATAGAGGTAGGTACGTAAGCCGATAGAGACTGGGTTTGACAGACTTGTTAGTTCTGTAACAGTAGACCTTGCCAGCACATAAACTTATTAGCGGCAGTTTTTTACTTCATAACCTGTTATCTTCAAAACCACTTGACAATTTATGCTCATATTTGAAATTCCTGTTTGAAGTCAGCTTCCTAATGTGTGCACCAAATTTCATCATAATCGGTCAATAAATAGCGCCCCAGCCAACTTCCCCTTTTTTAAGAAAAGTATCCAACCCCACTCAAAAAGCCGACGACAAAATAAAATAGTACAACATGCATAATCAAGTTCCGTGAAGATTGGTTGAAAAATGCGACCTGTATAGGTAGACGTACATACAACCTAACAAACATACGGACAGATGAAAGTCAATTTGGCCAGTTAAAGCAGAGACGCTTGGCTCGTTTGGTCGACTACTACTTAGACTAGAAAATATTCTAATTTGAAATTGTTATGCGAGTACCAAGTAGGTACTATTCAATATATTTGTATCGTCTAATATATATTAAAATTACACGTAACATAGTATATGATGTGTCGCATACACATTCATACGGATAGCCGAGCTCCTCTGTACCTGCCACCTACTCTAACAAGGAAGAATGTGTACATGCTAACAGTAATACGCAAGCATAAGCTTTTGTACCAAGTTTTTTATTTACTTTCGATGATGTATTTACTTGATGATGATGATGATGATTTACGTTGTATGATAGTAATTTAGAAGTTATGAGGGAAAAGATGAACCTACATGCCGGTCAGAATAATAACCTTCCTTTTTTATGGCGTAGTCGGGTAATGCAGTCACGGCCACCCATGCAGTGACCGCATCATACTATACTTAACTTGATGAGATGCTAAAAACGTTTATGTGGGAACTGAGAGCGCTTTCTGTTGTATCATACCTACGTTACGTCAAAAACAAAAGCATTTAAAAAAGTCATGTTTTACAGCCACATTCACTGCACAATCGATATAGAAATACACAGTTTTTCTTCATTACGATTCGGTTTGATTTCCGAATTGAGTACCTACCTACAAGTTTTTGTAATCTATGAATACAGAATCCATTTTAGTGTCAAGTAAAATGGATGGCATGGTTCCTCTGAAGATAGCTTTATTATAGTTTCAGACTTGGCCGTACTGACTCATCTAAATGGCCCAACCAGTACCTTAGCACCTTGAACACTTAAAATAACACGATTATAAGTATTTACTTATGTTTCTGTTCACGAAACCTTACGCTGTTTGGCAACCCTATCGGTGTTCGCCGTCGGCCCGTTTGTGTATTTTTGTTAAATACCTAAATTTCCTTTCCTTCCTTCGTTCATTTGCTTTCGAACCTCTGTGCCGTGTAGTCGCGTCGCGTTGCATAAATTTTAACAGTGGCGGCGCAGCTTCATTGTTCTATTTTCAAAATATAATGTTAACTTAACATCCCTTGAGGGTATCCGCAATTTCCTATAGCAGTAGTTATCGGATCAGACGTTTGGAATTTCTGTAAATTAATATAACAATGGCGTCGCCGCGTCGGCGTCGGAAGCGCGTGGCAACTAGAAGTGTAGAACTTAGGTATTTGGTGATTCGTAGTGCTGTATCCCTGAAGTGAGCTGTGCTGCTGCTGCAGTCTACCTACCTAGAGGTGAGTTTTCCTTGCACTGCACGTGTTATCTACCAGAGCTTGTCCCACGATATGTCAACATGCGAGGCGTGCTTTCGCCGTTGCGAAGGGAAGCGTTATAAGAGTCGAGAACTCCTTATTTACTAAGTTGTGTTGGTTTCCTCGCTGGAGGTGTGGTAGGCAGGTAGAGCGCAGAGCCGGCTGAAGTGCGGTAGCGTTACCTACTTATTGAGTGGTTAGAGCAGGACACTGGTTAAATAACTGGTCGAATGTGACGCTCCGACGTTTGTAAACAATCGGAGAAACTTTATTTAAATAAGTAGGTACTTAGTGTATGTTCCGGGTGGTACAGCTCCTGCTCGCCCGTATTCATCATTCGAAATCCGGATAGGTATGAGCGAGTCCTTGTTTTGTTTACAAACCAATCCAACCCAACCGTAGTATAGGTATGTTTTCTCAGAAAACTATTGTAGGTATTAGGTACTTATTGGGCTAATATGGCGACTGGCAAGTCTACGGGTAATTGCAATTAACTATTGTAGGTATTGCAATCCAGTGGAAGGAGGTACGCCGTGAACAAAACCACGGTCTGCCTTGCTCGATAAAGAGTAGATATAAGTATTAAGTAGACACGGTACGTAGGTGTAGGTATATAATATAGTTGTACCGACGCAGCAGCGAGACCGCGCGGCGCCGGCCTGCCTAGACCGGACGGCGCCGCGCCGCGAGTCCGCACTCCGCACTTGCCGCAGACAACTTAGCGGTGTACAGCATAGTAACCCCGCCTTCCGAGCCGCTGATTTTGAGTTGAATCCCGGACAGGTTGCACATTTGCGTGCACGAACACGTCAGTTTGAGCTGTGTTTTGCCGTATATACCTATGTAGGTTACCATATAAGCTTTTAAGTAGGTTTTTTTTTATTAAATCCGAATGTCTGTTGTGCGTTATAGACAAGAAGATGACAACGTTCGTGCACGACGTGAGCACCCCAGGTGGAGGAGCGCGGCTCGCTGCCCCCGCGGGAGTAGGTGCGGCGCGGCGGTGGCAGCATTGTGCACGGCGGATGCTGGTGGTGCTGGTGCGACAGCGTCATGCAGCGCCGGAACAACGTCAAGGTACCAACACCTCACACAACATAACAGCAGCATAACTTGAATGACCAGCCGTCTGAGCATGGATCTCGATTCGATAAACTGACTTTCATCAGCTATTTACCTAACTTGGTCGGCGGGCTATTTTCCGCACCCATGCCGTCTTGATGCGGCACTTTGTGCGTGATGTCGGGTGGTGCGCGTTAGTCCAGCCACCCGATGTCATCGAAGAAGGCCAGCAGCTCGCTGATGCCGGTGCAGGCCTCCTGGACGGTCCTCGGTGTTCCGAGGTGTTCTGCCCGTTGTGACGCCACGCTGCTGCACTCCATGATGACGTGCGCGGCCGTTTCGTCTGCCTCCAGGCACCCTCGGCACAGGGGGCTGTCTGTAACACCTAACATAAACAGGTGTTTGTTTAGTGAGCAGTGTCCCGTGACCATTCGTCGTAGTTTGTCACGTTTCAGATTGCGGAGTTTTCTAGAGTAAGTACTTCGAGTTGAGCTTCGGGAAGGCCTCTTTAGACTGTCTGCAATCTGTGATACTTGCCCAGTAGTCTTGATGTTTCCTTTTGGTTGTGTCATGTATCCATGCTCGGATTTGGCTGAATGGTAACGGGATCACTGGTTCCGGTCCTTTTGGACATAAGTTGGAACCTCTCCTTGCTAACTCGTCTGCCGCATCGTTGCATCTGGACCCGCTGTGTCCCTTTATCCATTGGAGTGTAACATGGTTGGTTTTACTTACTTGCTCCAGTAGATTGTGACACTGTTTGATTAGCCCTGATGTGTGATTGTACCGTTGTAGGGCTCTTAATACTGCAGCGCTGTCAGAGAGTATTCTGATATTAAAGTCAGTTACCTTTCTTCTTAGTGCTGCTGTTGACGCTTGGATCATCCCCACACATTCCGCCTGGAAGATGGAGCTATGCTTACCCAAGCCTGTAGTTATATGAATGTTCAGATCATCCGAGAACGTACCCGCGCCGGTGCCAGTTGTAGCTTTAGAGCCATCTGTGTATATTCTTACTTCCTTAAGCCCTGAGCTATTACTAGGCTCTTTGTGTAACTGTATCTTATAGCTTTTAGTGAAGAAGTATTCTTTGTGCTGTTTGTCGTATATTGGTTGCATGATTGGATTGCCTGTCGCTACTTCGTCTAAGATGGTTGTGTGACGGGACAGACTATCGTTTTCCCAGAGATGTAAAGCCTTTAGTCTAAACGCGGATGCCGCGGCTTCTTGCTGGATGTGTAGGTGCAACGGTGTGATTCCTAAAAGAGCCTCCATTGCTGTTGTAAGAGTCGTTTTTTAGCTTCCCGTTGCAGCCAAGCATGCCAGCCTCTGGATTTTTTTCAGTTTTTCGATGGTTGTGCTCTGTGTCGTTCTGGGCCACCACACAAGAGCCCCATATGTTAGACAGGGTATGATTATGGTATTGTATAACCACATGGTTATTTTTGGGTTGAGCCCCCATGTTTTACCGATCATCCGTTTGCATTGCCAAAAAGAAATGCTGGCTTTTGTTATTTTGTTATCTAAGTGCTTGGCCCAGTTAAGTTTGTTGTCCAATGTTATTCCCAGACATTTTACATCTTCGGACAGTTTCAGCTGCGTTTTGAACAGGCTTGGTAATGTGTTATTGCCGAGCTTTATCTTGTTTGTGAACATCACAAGTTCTGTTTTGTTAGGATTCACTGATAGTTCATTATCTATGCACCATTTTTTGACAACCTTTAGTGCTGTATTCATAAGATCACAGGCCACAGTCGCGAATTGGCCAGGTATGAGAATCGCAAGGTCGTCGGCATAGCCTACCGTGAAGTACCGTTGTGCGTTGAGTTTGGATATGAGATCATTCACGACCATGTTCCATAGTAGCGGCGACAGTACACCACCTTGTGGGCAGCCTCGTGCCACCACTCCCTTGGTCGAACTATCAAGATCTATCCGTACGGCTCTCGACTTAAGCATGTTAATGATCCACTCCACTAGTGTTGTTTCAACCCTGTGTCTGAGTAGTGCTGTTCGGATGCTGTTGAAGCTGGTTTTGTCAAAGGCTCCTTCAATATCTATGAAAGCACCTAGACATAACGCCTTAGTTTGAATGTTATGTTCTATTTTAGACACTATCTTATGTAGTGCCGATTCTGTTGACTTGCCTGAACTATAGGCCTGTTGATCTGGGTGCATTGGTATTTCCGTCAGTACCTTGTCTCTAAGGTACCTATCACTCAGTCTTTCTAGTGTTTTTAGTAGGCATGATGTTAGGCTAATGGGCCTGTAGTATGGGGTAGCTATTTACCTAATCTCTAGTACGGATCTCGCTGCGATAGATATATCGCGGGATGTGATCTGTTGGCATAGTTGGTGCAGCCCTGCATTCTGGACCTGGTCCTGGGTTCGATCCCAAGCGTGCATGAACAATGTCTTAAGCTGTGTCTGGGTGTGTATGCAAGTATGTATATCGGTCATTAGGTTACCCTAGTGTGCCATGGTAGCCTCATGGAATATTGTAGGTATGTATGTATTTATAGTTTGGATAGTTATTTGTAAGGGATGTATTGTGCATTTCCCCCGCCAGTCTTCCTTAGTGTAACGGAGTATGGCCCTGAGACGCTGGCACACCTGCTTGTGATGTTGGTGGTATGCTAGATGATGTATGTTGCTACGCACAGCACTACAGATAGTACCTACTTCGTTCTATGGTTGGATAGGATATCAAAGCGATTGTTGCAGTGATGATAAGCTATGCATCTAGCAGAAGGCTCAGATCACAAAATTCAAAATGACAGTAGGTTGGATTGATTCAAGATATGAACATTTAAAAGTTTTACATAGATACAAGTAAGTGCATGTATACGGATTGTCCATAGATATGCCTGTAACCATCCAACCTTACAATGGATAACGGTACCTTTTGTAAGTAAGTACTGCAGTGTAGTCGGCTCCTGCACTATGCTACAGGGTACGGTTGACTATCAGGATGTACACAGTGCATGTGCAATGTACACAGTTTTGAGCAAATTATACTGTAAAGTTCAACTGATTTTACTCAGGTTCCATGTACCTACCTACATGTCCCTAGAGCCTCTGCGTGGAAAACAGAATTAGACTAACCATAGGGAGGGAGGCCTACGTTCAGCAGTAGATGTCCTATGGTGCCTATAACTATATGATGAGTATAACTATTGTGTGAACAAATGTAACGTGAAATAAGTTGATAATGTTCATACTTATTGTGTGTGATTGTCTTGTACAAACATTTTGTTTCTTTCGTGTTGGAGTAGTGGTCTCCAGGCAAGTCTTATTTCCAGCAACAGTTTATTCAGTATCCAAAATGAAATCCTGGATATACTTGTAGCCACTTTTCTTTCGTAAAATAAAATTTAATCAATTTGATTTCTGGATCCTCTGTTGTCAGGATGAAATGTGAAGCTGTCGGTGTTCCACATCTGTAGGCACATCAATACAACTGTAGTGTCCGTTAGTGCAAAACAACAGTTTACTAAATGCATTATAAAAGTACTACTATATTATTATAGTACATACTCCTATCTATTATAGTCATGTTAATAATTTCATTACAAGTAAAATTTTTATATTTATATTATTTCTCTATATAATAAAAACCTGCAGAACTTCCTGACAATATGTGTATGTGCCATGTCAAGGAGTAGGTGCCGCCTTCTGTATCTGGCTATTCATCAGAACATACAGATATCCCTCCTGAACCACTGGACCATTCGTAGACTTCATGTAGTGGACCTCCTGCAAGTGCAGATCAGAGGCCAATAAGTTGAGTGGCGATGCACACGTCTGCATGTTGCCACTTTGTTGTTTATCTTTTTGTTATGGACAACTATAGGTAACAAATTGAAATTAAGATTTAGGTATATCAAATACTCCGGTCTACAGTCGCTTAACTGTAAAAAAATTAACTTAGTCAATATGATCAGAGATATGACCGTTTATGTTGCATATTTTTAATTTTGCAATTTCACATAAGAATCAAAACTTATTAACTTACTTAAAATCATGAAATTTGCATTAATCTCTTTGGTTTTGATCATTATGGAAAAGTTGTAATTATACTTAGTACTTAGTACCTACATACCCACAAGATAGAACTTTAGCACGCCCAAACGCACTTGTGTGTAAATTTTACTAAATTTTATTAAATTTTACTTGTGTCCAAATTTTAATACCATATTAAAATTTGGCAAAGAGATGAATTATATCCCAGGGAAGGACTAAGGATACTTTCATTATCATCATGAAGCTATCACCATGCAGGTGAAACTGCGGGCGTAGCAAGTATTGAATAAGTGTCCTGTTCTCAGACGTAGCCCCTCCCATCGGTCAGCCCCCCGGCCCTGGCCTGAGCGGTTATGAGCTCACACCCAACTCCAACTGCACCCCTCGTGGTCGCAGCGCTGAGCTAATGCCGATGCTGATGCTGCTGTGCTAGATCTTGGTCATCATCTTCGGGTTCAAGACTCTTCTGATGCCGGGTAAGAAACTTTGCTTGAGCTTACATAATGTAATATTCGACTCACTCCCATAGGATTTGGATTCGAATCCTTCTAATATCGATTCTGGAGGCAGTTCTAATGTTTGACAATGTACCTACAACTATATCTGCAACTGCAGTTCAACTCCGGTTGTATTTCGATTATTGCACCAAGAACCATTCTAATATTTCTATAGACTAATAGGAATCTTAACCCTATATAATGTGTACATTAATTATGGACGACTACCTATGAGTTATCGTCGCGTTCATGACGTATCGTGTTGACAGAATATATAAAGTAGTATCGCTCGCTGATGTCAACAGTAACGTATAGCAGCATATCTATATTAATATTACCTATATAGAGGAAAGATTTGTATGCAAGTATGTTTGTAACGAATTGGCTCAAAAAGTACTGGACCAATTTCAAAAATTATTTCACCATTGGAAAGCTATATTCACACTGAGTAACATACGCTATGTAAGATTCATCATCATATTCAGATTCAGCTAGTGAATATATAAAAGTCGGCATTCAGTCAATACCAACTGTTCAACATTTAAAATTTAAAGGTATTGTTGTGAACCAGTAACGAGTAAGTCACTGGCCTGATGTTAATTGTCACGCTTGCCCGTAACAGTTCAATGTGAATGAGAATTTGAAATGTCTTGCTCTATTTAGCCAGAAAACAAAGCCCTTCACACGGAAACACGTTAATGTTTGCACACTACTGCTTCACGGTTGCATAGCTGTGAGAGATGTGGTACTTCCCTGGGGCGGCTTGCAAGAATCCTACCTCTAGATCACGGCTGGAATGAATATTGGAGACTCCAACCAAACGTACCTACGGGATGGATACCTGACTGACTGACCGGTTGGCACAGTTGATATCAACCTTGCCTTCAGAGTCCCGGGTTCGATCCCCGCACTGGGTGCATGAACATGTCAGGTTGAGCTGTGTCTGTGTGTTGATATCAGTCATCAGGTTACCACAGTACAGGCTAAAGCTTGGGAGCTGAACACCGCATGTGGATTTGTCCCATATTATTACTAGTACCTAGTTTTTTCTGTGAACAGTAGACCTCGCGACCTCGCTGGCAGTACTTCACCACGTATTATGTTATATCGGAAACCTGTTGCCAATTATGCTCATATTCGAAATTCCTTTTCGTCAGGTACCTAATGGGTGTACCAAATTTTATCAAAATCGGTCGATAAATAGCTCCGCACCAAACTTCCCCCCTTTTTAGGAAAAGTGCTCCTCCCACTCAAATCGGGGACGACAAAAAATTATGTACACACACGATGAAAGTCAATATGGCCGGTTAAGCCGCCGCGCCGCTTGGATCGCTCGTCAAATATAAGTATCCCATAAATAATGTCACCGGAATTAATTAATTAATTTCTATAATAATTGATTTGTAAGAGCAATGTTGAACAGATCAAATTGTACTTATTTACGATTCGGCAGTAGTTTATACAGTGGGTTTGTAGCAATGATTAAATTTATCTAAAAAGGATTGCGTATAATATCCATATAGGTACTTAAAAAATGCTCATGAACGTAGACCGGAAGGGAAGGTTGCCAACTAAACCTAGATGGCGCTGTTAGGTATTTTGCGAAGCTTTCAAGTTGCTTCAAAATTCCGTACGCGCTGTAATCGACAGTGGTTCAATAAAGTTGAGTACCGTTGTGTGTTAGTGCGATGGGGAGCAGTAGATGGCGCTCTAGTAACCATCCTTGTAGTAGAGCCACGGGGCGGTTCGTCTAATTACCTTTTACTGTTGAGGGACCATTTTATTTAAAACTAGCTGCTCTCCGCGGTTTCACCCGTGCGGTGATGGATGATGACGATGATGATGATCAACCTTATAATAACCTATGTTACTTAGAGTAAATGTAGCTTTCCGAAGGTGAAATAATTTTTGAAATCGGCCCAGTACTTTTTGAGCCAATTCGTTACAAACATGCTTACATACAAATCTTTCCTCTTTATAATATTTTATTAAAAAAAATCGGTCTTGTCATGGACCACCCTGTAAATAGAATTCAACGCCAACAGCAAAGTAAGAAAATGTCTATACCTAAGTAGAATGTGTTCCCTACTAGCATTGATTCACGCAGGTTTGGCGCGAGAAGCGTGTAGGGATGTCAACATCGCCACAAAACAAGTGTACATCGCAGCTACGTTTTGTTGGTAGCATACCAGCGCAACAGAAAATGATGACATTAATTAACTGCAAACCCCGACCGCTCTGCCCGCACTCACGTAATGATCGCCGGCAAACGTTCCCTGCCCCCACCCACCGCCTCACACCACGTTTATCGCGATGAGGTTCTACTTACTGGGGCTGTTGGCCGCGCGCTCTAAGTACTTTGCCAACAGTTGTATTAACTTATGAATCATTGGTTCAGTGCTCAGTATTAGTATTTTTAGAATCTTTGGAAATTGCCATTTGACACCAGAAACTGAACAAAATTAATGAATGTATGTTTCAATTTGAATGTATACGCGAACCACTTCGGGAGCTTCCAGGGACCGCCGGCGGAGCGCGGCTGCCACTGGTGCAGTGGACACGCTCCGTGACACGCAGCACTCTCCCACCCGGCGCGGCGGCGCGGGCGTGGGCGTGGGCGCAGCGTCGGCAACACTGCTGGTACTGTGCACCGCAATGTTGGATATGTGACCGGGACCGGTATGTCTACTTTTAAACAGACTTCCATAAAAAGAAATTCACGAATCAAGAAATTTATTTTATGTAGGTACGAGTAGGTATGTTCTCTTAACTTTAATGTGAACTGGTTTTGATGATAATAAGTATTTTTATTAGAAAGCTGGTGTTGCGGCTTAACTCTCCTTTAACGTCCGTCGAGTTGAGGGTTGATAGTTTTTTACAGAAAGGTTACATTATTATAAGCACATGCCAAGTTTCAACCTGCGGAGAAGCGCAGTTTTTGAGAAAAAAGTAATTATATTATAATCAATTATTTTTGAACTACGCAATGCTGTGAACAACATTGTGTAGTATTTTAATATATTTGTTTAGACAATGTTGTTCATGACCTAATTTGGAAGCGGGCATCTAAGTTTAACCAGCTAGTCGGAGAGCCCATATTACGTGAGCACGCCGCATGCTGCTGGCGGCCGGCGCGCACACACACAACACTCCTGCCGCTCATCAACTCTTACTTATTATTCGTATTAACTTATTATTCCTATCGTAAACATCAACGCGTCACGCTTCCGCGTACAAGTTATGAGTGAGTCCTGTGTGACAATGTGCCCTAGATACATGACAGTTTGTACTGTTGCACGTGAACAACACGTTAAGCTACACATTATGCAGTGATTCGTGCTAGGGCCACAGAATATGAACTGTAGTTAAGCGTGTGCACTGCGCTCGTCACCCCGAAACGTTACTTACGATTACTTACTTAGCAAGTTTATGTCAGTATTTCGACGCCACAAGGCAATTCGTGCATAATATTTAAATTACGATTTAATGGTAACATTATAGTACATTTATTAAACAACACTAAATATTTATTGTTAGGCAATAGGGGTATGCTCAGCACTGTGCTGCGTAGACACTGACCCAGTTCCCAACTGAGTTTTACTGAATCTCAATATGTTACAATTCCTATTTAACAGCTGAGATATTATTTATACAGAATGATAATGATGATAAATTCATACAGAATCTGATTATATATATTAATAGTATGACTTATTTGTAATGTTTTCCTAATCGTTTTCTCTTATTTATCATGTTAACTAACAGATGTTGGTTCATTCATTCATTCTTAAAAACTCTTGCTACGTCATTGATAATTACAAACGCTATAAGTACATAAGAATGACGTCCTCGGACAGGTTGCCTAGTCCTTGACTGATAAATGTTCTGTTCTTCAGATGTCGAGCCCGTGCACCGCTGCACGTTGGGAGGGCGAATTCCACCCTGATGATGGAATGTACCCAAGCTCATCCACCACTACAGCACGAGTGGAGAACGCTCTCTGGGTTGCGTGGGTTCGTGCCCAACGGCGCGGCGGCAACAGTCTGCCCGCCTGGCTGCATGTCTGCATGTAACCACTACAGGTACATGCTAATGATGAATATGCTTTCATTGGATTACTCTGTGGGTGGAGGTGATGGATCATATCGTGTTAATCCAGCTCCTCGCCTACCTCTATACCACATTTGTGAAGTGAAGAAGTAACAAACATACAAACACACGTTCAAAGATCGCCTTAATATTAGTTTGAGTACCGTGACCGACGGAAGGGTACGGTAAAGTAATATCACTGAAATAAGTACATGAGACGCGGTAAACAAGTCGGTGCAAGTGCGAGTGCGAGGTGCACAGTACTGGGTAAACACATGATTCGAAAGAACATATACTTATTCGACAAGAATTACTCTCATGGAACATAGTGGAGTATCTGGTCAGAGCAAAATCACGACAGGTGCGACGTTAGGTTGAATGGCGACCACACAATACCTGAATTAGACTAACATTCACCTCGATAAAGGTATAACGCAGTACTTTTGAGCATAATTGTTGTCGAATAAATGCCCTGTCGAAGCAATGACTGAAATGACAAAAAATACTAAGTAAGTAGGTACTTCAACAACTAGGTTTTTCGAAGTAAGAGACTTGTCTGTATTAAACTTGTCGAAATTCAGAGGAGTCGAGACACCCTCTAATGTACAAATCTGTTTTTTTTTTTTGGAAATACAAAGCAATATAAATCATAATAACTTGTCCCAGTATTATAAAGTAATTATCGATGAACTTGTCTGTCAGGTCAGGATACACAATTGTGGTAAGACTGTCTGACTTACAAATAGCGCCATCTACTATATGTGGTCGATTTGAAGCATTAATATTCGCGTTCGCTTCTCTTTAAGTGCGCCGCCAGAGGGCGCTGTAATAAATTACAATATTATGAAATTAAAATACAAGTGAATAAAATGCACTTATTACATACCGGTATTGTAACAGTACTTTCGTATTTTTATAATGGGGTGCCGAAACTACAGGTCTCAGGGTGCTATCAGACAGAGAGCGCTCACGCGGGCAGTTTTGCGTTCGTTGTGTTGTCTAAGCAGGTTGAAGTGGCAGTGCGCAGGACACATAGCACACAGAACAGATGGCCGATGGGGCCGGAAGGTTCTAGAGTGGAGAACACGGACTGGCAAGCGCAGCATAGGTCATACACCGACATGATGGACAGACGACCTGATAGAGGTCGGTCAGACCGGTCCTTTTGGAAATTAGTGGGGCAGGCAATATGTTCATCAGTAGACGTCCTACGGCTGAGATGATGATAAAGATGAATACACAAAATTATTGTTTTACTCACCATGGTTAACCTACAGATAAAAAGTTTAAAAGGCTCAATGAACAATGAATGATGTGTCGTCATGTGTCGTAACAACCCCAACCCATAGTTGGCAGTGAGGCGATAGCGCGCGTACATACGAGTACTTATGTTGGAGGCATTAGTACTTAGTCATGTGGCAACCGCACCACACAAATGAACACAACTAAGTATCACATTGCACGTTCCAAATGTATACAATGCTTTGTCGATACATATTGTGTTTGGAGGTTGTGAAATTATTATTTATTGTGGTCTAAATAATGATTAATTATTGTTTAGCTATTGAGGGTGGTTACTACGGGATATGTTAATATAATAAGAAAATATAATTATAATAAAAATTATAATTAACATTTTAGACTAAAATTGGCAGGTGCCGTAGTCTCGTCCATAGCCCACTATCTTCCTTATCACTAATAAGTACATATCAATAGCCTGGCCATTTTACCCATTGTTGTAATAGTTATAAGTACCATGTTACCCTTCATCCAACATTTTTTCTGATTTTTATACTCATTTGTATTTGCTATACCTAACAGGCCTCTAAGTGTTGGCTACAGCCCCACTTATGCCTTTGTAAAGAACCGGATGAAATCCATGGAAAAAAATTGAATTAATGGAATATTAATAGTTATTGTTTTATTGAACTAAATAGATAAATGTTCAAAATCAAAATTAAAATATATATTTATTTGTAAGAACATAGGTTATTTTAGCTGCCGTTGGTATCGCAATACATTGGTACTCCATGTTCTGCCTTTTAAGGCATGCAAAAACAAAACTCAATTAAAACAATCAATTATTATGTAAATTAAAGTAGTAATTAAACACTGACTAATACACTCTAATTAATATAACTACACTCTGATCAAACAATGACTGTCATAATTATAACATATTAGGGAATAGAAACATATTATGCAATTAAAATTATATATAAAATTAAATATAGCAGTCCATCAACATATATTAGGTAAGTACCTAACAAACCAATTCACCTGCACTATCGTTAACATTTTACAATTTAATTTTAAATTGTTAAAGCACATAGATAACATATGCATTGTAGATAAATACTATAAAGCTTAGACTAGTCTCAAACGATTACATGTTCATTGTTACACAACAAGTACCTGTGTTACATTTACTGGTTCTTCAAGTTCAAGTTCAAATCATTTATTTCGCTTTAAATTGTGGTTACAATGAAAGATCTTACAGCTATAATGTTTAGTACAACACAACTTTTGCCTATTTGGCATGCGAAAATTAAACTCTTAATATAAAATTATATTAAATTTAAGGTAATATACATCAAAATCCTAAGTTAACTAGGAAAAACCAACTAATATGTTTATAATACACGACACTGTAGGTACTTACTCTATACTACTATTTTAATGATAAACTAAAATTATACTAATTGTTTGATATTAGGATGGGATATATTTATGGTCATTATGTGAAAAGAAAATGATTAATTTGATAAAAGCTACAATCAGTTAACCATCTGAAAAGTTAGACTTTGAATTTTGGGAGTGGAAGGGATTTTAATTATTCTGGGATTTTATTAAACACTTTTAACGCCATAATATAACAATTTCTGCGGTAAAGCTCATTATTACACTGCGGAAACACTAATCTGTTCGGAAATCATGGTTCTGTTATTGTTCATGGTTCTGTTATTGTTCATGGTTATGTTATTGTTGGACTTTACATACCTTAAGATTTAATATTTCTGTCTGTCCCCGACACTAGGTCGTTCGACTTGGACCTCAGGAGTGAGGTTCTCGCCTGCATATGCAAATAACAATGTTAATTAAATGGTGTTATGCCGAACAAAACATAGTTCATATACTTTACATACTCGTATATATAATTGTGCAGTATTTAGTTGATTATTGTCCTGAGAGTAAGGGACGTGTGTGGCGAGTACCTACGCGTGAACAAGCAGGTATGTGCTGCAGAACATGTCATAGTGTGTAACTGTTGGGATGCTTTACTGCATGTACAGAATACTTGCACTTGCGACATAATTTTCATCAAATTTGATCCCACTATACTTATATGTACCTATAATCAAATATGAAAACATTGGCTGAACAGATTTGTATGAAACTTGGAGTGGAAATAGATGTGTACATACCTATAAACATAATAGGCAATTTACATATTTAGAGTGTTTCCTTAAATGAATGTTGCCTCTACAGCTTAGGATTATTGAAACTGGTGGCGCGAAGTGGTCGTGAACAACTGCACGATGTGCTGAGGTTCGGAAGAGAGGAGGCGGCGCGCGGCGTCACGTTTACTAATGCAAGCGTTCTAGATTGTAGAACGTGGATGTGCTGGCGCGCCCTCTCGCGGGAAACGGTAACTGTGGCTCGGTGACCCACACGCCAAAACGTTGTACCCAAATGTTTTATACACAGATAAAGTATTGTTTCTACTCACCAATAGATGGCGTTACTTGGAACTTGCGATGCGTAGTTTCAAAAGGTTTTTTCTTGGAATTATTATAATACGCCCGTTTGGATCCAATTATTAAGGGAGTTTTGTACGATATAAACGAAGATTTTAATGCCTGAGCTTTAGCGAGAACTTATTCGATCTGTTGTTTTAATTTATTGATTATGCATTATTTTATTTTGTAAAACTTCTTATTAAGAGTGTTTTCTCATTCCAGCGTTCGACGACGTAACGATGCGTGAGGATGCCTGTGTGCCAGGCACTGACGGAGCACGAGTTGCAGAGGTGTTGTACGTTTACCGTGTGAGGGAGCGCTGCACAAGTATCGCTCCAACGGGACCTTCACTCATATTTGCTTTAATATCAACATCTGTAAGTATTTCTATTTGTATAACCAGTTATAAGTTGAATTGATATTTGTTTCTGAATCTGTATCTATACAATACAAACGTACTCTGCCAGCATAACATTATTTCACAACATACAGTTTGGACTTACACCAGTAATTACTGTTTATGTTTGGTGAGAGATAAATGAAATTAAATCAAATCATTATTATGTACATATAAATATAAATGAATGAGTAGGATATTCCAACCAGTAGTATGACAATTGGCTCGTGGGGTGCTGGGTTAGTGCCACCCCCCATGTCTTCCCGTGGGCATGATATATATCCTGTGGTTTGTTTGGTGTCGTAAGATGCGACTGAGGGAAAATACCGGAGAGTGGGCAGCATTATGCCGATTGTGGCAAATTCCCCCATTGAGGAAACCTTGTTGTACAGTGGATGTTCCGGTAAATAAGATGATTAAGTATAATTATATTACAATGCTTTAGTTCGTTTTGTTTGCAAATACAAACGGCATCAAGTCCACTAAATCATACAAGAGAACGCCATCGGTCTCGGGCAACTTGGAGCTCACGCAGCTCCGACTCCACAGCGTCGTTCCAGCGATAACTTGGTCTGCCGGCGGGTCGCGCTTTTGCCTGGTGTTTTTATACCGTTTGATGTGGAGATATTGCGTCTTTTCCTGGTTGGTTCCGAGCCCAACCCTTGCAGCTTCAAAGTTAGAGATTGCATTGATTTCGCGACCTCTTTTTTTGTCTGCCCTAACAAAGCCAGGTCGGCAGCGTATCCTATAACTTTACGTTGTCCCTTGCGCCGTACTCCAGAGTCTTGTGTCGTGACCTTCCTGATGACATGCTTTAGTGCCGCATTGAACAGCACAGGGGACAGGACATCTGCTTGCTTGAGGCCAATAACAACTTGGAATATCTCAGTAAGTTCGCCTCCTACTTTCACGCGCGTTTTGCTCAATTTAGTAGCCATTTTTATGATGGCAATTAATGTTTTAGTGGGATGCCGAAGTTGTTAAGTATTTCTTATAGCGAGTCTCAGTCGATGCTGTCGTAGGCCTTACTGAAGTCCACAAACAGTGTGTGCACGCCCTGAGCGTACTCCCATTTGTTCTCCATAAGCTGTCTCAGGAGGAAGATGTGATCCACGGTGCTGCGGTTGCGTCGGGACGCTCACTGATAGTCGCCAAAAACGGTTCAGTCCTATCTAGCGGCGCATCGGATAAAACTGTATGGCAGTTGGAAGTAGAGGATTACAGAGGAATTGCTCTACTTCTACTTTTTTCAATTCAATACTCAATTATTTATAGCAATTATATGTAAGTACTTGTATAGAGGTGCCCCTATTTATGCCCCTATTTGGGTGTAGCACTATTAGGGACTGGAATACTATGAGCGGGCCGATTCATACATGTTAATTATCATTAATTAACATGTATGAATTCTTAAGTGTCAAAATTTAAAGTAAATGCACGAATCGTTCATCCAACATCAAAGTTAATTAGTAGTATGTCTTTGAATCACTTTGTAAAAATATAATGTCTTTCTGCTGCTTTTAAGTGATGCTTGTTATTTGATTAAGCCTCTTTATTGTCAAAGCTTTTGGGCCTGAACCGTGCATGTTTAATGTTGGTACAGGCAGCACTCGGTTCTATTAGGATCCTGTCGGCGCCGCGGTATCCACCGCCGAGTTTGCTCACTTGTAAGCAAATGTGAATATTTTCTAACATATTATCTATACAAGTTATTATTAAAATTAGCGAGAATAGGAATGCATTTTTTAAAAGAAAAACCTCATGTACACCATTTCTCCACAACAGTATTCCTTTCTGTGGCCATGCTGGTAAAGCTGTGCTGTGGAAGTCAGGTGCCTTATGAAATTATCGTAGAGCATATTTGAAACTTGAGTTTGGTATTATTTGGATATGAGCTTTCCAATTTAAATGGTTTTTTATATAATACTAATAATGAAAACGTGTCAACGCATTCTAATGTGGATTTATTGTAAACAAAGTCAAGTGCCAAAGGGAGTTTTTGATAAGTCTTAAATTGCATGATTCTTGTTTTGGAATAATTTATTTTAATACCATGCAATTTTCTCCACACGCTGAAGTTCTGATCAAAAGTATTATTATATTTACGCGCGTGTGAAAATGTTCAAGTTATCTGCAAATAACACACGAGTCATGAGGATGACTAGTTTTCAATGTATACAATAATTAGTGGTGCGGTTTGAGGGCGTTTACCTCTGATATGCAAACGCTGCGAAGAAACTAGCACCATATATACGAACTAGCGCCATCTATACGAACTAGCACCATCTATACGAACTAGCGCCATCTATACGAACTAGCACCATCTATACGAACTAGCGCCATCTATACGAACTAGCGCCATCTATACGTTCTCCGTGGAGGCGCCTATGTCGGCGGCGCGGCGCGTTTGATATTAGTTCTCGTTTCCGCCGCGGCGCCACTACAAATGGAAATGCCGCCTGGGCGTGGCTTGCGGCTCGCACGCCCACTTGTAGTCGCGGCGGCCAATAGAGATCGCCGTTCGCCGCCCCTCCGCAGCTGCGACCAATCGCAGCGCACAATGAGGATGGTTGCGAAGTACATAATGTAGTCGTGTGCCTTATGTACTGTCGGCATTGGTCGGAGCGCGGAGAATGTTATTAACATAATGCGGTGGGCGGGGCTCGGGGCTCGGGTCTGTGCGTCGAGTGTTGTACTATCTAACGGGGACTGTTTATTCTCGCTCCTGTTGCTTGGGCAAGTTACAACAGTTATGAAATGAAAGATAATGTGTCGTATGTAGATATGTGGATGCACACACAAGAACTACAGGATGTTGTATTGTATTGTGTACACGTTTATAGAACTACAGGATGTTGTATTGTATTGTGTACACGTTTATAGAACTACAGGATGTTGTATTGTATTGTGTACACGTTTATAGAACTACTGGATGTTGTATTGTATTGTGTACACGTTTATAGTATCTACAGGTGTGTACGCTTCCATAGCTACAGAATGTATTTATCGAGTGTTTGTTGTTGTTTGGGACGAGCGCGGTGCGGGGCGTGTTGTGTTACTGACGAGTGAGAGCCGGTATACAATACTTATAAGCAGTTATTGAATATATATACCTACATGAGTTAGCGTGGGAGGGGGAGGGGGGTGGGGGGCATTAGTTATGAGTAGCATGTACCTAGCTAGGGGGTATACCCACACTGTACTCGGGCGGGTGTTTGTTGAAGAGGTATGTGTGCATTAGTATATATGTTGAATGTTTAGTTGCGTGTGTGTTTGTGGACGGTGGGGGGCGCCGAGTGTGCGCAACACTTGGATTGAGCGAGCGCGGAGAGAGACATAATTATTTTTGAGGTAGTTTATTTTATGGATGAGTGAGTGAAATGGTGAAAAATAAGGCTTTGTACAAAGGCACCTTCGTCGCAACCCTGACCTACGCGGCAGCCGTATGGCATGCACGCGCCGCTCTCCACGTGGTCCGCGGCGTACTGCAGAGGACTCAGAGGCCGTCGCTCATTCTGCTGACTAAGGCGTACCGCTCGTGTAGCACGGCGGCACTGCCGGTGTTAGCAGGAGTTCTTCCGGCGGACCTTGAGGTGACCCGTGCTGGCCGACGCTGGGCTGAGTGTGAAGGGCTGCCCCGGGAGGAGGTGACGAGGCTGAGGAGGAAGATCGACGAAGAGGTGGTTGCACTTTGGCAGGACAGGTGGACGGCTGAGGGTAAGGGCAGGGAGCTGCATGCCTTTTTCCCTGATATCAGGGAAAGGCTTAGGGCAGTCTGGGTGGAACCTGATTACCAGGTCTCACAACTTTTGACGGGGCACGGTTGCTTCAACAAGCGGTTGGCTGATATGTGTTTGAGGGATGACAGGATGTGCGAGTGCGGAATGGCAGAGGAGGACAGGCACCACGTTTTGTGGGACTGTCCGTTGTATGAAGATATGCGTGAAAGGATGCTTGAAGGGGTCTCCCGCCATGAGGAGGGCCCAATATACTACGCGGATTTGGTACGCGATGCGGCGAGCTACAGGCGCCTGCGCGAATTCGCGCACAATTGGCACGCCGTGCGCTCTGCGCGCGACTCGGAGGATCTGCCCGGCGGCGAAGGTCGTAGTGTGACGTCCGACAGCCCCAGAAGGGGGAGAGTGTAAAGGGAAGTAGAGGGACAAAAATATTTGTAGGACAATCTGACCTTAGTCAGAAATGTCCGCTGATTCGGTCCTTATAACCGCAAGGTTGGCAGGACCATGAGGAGGAGGTGGGTATCTGTCCCTATCTACTATCTAGCGAAACCACAGCCAAGGGAACGGGCTTGGGAAAATCAGCGGGGAAAGAAGACCCTGTTGAGCTTGACTCTAGTCTGGCATTGTAAGGAGACATGAGAGGTGTAGCATAAGTGGGAGATCGTTCGCGGTCGTCGCTGAAAAACCACTACTTTCATTGTTTCATTACTTACTCGGTTGGGCGGAAGCGGTGTGCGGTCGATTTTATCGGCACGCGCACGGTGTTTCGTTCCAAGCGTGCAGAGTGGCGACGTGGCGGCAACGCTCGTCGCCGTACAACTCCCGCGTGATCCGGTTCGAGGACACTGCCAGGCGGGGAGTTTGACTGGGGCGGTACATCTGTCAAAGAATAACGCAGGTGTCCTAAGGCCAGCTCAGCGAGGACAGAAACCTCGCGTGGAGCAAAAGGGCAAAAGCTGGCTTGATCCAGATGTTCAGTACGCATAGGGACTGCGAAAGCACGGCCTATCGATCCTTTAGTACTAAAGAGTTTTTAGCAAGAGGTGCCAGAAAAGTTACCACAGGGATAACTGGCTTGTGGCAGCCAAGCGTTCATAGCGACGTTGCTTTTTGATCCTTCGATGTCGGCTCTTCCTATCATTGCGAAGCAAAATTCGCCAAGCGTTGGATTGTTCACCCATCAAAAGGGAACGTGAGCTGGGTTTAGACCGTCGTGAGACAGGTTAGTTTTACCCTACTGATGGCTCGTCGTTGCGATAGTAATACTGCTCAGTACGAGAGGAACCGCAGTTTCGGACATTTGGTTCATGCACTCGGCCGAGCGGCCGGTGGTGCGAAGCTACCATCCGCGGGATTATGCCTGAACGCCTCTAAGGCCGAAGCCAGCCTAGCCGAATCCGGCAAGGATATGCTCACTGTGGAGCCCCGAGAGTCGGGAGGCTCTAAACAATGTGACTTTACTAGTCGCGCTTCACTCCGTGAGGTGCGACGCCCTTGCCCATTTGGACGTTGGAGATCGGTGCGGTGTGCGTGTCAACTCGTGCATCACGGCTCCTCGTGTCCGAACGTAGCTCAGTTCGATGTCGGGGCTCGGAATAGTCTGTAGACGACTTACGTTCCTGGCGGGGTGTTGTGCTCGGTAGAGCAGCGTCGTGCTGCGATCTGTTGAGACTCAGCCCTACGCCAGGTGATTCGTCCGAGGACGTTTCTATATACATACTCGTATATACAACTACTGTTTATTTGTTTTCTGTGAAGGATCGCGAGAATAGACAATTATTATACTTGGCGTATATATACCTACAGTTGACGAGTTTTAAACACTTTGAACTTTTAAAATTTTTGTGTTACATGTTAAGAATAACACCGGAATAGACCACTGCTGTAGTGTGACATGGGTATACACTCTCTAGGTAGTTAAAATGTGTAGGTATATAACAATTTATTACCTATTTTTTTTTTTTATTAAGGAATGCATTTCTATAGTAAGGACCAATTTTTTATTTATTATTTTACACGTTTCAGTATATTATATAGGTATTTATTTTAACTCGACTGCATTATGAATGTTGCGTCTGTTTACTCTGTGCAAATATTATAACTAGGTATTCATCAGTAGGTATGTATATAAGTAGTAAAGGTATTGGATATTTATTGTAGCTAAATTAGCAACATGTAAACATATTCCCTATTACATTATGATGTATAAATACTTTTTAACAGTTTTTTATAACCGATTTCTACACCATAGATATCCTAAACACCTATACCTACATTACTCGTATATATAACAATTTTAATTAAGTATAAAGTGTATTGTTCTAATTTGGTATGTAGGTATTCTAAATTTGTTTATGTACAAAATAACTGTGTTTTTAGAAGTGATGAACAGAAAGGCCAGGTGTTGTTGGTCTCCTCTACATAGTTAGGTATATATAATTTGGCTGTTTGTTTGTCAAATAAATAACGTGATGTTGTGTTGTGTCTGTGTGTGTAAGTATATTGAATAAATGTGTTTTCATTTTCTAGCGACTTCCAAAAAATAGAGGAGGAGATACTCTATTCGGGAATTTTTTTTTTTTTTTTTTTTTTTAACCTAACTTCCGATAGGTTGTGAACCGATTCTCTATATTATTTTTTGTGTGTAGTCACATTTAAATTTCAATACAAATTCGGTCAAGTAGTTTTTGAGTAACACTCTAATAACCGATTTTTACCAAAGTAATAGAATAGAAGTCGGTATTAAATTTTTCAAATTGCACTTGTATTATGTACAAACTTAAACTAATAAATGGAATATATTCTTCTTACCTACTTCTATTATAGGCATAGTATATAATAGGTAGGTGGGTATGTGTAGGTATATTAGATAACTACCTACATCAAAAGTTGCACTGTAGGGAACAACAAACCAAAACATCATCTGTGTCACAGAATTCCGCCTATTTACGAATTTTAACTCGATCCGTGTAATTTAAAAAAAAAAAACCTAACCTAAATGTAAATGGTTTATTGAAGTTTTGTATGCAAATTTATTGGTTGTATTTTTGAATGGTTCAAACTGGGGTCTATATTGAGTAAGACTGTAAATAGGTACCTATCTATGATCTGTGTACATACCTTTTGTATTTGTTGGGTGTTTTTTTCTTCTTTTTTTATCAAGAAGCGCTAATCAATATTATATTATTTTTATCGCGCGTTAACTCCCGCCATATTTAGGTAAGCACATCGATTTTTAATTGTCTACCCCAATATTACTATACAATATTAGAACATAATAAAGATTTGTTTGTTTGTTCAAATTGAATAAACTCCGAAACTACTGGACCGATTAGAAAAAATCTTTCACCATTAGAATCCAACATTTTACCTGATGAACATAGGCTAGGTAGGTATATGGGTAATATTTTCAATAAAGTTACGGATCCGTATGAAAACTTGGATAATGTAACCCATGCTATGGAAAACATAAGTGCCTACCGACCAAATAAGTCCTTTTGTCGCGTACTTAACAATTCTGTCACGAGTATTAAGCTACATTATGTCTGTGTAACATATCCTATATTTTTATTAATCCTCATCATCATCCATCATCACCACGCCGGTACCTACATACTTCAGAGGTGGTCTCGTATAGTACCTACATGTATTGCACATTTTTTTTTACTTAATTTTCTACTCTTAAATAAACATGTTCTCCTTTTTGTTTGTACATAGGTATAGGTGCAGGTTTAGTGTAGGAGTCGGCATTGGGTTTTCTTTCAAGTTTACCAACAACCTACCAATTACAAATTCACATTAGGTATTGTCAGTTATGCACGCCGCCATAAAAAAATAGGTTCTATACAACGAAGAGTTTGACCAAATTTCATTGCAAATGTACATCTATACCTGCCTATAGGTATATAAAATGAAACCCTATTTCGCCCGTTCAAATCCGCTAAACCTTTTTTTTTTGTTTATTTATTATTTATTTGTGATGATACACAGGTAAAACGGGATCTTGAAAAATATTATTGTACCTACCTACATGCTGCGATCTGCTTTAAGCGTTAAGTAAACTGGCCTAGGAGTAAATAATATAATTATATAGATTAGTAAATATTGTAGTGAAGAATGTATTGAATTGGTAAATGGTCATTAAATTAAACAATGTCAATAATATATGGTTAGTTTGTCAATAATTACAATATCACAGTTTAAAAAAATATCATGTTGTTCTCATTTATTTTTTAAGGAGGCACATCAGGTAGGTACATAATATTATAATTGCATTCAACCCGACATTGACGGTCAAAATAAATAAATTTGTCATTGTGTAATTGCAGATAATCTTTCAAAGAATATAATGTATGGTCTACCGAGTAAAGGAAAAAAAAAAGGTTTAAATTCGTTGCTATGTTTGGAATCGTTTGCGCTCCGCGGTTTCACCCGCGCGACGATGGATGACGACGACGATGATGATGATTATGATGAATCAAATGTAGTATATGCTACTCATCAGGCATAATATAGTTTTCAACTGGTGAAATATTTTTTTGAACCGGCTATGTAGTTTTTGCGTTTATCCGTTACAAACCAACTATCAAATATTATAATTCCTCTCGTATTATTAGAGTAGATACATAAGGATCACTTTACTACCAACGTACGAAAAATGTGGCCAATATTGTACCGGCGGCGTTATTTAACACGGAAAAGTGGTTATTGTGACACAACTGTAATACCTATATAGTATCGCATACTTTTTTGTAGACACTGATGTGCTCTATGTGATACTATAGATACTATATCACTTTGCTCTATTGTCAAAAATATTTTTTTTTTGTTTTTTTTATCACACCTTGGGTTACATGGCATTTTATAAAGGTAGCTAATGTTACTCTACTATATATATATATATATATATATATATATATATAATATGTAGCTTTCTAACGGCAAAAGAATATTTTTCATCGGTCCAGTAGTAGTTTTAAAGTTATTATTAGTTACATACAAATCTTTCCTCTTTATAATATTAGTTTAGATTGCGACTGTGACACATCGTTAATAATGATATAACAATTATAGTACATATTATACTGAATCTATATTCTGGCCAGTTTAAAAGTATTGTGATTAAACGATGATTTGTACCTACTTACCTACTGATTACTTATGTACCTATACTTACCTACATTAAGATATTTTTTGACAAAATTACAGCATTATTAACTTGATTTGCAACGAAAATGTTTGAACCCAACCCGATCGGACAGTGCATACTGTCTGTCTCCCCTTTAAATTTAATCCGAATCCTTTGAGCTGTTTTTGTGCTCGATTGAGTAGCAACAAACATCCATCCCCATCCTCACTTTGTAATGTATGTTATGTATGTATGTATGTATGTATGTATGTATGTATGTATGTATGTATGTATGTATGTATGTATGTATGTATGTATGTGTGTATGTATGTATGTATGTGTCTGCCTATAATATTATAGTGTGATAAATATGTAGTTACAGTTGAATTATAACCACATGAAAACATAACAAATCACCAATAATAAGAGCACAGAAAACGTTACAAACATTTAGTAAGCATCTAAAAAATTACTTGATATATTTACAAAAAATATAAATAAGTAAAAAAAATTCCCGAAGGCATAATTAAAGTACAATATGTAGTATACATTAATTTATGCTCTGAATTACATATCAAGTAGGTACTATAGATTATATTTTGTGATACATATTTTGATATATCTACACTTACCTTTTTTTTATAATGTGAATTTCTCGTTGAATGCAATTTAATACTTCTTTGTTTACTATTTATATTATATATTTTATCTAATGGAACATTGGCGTTAGGAGTTTACATACATTTACCATATTTATTAGTTAAGTTTGGCATGCGCATTTTGATGGTTATGATAATTGGCACAACTCACTGGGCACTGATAATATTCAGCATTTTACAATCGTTTTAATAAATATATAACTATATTGTTGGTTATTGCTGTTATTAATATGTTATTTGTAATGTTTTTTATACCTTTGGTTTTGTACACACTCTGTATGCTTCTTTATAATTTGTTGTATTTTCTACTCATTGTTACACTGGCGTTCGTGAAGTCGGTCATGAGTTCCGACTGAAAACCAGCGCTAAGGTTTTCAACCATAGCATAATTATGCTGAGGCGGGTCTCATTACCGACATCACACAACATTACAAAAAGTGTTTTGTTTTAAGGTTTAGTTAGTAACTTTGTTATCTTTGACATGTAATTTATTGTTATGTTGTGTGATGATCTGGAATAAATCTATATTCCATTCTATTCTATTATTGTTCACTTTCTGCATTTCAGATTGTCCCTCATATTGCGTTGTATCTGCGAGACGAGACGTCACCCGCTACGCGTACAGTGCATCCCTGGAACTGGGCCGCATTAGAGTGCAGTGGAGCTGTCGAACAAAGTTTTCTTAATAAGGTAGGCTTTGAAACAAAATCATCATCATAATAAATGTTGTTTCCCGCTCGTCTGTAGTATTAAATAATACAAACAAACACAGTCTACCGGCCGAGAGTTGTCGTCGTAATTATAATAGATGGCGCTTGTATAAATAAACTGCGATGGGTAAAAACACGTGTACCGACCGAGAGTTGTCGGCGTAATGATTATAGATGGCGCCTGTATGAGTAAACTGCGATGGGTAAAACTACATGCCCATGCAGTACCACTACTCGACGCTAGATGGCGTCGGATGAAAATGTTGAGACTGGCTGCAGCAATGTACTATAGAATTATTTATCTTATTTTCTATCAGCATTACAGGAATACATAATATTGAACATATGAACGTCATAACGAATATAACACACGTTCCGTGTATTTGAAATATTTACATCGTTACCTTTTTAATAGAAGAATAGATGGTTTTTTATCCGCCGCCGCAACATACTTGGATAATTGATTAATTTGATTTAATTAATTTGACGGTTTAACTTACTACAGGTAGGTATACTTAGTAGAGTATCTTCAAAATAACATTAAAATGTGTAACACTTACGAAAGTTTACAGTCAAATTATACCTAATTGTAGCAGTTAAATATGTCATACCATGTGTGTGTGAAAAACATTACGCCATTATAATATGATCAAAAGTAGGCAATAAACTAAATGCGTTATTGGACGCACGAGCGCTGAAAGCCGTATCGTTCACAGAGAGTATCGAGTGCGCGGCAGTTGCGCAGGCACACCTACCTATATAAGTTTGGATAAAAAATTTGTTTGCGCACCACGTAGACAAACTACTGCTGTAGGTATATTATTTTGTGGCCGCTGTTACTCAAATGTATTTTTATATTTAAAAATAGACATACTTATTAGGCGTGATATTAACCGTAGATATAATTATTTATGGACCCTGAATAAGTAAATGTTTAAATTATATTATGGTTAGTTCAACACATTTCCAACTGTACACCACATATTAAACCACTCTGAGGAATAATCACACCTATATATATAACGTCACACCTGTATAATATATATAGGGAGAAATTTTGTAGAGTAATATATTTATAGGATTGGACAATATCATAGAATAGTGATTATCACAATATAGCGTGGTGAAACTTAATTATTTGTGCTCTTGATGGTAACATCGTGGTGCCGACTATTGAATTACTAGCAAAGAACATAACTTTTAACGTAATAGGTCTAGACTCGTGCACTATTGGGGGTCAGCTGATAAGCTGATAATAATTATATAGTCTGACTGCCTACCTATATAATAAATGTAGGTAGATCTCGTTGATGTGTATGGTAAACACGCACATGGGACTTATCTTATTACAAAAAAATACATAAGTATATACAATCGCTCACGTAATAATATTGCTTACATGGTGAAATAAAATAATATTTTATTATAAAGTGAAATGGGAACAATTCAATCCGCTTATAATAATAATATGCCTTTGTCCTTGTTGCGTGATAATGGGCAGGTGTTTTATTTTTTGTCCGCTTTAATTATTACATCATCCTTCCCACCATATATATAAAAGTTTGTGAGTATGGATGTATGGATGTGTGGATGTTTGTTACTCTTTCACGCTCAAACGGATGGGATAATTTTGATGAAATTGCAATGGTATGCAGATAAATGAGGCCACGCGGGTGAAAATGCGTAATATTCTTGGGTTACATACACAGTTCTGTCAAAGTTTAGCTTAGTCAAAAGTAAAAAGCACGCCATCATTTTGACAGCTCGATACACAGTGGACGTGCTCGGCGGCCGACCGTCGGGGGTGTTGAAACGTAATGACAGTTTTTTTCTCCCATACTGATTAATTTTATATTTGTATGTATGTGTAGGTACTGTATTTTATTATTGGTGGTTACTGAATGATTTACTTAGGCACTTAAATTTAATCATATAAATATTTTATGACATTTTGGTATATATATAGATAGATATGGCCTTGGGGGTCGAAGTACCTACTAATCATGCGCAGACGATTATCACTACTACGAGATTAATACCTTGCATAACTTGCGCTTTGCTTGTACAATGCACATAATGCACAACACACAAATATAGAACAATACTAAATTACAATGAGCAATTTGGGTAAAGGTACAAAAAAAATATAAGTTATTTCATAAAAGTATTACCGAAATATAACAAGACATTACACTAGGTAACTACACACAAGAAATATATTAAAATAATTTAGGACAACCAAAAAAGAATACAAAAATTAAATGTCAAATTAGAATGCCATCGCAATAATGCCAGCGCAAATAAAAAAAATGGAAAATAACCTACCTTAGGTTTTTATTGATTATTATATTCAATTAATTTATTTTATACCAACAAAATAACCAAAAAATTTAAGATAACCGATAAACAAGAAAATAGGGGAAAAAACAAAAAAAACAACCATAAAATGTAACTATATATTACAATTGAGTGAAAACCACGTGAGCTGATAAAAAAAGGAAAAAAAATATAAATATATATAAAGTAAAGAATATTTTATATCGAAATTGCCAATATAGAAAGAAAAATAGAAATTGATAAATCAAAATTACCAATGAAATGAAAACTTGGAAAATAACAGAAAAAAAATTGGACAATAGTTTAAAAAAAAGTCTAATTTGAAAATTTACCTAATTAACAAAAAAAATGCACCGTGCTACAAACATTAAAAGTTAAATGATGAACATTTAACTAGAGTGTTTATTAATTATTTCATTTTAATTCGATTCATTATAATTATACCAATAACCGATAAACAAAAAAAATTTGGAAAAAGTAAATAAATACTTAGAAATAAAATTGATAAATCAAAATTACCATTGAAATGAAAACTTGGTAAAAATAACAAAAACAACAAATATTTGGAAAAAAGTTAATAATTAAAACAGAGATTATAATCTTCTAGCAAAAATGCTAGAAGATTATCTCTAAACTGCTGATAAACGAAAAAAAAATATAATAAAATGACGTTAAAGTACAGTCATAAAAAAGAAACAAAATTACAAATGATGTAACAATTTGGAAAATAACCAATAGACATACATCATTTTGGAAAGCAATAAATAAAGTGTTAGATGTGAAATAATAAATAAAATAAATTGGGATATTGTATCAAAATTCCAAATAAAAAAACAACAGCGTTTGGAAATTGACCGATAAACATAATTTTGGAAACTAATTAATAAAAGTTTAAAGTTAAATCATAATATCATTGTTGGAATTAAATATATATTTTTAATTAAATATATATATATATATCATTATTACATTATTCATATTTAAAAACAAACAATTGCATCGTTTTGCTAAAATGTATAGTAAATTCGTAAACATTTTCACTTATTAATTACCAAAACTTTAAAATAAAAAAAAAAAATTAAAACTAAAATGACCAACAAAGTGAAATTTGGAATTTAAAAAGAGTGTAACTGAAATATTATCACAATCCAATTGCCAGTAAAAAAAATTAATAATTAAAAAAAAAATTGCCTACCGATGGAAAGCAATTTATAAAATAACCAATAAACGAATATATGAAAGGCAATAAAAAAGAAAAAAGGTCATAAGTAAAAAAAAAAAAAAAACTAAAATAATATTCCTAAATCATAAAATAAAATAAAAATTTGGAAAATGATACACGAAATTATAATATATGTACAAAAATATATGTATAGAAAATAAATAAAATAATACAACTACATTATAAACACAAGAAATTACAACAACAACAACAAAGAAACTGTATTATAATGTACACACCCGCGCGCCATCAGGGCACTACGGGTGACGTGAACCGAACGCTATTGAATATATTATTTTTCCAAGACAAACGGCAAACGACCAAAACAATTTTATCAGTATAATATTTTTTTTTTTTCAAAATTCAACAATGTCAACATACCTACCCAATTAATTATGCATGAAAACAACTAATTAGCAATACAGGAGCACAACCCTTAAATCGGGGAGAAGCATACTTAACATTTTCACGCGCAGCCGATTGGCAGGCGGCATAAATATTGTATCGATTACGTAATGCTATATATAATTATGCAACAGCCGTGTGATTCACTAAGAGCAAACATCGTTGCATCTTCATCGCAACAACATCCGTGAAACAAATGACGAGACATGAGATGACAAGAAACGAGATGACTACAACAAGGGCGATGTCTCATAAAGTATCATGACATCAGTGAGCTCGTCGACTAGCGCATCGCCTAATCATTAGATAATCCGCACAATTGGACGGGAGCGATGTCGCCAATCTAAACAAATGCACGTTGCACCTGCTGCATATTGCACTGCACTCTGGTTGCGTTGTCGAAAATTTGATCCTTCGCATTGGCATTGGCTCTCCCACCTATTTTGATGAAATGTTATGACCATTATTTTTAGGGTTTTTTTTTTTTTTTTCTATTATTTTACATAAATTATTGTTTTGTTTTTGTATTGTTTAATCCCTTTATTGGTTCCGGTCGGGGTGAACGGGGTTAATAGGCTGAAAAACGTGCAAATTGTCCGTTTTCTTCCATTTTTTCGCCGTTTTTCTTTATTATTTCACTGTATGCGAGCCCCGAGCGTAGAGTAGGCGCATAGCGAGGCGTAAAATTTCCATATTTCGTTTAGAGTGTAAGAACACTTGTAGTGAATAACGAAGAAACACACGTTACGAAACGCGGCTCTATAGTCGACTCGTATTCTCAATGTGTCTTTAGATTCACTCGTTATTTGTGAGAAATTTCAGTGTTTTTAACCACACCACCTCATTGTGTAATAATTTATATATGTATATATTGATATTTAACTATTACCAAAACACCACACCAGTTGTTTAGTATGGTAAATATTTATATAAATATAAAAAGGGTTATCACAAGAGTGGAGGAAGTGGTAAAAAGCGGTGCGAGAAGTTGTCTCCAAATTGAAAAGTTAACACTCGATCCGCGCCCGAGTCTAGTAAAACCCTAAATGTTTAGTTAAACACCGTTACTTTTTATATATGATTAATACAGTAGGTATGTATAATATACGTGCGTGTACTGTAGTAGTTGTATATAAATTTTAAACGGTGCATGATGATGGAACATTTAGCTTTTTACCACGCGCTGCTATAAACGCGCGAGTCTCTCGCGCTCGGATCGTTTGGAACAATGAATTTTATTGCGCTGTGTCGATCGGACTTGGTCACGTGTCGCGTTGTGTTTATTGATGTGTGTATATATTTACTGTATATATATATTATAACACAACGCGACCAACGAGAGTCGTACAATCGATCGTTATAAGGAGGCGAAGCTATTGGGGCGTCCGTACGTGCAACGCGATACGGTAACGCGCAGTTTCTCCTCCGACACCTGTGTGTCTCCGCCGCCTATATATACATTTATAGTGTGCGAGGAGTATTAACATATATACAATACACATTGTGTATACATATATATGTGCTTTTATTTATGGAAATGGGTATATAGAATTATGACTGGACCCAGGCCCCGCCTAATGATCGCGCGCTGCATACACCGAACACGTCATGTTGTGTGCCTGCCTGTGTGTGGGGGTGTAGTACTAGTACAGCTAGGTACGCGCAAGTGTGTACTCAGATTTCGAGTTTGCGTTACCGCTGCTGCTGCTGCTGCTACTGCTACACTACCACCACTACTCTAACCACCGCGTAACGTTTCACGTGTGTGTGTGTGCGCTTATTATTATTACGTTGGGCCGACTGTTATATATACCTATAAACCGTCACCAAGTAAGTAAAAAATACTTTTTTACCTTTTTCATTATTATATATTTGTATTTATTAGACGTCGAGCCAGTAGTTAGAATTTGTAGTTAGTATTTCTTTTGTTGTATCTTCCCGAACGTTGTGCACGCACGCACACACTTGGCGCCCGCGCCACGTGCCGTTCGGTACGGTACAACGCATATACACGTCGTTACAAGTTCAGGCGAAACGCGTTTTTTTTTTGTTGATTGAAAAAAAATACGTTTCGACTCACGCAACTCCGGGCGGAATCGTAATAGTTTCCGATTTCGAATTGAAATTTATTCAGTGTTGTACGTCTTGGACGCGGACGTTCAATGATGGATTGAAACATATCTACGACTTTATTATTATATAATATGTACTATAGTGTGTATATGTGTGTGTACTTATTTATTTATTGTATTATATTGTGTGTACCGTTTAGCGTGTATATATAATATTGTAATGATGTTAAAAATGTACGCGCATATTATACAATTATATGTATATATTATATATATAAAACCCTCGCGCATGCAAAACACGCGAGAGAGACAAACAACGAAACTGTCAGAGACACACCTCGGTGTTACGGGTCTTTTTAACAACGATCCAACCGAGGGCCAGTCACAAGACATACGTCGTCGTCGTCGTCGTCGTCTCGTCTACTCGAGTTTGATGTGATGCGAGAGCTCCCTGGTTGATCCTGCCAGTAGTTATATGCTTGTCTCAAAGATTAAGCCATGCATGTCTCAGTGCAAGCCGTATTAAGGCGATACCGCGAATGGCTCAATATATCAGTTTTGGTTCCTTAGATCTTACTCAGTTACTTGGATAACTGTGGTAATTCTAGAGCTAATACATGCAATTAGAACTCTGACCAGTGATGGGACGAGTGCTTTTATTAGATCAAAACCAATCGACGGAGGGCCTCGCGTTCAAAGTCGTTAATTTTGATGAATCTGGATAACTTTTGCCGATCGCACGGTCTAGTACCGGCGACGCATCTTTCAAATGTCTGCCTTATCAACTTTCGATGGTAGTTTCTGCGACTACCATGGTTGTCACGGGTAACGGGGAATCAGGGTTCGATTCCGGAGAGGGAGCCTGAGAAACGGCTACCACATCCAAGGAAGGCAGCAGGCGCGCAAATTACCCACTCCCGGCACGGGGAGGTAGTGACGAAAAATAACGATACGGGACTCTTACGAGGCCTCGTAATCGGAATGAGTACACTTTAAATATTTTAACGAGGAACAATTGGAGGGCAAGTCTGGTGCCAGCAGCCGCGGTAATTCCAGCTCCAATAGCGTATACTAAAATTGTTGCGGTTAAAAAGCTCGTAGTTGCATTTGTGCGCCGCGCTGTCGGTGCACCGCATCCGCGGTGATACTGACACGTTTGCGGAGCATATCGTCGGTGAGCCGGCGGTAACACGCCGGTTCAATATCAAAATCCTATCGCGGTGCTCTTCAGTGAGTGTCGAGATGGGCCGACAATTTTACTTTGAACAAATTAGAGTGCTCAAAGCGGGCTCAAAATGCTGCTTGAATATTTCGTGCATGGAATAATAGAATATGATCTCGGTTCTATTTTGTTGGTTTTCAGAACTCCGAGGTAATGATTAATAGGGATAACTGGGGGCATTCGTATTGCGACGTTAGAGGTGAAATTCTTGGATCGTCGCAAGACGAACATCAGCGAAAGCATTTGCCAAAGGTGTTTTCATCAATCAAGAACGAAAGTTAGAGGTTCGAAGGCGATTAGATACCGCCCTAGTTCTAACCGTAAATATGTCGTCTAGCAATCCGCCGACGTTACTACAATGGCTCGGCGGGCGGCTTCCGGGAAACCAAAGATTTTGGACTCCGGGGGGAGTATGGTTGCAAAGCTGAAACTTAAAGGAATTGACGGAAGGGCACCACCAGGAGTGGAGCCTGCGGCTTAATTTGACTCAACACGGGAAATCTCACCAGGCCCGGACACCGGAAGGATTGACAGATTAACAGCTCTTTCTTGATTCGGTGGGTGGTGGTGCATGGCCGTTCTTAGTTGGTGGAGCGATTTGTCTGGTTAATTCCGGTAACGAACGAGACTCTAGCCTGCTAAATAGGCGTCGTCATTTCGGTGTGCGCGATTTCGGTCGCGCAACTCACTGGCGACGTATTAAAATTCTTCTTAGAGGGACCGGCGGCTTCGAGCCGCACGAGATTGAGCAATAACAGGTCTGTGATGCCCTTAGATGTCCTGGGCCGCACGCGCGCTACACTGAAGGAATCAACATGTTCTCCCTGGCCTAAAGGCCCGGGCAACCCGTTGAAACTCCTTCGTGCTGGGGATTGGGGTTTGCAATTATCCCCCATAAACGAGGAATTCCTAGTAAGCGCGAGTCATAAGCTCGCGTTGATTACGTCCCTGCCCTTTGTACACACCGCCCGTCGCTACTACCGATTGAATGATTTAGTGAGGTCTT